>CM036905.1:124196981-126596981 GCA_020800305.1 Porphyrio hochstetteri | reverse complement strand
AGCCACAAACTGGAGAAATATTAAACCCAAATTCTATTACCATTCCCCAAAGCGAATCCTTCACTACTATCAAGGAAAGAGAAAGCAGAGAACAGACCAGATTCTGTATTCCTGCCACAGTACACTTACTAACTTAAATTGAACTTTTTGATTTCAGAACCATGATGAAACACTGGAACAGCACATACGGAAATGTTCTTTCTAGAAAAGGGTTTTCCCTTTCTGCCCCTTTTAAATTGTTCCATATTAACATGTCATGAATTCACACCATAAAAAAAAAATAAATTCTCAGATGAAAAATACTGAGTAAAGATTTTTATTTTTACTAAATGTAATAGTAAAGCTCCCTCTGCTGGAAACGTCAGTGCTCAAAGCAGTGTTTCTGTAACATTCAGACTTCCTGCGTAAGAATCAAAACACTACTCCTGAAAGACAGGACCATTCTCTAAGTGAACCACAATCTCATCTTCATTTTAGTAAATAGCTTTCTCAAGATGGCTTATTCCATAAATTGTGTTTAGAAGTGATACTGCATTGGAGCACCTCTCCTATGAAGACAGGCTGTGAGAGTTGGGCTTATTCAGTCCGGAGAAGAGAAGGTTCTGAGGGGACCTAATTGCAGCCTTCCAGTACCTAAAGGGGTCCTACAAGAAAGTCAGGGAGGGTCTGTTCACCAGGGAGTGTAGTGATAGGACAAGGGACAATGGCTTCAAGCTGAAAGAGGGCAGGTTTAGGTTAGACATTAGGAAGAAATTCATTACTATGAGGGTGGCAAGGCCCTGGCACAGGCTGCCCAGAGAGGTTGTGGAAGCCCCATCCCTGGAGGCATTTAAGGCCAGGCTGGATGGGGCTTTGGGCCACCTGGTCTAGTGAGGGTGTCCCTGCCCATGGCAGGGGGGCTGGAACTAGATGATCTTTGAGATACCTTCCAACCCAAAGCTTTCTATGATTCTATGATTTGTCTTAGCTTTTCTTTGGAAACTGTCAGATCTTCTAATTTTCAAATTATAAGGCCTCATCTGATTAACATAAATATTTTGAGTGAAGTTGGAGGTTTTTTACATTATCTTTGACCCTAGCTTGAAGCATGCAGTGCCATTTGCATTTGTGTTTAGAGGGAGATGTTCTCAAACACTAACTTTAAAAATACAGGAAATTATTATCTTTCATCTATTTCTACTGACAATGAGAATGGGCCAATCCAAAACCAGGTTACAGTGCCTTTATAAGAATAATGATTTCTTCTACTGACCCTATAGACCATGGGCACCTAAATTTTGCTGCTCCTAAATTCAGTTATTAGTCAATTAGCAAGGCCCAAGAAGAAAAAAAACTTGCACATTTCTTAAATGATTCACCCCTCTGGTGCAGAAGTAAAGCCCAACCTCAGGAATAATCTAATTTAGCAGAAACGAGGTATTTCCTTCAATCTGTCTTCATAAACAGGTGGAAGGAGAAGTCAATGGCAAAGCAATCTCACCATTACTGATAAAATGATGGAGATTAATTTCATCATTCCAAACTTGAATGTGCCTACAGCATGAATCCAAAAGGGGACACCGCCTCATTGTCACCTTCTTTTTAATATCCTCAATCCCAGGAAGAATATGGCTGGATGAAGCAAATGAAACACACTGCCAGACAACTGGTAGATTTTCTCTCTTCAGTCACCACATGCACTGTCTCTGCTGTTGACCTGGCTACATGCTAGGCAAGCTCGGTTCAACACAGTAAGCCAGGTTTGGGTTGGGTTTTTTTTGTTGATATAGTTTCCTGTGGAATGGTCAAGACAGCACCAGAGTGGCACAAAAGAAGAGGAAGGACATATGGCAAAGCAGCATGAGGGAAACAACACTACCTCCAATGCATCAATGAATCAAGAGGAAGGCACAGCCTTTTTAACAGCACCCAGAGGAAACTAAACAAAAGCCCTGCCTTGGCTTTGAGGAGGGAACAGCAGCCCATAAGAAGGGGCCTTGAAGGATGAAGAGAAATGGTTTCAGAGCTTGCACAGAAGCCAAGTGACCTCCATCATGAGTGCTGGGACTGCAGCCTTTTTACTTCCTACATCATCTATTTTGGATGAACAGACATATTTCCCTGTAAGTGTCTATCTTCCACATTTGCAAGCATCTTCTGGATTATATAACAGCTCTTAAAACCCCAGGACCATTGTCACTATCAATAAAATACACCTAGGCAAGGATCTATATCGCTTTCAGATTTTTTTAAACACATGCTATTTGCTGGAAGAACTGAGTGAGCACCAAGATTTTAAGATTCATGCATTTCTTGCTATGTATTTAAGGCTATAGACAAATTAAAAATCCATGGAAGAAAACCAGAAACAGACATGTATGTTTATATCTCCCCACATATAATAATAATGGGCAAGGGAAGTTAATTTTATTATTACTACTACTATTATGTCAATGGGCTATCCATTCTCACTACAGCTTTATTATTAAACTGTTCATGCTGAAATATATTACTGTAAAAATAAGCTGTAGGCACAACACTGTTTTCCCAAAGCTACTAATTGGATTTGGGGATTTCAGTATAAATAATATACAAACTTAAGAATTCAGAAGCAGAGCCACCCTGCAGAAAGACCTGGATAGGCTGGAAGAGTGGGCTAACAAGAACCGTATGAAGTTCAACAAGGACAAATATAAGGTCTTGCACCTGGAAAGACAATCCAGGAGTGCAGCACAGGCTGGGATCTAACTGGCTGGGAGCAGCCCGGTGGAAAGGGACCTAGGGTCTTGGTGGACAACAAACCCACTATGAGTGAACAGAGTGCTGCTGCAGCAAAGCAAGCCAACAGGATGCTGGGTTGCATCAAGGGCATCAACAGCAGAGATAAAGGAGTCATCTTCTACTCAGCGCTCATCAGGCCACACCTGGGATAGTCTGTTCAGTTTGGGTCCCCACTATGCAAAAAAGATGTGGACAGGCTGGAGAGGGTCCAGAGAAGAGCCACAAAGTTGACTAAAGGACTGGGAAGCCTGCCAGTGATGGGAACAGCTGACAGAACTGGGTTTGTTCAGCCTTGAGAAAAGACAGCATAGAGGAGACATCACCATGTTCCACTACTTAAACGTGACTACAAAGCAGGTGGAAAGTCCCTTTTTACAAGGAGTCACATGGAAAAGACAAAGGGTAATGGGTACAAGCTATTCCTGGGGAGATTCAGATTGGACACAAGAGGAAAATGTTTCACAATGAGAACAATCAGCCATTGGAATAAACTCCCCAGGGAAATGGTGGATGCCCCAGCATTGGATCCACAGTGCTGGGCCATCTTGTCTAGACAGTGGTTTTGTCTAGACAGAGCTTTTGCCAAGAACCTTGGACCAATGATCCTTGAGGTCCCTTCCAAGCTGGTATTCTATGATTCTATGAAGAGTGATTTGAAAAATCTAGATTTGAACAGTCAGTTCTGTCATGAAAAGGAAGAACTTCTTCATCCTTTTCATTCTGTTAAAAGGGTATCTTGACTTTCTGAAGGTCTTTTAAAAAGGAAAGACAGAAGATGAAAAATCCAACATTTTACATATAAATGTACTAATGTGCTGTATTTTTATTTCAAATGACCTGTTCTCGAAGGACAGCTTCACTTTTTCCTTTGAAGAGATATCTTTGCTTTCGCTCCCTTTGGAGAAAAAAGGAGGTAATACCTCTCCTATGAAGAATGGGTGAGAGAATTGGGGCTGTTCAGCCTGGAGAAGAGAAGGCTCCAGGGAGACCTCACAACCTTCTGTGATCCTTTTATAGAGAGGATTATTCCCAGAGGATCTGTCATCATCAGAAAAAATGGAAGACATTAAGGCCACTCCCAATTATCTATTCCCTCCCCAATTTCTTGATTCACAAGTCCTACTTTTTTAAAAAGCTTTATTGAAAAAGTACACAGATTGGGATTGCTGCTCCCTCCCATTTCTATTGGAAGTGACAATACCAACAGTGTTCATTTTCAGTAGGAAGGGTTTGCAAGCATCGTGGGCAGTGGATGCATTTTTTTTAGTGTCTAAGAGAAGTCATCTGGACTGAGGATATGATCTTGAATCGGGTGATAGACTGTCATGAAATGAATAGGTTCATGCTGCTACAGTGACAGAGAGCTTTTGCATGGTACAATTTTCAACTGCTATTCTGTTTATTCTCTAGAACAACTGCAAATATTAAAGGCAGAAGTAACAATAAGACTTATAAAGTAGACATATAAATATGAATACCATATTCAATGTTTATAAACCCTTGTATTTTTTTTTCCTAATCATTGCTCTGAATATTTCTTTTTTTTTTCTCTGGGGAAAATAAAAATAAATGTTAAAAGTTTCTCATTTCAGAGTTTCAGAGAAAAAATTAATTATTTTAATATGCACTTTCTACCATTTATTCTGATATTTGACGGAGAGATTCCAAACAAGTAGTTTGATTTAATAACCCAGATAACAGTGGTTCTTACCCTACAAAATTGCCAATAGAATAGATAAGACAATCATAAATCATTCCAATGAAGTCCTTTGGAATAGACTAATTATGTATTAAAGTCACGAAAAAACTCGTCTTGTACTCAGTAAAATAACTGGATTATATGTTCTTCTAATTTGACAAACTCGAAGTAGAACCGATAACATGAAATGAGCCAAGATGTGCAAAAGCTCCTTGTCGTGGTTTTGCCCCAGCCAAGGGCCGCACCCCACACAGTCGCTTGTACTTTTAAAAGGAAGGGGGAGGGAAAGTTGGGGGAAGGGGAAAAGGGAAGGAAGAAAGGAGGAAAAGAAACCACAACCTAGAAACCAGAACCACGCAGGTTGGGATAAGGATAGTTTACTAAACAATAACAGAAAACTAGATATAACAATAACAGAAGTTTAAAGCACAAAATAGATGAAACTGGTGATACACAATGCAATTTCTCACCAAACCACACAACTCAGGCCGCACAGCTTAGAGCCCGTCCCGGACAACCCGACCGCCCCAGAAACTGCACGTCCTGGCGTTGTCTCCCCCTCTTCCCCCCAGTCCCCCCTTATACCGAACATGACGTAACTGGTATGGAATATCCTCTTTGGCCAATTCGGATCACCTGTCCTGGCTGCGTCCCCTCCTTTCTCACTAGTAAGGAAGTATGCAGAGCTGAGAAAGGTCCTTGATTGCCCGGCAACAAATCGGAAAACATCAGGGTGCTATCAGCACTATTCTCATGCTAACACCCAAACATGGCATTCCATCCACTGCTAAAAAAAAAGGTTTAACTCCATCATAGCTGAAACCAGGACATTATCCACCCCTTATTCCATACCATTTACGTCATGACCAGATCCAACAATTTTCTTTGGGTACAACCAGCTTCGTGTTTCACACACCCATATATGTATGTACACATGTATGCACACATATGTGCATACAGATCTTATTCCCTCAGTCTGTGAATCATCCCTCTGAAGTTGTTGAGTTCATTTAGTCCATGATTTCCAGGCTCCATTTGTCGTAACAGTTTCTCAGGATAGTTGTATGTTCCATTGGCTCGTTGCATGCTGCATCTCAGGCTCTTGACTGATGCACCTGGCATGGTCCATGCTCATAGTCTGTGGGTCAGAGTTTATTTTCAACGGGAGCAAAAAGTTCTTGAGAGGCCAGGCTTTAGTTCCATCATCATGGCACTCATTCTTCATTAACTTGTATGACTCCGGCTATAATGCTATGGTACAACATACAGCAATCATAACAATAATGAATATACAATAATGGATTATTTGGCAATTATTATAATTTCTACTTTATTAATTATATTGGCTATTCTCACCCAAAATCAAATCCCCTTGAGGTACACATCGAACTTCTCCATCCCTCTGCATTACCCACCAAGTACAGCCAGGTCCTTGAGCAAAAACAATTCCAGACATGGGTTTACCTTTGCCTGAAGCAGGAATGACCCAAACTCTCTTTCCCAATACACTCTTCATATGCACTACTGGCACTCTGTCTCCCTCTACAGTACGTGGAAATTTTGACTGGGCAGGGCCAGCCCGATTGGTAGATCCCCTAGAGTTAACTAACCACGTGGCTTGGGCCAAATGTGTATCCCAATGCTTGAATGTCCCACCACACATTGCTTTCAGTGTAGTTTTTAAAAGTCCATTATATCGTTCAATTTTCCCAGAGGCCGGTGCATGGTAAGGAATGTGGTACACCCACTCAATGCCATGCTCTTTGGCCCAGGTGTCTATAAGAGTGTTTCGGAAATGAGTCCCATTGTCTGACTCGATTCTTTCTGGAGTACCATGTCGCCAGAGGACTTGCCTTTCAAGGCCCAGAATTGTATTTCGAGCAGTGGCATGGGGTACGGGATATGTTTCTAGCCAGCCGGTAGTTGCCTCCACCATTGTAAGCACATAACGTTTGCCATGGCGGGTTTGTGGGAGGGTGATGTAATCAATCTGCCAAGCCTCCCCATATTTATATTTCATCCACCGTCCTCCATACCAAAGGGGCTTTAACCGCTTAGCTTGCTTGATTGCAGCACATGTCTCACATTCGTGGACAACTTGTGCGATGGCGTCCATGGTCAAGTCCACCCCTCGATCCCGAGCCCATCTATATGTTGCATCTCTCCCTTGATGACCCGAGGTATCATGAGCCCATCGAGCCATGAATAATTCACCCTTACGTTGCCAGTCTAGATCTACCTGAGCCACTTTAATCCTAGCAGCCTTATCTACCTGATGGTTGTTTTCATGTTCCTCCATGGCCCGACTCTTAGGTACATGGGCGTCGACATGACGTACCTTTACAACAAGTTTCTCTAACCGAGCAGAGATATCTTGCCATAAGTCATCAGCCCATATAGGTTTGCCTCTACGCTGCCAGTTGTTCTTTTTCCACTGCTGCAACCACCCCCACAGGGCATTCGCCACCATCCATGAATCAGTATAAAGGTAGAGCCTTGGCCACTTTTCTCTCTCAGCAATGTCCAGGGCTAACTGGATGGCCTTCACCTCAGCGAACTGGCTTGATTCACCTTTTCCTTCAGTGGCTTCTGCTACTCTTCTTATAGGATTCCATACAGCGGCTTTCCATCTCCGATGCTTACCCACAATGCGACAAGACCCATCAGTGAACAGGGCATATCGCTTCTCATTCTCTGGCAGTTCGTTGTAGGGTGGGGCTTCTTCAGCGCGTGTTACCTCCTCATCCTCTGGTGACATCCCAAAATCTTTGCCTTCTGGCCAGTCTGTGATCACCTCCACAATTCCTGGGCGATTGGGGTTTCCTATTCGAGCCCGCTGTGTAATTAGTGCAACCCACTTGCTCCACGTAGCATCAGTGGCATGGTGTGTAGAAGGAACCTTCCCTTTGAACATCCAGCCCAGCACCGGCAGTCGGGGTGCCAGGAGGAGCTGGGCTTCAGTTCCAATCACTTCTGAGGCGGCTCGAACCCCTTCATAGGCGGCCAGTATTTCCTTTTCTGTTGGAGTATAATTGGCCTCAGATCCTTTGTAGGCCCGACTCCAAAACCCCAGCGGTCGACCTCGAGTCTCCCCTTGTGCTTTCTGCCAGAGACTCCAGGTCGGGCCGTTCTCCCCAGCTGCAGTGTAGAGCACATTTTTAATATCTGTCCCTGTCCGGACAGGCCCAAGGGCCACTGCATGGACTATCTCGCGTTTGATCTGCTCAAAGGCTTGCTGTTGCTCAGGGCCCCATTGGAAATCATTCTTCTTTCGAGTTACATGGTAGAGTGGGCTCACAATGAGACTGTAGTTTGGGACATGCAGTCGCCAAAAACCTATAACACCTAAGAAAGCTTGTGTTTCCTTTTTGTTGCTTGGTGGAGACATAGCTGCTATTTTATTAATAATGTCCATTGGGATGTGACGACGCCCATCCTGCCATTTTATTCCTAAAAACTGGATTTCTCGCGTAGGCCCCTTGACTTTACTTCGTTTTATAGCAAAACCGGCTTCTAAAAGGATTTTAATTACCCTGTTTCCTTTTTCAAAAACTTCCTCTGCTGTGTTGCCCCATACAATGATGTCATCAATATACTGCAGGTGCTCTGGTGCTTCACCCTTTTCCAGTGTATTCTGGATTAGTCCATGGCAGATGGTGGGGCTATGTTTCCACCCCTGGGGCAGACGATTCCACGTGTATTGGATGCCTCTCCAAGTGAAAGCAAACTGTGGCCTGCACTCTGGCGCCAGTGGGATCGAGAAGAAAGCATTCGCAATGTCGATTGTGGCGTACCACTTGGCTGCCTTCGATTCCAATTCATACTGGAGCTCTAACATGTCTGGCACAGCAGCACTCATACCTGGAGTGACTTCATTTAGGCCACGATAATCTACTGTCAGCCTCCACTCTCCATTGGACTTCCTCACTGGCCATATGGGACTATTAAAGGGTGAGTGGGTTCGGCTGATCACTCCCTGATCCTCCAGTTGACGAATCAGCTTATGGATGGGAATCAGGGAATCTCGGTTAGTACGGTATTGTCGTCTGTGCACCGTCGTCGTAGCAACTGGCACTTGCTGTTCTTCACCCTTCAACAACCCCACAACAGCAGAGTCCTCCGAGAGTCCAGGCAAGGCACACAATTGTTCAATTTCTTCTGTTTCCAAAGCAGCTATTCCAAAAGCCCATCGGTACCCTTTTGGGTCTTTAAAATACCCTCTACGTAGATAATCTATACCTAAAATGCACGGAGCTTCTGGACCAGTCACAATGGGGTGTTTTTCCCAGTCCTTCCCAGTTAGGCTCACCTCAGCCTCTAGCACAGTTAGTTGTTGGGATCCCCCTGTCACTCCAGAAATACAAACAGGTTCTACCCCTTCATGATTCGATGGCATTAGAGTACACTGGGCACCAGTATCCACCAGAGCTTTGTACTCTTGTGGGTCTGACGTGCCAGGCCATCGGATCCACACAGTCCAATAAACCCGATTGTCCCTCTCCTCCACCTGGCTGGAGGCAGGGCCCCTCTATTGCTGCTGATCATATTTGTTTTCCACTGGTTGCATAAAGGACTTAGAGGTCCCTTCAAAAGGATCAGGCACATCAGACATATAGGTAGGCCTTCCAGTTGGTCTAGGGAACTGCCCAGTAGAAACTGGTGCAGCCTTCTTCCTGGCAGAATCTCGTTGTGCGAATGTTTTACCCCGCAGCTCATTTACTCGTGCTCGAAGGGCTGAGGTGGGCTGCATATCCCATTTCCTCATGTCCTCTCCATGATCAAGCAGGTAAAACCACAATGTACGTCGTGGTGTGTATTCTCCCTCTTGGAACGATGGACGCTTTCTCCCAGTAGCTGCAACATTGCTCCATACGGGTTGGGAGTTGGACACATTGTTGTCAAGTCGTTGAACCAGTTTCTCTACTGCTGCAATGACGGAGAGGGAAACATTGTCTTGGTATTTCCGGAGTCGGCAGGCCACCTCATTTACGGTTGGCGGATTCGTATCATTCCAGTCAATTGCTGCCAGTGAATTGGTATACCCTGCTGGTGCACTTCGTACAACCTTACGCCACATAGCTGGAGTGCATAGGACTTCATCGGGATCAGAGGGAAGCCGTGAATTGTCCAGATCATAATAAATTATCTCCCGTACAGCTAATTCTCTCAGGTGCTGGACAGATGTCTCTGTGCTGTTACACTTAGGTGTCTGGCATGTAATATATTCCTTTATGGGATATCTTTCCTTCACACTTGACAGTAGTCGCCTCCAGAGGCTGAGGATTTCCGGCCTCCTCCCAATTGCTTTGTCAATTCCTCCTTCTCTAGCTAGGGATCCCAACTGCTTGGCCTCTCTGCCTTCTAATTCCAAACTACTGGCCCCGTGATCCCAACATCGGAGCAACCAAGTGATAATGTGCTCACTTGGGTGGCGAGTGAAATCTTTTCGAACCTCACGCAGCTCACTCAGAGTCAGGGATCGGGTAACAATCTCTGGTTCTGCCTCATCCTGATATCCTCGAGATGATCCCGGTTGATCATCATCCTTATCCGTCACTATGCGAACTGATTTCTTTGTGCCTTTCCTCTTTTGTACGGGAGCAACAGACACTGGTGTGGATTGGTTTTTCAGATCATCTGCAGTGTCTGCTGTAGAGATTACAGTAGCTGCAGTGTCGGTCACAGGGGTTGCAGTAGCTGCAGTGTCAGCCCCAGTGGTTGCAGCAGCTATAGTATCTGCCAGTCTGTTTCCTTTCCCTTCTCCCTGACAGTGCTGACAGTGCTGACAGTGCTGCCTGCTATCAAGCAGTGTTTGATAAATAGTGGCCAGAGCCCAGCACAGTGCAGTAAGGTGTCCATCTCTGGGAAACCTACAGCAATTTTTCCTTAGGTATGCAGTCACTTGATCGGGGTCTTGTAGCTGTTCAGGAGTGAAATTCCAAACCATCGGGCGTGAGAAAGTACCTAGGTACTCGCCCATACTTTGCCACATGCCCTGCCACTCGTGATTATTCTGTCTCGGAGAAATCTCTTCAGTGGTATTCATAAACCTATGCTTGATATATAACAAAAACTGAACCATCTGCACCAAACCTACCAATAGCAAAATGCTAGTTTGAATATCCCAGAGATATTGAAGATTTTCAAAAACTGCCCTAAGAGCTGTTGTATTTAGCCCAAAGGAAAAGAAAGCAGTGCCCCCACCATACCGGCTGCTGTTATTAACCCCTCCCTGTCCAAAGAATGGACAGGACAGCAAAACCTCATACAAGTACCAGCTTAAGCTCATGATCATCGATATTATTGTATCATAGACCGATATCATAAAATACACTATAATGAAGTATGGGAACAAATACGGGAGCCACAGACCTGAGAGAGTAAAGAATCCTGCCAGGATTGTATACAGCATGCGGTGGTTTTGCTGCCACAGCCTTGTAAATAAATACCACAACATCGTGACCAGAGATTGCTTAAACAACAGTGCTTATCTTAATTGCGATAGTTAGGGTCAGATCTACCGTTATCCCAACCGTTCGTGCCCCACGTTGGGCGCCAAAATAACTGTCGTGGTTTTGCCCCAGCCAAGGGCCGCACCCCACACAGTCGCTTGTACTTTTAAAAGGAAGGGGGAGGGAAAGTTGGGGGAAGGGGAAAAGGGAAGGAAGAAAGGAGGAAAAGAAACCACAACCTAGAAACCAGAACCACGCAGGTTGGGATAAGGATAGTTTACTAAACAATAACAGAAAACTAGATATAACAATAACAGAAGTTTAAAGCACAAAATAGATGAAACTGGTGATACACAATGCAATTTCTCACCAAACCACACAACTCAGGCCGCACAGCTTAGAGCCCGTCCCGGACAACCCGACCGCCCCAGAAACTGCACGTCCTGGCGTTGTCTCCCCCTCTTCCCCCCAGTCCCCCCTTATACCGAACATGACGTAACTGGTATGGAATATCCTCTTTGGCCAATTCGGATCACCTGTCCTGGCTGCGTCCCCTCCTTTCTCACTAGTAAGGAAGTATGCAGAGCTGAGAAAGGTCCTTGATTGCCCGGCAACAAATCGGAAAACATCAGGGTGCTATCAGCACTATTCTCATGCTAACACCCAAACATGGCATTCCATCCACTGCTAAAAAAAAAGGTTTAACTCCATCATAGCTGAAACCAGGACACTCCTCCATATGACATTTTCTCCTATCTATTCCTATGTTAGACAAAACAGGGGAATATACAATATTCAGACACTCACTTGTTTTTTAAGACTAAAATGACATATCCTGTAAAAATGGAAAGACCCTGAAAAGCTGAAAATCACATCAGCGCCCATTTTCATAGAAGATGATACATGAAATTCAGAGCTTCTTCAAATTGTACTGTGTTCTTAATTTAGGAAAAAGAGCTTAAAAGTGGTGTACATGTTTCTGCTTCTCTTTAAGGATGCCTCAGAGTTCTCAGTTTGTGATCATGCCACTTCATCTCAAGATGCAATATACACTTTGGTACTGATTTCAAGCTAAGTTTCTGGTGCAAAGCCTGTAAGGCACTTACACTACACTCACTTTTTCAACAATTACAGTTTCCAAATCTCTCTCTCTTCCCATTTTTTTTTCCTCCAGGTACTTCTCCAAACTTTTGAGTCAGAAAAATTTCTATATGTCAGCACTCCTAAAGAAGTATCTTTCTCATGAAACAGTATTTCCATTATCCTCTACTCTTTTGTTTAAAGTGTCTTAGGCACAAGTTCATACCCATAGCCTATTTAATAATAGCCAAATTACACTAAAAACAATTAAAAAAAAAAAAATCTATCTGAGCTTTCACTCTTACCACAACAACTACTGTTCTTTAGGAAATGTATTTTGTCAGAGGATATTAGTTCCCTCTTCTCTTGACTCAAATGGATCTGCTGGCACTCAGCACTTTGATCACTGACTGCCAGCTAAGCCAGCACTGGATTTCTTATTTGCCTTCTACTACAAAATCTGTTTCCATAGTCAAGTAAATCTTATGTACTAAGACACTGACTTACTGTGGTGTTGTCTTCACTGTGTTTTTTGACGTTTGTATTTTGCCTCTCTGTTCTACCTCTTGTACAGATTTCACTATATGTCATCCAAGTCTACATCTTCCTACTAAATCTCTGCAAGTCATTTGTTATAACAAAATTTTATCACATGAAATACTATTAAAACAAAGTATCTACTGTTTTACTTCAGATTTATTATTAAAGAAATGATCAATAATGATAATCAAATTCTTTCTGCAGAACTTCACTTTATAACCCACAATATGTTACTATTTATACTCTTGCTGACCCAAAATTTATGGCAATTTTTTTTCCTAATGAACTGATTTCGTGTAAAGAAATTTACTTTATGACACAGAATACTGCCAAGGTAAGACTGTATGTTGGTGGAAGAAGAGAGACAAAGGCAATGAAAAATAGACAAACGTATGAATTATTTCCTGGATTGGTTCCTGTTATTTCCACTTCATAGTTTTCCCAAAGGAGTTTTAACCTACCCAGAATCTTGCAGCTTGACTCATTACACATAACCTTTCCCAGCATGTAACTTCCACCTTCACTGTCTCCAGTGGCTTTCAGTACAATACTAAATAATATTACTTATAATTTCAGTGAGATTTTCAATTTATATTTTAGAAATTTTGGTTACCTAACCTTGAAGGCACGACACCAGATTGACAAGAGATGACTTTAGCATCTGCAAAATGCAGATTTAAGGACTGATATCTATACATCCCACTTGTTTTTACAAGAGATTAATCACATGCACATTATACAGCTGTGGAATTCATTACAAGCCAAAGCTGATATTTTTTAAATCTGTGGGCAAAGTCAAATTCCCTTTTCCTGCTTCTATAGACTACAGTTCAGGACAGAACTTGGTGGAAATCAATAGTTAGCAATGCCTTGCATATATGTCTTTGAGACACAATTATTAAACAGTAGAGGAATACACACCATTTTCCAAGTATTATAATATACGACCCTGCTAACTAATATATATAGCAGTTGTATCTGCTGATTTTTATAACTTGAATGTCTGTATCTGCACTAGTTTTATACGTATATTAAAGAGTCTGCTCAAAGTCGCAGGCAAATTCTGTATCACAGAAGAGATATTAGGTATCCAGAATATTACTCCATCACTATTATCAGACAGCTACTTGAAAAGTGACTTCCTAAATACCTTCCTAAATATGCAGGCTCATTTAACTTTACTACAGAACGGAAGCTTTCCGCTAAAATTTCCCCACACAAACACCCCCAAACACCACTTCTGAGCACCTCAGAGGAAAGAAACATCTATCACCTATGTTGCGCTAGAAGGCACTGGTGGCTTGTTACAATCCCAGTAAGGAAGGCACTCAGACTCTTTAAAGAATCTCTTAAAACGCTATTTATTTGAGCTAAGACTATAGAGAAAAAGAAGACAGCATCAATAATCTTACATCCCTTCAGATGCTGGGAATCCTGAGCTGTGTGGAAGTGAAGAGGCCTCCAGCCAGGCACAGCACACTACACAGATCCCATCTGCAGAAGGATCCCTCATTTTGGTCATTTGAGCTCTTATAGGATTTTCTTACAAGCAAAACAAATCCAGTCATCGTTTATACACTGAACTAAACAGGACATTCACATGGGAATTTGCTGCTGAAGTTTTAGATAAAGGCAAGGACGTGCAGGTGGTGCAAGCACAGGTACCAAGCAGGAGCTGCCTGTAAGCTCCCCCGTTACAATATGCTGGCGAACTGTATCCTGCAGTAAAGGGTGATGCGCAGCACAGGCCTGAATGTCAAAATACATGGCAGAGGCCTGCACTTAGGTTAACTGTTACATGGATTCTACCTCCTTGATGTACATTGGCCTCCCAGTTAGAATCACTACAGCATTTCTCATTTTACATCCCATTTCAGCAGGATGTAAATTCTTTAAAGTAAATTGAGTTTATTGATTAAGGTATGGGCTGTAAAAAAAGCCAGTTAAATTGCCTACCTGTCAGCACCACTGTGTGCTCTCCACCACAGGCAACCTTATTAACCTTTTCTATAATTCCCAGTACAGGCTGCGGGACTCTATTGTTCTTCAGCTGTTCAGGCAATAATCCCAGCTTCCCATTCTCAGGCTCTCCAAAAGTGTAGAGCTCACCATCTCCTGTGAAAACAGAGAACAGAGCAGGATTTCCAGCACAGGCTCAGAAGCAAGGCTGCGTTGGTAAGACTGCTGCAGACACAAATCAGTAAGACAGAAAAGCGTATGAACGTTGCAAGGTAACTGAACGTATTTTTTGGCCAGCCTGGCCTAGTGGAGGGTGTCCCTGCTCACGGCTGGGGGTTGGAACTAGGTGTTCCTCAAGCTCCCTTCCAACCCAAAGCATTCTGTGATTCCATGATCCTGTGATATTTGTATAATGCCCACACAGCTGGGCAAAGCAGTCTGCTTTGATAGGACAAGAAGGGGCTAAATTTTATCCCCTCTCCAAAATGAGAGCTGTAAAAGTTAGCCCGCAAGAAATTTAGTCAAGGGAAAACAAATTCATATACATCCTGCCTGTGAGAGCTTGTAATTCCCCCTGTAATCAGTATGTATGTCAACTGAAGCTGCTTGTAAGAATCTCAATTTTAAAAAATAATCATTTTGAATGGAATTTTGATAGAAACATCACACTTACTTCTTGTAAGGTACAGATGAAAAAAGAAAAAAGCAGAGTAAATGACACAAACCTCTGTGTCTTGTCTGGACAGCAAGAAGAAAGCTTATATCCAGCAACAGGAATACAGCGGTGATTCCACAGCAAGAACTCCACCAGAATGAAGTAAAAAAATTAAAAATACTGGGAGGTCTTTACAGATTTCTTCCTGTTACTTTTTTTGATCCACTACATAAACAAGAAGACCCTTCTCATTCACTCAGACTTAAGAATCCAGTTCAAAAACTTAGGTCCCAAATCTGAGTAATTTATTTTACTTTCAGGTTTCTTTAGTTTTATCTTTTCCAATCATCCCCTTTGCTTTTTCACTGCTATGTAACTGAATTACCATTCAAGACAGCATCCTATATATCTTTCTACCATAGTAAAAAATGGAACATGTCAAATGCACTTTCCATTGTTATATTTACAATTTATCTATATTCATCTACTGCTTTTCAATCTAACTACCCTTTTATTTGTATACATCTGTTTTTCACAATTTACCTACACCCACATTTCTGATTTTCCATGCTAAGGGGTCCCCAACTATTCTAATAGGTCAGAGTGAGGTTTAGGTAGAAAACATTTCCTTACTGCAAGGAAAGCTTCCAGGTTAATAGCTGAGTGTTGATTTGCACTCCTAAAAAGATTATCTGTGGAGCAGTGTCCTCATAACAAATTGTGGCCCACAGTCTTAATTTGAAATTACTTACCAAAAAAACCCATCACAAATTACTGCGTAAGAAAAAGCTCAGGTTTTAATCCCAGCTGGATAGAACAAAACACAAGGATAAACAAAATGCTCACCTGGAGCTAGTCCAAGACAAAGAAATGTTTAAACCAGCAATAGAAGCTGGCTGCCAAGAGGAATGGAAAGAGAGCGCTACAGTTACATAATCAGCGTAGTATCAAACCCCAGACCCGTACTCCATTCATTACTAAAGCTCTGCCATCAGAAGCACCAATCTACTGTATTTTTGGGAACATGCAGATTTGTACTTCCGTACGAGATGTACTTTTGCTTTCAGAAGGAGACATATAGTGTTTTCAGAGGGCTACGTTGAGTGTTCACAAATTTACAGCATTTAGAGGCATTAGTGCTGCAGGATGCATCAGCATCTGAAAGACTCTTATTCAAAAGCAATTAATTCCTTCCCAACACGAAAGTTGGGTTAACCTCAGAAATGTGGTCCCTCCCCACAGACAATGCAAACAGATGAGCTCCAAGAAAGTTTCAAAGCTGAAGCCTTATTTAGGTGTTCAGCACTGACCATCTGAAAATGCCATCCATCTATCCACTGAACATAGGCAGAGCATGAAGAAACAAGCTTATTACTAGTTTTCTGTTCGCTTTTGCAGCATAGCTGCTGCATTTGTTACTTTTTCCTCACATTTTGTCAGCCACAACTTAAAATCTGGGAATTTAAGGACAATGGTAATGACCAAAAAAAAATAAGCCTAGACAAAAAAATGAAAGAGCTAGAAGTAAAGCTATGAATAAAGACGTGAAGTGGAAAAAATGAAGCTACAAATGCATTCTAAGAAAATAAGATTAGTCAAATTATTGAGACCAAGTCAACAGAAATTGAAGAGTGTGACTCAAAACTGAAGTTTAGTAAAACATGGGCATATCAAGTCAAGACAGGGAAGGAATTTTATCTTTCTGAATTTTTAATTTGATGATAAGAAGGTCAAAACTGCTGTCAGTAAAAACTCTGTAAATTTTACTGAATCTTCACGAGCTGTACTCTGGCAATACACTCGTTTAAAATTTACTTTTTGGGGAATAAAAACTGAGCAAGAATTTCATGCTGCAAAACCACATCTTTATTTTGTTTGACTATGGGGCAACTAGTTAGTAACAGAGTTTCATTTGAGTCATCTGCTAAATCCAATAGATAAATTATATTCAAAATGTTTTTCCTGGAAAACTCTTTGGCCAGCAATATTTTTTTTTTCTTTGTGGCAACCTGGCTCTCGATTACTTTGTGCTAAAGAGTGACAACAGCAGTGGGTGCAGAGAACAGACCAGCACAGACTGCTGTTGCCAGGACCCTCCATCAGAAGAGCTTAAGATTCATTCTGAAACCCCTTATAAATAGTATGACTTTTAATAAAGGAGTGCTTCTCCTCTCATTCTCTCAGAGGAAGTGATTCTGGAGCAGTCATCTGTGATGTACGTTAACTTTGGTATCAGCAGTCTACATAAGCAAAAAAAAAAAAGGTCTAAATTATTACCTACTTTCTTATTATTACCTACTTTCTTCAAAGAGAGACTGGAGATAGCCTCTCAAATATATCTATAGGGAGAATCTGACGTATGTCTCTTATTTTACAGTAAACTTCATTCAGGACAAAAGAAAAATAAAAGAAAGAAATTATGCATTTTTTAAAGATAGCTCAGCTTCAAATTTATTTAAATGCATAAATGTATTAACCTCAAAATTCTGAAAAAAATGTATGACATACTCGGAGAGCAAAAACTGTAGAAAGGACTTTGTTTTTCATAAAAGCAAAATCCCTGCTTTAAATGGAAAATAGGTCCTAAGCCTCAACATAAAGTTGCAACCCAGCACTTCCACCAAAAACTTAAAACCTAACTTTGATGGCACAATATTTGTTTCTAAAGCTCACAAGACCTAAGTAATTTAGCCTCTGACTTATTCAAAGAAACCCCAGAGTATCTGTGGTGGTTTGATGCTGGCTGGAGGCCAGATGCCCACCAAAGTCGCTCTATTACTTCCCTTTTCAGCTCAACAGGGGAGAAAACACTGAGAGGCTCAGGAGTCAAGAAAAGGACAGGGAGAGATTATTCCACAATCAGTATAACAGGCAAAACAGGCTCAACACAGAATAAAGAACAGAAAACTATCTAATTTATTACACTACAGAGACCAAAACCAGAGTCCCATCATGAGAAGTGCAACGAGATCTTAAAACACCTTCTCCCACCCCTCCCTTCTTAGCAGACTTCACTTTATGATTTTGCTCCCTTTTTCCTCCCACATTGTGGCATGGAGAGGGGCAGGGAATGGGAATTTTGCCCAGTTCCTCAAGTTGTTTTCCTTCTTAGCTGGAGGAGGCATTCATCACACCCTTCCCCTGCTCCAGCGTGGGGTCCCACCCACAGGAGACAGTCCTTCACCAACATCTCCAACATTGAGTCCTTTCCCATGGGGCTTCAGCTCTTCACCAGCTGCCCCAGCCTGGGTCACTGTTATGGGGTGCAGTCATAAATCACAGAATGTCTCTCAGGCCCAGACTGCTCCAGCCTGGTCCTCCAGGGGGTCACCAGCCTCCCCCCAGCAAACCTGCTCCATCACGAATTTCTCCCTTGCTCATCCTGTCTCTCTCCATGGGCTGCAAGTGCTGCCAGACGCTTGCTCCAATGCAGGTCACAGCATCTCCTATATGTCTCCACCTGCTCCAGCATGGAGCATTTTTCTCTCTGGCACCTGGAGCACCTCCTCCCACCCTTCCCTGGCCTTGGTGCCTGCACAGCTCCTTACATCTTCTCACTCCCTTCTCTGGGGGCAAAAAGCGGCTGCTTGTGGGCTTTTTCCTCCTAAATGTGATTCCCAGAGGCACTGTGACCATCGCTGATGGGCTCAGCCTTCATCAGCAACGACTCCGGCCTTGAGCCGGCTGGTGTTTGCTCTGTGGGGCCTGCAGAGAACTTCTGGCTGCTGCTTGCAGAAGCCACCCCTGCAGCCCCCCCTCCTCTACCAGAACCCAGCCACGCAAAACTACAACACTATTTTATATAATTTCTGTATTTTCCAATATCACTTCTGCCTCCCACAACAGCACAGATTCTACAAGCACCATGCTTCTGGGCCACTAAGGTCAGCAACCAGACTTAGTATCTTTGCCAAAAGCTCTAACTGCACAGAGGCAATCAGGGAGCGACAATAATACAATCTGACTCAATGTCAACTTTCCCACAGGGTTTCACAGGGCTCAGGCCATTAAGAGCTACTCTTACACCCGCAATCTCTTCACAGACCTATGTTCTCTTCAGCAAGTCAATGAAACAGGATAGCAGCTGCATTTCCCAACTATCATCATCAGATGTGTAACCCTGTCCTCCCAGCTGTTCTCATTTTCCCCATCATTGACATTTCTTTCCTGTGCACACAAAGTACACCAATAAAATTATAACATTTCATCTACTTGAATATATCTGTGCAGATACACCTTTGTTACATCCTTCTACGCTTTTCTACATGGTGTTTTGCACTCACTTCCATTTGTCTGTATTTTTTAAGAAACAACAAATGATCCCAGCTGCAGAAAAGTATATTTTATTTCATTTCTCAACTATGGACTGTTTTTAGGCTTCTCTGTTCAAGTTGATTTTCTGGTTTAATTCTGATCTTGATTCTTATACCTATAGGCAGAAATACTCTAAACAGGCTGATGCTTTGCAGTTATTTGCAGCAGCATCAATTTACTATTCTAAAACAGTAGTCCAATAAACAACAACAAAAAAACCAGCTGCAATGTAAGGCTTTTTGAAACCAAAACATTCCACTGGCAAAAAGAGATTTTATTAGGGATTCAAAATGAAAAGAAAGAAGAAAAAAACAACAATAAGAAGAGCTCTGTATTTTTGGAAGGTAAATATAGCTTTAATACTCTTGGATCTGCCATATATTTCCAGAAACAAGCTGCTAAACCCCCAAAAGCACTTGGGAGTTAACTTCTTACGCAGTTCTCTTTGAAGAGACCAGCACTTCTTTTTAAACACTACTGCACTGCAAATATTAATCCAATCACAGTCTAATTAATAGGATTAGAAATTCAAATGGCCAGGCTTCCACTGACTTCCCAAACTAATCAAGTTTATTACATTTTTTCAACTTAATAATCCAGCTAACAAAGATAAACCCATTTATTAAAGTAATTTTTGAATACATTACACATCCCTTTAAGGCAAATAGTAGACTAAAAACTATGAAGAATAGCTATCCAGCATAAAAAGAACCCAGTCAAATCCAGATAAATTTTGAAATGTGTGCCTTACATCTGCATTTTAATGACATTCTGTTCACAACAGAATTTGGTTATTTCATTTTCTGACACATTGACACTGACACATGTTGAACTTTCCCTGGCATGGCACATTTTCTGTATCACTAAACTTCAAGTCACAGGAGTGTGTCGAGAAAATGGCAAAGTGAACGGAAAACTATCTTTGCCCCTCAAAGGCAAATGGGCATATTGCAGATGAAAGAAAGTGAGACCTGGCTGGTGACAAATGAGGGCAGCAGACAAAAGAATTGGACCACTCTATGATCCTTTAAATAAATGGTGTTGGGGAAAAAAAAATATTTATTCAAGACCAAGTTGTTTGAAACTACTTCAAATACTGAAATTCTGAGCATGGAAGTGTTTGTGTAATGGACCATCTTTAAAACTGGTCCTTAAAAGTAATGACAAAGTACTAAAAAAAAAAACCCCAAAACCCCAGAAAATCAAGGAACCCAAAAAACTCTCTATGAAAAAGCATCTTCTCAGTGAGAATCATCTTGACATTGCTTACAGTAACAGTGTAGAAACACTAGGAGAGGCCTAATATATGTAACTCCTTTCTGGCTCCAAGACTAATTCCACTGTAGACACAAGACAAGTAGTAAGAAACATCGTCTCTTCCACCTCCCCATCTCCTCTTGTGGACAAATGAGCTATATATGCTTGCCAGGCTCAACGTGTTCTGAAACACTGTCCCCTCTTGAGTGAGTGTTGTCAAAGGCTAGTCAAGTAAAGATCTGCATGTGGACTTAGAGTCATTGCTACACTCTTTCATTTGAGACATACCTTTATCATAGGGACCTAAGGTCCCAAGTCTGCAAGAGTAAAGTAAACAGATACTGGGAAAAAGTCTTAAAGAGGGATGGAAACTATAAACTAAAAGCTTCTTTTCAGTGGAACTCTTTGAAAAATGCAAAATGAGAGGCAAAGGGAGCATATAATCATCTTTCAAACAGCTTGTGTCTAGGCTAAATTTCAGAAGTGTTTTCTATTAAAAATAATTCAGGGTATATTCTGTTCTTCTACTTTACAACTACTTTTGGTGTCAGCGGGGCCCGTATGTACATGGTAGGATACAGCTGACTGACATGTTTAGTAGTTGAATTACTGGCTGCAAAGAAGACATTCTACAGAGCAAAAGTAAGAAAGGTGACAAATAATCGTTTTGGAACTAACAGGCCCAAGAAACATCAAGGGTGGGGCAAGGGTTATAGAACTGAAGTACAAATTCAGATTATCGAATGCTGTGCGATTTCCATAAAACATGCTTTTATCTCTTCAAGGTTTGCATCAGGAGTCTACTCTACTTTTCACTGACACGACACTTGGCTTTATAGTAGTTGAGCACCTTAAAGACAAATGCCTACTAAAAGATCTTGTATAAAGCCAGCTGTTCCAAAGAAATAACAACTTCAGTCAAAAAAAACAAAGCTGGGATACATACTTCACTATGTTTTTTTTCTCATGTCTCTTATTAATGAGCAACCTGCCCTGGAGAGGGCACTCTGCGACCACACTATGTATTCTCGTATCCTCATTAACCACCTTTTAGTTTTATCCCAGGTATGCCTGTGATGCTTACAGTTTGCTTAGCCAGCATACAGCTTCTGTCAAATGTAAATATATTAAGAAAGCGAACCATATGGCTCATCAGTTCAGCCTGGCAACACATTTAAGTCCTACGTCCTGCAACCATGTTTTATTACTAAAGCTAGTGTGTTATTTGATGCTTTTTTTATGTACAAGTCATGTTTTAAGAGTCAAAATATAGTAATTCTATGGTACTTTAATAACTAGTAAATTACACGTTCTGAAAGCTTTCTCTTAACAGCATTCTCCCATTTCTTCCATAGCAACAGCAACCACAATCTGAAAGAGTTCCTCTGATGCACTTTGTAGATGATGAGGGAATAAAGATTATACACTCACCTGAACAGTTCAAGTTCCATTTCTGAAAACATAGAGCCACTTTCTTTTACACACATTTTCTCCAGAAGTATATCTTAAAAATAACACTAATCACTTCAAATTCTACTTCACAAAATAAAATACAATAAAAATAAATGGAAAACTCCATGTGCTAGGCAAACTTTTAATCATACTTTAAGGCATAATTCAGTGACTAACTGGCAATCTGGGGAGGAAAAAACCCCTATCCCTGTAATATGAATATCCAAAATACTCCAAGACTATCCAGTTTGTTATGTTCTACCACCTCTCAGAGGCAGAATATTGAGGTTGTGAACCACTGCTCTGAGCCAGTCTAGCATGTCCTGCAGGCAAGTGTTTTCCATAACTGAAAGAAGAATCATTATACTACTAAAGGACTCACCTTTTTTAAGGAAAACATTTAACAACACAGTGCCTTGACTTCCTTCCTATCTAGACTGCAAGAAAAATAAGATAGCTACATTTGTCCTCAGATTCAACTTGCATAACTTACAAATTCATAATTTAATGGCTAACTTGATAGTTAAAATAGAAGGACTGTGGGGTTCAGCCCCAAACAGTGGCTGAGTGCCACTCTTTCACTCCCAGAGAAACAGACAGGGCCTCCGTGGGTTGGGATAGACAGTTTACTGACAAAAGCACCGTTAAAGGGGAACACTAACAACAAATCACACTCACACCTGGTGATAACACAGAGTACTGCACCACTGTGAGGACCTGGCCGGGACTGCCCCAGAGGCACCCAGGAGCACCCCCTCCCTAACCACCCCTCTTATGGGGGAGTGATGTCAGGTGATGTGGTAACAGCCCGGGCTAACTCAGCTCCCCTGGGCTGGCTGCCTGGGGAGGTTGGCTCCAGCCTGGCCAGAACCAGGACACTAAGGTGCACGTAGATTAAATGCATGAGCCTTGTTTTTAAACACTGTTGATTTACACTGACACTAGTGAAACAGAAGATCAATTCAGTAAAAGTATCTGGATGTTCAACACTAACTTTCTATGGTAGTTAAAGTATCAGTCAAATAAAAGTGTCAGCATGGACAATTTTTAAAATGCTCTCCTTTTACCACAAAAGAGGCCACACGTGTGTCACTAGTTTCAGCCACTTTGATTGAAGCCCAATTTATGCAGGATTTGCAGAAACTAAGGCTGAAAATTAAGATTTTTCCATCTCACATCCAGGCCTGTTTAAGCAGTAATGGGTTCAACGACTCCCCATTTCCACAGGTAATAACCAGTTCATTTTCTCACTAGTATTTTAAGAGGCTCCATTTCTCTTACCCAGCTGCCACCTTAATCCTTTTTTCTCATACCCCTCCATCAAAACTTCACATTTCCTTAGAACACCTGGCATACAGTCTTCTCTCCTTGCTCTTAGATGCCTGTCCTCAACTGTTCTTCTAACATGAGCTTAATACACACCTCCTTAATAATATCCTTGAAGCAAGGATTCTTTATTTTTTTTCCATTTATTTAAAGTTCAGGAAGCTGTAAATTTCCTAACAGGTGCTGAGCTCCTGATCAGACAGAGGATCTTCATTCATTTGCTGTAATAAAGCATCTGCAATAAAAGTTGCACACTACCTGCATAACACCCAATTAGTATTTGTCCACCATAGGAAGCTCTTATTCAGTTAATAGCATGTTCTCAGAGAGCTACATAGATATTGCATGTGGAAAAGTAACATTTACCAAGTAACCCGAGAAAATTCTGATGGAATAGTTTCTGGTTAGCCATTAAAAGCTCTACAATCAAAACTATTGATCCTTTGAAATCTCTAATTACCCTAAGGGAGCTAAACTGTAAAGCATAATAAAGTAAACCTGTGTGGCTCAGAGGAATTCATGGTTGGTTATATGTAATACCATCAGTACTGACCAATAAATTCACCCATATTGGCACTACAAAAAAATAAGTGTCATCATCACTTTGGAAACCAACAGAAAGGTGGGAAGTGAGAGGCAGAAAGCAACAGAGAGGTGGGTTGGTTTGGAGATCAGCCACTGACTCATTGTAGTGTATGCTTCACCTCAAAGCATATACTGCCTGTTTGGCTCCAAAATTTAATATTTAAGGCATAACATCAAACTTCTTGCAAACAATCTTGCACTGCTAGAAAATTAATTAATTTTTCCTCAAAACACAGTAAGTCTGTTTAATATTTATATTTCTAGGGAAGATGAAGATTATTTGACCATCACCAAAAAAAAAAATCATCTCAAGAGAAGTTGGATTATTGAAACTGTAATATTAATCCACAACATTTGTCAAAACCTTCATGAAAACAAAGTGTGGCAAGACACGAATTCCTTCTAATATGCTTTTGCACAGCAATGTGCAAAAATGCAGTTTTATCTCACAGAATAGTTATTTCAAAAATAATACACAGTTATATAGTAGATTACATGCAAGTTTCCCAAGTGAACCAAACAGGACCACATGTTAGAGGACGTGTCTCTGGTAAAATCTCACAGAATCACCAGGTTGGAAAAGACCTTTAAGATCATCAAGTCCAACCATTCACATCCTAAACTAAATCATATCCCTAAGTACCTCATCTACCCTTTTTTTGAACACATCCAGGGAAGGTGACTCAACCCCCTCCCCGGGCAGCCTGTTCCAGGCCCTGACAACTCTTTCAGTAAAAAATTTTTTCTAACATCCAATCTAAACCTGCCCTGGCACAGCTTTGTGCCATTCCCCCTTGTCCTGTCACCTGTCACCTGGCTTAAGAGACCATCGCCCGCCTCTCTACAGCCTCCCTTCAGGTAGTTGTAGGTGGTGATAAGGTCTCCCCTCAGCCTCAATGTGATACAAAACTACATGGGTAACTTTCTGCCACATGACAGTTTTTAACAGCTAAGACACATCTCATTTCAAGGTAATGAATCCCTCATCAGCTACCTTTACAAAAACAACAATTTGAGAACCACTGACTTGTCCCCACCAACCACTATTCCCATTGTCTTACCTGTTATCAAGGCAGAGTGGTAATATCCACAGGATACAGAGGAAACAGGTTTTCCAACATTCACCTGACAAGGGACACTGACACAGGCTTCATCAGCCAAGCCAATCTGACCTTCTGAGTTGTCACCCCACACAAAAAGCTGCCCGTCCTCTAAAATGAAGACATAGATAGTTAACAGATTTAAAACCAGAACTAATAAAAAGTTCATCTACCCATTTACAAGCATTTCATAAACTTTGTGTGTGATACTTCTAAATGTCATGATCTCAGGGACATAAAATGGTATTTGGGACAATGCAACAGAACAGTCTGAAGTAAGAGGGTATCCCTTAAGCTTTTCAAAAGTGACATGGAACACTTACTCATCAATTCATGTTAGACCATAAATAACAACAGGAAAAGTACTATGTAAAAACATTCCTTCAAAAAGAGGAATACATATTTCTAGAAGAGATGAGGTCATCTCTCTGCATATAGAAATAGGTTTTGGATTTGAAAAAGTACCATCTACAGCGCTACAGTGCTTTAGAGCAAAACTCAAGAAATTACACTGTAGGGGACCACCCTCCCAGTGACTGAAAGTTTTATATCTGTGTGGACTTCTGTAATTGTCCACACAATTGTGTAATTTTGTCATGAGACAAATAGGTGATAGGCTGGGATTCTCAGGCTTAGTAATGACACAGCCGCGTAGACTGCACCAGTAGACCAGAACAGTTGCACTAAGAAGTGGAATTAGAGAAATTTAGTTTTCCTGAGATTCAGGTGTTTTAGCTGGCTTCCCTGGAAATGAACTGAAGATTCTTCCTGGTTTTAGGGTATTCATACCTCCTCTCCTTTGCAGGGATTCCTACTAAACTAGTACAGGTTGAGCTCCCATTGCAGGCAATAGCTCACAAAAGGGACTACTTTCAGAGACACCATGAAGGAAGCTAATGAGACTGCCACCCCTTACCAGATTGTGTTAAAATAGGCAATTGGCTATCAAAAAGTTACTATGGTTACTAGGGAAAGAAGACAGGGAGGCAGAGAAAATACACCCTCCTACACAGACAGGATGCTAGAATAAAGGTTTCCCTGGAACACCAGGCTGGACATACATAAATAGATTTTATTAGTGGTTGCTCTTACCAGTTACTGCTGCTGAGGTGTAGGATCCAGCTGCTAGCTGTTTGATCTTGTGCTGGTTGGTAAAAAAACTAATTAAATGAAATGTGGTCCTTTCCTCTGTGTCACCTAATCCCAACTGACCTTCACTGTTACCTCCAGCAGCATACACATTTCCTTTTTCTGCATACAGAAAAGCACATTTAATACACAGAATGAATACAGTCTCATCGGTGGTAAAAAGTCAGAGACACCAGGCAAGTAATTTAATTCTCAATGGAAAAACATTAGTGAAAAGTTGGGAAGTACTGCCCTGAAATATCCTCAAGTTGACAGCAGTTTCTGTTGTAGCTAGCAAGGAGGCTTTCCTGCACACACTTGGATCAGAACTTTCTAAAGGCCCTACATGTACTTTGACTGAGCTCCCTACCATTCTGGAGACTGCTCTAAGAAGTATCTATCATTGGAAGTTCTGCAAGAGTTCTGAGAAAATGACTACTAGTAGCACTGGCAGCCAGAACCAGCTCCTTCCCCAAATAACTTATGTTTTAAGATAAAGCAGGAGGAAATGGTGAATGATGTCACAGGCAAGAAAACTGAAGTCGCATTAGTAGGTAAATTAAAGAGATGTGTAACTGGGTAGTGTTGAGCACTATGAATGAAATATATTTTTGCTTAGGTTTTTATTGGAAATATTTTACTCATTTGAATACTTAAATCAATTTTCATTTAATTAACTAGGCCTTTATTTTGTTTTAGAATCTTTAAACTGAAGTTAAAGCTAATGATTGATATCTTCAACGTAGCAGAACTTTAAGATTTATATTTTTCATTTCAGTATGTTTCACATCCAAAGTGTGCATCCGTGATGAAAAAGATAAGGCCATTAATAACACAAATCCAGACACAAATGTGATAAGCAACTGACATACAATTTATAAATGGTCCTTGCTATTTAAATGGCCACAAATTATCCAGCCGGTGTGTACACTAAAAGTGACTAATATTTACCCTGTGCAGTCCTGCATACTCAACTGTTATTAAAATGTTCAGTTTTATTCTAATAGTCTTATTTACAGTGCTCAGGGTCTCCACATATATAAACCTCCCAATAATCAAACAATCCTCTTTATATCATTACTGTGCGCTAAAGGATTGCAACCACAAAGATGGCTATTCCATTACATAAATTTTAGAAGCATGACAAGAATTTGCATCAATTCTCTGTATACTGTCTCTCTCAAAATTTATTTTTTAGTTTAAATTTACAGTTTATTTATTTATAGCTTAATAAAGCAACTTGACATTGAAATAGCAGACTACCTCAGCTAACAAAAATGCAACAAAATTTGAAGGCTTGAAAACATTCCGTTCTACTATATTTACTCAAATATATAACTGCACTAATAAAGAGAAATTACTTGTTAAAGGTAAATTTGAGTACATATATATATATAAGAACCTCCTAATGTAACTTTTTACAGGGCTTAAATGAAATATTGCTAATTGTTAACCACACCTCAAATCCCAGCAGAATTTTTTTCATCTTGCTACTGCTAGCAAACTCCTATATAACATTAATTTATAAATGCACTGATTCAGAACAAATTGAGCATTCAAAGAACTGGATAGCAAAACCCCAGTTTAACAGTCTCATTTTCATTTATCTTTCCTTATTTTTCTTTCAACACTCCCAGGGTTCCCAATATAATTTTGCATGAAAACAAAGGAAGAAATCTTTCTGTAATATGTATACAATATAGGTTACATACCTGTGTAAACTAAAGTGTGGTTTCTTCCACAAACAGCAAGTTTTGTTTTTTCTGGTTTTAAAGCTATGAATTAAAGCCAAAGGGGATGGAAGGTTATAAACAAGCTGATAGCTGGTTCAACAACAAAATATTCTACGCTCTAGAGGGAGCTCTGATTTTTTTCATAATTTTACTAAAAGAATGATTACAAGATTTGTTGCCCATTTGAATGTGACATATTAAATCAGGATTCTCCCAAGACAAGAAATGAGATACAGACCTTAAAACCTTACAGCTGACACTCACGTTAACTTGATGATGGCTACTTCATCCCCATGCCACACTTCCCACTTATTTAAGGGACAAAAGGTGTGCTTAAAGCTGTCTTCAGTTCTCATTAACAGTACTACTCTTAACTCCTTCTTATGCTTTTTCCCAGTATCTTAAACCTTTAAAATCATATTGTTTTTTGCCATATCATCCCTATCTTCCTTCATTATACGAAGGGCTACGAAGATGATTAAGGGCCTGGAACATCTCCCGTATGAGGAAAGGCTGAGTGAGCTGGGGCTGTTCAGTCTGGAGAAAAGAAGACTGATGGGGGACCTAATTAATGTTTATAAATATCTTAAGTATGGGATGCAGGGGGAATTGGCCAACCCCTTTTCAGTGGTCTGTGGAGACAGGACAAGGGGCAATGGCTGTAAACTGGAGCACAGGAAGTTCCGCACCAACATGCGGAAGAACTTTTACACAGTGAGGGTGACAGAGCCCTGGGACAGGCTGCCCAGGGAGGTGGTGGAGTCTCCTTCTCTGGAGATATTCAAGACTCGTCTGGACGCCTGTCTGTGCAATATAAGCTAGGGAGCTGCTTTGGCAGGGGGGTTGGACCCGATGATCTCTCGAGGTCCCTTCCAACCCCTATGATTCTGTGATTCTGTGATTCTGTGATTCTGTGATTCTGTGATTATGAGCAGCTGCTTTTTTTGCTAGACTTTCGCCTGCACTGCCCTCTCACAGATCACTAAACCCAATTGCTAAGGACAGTCCTATCCAGAACGGTGTCTAAAATAATTGATTTTGCATACACCATCCTGTCTCCACTTCAGCTCATTTACCACCCACCCATTGCATGTACTTCTCTGCAGTCTGGTCACTGTCAAAGTCTGGGAACATACGTGAGAGAAGCCAAGAGTTATTTTTATGGGAAAGAGAGAATACAGAGGTGCCTTTTCTTTCATAGCAAGTGCACTCCATTTCAGAAACAGAGGAAAAAAAATCCGACCAACTTTTCCATCCTCTCTCCAATTACTGATTGTTGTCAACAATTGACCTTCTCCCAGCCATGTCCCTGTGCCCTATACAATGCTCTTAAAACAACATTATTTTTACATCATATATCTTTGATTGCTTTTCCACTGCACTAGTACATGACACCATCATCCCTTTCACAAAATCCTTTTCAGTCCTTCCAAATCAACTTTCACCAGCTCTGTAACATTCAAATTCCCTTCTAACAAGTCAAATGGATCTATCTACTTAAGCATGAACTGTCTCTGATCTAATACACAGACACAAACATAAATTGTCCAAATTCAGGTTCCTGCCTATCCCAGAGGACACCTACCACCAGGATGGAACTGTAACACTCCCAGTGTTGACTTCTTCCTACCATCTACATTTGTTGCTTTATATCCCAGACTCTGCCTCTAATTTCAGGGATGATCTTAATCAGCTCTTCAGAAGCCTGTGCTCTCTAACCTTCCTTCCACTTAGGCTGATCAATTGTATTTGACGAACGATTCACAACATTGCTGGCAACATTTCATAACCAATTTCTTTACTCTCTAGTCAAGTCCCAGAAGATATTTTCTAAGAAAACATGCAGCCACAACCATTTGCCCCCAAGCAGTAACTGAAATGTGTCCTTGCAACTCCATTCCCAAAGCCAAACGATGACTGAAAAGCTAGTGAGAAAAGCTACAGGATTTTCTCCTGCTATCTACTGCCAAGAGAAGAAAGATACCCCCTTGTGGCTTTTTTCAGTGCATGCCACGTCTGGTTTAAATTGCTGTCATCTTCTCTTCACCTTTTATTCTCTATTGCAATTTGACAGTAAAACCAAAACTTGACACCCAATCCATTTAAGCCAAGGTAAGAACCAATCTCTCACATGGCTGACAGAAGATGTGAACATGAGAGTAGCTGCATTCTCCCTCTGAAGTGAAATAGAGAGAGGAGAAGATAAAGAGAATAGAATAATCTAAGTCAGGAAGGAAAGAGTTTGAACAAGCAGGATAATTTGTTTTTAACAATAAACTAACAGATCGATCTGCTCGCAGAAAGGATGAGGATAAACATTTAATGGTGAAAAGAAATGTGTTAATGGGATAGATCTGACGACATAAATAAGGGGATAGGGAAAAAGTATTGACTTAGTTTCGTTTGACAAGATGAAAGCAGCTAGGAAAAATCAAGAAGACAACAGTGCAATGAAAATGTATTTTACAGCACATGAAAGAATATGGGCATTTTTTTTACTGCTTCATACAAATATATAAATTTATGCCCCCTTGGGCACTTCTTACACTTGCTAAAAATGTAGTGTACATGTAGAAAGTTCCTGATAGATTTTGTTCATTTATAAAGGTGCAACAGTGATCCGAAGGTCAGGCAACGCTCTTGGAAGTCTGCTTTCTAATACAGAGACAACACTACAGAGACCAAGCAGCTGATTAATGTCTTTGCAGTCACAATGAAGATGTGGTTTGTCAGAAAAGGCAAATATTGCATAAAATGAAAGCCCTCCGAAAAGACAGGATTGTATGTATCTGAAGTAATCTTCAGACACAGAAGGACACAGACTCTGAAACTGATGGAAAATCAATCCTTCTCAGCTACCTTCATGAGCACTAATATGCTACACATGATGAGTAAAGAAGGCAGATGTGGTTATTTTGGAACTGCATCTTATAAAGTACCTTTTCACAAGGGTCTCCTCCCAAAAAGACAAAAAGAAAATGAAAAATTAAACAAACCTTTAACACATGTTGGTTTGCTGACAGTGTTCTTTGATCCTAGTCCTAATTGGCCCCAGTTGTTACTGCCAAACATGTACAGTTTGCCATTCCCTGGAAAAAAATGCAGAGTCAGAATGCAGAGTCCACACAAGTGTTTCAGTAGCTGATGCAAGACAAGATGGTCGTTCACACACTACGCTATTTATCTCTGCCTTTTTCATGTAAAGTTTAAAGATGAAGCAGTGCGATATCTAAGTCTGAACAATAATTAATATCCTTGCGATTTTTCGGTTCAAAAGTAGTAATTGCATTATTTAAATTAAGAAATCCCCTGCCAGAAGAAGGGACAAAAAGCAGAACAAACATCCTCTCCTTTAATTACAGCACAGATGAAGTGCTCTTTAGAAAGTAAAATGTTGTCCTCTTGGACAGAACCTGCGGATCAGACACCACGGTTATCTACAGGCCTACTTGTAAAATAACAGCACATTTAACTGAGCACCCACATCTTTTACCCCAAAGACAGGACTAAATAATGCAGCTCTATAGTCAGTACAAACACAGATTTGTAATATTCAGTTTATTTTATTGTTCAGGGGAGATATTTCTTTTACTGCTAAATGTCTTCTCTTAAAATTATTTACAAATTTGCACTTCTACAGAACATAGCTTCTGATGAATTTTCACATGTGCTCATAAATCATAGTAATTTATTGCTCTACATATAAAGAAGGAATGCATAAACCTACCATGCAGTCAGGGAGCTTTATAAACCTAAATACAAACATTAGATTACAAGCCTTCCACGGGAGTAACTCTGGAACTGTATTTCAGAAACTGGTAGGAGGTGTCATTGAACTTGCAGATTTGACCATTGCAAAGAACCATTGTAATTCCAAATAACCAGTGAGTTTTTAAGAGGATGGTATATGAACAGGTGAAGTCTTTGTCATCTGGCACACAAATTAGAGCACCAAAAATGACTAATGAGAATACCTTCAAAAGAATACACTTCATTTTTTAAACTGTTACCTTTCGTAAAGCTGTGGAGTTTACACCCAAAGATAAAACCCTCATTCCAACAGAAATCTTTTCAAAACCATAGAAATAGATTTGTCACAGAAAAACAACCCAACTGTTAAAAGGGGTTTGTTTACTTTTGCTGAAGGTCTGCAGGGCTTCCTAAGTCAGACTCCATCACAAGGCTGCCACATAAATAAACGTCACCCTAGCCATCAACAATTACCTCATGATCACAAGGCATAACAGCAATTCTACATAATAATGCCAGAATATTATGGCTGTTTGTACTTCAGTAGTGTAGTTCCCAGTGGAGGTTCTGAATGTGATTTACAGAGACTTTGAAATATGATACTGAAATATTTAAAATACAACAGAAAGAGTCTGTTAAATAAATCCATTTATTTTCTTAAATAAAAACACATAGTTAAAAAACCTAAAGCAAACAACAACTAACAATAAGTAGCATCTAAAGTCCCAATGAAATTGCCAGATTTCACAGTGCTCATGGTGTTTTATTAATAGGATTTATATCACCATCCCAATTTTTATAATGCAATCACGTCAAAACACATGCAGAGCTGTCTGTCACCGAGAGCAAAATGCACCTTAAGAGGAAGAATTTTTATTAGCAAATGGCATCCCACATTGGTATATGCTCCCTTGTATCCCTGGTTTATACTTTTTAACTGCCTTTAGAAGACAGTAGTTCTCCCGTGGGAATATGGCGCCAAGCTGCCATAATTCAATTTAAGCACATTCTCTTTTATCCATTCAAAATTCCAAGAGGTCATGCTTTTCATCCTATAATCTGCTGTTTCTGGTACCAGTCTTTAAATTCTCAGGCATTGCTTTGTAAGTCAAGTAGCTTAATAGATGAGAGGAATTTTTTTTACATTCTTTTTCAAGTGAGTGACAGCCTTTTATAATTTCAGGCTTCCAACACTTAACAATGTGACAAAAAATAAGAAAACTGCGAAGCAGATAGAGAATGAAAAGCAACACGCACTAAGGAAGAACCTAAAGCAACGCCTGCAATAAAGCAACATTGGTCTGTACAGCAAATTAGGTTTTGGAACAGACATGATGCAGTCTAAGCTGGCCAGGAAACAAGTTAAAATTTTGTTTTCTTAATTAAGGCCCTATTTTCTTAATTGCATAGTGAGGTATCTCCAGTCATCACCATGGATGCACTAGAGTGAGAATTAATTCAACAGCAGACATATAGGCACAGATCATATTTCAAAACTTTGCAAACTCAATTTGCTCCTGTCTTTCTGCTTCCACATAGGTGCTGACACACACAGCCTGTGGCCCTCTGCCACCTGGAACGGCTGGCAGAGACAGTGCCAGCAAAGTAAGATTATGACTCCTGCTGCTGCCCAGAAGCAACAGGGTATAAAGAAAGGGACTACTCAGCCCGTGCTGGTGCTGTAAACACAGTTCTAATACCAGTCTCCACCTTCATCCTGATGCAAACCTGGAGTACTTCTCCAAAGTATGTATGCATTGGCTTATCACAAGCAGATTTCTCACCACCCCTCATTTGGAGCTATCAGGGAAGCCTCAAGATGCTTACATCTGTAGGAACAGAGGATTCTGTGAGGGACTTCAGGAAAAGCATGTCTCCTAACCAGTGTGTTTCTCATATGAGTAACTGCTGTCACAACTCTGATCCCTGGCAACGCCATGTGCTCCCCTACTTCGTGAAATGCTACTAAAGGCATTCAGTCAGCAGCTGGGAAATCCTCAACGTGCTTCATGGTAATAGTGGGCAGCCAATTACTCCTATCACCTATGTTAAAGGTGTATTTTATATATCCCCCCCCGCCCCATTTTCTAAATTATATTAGTGTGGGAGGGAAATAACACTAATAGTGTGCAGATTCTGTGCATTTATTAAAAGATTCTGTTGAGAAGCTCTATCTGAAGAAAAGGTAAAAGGCAATATTTTGGACAGAGTATCACATACCAGGCACCACAATTTTTTGTTTTATATTTGTGGCATTTTGTGAATAGACCGTGTCAACAGTTCATTTAAAATTCATATACAATTTAAATACATCTCACAAAAATAGGAATGACATCAGTTTTGCTAGGCAAGTCACGATATTCTCAAAATAAAAGCTTTATTGAGCAATAAGAACAGTCATGCTTAGGAAATTTAGCATCACACAAACAAAAACAGCACAATATGTTGCTTGCTCCTAGACATATCAAGTATCAACACAAACATCTTTCTCATTTTCTCTTTACAGTTGATGTAAAAGATACTGCGTCACATTGTGATGGCCTGCTGGTAGGCAGAAAGAGTAGAAGAAATCTGGTGTCTAAAGACCTGGAGAGATTCCAAGGACTTTGTGGTGTAAATTGTTGAATGTTTAATTCCTTACAAAACTCAAAATGATGAGCACACTATCTTCCAGTGGATCCATATGCACCTCTCTTCACTCCTACTTTTACACTTGATACTTCTTCCTTCCCTTCTACCCTCTTGTGTTGGGGTGTTAATTCTCTTCAGGGCTCTGAGTTCAGAAAACGTGTCTTCCATCATCGGTTTTCCCCCTTGTGAACGGGATCAGACTCTCTGATCAAATGTGGGCAAGCTGTCTAGGGTTCTCTAATCAAGGCAAATAAACAACAAGACAGCTGTTAACTTCAAGAGTTTTGCAGAAAAGAAAATTAATAGAAAGATATTGGAAGGAGATTCCTAAACATATGTGTAACATCACATACTTCTCACCACCTCCCAACAGGACGAATAAATTGCTTTCCTAAGCCTGCAGTTATAGAATAGGGAGTAGAGTGTCAGTATGTTGGGCCAAAGAATAGAGAAATGGGGCAAGAAACATATGACATTTGATGCTGGAAGATGTACTGCTCACAACAACATTAAAGAACTAAAGAAGACAATGGCTTAAAAAACATCCCACTTAAACGTTATAATGAAAATTATACTAAAGAGCAAATGAAAAAAGAAACACAAATTTCTACCCCAAACTCCCAAACTGGAGAAGGAAACGTTTCTCTGGTTAGCTCAGAAAGCCAACCCAAAGACAGTGAGTACCTATCACTGTTCTTTCTATTCCAACATACAGCCACAGTGTGTAAATAAAAATTTGGGCTCTTAACTCCTGACCTAGCCAGCCAAAGAACTGAGGGTCTTTTAATTACTTTACACTTTTCTTCCCAGAAGTCACATGGGAATGCTGATGCTGGATTAGAGGAAACAAGTATTTGAAAATTTCTGAATATTTTGTTTGAATGAAAAATATTAGCTCCTGTACATTTTCTTCATTTGCTTTCAGTCAAGATTCAGTGCTAGATGTAGCTGTCTCTCCTCCAAAAAAACCAGCTTTAAGGAATGGTTTGTATCAGTTTGGGTGACTGTTTTACTTCTGATTGTTGAGACATGCTAGTGCAAAACCAATATATTTCTCTTGGATTTGAATCTACCTCATACTCCCACTGTCCCCTAGACACGTAGGTCTCACTACCCCTTTCCCTCACAGGAAGTAGGGAAAAAAAAAACCAAAGGAGGGGAGAATGTTGTGACCTGTAAGTAAAGACTGAAAATAAAATGAAGCATGCATTAACACACACCTGCTTCTTCAAGAATGTTTCTTTTATCTCTTCCAGGTCAGGTTCAGCTGGATGTCAAGAAGCTCCTGGTTTCTCACAGGGTCTGTACCCTTCTCAGTAAACTCATTATGGGCATGCACTTTGGAAGCTTTTATTCCAAGTGTTACTGAAGTCCAGTGTCATTCACCAAGGGCTGTAATTCCTCTGTATCATCCAACTCCATCTAACAGCAGAAACGTGAGGTGCACATGGGCATGCACAGGTGTGAAGAACAAACAAGGGCCAAAGGTTTTCTGTTTCCTCTCTTCACTTTTTATATGGCTTTTGCCATTTCTGTATCCTTGCTCATCGCTGATCAGTATTTTACCCTCATTTTTGCTTCTACTTTACAAAGTCCACAACCACTTCTTGGTACCAAAGAAATTTTGTACTTATGCTTGACAGTTCCCTCTCCTCAAAAACCTTGAGAGAACAAAGAACTGATTGTTTGTAAGTTTCCCTGACGATGTACCTGCACACTAGAACAGCAAAGGCCAGCTATAGAGATATTTTTGAAACATGCTGCATATACTAAGATAGCAAAGAGAAGGGGAGAAAGTAGAGAAACAGTGTGGCACGCAAACCTATGAAAGTCAATTTCTTCAAAAGCCTTATCTAAGTGGCAATTACTAAAGTGACATGGGAATTAGGAGACTGTTGCTGATTAGGGTAACTGCCTGCTTTTTTTTTTTTTTTTTTTTTTTTTTTAAATCATGCCTGGAATAGCTAATTCTAAAAATCCAGCATCTTTGACTTTCCTTGAGGACATGGAATCACAGACTGATTTGGGTTCAGAGGGACCTCAAAGCCCACCTAGTTCCAACACCCCTGCCATGGGCAGGGACACCCTCCACAAAGCCCCATCCAACCTGGCCCTGAGCACTGCCAGGGAGGGGGCAGCCACAGCTTCTCTGGGCAGCCTGTGTCAGGGCCTTACCACTCTCACAGGGAAGAATTTCTTCCTAATATCTAAATCTACGCCTCTTCAGCTTAAAGCCTTTAGTCCCTCTCTGGCTTTCTTGCAGGACCCCTCCAGGTACTGGAAGTCTGCAACGACTCCGGAGTTCTCTGAACTCTGCACAAGCTGAACAATCCCAACTCTCTCAGCCTGTCTTCATAGGAGAGGTGTTCCAGCCCCCTGACCATCTTCACAGCCCTCCTCTGGACTCGCTCCAACACAGGAAAAAACCCTCAAGAAATTATTAAATGAGCAATGACCAACGGGGCACTGATGAGGAATAAATACCTGGTTTTTTAAAAAGTGCTGAAAATATTCATATAAATTTCGTAACAACAAAGTCTTATTATCAGCAGTTGATTGTTGATACAGTTGCCGCAAATGCTCCCCAAGAGATTAGCCCCTTCCATGTAAAATAAACTGAACAAATTCTTCAATGAGTATTGTTTCCATCATTTCAAAGATATGAAAATAAACGTTAATACTGACCACTGCATTCCATCTGAGCGTCCTTGAATGCTTTTGCAAATTGTTTCTGATTTTAGTAGGATGCTTAGAAGTTTTTTGAGTTGCTCTTTCAAGGGTTATTTTCAGTTGACAGTTAATAGTAATGAAAGTCCTTGTTTCAGAGATACAATTTTATCTATTGTTTCAGGAAGATTCCTAATGAACTTATTGACCATGTTCAACAGATGCTGTTTACTTCCACAATACAAATCTCTACATTTAAGATTGCCTACTAAGCACGGTCAGGTTCACAAGAAACATTCAGTCTGAACAAAGTCATGGTTACTCTGAGTCATGTGTGATACATCCAGTTATTACAGATTCCGTCAGGATGGTTCTTGGGCATCTTGTGAAAACCTTCATTGACCTCATGCTAATTTCCAGCAGTTCCCACAGAACAGTCCTCTCTCCTCTCCACAACCTCATTTGATATATTACCTCAGAATTATCAGAATTATAACTTCCCAAGCTGTCCAAATATGTAACGTCCATTTCAACTACTGACCTGTAACAATAGCAGTATGCTCATCTCCACAGGATATAAGCACAGGCTTGTCATTTTTGAACCAGAACTTGCTAGGAGTATTTTCTGCAAATCTGCTTTTTCCAAATGTGAAAACAGCACCTGAGTCTAAAACACAGAAAGATAATGTCAGTTTCAAAGAAAACAAATTTTGCCTCATACACTTTGAAAGTCATTTCCTATTAATTCAATTGTACAATTTAGTTTCCTGTATTTTATTTAAAAAAAAAGAGAGACTTCATCATTTTATTCTATTGTTTCACCAAGACCACTTCATTTTCATGCTCATATTTTATTCCTTCTGATTATTCTTAGCCTCTATGAATTTCCTAATAGAATAGGTATTGTTGCTGGTATATTCTCTTCTGAAAATACTGTATGTGTATATCTTTTTTTAAAGCACACTAATGTACTTTACCACTATCCTCTAAGAAAAACTACTACTTGTGTAAAAGAAAGAATATATAACTCTCAATAACTGACCCAGAAAGCAACATAAAAGGCTTATCCTGAAAGTAGGTAGAGACAAAGAGTTCTCACTTACATTTATACTTTAATTCAAACAGGTTTTCCAAATTGGATTAGAGAGACACACACACACTGTAAAGAGGTGACAGGCTCCAAACTGACCACTCTTCCTTACCCCTCCGAAAAGATACATGTGCTCTAAAAATGGCCCCCTAAAATCAAAACGCTCAGCCTTCAAACCATGGATTGACACAACTGTCTTCGATCCTTAATACCATGATTTAAATAACCCAAACAATAACAACCCCCAAAAAAGTCCAGACAGCTCTCCTGCCCTTGCAGTCTGCCTAGCTCTCTCAACTCATGCCACTTTCAAAAGCATCAGCAATGTTGTTCTAAAACACAGCATTTTAACTATTCATAACTTTTGGTTAAGCATATGGCTTGACACAGAAAACTTTAATCCTACAGGAAAATAAATGAACTTAAATAACTTGCCAAAAGCCACGCAAACAATGTGCCAAAACATAATTAGACCTCCTATTTTAAAATGTCAAACTATCCGCTTTAAGCACAGACTAATTTTTTGGAAAAGGAAACAAGAAATTAAACCTTTCCCTTGCAGGCCTTTTGTTACCAGGCAAGCTAGGGTAACGCAAATACACACTGTAACACCAGACTGCTTCTGTAACATTACACATCGCTTTGTAGGAACGCTGAAACATCTTTGTGTATTTACATTCAACTACCAACAGGCACCACCTTGCATTCTGAAACTGTAAATCTGATGCTGATTTTGGATTGATCCTTTAACGTGGAAGTTTCCCGCATTTGCAAATGACTTTATTTTATGCATCGGGTTCAAGAGACACGTATGAAATCCTATTTACTCGCCCTCTACAAACGTTTCACTTCCGCAGTTCTATTAAAAGAAGCCTCATACCTAGGGATTCAAGACTTTTTAAAGAAAGGGTTCCCTCATTTCACGTAGACACACCTACAACCACAGACGTGTGAAAAGGCATCTGAAAGCTCTGTTTTAAGCCTTAATCTCCAGCCACACAGCCAGGCTGCACAGCCGAACATGCCTGCTGCGATCCCTTTGGCACTCGTAGAGCTCCCTGGTTCACCTCTTCTTCTTTCAGAAGCGCCAACTCAGGGGAACGTACACTTAATTCCGTGTACCCACACACACAAAGAGCAGACAACTCACAGACGCCCCCGTACCTCAGTCACTCCACAGCTGAAACCCGCCGTCAGGTTGGGAACGAGGCCACACGGGACCTGAGTGAGACCTTTGCTGCCCTGGCACCGAGCGAATGTTTAAAAGCCACCGTAGGCCAAGCCAGACCTCTTTCACTGCCTGACAGACCCGCCGGCTCAATGCCCCGCCGCTGCCCTAACCGGGTGACGGCGGCACTGCTGCCCCACTCTGATCTCTGACGTCAGCGTACGTAGCTCTCCCCAGACGCCGGAAGATGCGGGCCCGAGCCGGCGGCCCGCAGCCCGGCGCTGCGCTGCGGGGCCCCCGCGCTCGCAGACCGGAGCGAGCCGGGGTCTGCCGCCGAGTACAGAGCGAGGCGACCAGGGGCCGCGGCCGCACGCCGGGGCCGAGAGGCGGCCTTTGGGGCGTCGGTGATGGCGCTCGGCGCCGCCACGGCGGGAGAAGCGGACTCCGACCGCCACAAGCGGACGAGGTCCGGCACACCTGGCCCACAAGCTCGTTCCCTGCGAGGGGCCGGCACCACTCACCGGGCACCGGCAGCTCGTCCTCCTGGGCGGGCTCGGCCATGGCAGCTCACGGCGGACGGCCGCCCCCGCGCCCCATGCACGGCGGCGCCGGGCTGCCGGAAGTAAACAGAGGCCCTGCCACGGGCAACGGCCATAGAGAGCGGCGCGGCGCTCAGCGACGGGGCTGGCGGCCGGGAGGAAGCCCGGCTTGGCGGTCGGAGGCAGAGAGCGCCCCCCGGCTGCGGGGCGGTCGCCGGCCGCGGCTTGCCGTGCCGCTGTACTGCCGTTACGCTGAGCTGGCGGCTGTCTGTCTGTCCGTCCTTCCCCGTGCCTGGCGAGCACAGGCCGACAGCGGCACGCCAGGCGGGGGACTAAAAGAGGGAAGACTCCCCTCCCTTGGAAGCCCCTTACGAGTCTCCTCTCCAATAGAGCTTCGCCTCCTGGCACCGTCCCCGTCTGCTCGGCGTCGTCTCCGCCTCCCTCCCCTGTAGCGTGTCCCTGCCCCCGGCTCGCAAAGCGGGCAGCGCGCACCCGGGCGCTGCCTTGAGCTCCCGGCTTGGCAGCGCCAGGCCCCTGATACTCCTGTTGGCTTTGCGGAGTGGAGAGGCTGCTCCGCCTCAGCAGGGCGAAGGGAAGGTGGCTCACAAACTTGCCACCACTGGGGTTCTGCTGTCCTTAAAGACAAGTTTCTTTGTTTGATGGTCTCCATGTCACCAGAGTGTCTGCGTAAAGGCCTCTGATCAGGTGCAGAGGGCATTCCATCACCCACCTGGCCAGGGACACTTGGGTGATAAATAGGCCTTAACGACTTCGCACCACACCACCACCACCACCACACCAGTGGGCCCAGGACCCTTATTTCATCTGTGTGTGGGGCCATCAGTCCCTAGCCAGGCTGTTCTAGGACCAGGGATCCCCCATGGTCACAGTCCTGGTCCTGTCCCTGAGGGAGCCACCCTGTTCATGCTGCATCCTGAAAATCTTTCACCTTTTTCTACCAGCACACGCTCCTGTACAGATATTTAACAAATATGACATTGCTCTGAAATGGTATTGATACAGGTATGAGACGTTGGGCCCACTGTCAAGAGCACAAACCGTGAGTGTTGCAATGGGCCTGTGAGAAATCTTTATCTGTAGAGTTTGACCAAGGAAAAGCTTCAGTGTCAGCCCCCGCCAGGCCCAGCCCTGGCTGGGACAGCCAAAGCGAGGACTTTGGTTCTTGGGCTTCCATCGTTTGCTCAGCAGCACAGCTTGCTTTCTGTGTCATATCCTTTTGTTTCTCTTAGCTTTATTTGGGAGAGCAAGGCAAGTTTAACGCGAACGGAAGATGCTGTTGAACATGAGGAGCTTCTTCAGTATTGCAAAACTAACAGGGACCAGCAAGCAGTTTTGGTAAGATTATCCTTTAATCTGGCATTCAGTGATATTTAGTCAGAAACCTGGAAACAAAGCAGCTGAATCCTGTGAAGGAGTGAATGTTTTAGAGAAAGGCACCTTTCTTCCACATTTGTAGTGCCCTTTTGCTTCCCAAGGCAGCAGGCTCTGCATCTCTTGGAGACTGGGGGATTTTCCCTTTTAAAGTTTGTGAAATGCTGTTAATTCTTTCTGTGGGATTCAGCAGCAAAGTCAAGAAGGAATCTTTCTTCTTGAAGTCAGTTTATGCTGCAGGTACTGTAATCAATAATTGAATGAAGTACAGGAATTTTTTACGCATTTAGACAATTTACATGGCTGTTACCTGGGGCAGGGTGGAGCGGGGGCCGGGGGAGGGAATTCTCTCCTTGAAGCTGCCCAGTGAATCTGCACTTAAGTATTTTTTGTCTATATATAGACCAGCGGTATGCCTGTCTCCCATGCCTTCAGAAAAGTACTTGTATGACAGTGCTTCTCATGTTTGTCACATCTCCAGAAGCAAGTTAAAATTAAAGACTTAATTCCACATCTTCCTATGTTTTAATGGTGGTGTCAGTAAAAATAAACAGCGTTATGTAACAAATTCTTTGTGCTAGAAAGCAATATTCGGGAATTTCACATTCACAGGACTCCTAATATGCAATAAGTCATTGTTATTTATAGTTTCTATGTTACATCAGATGAAAAACAAATGTTTTCCAAGTTCTGTGATTTATTTGCTACAGTTGTAGCCTGGCTGATAATTTTTTATGGATTTCGGATTTTCACTGCTGGCAGCCTGTGGGAATTTTCTCTGTTTAGCAGAGATGATAGAAAAGAGAGTTTGGAAATCAACTGCAGTAAGACTGGTTTTCCAAGAAAGTAATCAGATTTGTTAAGCTCCCCATGTAATGTTGTTTTGGGTTTTTTTTAGGGGTTTTTAAACATTCTGTCATAATGTTGGCATAAGTTTTCACCACTGTCTGAGCATTACAGTTTAAGCACACCATGGCTGATACTGCAGGATAACCTAGGATCTATCAGTCTGTGCTAATAATGCAAAGTAATTGCTGTCCCTGCTCAGAAAGGAATAAGCCAACAGCTTGACCTTGCAATTCTGCCTGTTACATTTTAACTCTGGTGTGTTGTCCCATGCTTCTTCTCTGGAATTTATTTGTCCACTTCAGCCTCTCTTTCAGATGATGTGGACCTCAGGGGAGGGAGCACATTTCTTGAAGGTCATAGCAATAAAACAGAATCATTATGGGAACACAGAGGTCAGGAGCAGACCTCTGGTCCAACTTTCTGCTTGTAATCTAACCACATCTTATGAGGTCAAATAGGTCTTTGCTTAGCCACATCTTGAAACTCTCCAAGGATGGTAATTCCAAACCCTCTCTGGGTAACCAGTTTTAGTGCTTCACTCTCATCCAGTACAGAAATTAGTGGTGAATATTTCTCATTCCATTTCTCAATCATGCCAAGTGGTAAAACAAGACTAATGAACAGAATTTGGGATTAAACAGTCTCTAACTCATTGGAAGGAACTGTAGGCTGCAAGTAGAAACTGGAGGAGCAGCACCATGGCTGCTCTGGAAACAATGCTGAGAAGGAGAGTGACCAAGCAGCAAGCAATTGCATAGATTCTAAACCAGAGCAAGTTTTGGTTTTGTTTATCCTATAGGGAACAAAACAGCAAATTCCTGTTCCAAAAAATAATAAAAAAATTTTAAAAGTCACAGTTATGAAACTAATTTCCTTCAGGATATATACATTTAAGTTAGATCCAATCCCTTGAATATCAACTAAGAGCCTTGGTATTCAAGGCTGGATTTCAGCAGCTTACCTTGGCAGGCTGTTTTTCATGCTATGGCGGAAGCTGCCTGGCCCATGAATACCCAACCTTTCTTATAATGTTGGGTACATTCTATTCTGCAGCTGTTAAATATTGAAATACAGGAGATACTTTTGCTACCTCTGTAACACCTACGTCAAAAATTGGGCATTTGATAGTGTTGTGGTTTTGTGCAGCGGGTTTCTGGTGGAGAAGGGGGGCTGCAGGGGTGGCTTCTGCAAGCAGCAGCCAGAAGCTCTCTGCAGGCCCCACAGAGCAAACACCAGCCGGCTCAAGGCAGGACGCGCCACTGACCAAGGCCGAGCCCATCGGCGATGGTCACAGCACCTCTGGGAATCACATTTAGGGGGGAAAAAAAAGCAAGCAGCGGCTTTTTGCCCCCAGAGAAGGGAGTGAGAAGATGTAAGGAGCTGTGCAGGCGCCAAGGCCAGGGAAGAAGTGGGGGAGGAGGTGCCACAGGTGCTGGAGAGAATGATGCCCCTGCAGCCTGTGGAGAAACCCATGTTGGAGTGGGTTGTCCCTCTGTAGCCCATGGAAGATGAGGGGGAGCAGAGATCCCACCTCCTGTCTGTGGAGAGGCCCCACATTTGAGCAGGTGGAGACATATGGAAGACGCTGTGACCTGAGTTGGAGCAAGCCCTTATCAGGACCTGCAGTCAGTGGAAAGAGTGAGGCCCGCGCTGAAGCAGGTTTGCTGGGTGGGGGGCTTGTGACTCCGTGGAGAACCAGGCTGGAGCAGTCTGGGACTGAGAGACTGAGAAACATTCTGTGATTTATGACTGTACCCCATGGCAGTGACCCATGCTGGAGCAGCTGGTGAAGAGCTGAAGCCCTGTGGAAAAGGACTCATGTTGGAGATGTTCGTGGAGGACTGTCTCCTGTGGGTGGGACCCCATGGTGCAGCAGGGGGAGGGTGTGAGGAATGCCCCTCCAGCTAAGAAGGAAAACAACTGGTGAGGAATTGACTGAAACCCCCATTGCCACTCCTTTACCAGCACGGTGCTAATGGAGAAGTCCAGCTGTCCTTCAGTATGGGGCCTGTGCAGAGAACGGACTCTGATGGTGCACATGGATGGGAATTTTTGTGGTGCTTTGTGCTCAGTGCTGGATCCTCTCACAGTCAGCATCATCTCTGGAGTGCGTTGCCCTGATATATGACAACATATACTGAGTCCCAGCAATATTAATCTACAAGGCATCTGCATGGGCTACCTCATACATTCTTCTTGTTTTCGCTGTTAGGCATAATCCTTTTCACAGTGAAAAAAATCCTCTTAGTAATGGCAGTGGTATAATGTGTATCTGAAGCACTTTTAAGGTGTCCAGAAAGAAGCCACACAGCAGTTAGATACCTGCAGTTAAAGAAAAAATTCTGCCGCATGTGATGCGGGTTGGGTTTGTGATGTCAAGCAGACTGTAATAATGTGTGGTACCATTCCCTTAAGAGCTGCTCTGTTCCTCTCTTCTAGTTTCAGCTGGAGCCTATGCAGCAAAATTCTGCAGAAAATGTCTTTCCCTCCAGATTTAACTAATGTAACACCAACATCTTTAGAAGTCATAATAGGCCTCCCCACTACCAGGGCTTTTATTTATTGGAATTAACAGGGGACTGAATGGAAATTATACTCTTTTCCCCTGAATATTCCTAGCTGTGGGCTAGCTGCAGGGCCACCCCTGTAGCTCCCCACCCCCTGAACTTGTTCACAAAAAAACACAACAGGGCTCCAGAGCTTGGAGATTGGCAAGTGCCCTAACCAAGCCAGGCCTTAAAGGGGAGCTAAAGGGAAGCCTGCTTGGAAATACAAAAGCAGTAGCTGCATTCAGTCCATTTGTTTGTATTGTTTTGGGCTCCATTCCATCAGATCAGCCTAAAAACACAAGGAAAAGCCGTGTTTAGCTTGTACTCATCCAAAGCTTAGCGAGAGTACAGTGTGGTGTGTTTTGCTAAGCAGGGCTGTAGATACAGTGCCAGAGAAGGCACTAAGCTGCAACTCGCTCTTACTAATCTTAAGGCTGTGGAAACACAGGCTTGGACGTGACTTTGGTTAAAACACCTTGTCTAAGCTAGAGGAAATTTGGTCAAGTAACTTCTGTGGGTGATTATCAACATTCACTTCCATGGAGTTCAGAAGTTGTAAATCTGGCTGGAAGCCAGAACACACTGAATAAATACATGTCATGTGCCCAGAACACCTCTTGTGGGGTGGGAGAAGGATCAGAGCTCACGGCTATTTTGCTGTGGATTTGTCACTCTTTTCCCCAGTGTAACCAAGAGCTTTCATATCCCTTCATAGAAACACCACAATTTGTATTGGTGGGGGTGGACCATGGCAAGTGTCTCCTCATCCACAAAGGGTGATGGAGGGAGAAAGAGCACCAATATTCTCTACCCCCAAAGGGCAGCTTGGCAGTCTACATATAAGCTGCCTCACCAAGCCCTGAATGTCTTTATGCTTTTGGGTTCATTAGACTAGGCAGCGTGCAGTCAAGTCACGTCTGTATCAGAAGGCAAAAGAAACTACACCTAATGTACAGTTTGTAATACAGTTTGTGACACTGTTACAGTGGTGATAGATACTGTGCATAGTGGCATGCTGTGTCTGCCTGACAGTAATTAACACAGTCTGTCAAGCTGATCCAGCCAGGTCAAGTGAGGGGAGTGGGAGAGGTTTCAGCTGCTTGCTCATTAGCATTATCGTGAGTACAGTTTCCTGGGGAATGACACAGTGCCTGTATGTTTTGCTCTTTTGACACAGGTGTGGGCCACGAGCTCACATGAGTGTTCATCTGAACGGCCGTGACCTCCTCACTCTACAGAACTACACAGCAGATGAACTCAAGCATTTGCTATGGGTGGCCACAGATTTGAAACAAAGGATAAAGCACAAAAGAGAGGTAAAATGTTTTAACTGTCATTTAGGTGACTCGGATGTTGAGATAAATACTGTTCTGAAGAGCACTGGGAATGAAACATTCAGCTGTCTTGTCCTAAGCAACACCACCTGAGCTCTTAAATACTGCAAATCATGTGATACAAATCAAAGAGCTTTCCCATACTGCAGAGTGTTCAGGGATGTTCTTTAAATACTTCAGAGGACTTTACAAGTGAAAAGGTTAAACAGCTTTGCACAGCTAACTCCCTGTTATCAGCTAACCTCATCCATCTACACACAGTGTTCACGAAGCACTAAATGTATGGAATGGAAGACACTTCCCTTCATGGGATTAAATTAGTATTGGAGTTCTCCTTAATGCTACCTCAAATTGAGTGCAAAAATGCAGTTGCTTTTTTCCCCTAGAATTACTTCTTTCCCTTTAACCTTTCGACTGCTAATGAATTCCTTGGATGACAGGAGAACAAAGCTACAGTTAAAAAAACCCCACCTGGGTAATTTTTCTAATGCTGAATTAAAACATGAAAGAGGTATTGCACACTCTAAAGTGTATAATGACTATAAAATTGAAATGCCTTCAATTTTCATGTCCAGTATTTGCCTTTGATGCAAGGTAAATCTTTGGCTATGATTTTTGAGAAGAGAAGCACAAGAACAAGATTATCTGCAGAAACAGGTAGGCCTGAGCAATGGCGCGTTTAGATTTTATATGAAATTGTATGTCGTGAGTGTGTACTGAAAACACTGCATAATTTTCTATTTAGCATTTTCTACTCAGGAGAAACCTGAAGTGTGAAAGCAAACATAGGAGAAGAGTGGTAGCTAGTTGTGTTTACGAAGATGATTAAGGGCCTGGAGCATCTCCCGTATGAGAAAAGGCTGAGTGAGCTGGGACTGTTCAGCCTGGAAAAAAGAAGACTGAGGGGGGACCTCATTAATATTTATAAATATCTGAAGTGTGGGGCACAGGGGGAATTGGCCAACCCCTTTTCAGTTGTCTGTGGGGACAGGACAAGGGGCAATGGCTGCAAATTGGAGCACAGGAAGTTCCACATCAACATGGGGAAGAACTTTTACACAGTGAGGGTGACAGAGCCCTGGGACAGGCTGCCCAGGGAGGTGGTGGAGTCTCCTTCTCTGGAGATATTCAAGACTCGTCTGGACGCCTCCCTGTGCAATATGTCCTAGGGAGCTGCTTTGGCAGGGGGGTTGGACCCGATGATCTCTCGAGGTACCTTCCAACCCCTACGATTCTGTGATTCTGTGTTTGACCTTGCATGTTAATGGCACAAGGATGTCCCTTTGGCCACTGAAATTTCACTAGATCATTCCAAAACATGATCATAAACAAAGTAGCCAGCAGAAGTAAGCATTTCTGATGTAAGCCCCCAGTTGTACTGGCAAAATGCACACTACCTAACATCTATTTTAGTAAGCATCACAGATTTAATTCTGTGCAAGCTCTAATAAATATTTTTCTATTGTATTATGCATTAACATTGCCACATTTCAGAGTATGTGTTTAGGCTGGGAATCATAGTAATGCCTCAATATAAATTAGGGGGGAAAAATTAACATGATTACCTACAGAGGAAGATAGCTTGATGGAGACTCCAGGGTATTAGCCTAATGAGATCAGGCACTGGAACATTATTCTTTCAGGGTACAGTTCTGCAAACACTGAAACACATCTTTTTATTTACACGGTAGTTTTTCTGAAGTCAGTGGGATCGCTGAAATAAATCATTCATGTGCTTGCATGTTAGCATTAGGAATGACTGAACTGGTGACTGGCTTATGGGTGTATTTTTACACATAAAAGAAGGAGATGCCTGTCTGTCTCATATTTAAGTTCACCCAGCAGCCCTTAGGCTGGCTTCTCGCTGGCAAAGCGACAGGAAACTTGTTGAGTATTAACATTTCTTTGCAAGCTTTAAGGGAGAAGGTAAAAATAATGGAAGAAAGAAGCAGATATGTTATCTGCATGCATTTCTGAATTTATCTTGGATCTTCTGGCACAGCCATTTACCTGCTGGTCCTTTTTATGTAGGCTTGTTCCTTTCTGCTTTTTCCAGATAAGCAGGGCTTATCAATGGCTTTCTCTTGTGCATTCCCTCTCCCTGAAGACCACCCACCTTTTAATTCTGGAGTTTTTAGTCCAGTTTCTAGTCACCTGCCATACTGGTACGTGGGCAGGTAATGACAAATTCTCTGATTCTGTTTATCCTTCATGCCTCTCTATTCAGAGGGAAGTGCTACTTAGTCCTTGGGTTTTGAAGGTTATGGAAGGAAGAAGCTCAGGAAAGTTCAAATGAATTAACTTAAGGATGGCAGCTAGTGCACATAAATTCATCCAAGAGGGATTAAACTCCAGTGAAATAAAACCAATTTATTCCTGAGTAAGAGCTTCCACAAGGGAGTTTAATGCAGTTTAACTTCTGTGCATTAACTTTACACCTTCAGTTAATTGGTCTTAAGTCCCCTAAGCCTAAGACTTTGTTTCAAAGGCAGACTCAAGTTTTTTTTCTGTCCATGGAAGCTCTGTGCATTTCAGCTGCTTTTTAACATGCATGGCTTCTTCTTCAGATCTTCTAACCTGAAACAAATATGGGGTCATATGTGGTCCTTTTAGGTAAATAAGCTAATTTAATACCAATTTTCTAATGTCCAGTGAAAGTAGACATTGGAGTGGATTGGAGTGTTTATTTATAAAATACCCAAACTATCTCAAATAGCATTTCCCACGAGTTGCACCTTCAATATGTTGAAAGAGGTCACTGGTGGGCAAGGTTCTGGTGATGAGATTAATCGAAACAAACTTTGCAACTCTCAGGAACAACTAGATGAAAATCAATAGGTTTGTTTATAAAGGAGTAGAGACTTGGAAAGCACTGGTTACAAAATCTGGTCTGTGCAGTGTCTAGGAAATTGTTGCCATATATTAGTACCATGGAAGTCTTTTCAGAAGTCCCGCTGTCCCTCTGCCTATAAAGAACACCACTATTGGAAAATAAATCAAATCACAGAAATGTTGAGCTTGGGAGAGATCTCTGGAGGTCGTCTGGTCCAATTCTCTCTGCTCAGGCAGGATCATGTAGAGCATGTTGCCCAGGACTGTGTCCAGAAGGCTTTTAAATAGCTTCTAGCATGGAGACTCCGCAGCCTCCTGGGGCAACCTATGCCAGTCCTCAGTAACCCTTTCAGTAAAAAAGTGGTTCCTTATGTTCAGAAAGAACCTGCTGTACTTCAGTTTCTGCCCACTGCACTACTGAAAAACACCTGGCCCTGTCCTCTTTGCACCCTCCCTTCAGGTATTGACACACATCAGTAAAATTCCCTCTGAGCCATCTCTGTCTCTGCAGACCCAGCTCTCTCAGCCTTGCCTTGTACAAGACAGCCTCCAGTCCCCTAGTCATCTCTGTAGCCTTTTGTTGCCATGGACATACTGACTCTCCAATATGTCCATATCTCTCATACAGAGAAGCCCAGAACAGGACATCCCCAGTGCGACTTCGCCAGTGCTGAATAAAGGGGAAAAATCACCTCAGTCCACCTGCTGGTAATACTTTGTCTCCTGCAGCCCAGGATACCTTTCACCATCTTGGCTAGAAAGGCACCTTGCAGGCTCATGTTTAACTCAATGTCCACCAGGTCCCACAGGTCCTTTTCTGCAAAGCTGCTTCCCAGCTGGGTGGCCTCCAGCATGTACTGGTACAGGGGGTTGTTCTTTCTCAGGTACAGGACTTTGCACTTCTTGCTGAACTTCATGGGGTTCCTGTCAGCCCATTTCTCCAGCCTGTCAAGGTCTCTCCCTATGACAAGAAAACCTGCTGGTATCAGCCACTCCTCACAGTTTTGTGTCATCAGCAAACTTGCTGAGAGCACACCCATCCTCCAGATCATTAATGAAGATGTTAAACAGGACTGGACCCAGTATGACAAGAAAACCCTCTGGTATCAGCCACTCCTCACAGTTTTGTGTCATCAGCAAACTTGCTGAGAGCACACCCATCCTCCAGATCATTAATGAAGATGTTAAACAGGACTGGACCCAGTATTGACCCCAGGGGTACACTGCTAGTCACAGACATCCAGTTAGGCTTTATGCCACTCTCTGGGTCCAGCCATTCAGCCAGTTTTCAACCCACCTCGCTGCTCATCCAGCCTGTACATCAGCAGCTTGTCTGTGAGGATCTTATGGGAGACAGTGTCAAGGGCTAAAATGAAGTCAAGGTAAACCATACACACTGCTTTCCCAGGCTAGTCTTTTAATCATAGAAGTTTACCAAATTGGTCACACTTGGCTAGAAAGGCACCTTGCAGGCTCATGTTTGACTCAGTGAAGCCCAGCTGACTACTGAAGATTTTCTGGTCTTTAGTGTGCCTGGAAATGGTGTCCAGGATTAGCTGCTCCATCACCTTCCCAGGATCAAAGTGAAGCTGACTGGTCTCTAATTCTCTGTGTCCTCCTTCTTGACCTTTTTGGAGATAGGGGTGTCATTTAGTTTCCTTCAGTCTTTGAGCACTTCTCCCAGTCACTCCTATCAATCAAAGATTATCAAAACATTCATTTATAACACACTGTAAGAGAACAGTTGACATCTGTGGCTTTTCCAACATATAATGCCTCTAACCCGTTTTATTCCAATGACATTGCAACTGTACTGAATAACGTGCAGCTCCTTGTGGCAATTCATTGCCCCTTTACTCTCTTAACCAAACATAGTCTTGTCCTAATTCACACTTCAGAAACCCATATTATTTTCCCATTTCTAAGAGTAGTAGTGGTGGTGTATTTTAATGAAGAACTACAAGTAACTTCCATAGGGCGATGGCAAAGTAAATCCAGTTTTGTGGACACTACTAGATTTATTGCTATCACTTGCTATTATATTGGAAAGTGTGACATCCCTGTTACTGTACTGCAAAATATAATCTGTTTGCAGTCAGAATCCCACAGCCATTCTGCATAAAATCTTTTTGAAAACAAAGACATTCCACATATAGTATTTGTAAAATAAACATCCTCAGGCAGGACATAAAGGTGTATGCTCTGATTTCGTTGTAGCTTTGGTGTAAAATATACTGATTGTCACCAGTACTCTTAATATATACAGCTGCAGTTATTTTGAGTGAACCAATTATAAATAAATCCAACCATTTCACAGTTGCTGAATGGAGACAGCGTGTTACAAGGTAGAAAAGGAGAGAAAACAGTACAGGCAGTAAAGCTCTGTACGCCTTCTTTCATTGTGCTCTGGAATGTACAAGGTGTTAACAGCTTTCCAGAGGTTCACTGCCACTGGCTTTAGAGGAATTACTCCCAGCTCACTCCTCTTACACAGTGGGGTGAGAGGAACATGTTGTCCCTGCCTGAGGACTACGACATGCGATCACAGGAGTAATTACATAACTTTGTATGTTCTAATGTAGTGGGGGTGGTATGACATGGAAGGAATGCAGAGTCTGTTTTTTTATTGAAATGACCAGTATTATTTGGCTTGGCCATGTTACAGAGGGGACAAAAGTACTCTTTTAGCTTACTCTTCACATAGAGGGGTAGCTTAAAAATACTGCTTATTGGTTTTCAGGTTTCTACTTTACAAATATCCCTGTAATTCCTGCCTAGAAGAGCTCTTTGTTATCAGTCTAAAATGAAAAATACCTTCTGGATGGTAGGTCCTGGCAGGCAGTGAGGAAATGAACAAATCCAAATCCAGGTTTCCTGAAGTATAAATAAGGACACTTTCTTTGAGTTGGAGAAGATGGCTGTGTGTGTCTCCTGGTGATAGTGCAGCAGCCCCACAACTGTGCATCCTTGTGAGCTAGAGGATTCACTTTGGCCCACTTACCCAAAGTAACAGGGATGGGCTGTAATGGAGTGTGAACCCAGGTCTGTACAGCCACCAGCACTTGTGTCCTGCATGAGTTTGCATAAGTGGACTGAATAATGTGCCAGAGCCTGGGGTATAAAACTGTCCATTTTTGTAACCTAGCAATAGTGAGAACTGTGGACATGAGATACTAATCTCTTCTGGCTCTCCACTATGAACATTAAATACAGTTTGTCAGAGATACCAAGATTTATATAAACACTTAGCATGTGGCTTTGGTTATGACCAGCTTGTGACAACAAAGACAATTAGATCTTCCAGTTTAACACATCACTCCAGCATATGCTTATTTGCTGAACTGGTGCCTGCATATCTTCAAAAGTCATATTTTTTTCTTCATACTAGTAGTCTGGATGAAAGAATCTGAAGCAAAGGTTATTTCTCTGCAGCTATTGTGGTGGGTTGACCCTGGATGGAGACCAGATGCCCACCAAAGCCTCCCTATCAATCTCCCCCTCAGCTGGATGAGGGAGAGAAGATACATCAAAAGGTTCCTAGGTCAAGATAAGGATGAAGATCACTCACCAATTACTGTCATGAGCAAAACAGACTCAAATCAGGGAAACTAATTTATTACCACTCAAATCAGACTAGGGTAATGAGAAATAAACCCAAATCTTAAAACCTTGTTCCCAGCCCTCCCTTCTTTCCCAGGTTAAATTTCACTCCCAATTTCTCTGTCTCCTCTCACACAGTGGCACAGAGGGACAGGGAATGGGGATTGTGGACAGTTCATCACACCCTGTTTCAGCTGCTCCTTCCTCCTCAGTGGGAGGACTCCTCACACTCTTCCCCTGCTCCAGTGTTGGGTCCCTCCCAGAGAAGACAGTCCTCTGTGAATTTCAACATGAGTATTTTCCGCTGGGGCTCCAGATCTTCACAAACTGCTCCAGCGTGGGTGCCCCACAGGGTCCCAAGTTCTGCCAGAAGACCTCCTCTGTGTGGGCCCCTCTCTTCATGGGGCCACAGGTCCTGCCAGGAGCTTGCTCCAGCCCAAGCTTCCCACAGGGTCACAGCCTCCTTTGGCTGCATCCACCTGCTCTGGTGAGGGATCCTCCATGGAATCTCTGCTCCACTATCATCAGGTGGAATCTCTGTTCCACTATCATCATCCATGGGCTGCAGGGGGACAGCCTGCCTCACCATGGTCTTCTCCATGGGCTGCAGGGGAATCTCTGCTCCGGCACCTGGAGCACCTCCTGTCCCTCCTTCACTGACCTTGGGGTCTGCAGAGCTGTTCCTCTCATACTCTTACTCCTCTCTCTTGCTGCAATCAGTCTTGGTGGCTTTTTTTTGACCCTTAACTATGTTATCCCAGAGTTGCTACCACCATGGCTGATGGGCTCAGCTTTGGCCAGCCACAGATCCATCTTGGAACTGGCTGGTATTGGCTCTGTCAGACATAGGTGAAGCTTCTAGCAGCTTCTCACAGAAGCTACCTCTGTAGTCCCCCACTACCAAAACATTGCCATGCAAAACCAATATAACTATACACAAAGCCAGAGCACAGAGCTCCTGTATTTCCAGGTGGAAAATTTTGGCTGGAAATATGTTCCCAGGCCCTGCACAGCTGGCCAGCTCATGAGTGGAAAGCCCAACACATTAGGACTCCTATGTACACAGACTCCAGGTGGTAGTTCCAGCTGGGCTGCCTGAGACCTAGCAATTCTGAATAAATAGCCAGATTCCTCTTTCTCTGTCTGGGCATTGTTTATAGAAAACAGAAGATGTCCATGGGAGCCTGCCCAGACTGTGAAACATCTACCAAAGTGTATACATTTACAGGAGTAAAATGCAGAGCTGTTACACTGTGTGGAACCTGCAGGGATAAATCACTGACATAATTGTATATGACTTCAAAAGAAAAAAAAACCTCCACAAGAAGCTGGACAGGAAAAAATTACTACAAATGACATTTCATCCTTGAGATCTTGACTTAAAACTTGCACTGAATAGATAGGCTGGAATGTCTAGGCAACGGTTTGCGTGCCCATTCCCATCAATGCAGTGTTTCTGTCTGAGCTGCAGAGAGGGGGAAGTATTTAAGGAAACCTAAAGGTTTTTTTCTGCCTTAATACAAAAATGCTTCTGAATAACCAAGAAAAGAGAGCAAAGCACTCAGCAAATCTGTATTACTTTTCTAACAACAAGAAGTAATAGTAAAACAAGTGATGCTTCACTCTTAAAAGTTCGCTGTATCTGACTCTAATCTTGTTGAGATTTGGAGAAATCCTTAATGATGACAAAGGGAAAATAAAACCAGGCCCATTCAATAAACGAGCATACACTGGCTGGATGGAGCAGAGATCTCCCCTTCAGGTGAGGTCTGGAGCAGCATTCTTTTTAATCTGACTTTTAAGGAAACTGAGGCAGTCAGAAGTCAATGATTGTCCAGTATGGTTTTTCTCTCTTGTATTTTGAAGTCTAGAGACTGGCTGATCTGATGGAAACATGGAAGACCTCGCTGCCCGCACGGGAATGAAGTTAATAAGGGCTGCTCTGTGTTAGGGGCCCAGGCCTGCCTCCTGAACCTAGTTGCTTGGTTTTATCTCTGAAAGGTTCCAGTGTTCACTCCTGGTTTAATCCTTCTTTGAAGAGTAGTTGTGGGATCAGCATTTTAATCTTTGACAAGGCCTGTACAAACGTCATATTGAAGCTGCGGTCCCGGTGATGTCTGCAGTGACATCTAACGGCTACATCCAGCCCAAGCAGCTTTCAACCTTTTCCCCCTTCCCTTCCCTTCCCTTCCCTTCCCTTCCCTTCCCTTCCCTTCCCTTCCCTTCCCTTCCCTTCCCTTCCCTTCCCTTCCCTTCCCTTCCCTTCCCTTCCCTTCCCTTCCCCTTCCCCTTCCCCTTCCCCTTCCCCTTCCCCTTCTTCTCCCTTCCCTTCCCCTCCCCCTCCCTTCCCTTCCCCTCCCCTTCCCTTTTTCTCTTTCCCTTCTCTCCTTTCTTTCCATTGTTTTTGGTTTTTTTTTCATTCTTCAGACCAAATCCATCTAATTCCTTGGCTTACCTTGTAAATTCCTAACTACTACAAGGTGGAGGGATGCTGGCAGTGCCCAAAATCTTTCCTTTTCTTTTGGTAACATTATAATTTTTATAATGGTGCTCGGTGATTCATGACAAAGCTCAAGCCTGTTAGTGTTACGGGGAGACTTAAGGTTTCCTATGTGAGTGGATACACTTGAAGCTTCTTGCAAGGATGTGGAATTACACCCAGTGACTCAGATGGCCCTTCTAGGATGCTAAGTCACTTGAAGTAGTAATTAATCATGATGAATGGATTACCTAGCTCTTAACAGGGAGCCATGGTGATGCGTTTGGCAACGTGTAGCCTTACTCCTTGAATGACTATTCCTATCAACACAGATCAGAACTCATGGTAAGGGTTTCAGCAAAGCATTATGTTTGAGTTGGTTTATTCCAAAATACATTTGTTTGTGTCTTGTGTGTCTTACCTAAATGTTTGAAACATTTGGATGCCCTGCAGAGTTTTATTGCTGTAAGTATCTTTTACATGAAGAAGATTCTGAATCTTGGCTTTAAATACAAGGTGCTGGTGTTTAATTTCTTTTTTTTATTATTTGTCCTTGCTGTAGGATTTGCTCTTCTTGGAGGACATCCTTCCTTCCTTACAATGCAGGACATACATCTGGGCACTAATGAGAGTCTCACAGATACAGCAAGGTTGGTTGATTGATCACTGTGTGTTTGCTGTTGATCAGGCTTTCTCACAGAATTCTAGAAGACAACCTTTTCTTTCTGGAAAATGTCAGAAGACACTCCAAATTTCTTACTATTTACACATCAGCTCACAGAATCTGTAGTTCAGTACACCAGTGTTCCATCCACTGTAGCTCTCCAAAACATCTCACAACAAGGAATATTTTTATCAAATTTGGCTTAGAGTGTGTTAGTGAGAGTGACAGTCACACAAACAGAAACATTTTATGAACCTCAGTAGTGTAGCTCCAGTGATGACAGCACATATATTCAAACAAGACTAGAACCTTCTGGTTCTGTTGCTCCTCATGGAGCTAAAAGTGCAGGTGACTGGCCCATCAGAAAGCAAACACTTTATTTACACTAGTAAGGCCAGTTGCTGGTGCACCTTAGCCTGCCTGCAGTGACAGTGTGACACTGAAGGCCACTCTGATCCCCCTATCTCAGCAGCACCAAACTTGGCCAACGCTTTGCAGCCAGTTTCTGATTTCATGAGCCCTCCTCCGCAGGTGTGCCCGCTGTCAGGACTGCTGTGGAGGCCAGGCTATGGCACTGCTCTCCTGCCAGCACCCGTGGAAGATCTTAGACGTGCCTGGTCCCACAGGCATGCAGGGATAGGTAGCTAGCAGCCTGTGCCCACTGCCATAGGAGGGAAGACCTGAGCTCAAGGCTTTTCTCCAGTGGGTTCCCTTTGATGTTGCAGAGAGTGGGAAGAACACGGGGATGTCTTTTGCAGGTGTTCCTTCTGTTTTTCATGGCACTTCATGTATTAAAGACTCATCCAACCTCAGCATAGTGCTGCTGGTCAGTGCAGTCAGGCTCAGCTGTTGGAAGGCTAGCAGTGTCTGAAAGGTTGTTGTGGTTCTGGTGAAAGACACTCATTGTCAAGCTGTCAAGCTCCCTTGGAAATACAAAGCCATCCCGCTGAGGTTCCATTGCCTCTGCTTTCACAGTCAGTGGAAGGGACTGTATGAGAACTGTGTTGCTGTTCTCTCTGTGATGAAATCCAAGGAAAATGTAACTAGAAGACTAAACATTTGAACATTTTAGGTTTTCCATTCTTGCCTTTAGCTATTGAAGTGGAAAACATATGGGTGTTGATAGTAGAAAGTCAAGATTTCAGCCTCTTGAGGCTTGGAAGTACTTATCTCTCACTCCCTGCTAGATACATAACTGCCAGTATCGAAGTAAGCTGCAACGACTGTATTCAGGTGTCTCAACAAAAGTGTGTCCTAGCGCCCTGCTTCAGCAATAAGTTTAAAATATTAAAAAAACCCAACCTGTAAAACTGTGGCCCTGCAAAGGAAACAGATTAGTCTTAAGAGTCAAGTCTGAGGTATTTTAGGCCCCTGTGGCCAGTTCAGCAGAGCTCATACACTGCCGTGAGGTTCACAGAATCACAGAATCACAGAATAACAAGGTTGGAAAAGACCTTTAAGATCATCAAGTCCAACCATTCACATCCTAAACTAAACCATATCCCTAAGTACTTCATCTACCCTTTTTTTGAACACATCCAGGGAAGGTGACTCGAACACCTCCCTGGGCAGCCTGTTCCAGGCCCTGAAAACTCTTTCAGTAAAAAATTTTTTCCTAACATCCAATCTAAACCTGCCCTGGCACAGCTTCATGCCATTCCCCCTTGTCCTATCACCTGTCACCCGACTGAAGAGACCATCACCTACCTCTCTACAACCTCCCTTCAGGTAATTGTAGGCAGTGATAAGGTCTCCCCTCAACCAAATACATCCATCTCAAAAGAAATTCTTCATACATCATGGGACATAGTCCCAGTTTAAGCTTCATTGCAGTGTTCCATTTAAATGCTTCAGAGCACATGCATCCCTGCTACAGCTCTATTAGCATGAGAGATGGAGAATTTTCCAAGTCAAACATAGATAACTTACTGTGCCTTATTAAAGGTGAATGGGAAACATATCAAAGGTAAATCCCACACACTGATGTAAGTAAGTAATATTGTCCAAGGAGGAGAGGATGCTGACAGAGAGCACAGTAGGAAGATGGGAGGCTGATGCTGAGAGACTGGGGCTGAAGAAACAGAACATGACATGGGGAGTACCAGCACGCCAGGCTGGAAAAACGAGGATCAGCTATTTACATCAGCTTAAAAGAACTGAAGTTAAGAAGGGATGAGAACCATCAAAGCAGAGCAGAATGGTTGAACAAAGTGCAGAGATGTCACATTTGGGAAGAACTGACTTCAGCCTCCAAGATAAAATTATGTGGAAGGATTACAGTGGCACCACAGGTGACAGGTGAAGAAGCCAAGGAAAGGTTAATTTGCCAGGGCCAATGTGAAATTTCACTGTGGAACTTGTGAATGAGAAGGGCAGGATAAATGGTGAGACTCTTCAGAGCAGGATGTCAGGGTGCCATGTGGGCTGGTGGCTCCTTGGGGAATAAGGAGGCTCCAGTGCCAGGGACTTCCCTGGGTCAGGCAGGGCAGAACCACTCCAGCCAGCACCTGTCCCACTGCCCCCACTCAGGGAGCAGGGCAGTCAGGAGCAGCCACAGCCCTGGACATCAGACACCTCTGTGGGGACAAGGGTGGGACAAGGCCAGGCTGGGACATCAGCCCGCAGGTGAGTGTCCAGGTCAGGATGAGCATGGGCATGGTTACAAAGCAGCAAGAGATGTGACTCCCAAGGGAAAGGGGTTGGCCCTCATGGTGGCCCCTTGCAGCAAATATTTGGTTTACAGTCTCCTGAATGTCCTTTTCTTTGCACAAGCAAAAGAGAAAAAGAAAGACAGTATGCTACAAGAAATACAACAAAAAGTAGAAGCAAGTAAATCTTCTGGCTGTTCTGGAGGAGTCCCCATTCTGTAGAGAAAACTCTCCCAATACCAACTTCCCACACAAGCCTGCAGTGCTGCTTTTATTTGTCTCTGCTTGCTCTTCCAGGTCCCTCTTTATGACCCTGAACTGGGGGGTTTATTCCTCATTTGAGTCACAGCACTCACCTGCTACAGTGGAGTAAGGGCTTTCCCAAGTCCTTACAGAGCCCTTACAGAGCCCCACGTGCTCGGCTTCCCTCCTGCTCCCATTAGCAGAATTATTACTCACTTTGCATAATCAAGGCTGAGCGGTTTACCCAAAAGAACAACCTGAGTATTAATGCCTTGGCATTTCTTGTGAATGAAGGATAACATGCCAACCTCATTCAGCTAATGGGAGAATAAAAAAAGAACGCCTGTAGTAGACCCAGAGGGAATTTAAAATATTTACAGCCATGTGTGTAGGGCTCCCGAGGGCTTAGAAGTACTTGAGATTGAGACTTCAAGCAAAAGGGGCACAGATCTGTAAGAGTCTGCAGCAGAATTGCTGCAGGTAAGGGTTGAAAGCACTTCTGCTGTGGACATATTTTTAGGGACATATTACCTGGTCATAGTGGAGTCCTTCCATGCTTCACAAGACATTTACATTTACGCTGACACAGTAGCAAAAAAAGTTAACACCCCTTAAGGATCTGTAAGCCTCTCAGTGCTGTTTAGCATGTCTGATATATTATGTGAAATGAAATATAAGTACTGTATCTGTACTTCCCTCTGTAGAGCAGTTCCATTGTGCACCACTGTAGCTCAGTGGCCATAAGGCTCAGTGACAGCACTGAAGAGCCCACAGGATGGTTTTACCAGTCCACTGGGGTTATTAGGGGATGAATCTCTGCATCTGCAGGGAATGAGTTTACTTCTCACTGCTTACTGAGAACACGTCCACCGTATGCCCATGTCAGGCTGTGAATGACAATCAAGTGGCCTTGTCAGTAATTTAAACCTTTTGAGTGGATAGATACTTTCAAAACAAAACCAAAACTGCCTCAGATAGCGATATTCTACCCAAAATATATGCAAATGCCTCATTTTCAAATTCAGAGATGAGATACATGAAGACTTTTATTTATGTTCAATTTTGGATTCCTCAGAGGATACACTTGAGTAAAAATTTCCAGCTTTTCTCTGCAGAAATAGAAGTTATTTTGAAAAGAGAGATATGCAGCATTCCAATACACTCAAATATTTCCAAGCTCTGGATATTGAAGTTTATGGGCTCACAATCTTGCAAGAATAATGAAAAGAGAAAAAGACCTTGTATTTGATGATAACATATGAACCTTAAATGAAAGGTCACCTGATGAGCCTGTGCTTACTTCCCCTCACCTTCTAAAACGTCACCTTTACTAAAGACTAATATCTAGCCAGGTCTTTTTTTTCCTATTCAATCTCAGCCTTACATGGATTCCTTTAAATTGGTTTGATCACAGGAGGCTTCATACCTTCAGATGAGGGGTTTTTTTCCCTTTTTTTTTTTCCCTTCTGAGTTCAATTGAATAAATTCAATTTCTACCTGGGTTTCCTACTATAAGATATGACATCTAGAAACGCTGTCAGAAGGACTGCCTGATGTCTTGCTGGTAAATGTCTAATAAGTCTAATATCTACTTTCAACTGATTAAAGAAGAAAATACGGCAGTTTTCACTAGTTGGTAATTGATTATGACTGAATTTCCTCTAGTGCCATACCCTGTAAAGGAACCATCTTCTTTAAATTCTTTATTGGCCATGTTGGGTAGGAATGCACCAGCAGTGTGCCCTCATGGCCAAAAAGGCCACTGGTATATCCTGGGGTACATTAAGAAGAACGTGGCCAGCAGGTTGAGGGAGGTTCTCCTCCCCCTCTACTCTGCCCTGGTGAGGAATATTGTGTCCAGTTCTGAGCTCACCAGTTCAGGAAAGACAAGGAACTACTGGAGAGAGTCCAGCAGAGGGCTGCAAGGATGATGAAGGGAGTGGAGCATCTCTTGTACAAGGACAGGCTAAGACACCTGGGGATGTTTAGTCTGGAGAAAACTGAGGGTGGGATCTGATCAATGCTTATATAAATATCTAAAGGTTGTGTGTCAAGAGGATGGGGCCAGACTCTTCCTCAGTGGTGCCCAGCAACAGGACAAGGGTTCACAGTCACATTCTAGAACACAGGAAGTTCCACCTGAACATAAGGAAAAACTTCACAGTGAGGGTGGCAGAGCCTGGGACAGGCTGCCCAGAGAGGCTGTGGAGTCTCCTTCTCTGCTGTCCTGTCCTGTGCAGCCTACTGTAGGTGATCCTGCTCTGGCAGGGGGGGTTGGACTGGATGATTCCAGAGGTCCCTTCCAACCCCTGCCCTTCAGTTGTTCTGTGAATCAGCTGTACCCAGCATCCTAAAAAAAAAGTCTAAGAAAAACGGGCAATTTCCCTGTGTGATTGCCTCTTTTTCTTGACCAATGTGACTGGCTATGTCTTGTTTAGAGTGGACACCTGTTTGGTGGCTAACGAAAGGGACCATGCATCCCATCCCTGATGAGTAGTTCAGAACAGAGCAGGGTTTGCAGTGTCACATGCTTCAAGCTAGAATAAACACACACACAGAGAAAAAAGAAACTTGTGAGCTAAGAAGAAATAAGGGCACAAACAGTGACCACTCCAATATCTTGCAGTCAGTACAAACCTCGCTCAGTTCCTCCTTTTTCACTTGCAGCTGCTATCAGCAGTCTTTTCTTCAAAGAGCTCTACAGGGAAATCTCCTAACAGAAGAGTTTTGCTTGCATGAGGAACGTCTGGTGTCAGTAGGAAATATTTGTTACTGACTTCGTCTGGAGATTTGTCTGTGCAAAGGCCATGGCATTAACAGCCATATTTCCACAAGGGGAGATACCAGAATTCTTCATGGCTAATCGGGAAGATAGAGACTGCAGGGATTTTTCATACTCCACTGTTCAGCCTCTTTTCCTTGTTTTGTTTTAAGGTCCTGCTAGGGATGACATGAAAACACACAAAATGCTACTTCAAAGTCAGGCTCCAGGGCCTGATTAAAACAGAGAGAAATGCAGAGCTTCAATCCACATTTAATTTATCTAACGAATTCAGAGCATACTGAGTATACTACGCTAATCCACTGTGCTAATCTCTGAGTCTTCCACACTTTGGCAGATAATGTTAAAGCCAGAGTGGTACAGTGACTCCTGCACGCCCTTATCCCTATGCCAACTTTCAAATTTGGGTTTTACATTAAGGTTGAGACTATGTGTGTCAATCTGCAGGTGTGAAGGTAGAAGAAAGAACAGGCCGGTGGTGTTTGCTTCCTGTTTCCGTGCTCATTAAGATTTGTGGTAATCTGAACCAGGTCTGCATTCCTAATCCTCACAGAGATCAGGCTGCCATGCAGAGATGCTGCAATATTCAGTCAATGCTACATTTGTTCTTTGCTAAAAGACTCAAGAAATGTACCTTATTTCTTCTGGAGTTCTCACCTTCTTCAAACATTACAGTGTCATGCGGTTCCTTATCTTGGTTCAAATACCTTAACACTTATTGATGTTTACACCTGGAGCTACAAATTCTAAAGACAAAAAAACCTTTAAGATACAGCAGCCATTTTCATTTACATACTACAATTCGTTAATAAGTGAAACTGCTTATTTATTAGCAGCTTGTTAAATGTCTGCATTTAAGTGTGTTATGCAGGCATGATAAATTATTCAGATAGCTGAAAAAATTCGATTCATCACCACTTCTCATTAATATTTATGTGTTGCATGCTGAAGAGTGCAACGGGGATATATTTATTATGTTTGACTTGGGTATTTTCTGCCACTCTCTAGGGTGCTGTCCAGCATGACAAATGCAATCCTGGCTCGAGTCTATAGGCATGACGATCTGGACCTAATGACGAAAGAAGCCACGATCCCAGTAATCAATGGGCTATCTGATTTACACCACCCTCTCCAGATTTTAGCTGATTACCTAACTCTTCAGGTAACCATATAATCCCCATTTAATAACAATTTTATTTGATAGGTCTTGGTAAGTCGTGTTCCAAACCATTTATTCCTAGGATTTTCTAATTGGTAATTACATGGCACTTGTTATTTAAAGAGATCTTCATCCAGCAACATAATTAAGGACTTGTTTAATTTAAAACAATTACCTAGTCCTATCAGCTGTAGTGGGACTGAAGTTAAGCATGAAAATAATTACTTCATTGGAATTAGGCTGCAATTGAAAAATGTGCAGGGGGCTTTACATATTAAGATAAAGATGAGATGTTGGCTCAGCCACAGCCAGTGGAAGTTTCTCCACTGACTTAGTAAAACTCAGTACTTCACTCTTGGTTCTGACCTAACCTGTGAACAGCTTAAAAGGAATCGCTATCCATACAGTAGGAAATTGGTGGAACACATTTGTTTTGAAAAGCCAGTTAATGGCTGAGTGCAAACACCTAGTGTCCAGGCACTTAAACCTATTTAAACTTTGCTCACATCAAAGAATAGTTTAAAAAGATCATACTTTGTAATTTAATCTAATTAAACAGTTGATAGCAGGATAACATTTTACACAGAGAAAACCAGATGTTTATCTGTGAACAGAAGGACTGTGCTGTTTTACAGTCAATTGAGGAACTGGCTTATAAAAAAGATTCTCATACCACAGTGCTGGTTGACAACTGTGATGAACTGCTCTGACCTTGTTTAATTTCTGAATGAATAAAAATCACACTGCTTGAAAAAGAGAGGGCAGAATAATTTCCTCATTCATTCAGGTGTGTTTCTCAGCTGTCGAAGACTTTGCTATGGGACGTTCAGTATATGGGAAAGATCTAGTGAGAGTAATATTGAACTATTCATGCCTTAAATTTTAAATACTGGAAGACTCATATGTTTAGTGAAAATTACTTTTCCCTTATTTTGATTAGTATTGTTTGTAAAATTTTCAATACTTAAAATGAAGAGACCAGAAAAAATTGATGAACTTGAGATTATTCACATACTTCAGAATAAAGTACATTTGCAAGATCACATTGATCCAGCCTCAACTGTTGAAATTACATAAGATGGTAAGCTGTAACGAGAATGTCATCAATCATTAAATGCCATCATTTCATTTAAACACTGTGTGCAACTGTAAACCAGGTGGAATTTACAGCTGTGTTTTGTGGGGGTTCTGTCTTGTAAACACCTTAGTTATTAGCAGTTTATCACTTGTGGATAACAGGCTTCAGGAGTAATCTGTGACTCATAGTCTGAGCAACTATTTGTAACTCTGCCCCTAAACCTGGTTTTATCCAGGCTACTGCTTACGGCACCAAAGTTCAGACTGCTGTTGCCCTGTGCTCCCATCTCCAGTCAATGAAGAGACACCACTGAGCCCCTCAATCACCTGCTAGAGAAGCAGCTCTTTCTCCACTGATCTTAAGGGGAAACCTTATGGAGATCAGCACAATGACTACATGCACTGTTGATCCTCCTCTGCTCCTCCTCCATTGTGTAGGGCAGCCATGGTCAAAGCCCAGGTTGATCATGAGCCCACAGGCTGGATTTTTCCTTGGTTTGAATACCTAGGGCAGCAGCAGCAGCAGCAGGTGGGTGTCCTTGTGGGATGGGGAGGATGTCTTTGGAAGGAGAGTCCCTGCACGTTTTACATGATGAGGAAAGAGGAGCATAACAGTTGGTGCTCAAACAAAAGAAACATTTGACATGGAGAGGTATCAAGACAAAGTGAGCACTTGCAGAGATCTCAAGGAATGGCTCAGCTTTCAGACAGCCACAGAAGCTTTTCAAAATTTGCAGCGCTTTCCAAGACAGCTTGATAAGCAGAGCACTCTGCCCAACTCTCCCCCAGCCTTTCCAGCATATTCCCAGCATTTGTCAGGAGGTCTGTAGAGGGCAGCTGGGTGGCCAACCCACTTTGCCAAGGGCATGCTGCACTACTGGTTTCTGACCCACTTTCCGCTCTTGCTTTCTTATCCAGGAGGAAGGGGCAGGCAGGGGGGAAGCTCTCAGCAGCACCCTGTGTGTGCTGGCACTGCCGGCTCTTTCCTTTTCTGACCTGCCCGTCTGCTGCCTTTTTTCCTCCCTGCAATTTACGCTGACGTGGAGGAGACTGGTCCTGCAGCCAGCAGCATGCAGTAAAATGGCATTTTAATCATATAAGGAACCTTAACCAGGTCACAGAAGTAGGATTAACACTTGAAGACGTGTGAGCCATGGAATCTAGTTGCTACTTACAACAATCAGGTTTTTTTTGGTGGGATAACAAAGACGTGATCTGAGTGCTGCCTGCAAGAAGAATAAAATAGGGATGTCGACTAGTACTACTGATTCTTTAAATTAATGGGAAGTTCATGTATGAAATTTAGAGTGCTTTTCCACAATGCAAAGGCAATTTATTTGATTTATACATCCTTGCCATCTACAATCGTGACACAGACTGATATCTTTATATTTAAATGTAGCTACAGATATTGTGCAGCTTATTTTTCTTCAGATTGTCTCTTTCTTATCTCTGTAAGTATTTTTCTGCCTGGATCCGTTCCTTGCTGCTGTCAGTGCATACCCAAAATGTACTTTAAATGTACCTTTTTTTCTCTCTTCTTTCTTATCGTGCTGTGTTTGCCAGGGACATGTATTCTGTCCCTCTTCATACTTAGAACATTTTTATTCTTCTGTTTTCTAAATACTATTAATTTTGTCATGTGACTTCTTGAATCCTTTTCAGGCACTTTCTCTTTGGTCTGAAACTGCCTAATTTCCTGGTTTGTCATGTCAGAATGGCTTCTTGCTTATGGCTTCTGATTCCCTTTTCCCAGGTGCATTTTATCCTGGTTATTTTAGTAGAGTCTGTGGCTTTCCCCAAACAATGTGGCTGGTTTATTTTCAGGGCTGTCAGTTCTCATTCTGTATTCAGGGTGTTGTCAGATCACAAAGTGTGCTCCTGTCATGAATACTGGGGTGAGATTCTTCATGTTAAATGTTCTCTTGCCTGGTGCCTTCTTCCCGAGCAACCTGGAACCGCTCACATGTTTGATGTCTAGGCTGGCTCTACCTGTTAACACTGTGGTCAGGATTAATGCCCTCTATTATGCCCAGGGGGATGCTTTTCTTAGTATACGTGCTACCCTCTTTCCTAAAAGTCTGGTTTAGTGGACTTTGCTCTTGAATTAGAACCCACTAGGAATGGTTGTAAAGTTTATGCATTCTGATTTTGAGGGTTTGGGGATTTAGCCTGTAAGGACTATAAATTTGTGTGCTGGTGCTGTGCACGTGCAGAGCCACTTCATTTTTCTGTCAGTGCTGAAGGTATGTAACAGCCACTTGCAGAGCCCACCCGATGCCTCGCAGGCTCCTGGGCAGAAGCTGTGGCCTGCAACTCCTGCCCTGTGGAGCCTGGCTGGAGGGCAGCACCACACAACCTGTATTCCAGGGACAAACCGGGTATTGACATCGATTCAATTGATATTACTGTCACTGGCCAAATCAGCCAACTTGTGGCTGACTGCAGGATGGCCAGGCTGGTAATTAGAGTGGATCCATATGCCACTAGCTTTTTATGTCACTGATCTGAAGGGGATTTTCTTTTTCAGAAAGAAATGGTTGGCATAAGAAAAACATCAGTAATTCCTTGTTAAATAGCTTAACAAATCACAGTGTTGCCCAGCTTGGAGAGAGATGCCCTATATTCTCAACTTCTTCTGCACATGTGACCCTGTTGTGGTTTAACCCCAGCCAAAGCCTCACGCAGCCGCTCACTCCCTCCCTCCCACCAAGGGGATGGGGGAGAGAATTGGAAAAAAGAAAGTGAGAAAAGTCCTGGGTTGGTATGAAACCAGTTTAATAGGTAAAGCAAAAGCCACATGCAAGCAAAGCAAGACAAGGAATTAATTCCCCATGCCCCCATGGTCAGGCAGGGGTTCAGCCATCCCCAGGAGAACAGGGCTCCAGCACGCCTGAGGGTGACTTATCTACCATCAGTCCGAGTGTTGCCCCCTTCCTTCTACTTCCACGAGTCCCTCATATGCTGAGCATGATGTCATAGAGTATGGGTTATCCCTTTGGTCAGCTGGGGTCAGCTGTCCCAGCTGTGTCCCCTTCTGACTCCTTGTGCACCCCCAGCCTGATGGGTGATGGGATGGGCTGAGAGGCGCAGCAAAGGCCCTGGGTCTGTGTGAGCGCTGCTCAGCAACATCTAAAACATCCCTGTGTTACCAGATCTGTTTGCAGCACAAACCCAAACCACAGCTCCAAACCAGTTACCATGGGTAAAATTAACTCTGTCCCAGTCAAAACCAGCACAGACCTAAAGAGTTTATACTATTATTGTCTTCAAATTCATCATAATCATCAACATCATAATTATTCTAACAATTAACAATCCCAACTCAGGTCTGGACTTCTCCTCTAGAATATAGTGTTTTAATAACCATGACAAAAAACAGTGTGCAAGTAAGAAAGGGAACTGGCCCGGCATTTGCCTTCAGCTCTGTTTGAGAGCTGATAGATCCAAGTTTGCCCAGTTTCTCATTTACTGGATTGCCCTGTCTCCCAAAGGGCAAAATCTTTGGCTAGTCCCCTGCTTTCCGTTTTAAATTTTGATAGATTATTGATTCATTATTCAAAAGCTTGTTTTAATTGAGGGCTGTTACGATTTTTGTGGTCAGGCATTTCAGAAGTAATCTATAAGGGTGTCAGAGCTTCAGCCTAGCTGGAAGCAAGTCCAGGCAGAGTCAGATGTGAATGTCCCTAATGAGTTAAACACATTTTCTCTAACCATATGACAGGGCTAAATCACTGAGCATGTGTATTTATTCCCTGGGTTTGATACACCGATACACGGCAAACCATGGATAGGAACAGAATGAAACATTGCAAAAGCAGCATGAGGATCAGAAAGCTGACTGACTGTAAAATTGACATTCATTATTTAGCAGGGATTTTTCACAGGAATAGCAAAGCCAAGTTGTGTGGCACTACAGCAGCAATCACTAGTTTCACAGAATCACAGAATCACAGATTTGTAGGAGTTGGAAGGGACCTCCAGAGATCATTGGGTCCAACCCCCCTGCCAAAGCAGGTTCCCTAGGACAGGTCGCACAGAGAGGTGTCCAGATGGGTCTTGAATATCCCCAGAGAAGGAGACTCCCCACCTCCCTGGGCAGCCTGTGCCAGGGCTCTGTCACCCTCACTGTGTAAAAGTTCTTCCGCATGTTGGTGCGGAACTTCCTGTGCTCCAACTTGAGGCCATTGCCCCTTCTCTTGCCTCCCCAGACAATTTAAAAGGGGCTGGCCAATTCCCTCTGTGCTCCACACTTCAGATATTTATAACCATTAATCAGATCCCCTCTCAGTCTTCTTTTCTCAAGGCTGAACAGTCCCAGCTCACTCAGCCTTTCCTTGTAGGGGAGATGCTCCAGACATCTTCGTAGCCCTATGCTGGACTCTCTCCAGGAGATCCCTATTTTGCCAAAGAGGCATTCGTAGGGCTCTAGGCTTTCTAAGTATGTTATTTTTTGTATGACTTTACTAGGAGTATAAATATTTTGAAGTCAGGTTTCAAATGAAGAGAGAAACCACAGAACACCCCAGCAGGTAAAAAACCTACATCAAAGTAATAGAGTTTGGAAAAATTGGGGAGGGACATAAGGGGAGAAGTATCTCCAGAGGCTCAGGTGATCAACTTGTATTGTAAAGGTTCTGGTTTAACCTAGAGTGTTGTCAACCTGGCAAAACACTTTTAACTGAATTTTCTCTGTGCAGTTTTATAAGCACATACTATAAAATGGGGGGGAGGATGGGGAGAGGATGGGGGAAGTGGGACAGGAAGTACATCTTGTAGAGAGTAGCTTTTGTGTTGCCTCGAAGCTTGCTGGTTCTGACCAACACAGAATCACAGAATCACAAGGTTGGAAAAGATCTTTAAGATCATCAAGTCCAACCATTCCTGTCCCATGCTAAATCCTATCCCTAAGTACCTCATCTACCCTTTTTTTGAACACATCCAGGGATGGTGACTGAAGCCCCTCCCTGGGCAGCCTGTTCCAGGCCCTGACAACTCTTTCAGTAAAAAATTTTTCCCTAACATCTGATCTGACCCTGCCCTGGTGCAGCTTTGTGTCATTTCCCCTTGTCCTGTCTCCTGTCACCTGGAAACACAATCACCTCATCGCTCATGGAAGCCGCGGATGGGTCCTTATAAGCAGCACAGCTGCAGTCACAGTGAGCTGGCTTCACATGAAGAGGTTTGAGTTGCAGCAGCAGCAGTGTACCAGTGGTGGCATAAAGCTTAGCACAGGATGGATATAAAATGGGCTCTGCTAGAGCACGCACAGCTTGACTCTGCCTTGTCTAGGGCTGCTTCCATTAGCTAAATGTCTTCATTAAGATTAGCTCAGCTATGTCCATGCTGCACAGTAGTCACTGCAGACGCGGCTTTGCAATTTCCAGTGCCCATGGAGGGTCATTATACAGACATCTCCAGAACTTCCTATTTTATCTGTAACAGCCAGTAGCTTGGGAAAACAGGGAAAAGTATTTAGAATGCACTGTGCTTCTGTTGATACAGAGTAGCAGCTGGTAATAAGGTGGAAGTTATTTAACATAGCAGTGTATTTGTGACTCACTAATCAGTGCTTTGAGCCTTACAGGCTGCAATGTCTATTTTTAAACAGTAAGATCAAAAGAATTCAGGGCTGTCTCATTTGCTACTGGCTGGGGGTTCATGTCTCAGCTATCACTAAGCCCCTAGCTGGGAACAACCCCTTAAATAAATGCTTTAGTTTGGCCTTCTCCTAGGAGCACCATTGCTAGGAGATACAGAAGGACTTTGAAAGATCCTTAGAGACCTGCAGAGCTGTTATACTGAAATAACTTCCACGTCCACAAAGTCCTGATTTGCTCTGTTGTAAACATCCTTGGATCAAACCTCTGCTAATGAGCCTGCTGCTAACAAACTTCAACTGAAAAAGCAATAGTTTCATAATGCCATAGTTTTAACCCTTGAACTGTAGGCAGCCTATTCAATTTAGGTTTCAACAGCGTTTTCTTGTCATTCACTATTTCAAGTGCTACTATTTTTGACTCAAAATTGTGGTCACTGGCAGAAATGCCAATAACGTTGTTCTGGAGCAACTTCACAGCTATTTGCTTAGGAGAAGCTGCTGCCAGGAGAGAGTGGGATAGTCCCAGCCCTTTTCCTCTTCAGTATTTTGGCATTTTTGCTGCAACTGCCCTACAAGGTTGGCAGTTACTACAGCTCGACAATGTGGATGCTTACCCTCTCTCATAAGCATTGAATCATGTCACACAAAGTGTTGAAACACTGTCTGGCTTCCAGCTACTACACTGCAATTGCAGCATTGGCCCAGTTTTGAAGAAGGACTAAAAGGCTCTCCATCCTGTCTTTAGTCTCTTGAGCCATGAGGTGGAGCTGTACAGTGCAGGCACAGTGAAGTTTGTGGTTATGTCTTTACAAACTTTCTGGTATCAACTTCAGGACCTATAATCATGCACATTTAAAGCAAGGCTTGCTAAAGGGCCTCAAATCGTCCCGTTTCATTCCTGGGAATATGAAAGTCCTGTTGTTCTTGTTCCTTCTTAGGCCTTACCTGTTGGTGGCTGAGGGCCAGGGTAGCTGGGCATGTGCAGGCTGCGGGTGCCATGAGGCAAAGCTGCAGTTAACACCATAATGCTGGTTCAATTTTGGGTAACCCACTCCAAAAATAATTCCCATGGTCTTTGGCTGCACAAGGGAGAGCAAACCCTGCAGGCCACGAACATCCCAGCTCCTTTCAAAGCATTGCTCATTGGTGGATAAAATGCACTCTAAGGGTATGGCCACTGCTGCAGCTGCAGGGAACATGGCGTGGGGACAGCCAGGCCACAGCAAACCTGGATAGGGATACCTTCATGGTTTGGGGGAAAGCTGGGAGGAGAGCTATCCTAGGCATTAGGAATGCCTCTAAATTAAGAATTTCTACCATTCACTGATACTTATGAGCAGCAACCCATAGTTGTACAGCTTTGGTACTAAAGTCACTGTGTGCCTGGTGCTGTGTCTCCCAGCCTGGGCCTCACCACGTGGCATATATGTCAGCAGGTCTCCTTCACTGGAGAAAACTGCAACATTTGGGTCTTCATGTAAGACACAGGGAGGCATTCCCTCTCTGATCATTGTGTAGCTGCAGTAACTGCTATTAAACTTGTGATTCCCTGCAGCTACTATCTGAGGGCAGCCAGATTTCTTTGCACCAGACCCATCTGATCAGTCCCTCCTACTTAGGGCATCAGCTTGCTGAACTCACCTAGAAAATAACCCCAGGGCTGTCTGATTCATTTGGCAGGAGCACTATGGTGGGCTGAAGGGGCTCACTATTACCTGGATCGGAGATGGGAACAACGTCCTCCACTCCCTCATGACGAGTGCTGCAAAGCTGGGAATGCACCTGCGTGTTGCAACTCCCAAGGTCAGAAAGCCGTGTGGGTGGGGTAAGGAAGGAAACCTTGCCCATACTTGTCTCAGCCACTTGGGTACTTCCCAACATGCTCACATGTATTTTCACTGCCAGCTTTTGGAACCAAGGTTCAGAATCCTGGTTCAGCTCTTTTGATGCAAAGCAGGGGTAGTTTTACTGATCCCAGCTTCAGAAAGGCTGAGGGGAGTTCATGACTATGGTATAAATCACAGAGGATGGTAATTCCATTTGAGAAAGTGTTAGAAAGTCATCCATTGCTCTCTCCCCCACTGAAAAACAAATTGGAAGTTGTTTCAGATTGGTGGAACTGTTGCATCTTGGTTGGTTCCTATTGGTGATGCAGATTTTTTTGAGTGCTGCATTGTAATACAGTCTAATATATAGAAGAAAGAATCAGTTTAAACAAAAAAAGTTTAATGATGTACTGGCATTTCATTCTGTAACTCTTGAAATACACTACGAGAACACTTTCCACCAGTTTCTCTCTAAAATAAACTTTCAACAAAATCAACATAATCTGCTTAAGTTTTACAGTTCTGAAAGACATTTGTCTTTCCAAGGCAAATGGTTCAATCAGTAGTTTTCTAAACAGTGTTAGTAATCAGTAAAGTTTTTATGTATGTTCTATAATATGTTACCAATCATCTCTTTTGGCAGGGCTTTGAACCAGACCTCAGAATAACTGAAATAAGTGAGCGGTACTCCAAAGAGGTAGGAGCCTATGAAATAACCCAGTAATTTGAACTGAGTTTATTTTCATTATAAACAAAGTTTCAGTTCCTTGTCTTCATCATCTTCCTTATTTTATTCATGTTAGTATGGTACCAAGTTACTTCTCACAACAGATCCTTTGGAAGCTGCAGATGGTGCCAATGTCTTAGTTACAGACACATGGATAAGTATGGGACAAGAAGAGGAAAAGAAAGAAAGACTGAAGGCATTCCAAGGTTACCAGATTACAATGCAGGTAAAAATTGAGGTTTAGTTTAGCTGCTTTAACAGTCTGTGTGTATAAGAATCAACATCAGCAAAGCATGGGTTTGGTAGTTGTTTTGAATGGGGCCACGGAACAACCACATGTAAACCTTCCTCCAGCTTGAAAAGCTCACAATGATAACAAAGGTTGAGTTATCTTCTACACTTTGCATGGCTTCCCCTCTTTCAGAGCTTCCCAGTGAGATCTAACTCCAGAACATGTGCAGGAGAGCTAGCCCTTTAACTCTTTATGACCTAAAAGCTATTTCTAACTTTGTGTTTCCTCTTTGTTTCCAGAAATTATCCCTTATATTTTATTTAAAATTAGCAGCTCACAGATTAACTCTTAAATGCCTGGGCAGCATTTGGGGCAATTTTGTGTATATCTGTCAATGAATAAAGCATTACATTTATGTATTTCAAATCATCTAGTTGAAATGTCTATCAGCACAAAAGCAGTTAGAGAAACTGTAAAGCCATAAAACTATTAATTGTTTGAGATAACAGGGTCATTTTCTTTGCTAATAGAATTACTGGCTTAATTGGCCGTATTTTAACATAAGTTCACAAAATAGTATTGATGACTATGTCTCTCAGCTGGCCTAAATTTCTTTCATTGTTCATAGACCAATATATTCTGAGAGACAAACGGGAAAAACATGTATCCCTTTCAATCATGGTTTAGTGTGCTCTTGTTGCAGCTATCGCTGGTATTATATTACTGTATGGCATTCAAATCAAGATTGCACTTTATTGATCCACTAGGTCACTGGAGTTTTTACTCCCCTACTAAAGCCAGAGAAATAGGACTAAATATTTGGCTCTTGTGAAGTCAGCACTGAAGTCTTACTGACTTAAATGGGGATATTCCTGTCTTATTCACAGATGAGGAATTCTTTTGAAGTCAGTGGAATTCTTCTGAGTTCATCCTCCCAGGAACTAGAGTGGGAGCTAATATAGATTTTGTTAACCTTTTTACTAGTTAAAGATTTTATTAATGCCCTCACATATTTATTTTTATATCCTTTTTGATCTACAGACTGCAAGATCTGCTGCTTCCAACTGGACATTTTTACATTGTTTACCCAGAAAACCTGAAGAAGTTGATGATGAAGTATTTTATTCTCCACAGTCATTGGTATTCCAGGAGGCTGAAAACAGAAAATGGACAATTATGGTAAACCAAAAGAAGATTGCAGTAGTTTATAAGTTAGGGTCAGCTTCTGTTCTGCCTTATGCTATGGGCTTGGATGCAGCTTGGTTCCTCAGTAAATAGCGTTAGTACGTATGTTTCAAATGCACCCCACAGCCCATCACAATTTTGACTAAAGGCAACATATCTATGTAGCACAAAAACTTCTGGACACAAATGTGACCTGTTTTGATGATACTCTGCAGTTGCTTGACCCAGTTTTTATCACTACATGAAATCTACAGTATAAACTGTAATTTTTGGTATTTAAATCACTGGGTTTACTCTAATGGTTAACTTGGCTGCTCAGTTTTAAAAAGATGTTAAATGCTGTGGTCCCAGGGACTGGTCTTGGAAATGGCAATTCCCCAAACACCTAAAGCTAGAGGCTCTGCAGTTTTCTCTCAGGGAACAACTGTCAGTGACACCCTGAGGAGGTGCTGCAAGAGCAAAGCTTTGAAGGACCCTGAAAAGTTATGGTGTGGGTAATACAGCAAGATCCATGGGAACCATGAGAGGATGCTTGGCATTTAACATGAACCATAACTCCCATCTCATCATTCCTAGAATTTCAGAAAATCACTGCCAGATCTCAGTAGCCTGTTATTTATTGTCAGCTGTAGAACCATCACGTTGGCAAAAGCTAGTGAAAAAAAAAAGGCAGGCAGAAAAAACCCACCAGGCTGGATGGGGCTTTGGGCAACCTGGTCTAGTGGAGAGTGTCCCTGCCCATGGAAGGGAGTTGTAACTAGATGGGCTTTGAGGCCCCTTCCAACCCAAACCAGTCTGTGTTTATATGAAATGTCGTTGTCATAGCTCTCAGACAGACTCTAGATGTGATCTGAGTGAATAAGTGGTTGAGTATTATATTTACCAATAACTCAGATTTTGGACACAAGGTTGCTAACAAATTTCTGTTAAATTCATAGTTTTGGCCTTAAAATTTGCAAAAGTGTTCATATCCTTTATTTTAGTTTTGAAGTGTTTCCAGTTGCCCTGAATCTTATTATTTAAAACGAAAATAAACCCTCGACTTTGGGCTCCAGCTGCACATTTTGGTGGGGTGAGAAAAATGTCATTCTGGTATTTTACCAAGCTACAAAAAGAAGGAACGTACAGGTCTTGCTTGTATGTATGTTGCCTCCTGCCACTTTCAGCTCAGGCAGCAAACTGACCTAGTAAATGATTCGCTCGTCTGTAGTTCCAAAGAGGGCTGAGCGCAGCTACGGCCGGGGTAGCAGCGAGGGGCCGCACAGCTCTGCGTTCAGTCCCCACTGTGCGCCTGCCCGTCACGCTGAGCGGCGCTGCGGGGAAAGGAAGGACAGGAAAGAAAGGCCACAAGCCCTGCAGAACCCCTGTAACTCCAGGTCTGGGCCAAAATAACGATTTTCAGTCAGGCATTGCTGTGAAATCGCACCGGTGCCTTGTCAAAACCCAGCTAGTGACCCAGGTGTGGGGAGGACGGCAGAGCCGCTGCGACACCAGTTTATTTGGCTGCCATTCCCATCACTCTCACTTCACAGCCGTACCTCAGGTTTGTTGGAGTACTCGGGGAGGTCAGGAGGGGTAGATGGTGCACTCTTAACCTCGGTGAGGGTTTTCCATGTTTTGCCAAAGGGAGTATAGCCAAACTGGGATGTATTTCAGAGTCCCTGTTCTAGCAGGGCTCTCACTGATGCTAATGGAAGATCTGCTGAAATCCACGAGCAAGCCCATGTGCTGCGTGGGTACCCACAGCCTCTCCTAGCAGGGGCTGAGGATACGATGTAGCACGCCAGAAGGGCCTCAGCGTTTGATCTAAATGCTTCGCCTGGATTTCTCCTGCACCGCCCATCAATATATTTTGTCCCCACGGAGCAAACCTCTCGGCTGAGATACAGAACAGCCAAACAGATCTTCAGCTCTTTCCCAGTTCATCATCAGAAACTCTAGCAAATAAATCCAAGTGTGCGGTTTTTGTCAGAACAATAATTTTCAACACAAGACTCTAGAGCTGGAAAACATTTCCCCTTTATTTATTTTTATGGAGTATCTGTTTCCAATGTGATTGGATTTTTTTCTTTTCTTCCCCCTCTAGGCTGTCATGGTTTCCCTGCTGACAGATTACTCACCACAGCTACAAAAGCCTACATTTTGATGCTTGGATTCCTGCCAAGAGAAAAAAGATTCCTCATCAGCAGAATGTTCTGGTCTGCAAATAGATCTTCTTCAGAAAGGATCAAGGCAACGAATGATTCTTTAATAAAACCATGTAGTTACCTGTAGGATATTGCAACGCATTTGTGAAAATGTTCAGCAAAATAAACACCACTGCAAAAGCAGCTTTTCATCTCGGTGCTGCGAGATGAGTATCCTTTCCAGTGATCAGCATCACGGGAAATGTCTCCAGGTTGTACTGTAACAGTTGGCTTTACCGGCACCGTAGGCATCATCCATGCATAGCCATGTTGTAACTCGTATAGCATAGTATGGCACAGATAAACTTCTCCCTAAGCCTGTCCACTTGATTGCAGATCTCAGGAAGTGTGTGCAGAGAAACAGTGCTTTAGTTTGCTGTGGTTGCCTACACTCCCTGGGCACCCTGACTCCTGCCCTCCAGCCAACCCTCAAAGCCCACTCCCATTTGACACCGAAAATATAGTGACCTTGTGAGCATTGCCTTCCTCCATGGCATTCCTGTGGGCTGGCACAGGGGGTACTGCTGCGGAACAGGAATAGAGCAGCTTCAGCGGAGTTGGATGTGGCAGGGAGAGATGGCTGGAAGGAACCGGTTCGTTCTTTGTCCATCTCCCCTAGACCTTCACTCCCAAAACAGAATTTTGGCTAAAGAGGCAAATTTTCTATTTCTTTTTTTCCAAGCAAACATGAGGGGCACCATATGACCCAACTGTGTACAGCTTCTTTGCCGGAAGAATTTGCTTCATTTTGTCTGGCACTGTAACCTGGCACATGGTTTCAGCTAATCCTTCTCAGTAGTAAACAGGTTTGTGACATCTGCCATATTCATGATGGCTGGATGTGTGCATTTAATATTTCAGGTGAAGCTTTGAGTACCACTAAAACCACTCTCTTCATTGTTTCTGATAAGTTTCAAGACTCTGTTGATTTTCTTCCTGCTGTAACACTGGAATAGTATCTGTGGGTTTTTTTTAAAAATTCTGCAATTGGGTTTCCATTTTCTGAGCAGTGCAGAATATTATTTAATTCCTTTAAAAATCTGAGCTCGTTGCTGGGCCACATGGATCACTGAAATGAAAATAAAAATATATTTGTTAATCTCCCCACTTAGGCTCAATTCGTTGTTTTTGTGTGTCTGCCAGTAAAATTAACATTTTTCATGACAAAGGTTCCATCAGTTCAGTGATCATTTACACTTGAGAAAAGATCTGGCCACGTCAATGACAGAGGAATAGGGTATGTGCTAGAAATCAATGCTTTACTTCCCTGTTCAGGATGTGGAGGGAAATACGTGCAGCACCGTACACTTCTGTCTGTATTAGGTCCTGCTTGGTGAATTAGGTTCCAGTTTGGCAAGATGCTTCCAAGTATGGTTGGTTCTCTTGGAGCTAGTGACCAGTTCAGGTGCTTGGAATCGCAGCTATCCTTACCAACCTGATTTTGGGGCTATCTGAGAGTATGACAACTCATCTCATGAGTCCTGTCATAAAACTGGTGTTAAAATCAGTTGTATTATGTCGATTGATGCACAGTCAGTGAAGCCAGGCAGATTTATAATAACCACATGGTATCATTAAATGTTCCATGGTGAACAGACTAACAGTTGTCTGCTGCTCTCGCCTCTCTGTGCTCTGGTTTGAGCTAACGTGCATCTAGGTTATCGCAGAGGCTTTTCATACCGAGGAACCTGAGTGGGATGCCAGACATCTGGATCATCTTTACAACGCGTGCATAGATCTGCTGCATAGCAGGTGAACAACGGAGCCCAGTATTTCTGGGGGGAAAGGGAGGCAGGTAATTTCATGGCAAAGGATGCCAGCCCTTGCTCTGCCTTGCACAGACGACTCCCACCACCAGCTATTCGGGTGCTTTGTAGAGCTGCTGGGTGATGCACACGCGCTGAGCGAGCGGCCGCTGCGCTGGAGCACTGAGCATCCCACCCACGTCTGCACGTGTGACACCCTGTGTGTGTGCCGTGCACTGGGAGCCGGACAGGTCCCGGCGGGGCAGGTGCACTGAATACGTGCAGGCTGGCTGCACAGTGGGCACAGAGCAGATCCAGCACTTCCTAGAGGCGTTGGGAGGGTACCAAACAGGCATCTACACTCCTGCCCCAGGAACCCAGAAATCGGGTGCCCTGAGGGGTTTCTGTTCCCGCTGAAGGGACATACACCGCTGACCAGAACAGCGCTGTGAGACTTAATCCACTGGCGCAGGTTAAGCATCCCGGGATGCCTGGCTGGCAGTTGTGGCAGCGTGCAGGTCAGCATTGTTATGCTATATAGACCCCTCATGGATTCATTACTTGAAGTCACAAGTGATGATTGCAAATGTGGTGAGTAAAGGAAGCGGCAGGAATGCAGGGAGATTTTCTAGGGGGGAAAAAAGTAGTTATCTGCATCCAAAGGGCTTAAACCAAATGCAGAACAGGTCACAGTCACTAAGAGCTTACAGTGTGTTTCATTACATTTATTATGCTTTAATCAGCAGAAGTGCTGTTTTCGTTGCTGAGTGCACTTGAAGGGCAAGGTGGTGCTTTCCCTGTCTTCCTACAGAGAGGCTCCTGCCTGGCTCCTGATAGCCTAGGCCTTCCCTCCACAGCAGCCCTTCTCCTCTGTCAGTCCCAACCAGTTTGGGTCTATCAAGTCTTACCCATATCTGGCTGCTCCAACATCCCACCTTCACCCCTTTGCAGTGTTCTGGTCCCTCTCCAGGGCCATGCCCCAGCGAGGGCAGCTGCCAGCCCTATCCATCACCTGCTCAGAGGCACAAAGGGAGGAGTGACACCCCCCCTGCACTGTTCCTCCTCACCACAGGGCTGGTGCTGTGCGTGCTACAGCATGTACCACCACGTCCAGACCCCACAGGCAGACAGGCACTGCAGTGGTACCGTGTCCCAAGGGGGCGTGTTCATGCTCGCTTTGGTACCCAAAGCCCAGCCGTGGCTCCAGAGCTAGTACTAAATCTGGCTTTGACATGACCAGGGTACATCTGATGCCCCCTGAGGCCATGGGGCAGGGGCCCTGAGGCACCCTAGTGTCATTTTAGACAGCTGAGGGTCTCAGAGATGCCTTTACAGGCCTGGCAGATGTGACACAGCACCGATGTACCACTTAGACCAGAAACTGGTGGCCACCAAGGACATCCTATGGCACCTCAAATGGCTCCAGGTCTTGTAATTCAGCACCCTCAGTATCTTCATCCTCCTTTAGAGGAACTACTCCTCTTCTACACCTACAGTCAGAAATGCAGTGCTGTTTATTAGATATTTACGTTCTCTGTAAGCACTTGTGCAGTTCGTTACCAGCAGTGGAGGGATTCTTTGGTTACCCTTACATGATCTTCTAAAAGTGATCTAACATTAATTAGAGATTCAGTAGAGAAAGGGGGGCAAAATGGCCCTCTGATTTTCTTGTAAGAATGTTTTCCCCATATGCCACAAGGCTGAGAGACAGCACAGTAACTGCAGCCAGTGAGAGGCATGGGGAAAGAATTTGCAAATCATTTGTATCTCTAGGAAATGAGGAACAGTAATGGAGGATGGTCTCAGTGGGGAGCCTGGAAAATCAGGTGGGAACAAAGAAGAGTAAGGATTCTTGAACAGAATTAAATATTTTATTTGCATCAGCTGATGTCAGGAATGACACTGAGAAAAAAACCCCTAGAGCAGGTTTGCTCTCTGTCTGGTAGCAAAATTCGTCTCCTCAGAGCAGCTGAGTTGTGAAAAGGGAAAGACAGAAATAAATAGAGTCATTAACTAGCAAGGAGGCACCCAGGTTTGGCTATGTGAAGTTGTCCAGAACTCCCAAATTAACACTTACCCCATAAGACAGGCCAGTAATTTAGCCATCATTATTTTGCTTCCTTCCAAATTTTGCAGGAGAGGGAGGAGGAGCTGCCTGAAGGTCTGAGCGACGCACCAGGCGGGTCATTCGGTCTGGGGAGAGCTTTCGTGACTGAGTGGAAGCACACTGAGCCTGGTTTTGTCTTCCAGGAATGTGTAATACTGGTGGAAAGTCTGAAACCCAGATTTCACACAAAGGGAAAGGTTTCTTCTTTCTCCTGGGTCTCCCATTACTCAGTTAATCACTTGGTTAAGGTATTGAGCAAATAAACAGTGCCTTTGATTATTTTGCCACGGCTATTTGAGCAGCTGCCTTTTGCAGGCAGAGCCCAGATTTTCTGGGTCTTGCCCAAGGTTATATGTACAGAGACACTTCATAAGCCACAATAAACATTTTATTCAGCCCAGCATTTTCTGTCGTGACTAATGGGATACAGCTATTTGCAATCTTGTTACAAACTCTTTGAAGAAAACCCAGACCTTTGTGGCCTCTGTAAATGCTGATGATCCCTTTCATGCATATGCATGTAGAGGATTTTTCTCTGAGGGCCAGCAATCTGAGGTGACTCCATTCAGAGAGCAGATCTTTCACAACCACAGTCAAAGCACTGCCTCACCCTGCCAAATCCCCTGGAAAGCTCCTTGTGGTCTGCGCTGTATATTAGAGGACTTTTGAATTCTGCTGCTTTCTAATGGGCCTGCTTTAAGAGGGTTGGCACCCGTGCAAAGTGAGCTCCAGTGCAAGTGTAATGTATCCAGAAAGAAGCACGAGCATCAAAATCTCAAACTTTGCTGATCAAAGCTTGTTAGTTTAGCCAAGACTCCGGTCCAAGCGTGAGGAAGAGCAGCAATGGCTGGAGAGGAGCACTGAGGGGTGGGCAGGGCAGATGCAGGTCACTCTTAGTGATTTAAGCACAAAACAATGTTTATTGAAGGGAGAAAGCTTAACTACTTATGCAGGTTATGGGACTTTACAGGCCCCTTCCCAGCTTATAGCCAGTAAGTTCAACGATGTCGCCCTCAGCAGACCTTTGTCTTCTCCAGCATCTTCATCTGCAACACTCACCCACTTTCTGAATGTGAGGAGGACGTTCTCCATGGGACACAGCGTGGTCCCACTGCTGGACAACATGGACTAGTGGGCACGGAGGAGCACACCATGGCTGCCTTGCTGCCACACCCCAGCTCCCCATCAGTGTGAGGTTGGTTTGCTGTCCCAGCTCAGGAAAGTGGGAACCGCCTCATGCCCCCAGGTATGGCACATGCGATTCATGAGCCCTCTGCTTGCCCCAGTGTGGAGCACCTGTTTCTGAAGGTAAACACCAGGCTGATCACAGTAAGGCCAACAGCAATGTTAAACCACCTGTTTTAGGGTGGCCCACACAGTGCAAATATTCTGTTTGTGGCATGAAACGGAGGCCACATCCTTTCCCATCCGGCTTCTTATGCTGTGTCCCAGCAGAATGTGGCCTGGCCAAAATGTTGCGTTTGACAAACAACCAGCCTCTACGCCCTGGGTTCTCCACCAGAGAGACTGCTCATGACTGGCTGTTGTTCTTACTGGGGTAATGAAGACAGGAAACCTGTGAGAACCTGAACCAAGACACGTTAGTGTGCACACAGCAGCATTACACTGAGTCCAAGCTCAAGCTCAGGCACAAAAGCCTTTGCTTAGGCATCCCCTTAGGGCGGTAGAAGGCCCAGGTTAGAAATGCAGGTGCAAGAGTGCTCTCCTCACATGCCACCTGCTGCCAGAGCAGCCTGCCACGCTCTCCACTCTAGGACATGATCTGCACCCCTCTGGTCACCTGAGATGCTCTTCTGCATGCCTGGGGCACACTGTCCCCATGGGTGGGCTGCAGCCACAGCAAAGCCCTTGCTGCTTTCAGCAAACCGCTCTGCTCAAGGGCAGCTCGCGCAGTCACACAGATGGGCCGATCTGTGCCCCGCACCCTGCTGCACTGCCAAAGGGCTGGGCTGCCCCCAGACTCCTGCCCGGTGCTGAGCCCCTACCTCACTGCAGCCTCAGAAGGTGGAGGATTGCACCTCTCCTGTAATCCTGCCAGTGCAGGGCACCCCAACTTTGGTGCCCCGCTGACGGTGTGTCACACTTTCCCTGGGCAGACTATTGTGACATAGATATCATTTCACAGAGTCACAGAATCACAGAATCGTAGGGGTTGGAAGGGACCCCGAGAGATCATCGGGTCCAACCCCCCTGCCAAAGCAGCTCCCTAGCTCATATTGCACAGATAGGCGTCCAGACGAGTCTTGAATATCTCCAGAGAAGGAGACTCCACACCCCCCTGGGCAGCCTGTGCCAGGGCTCTGTCACCCTCACTGTGTAAAAGTTCTTCCACATGTTGGCGTGGAACTTCCTGTGCTCCAATTTGCAGCCATTGCCCCTTGTCCTGTCTCCACAGACCACTGAAAAGGGGCTGGCCAATTCCCCCTGCATCCCATTTGAAGGATATTTGCTTACTTAGGGAATTTAACTAATTGGAAAGGTATGTCTGCCAGTACCACAGAACCCCTGTGTGAAGCTCCAGCAGGTTCCCAAGACCCACTCCACAGCTCAGATTTCTGCCTTGAATCCCAGAGCAGTTCTGGGGAAGTACTGAGGACCAGAGGGTGAACAATCCGTGCACCGCTCTGGGGCGTTTCCCCTGCATCATGACAACCCTGAGGATTCCTCCAGGCCATAGCTGCCTCCAAAAGGAGCCAGGACAGGAGCCATGGAGAGGACATTTGAAGTGCTTTAATCTCAGGCTGGCTTCAAGCAGTGAAATGTCTTCATCCCAATCCAGCAATTACAGACCACGCGTTGTGCGGTGTTCCATACATACGCCTCACAGGCGTGTAAGCCTGTGTGCAGAGCTGCTGACAGTGTGATCTACAGAGGAAGAAGGGAGAGGTTTCACATCCCCCTCTCTTACTCCCCTGTGCAGTGACACGACTGGGTCTTCCTTAAGTCCGTCTGTAACCCTGGATGTCCTGCGATTTGTGTAATTACAATGCCCTGTGTTTCCCTTTAGGTTGTTTACACGTTCTTGCAATAGGAGGAACTTTGAAAAGTGTAGCCAAGTAATTTGATTTCAAGAAGTGCTGTGGAGGAGACAAGGGTAGACGCATATAATTTGTCTCCTACCAGCTTTATGAGCGTGTGTCTCTCAGGAAAGGTAACAATTCCACCCAGAAATAATTCCATTAGACATGAAATATCAGAGCTGTGAATCACTGGGCATTTCAGAGCATCACTTCACAGCAGGAGAGCATCTGAAAACTGCACCAGAGACAGGAGTTTAATTCTTACTGTAGCACTAGGGAGGAAAATGCAATCAAAAGCAGCTATGGGAAGCTGCAGTACAGCAGAACTATCTATTTCACTAGTTGCCTTCCTGGGAAAAGGAAGCCAGGAGATTATAGTTATTCTTCCAGCAATACTGTTGATTTGGTCAGGGTAGTAACTAGGATTCACAAGGCTGCAATCAAGGGCTCAGGAAAACACGATAAGGAAATTCCTCCACAAGACAGCGCTGTAGTGGCCACGCAGGTGTTGCCGGCAGGTACCCACGCAGCAGGGTAACCACAGGCTCTGCCAAGGAAAAGCTTTCCTGGGGGGCTGGGAGGGCAGCCAGACCAATCTGTATCGGAGGTCTATAAAGGCAGAATGGATTCTGAACCATGGGGGCAGTCAGCTGTCGCCAGTTTGAAGGTTTATATCTCTGACTACATCAGAAAGTCACCCGTCCCTTGCTCCCATCCCTGCACATGGGTGTTAACACCACTGTTTCAGTGTTGATGACCATAAGAGCTTCCCTCTCACAAAGATGGTCCTGCGAGATCATCACAACTTACCCAGGGTGGTTGCTTCACTTGTAACTTCTAGGATTTGCCCCATTTTGCAATGGGATAAAGCTGTTTCCCTGCTAACACTCAGGGCCATGATGGGGGAGTCTTACTCTTCCCTGTCACTGAGGTGGGCAGAAGGAGAACCAACATGTTTTTTTCCTGAATCCTGTATGTTGCAAATGACAATAGCTGGGGCCCTGTCGAGTTGCCAGGATAATTTATGAATGTGGGACTAGACCTTCAGGAGAAATAAACTCACTGAAATCTCACAGGCCCCCAACACTCAGTGTCTCTGAAAGCCAGCACATACTACCTGTCTCCAGATTACTGCTGCCTGTGTGAAACAGGTCTCAATGTCTAGGATAAAGAAATAAATAAGGTCCTTGTAGCTGGCAGCATGTTGGGGTTGTTACGCCAAAATCTAGGCAGCTAGAAAAGGTCACCTGCAGAGAACTGGCCTTCCATGGTTTATCTGTATTAACCTTCACATCCTAAATGTCTGGGTGCTCTCCGAGAGAGGTAGTGAGCGCCTTTCCTTCAAGCAGTCCTCTTTTTCAACTCATTGATGGAGGGCCGTTTTTCACAGAGATGCCTGGTAGCCTAATACCACAATGGAGACAGAAACCATGTATTACAGTGGCTGTTTTGCAGAAGAACAAGCAGGGGCATGCCTAAGCACATGCTCAAACAAGGGGTCATGCTTCACCAAAACGTCTGTAAAAAACTGGTGGCAGTATATTCAGCTGCAGCTGTGACACTTGGTATCAAAACACTTTGCCAAGTTGGATTTTCATGATAGAGCTCAGTCTTTCTTGAGGAAATGTTTTACTTCTTGTCGGCAGGCTGCTGAAGAGAGTATGTGTCCTTTAACCCAGGTGTTTACCTGGTAAGGGGACAGAGAGCTGAGAGCCTACAAACTTTGAGGATCCTCCTTCCCTGAGGATCCTCCCTGAGCATCTGAATTGGTGGCTGCCTGACACTCTGGGCTTCTGGTCTGACCATCCTGGAGCCAACTGAGGTGCTTGTCAGGGGACTGTCCCATGACCAGGATCATCTTCCTGCTTTTCAGAGACTCCCAGCATGGCCACAGATACCAAAATCATCTGTGAAATGGACTGACAGGTCCTCCTCTAACCATTCCTGCCTCTCAGTCCCAGAATCCAAATGCATGTCTCGGCTTCCCAGGATGCTGGAGTGCAATACAATGTGGAACAAAGGCCTCAAGAGATTTTAAAGGGATAAACCCCAATAACTCTTAAATAATGAATGCAGTGTGTCGCTCCATTTATGTCATATACTGTCTGTAACCGCGAAGTAAAGAGACAAGTGATCCTACTTTTATCTGAGATACATAACTTTGGAGCAGAATGAGAGCTGCAGGAGATGTCTGGGTCTATAGTGAAATGTCTACACAGCAAAAACATAGATGTCCAGTTTGGCAGAAGACCTTGCTAAGATCCTTTATGATGTATTTCCTGCATCTGTCCCAAACCATCAGGAGACCTTGAGCATGTCCTTTGTAATTTCCTGTCCTTATTCTTCTTCAGTCTCTGCATCAGCATTGGCATCATGATCTCAGGTGAAATCCAAGGAGGGTGACTGCCTGGTATCTGAGTGTCCTTCTGCATTCAGAGTGGTTGGTGGTCATCAGCAAGTGACATGAGCCGCTCCAACCGTTTATTTAAGCATTCCTGTGCACTGATCTGCACAGAGTTATAAGCAATGTCATCTATCATGCATGTGCATAAACATAGAGGAAAAAATAGGACAATCTCAATAACTGTGCTGAGATGATGTATGTCCCCACTAGAAATTCGTTGAGTTTGTAAAACGCGGGCAAAAATAAATAAGAGGGGGAGAATTCACTGGTTCCCACCTGCCTCCTAACAAATACATCACAAAGGCTCTTCATGCCTCCCTTGAGATGCTTATTTGCTCTGCTCTCCCCCCAGCCTGGATGAAAGGGGCTTTTCTTCCACTTGAACTGACCTTTGGCAAACATTTCCCTTTCAATTAAGATCTGACATGTCCTTGTGGACTGCTGTTGCTGGAGACAGAGGGAAGAAGGCTCTCTGAAGCTGCTCACGCAAGAGTCGGGAAAGAAAATAATTGCCTGAATTCATAAGGGTAGTTCCAGGCTAGACAAAGGCAGAGAGAAGTCATCTGGAGGTCTCCATCGGAGAACAACGTGTTTGCCTTTCTGGACTCTCTGGACCCCCGTGCTGGCTGCTTACTGCATGCTATGAACCCTTCTCTCATGGACTGTTGAGCAATCACTGTGCAAGCGCTCGGCTTGCTGTCCTCGTGTTGTTATCAGTTTTATAGCTCAGTGTGAGCCCTCCAGGAACAAGGGTTTGACTGCAGCTTGACCTGGCGTGCTGGAGTAGATGGAGAGCGTCCTGCAGGCAACGGGCTGGGTGTGGGTGTTTGGCAACAGGGAAGTTGTTGCCTGAGTGAACCAAAGAAAATGTATTTAAAACATACATCAGAGAACTCGCTGCACACAAACTTGAAGGTGAAGCCTCAATAAAAACAGCTCAATAAAAAGGGCCAGGATAACTAGAAGAGGTAAAAGAAAAACATCAGATTAGTAACTGCAGGAACTTGAGACAGGTTCCTGTCCGGCCCAAGTTCTCAAGATTTTGAACATTCTTGTTAGGGGGCTGATGTTTCAGGCACATTTCTGAGGGGAGACTAGCTAGGAGATGTGCTGTGAAACACTTGGGTTTTCACAGTCTAATTCTCTGGGTTTCACAGCGCTGCCGTGTCAAGTCAGCTGTATCAATGACGGTGTCGCTGTTGGGATGGGTGAAGGATACCATGTAAGCTTGGCTTGTGAAAAGAACTAATATCCTTCAAGACAAGGCTTTGGCCACACAACTAAACTTCTCTCCCATGCAAGACGAAGCAAAATGGGACAAAGAGTGTCCCCACTGCTCGTGCATTTCTTGTTGGGTGGCACATATGCTATGTGCCATCTCTTCTTTCCAAACTAACAGTCTGTATCTTCCTTAGGTCCAAAGCCTCTAAACTGGCTTTGGTGCCATCAGTTTGGTGCTCTTGCTGAAATCTTTTCTTCCTTTGGCTTTGGCAGTTCTGCCATTCTTGAGGCATCTTTCTCTGGCTATTCCTTTATTGCCTCTTGCAAATGGCTTCTCCTGTTCTTCTCTTCCTTTGAAAAGAGAATCTCATAATACATTGGTCATCTTCTCTGCATCCAGACTGAACACTCTTCTCTGCTTGTCAGAGCAACTCATCAACTAGAAGTCATGTTATTAGGCTAAAACTTCAATATCATGTGCATCTTACCCCCCTTCCCTGAGCTCTCACCATCCTCCTTGACCTCAGTGGTCTCTCACTGACCACTCTCCTTGTCTTTCAGGTAAAATGAATTCCCACAACCTGAGTTATTTGCTGTGCCCAACATGGTGCTCATGATAGTCCACTGTGATGGAAAAGTATGAATCCTTCCTCCTCTTGGCCATCCTAGTATCAAAACCACTTAAACCTAATGCATGTGCCCTGACAAAGTGATTTCCCTCTTTATCCCTTTCTGCTGCTGTCTTCCCTTTAATTATAACAAGCACAAATATTCTCTGTTCCCTTTCCAGGCTCCTAACTGTTTATTTACTTTAATGTCTTGTTGATTTGCCTCCTCTGCTATGCCAGAATTTCTAGCCTCATTTGCCTGGGTATCCAGCTTCCCGCTGAGTACACGCAGGCTTTCTCCATCGCAGGAGGAAGGCCCTCCTGATGCTAGTCTTTAAGAGTTGTATCTCATCATTTTGCTAGGTGGTTTTGTTGTGTTGCTTGCACAACGTTGCCAATAAAGCATGGCTGTGCAGGCAGCCAGGGAAATCGAGGTGCTGGTTCTATGCAGATTTTTTGCCCACACATTTACATGTGTGTGGCTGAACCTTACATGGATATTGAGGGATGTACTTAAACAGGGCCCAAGTATGTGAGGAGGAGGAGTAGGTGGTGTGAGTGGGTGTGTAAAGAGCTGGGCTGTGACTTAGGAGCCTGGCTTTGATGGCAGCTCTGCCACTGCTTTGGCGTGTTCTGAAAAGTCACCTGCTTGTGCCTCAGTTTCCCCACCTTTGAAACAAGAACAAGTCTGCTTACCCCCTTCACCAAGTGCTTTGAGAGCAAGTGATACAACATGCCATCTAATAACCACACAGCGCTGCTTTCTCCTGTCCCATCCTTCCTCGTGATGTGTCACGCCAACTGCTTTCATCCGCTGCTAAATTAGACCACGGGCATCTGAAGGAATCCTACATTTGTCACAGCGTGATGGCAGAGGCGTTGCAGTGCTCCCCAACGATAGGTACTAATGCAGCACAAACAGCAATTGTATTAAAAGCACCTCTCCCTCTGCTCCGGACAGCGCTACGAAGGGGAACGCTACATCTCTGCACCACACAACGGGCATCTAAAGCAAATTCTTCTGACATTTTATAGTCAGGCGGGTGCCTGAAAGAGACCCCATCTGGGATGTAAATTGCATGTGTTGCTGCCATATGCTTGGGGAAGCAGGATCCATTTGTTCTTTTAGAATAGAGAAGCCTGCTGAATTCAAACCAGCAGTCAGACGCACGCCGTGTTCATCCCAGCTTGTGTTAGGGCTGCAGCAGTTCTTCATCCTTTTGCTTTTGAGTGCTGCATCAAGCTCTGCTTGGTGTAGCTGAGCTTCCCTCACAGGGAATCCAGAGGTTATTTTTGAAGGGATGTGTCACATCCTGGTTGAAAACTGCATTTTCTTTCCAAGGCAAAAAAAGAAAAAAATAAAATAAAAATTAGCTCCCCCATATAAGATTTGAAGCCAAATTTAGGCAAAAGCCTGACTCCACGAATTTCCTGACCTCATGAGGAGCGTTCCAGTCACTTACATGAGGGCTGAATTTGGCCTGGGATGCACATTAGTACGTGGGATTACTATGTGAAAGCTAAGAAGTGTCTGTTCAATCTTTTCAAGACTGTTACCCCTCTCTAGTCATTCACAGGAAATTAATAGAAAGGGTAGGGAGTGTTGTCTTAGTTTTCTCTGTTCTGACACCATATCATTTTTAAGGATTCTTGTTCCTTATTCAAGACCCGGAACAGTCTCACAGCTATGCATAACTACAAGAAACAGCAACTGGGGAGGCACTGGACCTGCCAGGCCGAACGTCTCCACTAGTAAGATGCACAAGGTGCTGATCTCGCCTGATCCCTGCTGTAACTGTAATAACAAGGCAATTTTCGCTTAATCGGTGGTGTTCTGAAAGGAGCAGAACAGTAGTTTAGGCCCTTAACTAGGTCTGTGATTTCCTCATAGCATTTCTCTTGCTTTGTTTCTTTAGTTGGGCCCCGAGCCTGAAGAATCATGAAGCAAAACCAGCACAGTCCTGAGAGGATATTTTCCCTCAGAAAACAAAATGCCAGGCTGTCAGAGCTAATGTTTTTTGCCAGATCGATGTAATGGATCAGAAGAAAACAGGTTTGCCTCCAAAATACCCATTACAGCAGTGTCATCTGAGGTTTGCAGCCACTCAGCAGCTGCATGAAGGATGATGCCACGGGGCAGATGCCTCTCACCTAATTTAAGACACCTACACTGATGATACTTGGGCACAAGTTCTACTCACCTCATAGGCTGGGGGTATGAAGAGGCCTTTCTGAGAGGGGTGTGCTTCGTCCTGATGTGGATATTCAAAGCATTCCAAGAGGTAACACACCTGAGACCCAGATGTCGCTTTCTCCTAGCCCTAAATAGGGAATACGTGGCCACCCCGCGCACAGACATCTGCAGTGAGAGGAGTCCCTCTCATGCTGTTCCACTTTGGGCTCCAGAAGTTAACATCTGCTTTGAAAATGTGTGTGAATGACTTTCCTCAGGTCAAAAAGCAGGTCTGAGACACAGCCCCGAGTATAAATTTTAAGACAACTCAGTTCTTACACCAGTCACATCCCTGCCTCTGCCTCCCTCTGCCATGTTCCCATCTCCTTCATCGCCCATTGTTTGATAATGCGACCAGATGAGCACTTTTACTGTGAGCGTTTGAAAGAGCCACTTGCTGTCTGTCATTTACATACTGATAAAAGTCATAAACCATGAAATAGGCTACCCTTATATCACCCATGCTTTCACTTCCCTGCGGGGATTTGAATATATCTCCTGTGAAGAAATTTTAGGCAGTTTACCCACCTCTAGGCAAGGGCAAAGCATTCTCTAGCCTACGTACAGACCGCTAACAGAGAGCATTGCACTCACTGGAGCATTTAAGAGACAGAAAAGAAATTGCAAGCCAAGACTATGAAAAAGGTCCCCGGAAGATAAAAAGAAAAAGGGGAGAGAGAAAGAGAAAGAGAAAGAGAAAGAGAAAGAGAAAGAGAAAGAGAAAGAGAAAGAGAAAGAGAAAGAGAAAGAGAAGGGGAGAGAGAAAGAGAAAGAGAAAGAGAAAGAGAAAGAGAAAGAGGGGAAAAGAGAAAGGAAAAAGAAAAAGAAAAAGAAAAAGAAAAAGAAAAAGAAAAAGAAAAAGAAAAAGAAAAAGAAAAAGAAAGAGAGAAAAAGAAAAAGAAAAAGAAAAGGAAAAAGGGGAGAGAGAAAGAGAAAGAGAAAGAGAAAGAGAAAGAGAAAGAGAAAGAGAAAGAGAAAGAGAAAGAGAAAGAGAAAGAGAAAGAGAAAGAGAAAGAGAAAGAGAAAGAGAAGGAGAAAGAGAAAGAGAAGGAGAAAGAGAAGGAGAGGAAAAGAGAAAGGAAAAAGAAAAAGAAAGAAAAAAGAAAAAGAAACAGGAAAAGAAAAAGAAAGAGATAGGAAAAGAGAAAGAGAAAGAAAAGAAAAATAAAAAGAGAGAAAAAGAAGCAACCAAACCAAACCAATAAATTAGGAAAGAAAAAACACCTGGAGTGGATTAAAAGGGAGTTTTCCAGGACTGCTGCTGAATGGAGCTTTTGTGGCACTTGGATGCTGTGGTGCAGAGCAGAGACGTCAGGCATGTTGTGTGCTGCATCCCCTCAGTCCCATTTCTGTGGCAGGATCAGAGTTGCTGTCCGTCTCACAATTGCACCAAAAGCAGGGGCAGTCAGAAACCAGATACCTCATCCTCAGGAAAGCTGCAAGCCTTCAAAACTTGGTTTCATTCTGAATCTTAAGTAAAAGTGACGGTCACGGAATTTTTTTCCATGGTGGAAAATGTTCAGGCACTAAGGATGAATTGTTTCCTTTGAACTCACTCAGTTAGGCTTCATTTTGCATTTATGTAAAATAGCAGTGTGACATTAAAGCTGGAGCTAAAAGGTAAGAGCAGAATATTTCAGCATCTTCTGTAAATATTTTAATGAAAGCCATATTCACCACTAAAAAGTTTCAGTTTTGTCAAACCAGCATTTTCCATTTGGGGGGAAAAAAAAATATCCCTCTAAAACCCCCCCTCCCCGCCTTGTCTTTCCAATACATTCATCTACCAGTTAAAATTAGGTATTAACCAATCAAAAAAATGTATCTGTCATGCTCCTCTTTCGATTTCCTTTCTGGAAGAAAGAAGGTCATCTAGTGATTTATGGCGGCCTGTGAAGACCAATAGATGCTTTTTCCCGACCGAGACCAGCCTGAAGATTTTTCATCTCTGTGTTCTATCAGGATTTAGGCTTCAGAGACAAAAAGGCAAGTTGGTAGGAGTGTGAGCAGGGAGGGACCGAAAAACCCAGCTGTGCTGGATGGCTGCAGATGAGTAAGGGTTGACCTGGCTATTTAAAACCAGGCCAAGCTGAACGCCAAATATCTATATAACAACATCACTTGTCATTACCCCCTTATCGATATGTTGTGGGATGCGGGGGCCAGGCATCCACTGCATTCACACCTGAAAGCAGCAACACCAGAGGCAGCAAGCAAGCAAGATCCCAGATCATTCAGGAAAGTAAATAATCCTCTGTCCCTCCTTGGGTCGTTTGCCCTCTCCTCAGTGGTCTCTTCAGTAATAGGCTAGTACAGTAGAATAATGTATGTGGCCGAGCATTTATGGAACTCTAACAGCTTGCTTAGGCCAGGAAATGAGCTTGTGAGCTGGTTGATAATCCAGCAATTACTAATCATCACACGGGTTTCCTCTGGGAAGAAGGGGTGGTTAGAGGGACGTCTCACCGCGCTGCAGGAACAGGGCAGTCAGAACGCTCCCGCCAACCCGATGGTGCTTTGCAAACAGTTCCGTAAACACATCCCTGTGCAAGGCCATGCAAATGGAGGCTTAATTTAGGGAACACCTCCTCTGATTAAAACAATATGTTCCTGGGAACAGCTGGAGCCATTTGCTGAGATAAATCAGATGCTTCTTTCAGCTTTTATGGGTTGCTAACCCCATGAAATATATGGTATGTCTAGGGTTTGTTGGCTGCATTCTTGCGCTATGAGCACAGGCACTGCAGTTCGCTAACAAAGAAAAACGATGGGCCCAGCAGGCTATGGCAAAGCCCTATCTTCTTTCCTCCTTCTTGCTGATTAGAGCTGAGAGAAAACTGCTCTGGTGAAACCTCTGGAGCCTTCTGAGTTTTCCCATATTAGGCATGAACTGAAAACAGCCTGGGTCTCCTATCGCCTCTTTTACCTCCAGAAAGGAAAGGAAATCTCACCGAGCTGCTTTCTTTTTCTTTCTTTCTTTTTGTTTCTTTAAGGTAGAGCAAAAGGTTAGCTAGATGCTACAAAGACCCAGAAAGAATCATGGATTTTTAGGAATGCTGCCTCATAAGATTAGAGACCATTAAGCCCCTCCTGTATCTAGCACATGCAAGTTTATGATAAACACATCTTCTTTTCAGGGGACAGAAAACTTATCTAAAGGGGAAAAAATGAATTAAAAATCCCTTCTCTGAAAGATGACCAACAGGTTGCAAAAACAACAAAAGAGGAAATGTATTTAATTTTCTTTCCTTCTTTCTCCCCTCCCATGTGGGATAGACCATCTCCACAAAAGAAATTCCCACAATTGCACCTGAAGATTCTTGGCCAAGGAGCCATGGAGACGCGATATGTATCATCCAATGGTGAAATTATTTTGAGTGCTGGAGATACAGATGATCAAGGATGAGGGTGATATAAGTAAAAAATGCAGACATAAATTAATAAATCCAGAAGGTGGGTCTCAACATACATATGAGATATCACGAATGCGTAAAGAGGAGGCACCACAAAAGGAAAACAAAGTGCTCTGCTGCTTTGCAATGTCAGTCCACAGCTCACAGAGAGCTCCACTTCCACACATCACTAGAAAAGGCAGGAGGTGAATGCTCTGTCCGGTTCATATCTTGCTTCACTTGCCTGAAGCTTGTGTTTCTTGGGTGAGGTGGCTGCAAAGGTAAGGGGTGGACTGTTGTATTTAAAGGACTTCACTGAGCATCAGTGAGGTGCATCTTCTTCTGGAGAGGATGCATTTTCTCCCGATGTTGGGTTGCTTAGTCTCTGTTACCATTCATGCTGCAGTTGTTCTTCTGCTAATCCATAAACTGCTTTGAAATCCTCCCAGTTGAATTATCGGCCAAAATTCAAAGTGTTGCTTTTGTTGGCAGCTAGGGGAGAAATCACAACACTGCACTACACAAAAGCATTTAGCCTTCTATTCTCATTCCCTCTTTTCTTTCCCCTTTTCCTTGGCTGGGATAGAAAGCAATGGCAAATATGTTATCAACACTCACGGGGACAGTATCTCCATTGTGAAGTCTCCAGGAGATACTCCATTCAATTTGTGATCTCAATTCTGAGCATTCAGACTAATTGTCTTAGCAGTTCCTCTAATTTAGCCTCAGGAGGAAGGGAAAGGTTCCAAAAAAATTTTTTTTTCAAAAGCCCTTTTAGCTGCTTGAACTACAGCTCATGTTTAGAAAGGACAGCCATTTCTTCCTCCCTCCCTCACCATGTTATTTCGGCCGTGCCAACCGCACGGCCTTGTGCTGTGTGCAAATGTGCAGCTTCCCAGTGACCGACACCATGGAAAGTACCAGAGGTGAGTTCCAACCTGCCTGCTGTGAGGATCATACATGCCTTTCTCCACTTTTGTGCCAAACACAGAATATTCCCACACTAAACTAATGGCGATTCGAAAACAAATAGCGTTGCCTCGGACAGTCCAGATTTACCTTAGGGGTGGTTTCAAAAGTTGTGTGGACTAAGTTAGAGAAAAAAACCCACCCGGTTTGGTAGCCTGCATTGCAGTCAGTAGTCTAATTAAAGTTCCCAGAGAACTTTCTAGTGCTAATGGTGCTGTGTGGGGTAAGCTTGGCCCTGCCTGCTCTTGCAGAGGCCAAGAACCAGGGTGGACTTTCACACAGGGAATGGCCTAAAGAAGATAAATCCATCCATCCATGTTCATATTGTTTCTTTCGTTTGGAGGGCAAATCCTATGAGGAGCGGCTGAGGGAGCTGGGGATGTTTAGCTTAGAGAAGAGGAGGCTGAGGGGAGACCTTATCACCACCTACAACTACCTGAAGGGAGGTTATAGAGAGGTGGGTGATGGTCTCTTCAGCCAGGTGACAGGAGATAGGACAAGGGGAAATGGCATGACGCTGCGCCAGGGCAGGTTTAGATTGGATGTTAGTGAAAACTTCTTAACTGAAAGAGTTGTCAGGGCCTGGAACAGGCTGCCCAGGGAGGGGGTTGAGTCACCTTCCCTGGATGTGTTTAAAAGATGGGTAGATCAAGTACTTAGGGATATGGTTTAGCATGTGACAGGAATGGTTGGATTTGATGATCTTAAAGGTCTTTTCCAACCCTGTGATTCTGTGATTTCTCTCGCCCATTTGACTCCACTTTCACAAACCGACAGGCAGGTTTATTCTTCCACCCTTTTTGTATACTGCCCGCTGAGTTATGCTGAGAGCAAAGAAGAGCAAGAGGTTCAAACGTTCTGAGAAGGTGGGCACATTTTGCCCCCCTACCAGCACAAGGAAACTTAGGAAACACAGTAACAATCCATAATAACTATAGCAGAGAGTACTAACAATGGACTGCCTTCTCCGAAGAAAGATCAGGGCAAGGGGTGTGTTTGGAAGGATGTGTAGGAGGGAAGAAGAAGGGCATTTGTAAGCCAGATGATCATTTCTGTGTTGTGACCATTACAGAAAAGATTGTCTTTTTCAAAGCTCTCGGAAACTAAGAAAGGGGAGATCTCCATACCCTCCCCACATTTCCTCCTTCTAGACTGGAAAGAAACCAACATTTGGCATGTCTCTGAGCATGAGCTGTGTGCAGTTGTTCTCACATGGGTACAGCAATGCCACCAAAAAGCCCGAAGCAGATGGAGGACACATGGGTGGGGAGTGGATTGCTGAGATTCCAGGAGGAACAAAGGGAGAATCGCTGGTTGTTGGGAGGACTGCAAATGTGCACAGGCACAGCATCACGTGTGTTTAGGCACCCTTTGCTGCACAAGCATATGGGACGCGAACGCCCTGGAGGGGTATCAGCTAGTGGGAGGGAAGTGGTGGGACAATAGTCTGAGATGATGTATAGGAGCATGGTGAGAGTTGCTGTTTATATCTCATTATTCTTCTCCCCAGTGTTATGAATCATCTGCTGCACCAGAAACTGAGAACAGCCTGCAGAGGAGTATGAAGTGCTCATGACTGGGTGCTGCTAAGATATTGCTGGCCATGCTGGTGCTGTGGTGAGCCCTGCAGACCTGCTCTCCTCTTTCAGCTAGAAAAGCAAGCAAAGCATGACACTGCTCCTTTCTGGCCAGCTCATGCGGCCTTTTGGAATTAGGGGTGCGGGGGCAGGAGGCTGATGCATAACCAAGTCTTGACTCAGCCCCAGATTTGGAAGCAGGAAGAAGTCACACGCAGATCCAGAAGCTGGGAAATACCCCTAGATCACACAGTAAAGACACAGATCTGAAACTGAAAGTAGTAGGTGGATAGATGAACCAGTAACTCTCCGCTTTTTGGAAGGCTTCCCTGTCATTCCCAGTAGTCTGCTTTTCCGCCATTACCTCAATCAGAAACCTGTAGCACAAAGCAGCTTGGGGATACAAAGCCAGCTGGAAGAAGATGCATTTGGGGCATACGAGTGGCCTTCCTTCAGTCTAGCAAGGGGGAGAGGAAAGCATGTTCCCATCTGTTTTCACACCCCCATTGTCAAGATGTTTATGCATGAGCATAAAACCACAGGCATCACAAAGAGATCAGGAATTGTGACAGAGGTAATGTTCTGGTGGAGCAATTGGTAAGGAGAAAGAGTTGAGAACCCAGTCCTATTTTATATCCTTTTTCCTCGATCTTCAATGTCCAAAATATCCCATGTGGAGTCCTAGGCAGTGTCAGTGTCATCCTCTGTCACCAGAGACAGCAGGAAGTACTTGCACACAGAGACCCAAAGAGCGGGATCGCACCTCTGGGCACAGCTGTTCATCAGTCAGTCATCCTTGTGTGTGCCGACCTGTGCTCAGAGATCCACCCCTGAAAATAACCCTCAGAATGAAGCCATTGTGAAGAAGATCCGTCCAAGCACGTGCCAGCTCACGGTGATGTGAGGCCACGCACGGCAGGATCTGTGCTGCAAGGCACCAGCTTTCTGGGGCCCTGGGCTCAGGGACTACCCTTGTATTGGAGCCCAGAGGCACATTCTGCAACATGAGATGTCCTTCTTCCTCTTGCAGCGGTTTTGCTAAAGGAAATCCCACTCAGTACTGGAAGTTCCTAACACCTGGAAGGCATCTGTCAGCAGGTGTCTGAGGCAGGCATATGTGAGTCGCCAGAGGCACGCTGCTTTTGATGATGCTCCTTCAGAAGATCCAGGGATGTGGACAACATGCAGAAAATTATTTCAAGAACGTCAACAGCACCAGGGCCAAGAGGTCTCCTGAAACCACTTGGAAGAAAATAAAGGCAATCACTCATTTCCTCTCAATGCTTGTACCTAGTTTATGTAACTTGTCCTGGTCACTTTTATTTTTGCCTTCCCATCCCTGTCCCCGTAGCAGATGGTTCATCTTGTGTTAATTTGATTCAGAAGATTTCTGGGATAGAGAATGTGTCTCGCTGTGCTTGCAGTGCGTACATCTGGCGTTTCCTCACTTTCAAGTGCTTGACTAGGCAACCTAAATAAATACAGCTTTTGTACAGTGCTATCTGTAACGTATTTATGTTGCTATGTTTACATTGATAATGTAGCATTGAGCATTGGAAGAAGGTGATTTGAAATGCAAAGCGAAGAGAGAGGTGGATATGAAAAAATGATAATGCTGTAAAAATGTAGAAAATTGCAATATATTCATGAGGTGAGCGAATTAGGTGTTGCAGGGGTAACTACATGCAGCACTTTTAATTTCAAAGTATCTGGCTTCACAACCTGAATCGTGTTTCTTAACGCGACGCTTTTGCGTGGTTTTAATTATTTTTTTAAATGTAATTCCCCAGGAATTTTATTCCATATCGTGGAAAATGATAAAGAACAAATTATAGGTAACTATAGCAACCAGCTGCCACTGTGAGAAGGACTCAAACCCCAGGCACAGATGTAGGGGATGGGACTCTGCTCCAGACCCAGACACTTAAGTTTAGGTGTTGCTGTCCACGCGTGAGCCACTTACCTATCCCACCACTGTGGTCGATGGAGTCTACAGGGGCTTTCCTAAAACAGGCACATCTGGTGGATTCACGGCTCTCCAGGGTCCTCTGAATGGTACAAACTGGGTCCCCCGTGTCAGTAATGGGAGCTCAGACACCTGCTCCACCTGCAGATACCCATACTGCACACAACTATATTGAAATGTCTGAAAGCAAGAGATGAATAGGAGGGTTTGAATCTGTGCTCTACTCATAGGCATCTGGTGCTGCACTAAGTACTCCAGAGAACCCCATTTACTCCCCAGCTGCCTCTCCAGGAGATTGTGGGTCTCCTGCTTTTTTCTTCAGCCCCGCAGAAATTCGCAGGCCGGAGGAGGACATCTAAAATAGCACAGGACAGGTATGTCTGGACAACTCAGCTGAGCCCCACGTGCCCCCTCCAGGCTGGGAAATGGACATATGCAGGACTGCTGTGCTCAGCCTGCTCCTTATACTCTGAAGATAGGGGGTCTCCAGGGCATGCATGGAGCAAGGAGCTGAAGGGAGGTGTGGGAACACTCAGGTTCAACACGATGCCCCAGGAGAGAAGGTGCTCTGCTGCTGTGTACTGGGCTCAGAAAGATGTCTGATAGTACAGGGAGAGGGAAAGCCTCCATGGCCTTTTTCTCATCACTGATGGCTTCAGCAGAGCTACTGGGGCATCCCAAGAGGAGTCAGACCAGCAGTTTTGCTACGGCTGCAGCCCATCCTCAGAAAGCTGATGCTGGCAAGGAGGCAAGATTTTTTCCCAGAGATAAAAAGTAAAGGTGATTTTGGGGGGGAAGAGTATCCTTTTTAGCAATTAGTCAGCCAAAACCTAACAAGAATTTGGCTTTTCCAGCCAAAAGGCTTTGCTGCTGCTGAAAATCCCACCCCTACCCCCCAAAAAAAGACTGAATATATATGAAAGTTTCTCATTAAATGTCATCATACGCTTTTGTAATGGAAAACATTAAGCAACATGAAATGACAGGGCCCTTACCCGCTCCTCTTGAAGTAACCAGTAAGTGGTATAGGCTTTTAAGAGAGGATAATGAGGATAGACTTGCTCATCACAGACACGATGCCATTTAAATGGGTGCCTGACAGACAAATCATCTTGGAACTTGTGAGCACTGCTGTGCCAAGCCCCTGTGTTGTATTGTGTGATGCTCGCTGAGCCTGGAATGCAAAATCAGCTGCTCTGATGGAAACCGCAGCTCTGTGAGCTATTTTCAGAAGACATTGATGAGATTTTGCCTTGGGATTAGCAGTACAAAATGGAAAGCCCAAGGAGGGTAGAAGGGACATTTGCTCTCTAGCAAAAACACAGACACATATACGTGAAACAGGGGTTCGGGTTTACCGAGAACTAAAAAACTGGCTAAAATTTAAAGGGGGCATCACCTGGCTTGATACCAGTCTGGTCCTGTGTACCTGTTCTGTGCATGGACAGGCCTTCCCAGTCGTGCAGCAGGCAGGATGTCCGTGGCACCACACGGTTTGTCGTTCTGTCACGTGTATTCCCAGCTGATGAAGGCCTGGTGCCACCTTCCCAAAACGCGTGCGGCTGACAGGTGGCCATTTCCATGACTCTGTCATCCAGAAACTTACCCTGATACACAGTCATGCTGGTATCCTGTTTTACTGTAGATGACACGCTCACCCAGCTATGTTCAGTCCAGAAATGTGACTCCAGTGACATGTCATGCCCTCCCTACTAATGGTATGTGCGGCCACACGCCGCCACGGTGCCTGAAAGTCTCTGTGGCTTACTCAGAATGGGGGTGTTAGTACGTGGGGGTTGATTTCTCCTGGGGTGCTAGCTTCCTGCAGTCAGAGGGTTTGTGTTTTCCTATGCTGCTTCCAAACCACTGTGTTTAAGAGCTCCTAATGACAGTTTTTCTACCCTGGTTGCTGGGTACTGGCATCAGGAGGCCGTGCGGGAGCCAGAATGGACTCATGGTTCTGCTGAGCAGCGGCAGAGCAGCCCAAGTCAGAGGAAACATCCTCCAAGCAACCCCAGCATGCCAGGTACAAATGGCTTTATTTTTTTTTCATCTGGAACCTCTACACACTCAGGGCTGGAAAACAATTCAGAGGTGTCTGGGAGGTGGGCTGAACAGGTGTGCCCCAGCTGGAACAGCTCATGAATCTGTCTGTGCATGATGCTGAGCTTGAGCTGGGGCTGAGGTCACATAGTGAATGAGCTCAGTCATGCACCAGGATGCACTAAGTGCTCCTCTGAGCTCTGTCTCCAGGCTCAGCCAATGTCCATGTGTCCTAGTTCAGAATTTTACATGGTCTCATCTGAGAGCACATCAGCTTTCCTCATGGACATTTTCCTGATTTCTATCCAGAAGCCATTGCACATTTCCACCCATATCGTGATTGATTCATGTCTGACTCCTCAGGAGGCCTCTGGGAAAGTCCCTGATGCCATCTCCCATTTCTACTTCTCAGCTGCCAAGTTGCAAACTTTGGAAGATGAGGCCACATTATAATGGAGCAACTCGTTATGCTCCCTATTAGCAAAAGGCCACGGTGACCCCTGAAGAAAATTACTGCAGCACTGTAAGAAATTCAATAATCTTAGTCATAAAATACAAGTGGGTTAAAAATCCACAGTTCTTTGTTTAAATACTGTGTTTTGAGCAGAGCACAGAGCTGCCCATTGTGTGCTATTAAAATCCAGTTAGGCAGAATATTATATACTAATGGAAAACCCTAGCAGCAGTAGCAGAAGAGCTGTGGTATGGAACCAAATCAAACCATGTATTTCGTAACAGCTCAAATGCACCCTGACTCTAACTGATTACTAAATTGCTGCCGCGTGGACATGCTGGGAATATACAAAGAGTCATTCTGACTGCTGCTCAACCCCTCTCTTCTGTGGAGTGGCAGTTTCCCATTTTTCAGTCTCTGGTACTCCTTCCTCTCTGTTCAGAGGTGCTCAATACCATTCGGATACATGTAATTACTTGTGTTACTGTAGGACGATTCATTCCCCCAAGGCTCAACACAGCAACTGTCATACCAAGAAAAATACAAGGTGTCTCTGAAGACACCCTCTTCAGGAAGGCAATTCCTTCCTTTTCCAGTGGAAAGCCAGTTTTACCTTCCCAGTGAGACACAAGCTTTTCTTTTTTCAAAGCATTCTTTCCTGTAGCTAGTCAGTGCAGTACACAGCTATCTCTGTAACCCGCTTGGTTCCTGTCCTTTACGTGCATCAATCCTTACAGCCCTGCTGCCTGCCATCAGTTCTCCCACTCAGTCAAGTCCCTCTTCAGTCCTAATCTCCTTAAGCACAGGAGAGAGCTCATGTCTACCCAGAGGATCCAATGTCCCTCTGTATTGAGGAGCGCTGCAGTGGATCCACTAACCTCATCCAGAAAAAGCCACATATGGAATATTTCAAACCAGTACCACCAGTCTGTTACAGGTTTTTCCTGTCCCCAGCCTTTCCTTGCTCTTCTCAGCCTGATCAAAGCCTCAGCAGAGAGAATAAATACCTTTCCAGGTACTTCGGCTTTTCTGGGACAAAAAATATTGTACAATTCCCCCTCCCCCAAATACCTGACTTTTGGCTTTCTGCATGAATCAAGACAAGGCTGAAGCTATGGCCATTTATCTTGGTCTGCATCTCTGTCCTCCTCCTCAGGGACTGGGCCAGAAGAACCAGTTGATGGCTCCGTATTGCTTCATAACTTACTACATGTCTGTTTTCTTCCTCCTGCTCCATTGAAAAAAGATGCCACCTGAGGCAATGAAGGCTTTACAGCATCCTGAATCATGTGCAGGATGATCTCAAGGGCAGCAGTTAGGTTAGGAGGCAGTCTGAAAAGTCTCCTGGTCCTCTCTCCACTGCAATATAAACTATACTGGTCTCCTTTTCCCTAGGTTCATTTGCAGCAGCTCTGCTGTTTCTGTAGCAGAAGTTGGTCATTGAGCCTCTTAGATTTTATCCAGCACTCCCTAAACAGTTACTGGCAGTGCACAGATTTGAGAATTTGAGAAATTATGGGCATTTCCTAAGTTAGTCTCTGTAGCCTCACCAAAACTGCCTGCAGAAGAGAAATATCCAGTAGAGAGACTTATTATAACCTTTTGTTGTCTGAGCATCGATCCTATCGGGTCATAAAGATGAGTGGCTGAGTGTGCACCTCTCATCCATTTCTTCAAATCCCCACTATGGCTTTTGAGGCAAGACCTTTTTTTTATTATTATTTCCTTTTATTTTAAGCTGGCTACAAATATTAGGACCTTGTTCTCCTTGACTGCTGTAGACACGGGGAAAGAGGTCCTTCTGAATTCTCTACAGAGTAAGAGTTACTCTCCTCTAGGGTGTGAAAACAACCCAGTGTACAGATCAGACAGAAGAGGCTTAATAATGACAATGATCTACTCAGTGAGCAAATACAGTTTCCTTAGACATGGTCCCCATGGTCCCCACAGAGCCCACAGCACAGGCATTGCTCTTTGTCGGTGTTCCTGAGGGGGCAGGTCCACACCAAATGGGCAAAGTGCAGCCTGTTCCCTCCAGCACACACAGGCATGCATACAGGCACACAGGCTGTGTCGTGAGTCGGTGAAGACAGCCACAGACCAAGCAACATCCATTCAGCTGAACCATGAATGACTCATACCTGATGACACAAGAACTCTTTATCTGAGCCATGCACAAAGACTTCAGCCAAACCCTCAATGACTTTCAGCCATAAATCATTTAAAAGTCCAGAATTTATTTGCCTGAGCCTAAAACTTGAAAAGATACAAACAAATTAGCATGAGATCAGAAGACAGAAATGAAATGAGTTCTGAAAGTAAGATCTGGGACAGATTAACCTTCAGACCAAACTGCTTCCAGATGGGCAGAACATCCAGGTAGGCTTAACGCAGCAACTGGTGGGGAAGCCACATCATGCAATGCTAAGGAAGGAAGGGAGGTGACAGTGAGGAAAAAAGGTGGACCAATGGGTACAGAAGATGGTGCAAAAACGTCTTTGGTTTCCAGGCATCTAGAGAGTCTCATGTTTCTGTAGCAGCCAGCTTCAAGGCATACCTACCTTTTGCCTTTAACAGAGCCTTCTGCAGACTGAAAGAAATACATGTTTTCTGTACAGAGTAAGAAACAAGAGCTAAAAATAGAGTCAAATAATTCTGAATATTCAATAATTAAATTACACTTAGTACTCACACAATATATTAATTTCCAGAGCAGTGCATGAGCAGTAATTAACAGTCATCCTAACAGCTGAAAGAGTGTATAAATATTATCCCTGGTTTATAAATGTGAGAAAAAGGGGAGGGACAACAAGTGAAATGCCCAAGGCTACTGGGGAGTTCTTAGGAGAGGCAAGATGAGAAAGGGGGCATCTGGGGGTCATCATCCTCCACTGGGCAGCAAAATGGGTTGTTCTCGACACCACTGAAAGGGGAGCACCCACCATTACCCTTGGAGAATGGGGGAGCACACCACATGCTGCTGTCTGCTTTGAACCACAGCAGGAGTGGTAGGCATTGACACATCCAGTGCTGTGCCTCCTGGTCCCAGGTTCAGATAATCACACCTTATATGTCACCCTTGGGCAAAGGAATATGGTTCAGTTACCAGAAACTCAGGGCAGAACTGGAACCAATTAATTCTACATTAAAACTGGGGTGGTGGGGGAGGGAAGAATCTATGTTAAATATTAATACCACAGCAGAACACAGTTTGAAAGGACTTAATACACATGGGCAAGTTCGTAAGACATCAGGTAAAATCCACGTGCCACTGAAGTCAGTAGGATCAAGATTTTTACCTGCTTGGCTTTAATGAATTTAGTCATTTGTCAATGGGTTCTTGGTCTGAAGACTGTAGAGGGCACCACGTGGTTCGCCACTCTCATTATTAAACAGCAGGAGCAAGGAAAAGGACAGAGGACTTCCACTTCTGATGGCAGGTTAGCACTAATACACTACTTCCATCGCCCTGCAGAGAGGTGGCACGAGTGCTCCCCTAGCCATCCCTGCTAATCCCCAGGTTTCTCCTTCAGCACCGTTCTCAGAACTGCTGTGGCAATACTTAGGCTCTGCCAGCATCACGTCTCTGTACGTAACAGAGGGTTCTACAAGCAGTCAGCGCCGCAGCTGGCTGTGACTGGGAGCTCTTCTCCTTCCCGGGCACTCCCAAGGTTTTGCTTTCAGAGGCTGGCTGAGGGGCATCTCTGGAAGACTTCTGCTCTCACATGAACATGCTGGTGGCTCTGACCACCAAAGCTGAGACCTGTGCAGACAGAGCCTGGCCATAATTGGGCTTTCTAATTTTCCAGGCACACTACATTACTGCTAGTTGAATTCTGCAGGGCACTGAAATTGATCTCAGCAGTAAAAATGCACCCGCGGACGCTGCCTGAGTGACCCTGTTTAAATTGGAGCACTGCAGAAAAGACAAGCTATTGTGATTGCCTTTATTCCACCCTCTACAACAGAGATTTTCCAGCCTGGTGCGTTGGTAGGAGGGAGAAGAAGAATAATCCTTGACTGTCTGAGCTGTGTCAGCAGAAGGCCCTGGTGCAGATCCAGCTGTACTGGCAAGAGTTGGTGCTTGCTGGGATAGTTTGGCTCGCTCATGAAATACAGCTTTGCTTTCTTTAGAAGTGCAACGAGCAGAAATGGTGACACAGCTCCACACACCCAGGCACAGGACATTTTGTTCAATGGGGTGTACCTGTGTCACTATGCAAGTTAAATCTTTCTAAGACCAGCACAGCTTACGAGTGCCACACGTGAGCGCTGAGAAACTTGAGCTCCTGCTTTTGTATGTGACCAGCTCCAGCTGTCACTCGCTCCCAGTTGCAAAGGCTATCACACCCTTAGCAGCGTGAAGAAAAGGAAATGTCACCCTTTCCTTGGTTCCTCCAAATTATGGTCCACAGCATTAGCTGAAGGTCTCAATGTGCATCCCCTTCTGCTGACCCCTGCAAGGTCATAACTCAGAGAGACAGAGCGGGCAGCTGGAGGCTATCACATCTTTAACTGCTACAGCAAGGGTTATCATCTGGCAAAGACCTTTTCAATGAAATGGTATAAAGTGAATTGAGAAATGTTAATAAGATATCAGCTGCTAAAGCCCCAAGAAATAGGGGGAATGTGCAAGAAATTTCCTTCCTGTGCCAGCATTGCCCAGGATTTTGTGTCTGAAATCAGGATCCAAACCTGGTGCCTTCCTTTTTGACTCAGTCTCTATTAAGAAAGGGGTGATGTTTTTCAAGCTTTCATGTGGCTGCTGGTAAGGAAATCTAAAGATTGGGATGCTTCTGGTGCCCGTATGTGTGGGCAGGGTACAGTACACCCCTGCAACCTGTTCTGGTAGACACCTAAACAAGCAAAGAACCTCCCTACTCACCCTGACCCTTCTCTGGCTGGAAGGTGGGTGCGATGGAGCCAGAAGCAAGAGGCAAATGCGTCCAGTTTGCCTTCAAGAAGGGCCGGTTGGTGTCTTGTCCCAAAACACCCTATATCCTACTTGGTGACCACTTGTGTTATTACTGACACGTTGCAAGGAACAGAACCTCCTGCCACTTCCCAGATGAGACACGAACAGATCTTCTTAAGCTGAGTTAAAACCGGAGCCAAGGTTGCTCAAGGCATGTTTTCCACCCCCTAGTCTTATTCTATGGTGAGGTGTCAGCAAGAGGCAGATGCAGAAAAAGATGCTGCTGCCTTTTCTTCAAAAAGCTGCTGATCCTCATCAGAAAAGCAGTACCTCTGGTGGAATGAGTCATTCAGCGTTTCCTACTCATTTCTTAAATTATCAATGGGGAAAGCGATAGAGAGAGATCCTCAAAGATGCTTGAATACGTATCTGGAAGTTTCTAGGGACACTTCTTTCCTTATCTTATAAAGAATTCACCTTAGAAAGTCTGGAATAATAATTTCTACATCATGGGCTAGAGGCCTAAAAAGCAGGCTTGTGCTGACCTAACTTAGGTATCTTTGGGTGCTTGTTTGCACTTGGACAACACTAACTCAGGAGACAGGAGTACATCTATGGTGCTCCAGTCACTGATAAGACCGCAGCTCATGGGAAAAGTCCAGAGCTGAGTAAAACCCCTGAATCTTGTGCAACAAGGATGATGGATCCTTGGTGTCAGAAGACCACCCCTCAGTCTCCAAGGTCTGGCTCTGCCACTCCTCTTCCCTGGCTGCTGTGAACCCAGCCTAAGTCAGCAGTGCTGCAGCTGCAGCAGCATTTATCGCAGGTGGCATGCTCCCTTCCCTCGTGGCTCTTCTCCTGCAGCTTTTCTCCTCCTTTTTACCACCTTCCTCCTGCTTGCTCTCCTCTCTTGCTCTCACTCAGCAAGCTGCTTGTCTTCCAAGGATAGCTTTGCCCTCCAGGTCAGAGCTGCTGCTAATAACTGCTTTATTTCTTATTAGTGTTTGAGGAGTTCCCTCCCTGCCTCCTAGGTCTGCCTGCCATGGCTGTAATGACGTATCTCTAAAATATCTGCACCTCCAGTCTAATGACACAAACTAGATTTCAAGGCTATTGAACTAACAGGGTATCTTAGCAACAAATATTTATTTTAATAATAGTATTCCCAGCCATGTTAAACAAGCCCCTACTGCAACAGTCAGAATGCCCTAGAGCATTTCATTTTGTCCCACAATCCATTTTCTGTTGGTTCGTCATCACTTAAAAGAGTTATTTAAGTCAGTGCCACTGTCCCAGAGAAGTTAACTTCAGCGTCCTCCCAACCTTTTGGAACAGGACCAGAAAAGAAGCAGACCACCCCGCCCTTGCTAGCCACCCACACGGACTTGCTGCGGGGGCTTTCCCTCACCACCTGCTAGAAACTTCTGGCTGTTTCTTCTGGGGATCTGCTCAGAGGAATGATCAACTGCTTTCTTGCACTGTGTGTTTACTGCATATCCAAAACCCACAACGCTCCAGCCACTTCCCCAGCAAGGACAGCCAGGCTGATGCCTGCTCTCTTCAGAGTCAATCCTCAACTGACATCTTCTCCCTGAGGCTGTCAGGAAGCAACAAGTGACATGTCAGCTAACTTCCCTGCTACTTCGCATTCATGCTGCCCGCCCAACACACCACGAGCTTCACCCTCCATTTCCTCTGGTCCTTACTGGAATTCTGGGAAGGACTTGTCTTTAAAAGAAATTTTCCACTTGAAAATTAGATATAGTGGAAACATTCACACATCAGGAATAATTGCTAACATAACCACCCAGCTTTGCTTTTTTATTGTCATTACACCTTTTGCAATTACCTTTTTCTCTCCCCTACTAGCTAAACCACGAGACTGCCTGTGACATCAAACCATAATTTGTATGGTCACCATTATACATTTTTGGAAGCAAGTAATAGTTTGTCTTATGGAATAAAATAACACAGCGTGAAATTATAGTAGCTTATCTTCATATTCCTTGGGCAGCACATTGTTGCTCTCTGATGGGTTGAAAGCTCTTTCTTTTGATAAAGCTCACTAGTATCTGCCTTTGAACTCTCCTAGTGAGATATTTTAGTGTGAGTAATACCTAGAGACTTTTTTCTCAGCATATCTCTATGCAGGATAAATCCAGCCCTTCTTATCCTTAGCGCTCACTGGGGTTCAGCTTGCTTTCAGGAAGGGAATACTACTGTCATCAGAAAGCACAGCCTCTCCTAGCAGGGATTTTCCTGGGCATCCTCAAGCAGTACATTCTCCATCCCTCCTTATTTTTCCCCATATTGCCTCCTGTTAATCTGTGTGTCACCGGTAGTGAACAAAGCTCTGCTCCGGGGACTCAAACTGGGCCAGCCTGGGCCAGCAGACCACTCACCCGGTTCCTAGGCATGGTCCAGCCCTGGCCAGTGGCCACTCTTCTGGCTCACAGGTACAACCACTGGCTGCTCACTGAATCGCTCTTCTGTCAGGTTGACTTCAGTCTAATTATTTTCTCTCTTCCTCCCACCACCGTCCTCCCCCAGTTACAAATGAGCATTTGCGTACAGCTCAGGGAGAAATACCTTTCACAGTTTCATAAAAATATATGTCAGCCTGTCACTGAGTTAGTCAGGGAAGTTATGATGAGGTTGAAAGCTGTTCAAAAGCTGCCATCATGCATTTATTTAGCAGTCCCATCTGTGGTGAGCAGGTAGCTCTGCTATCCTACAAACTGTGTGCATGGGTAGGGGATTGATAATGGCACCCACTGCCCCGAAACAGCCACAGGACTTCAAGAAATGTTATGTGAAGGCTTATTCTTTATACGTGGGTAGCTGCATATAACTCAGGTTGAAAGAGGAATATCACTCGACCCAGCCACTCTTGCTCAGCAAGGGGTCTAGGCCCAAATCAAACATGTGGTGGTGACCTGTGCTCCTCCCCAGCCAAGTGGAGGGAGTGTTTTGGGTAGGATGAGGGATAGTTTTGGTCTGAAAGAAAAACGACTCTTCCCCTGACTCACTCAGCACAGCTTCATTAGTGACAAGGACTGAGAGTGAAAGTGACAGCCTCATCATTTGATTTGATTGCTCATTGTGTTAGCTTGGTGTGGAAGAACTTCAAAGCTATTAATCTATTGATTCATTCTTACTTGAGAACATAATTTGATTACTGTGTTTTTTACATTTTTATTAGTTTTGTAAATAAACTAAGTAATAGGCTTTCTTCAGTTTTTGTCGACTCTATTATTCATTTTGATAAATTCCACAAAAAAACTGGCTTACTCCTTTAGACCACACCACAGACCACCTGCCTAGTTCAGCAAAGGCGAGCCTAGCCATGTGGGTCCTCGTCTACACCATCTATACAGCGTATACGCAGCTGTACACTGCGCCCGGCAGCGCTAATCACTCCCCCCGGGATCCCCTATTCATAAAGCACAACTGGCTACTCCAAACACAGCACAGTCCTCCTTTCTGATTGATGAGCCACGTTCTTTGCAGCTGCATTAACCAGCCTCTGCTGCTGTCCCTCTGAGCCTGTTAAGACAGGACAGGTTTCCTAGGCCCCAAAAGACAGGGTGGTTTTCCTAGGCCGAACTCCTCCTTCTGTTCACCCAGAGTAACTGCGCAGGTCTCTGCACACATTCGTATATCCATATAAACTAGGGCAGCCTGAATTCATAAAAGCAGGCAGGCTGCTGGTGGTTTTGTCTGGTTTTAAGCGCTGCCATGCAGCTGAAGCAGGGAAAACTGATGCAGGCCAGCCATTTGACTTCTTGATCTCCAAACACAGAGCAGTTTTCACCACTGCCGAGGTGTTCATTTCTACAAGAACCTGACACTTGCTCTGAGGCAACACCTCTTAGTATAAACGCTTTTTATGAGTCTCAAGAGAGGAGATTCCAGGTAAGCTATAGCGTTAAGTGCAGCTTCATAAACTGCCCTAAATTTAAGTTTCTTTATTTACAGCTAGAGCAGCAAAGCACTTCAAAGCACTGGTCAGGTTGTACCTAGGAAATGAAAGATGAAAGATCTGACCTTTAAAAATGTGACCTCTTTGTCTAAGGAAAGTAGAGCCACCTCTTCTTGTCCTCCCTCCTACAAAGGCACCCCTTCACACTCCAGGCTTTGCAGCATTGTCACCTGCAGTTTCACCCAGGAGAATGAAACATACTTCTCTCTGGTGACTATTGGTATTTGATCACAGACACTGACAGCAGGTGATCTATTAGGTAAGTAGCTAACTAAGCTGGAAATTAGCTGAGAAAACGATGGACAAAGGTCCCTTCAAGTATTTATGCCTAAGCAGACAGATGATCCTGCTCAGCCAGGCGTGCATCTCTTTCCTTTGTTCTTCAGCAAACATTTGAATTGCCGCTGTTTGTTCGCAGGGATATTTGAAGAGGGACTATAGTTCACCAGTGTTTGTACACAGACAAACACACGCTGCAGGAATTAGTACCAGCCAGGTTTAACCCTCACTGTGCAGGAAGAGGGTGTTTGGAAGAATGTGAGGAATCGCAAGAAGACCAGGGAACGAAGCGGCCAACAATTTCAGCCCAGGCCCACATCACTGATGGTTGGCAGCAGTGAAGAAGAGAAATCCTTGAAACATGGTCATGTCCTTGACTAGAGACGAAGTGTTTGGGGTCCAGCCCTGGAGCACAGAATGAGGTGTCTGAGCAGGAGCTGGACAGAGGGGTGAAGCTACAGACACGCTGCTTAAGTGCACAGCCCCGGTCTAGCTCTGACTTAAAAGATAACTGAAACAGGCTTGTTTGGGTGGAAGAGGGAGAAACTGATAACTATGTAGTACATGGTTCAAAATCTTGACTGTTCACTGAATGGAACAGACAGCGACCAGATCTGCTGTCCAGAGATAAGCAAGGAAGGAGAACTGGGCCTCTTGGCGAGATTTCTGCTGGAGCTGAATTCAAACTGCAAACTAATACATCAGTCACAAACTCTTCAATCCTTATTAACCTTCTTTGCTATGTTGAATTAGGGTCCTCTGTCTTCCTAGAGTTCAGTTCTTTTAACTGAGACATTTCAGCTGAAGAGCTACTCTCCAAATTAGGGGCAGACAATAAATTAATAAAATGTTGGTATAAATCATCACTCGTGATTTGGAATAGCTCTGCAATCATTTGAGGCTGTAACGTAATGTTCTGCCATGAGATTTAATTTACTTTGTACAAGCCATTTAGTAATCTAAGCACAGATGTAGAACCAACTGGTATCTGCTAAACCGGTATGTCCACATCCAATGGGGTGGATTTGTCCATCGCTAGCTATTATGGCAACACTGTGCAGATGATTTTGGATAGATAGCCACAGCTCTAAAATCCACTTAATGACGTTTGTTGTCCTCTTATTGTACTTGTTTTCCATTGAGCCATGTGCATTGTGAGCTCTCCTGTGACTTTTCCATTCACAAACAATTAATTTACATTAAGTGGTTTTCTTAGTCATCTGTCTGTTTTGTCATTATCTGGACACAGTGCCACATAACCCTCAACATCTGTTTGAATTTACCTTTTACATTATTTCTTCAATTGGATTTCACACACCCCTCAAAATATGGTATTTTGGATATGTTATTCTTTTCCCTATTTCTTTTCTTTATTCTGTTTTAAACAACACAATTAATGTATAGGCAAAAATATCCTTATCACTATCGGAAAACTGTTATTATAACTATGTTGTAGGTAAACATTGGTTGTTTTCAGAAATGTATTTTCTTCATTTGGGCCCCTCACTACAAGAAGGGTATCGAGATGCTTGAGCATGCCCAGAGAAGGGCTACAAAGCTGGTGAAGGATTTAGAAGACAAATCTTATGAGGAGTGGCTGAGGGAGCTGGGATTGTTTAGTCTGGAGAAAAGGACACTGAGGGGAGACCTCATCTCTCTCTACAACCTGTGGTCAAGGACTAAAAGGTGGTTGTAGTGAGGTGGGGGTTGGTCTCTTCTCCCTGGTAGCTAGTGACAGGAAAAGCAGAAACAGTCTGAAGTTGTGTCAGGGGAAGTTTAGGCTGGGTATTAGAAAAAAATTTTTTGCTGAAAAGGTTGTTAGATATTGGAACAGGCTGCCCAGGGAGGTGGTTGAGTCACCATCCCTGGAGGTGTTTAAAAGAAGAGCAGATGTCGTACTTGGTGACATGGTCTCGTGTTGGATCTAGTAGGGCTGGAGAGATGGTTGGACTTGATCTTGAAGGTCTTTTCCAACTGAAGCCATTCTATGATTCTATGATTCTGTGGTCAAGGACTGGCCCTTTTCCTGTGGGTTTGCACTGGTTAGTCATCACTCCAAGAACTTATGACTGATGTATAAGAAAGAATACCACTGAGGTCAAAAAACATAGTAAAATGCAGCCACAATTGCCATATATTCGATTATTTTAATTAAGTTGCCCATGATATTCCCAACATACTTTCATGCACTGTCCTTTGTGTGTGTTAGAAATGATATTGCACTTCTCACAAGCTGCTAGCAATGAGAAGTATCACAGGGTTGTCACTTACTTGAGGCAGTAGTATCTTTTAGGTAAGTTCTTCTTCTCAGCAGTTGTTCTGATGGGCTTGAGTTACTGAGGCATCTCTCCCAGTTAAATGGGAGACTGCAATACTGGTTGAAACTGTCTTAAGCCCAAAATAACTTGCCATTAAAAAGTTCTTTCAGCTGAAAGCAATGGGAAAGACCCTGCTGGTTAAAGGGCAGGATGGAAACGGAACTAAAAAGCGAATGTGAAGAGGGGAGGGTATTCAGCCAAGACTTGACACCTTCTGCACCTGATCTGTGTTTGTCTTCACCATCTTTTTCAGATAAGAAAAAGCTATATGCTTCTTGCTGTATCATCTACCTGTTAACTAGGGGCATAAAATTATTCAATAAAAAACCCAAAGAAATGCAAGGCTGTATGCTTTCAGAACTAAGTCTCATTATTTATATTCATACTCCTCTCATCTTCAGGAAAAATAGCAAGCCATATTTCATCTACAAACTTATCCCCATGTTTTGAATGAATATTAAACATGAACAACTACATTCCTGGAAGGAATGAGTGAACATCAATGGTGCAGTTCCTTGTTTTACTGTGCCTCAATAGAGGAAATTCACAAATGCTCAGATAAGCTTGGCTCTGTATGGCCGTAAATTTGCACTGTCATCTACCTTTCAGATTTAATTCCCTTCTATCCTCCTTCTACTGCACTTTAGAATAAAACAGAGCTAAATATCTTATTTTTAATAAGCGTTGATTACAAAATGCCCTGGTTCCACCCTGCTTAGATTGTGTGAATAGCCTACTGCTAGACTGTTCTGAACTTGACCCTCATTCTCCATCCAAATTCAATGATACAGCCATTCATCAGCTTGATTTTGGCAGCTTTATACATGCCCTCTGAAACATTATTTTTGGCAGGCTCTCAAAGCATGAGTGACTTTCAGCATACAAATCTCACTGACTTGCTGCACAGTCTCCTTCATGATCCTTGATCAGCACGAGCTCGAGACCTCGGCTGACTAGCCTAAAACCAAAAATAGTGCATTTGACAATGCAAGTCTGAATAACAATTAATATGCAACCTCAGTGATAACTGTGGGCATGTGCATCAGCTGCTCTGTGACCGCTCCTCTCAACCTCCGTTCAGCTGAGTTGGTCAGCGGTGAGAAGGTGCCCAAGAGGGACCTGCAGCTGGTCCCTGCGTGAAGTAAATGGTGCTGTAAGCTGACTTGTCCCACCAAGAACTGCCTGGAGATGGTAAATGCAAAGAGCAGGCCCCTGAATCAGCGCTTTTTTGGTTGGAGAAGAAGTGGTAATGACTCTGCATAATTTTTGTAAGTGGTGGAAAATTTTAGAAGCATTTCTACTCTTTTTGACTGCCTATAGAGGAATGCTAGCTAGCCCTGGGCTCCCAACAGGGAAAGAGCAGCTATCCCAGCCACTCAAATGTAGTACTTGAAGACCAGTTTCCAGGCTTTCTCTAAGCCACTGGATTTCATTTCTTTAAGTTTCCAAAGCACAAGGTGCCCGGGGATCCTGGTATGCATCGTGTGAGTGTCCCTGCAGCAGTTCTGTGGAAGAGCAGCAGGAAGTTTGCGACTGCTGCAGTGCTTTATATAACCCAGCAGCTAAATATCCATATGCAAAGGCACCTGGCCCACTCATAACTGGGAGAAGAGCTGTGGGGATCTGTTCAAGTCCACAAAGGCACAATCAACACCAATGCAGCTCGACCACCCTCCTTCAGAAGCCCCTGCAGGAAAAAACCAGCTGGAGGAGCTACCGGGACCCTGGCACCATCCTACTCACTCAGGGGGAACCTCAGGATCAGAAGTGACTCAGCAGAAGATGATGCAGCACTGAACTGACTTGCTTGGCAGCCACCCCACTGCAGGTCTGCTAACTGTTGTACAACACCTTTCACCAATAATGAGTAAAGCCAAACCCCTTGCCTTTCACAGAAGGGAGATACTAAACGTGATGCAGTTCAGTGTTGTTTTGTGAAGGTAACATCCTAATCTAGCAAGTAGGAGTCATCCTTCCTAGCAGTAACCCACACCACTGTTCTTTCAGCCACGCTAACCAGAGCCTTGGTATATCCACAATCTGGGAGCTGGATCCAATCCTGGCCAGGGCAGGTCTTCCTGGCCCTTTAATGACAGAGGAGAGGTGTGTTCAGACTACAAGCTGTGTATTTCATGCCACTAAATAACTGGAGTGAAATCTGTGCTGTAAGCCAGGTGTGATGATGAGGGATCAGACTCTGTAAAATATATCCAGAAATTAAACAAGTAAAACAGAGCAAACAGCTCTGGTCTATCAAGGTAATTTATATCCTGCTAACCAGAAAAAGAAAAACCCAAAACAAAAAAACAAACAGGCACAAGAGACATCTGGAAGTGAAAATTAACTAAAACCAGACTAATGACATAAACAAGAGAGAAATACAGCCTCCAGATTTGTGTAGCTGAGCCTGATGGATATCATAAGCTAGATCGCTAGGGTTTTTTATTTTTAAAAGAAAACAACAAATCAGGGAGGAAATTTTCCATTTAAAGTCATAACTATTCAATTCAGAGATTTGTGGGGGCATAAAAGACACAAGCATGGGGGAAAAAATTGGCTGCCAACAGCTTTAGATGCGTGTTGGGCTCTGAACTAATTGAATAACAATAACCATTACTTGAGAGTCATTTTTGTTGCCAAAATTCTCAAGTAATATTATTTACAATCTGCTGCATGACCACCTGCAGATATTACTGAATTAAAAAAAAATTAAAAATCATATATACATATATAAAAAGCCATGAACAGTTATTTGAAAAAAAGAGTAGAGCAGAATATGCATGTAAAAAAACTGCAGTTAAGCAAGTAATTTCTCCTCCTGTTGCAATATTTTCTTGCACCGAGGACATTTGACTCTGGCAGTGAAGGAATGTCTGGGTTGGTGCATTTCCTTTAGATGCAAGAGAAAAGCTGCACATGCTCCTAGCTGAAGAAAATCTGGCCACAGTTTTTACCTCATCACTGACCTTGAAACCACTTTACTGTTCTCTTGCATATCCAGCTATGAAATCTTCATCCAAACTGCAGTGGGCTCTGCCATCTGTTTGATTCCTCTGCAGATCTGGGCAGAGCAGTTTTATGATCTGCCTTCGTGTCTATAATAAAGAGTATTTTTATAAAGGTGACAAATGCGGCTGCTTAAAAAACTGGGGGGTGTGCTGGTTTATTTTTTTATTGCCAGTGTTGGCAATAGTATCTTTATGGAGCTTTTATTTGTTCATATCACCCCCAGAACCCACCAAAGCAAACATCTGCTAAAATAATGGTAAGCTAAGCAAAGCAGAAATGATCAGGTTTTGGTTTATGTACCATTCCATCTTATGCACCAACAATATTGCTTGCTGAATTCAGAGTCCACAACATTTCTAAGCACAAAAGTAATTTTCAAATCCCAGGCTAGGTTTGCAGTGCTGACAGATTAAAAATGCTCTCTTTCTTTACTTAGAAGTTGACCCAATTTGACAGAAAAATCTTTGGGAGGAAGTAAAAGTAGAACTCTGTTTTATTCGATACTACTTCACCCACTTCAGCAAGGCTCCAAGTGTCAGTGCTGTTACACTGGTGCTAAAAACCAAATCCTGCATCAAAACATGTCCCCGAAAGGTGTACCTTGTTCTCTCATTCCTGTACAGAACTGGTGAAGTTCTTTCCCTGTGGTATCACCTCCGTGGTACATCCACCGTGCATCTTTTTCATCATGCTCCTGCACAGGAATAAGATCCCATGGGTGACTCCTAAGTATTCTAGAAACACCTGCTACGCTTCAGAGGTGACCAGAACCTAGTAAAAAACCAGAGTATCATTTATCATTTAAAACCACTTCACGTGACTTGTGTAGTCCGTGTGGCTCCTTCACTTACCTATGTTGTGCAACTGCCATGTGACAACCTCCAAAGGTGGCCTGTGGGATGCCAGAACCTGTGCATGTCTGCAGGCTGGGCTGGGACTGAGAGGACTGTAAGATACAGGCTGGAAGGAAAACAAGCAAATGGCTTCCCTGAAATAGAAAAAGAGAAGAGACAAAGATACTTAATTTTCTAAAGCCTGGAGGCTTTCAGCCACAAAAGTGATGGATAAGAGACTTGCTGAGTTGTTCTTCCCCCCAGGGGACATTCATGTCAATGTCACTGGGATACCCACAGCAAATCCCATGGACTGATGGCACACTTTGCTTCCCTCATCCACGAAGCCAGCATAATGTCAGGAAGACACAGGATGTTCTGGTGCTGACCACAACTCTTGAGCACCAGGTCAGAAGCCCCAGAAGCCGGGCAGCATAGAGAGATCTTCAGGGATTGTTCCCACAGAGTGTTGTAGTGCTGATATTTATGCAGCCCCTTTTTATGCTTCCTTTAGCTATATGAGATTGAGTATTATAGAACTGTACAATGTTTTGGGTTGGAAGGGACCTTTAAGATCATCGAGTTCCACCCCCCTGCCATGGGCAGGGACACCCTCCACTAGACCAGGATGCCCAAAGCCCCATTCAACCTGTTGGCCTTGAACACTTTCCAGGATGGGGTAAACTCTTCCAGGAAGAGTGTAAGTGACTTTACATCATTAAAAATTCTTTCAAAGGAGTCAACAAACCCTGTACCTCAGTTCCTAATACAGGTATATTTCTCTCGTTTGCCAGTAAAAGAAAAGAACCACTAACAAATACATACAATACAGGACACACATGGGAAAGAACCATGCATTTCAAGGGCAACCAACCATTACAAAACATTGTCAGTCTCAAAAAAGGAAAGCCCTAGTTGATTCTGTGTTAATTAAAAATCTACATGTCTACAGCCTTAGTCTGATTCCAGCAGACCCAGTGTGAAGGAAGAGCCAGCGATGCCAGGAACCTTTGTGCCCTCTGCGTCAGTGACAGTGTCACCGGGGCTTACCTGCCGTGCTCTGTGCTGGGGACGATGACACATGTACAGGGCCTGATCTCTTTGCCCCAACGCTTGTTGTTGCTGATATTGCTGTGGGCTGAGTAGCAGCTAACACAGCAAGGCCTGAGGAGAAGCTGTAAGGCAAAGACAGGGGCTGTGGGGGGGCGTGGTGGTGATGGTGGCCAAAAGCCGAAAGAGAAGACGCTTGTAAGCAGTAGCTGTGGTGGGGACATCAGAAAATGAAAAGGAAGAGGCACCCCCTTGGATCTGCAGGGAGGGGGTAGCTGTAGGTAACACACAGGTAGCTGTGCATTATCCACTAGTGCCCCATAAGGAGGAATGGGGGAGCACGAAGAGGTACCAGTGACTTTCCTGTTCACCTCCCTCCTGCTTTCAGCTCCCTTTGCCTTGAGCTCATCCTTTTGCTCCTGCTGCTTGGGCATATGGCGCTTTGTTTCCAGTGCCAGGGAGACTCTGCAAACAGGCTGTGGATGCTTCTTGCATTCCTTGACCTGAGCACACCTCGGAGTGGATGGGCAGCTTGGAGCACAGGCATGGGCACGAGGAGGGCTGTAATGTACCTGCGGAGTAGCTTTGGCAGAGAGCATGGGCAGCGTGCCCAGCACCTTCTGAAGGAAGGGCCACCATTCCCACTGGGGCTTCTCTGCTTAGAGGAACGAAGCTCCTCACACAATGGTTTAGGAAATTGTTTGTATGGTTCTGGAGGAAACGAGGCTGTGCACTGAAGGAACCTGAGAAGGATAAGCAAAGGGTGTCTCCAGGAAATAGTGCTGAGATTGCTCTTCCAGAAGGATGTGGGTGCAAAGAAAAGAATCCTCTGCAAGGGAAGAGGAGCTGCTCTCGTTCCCCTATCAACTCATCCAAAAAACAAGCAGCATCTGAGTGAGCAGTTCACACCCTCTCCATTCCTCAGCATCACAGGGAAGGAGCCTGCTCCAGAAACCACAGCTGGGCCCCTACACTGGAGCTGCATCTTTTGCAAACTCATGTCACAGATACCTGTATGCAACATGCACCAGCCTGTCCTTAAAAACAGATCTCTGCCTAGACGGGCACAGAGGTGGGCACAAGGTGTGCTCTAAGTACCACTCCTGCTTGATTCAATGTTTGTTACCAGTATACTTTACCTGCAATGATTTGGTTTTAAAATATTACTGCTTTATACAGCTTAATTCTATTTGCTAAAATATGCCAGTTGTTGTAGGTTTTTTCTCTATTTATCACTAGCATGCTGCTGTAGAATAAATGGCTCCTTTAAAAATCAATGCTCTCGTTTTCTGAAGGCACAGAGAGGAGTCTTGTTTAGAGGAGGAAAAGGAAACCCAGGCACCACATCAAGAGAAAGCACATTGGCTCAAAATTCACGCAGCACACCCCAAAGTTCCTTTCGCTGTGTGCCTGGTGCCATTTTTCCACCTTGAACATGGCTGTTTATCAAAGAGCTCTCGGGCTGATGACAGCCTCTGTGACCCTCTTCATGCTGGCTCTTGTCCTTCTCCACACTGTACAAAGTAAGGATTCCCCTGGGTCTCCCAGGCTATCTTCTTTCCCACTGGGAATCAGGTTCTGCCAGTTGTACCAGAATTAGTAGGTCCCTGATGTAAACCTCCTCCCACGGTACTTTGTCCTACGCTATTGTGTCACACTAACGTAGTATCACTTTCCATGGCAGTTGTAGTTCCACATTGTGACCTCCCTTGGCAGCATCCATGTTGTCCGTAGCCCATCAGCTGTCTCACACCTGAGCTTTCCCAGCCCCCTATCCATAAGCTGAGACATTCGGGACTCCCTTTCTGCTTAGGTACCTGCACGAGGCTTAGGTTATGGTTTCCCTTCCTCCAGAACTAGGCCTGAGATGCACATAAGGAAAAGCAAGCCTCAGGGGAAAATGGGCTTCTCCAGAACTGGGGTGGGGGGGGGGTAAATAAACACTGCAAATTCAAACAGTTGTAGCTGCTTGGAGTGGTATCTGCTGAAAGGATGCAAACACTGTTGCTGCTGGGCTCTTGGAGCCAACAGAAAGAATTCAGAGTCTGCAGCTGAGGCAAGACTAGGAACACCCCAGGCTACAGGGTTTTTTTAGGGTCCTCCCCATATACCTACCAATGGCTGCTGTCAGAGGCAGGGTGTGGGGCCAGGCAGCTCCTTGCGAGTGGCCAGGCTGACCAGTCTCTCACCCTGGTGTTTTGATAGGCAGAAAATCCTGCACAATGCACTGGCACTTCTGCATCAGTCAGGAATTTCCACCTGTCACACAAGGGGGTAGCTGCTCCTGCATAACAGAAAAGCTGGAATTTCCTTGCTTGCCCTGACTTCTTATGTGAACGTTTACAAACCTGTGCGATGACAAGAGCTAACTTCTGCCAGGGCTGGAGAACAGGCCAGGTGCCCAGCTCTGCCTGCACTTGCTTCAGGGCACATGAAGGAAAAATCCGGTGAAAACAAATCACAGCACAGTCCAGACAGGAAAAGGAGGAAAATGGAAACAGTATCGAACACTGTAGTGTTCAAATTTTAAGGTGCAGCTCTACCATGCCTCTTGACAGCAGCTAAATGACTGAAAACCATGGACAAAGAGGATCTCACCAATACTTGTTAACCCCTCACATTGATCTTTCCAGAAGAATAAATTACCTTTTGACCTTAATGAAATGTCTAGGTATTCCAGGGACACCAGGACAGAACCTGGTGCTGGTATTCAGAACTATAAAGAAAGAAAGAAAAAAGAGAGAAACCAGAGAGTGTGACATACCAATCAGAGCGACTTGTCAAACGTGCAGGGTTAATTGTCACTTTATTGCTTAAGACTATAAAATTGTATGGCTTCATTTTTCTTGCTGTGTGTCAAAACTCCTATCACCTGGAGATGTAATAATGCTTCTTCTGAAATAATACAGATACATTCTTTGTGTATTTTTCTGCTTTCTGACCTCTTTATCTTTTCCAAAAATTCTACCCTGTCTCTGTAAATGCTGGCCATCCTAACTTACCCTGTTGTGGTAGTTATACCCAGTCACAATGTAATTCTGTTCCACTCCCCTCAGAGAGGATAATTTGCATAGCTTTGGAGTAATGAGGTAAGTCATCACAGGCCACCAGAAGCGCCTGCCTACAAAACAGCAGGAAACTTCCCTCTTAAATCAAGGTATTTGCTGAGAAATAGGAAAAGTTCTGAAAAGCAAATTCATATCAACATTACTGACAAAGGCCAGGTATTACATGCCTGCTCTGAAGGGAACTGGACAAAGGACATCCCTCCACCACACACTCTCTCCTGCCTCCACACAGTTGGCTGGCTTTTGAGACAAAGCTGCTCAAGTTTTGGAGGTAAAGCTTCACAAAAGTCAAGAATCGCATTGGCGCCGTAGCAAGGAACAAGCTGGATGGATGCAAAGGAAGATCAGGGCACCGCAGAGCCCTTGCTTCATCACCTAAGAACTATTATAAAACAACACTAAAGCAAACATGGCAAGTGGACATACCTAGCTGCTAACTGGCTTCCGGGAGGATGAAAGTGTAGCCTTTAGCTCATTTTTGTTAATCTCTGTACCAGTTTTGATCTTGTAACTGGTTAGTTTGTGTTGTTAGAGGTATAAAGTTCAGTCTTTTTACCACTTTTCTCTCCTAAAACACTTTGTTTTGATTTTTATTCCCTTGACTCCTCTTTTTGTCTTAACATAAGCCATAATCCTTAATTTATGGAGCATAATTCATCAAGCATGATGTGCACTGCTATAAAGCATCCTAAGACTTTCTTAAAAGTCTGTACTAAGTTTCTTAGCATTACTGCTTCTTTCTCTGTAAACACTTACTGCTTGCTCATCAGTTTGAGGTGCCACCATGTTCTCAGCACTGCAGATCCATCCCATAAGCTCTTTTTCCTGAATTGGTGCCAAATCTGTGTTTCATCCTAACTCATACTTGTTGCTAAACTACTAAAACCAACATCTGTCTTTGCTCTCTTATGTCTGTGGAGCTGGAGACTGAATGCAAATGGGCATAGCTTAGTTTACATCACCAACGCTGCACGCGCCTCCTCCCAGTATCTCTTCTGACAAGCTGTTCTCTGAGATTGGCTTCCCTGGGGACTTATAAAGCCCGAGGCTTCCTTAGAAAACATAACTTGGGGCTTGGTCCCAACAGCCTGGTCGTGTTGATGCACCTCCCAAAAACGTGCAGCTACCAGCCACGTAAGTAATTGGCCGCTCTCCAACAGCTCTGCTCTCTTAGAGCCAAATTACCACGTGAAGGAATTGGTGGGACCTGTATGGAGCCACCTGAACTCACCCGAGCGCAGCAACATTACCAGACTTTTTATTTTTCCCTCTGCTTCCCACCTCTTGACAAAAAGCTTGCCTTTGCTCTGCAATGGACCGAGCCAGGCTGTAGGTACTGCCAGCGGGGGACAGCCGCTGGCAGGCAACATGGAGAGCAAAGCAACAAGAGGAGGAGGAAAAACCCCTCAAACCTCCACTCTTCAGGGCGGCTGAAGCGAGCGTGGACTATAAACCTGAGTGGCTGGAAAAGGACAGCAGAAGATGCAGCCTTTGCCTTGAACACCTCCCCAGGGAAGGCCCCAGAAGGACAGACTGCATTCTGTTACACCTGCTATAACCACAGAGGGGTGGCGAGGCCTTGTCACACTTGATAACACAAAGGCTGTTCACATCTTTCCACTGCTTTCCCCAGGAAGTTTCTATTTAACCACCAAATAACCCGTGTCAGCTTCAGGTAAGAACAGAAGTCCTGGTTTTCACTTCCTGCAATGAGATGCTCTCCTGTCGTGGGATGATGGAGCTCCTTCTAGATCAATGTGCTGCAGGTAGCCTTATTATGAAAGAGGATATACCCCGTGCATGATGAAGAAAAAGGAGCCCAGGGACACCGACTGTCAGAAGAATCTCTGCAAACTGCTGGTGTTTTAAAGAAATATTTTTTAAATGACACAGCTAGGCAAAAATGTCCTGTTTTGAATAACTACAAGAATGTTCTCTCTGCGGGGAGATGTGAAAAGCAATTATATCCCCAACTTTTCAAACACAGATTACAGAACTGAAAATGTATTTTGCTTCAGAGAGACTTGCTTTGATTTTGTTCAAGAAACACTTGAAAATCTGCACTCCCAAATCTGCAAAAATATGATAAAATGATTTTGAAAGGTAAACATGTTTCCAGTGCACACACGAAGGCTAGCAATTGCTTGGTAATTCTATTTGAGCCTAAGATGTTTGATGGCTTGGTGCTGTGGCCATATTTCAATGCTATTTGCTGTAACCAGGCAGATATATGACCAGATCCGTTCAGACATACTTATTTTTAATCCAAACTTGCATCTACATCCAATACAGTGTAGGCTGCTTGACTGTATGTCATAAAGCAACTCACCATTCCTCCAAATACAGTCTTGGCTGGAGAATGTAGGTTCAGGAGGAGAAAACATGGGAGTCTTGATGATCTTAAAGGTCTTTTCCAACCTTGTGATTCGGTGTGTGTGATTCTGTGTCTTCATTTCGCAGGACATCATTGCCTCTAGGGACTGACATTCATGGAGGGAAGAACCATTCTCCAGATGTGGACTTCTCACAACTCTGTTTCCTCTCTGATTCCCTAGGAGCAAGTTCCTTGGTGCAAAACCTTCTGAGTTTTAGCGACATTTTAAAGGGAGGTTCTGTAGGAGTTTATGGAGTTTAACACACACCCCCACCCCCACGTGTCCTTGAGAGAAGACTCAGGGGCTGTTATCTGAAAGTAAGTGGTACAAGATGCAGTGACCTAAAATCACATGCAAAAAACTGTGAATCTTTGGGAAAATCAGTGTCCACCAAAATAGCCATACATGCTTTCTGTTGGCTGGATGCTTAAATTCTGGTTGATACTGTATTTTGTTTCATGCCTTCTTAAAAACTCCTGAAGGGGAAGGGAAGTACAACCACAGCCACTGAAATAAACGCTTACTGTCCCCTGGCCCGTGACAGCAACATTCATCTTTTCTGCAGCCCATGTGTGAGAGGCAGGAAGATAAGTTTCTCCTGTTCCTGCTTAGCTATTCTCTCTCAAAAATCTTACTGCAATTTTTGTACAGCGAATACTTATAACTGTTGTTAGTGTCAATATAATTTTTTGCAGTTACTGCACTTATTTACATTTTAATGGCCAAGTCAATAAAGATTTATGCACCTGTCATCTGAATTTTCCGCAAAAGCGGTGAACACTTCAAAAACCCCAGTATCTCCTGCAGAATACTCCCCCTCCGAGCATCCTTTAAATGCCTTCATTGTTTGGGGAAACAGTAGGCTGCCCATTAAAATAACCAACTCTTCAAGTCGTAAGTCAAACCTGGCAAAAGCCTGCTGGAGTCGTCATGGCAAAACTGCATGTTACACCAGCGCTTGCTCAGCGACCATTTTTTCCTCCCTCTGTTTTTCAACACTGTCCCTTCAGCAGCAGAGTCTGGTTTATCACTTCAATACGTGTCAGCTGCACAAACGACATTGCTTTGGTAGCCTGAGGAGATATGCTGCTTAGGATTGACCTTGTTTCCATTTTAACACAGTAAAAGGTACAGTTTGGAGCACTGCTTTGAGGGGTGTGATGCTTAGGAGGGGCATGCCATGCATCCCCTCCTCTGAAACATGACCTACAGAAAGGAACACTTGAAAGTGTCTCCTCTACACCTGCTCATGGGCTTCGTGCAGTGGTTCAGGCTACCGAGGGACACGTGCACTCTCATTCTGGCCATGCTCTTCTTGAAGGCAGACTCACCACAAACCTCTTTTGTCCCTACGTGGGGGAGGCTGACAAAACCTACATGCTGGCTCCACTGCCAGGGCTCTGCAGGATCAGGTCCCTTTCCATCCCCAGACCAACACGGTTATTTCTCTGCTCTCCATCCCTTGCTGGGTTTCGCGATGGGCTGGTGGCTGCAGTGACAATGACAGGAAGCAGGCTCTATGCACCGCTCTTTTCTCTCTCCAGGGTGTGTTGCTGCTCAAGGTCCATCTTGGCCCAGCAGAGACAAGGCATATCTGTTCCAGCTGAAGCTCAGGGTCTCAAAGACATACAAGAAGTATAAGGTTTCTCATCAGTTTAGGATGAGGTTTAATGTCTAGATTAGTTTTGAGTTCAGACTCGAGGCTGAGGTGAAGCCAAGGTTTGGGACCAGGCTCCAGCAGCATCCCAGCTTCATGACCTGCTCTTGTGAGGTAACACCGACAAACCCTATTGTCTCAACACAACCATGTGCACTAGCACTGCCAGTGAGAGCTCTGCCAGGCATGCGGAGCAGGAGGAGCCCTGGCCCCTCAAACGGGTTCAGTGCGGAGTTCTGGCTCTTAGATGCAGCCTGGCTCACCCATGCTGTACGGCTGGAAGCTAAGCACTCGAACCTGTGGCACCTGCGCTTGCTATGGCTTCCAGATCCTTACAGCCAGAACACAGACACAGGTTTCATCACGACACCAAAAGACATTTTCTCCCACAGGGACAATTTTCTCGCGGGCTCCGGCTTTCCAGCCCCACCTCCCCCCGCACCCGAGCAGGCCGAGTAACGCCTGCGACCACCTCCTCAAGGCAAGGGGCCGCCGTGCCTGCGTGGGGGCGGGACGCCCTTCACCTCCTCTTTCTCCCCTGGATATCTCCCGCCAAACGCCGCCCTGGGAGCAGCGCCCGGAGCCCTGCGGTCACCCCCACATCCCGGCAGGGGAAGTTTCAGCGAGCCGCGCCGAGAGGAGCCCGCAGCGGCAACACCGGCCCGGTCGACAGCTCCCACCCCACCCCGCCCCACCCCACCCCGCCCCGCCCCGCCCCGCCCCGCCCCGCCGAGCCGAGCCCCCTCGGCGACGCCCCGCGGCCAGCGCCTCCTAGTGGCGGGGCGGGCGGAGGCGGGACGCGCTCCCTCCGGCGGCAGGCGGCGGCAGGCGGCGCGGTGAGCCGGGCCCAGGCGAACGGCGCGGCGGGGCGAGCCCAGCGCTGAGCTCACCTCCCTCCGCCCCCCTTCCCCCCGCCCGCCTCCCTCCTCCTCCTCCCGCCTCCCTCCTCCTCCTCCCGCGCCCAGCCTGCAGCCGGGATCTCAGTATTATGGCATCAAGGAGAATGGAGACCAAACCCGTGATAACGTGTCTGAAAACCCTCCTCATCATCTACTCCTTCGTCTTCTGGGTGAGTGCGGCGCGGCGCGGCGCGGATACCGGCGGACCGCCGGGTAGGGCCTGGCACCCCCGCGGTGGCCGCGGCCCCCACCTGCCCGGGGCGGGCGGTGGGGTCGGTAACGGCCGCCCGCGGGCTGCGGGGGCTCCGCAGCACGGCTCCGCCGGGATGTCACCCGTCTGCCGTGCGGGGACGTAGCTCCAGTGATGCCGGAATAGATATCTATGTGCACACACATATATAGATATATCGAGAGATATGTATATATAGATACATAGAGAGATCTATCTATATATACCCGCTCGCACACACACATGATAATGCGTTCTGCCTCTTCTTGCGGCGAGCACGTACCCGGGAGCCCCCGCAGGGGAAAGTTGCGGGGCTCTGCCCGGCTGCCGCGATGGCCGCCCCCCTCCCCGCCGCCTCCCCGGCCGGCTGGGCAGGGGTGAGGGGGTCTCCCCACCGCCTGCCTGCCGCATCCCCGTCCCGCGGGGGGGTGCTGCCTCCCTGCCTCCCTCCCAGACTTACACCCCCCACCTCTCTTCCCCATCCTCCCCCGCCATAGATCCCCAGGCGCTCGGCGCGGCTCTTACCTGGGGGCGGCGGGCGCTGACCTCCGCCGCCGCCCGGTCTATTCGCCGCGCCGCGTTTCGTAACCCGGCTTCAAGGCTCCCGTAAACCATTTGTATGACCCAGATACATTAATCGAGTCGCAGTGATTGAGTGGCGGGGAACCGGGTTTTTCAGGCGACCCCCGAGGCTGGAGGTTTCCGCAGCGCCCCGGCCTGTTACTCAGCAGATCCCTGGCCGGAGCCGCTGCTGGGGCGGCGATCTGCGGATTAGAGACCTTTCGGCGGTGCGCGGTGACAGCCCGCGGTAATGGCCCCGCGCTGTGCGGTGCGGGGCCGTCATCTGCACATCGCTGACACAGGGCGCTGGAGCGAATTTGTCGCTTCCCGGCAAGGGGAGCCGAACCTGGGTTACCATTTTAATAGCTGTGGGAAGCGGCAGGGCAACAAAGTAACTCCAATTTCCATCACTCTGCTTAAAAATGCATTCTAAGTGAAGAATTGCTTATTCACGGCAATATTGGTTTACATCTTTACAGTGAACAGTTTCACTACAGAGTTCCTGTTTCAACTACAACTCCATAAACCGAATAACCAAAAGGCATTTTGCTAATCCATACTTCTGGTAGTACTTCTCCGTTATTGACTTCCCCCCCCCCCCCCCCCGCCTCCCCCATCCTCCCCCTCCCCCCCAGCATTTAACATACAACATGCCCCCTCCCCCCTTCTGTTTTTTTTGGTGGTAACCACAGCAGATGCGCCTGGTGACTGAAATGGATAGGAAGCTGGAATCATCTGTTGGGGGTTTTGTGGGGTTGTTGTTTTTTTACTTCTTCTGGCAAGTCGATCCTTCACCCTAGTCTCAAGGAGGTAGATTGTTAACATTTTACTCTCTCCACAATTTAAAGATCCATCCTTTCCCCATGCTCTGTTCTCAGTGGATCTTCAAGAACACCCTCTTCTTCCTGTGATTAATGAGCAACTGCAGGACCTGCGGTGAATTCGTGGTATCTTTTCAAACTGCGTCTCTTTAAAAGTGACCGCTGTATCTGCTGTAGCCTGAATAAACAGAGGACTTAATTCGGCACGCCCGTTGAGCTAGCACATTTCACCAACGCTAATCTCATTAAAAAAGAGAGAACTGTACGCTGAGCCAAGCAGCTGGCCGAGGGCATTTGCGCCGTAGGCTGTCGTGATGCCAGGCCAGGTTGACAGCTGGGACTTCATAGGGTAAATAACACAGCTGAGCTCTGGTTCGGGCTACAGCAATGCGTCTGTGCTCGTGGGATGCTCTACTGCAAATCCTTTCCCTCCTAAGTGTCTCTCTGGCTCCTGTCTGTCCCAGTCTTCACCAAGGGCATGGCCCACTAACGTGGCTCTTCCAGTTACTTAACGCCCAACAGCCATCAGGGTGTTCATCTATTTGTCTGTTTGTCTTCATCCTCGAGTCTGGTAAAGGAGGAAGAAAATAAATGTGTGGAGACAGAATCCTGCAACCATGAGCAAAAGAGAATGAGCATCTTTTTCCATCATGCTTGCTGTTGCACCTGGTTTCCCAAGGCACCAACCTAGGGAAATCTGGGCACCTCTCAACAGGAGAAGACAACAAAGGGTTTGGTAAAGGTCCAGAGTAGTTGACAGCAGACCCCAAGTCTTCACCAGTTGTTCTTCCTTTTAATACAAAAGAACAAAAACTAATTCACATTTTTGGTCCCTTTCTGGGCTTTGAATCACTCCATTTAGTCTAAATTAGAGCAAGGCTGAGCCTATTGTCATGAGTAGAGCAGAAACATGATGTGCTCTGGCTGTGTCCTCATTTTCGATTTACAGGCAAGTTTGAAAGCTGAGGGGTATGTGGAGTTGTCTCAACCCCCCTCCGTTATTTTCTGGGGTGCTCTTTGTACTCTCACAAGCTGCTGGCTCCAGAGTCAGCGTAACTCAAATTTGGTCCCTGTGACTTCTCAGAGCTGAAAATACGGGAAGGATTCAATAGGAAGAACTATTTTAGAAATTTATTTCTTGAACTTACCTAAATACCAGAAGGAAAACATGCCAGTGCCACAAATGGCTGGTTTGTATAATTTTGTTCTGTTGCCTTACCCACGTTTTTTTGAGAGGTTGTAAGCTAATTTCTGAAGGAGAAAGCCCTGCGTTGCTTAGCTGCAGTTTGCACGGGTTTTTTTCTCTCTGCGGGGACGGAGTTGCAGCGTAACACATGAGGGAAAGTGGTCCTCTGACAGGGAAGTATGTGGTGGAAACCCTTTGGATGTCTGGTTGGGAGGTTATGGATTGTTATGTGAGGGGATGAGGGGAGAAGATGCTTCTTTGAGCCCAGTGAGCTGTTTTGAAACATCCAGAAGGACTTCGCTGTGTTTACGTTCTTTAAGGAACTCTGTGTCCGCAGAACGTTCCTATCAGGAGTGATTATTTGTGAGGGTTAAATATATGAATTGCATTTGTATTGATGGGTGAGATGTATGTAGGTGAAGGCTTTGAGTGTAAGCATTAAATGAGGCTCCACTGACTACATGGGAGCTGCAGGGTGATAATGAAGCAACATGGTTCATTCAAATTTTTTACTTGGTAGCCTTTTCCTTTCCAAATAAGTTTTATTTAATGGTATTTGTTATTTTGGTAGCTTCCTCCCCTCCCCCTCACCATACTTCCCAACTTCTTTCCCTACATGAATCAACATGGTAAAAAAATTCCATAAACAGAGATAACAAGCTTTTTATGTGCTTGTATGTACTGTTATTCAATAGTACACATTAAATGCCTAGGGTTACCGCTTTTGGTCCTTAAGGGACATAGTAATAAAAATTCAACAGACTTTTTTTTTTCACCCTAATCAGAATTCTGTACTGAATGCATCTGGTTTGGAACTAGTAGATTAAAAAAGAAAAAAAGGCAGTAAAAGCACTGCTTGGCTGTTAACTATTTTTTTTTCCCTTTTGGGTATCATATATTACTTGCATAGAATTCTGAGATATAACCTTGTCTTGTTTTTAAGGGAAGGTGAATTTTGGATTAGAATTCTAAATTATTTTTTTATAGGGGTGCGAAACCTTTAAACTCCACTCAGTACCTTATATTTATCTAGTTCTTAAGTGATCTGATGTCTTAAAATGTATGTATACTTAACATTTCATTGTAGGCTTTGAAATATATTTTGTTTTCAAGTTAACAGCCTGCCTCAGTGTGTTTTGGGAAGGAACTCTAAGGATGCATGCACTGGTCCTTAAAGCTACAGGGCTACAAAAATGGGTTTCATCTTCCATGCAAAGCTTGTTCTTGCCCCAAACAGGAACCATAGCAAAGCAATTAGCTTTTGATTTTAGGCCCTGTGAGACACTGGGCACTCAAATGAGTGCTTTGCATATGCTGTCCCACTGGTATGGGGGTTTCATGCTGTTAATTAATGTAATACAGGCATATAAGTCCCCCAGGGGTCTGTTCTTGGGACCGGTTCTCTTTAACATCTTTATCAATGACATCGATGATGGAATTGAGTGCACCCTCAGCAAGTTTGCAGATGGCACCAAGCTGAGTGGTGTGGTCGACACCCTAGAAGGAAAGGAAGCCATACAGAGGGATCTTGACAGGCTGGAGAGATGGGCCCGGGTGAACCTAATGAGGTTCAACACTGCAAAGTGTCAGGTGTTGCACTTGGATTGGAAGAATCCCAGACATAGATACAGACTGGGAGAAGAGCTCCTGGAGAGTAGCCCTGGAGAGGGTTCAGAGGAGGGCCACAAAGATGATCAGAGGGCTGGAGCACCTCCCCTATGAAGAGTGCTGGGCTTGTTCAGCCTGGAGAAGAGAAGGCTGCAGGGGGACCTCATTGCAGCCTTCCAGTACCTGAAGGGAGCATACAAACGGGAGGAGAATCAACTTTTTAAAAGGGTAGATAATGGCAGGACAAGGGGGAATGGATTGAAGCTGAAGGAAGGAAGGTTTAAATTAGATATTAGGGGGAAGTTGTTTACAGAGAGAGTGGTGAGGTGCTGGAACAGGCTGCCCAGAGAGGTAGTGGATGCCCCGTCCCTGGAAGTGTTGAAGGCCAGGTTGGATGGGGCCCTGGGCAACCTTATGTAGATCCAGGCCTGGAGGTTGGTGGCCCTGCCTGTGGCAGGGGGGTTGGAGCTCTGTGATCCTTGGGGTCCCTTCCAACTCATGCCATTCTGTGATTCTATGATACTATGATAAGTAGAGTTTCCACTCACATATTTTCCCAAGGTGGGTCACTGATCTGAAGAGCATCTTCCGACCAAGATCAATGTTTCTGGATACTGAATTAGGTTCTTAGAACTTGGCTTGTCTTTTGCTATGTGGTAAAATCAGAACAAAGATACCAATTTGCAGCAATAGTTCAGTTTTCCAAGTTTTTATCGCTTGGAAAATGGACCTGTGCATCCTGGTACAACCCCTTGGAGGTTAGCAGGTGGCACCAGAGTGTGGTGGGACAGGTAAGTGTCTCTTGGCTGTAAGGCCACAGCTGGCACTGTGATTTTAGATCAGCTTGAAACTGCTTGTGTTCCCATGTTATCCACCTTCTTTCAGCCAGTTCCTCTGGTAGCTGTGGGAATGCAGTGTCACCAGCATGAAGGGCTCAGGTGGTCAGACGATGGGTCCACGAAGGACAGGGGGCTCAGACCCCTTCCCAGACCTCACACTGCAGTGGTATGGCGGAGGTGGACTCACCCACTGTTTCTGGAGCTCACAAAGCTGTTTTCTGGGAAATGCCCAAGACAGAAAGCAAGTGTGCTGGCCTGCTCTGTAACACAAATTTATGGCTGAACTGCTGACCCGTCTTCAAACGCAGCCGGTCGAACTGTGCATTATAATATGGCATTAAATTTGTGTGTCCCTTTGAGTTACTACTGGCATTAGTCATCTTCGCTGTATATGTCCAGCTGGGTTGCTGAAATTACTGGTTTTCACCCCAGAAATTCTTTCCAGTGCTTCTGCATTGGTTTCTGCACGTGTCTGGTCTTTTTAATAGCTCTTACTTACCATGCTTATCTTTTTTCCTTTTAAATTTTGTTAATATCTGTTAGAAGACAGTTCTAATAGAAATATTTTGAGAAATGTTTTTGCTTTCCCACATGGCTTAGACTGCTCTATCTTTTGGTGCAAAAGTCTTCTCTTTTTTTGACTGCGAAGTCATCATTGCTGTATGTTTACAAAGAAATGTTATTGTTCATACTTAAGCTACCTGAAATCCAGAAAAATTACCCTCTCAAAAATGCACAATATCCCTGTCATGATGAATTCCATGTACGCCATCGCTTAGGCAGAAACCTCATGCAGTTGCCTCCTTAAGTCAGTTGTTTCCCATTCTGTTCTCATAATGACAAACATGAAAGATTAAAGATAATGGTGTTTTCTTGTGAGCGTAGCCCAAGGTGAATTCTGTTGGCTAAATAAATAACTGAATTAAAAAAGAGAAAAAACAAAGGTAGCTAGGTGGTGTTTAAAAGCACAGCTCCAGAGTCAGCTTTCTAAATTTTCTGCTGGGGTACTTCCCCAATTTGGCTTACTTTTGCATGAGGTTTTTTTGTGGGCTTTTTTTGGTTTTATCACAGCTGTGGCATAAAACCCCCTTAATGGCTGTCTTAACAGAGGAGAACTGTGCCAGCATGACAGCTGCAGTAAGTGCAAGCACACAGAGAAGGTGATGCCATGACCGTTGCAAGTGCTGGGTCTGTTCCCTGTAGGTGTGCTGGGTGGAAGTAGGGTCCCTGTCTGTTCCCAGGTTCACTTGTGGGTAGGACAGCACCAGGGGAAAGCTGCTGTGGGGCATCTATTGTGCATTTGGACAGCACAACAATCTCATACTGTTCTTCTTGGCAGGGAATTGGTTTCATGAATGTAGTCAGCTTGCATATTCTGGAGCAGAGAAGTTGACATGTCAGTGTAGTTGTTGCATTGCAGATGCCCATTCAGGTTCTTAAAATTGAGCTCAGGTGGTACACGTTCACATCATAGACCTTATTTAAGGGACTAACTGACTTTGCTGTTGGTTAAATGTTCCTTCTTTTCTTGCTGTTTCTATAGCTGTGCTTACGGCTTGATTGGGGTACCCTGGAGTTTGTATCCAGACAGTTCTGTATTTTGGGGGTTGCAACTTTTTTACATTGACAGGTCAGTTTGAACTGGTGAAGAGGGCTGGTGGGGAGCTTGAGGTGTTTTAGTTATATTTGGGAAGACATAGGATGCCTTCATAACCAAGCAGTGGCAGACATCCTTGCTTTTTAATAGGTGATGGGACAGGGGTGTGTGGGAGCACTGCTGTGTGTGTAACAACCACTTTGGTTGTTTAGCATTCACTCTTGCTCCCAACAACCTGTTGTGTGGCCTAAACAGTGTCAATACAGATTCTAGGGGAGGGTGGTGGGGAAGACTTGTCAGCATTTTTCCACCAAGAAGGCAGTAGACTTCTTTTTCTTGTATGCTGGTTCATACTAGCCTTGCTCATCAGGGGAACAGAGGCAATTACTGTAGGTAAACCAAGGGAATTTAAAATGGATCCAAGAATCTGATTTTATCTCTGATTATGTGACTTATTTATTACTTCTCTGTGCTGTCAGGGAGATAAATTAAGTTACCAGGTACCATTAGTCGTCGTTATCTCTGGATTTTTATCACTGTTTCACCAGTTTCTGCAACTGTCCTACAAATTTATGTGCCAATGAGTTAATAGATGAATGCCTAGAAAGACTCTGTGCATGTGAGCTTGCAGAAACATCTCCTTTAATCTTTCACCTGCTTCTTAAGTCTGATGGCTCTTGTTACAGAGATGCCAGCTTTACTGTAGTACTGAGTCTGTTCTGCATCCACCGAATTTGCAGGTGAAAACCCTGTTGACCTCAGTGCCTTGCTAACTTAGGTGGCCAAATCTTTAGAAGACAACGTAAGACTCGAGAGGTCAATATAGGGAGCAGAAGACAGTTACTGTAAGGCCGTTTTTATTTGCATAATGTTATTTCTTTAGGCTCATCACTACTAATTAGCATTTAATCATTTCTGAGAGAACAGATCCTTCACATCAGGAGAGCAGACCTCTTTCCATTTTAGCTCTGTTTCACCATGCTCGGCAGATGGGTTATATGTTCTGTCTTTGTAACAGTTCTGGGTTACGAGAGGGAAGCATTTAAATGACTCTTGTACTAAAGGGACTCTGAGGCATGGCACGCTTGTGTCTTTCTGGATTATCGTTATTTCATAGCTGAGCTGGTTCTTTGAGCTCTGGGAGTAGGCTGCAGGATTTTTAGGAGCTGTAATAAAAGAATGGAAGCAATGCTGTTAATATTAATTTTGCTCCAATTTCTGTGTAGTGTTTTGCTAGGTGTTTTCTAGATGTTCTTTTTTTCACCTTTATTATTATGGGGACAGTGTTTAAAATCCTTAAAAGAAGCAAGAAGCCCCTCCTTCCCTCTCTGTTTCTCCCTTCCCCATCTCCCTGAACTGCCATGCTGAGTTGAGGTGGTTGGGTGGTCGCTGTGTGGTGCCCACGCTGACCCCTTGGCGCAGGCCAGGCTGGATGCACCACTGGGCAAGAGGCCTCTGTGCAGCAGCCCCAGATGGGCAGAAAGCTGAAATTGTCTTTCTGGGAGTTACTTGCTGTGAGCTTTGAGAAAAGATTGGGTTTGATTTGTGTCCTGGTTTTGGCTGGGATAGAGTAAATTTTCTCCATGGCAGCCGTGGTTTGGATCTGTGCTGAAAGCAGCACCGATGACACAGGAATGTTTTCGTTATCGCTGAGACAGCGCTTACCCAGAGCCAGGGCCTTTGCTGCCCCTCAGCCCACCCCACCATCCAGCAGGCCGGGGGTGCACCAGGAGCTGGGAGGGGACACAGCCAGGACCGCTGACCCAAGGGATATCCCGTACTGTATGACGTCATGCTCAGCATATGAAGGATTGTCAGAAAAAGGGAGGGAGAGGACATTTGGAGTGATGGCCTTTGTCTTCCCAAGTCAGCATTAGGCGTGCTGGAGCCCTGTTCTCCTGGGGATGGCTGAACTCCTGCCTGACCATGAGGAGTGGGGAATGGATTCCTTCTCTTGCTTTGCTTGCAAGTGGCTTTTGCTTTACCTATTACACTGGTTTCATATCGACCCAGGGGTTTTCTCACTTTCTCTTTTCCAATTCTCTCTCCCATCCCCTTGGTGGGAGGGAGGGATCAGCTGCATGGGGCTTAGTTGCTGGCTGGGGTTAAAACATGACAGCTTGGACTATATGTAGATTTGGATGGATCTGGTTAAAATGTTGAGCTCTTATATTCAACCAGGGTTTTTTTAAAGAGTTTATTTCCCAGGAGAGTGCGATGGTGTGAATAATGAGGTGGTAGACTTAATGTGCAAAAACCTGTGGATTTGGGAGCAAACCTAAGGAAAAGGTTGATGTGCTTATACAGTACAGCAGAGAATCACAGAATCACAGAACAATTGGAGTTGAGACCTTGAAAGATCATCTAGTCCAACCCCCCTGCCAGAGCAGGGTCACCTAGACTAAATCACACAGGAACACATCCAGGTGGGTTGTGAATGTCTCCAGAGAAGGAAACTCCACAGCCTCTCTGGGCAGCCTGTTCCAGTGCTCTGTTACCCTCACAGTGAAAAAGATCCTCCTTGTATTCACATGGAACTTCCTATGCTCCAGCTTGCACTCATTGCCCTTTGTCCTATCGCTGGCCATCACTGAGAAGAGCCTGGCTCCGTCCTCCTGACTCTCACCCTTTACATAATAAGGTCACCCCTCAGTCTTCTCCAAGCTAAAGAGGCCCAGCTCCCTCAGCCTGTCCTCATAAGGAAGGTGTTCCACTCCATTAATCATCTTGGTGGCCCTGTGCTGGACTCTTTCAAGTAGTTCCCTGTCCTTCTTGAACTGAGGGACCCAGAACTGGACACAATATTCCAGGTGCAGTCTCACCAGGGCAGAGTAGAGGGGGAGAAGGACCTCTCTCGACCTCCTAACCACCCCACTTCTAATACACCCCAGGATGCCATTGGCCTTTTTAGCCACCAGGGCACATTGCTGGCTCATGGTCATCCTGCTGCCCACCAGGACCCCCAGATCCCTCTCACCTACGCTGCTCTCCAACAGGCCAGTCCCCAGCCTATACTGGGACCTGGGGTTGTTCTTCCCTAGATGCAAGACCCTACACTTGCTCCTGTTAAATCTCATTAAACTTCTCCTAAAGAGGAGAGGAGAGGAGAGGAGTGAAACCCTGTAAACATGACAGGATGAAGAGCACTTAACATTTCCCTAAAACTGAGAAATGAAGGAAGCCCCTGCTGTATGACCTTTACAACCACTCAGTGCCTTAATGGCTTTGAACAGCAAAGAGCAACTGGTGCCACAGGATTGAAGTTACCAGTGAAGCTAACAGATTCTTCAGGACCTTGTTCCTCACCAGATTACAGGTACTGCTTCAGAGAATATAGTACATGGAAACAGAAAATTGCACTGAATGCCACCAACAAAGAATGTTTACAACTCACCCATAACACATGAAAAATGATTCCTATTGCAAGGACCTAAAGACATTCCCTGCAACTGAAGTTTCAGCTGGACTGTGCTGATTTAACCCTTTGGTAAGTTTTAAAAACATTTATCATTTGGATGGAGTTTCCAGTGGGTTGGCCTCCATCTGCTAACAATTTTGAAGAGTTTAGAAAATTCTTTTCAGCATTTTTGTAGCAACAGAATATGAAAAAGGGCTCATTTTGTTTGTTTCTAAAAATAAATGGGAGCTATATCAAAATTTGAAATACCAGTAGGTAATCCTCTCAGGGACAGAAACTCTTCTTGATTTGGGAATTCCTAAAATACTAAATTTTCAAAGAAACAAGAATTTCCTGAATATGCCAGGTAATATCGGTGTTCTTTTATATAGCTGGACCTGAAACTTAGGCCAGTTTAGGGCATCATGGGTTGTGTCATGGCATGTGTCAAATCAATCCTATTAGACAGAACCAAGGTTGGCCTTTTTGAAGATCTGTTTGATGGCTTCAGAGTTCTACCTGGGATTTGAGACCCAACCAGAGTTGAAAGTCTGTGGCAGAGATGTGGAACCCAGGGTCTGTGGGCCCACGCTGACTACAAGGATGTACACCTGGATTGGGATTTTTCTCTGTGTTAGAGGGTAACACAAAGTTGCATGACAGCAGGCAGCTTCCCTGGGGCTAAATGCTCTACCTTGACTTCACCAAAGAGAATGTGAAGAACATTGTATACAGGTTATGGAAATACCTGTAGATCGGTTCCAAAAGGTATTTAAGGCGGCAGATTGCAGCAGATTTCCTATGGTGAACGGGAGGGAAGAAGATTGCATGATTTTCTGTTGTCTCTTGGCCAAACCATTTTCAGTACAGCTTTGCTGTTGCTCCCACTGCATCAAAAGACAATCAAAACACCACAAATCTGTGAGGAAAGTTGTGGCTTTTATTCTTGGAAGAACAGACTAAGATAAGAGAGGGTACTTTCCAGTTATGTATTAACAGAGGGAAAGTTGGAAATTCAATCCTCCTGCTTGTGTTTCTCTTCAGTCTAGTTAAGTTTGGAATGATAACAAAGAGGAAACAGAAATGCAGATAGGTCACCCTCAGTACCTCAGCACGCTTCCTGATGGCTGCATCTCAGCACTAGGATCATTTTTACTGGCACAGCCGCTCTGTGCTGGATGTTGGACTTGCAGCTCTGCGGTGCACACTAATTGCAGACAGTGTGAGTCAATTTACCTGTAAAATAATTTCTTATAGGAAGACAGCAGCTGATCTTACTGCACCTGTAGAGATTTTTTTTTTTTTTTTAACTTCCTCTTGATTTACAGGTCACTGATACCATGTTAGAGCTGTTGGGGTTTTTTTATAGCTGCATCTTTGAATCAGCTGAAGCAGACTCAGTTTGCAGTTGCTAGCTAATGCTGAGATCAGCTTGCATGTTATCTGGGAGCAAGTTTCTCTTTCCAGTATATGCACAGAAGAACTGCAGAGTTAAATTATGCAGGTCAAATGACCTAGAGGCTTAAATTGATCTCTCTTGTCCCAGAACTTACAGACCATCTATGCATCACCTGAGGACTTTAGGGTTATTTTCACAAGCGAGTGCAGATTAAAGACTCCTGAATAAAGACCCAGGCCCTCAAGATGTCATGGAGCTCTCTGTCTGGATTATTTCTGTACTATTTCCTGGAACATACAAGCCAAGCCCCTGTGTATTCCTTGCTGCCTGTTCTCATAAAACAGGGGATGGTACAAAGGGATTGGATCATGATTTACTAATCGAAGGTCACACCTTTCAAAAAGAGAGAAAAATGTAGTTTTTGGGGACAACCTGATGTGTTTATTTTCATCATGGCAGGTAAGACTGGGGATGCATGCAGTCTTTCTAGCAGGCAGCAAGACCTTGCTGTACATACTGTGTAAGTGCAGGATCTTTGTGCAGCTTTCAGAGTGATTTTGCAAAACCCTTGCTGGCAGGATGAGGCAACTGTTGTCTGTGTCCATGGCAAGTACTTTCTTATGGACAAATACTCCCTTTTCAAATTTGCCCCTTTGGTCTCCTTGCTTCAAAATGATGCTTTTGCAGAGCATCCTCCCAGCATGTAAACAGCATCTCAGTGCCCTCCATCCCACTGTGTGGTGCTGAGCTCACCCACCCTTGGCCAGGCTTCCCGGCACGCTCCCCAGAGAGGCACGCAAGGCAAAACCATTGATCCTTGCTCCATCCAAGGTGGTCCCTGCCGCAGCCAGGGATGGGTCAGCAGCTGCCTGGCCAGGGCAAGAGCACAGCCAGGGTCTGCCCTGGGGCAGACAGGCGTGGGGTGGGCTGTCCTGCTGTGCTTGCCAGCCTGTGAAATTACAAGCTGCAGGAGATGTGCTGGACCAACCAGCGTGGTAAGAAACCGATTATTTCATCGACCAATTGTGTTATTTTCAGCTGAAACCAGCAGCAAAAATAAAACCTCCCACTTCCAGGAGTTTTGTGTTTTGTAAGCAACAGCTCGTTGCTTTCTGACGTGAAAGATGGTTGTACTTTAAATAGGTACATCTGTGGGAGAGAGAATTTTCAGCTAGTGAAATTGTTCAAAATGATATGGAAAAGTTGCCTCAGTTTCTGTGAGCTGGCATGATATTCATGTAATACTTATGCAGAGAAGCAAGTGCTTGTAAACACAAAACTAACCCAGTCCCTGAAGAAGGGAAACCTGAGCATGCTGCACCCCAGCTATTTTTTAACAGAAGTATCAGATTTAAAGTGTTCCCTCCCCACTCCCTTGCTGACCTCAGATTGCCACGGGACTAGACAGGATTAATCACTGTACCTTGAAGAATATCCAGCATTAAAACAAGGAACCAGGCTCTTTCCTAGAGTAATGCAATCCCCAAATGATCAAGAATATACCCACTTAATTGATTTATTCTTTTAATTTCATTAAGTGCTTGGCTTTGCAGTTTCATGCCAGGTGTTAGACCAAAATTACTTCCTTTTTTTTCCAGCACCATCGAATATGTAAAAATACTTAAGATAGCAGACCTCTAAATCTGAAGGATATCGAGAAGGATTTCATGCTAGGTCTTCGCTCTTAGGCAATTGATCAAGGTCTTAATAATATAAAAGTAGAAGCCACCTCATCAGTGAGAAACAGTTAACCAGTTTTTCTTCTAGTTCCATTCACCATCTGATAAGTCATGCACCCAAGCCCGAGTCTGTGTGGCAGTAACATTTGCCTTCTGCTCTGTATCACAAGTTAGTACAATACTGGTAAACAAAAGGATATGACATAAAAAGACATTTTAAGAATAATTAAATCAGCTGAGGTTGATGAGTGCATGTGGGTGGGCTGAGCTTTGTCCGTCTGAAACTTATAAAGTATCTTGCAAAGTCATCTTGCTCTGTTTAAAATCGGTGGGAACCATATATGACCAGATTGTCTTATGTAGTCATCTGTTTGTTTTTAAAACTCACCCATGCTTAATATTCAGTTTTGGTGAAACAGAGGGTTTTTCTGGCTTGGATCCCACAGAATTCCCATAGAGTGGGGACTGGGAGGGTTTAATCACTCAGTCTTGTGCGGGATATCCAAGCAGGAAAAACCTTTTTTTCCTTCCTCAGTCAAGACAGAAGACCTGTTATGTTCTGCCTCCTGTCTCTAGATTTTGGTTGCCCTTTGATTTTGCAGCACAATGTTATTTCACAAGAAGATGTGTGCTCCTCCAGTGTGGTGGTTCCACTGGGGCTTATATGGGCCCCAGAAGAGGTAGAAATGCATTTAAAATTTTGCAGCTTCGTTAAAAATAAAGCCTAAACTAAAGCACATGAGAGCAGAAGACTCAGTCTGTAGATGTGTTGATGAGATATTGTACTGCGAGATCACACGTGTGTCAGCTGGTGGATGAATAAATGCTGAGTCTTATGTCTGGTATCAAAGGCCATGGTGGAGTGTGCATTGCTTGGATTAAATTCAGAAAAAAATCAGAGCCTGGCTGCTCCCTTTACGTTGGTAACATGTTGGGTTGTTTGGTTTTTTTTACAACACTGACAGCTGTTTATTATGCTTTCCCTACTCTTCACAAACTGTTCTTCTTAAGAAGCATTGTGTAATTATTTAGGAGAAAGCTAAATCCCCAGATTTATTTTCCAGTGGTAGTCCTCAAGAAATAATAGATGGCACGCCTATTGTATAGGTGGAGACACTGGTGCAAGTCAAGCAATATGTCTGAGGAACAGTTTGGTCAAATTTGGCATAGGTGTGAATCAGTTATTTTACTTACTGCATTGTAGCACTCACTTTTACATCTTATTTCAGTTGCAGGAATATCAAGCTGAAATAAAAATTGTATTTTATTGACAGTTAAGGTAGCTTGTAGAATATGGGAATATTTGTTAAATCACAGAATCACAGACTGATTTGGGCTTGGAGGGACCTCGAAGACCAGGGACACCCTCCACTAGCCCAGGTTGCCCAAAGCGCCATCCAGCCTGGCCTTGGACACTGCCAGGGAGGGGGCAGCCACAGCTTCTCTGGGCAGCCTGTGCCAGGGCCTCACTGCCCACACAGGGAAGAATTTCTTCCTAATATCTAATCTAAATCTCCCCTCCTTCAGCTTAAGGCCATTACTTCTTGTCCTGTCACTCCATGCCCTTTTAAATAGCCACTCTCCAGCTTTCCTGTAGCCCCCCCTTTAGGTGCTGGAAGGCTGCAGTAAGGTCTCCCTGGAGCCTTCTCTTCTCCAGGCTGAACATGCCTGCCCAACTCTCTCAGCCTGTCTTAATTTCTGAGAAGCCTAATGAATAGTGCTTGTGGAAAGAGATTGTTGTGTGGAGCAGCTGGCTGTATTTGAACTATGAAATTGGTATACCATGATGCTTTTTTACTTTGAAGTTGCATACACAATGCACTAGGAAAAGCATCTCAAGTTTCTCAGTATCTTGGGAGAGGAACAGAGCAGCCAGTGCATGACAGCAGGCCCCCCAGGTGAGTGGGCTTCCACAGCTGGGAATGATCCAGGCAACTTTCCTGACTCTATAGATCAGGCAAGCCTTTTTGTGGGAAAAAAATATTTACCCTCATGCAGGGTGTAGGAGGGATAGATTTCCTTCAAGGGAGTAAGTACACATTTCTGGAGGTGGATATCCACCTCTGTTTTGAAAGATCATTTGGCTGGGGAGCAAGCATGTTGACATGCTTATCCCAAAGGAAGGAAACTTGGTGTGCCTGTCTAAGAATGTCCTTATCCTCCTCATGCCAAGTGTCAGTGATCTGTTATCTCCATGGCATGTACCAAGTGTGGCAAGCAGGATCAAGTTTAATACTGACCTCCAGAACAGGCTGGTTTGTTTACTTTGACCCTGCTGTGGATATGAAGATACATAGGAGGGTTTTGCTAACATGGAGCTCTGGTTAATGACCAGCATGCAGAGTTTTGTGATTTTTGGATTCAGCCAGATTTATTGAGTGAGATTGTCAGGTGGTCCTAGGAATTGGACTGACACCTTAGCTAAAGGAGGATTTCTCCTCTTACTTACTCATGCAGTGCATGCTGTGACAGCTGCGAAGACCTATTAGCAGTTTTCTCTGCTAAATTCTATTCAGGCAGCTACAGAGTCCGGCCCGGGCAGGGATGGCACCTCTCAGGAGTCTGCTTTAGCACAGGGAGGTGCACTAGCACCTACTGGGGCTGAGGCCAAGTTGCGCTGGGAAGGACAGAGGGAGCTTCCCAAGATGCCACTTAGAGCTAGAACTGATTGCAAAGGATAAGGGTTTCAGGTAACATACTGCTCCAAGGGAGCATTTAGTCCAGGGGTTTCTTCAGGAAGGGGAGAGTTTGTTCCTGCTGAGACCCTATTCTTAGCCTGTAGCGTAGGTCTTTGCGTGCTCCCACACCCACAGCTTGGCCCTTCTGGAAGAAGTTCATGCTGGCTGCCCTTGGTTCTGTGTCAGAGTTAAAGGAAGGTTTTTCACTAGCCATAGGTTAAGGTACATTTTGTGCTTTGGGGTGTAGGCGGGGACAGGTCATGGGAAGCTGAGTGGGTTCAGGTGGGTGGCAGGCTGGTTTTCTTCTCATGGTCCCTGTGCGGTTTTATCCTAATGCCTCTTGCAGTGGCGGTTGCTCAGCTGGTCAGGTGCAGAGCAGAGAATAGTTTAGAGCAGTCACTGTTTTGTTCTTAGCATCTTCTACAGTCTGATGAAGAAGAAGGGAAAGGGTTCAGCAGGGACCCAGGGAAAGTTCATTAATTTCACTGCCATTCCTGGTCCTTGCTACCTAAAAAAGAGAATCTTCAGGTAAGCTGCAGTGTGATTCCTGTTTCCCACTTCTCCGTAAGTGGTATCACGTAGAGACAGAGACTGACCTGTGGGTTAGCTCATCTTTTATCGCCTTATCTGGTGGTGCAGTTTAAATTACACTTTTCCAATGGTAAATTACAAGTTGGTTAGGAAAGTCTGCTCAATGCCATTTTTCCTGGCAGATTCTTTCATCCTTTTCATGTAAGTGGTACCAACGTAATATCTAGCGGGGCTGCCTGCTAAGCAGTAACAGATGGCCCACGCTAGGTAGGAACAGGAAGGATCATAGGGGTAGGAGCCGGTGTTATCTACATATTTGTTTTGCATATCAACACAAATGTTTCCCAGGAGGGAGCACAGCTGGCACTGGAATTGTGGAAATTTGATTTTCAGTATTCTTTACTCCAAGTCTTGGCATACTTGAAAATTAACATATATGGTTCATGTTGGGCCATATCAATAATATTGAAATTATACCCCTTCTTGGATAAAATTGCTGTGCTTGTTGGTTTTTTCTTGGCTTTTTTTTTTTTGTTTGGTTGGAGTTTTTTTGCTTATCCTGCAATCAGAAGTACTGTGTGAGAAAGTACATAGAAGAGAACAGCAGCTGCATTATGCAATCTTGCTTCCCTGTATGCTGTGCCACTGGATGGCCTTAAAATGTAGCAACTAATGCAAAGCTGAAGAAGGAAAAAACAGAACTAGTCACAGACATTTTGGAGCAGCTTTTCCCCCACTAGCCTTGCTCCTCCACTAAAATGGTTCAGTACCATGATGGGCAAAAAGCTGAAGAAGAGAGGGGGATGTGTCAGAAAGTGGCTGCCTTGCAGAGCTCCTGTTTTGGGGCTGTCTCTTCTCAATGCTGGGCTGGCAGCATCCTCCACGCTCCAGCCTGGCTTTCAGTTGTAGCAGTAGGTGCATCTACAAGGAGGCTGGGGGAAAACGTGGATGAAGAAAGCTGTGGTCTTAACTCGGTGTGTTGAGGTAAATCTTTGATTCTGCTAAGGTGGCTAAGGTTTAGCCACAACCATTGAAACTACAGCTTGCTTTGTGTACTGTGCTATGTCAGATGTTTGTCAGGGTGCTAGCAGGCATAGGCCAAAAGATCCTAGATGTGGCCGTGTGATTGTGATTTGGTAGATGGAGACTTTGGGAGGGCTCTGTATCTGTCTCCTCATGACACTTAAGAAACAACATATCTGGGAGGCAGGAAACTGTTCTTTTTTACATGAATGAAAACAGCAGAAACTTCTTACCAAAAAAAAATCCCTGTCAAACATAGGAAAATCTTCACTTTGTGGGATTTTTTTTTCTTCTTCCTTTGTTGTTGCTGTTGTTGTCCTGGGATTAGTTTCTATACCATCCAGAGGGATCTTGACAGGCTTGAAAGGCTGTGCAAACCTTATGAACTTCAACAAACTCAAGTGGCAAGGTCCTGCACGTGGGTCAGGGCAATCCGAAGCACAAATGCAGGTTGGAGAATGGGTTGAGAGCAGCTCTGAGGAGAAGAACTTGGGGCTCTTGGTGGACGAGAAGCTCAACATGACCCAGCACCATGCACTTGCAGCCCAGAAAGCCAATCATATCCTGGACTGCATCAAAAGAAGCATGCCCAGGAGGTTGAGGGAGAGGATTCTGCCCTTCTGCTCTTGTGAGGAGCAAAGGGCCCTGACATAAGAAGGACATGGAGTTGCTGGAGCAAGTCCAGAGGAGGGCCACAGAGATGATCACAGGACTGGAGCACCTCTCCTATGAAGACAAGCTGAGAGAGTTTGGCTTGTTCAGCCTGGAGAAGAGAGGGCTCCAGGGAGACTTCATTGCAGCCTTCCAGCACCTAAAGAGGGGTTACAGTAAAGCTGGAGAGTGGCTATTTACAAGGGCAGGGAGTGACAGGACAAGGAGTAATGGCCTTAAGCTGAAGGAGGGGAGATTTAGATTAGATATTAGGAAGAAATTTTTCCCTGTGTGGGCAGTGAGGCCCTGGCACAGGCTGCCCAGAGAAGCTGTGGCTGCCCCCTCCCTGGCAGTGTCCAAGGCCAGGTTGGATGAGGCTTTGAGCAACCTGGGCTAGTGAAGCGTGCCCCTGCCCCTGGCAGGGGGGTGGGAACTAGATGGGCTTTGAGGTCCCTTTGGATCCAAACCAGTCTGTGATTCTCTGAAATCCAACTTAGAACTTCATTCAGTTCTCCCCGTGACACAGTTCTGAATTAAAATCCTTTTCCTTCCCCTGGATGGGCAGAGGCTAAGCAGTCCTTGCTTCATGCATAGTAACTAGAGCTTATGTAAACCATGGGATGATGTAATGTTCTGACTTCTTTTCTCTAGAGTAGGTTGATAACACGTATGAGATAAAAGACATTAAAAGAGACATAAAAGAGAATGATGATGAAGATGACCTAAGGTCATCCTGCCAGGCTGCAACCTTATCCTTAGGCAGCTGAGCAAAGGGAAGACACTTTGCTTCTGTCTGGCCTGGAAGCATTTCTGTGTCACAACTTGGGTTATGAAAGTTGTACTGTCATAGAGCTACATCACTGGCATGGCAACAGTTTTTGCTGTCACCATGTGTGCCTTTTGAGCATAGACAGAAAAGGTTGGCAATGTGTTATGAAAAGACCCCTGAGTGCCCCTCAGCATCACCCTGGGAGAGGAGACCAAAGGTGGCAGTGGAAACTCCTCCTCTCCCTCCACCCCATGTACACACACTTGCTTGAGTCTAGGGTAAAGCCAAATTCTGCGAAGGCTCACTCTGAAACTCTTCTGGTCATTCAAGAAATAGGGAGATACAAGTGGTACATCTGGAGCCTCTTCCCAAATTAATTCTGATCTTGGAAACCTCCTTTCCTCCATTTAAAGCACCTCTTGGCTCCTTTGGTATTAAACGTAATCTCAAAGGCAATTAAAGCTGCCTTTGTGCCATTCTGTGTTTGTGAACTTGTTTTCTTCCACAGAAGGTGATCTTCCTTCAGGCAGTTGCTTCAGCTTACAGAAGTGAACAGCTTTCAGGTGACCATATTGCCTCCTGCTGAGTTTTCAAGGAAGGGCTGAGATATTTCACAAATTCCTCTTCCAGGAGGTTACAGGTTTCCACCACAAAGATCTGTCATTCTGTCAGCTGTCTTCCCAAAGCTGCTTGCTTGGGCTAACAAGACTCTTCTCCACGTGTTTGGCACTAGAAAGTCAGAAGGACTCTGCTCATGGTGTGCTAAAAGCATTTCTTTGATGTGACATGAGTCCCCTTATGAATTGACCAGGTTAAGACCTCAGATGGGTTTGCCTCTCCTGCGAGAGGTGGGATTGCTGCGGGATAGGTTCAGAGCAGTGGATGTAAATGACTGCCCCAGTCTCATGCCCTGCTTTTTCACTGATGGTCTTCTTTGTGGAGATTGGACTAGAATTACATTGTTGGCCTTTCAGGGGAAGAAAAGATGAGTTTATCCCCACTTGCTCCAGGAGCTGCAGAATACATGACTGTGCTTTGTACATGGTCAAATCCACTTTCCCTTGGTGGAGGGGACGGATGAGTTTAAACTGAGGCTGTCTTACTCTCAGTTAACTCTCTGATGGAGTGTCAAGGCATACCTTCTGGAGAACGGCAAAGGAGGGAGCACCTGCTTTTGTACCTGACCTGCTGAAGGGTTCAAAGTATTTAATGCTGACTCTCCTTCGCTCTTCCCTCCTTTAGTCCTGCTCTTGAGAAAGAGCTTATTAATTCTTTAGTGGCCTGGTAAGGAATGAATGGGTAGAAGGTCACTAACAAAGGTATTTGGTCCAGGTCCGGTCTCCCCAGAGCAGTCAGGAATTTACTCTTTTCCTCCCCATTCCAGCAGGAAGACCAGGACCTGGATAGTGAGGAAGGTGCTTCCCTGTTGTGCTATATACTAGTTTGGCTGCTGCTCATATGCTGGCTGCTATATATGTTAAATATATTCTTGGTGGACACGAGAAGTTAGGTAAAAATAATGGCAAAGGCTGTATAGCTTACACAGATTCCTGATGTAACCACCACCTTCCTCCCAAAACTTCACACCAGAAGTTAAATGTAGTACCTTTCTTTCCTTTTCAAAGATCTCTGCATGAATAACAAGTTGACAGGCAAAAGGACTTTGTGATACTACTTTGACCCCCTAAGTCAGTCTTACACTTAAACAGAATTTGTCAGGTTCCTTTTTTGTGGGCTTGGCAAGCACTGCTAGAGGAAAAGTCAGTTCATTACCTGCTTAGGAAGGAGAGCATCAGTCCTAACGCTATCCATTGCTACCCTTTTCTCCAGCTGAGGTCTGTTACAATGAACCACAACCTTTTTACCTGACTGCGAAACCGGCAAGAAAACCACAGAAAACTGTTAAGATTGAAGATTTGCACTTGGCTCCTCTCACAGGAAGGCACTGTGGATTTTCACATGACTAATGCATGTTTCAAACTTGGCCTGAGTTTGGGCAGAGGAAGTGAGGATGCCTGTAAAGCCACAAGATTTTACTACGCTTTGCATTCCAATAAACAATCTGTGAAAGATGATTCATCTAGAAAAACGGGAAGAATTTGGGTAATTTGATCTCTGATGAAGGAGAAGTATCACTTTGCTTTGAAACCGTCCATAACACTTCATAATGCTAAAGTCACTACTGACATTTTAGATGTCTTTGTGACATACCTGCCAGGGTTTCTCCAGCACACCTGGGTTGCACCTTCAAGGCTCCCAGTTTCGGAAATGAAACAAGAAACAGTGAACAATTTGCCTTGAAGCACCTGATGATGAAATGGTACTCTTAGGTATATCCAACCTGAACAATAATAATAATAACAAACCCAACATTGATACTGAACATCCTGGAAGTGATCTTGAAGTTCAACATTCACTTGGCATCCAATGCCTTGTAGCTTATGTTCTGGTGGAATAAAGCAGCAAAACATTTATCCTGTTGCTAATACTTTTCTTTGGTGAACCAGCAGGCTCCCTCTGTCTCATCAGGTGGTCCCTCCACAGAGAGCTGCCCCGGAGCTTGCCTGGGATGCAGCCCTGGTGTCAATGAGGCGTGAGTGATGGATGAACATGCAGCATTCTTCTTTCAATGTAAGGAGAGCCTCAAAGCTTCATCAGTAGTTGTCTGACCACTGTTCATGGCAGCAGCTTGCTTTGGGTCTTTCTGATGCTTCCTCTGGAAGGCACTATTTGCCGTGTGTTTCCAAATGGATATGTCTACCCAATCTTCCTGGAATCCTCAAATGCATCACCTTTAGAGATGCTTGTTGCCTTATAATTTCCTTTTAGATAGGCTTCCATACTTTGGGATCATTCTTTTGGAGAAAGGCAGGGGATTTCTTTGGCATTTGTGATGACCACTGCTACCTCTGGTCATCACACTGCTAAGGCAGTGTTATTCCCCTGCCAGTATGTTCAGGTCTCTCTTTCCTAGGTAATAATTAGCTTGTTTTTAAAGAATCCCTATTACTATCTCCCTTTCACCAGGTTCCTGATGTTACTATCATGTTGGCATACTCATTTAAAACCAAACACTTTGGTATCCCCTACCTTAGTCTGCATTGTGTGCTTTAGACTTCCACAGTATTGTGGAATGCATCATCCTAAACACTGTGTGCTTTTACACTTCCCTGTTGCCTTTAGTTTAAATAATCCTGGTGAAGCCATCTCTCTCTCTTTTTATTATTATTTTTTTCCCATTCAGTTTAAAGGTTTAACATCTGGTTTCAGTTTGGTTTAGATGAAGCTACCTTCCCCTCTGTGCGCTCTCTCCATCTGAAACTCTACCCAGCAGGTCAGGACTCCAAATGCTGCTGGGGATTTTAGAATGTGGTATGGTTTGGGGGTCCTTGTGCTCACTGTGGAATGCTTTCCCTGTGATTTTACCTTTCTTCAGCCTTTTTTGAGAGTTACATGTTGCAGAGGATCTGCCTCTTGGGTGCTGCTAACACAGGGAGGGGGCCGGTGGCAGAGGGTACAGCTGCTGGGCAAGGGGGAGGGTTTAAACCAACGCTGAATATCACAACCACGCTAAACCCATCCTGTGCCAGCTGTATCCTGGGTTTGTAATGCTTTCCTAATGTCGTCACTCCTCAGCGCCCTGGGCATCATCGCTCCCCCTCACACTTGAGTCCCCACTCTGCCCTTGAGATACGTTGGTCTACATTCAGCCCCCTTCGTTCATTCAGCACTGTGCAAGGGGGAAAAAAAAGGCTGCATTGCAATAAAAAAAGGGAGGGCAAAGAGTGAGGAGAGGTGAAAAAATGGGAAATGAAAGTGCGAAGGGGAATGCAAAAGCATCAACTTGGGTGCAGCGCGTGCTGACACAGGAGGGAATGGCGTCAGGCGGAGGAGCATCGTCACGTGCAGAGGTGCCGGGAGTGCAAATTGGGCTGCAAGCCCTAAAAAGCTGTCTTGCCATTGGCAGCTAATCCCCTCGGACAGTGTGGCCTGTCTGCGAACAGATGCACCGTCACTTGCTGTGTGCCTGTCTGCAGCACCACCCAGGTATTCCCCAGAGGTGGTGTTGCGGGCAGGCTGCCTGTTACCCACTTTACCTGTGAACAGATGCCTCCTCCCCTGCCCAGGCAAGAGAAGCTCCTCTTGAAAACAAACAAGTCAAACCCAGGGTTGCGTCACATGCACATGCATTGTCCTCCAGCGGCAGGCAGCGATGCTGTGGGTCACAGGGTGCCAGATGGCATTGGTGGGACAGCAGCCCTTTGATAACCCCTCAGTGCCGGGTGGGAAGCCAGGAGGTTGGCTGCATTGGGGGTCCCTGCCTCTCAGTCCCTACAGCCATTTTTGAGAATTTCTTTAGGGCCATGATAACCTTTGGGGCGAGGGTTTCTTCTTTCTTTCCTTTGGGTTTTTCTTCTTTCAGATGGCTTCACCCACCAGGAGCGAGTGTGGGTGTTGGTGCTGTTGGCTGCCTGTTTTGAGCCGTGTGAAATGTGGACGTCCATGACTGATGGAATTTGGTTGTGCAGGCAAAGATGTAAAAGCAGAAAGGGTGGGTTAATGGAAAGAGAGGAGGGGGATGTGTGGAGGAAGAAGGTAAATGCTAATGGAGAACATCAAAGGGATGCTGATGCTTGAGGTGACCAACCAGTCTTTTGCTGGCCAGTAAAATAAATAAATGGCTAGATAGAATAAATCAGGCAGGTGGAAGAAGAGGTGGGGCTGGCAGGGCACGAGTTTTTATTGCCCTGTGCACCTGCTTTCTGGGACATTTCACTTTTCCTAAGGTTGCCTGCCTCAGGAGCAGCATGCCTGTATACATGCAGTGCTGGGCAGTATATCGGTGCTGTGGCAGTACTGCCTCTCTGTATGCCCATGATACCAGGTAACTCTAAAACACTGTAGCCCTTGGTGTGTAGCCTTCGCCGTGGGGATGATTCATACCCCTCTCTACTTCCCCTTAAGTTCCCTGTCCCTCGGGATGAGAGCTCCTGCCCCACTGACCCTACTCTCTGGCGGGGAGGGGGGCAAAGAGGGAAATGGGGTGAGGGCAGGCCAGTCTGCAGGATCCAGGATCAGCAGGTCTCAGAGGGGATTGTGTTGGGATAGAAGAACCCCAGGGAATGAGTAAGGGACATACCTGTGCTGCCTTGCAACACACCATCATGGTATAAAACCCCTACATCTGCAGGTCAGTCTCTGCTGCAGAACTGGGGGGGCTGATGAGAGGGAGGGGAGGCAGCGCAGTAGTCAGAACAGGGAGGTGATCTCCAGTTGAGTGGCTGCAAAACTCCTGTCAGCCCCTTTCCCAAATAGTTTTGTAATGTCGTGGCTCTTGGTGGCAGTGAGATTCCCAGTGCTTCACCGAAAAGGAAAGGTGCCAGTGGCATTGGCTGTTAGCGATGTCTGTGTGCCAGCAGAGCCCGGTACCAGGGCCTTGCATCGAGCCCTTTGGGTATGTCCACGCGACTGTGTCCGATCGCTGCATTTTATATCCTGGCTGCGCAGGGAAAGGCAGCTTACCAAGGACACTCAGAAAACATCTTTGGCTACAAGGACTTATGTCACCTTCTGGGGGACTTGTCACAAAGCCAGCTATAGCCACATCATTGTCCAGCTACACGTCGTAGTGTAAGAACTGAAACCCCAAACATGCCCAGTCCTTCGCTAGGCCGCACTGCACGAGGCTGTTTAGCGTGCTGCTGCTGAAGGGGTTTGTGCTGTGGGAGTGGGGCTTTCGGTGTGATCCCGAAGCCGACGGACCCCACACGTCCAGTTAGCTGTACAGCTGAGCAGGCTCCAAGGGTCTGTCTTTCCACCCCATCCCTGTTACGCCGTTTCCTCCCGCTTCTCCTTCTGTTGCATTAGAAAGACAGTATCGCTAAAACTCCTGGCTTTACAGTAAATTTCAGAAATCTGTGAGCTGCCTGGGAGGGACAGAGCATCTCTTTTGGTTACAGGGGCACGTCATTAGGTCTCTGCCAGACCATGCCTGTTGTGGAGCAGCTTAAAGAGACTTTTCAGATGACGGTCCAGGATATGTTGAGCCAGCCAGTAATAGTGAAGCTGTGCTTATGGTGGGCAAGCCTGTGCTGACAGCAGAGGACTGTTTCAGAACATTTGTACTAATAAACTTTCTTTGTGCTCTGCTTGTTTATCTGCTTTGTTCCCTTAAATGATCGTGCATTTGTGGATAATTTCCTCCGCTGGTAAGCTATCCCCCATCAAGTTGGAAGTTGTCTATTTTTAAAATGCCAGCTGCCTCTCGCATAAAAAAGCTGCTGCTGATGTACCGCTGCTTGCAATGCATTATTCAAAGTCCTTTTTAGACTCTCTCAAATAAAGAGCTTCATTAATATTTCAGCACTCGCTGTGATTCTCTCCAAGGGGGCTCCGCTCCTCTTCTCACTTGACACCCCTATATTTTTGTGTCTAGCTAAGACACTTGGACTTTGCCTTACCTTTTGGTAGGGCGAACTCATCGTTTTCTGGAGGAAGAAGATCATCAAAGAAACTTTGACCTTGAGATTGGTGCTAAGCAGATACCTGCTGTACCCAGAGTCCTACCGCAGTCTTCGGGAACAGGAGTGGTTTGGGAGTGGAGGGGCTGCTTTCACATACCAAACACCAACTGCTGTGCTCCATCACACGGGCTGATCTTTCTAGCTGGCTTTGCTAGCTTAGAGGAGAAATAGGAAAAGGAATTGGAGAAGGAGAATCAGAACAAGATGGATTTCTTTACATAATTATTTACTTAATAAGGTTTTCTACTTTAAATATTAACTGCATATGTACTGATTTCAAAACCGCACTGAGTGCTCTTTTCCTCCTTCTCTATATTAGATTAAAATTCTGTGGTGAGGCTGGGCTTTTGAGAATGAGCACAGTGATATCCTCACCTGAGGAGCTGGTGGGAAATCAGAACCAGGCATGTCTGGAAAAAAAAACCCTTTTGGCTCTGAAGACGAAAGGTTGAGACAAAAAGTGCCAACCATTCTGAGCTCACTGCATAAGCCAGGTTTCTTAATCCATAGGAATCCTGCTTCTTTCCTTCTGATGCCGCGATAAAAGATTCCTTTGGCTTGATTGTGCATGACGGGTTTTGATGCTGGGAGATGGAGGCCTACTGATACAGAGCTGCCTAGTAATTTTTAAAGGTAGTTTCTCAATACATCAAGCAATTAAGCATTTGAAGGGAAGACAAGCGTTCAAAGCTGTTGCTCACCCATGAAACGAGAGCGATAATGCTTGCTAAAAATCAGTGCTGCAGTCCCCCGGGTATGTGAGAGCTACGGGCTGGAGTCTCCTCTGCAAACGGAGGCAGCAGGGGAACGGATGCTGGCGGGCTTGATCTAAGTAGGGTGAGGACCATCAATTAGTAAAGAAATAAAGCAACCGCAGGCAGCAAGGGGATTTGGGTAGTGGGTAGCTGGAGGCTGTATTGCCTGCCTGTAGTGGGCCTGGTCTACTTGTCGGGCAGTTCCTGCCGTGTCAGGCCTCCTGTTGGGACGGCGTGTGGAAGTGTGTGGCTTTGCTTGGCAAAGACTAGAAATGCTGTGAGCTGCAGTGGTTGAGCATACAGAAACCTGATGCTGGTTTGCTGTTGAAGAAAATGAGCCTGGCCAGGTTTCTTGTGAATAGCTCAATACTTTTCTCCCAAATCAGCAGTGAAATGAAATTAATGGGCAAGAAATAAGTTTTGGGGTTTTTTTCTGTTGGTTTGTTTTGGTTTTTTTTTTCTGTTGATGCTGCTGTGCTTTAAACTGCAATTCATATTTAGTTACATCATTCAGCATGGAATTGAATTATACCTTTAGTTTCCTGAGGTAAAAGTCCCGATCCTTCTCTCCCAAAACGTACATTCCTTCAGGAGGGATATAACAGCTGTTGCTCTCAAAAAAATAAAGATTTTTTTCTCCCACTTCACTGAAATCATTCATGACTTTTCCAGTGTCACTTGGTTAACATTTTCAAAAGGAGCTTGGATTACAAGCTGTTCAGAAGGTACAGGAGAACACACTGCATGGTGCTGGGAAGATGGGGGCGGGGTGGTACCAAAGCTATATATGGTATAAATGCTGTATTTTGACCTAAATACCATATCTCTAGTTTGTACCAGTGGGGAAGGTGGTTGGGTTAGACAGCAGATGAGTCCAGATGAGCCAGCGGTGACTGTGCAGATGCCGTGGGCTTGTGCTGCATGGTCGAGCAGCTGAGATGCAGGACTCCAGGTGGAGGTCAAAAGCTTCAGCATCTCTGTGTTGTTCATGGCAGGTGGGTGGTGGGGTACAGCCCCATCTGGCAACACCCAAGGAGAGACGTGAGTGTGGCACAGCAGCTCCCTGAGGGGAAGGATGTGTGCCGTGTCTCTGTCACAGCCCCTTTGGCACGGGCAGGAGATTATCGCGTCAATGCGCTTACTGGCTGACCTTAATCTTCCTAATACAGGATCGCCCTCCCTGAGAGGGACAATTAACAACCCAGATTTTCCCACTGATGGCAGTGCAGTAAGCAAACCCACTGCTCCACGGTGGGAGTGTTCACTGGGTACTGAGACACAGAGGACACAAAGAGTGCACAGGGGGAAAGAGAGGAGAGAAGGAACGATTTCTTCCTACTTTCCCTTCTGTGTGTCAATCAGTGCTTTTGGGATTGGCATTGTCTGATGGGAAGTTCCTTCTTCTCCAGTTGCTTTTCCTGGCCAAAAACTTTTTCCCCATTACGCTGGGACTCCCAGAGGTGCTTTGGCTAGCCACTGTTTTGTCTTTCAAATGAGGGGGAACCTCTGCCTCTTGCTCCCTGTCCCAGGAGAAAGGGCAAGAGTCTCTTTCCATTGTGTTCTGGCCCTCCCACCGCTGCCTTTCCTTCAGCAAACTGTTCATTGCAATTAAACGTCTGTTACTGGTTCCTGCTGCATGTTAATAGGTGGCTTGCCTTTGCAAGGGTTACAGAAGGGTCCCGGCCCAAGGGACCTGTCTGAACGGTGCTTGGAGCTGTCACTCCTGTCTGCTTGCTAAGTGTCTGGCACTCATTATTTTCCCTGAATGGTGGCTGCTGGAGAAATTAGGGCCATTGTGTCTGAGGACTGGCCAGTGTCGGAGCAGATGCTCAAGAAGAAAGATGGGTGCTTGGGTCCACCTGAACTTGCAGATGGCTGAGTTTTGGAAACATGAGCCACATTTGTTTCAGAAGCTTTATAATTTGCTAGTGGTGAATCTTTTTCCCAACATAGGGAGCGAGGGCTTTGTGTGGGAGGAGGGGGTAACGACAGGGAGCAAAAAGCAGAACAGGAGTTCAAATCTTCAGGGCAGATGTTTGACCCAGTGTGTTAATGGATCGGGTTAGCTCATGAAGATGCCTTTCTGTAGCTTTAGCCACTTCTTTTGAAATTAATACATTTTCTGGAAATGGCTTTCAGCAGTCAGTATTGGCACTGGTTAACTTTTTCCCCACAAATTTTTAAAGTTAAGATCTTTTGTTGTATGGGGGCAAGGGTGAGATACGTGCATCTTATTCCTGTCTGTTTCCCTTTCCTTCTTCCAAGTCAGTCCTGGAAAAGGTCTCCAAGATTTTCTTCCTGAGTGCCTCTCCCAGTGGAAAAAAGACTTTCTGCAAGCCTCCTGACTCTTATTTGCTCAGAAAGGGACCAGGAGATTCAGTCAGAAAAGCTGGCTTGCTTGGAGGACAGCCAAGCAAACAGGCACTCGCGCAAATCGGTGCTCCTGATAGAGCGAGACGCTGCTGGAAGTGACTCAGAGGAATCGGCTAATACACCCCGCGGCTGCAGAGAAGTGTACAGAGCAAAATGTTGTTGTCAGCAGAACATCTGATGATGCAGTAGGTAAACTTGTTTTCAATGGAAACCAGGGAACAAGGCTTGGAAAAATGTCAGGCGCAGCCTTCTAGGTAGCAATCGAATGCTGTATTCTTGGATGCTCGCAAGGCTGTGATGCTTATTTAAGAGAATAGATAGTTAATTTGTTAATTAAATGTTCTGTCAGCTCGCTCCTCAGTGCCAGCCTGAGTCACCACTTATCAGCCCAGCCTTCCTTCCTGCGAGTGTCACAAGCTTGAACTTCTACTGCAGCCTGCTCTGTGTGTGCTGGAAACTCAGCTCTGCTCATTTACACCTGCCAGTAGCCTACCCAGCGTGGTTAAAATTACCTCTTCTGGTGGGGAGCATCACAATTGTTCAGGTGGTTTGGGTTTTCTTCTGGGAACGACCATTGTTCTCCTGATGGTGCCACAGAAGTGATGTTGGGTCATACGGAAGGACAGGCAGGAAAGGAGAGTATTGGCACGCTTTGGCACGGCTGGAGGAGCACTAGAGAACTGATCGGCTGCTGTGTGAAGCGGGGGGGTGGCACGCTGCACGTCTCTGTAGTGCAGAGTCTGCATTTTCTTCTGGTTTTTGCATCCTTGCCCTGGCCTTGGGGATTTTGCCAGACCTGTGCAGTCCTGTGCAGCTGCAGCCCCTTCACAGCCAAGTTTTTGGTGGGGGTCCCAGCAGGGGAGGCTTATGAGAGACTCAAAAATATAACTTGGAGCAATGAGAAAATCCATAAGGCACCTGTCATGTTGCTTCTTGCCTGGATGAATGCCTGGTGTTAAATCTGTTCAGGAGGGTGCTGCTTTGGAGCTGAGCTCTTCCAGTTTTGGGGTATTTGGAGTAGGGAGCTCCAGCTCAAGGTACAGCCATCGTTCCTTGCTCATGCAGGGGACAAGAAGGGAGGCTGCCCAAGGCAAGGAGCTATTGTGGAAGGATGCTGAGGAAAGTCTCCCCTTTGTCTGTCCATCCTGGTGGAAGCTGGGGGCCTTGGTGCTGCACAGAGGTGTCACTGCTGCTGTAGGCAGGACATCTCACTCCACTGTGGCCTCTTGGAAAAGCAAAGCCTTGCTTTTTTGCCTCCTTGATAGTGGGTGAGGTGTTGGGCGAGTACGTGCATGGCTGATTTACAGCCCTTTTACCAAACCATCAGCAAAAGAATGCACGTAATTTTCCCAAGTCTGTGTGTAGCTACCTCGATGAAAGGGTCCACATCTGAAAGTTTCTTCAAAAGAAGAAAGTGAGGCTGCCTTGCAGGCTTTCCAGTAACGCCTTAAAGGGCACATCTCACCGGTACAGCACGAAATGGCTCTTTCTGCTAAGTACAGTGGCAGTGCTATTACTACATAGTAAATGGGCCTGAAATTAAGCTACTGGGGCTCTTTAACACTATTAATAGGAGAGATAAAAAGGCTCTTTTCCCCTTTTTCTGCTTTTTTCCCCTCAATTTAGATCTGAAATTATTTTAAATTGCCCCATATGGACCTTCTGGGCAGAAATATCCAAAACCACCTAATCCTGGGAAGCATGAAGAATATCTCCTTGTGCTTGTGCCCATTAGTCTAACCGGAGCGAGGAGTGAACCTCGCAGAAGTATCTCTGTGCCTGTTTAGTTTGTGACTTGTGGAGTCTTCACCTTCCACGGGTGCCTTCTGCTCATGAAAGGACAGCTCACTGACCTGGCTGAGCTGAGGTCTTGTCTGCTCAGGTTTGGGATGAGAAAGCCAATTTTGTCTTGCAAAGTCAGTAAACCCAGGAGCCTGCAAGTCAGTGCAAACGGCTCCTGGATGAGCCATGTTGTGCCTTCTCTCAGAAGCGCCTCTCAGCCCAGGATGTGCTGATCGAGCTGGCTATGGTACTGTGCAGGGGAAGGCTGTTTTTCCAGGGCTGAATCAGAGGTTGGGGTTTAGGGCTTTCTTACCCCTCCTGCCCTCCTCCAGCTGCACAAAGGCTGCTGATTCCTAATGTGCTCAGGTCCTTTCTACTTTCTGAGCATGGGACTTTCTCTGTAGCTTTGTTACCCTCAGTTTATTGAAACACTTGTGGAAACATAGCTCATGATGAGCTTTGCTGAAGCACCAAAATAATAAATTATTTTTAAAATAATTTTTGAATCATTAAAGAATTACAGGGAAAATAACCTGTTATATTAAACAGGTGGGAAACACCGTAGTACAGCTAAGGAGGAGGAAAAATAGTTACTTCTTTTGTTCTGTTGGGTTTTTTTCTCTTTAATGCTATGTTATTTGTGCTGTTCACATGTGTTCAGATACAGAAGAGGCTAATTTAGGAATGCAAAGGTGTTTACCTCCTTGCCAGACTGTTTGGCTATCCATCATCCTTCCTGTGCCTCCCCTTTCCTCCCTGGGTGTGGGGGAAGAGGCTGTGGCAGGTAAGGTGGGGCAGTGCTGCTGGATGGGGCTGGCTCTGTGGCTGGGTCCCATGCTGGCTGCTGTGCCAGGAGCAGGAGAGCTGCTGACTGGGGCTATCACAGTCAGGCAGCAAGCAGGGTTTTTCAAAGGGGATTCCAACCACTGCATATCCCTTTATCATTGCCTCCATCTCCCTCTCTAATTCCCTTTCCCTCCTGCCCCTGCTTTTTTGCCTTTTGGGAGGGGGTGGGGAATGTTTGCTTGGGGAGATTTTCTGTCACCTCCTTCTGTAAGAAATTGCCTCCTTTTGCAAGAGATATAATGCTTCCTAGCAATTCTTGTTGACCTAGACAGCTGCAGACACTGTGCATGCAATGTCTTCGTGTTTTGCTGGTTCTCTGGAGGACCACTAATGCAGTAGATGATCATGTCAAGGCATTGAGCTCACTGGTGGAGAGGACAGCAGTGCTGCTGCGCGGGCTCTGGCCCACGACGTGCTTTGTAGAAAATGTGGTTCCTTGACTGTGGCAGGGGGAAGACTGGCTGCCTTAGAAAGCTGCACAAATGTCTAGCTGGGAAGTACAATTTATCCTCAGCACACTTTTCTGCAAAACCATACTCCCTGTCCTCGTATGACTAGTGCCATTAACTGTAATGGCTTGCATAATCAAGTTCTCACATTATCCAACCCTTCACTGTATTTTACTTTGCCTCTTGTTCTCACCCAAGCCTCTGAGGAACAAACAGCCTGTGCTGTTTTGACTGGGGACCGACCCATGCCAGTTGATGCTGAAGTACACAGGCTCCGCTTCACGTGGCCATTTGGCCACCTAAGCAGTAAGGAGAGTTTGTTAGTTTGCCCCGAAAAACCTTTGGCAGCAGGTTTTACATTGTAAGTAATTTCAGGGTTCATATTTTCAGGCACTGTCGGCGTCAGTGAGAAATAAAGATTGAGACCAGTAAAGGATTTGTGCGCTGTGCACCCAGCACTGGGGAATAATGGGAGCGCTGGCCTTAGTCCAGGAGAAATGTGACCCAGTAAACTTCTTAAAGGACTGTTCAGCCACTCTCTTTATTATGCAGGAGCATGCAGGCTGTACACAGGATGAATAGCATTTTCTTAACTGCTGCCAAAGGAAACATTTTCTACGCTGGGTATAGTCATTTTCTCCACTCCGGTGTCTCGGCTGGCAGCGGAAGAGAGCGGCTTCACATCTTTTCACAGGGGTGATTTGTAACGGTGCAGCTTGAAGGGAGGCATAGGGGGACCCTTCATAAGCATTTTGCATCCTTCAGACCCAAGCGGAACTCTGTTGGTCAGTGTCTTTGCAGAGGAATCCACTGCCTTTCCGCTATTGCATAGATAAGGAGCAAAATGAAATAGGAAAAAAACGCTTTTTGGAGAAAAGCACTATGGACAGCCGATAGCTGCCTGGGAACAGCAGCATGATTGCTTGGCTGGAGTGGGGTGAGATGCCCTGGCACTTGGGGACGGTGGGCTGCTCTTATACCTGGGGGCTGTAGCATACAGCTCCTGCAGGCACCTTCCCATGGGCTCCTTGGCTGCCCCCACCACTTTTGGACCACAGGGACAGCACGTGGACACCTGTGAGGTATATGTTACCCCTGCTTGCCACTTCCCCACCCTTGCCGTTCCCCTCTCAGCACACGGTAGGAGTAGAGGGAGACCTTCCTCTGTTTCCCCAGGGTACCCAGGCTGCTTAAAGTAGGATGCGAGACTCCTTTGTCCCTTTCCAGCAGCACCGCTGGTGAACAAGCCCTGGCTACAAGATGCTGGCCATGAGCAGCCCGCCATGGGCAAGCACTTGCACTGGGCTGTAGGGCACATGGGTGGTGAGCCCCACTCTGCTGCTGGTGCATGGCTGGTGAGGGCAGCTCCTTTCACCCCACTGCAGTTTCTCTGCAAGAGGGGATCCAGCTTTGGCAGCCCTGCGTGCAAAGCTCTATCTCTGAGAGTCAGTGGTAACATTTGACACCTGCAGTGATGATGCAGCCAAGCAAAAATCCTCAGTAATGTCAGAGATCGTGCAGTGCCTCCAGGTGGTTTTTTTTAACGCCTCTAGCCTTTTCTCTAGCCTTTGCCCTTCCCACTGGTTTATTACTTTCCCAAAATAGGTTTCCCAGGAAAAAAATTTTCCACTAGATTCATTCTGAAGTCAGAGTGACAAGCTGTTTATTTATTTAATTGGTTTTATGTTCCAACCAATAAATGAATCTTCTGTCTGTTTGATTTTTGAACAAACAAAGCAAAGGGAAGGGGGAATGCATACCCGTAAAGGGGGGGTTTCTTCCTCTAAATGAAAAGCTTAATTAAGCATACCTTTCCCATTATCGTCTGTATAAATGTGGCGCCTAAAGAACATGGTTTGGAATTGAGTGTAGTTTACTGTTCCTTTGCAGCCCTTCATTTTCTTTACAGGACCAATTCCTGCATATAATTATTTGGTTATCCCAATATATTTATCTCTTGCAACTTCATACATGACTCCCAGAGATTTTCCTGGCATTCTGACAGCCTGAGCTTCCCCAGCACCCAGGCTATATTTTTCTCCCAAGCTTCTAAAATTGCATTAGAGTGGAGGGTTGGGGTTTTCGTTGTTTTGGGGTTTTTTTAACTTTTAAAATCTAAATTCGTTTTCATTTTCTATGCTTCATAGGCCACGGTGCTCACACTTGTGCGTACAGCCCATCTGCACACAAACCGAGAATGAAATATGCAGGGCTCATTAGTCAGACGTGGTGAATGGTTTGACGTGGTTAATTAAAGAACAAACACAAGAGGCCCAGTGCATCAGATGCTCTCAGAGTAAGAGAGGTGAGGAAAAACTTGGTGGCTATTTGCATATTTGCTGTTTGAAGTGTAGGCTCCCTCATTTGCCCGCAGTTAGCTCCCACCCGTCTTTCTGCAAGCAGAATCAGCCAATAAAATATATGACATCCTCAACTTTTTATTTCTTATGGAAATTCTGCTGTGTTAATTCTTTTGCCTTGATGGTAGACTCTTTGTCCTGGGTCTGTTTAAGAGCTAGGTGTTTCTGGAGTTGACAATGTACCTTTGTTTAAGAATGAAATGCCCAAATCATTCCCAGCAGTGGCACAGCCCTTTTTGTCTTAGAACTGAACCTTTGGAAAAGTCTGTTCCCTCTTAGGAAAAGTCTATTCCCACTTAATTTTTACAGACCAGCTTTCATAGCCAAACCTGCAACATCCTTGCTAATCAGTGCCTGCAGGGTTGGGAAAATAGCATGCAGAAAAGTGCTTTATTTCTCCTGCCATTGCTGTAAAATTTTGGTGCATTTTTAAAGCCTTTCTGCCGACGCATGCTTCTGGTGAGCTTCTCATCAGCAGAGAAGTTGAACAGAATAGAGGTTATTTCAGTTAATTACAGGGTGACGTTATAGCTCGAAATGGAGGACGAGGCATGAACAAGCACTTCTGAGTGCTCTGCCCATATTACATTTTGCGCAGGCATGTCAATAGCTGTATCTGTTAGTACATTTTTAAGGCTGCGCTCAGTCTCAATAGGGTGATGTTTGTCTGCGGGCCTCCCTCTTACTCTGTTTGCCACCAGTGTGTTTCTGACAATGCCTGCACTGTCTCTGCGCCGTGAGCCGAGTGGATGGCTCGTAAAGGGGGGCTGAGATGTTACACTGCCTTGTCGGTGATGCTCTTCATTGGTATTCTGCTCAGGGGGCCAAGCCACCGAGGAAGAGACGTGCCAAAATGCTTTCCTTACGAGCGCCTCTCCCCTCGTTAATGTTTCCTCGCACTACGTTACCCCAGTGAACCCAAGGTGCGGCTGTTCCTGCAGCTCGGAGCTTGGCTTTAGGTGGTGAAACAGATAGGTTGTGTGGTACCTATAAACCTGCGGGTTCTTCTGGGCCGGTTTATTTTTGGCTGTGAAACGGGGCATTAGGAAACAGAAAGCTGCATTGAGAGCATCTGGAGCCTGCCATCTTCCTGCCTGCGCGGGGGGATCCGTGTGGGCAGGGAAATGCAAAGTATATCGTGGGACCGTGACCTGTGCAGAGCCCCTTCTGAAGCAATAGCTGGTTCAGCTTCTTAGGGAATGGCACATGCCCTTGGAAACTCGGGAATGGGAAGCTCCCAAACTGCTCTTGTTTTAAATTGAAAAGGCTGGTTTTGCTCTTAACCTGAAAGGCTGCGTGTTTGCGATTTGACTTGCTAATACAGTATGTTTTTCCTAAAATGATGCGGCGACGCATCCTCGGCAGTGAGGTAACGTGTAGACAGAGTGTCCTCGCTTGCTCTGCTGCTTGAGATAGCGGCAGCCTTCAGGGAGAAGAAAAGACTTTTGAACAATTTGAGGTAATTTTGCTCCCGAATTCTTGAGTACCTTCTTACTTAAAATCTTCTGGCTTTCTTCTGTGTTCTTCTGGAAGGTGAAGGGCACTGTCATCCTTTCTTGCTTTAACTGCAGCATTTTCCAAGTCTGTTACACGATGGCCCCGTTCTCAGGATCGCTGATGCAGCATCCCGCTGTGGCAGAAGAGACCGGCCGCCCTTGAGCACTGCACTGACAGGGGCCAGGCCACTGCTGCTCGTCTCCTGGCAGCCCCTGGCTAAAGCAAAGTTCAACGGCACCAACTTTCACCTTCTGCTGTGAGAGTCAGCCCCACCAGCGAGAGAAAGGTCCGACTGTTTTGGGGTTGACTCCAGTCTGCGCTGCTGTCCACACGCCGGTGTGATTTTTCTCTCCTCCATCCTTTCTGCAGCTCCCTTTTGCCCTCTGCCCTTGACAGCTCCTGTGTAAAGACCCGATCAAACAGTCACCCTGGGAAGAAAACACAGAACAGAGAAAAGGCAATTTTGGCAAGGATTGCAGGTCATGTGTCAGGTCAGATCAGTCCCTGATGGAGACAGCATAGAAACTGTAATGTTGGAATAGCAATCACGGTTCGCTGAGGCAGGGTCCATGACTGGTTTTGATTGCTTCAGGGTTGGCTGCGTGGCAGCCTATAAACCCTCTCTGTGCTTAAATTCATATGGTGGCGAACTCTTTCCAATGAGGAAAAGTAAGATTGAGAGGAGGTTGCTGGGCACTGGCCAGGGCAAGTGCCTGACCATTGCTGCCTGCTGCGTTAGGAACCAGACAGAGCTGTCACTATCTCAGGGAGTGTCAGGACGTGAATGAAAATGCCCATTTCTTGTACTGTTCTATTAATTTCCTCTGAGGCATGCATTGTCTGCCTGCCCAGCCGGGAAGACAAAGATCTAATTCTAGATTTAGACAATCAGAGGTTGAGTCAAGGTCAGTAAGAAATCCTGGATATACTCCTAAAGGAAACGTTTTTCTCAGTCTCACTTCCCTGGTCCTTTCCCTATATACTGTAAGCAAAGGTCTGCTTTCTTCCTGAGTTTCATCAGCTTTTGATATGGTGCTCCAGGCTACTCATTACATTGCTGATGATGTTAGGAAGAAGGAAATTCTTCTTCTTGAAGAGCATTTTGATCGAAAGCCTGGTAGGTGCAAACAGATTCAGTGAATAATGTATCTTGGACACATGCTAAACAAATACATGTCAGGGCAGAGAAAGCCCTCATCTCCCTGGACTGTGAATGAATAAAAGTGGCTCCTAATTTCAAAGCAAAGGTGGTCAGAAAGGGGAAAATAAGTGCTGTTATAGTAAAAACTGATTATTTGTTGTACCCCAGCAGGGATATGGATCCTATATACCAAGCTAGAATAACAGTGTAACATTCTCACACACCCCAACCCAAAAACTTTAATTCCTCCTTTGCATTGTCAGAGACTGGTGGAAAGCAACGTCCTGTTACCTCTTTTCCTTCATTGGCAGTGGCTGCAGAGAAGCAAACTTAAAGGAAGACATGTCACAGCTTGTGAGGCAAGAACAGCTCTTTGCCCAGTAGAAACATTAGATGGGCCTGTTTGGTCCCTGATTCATGTGGAAGCAGGTATCAGAGAGAGAGATGTCACAGCATCCTCTGGACAGAGTAGGGTGGTGTCCTGAGATCCCAGAGCACTGTTGTTTCTGTGCGTTGCAGATTTGTTCTTGTCATGATAATCGCTGCGTCAGTGGAATTTTCTTATGTAATTAGGAGGAATATGATCACCTTCAACCCTGAGAGCAAATTAACTTCTTCAGCAACAATTCTCACTCATGTGCTCACTGCACACTGAGGGGAAGAGGAATACAATGGATTTTGTGTGTCTGAGCAGAGCACAGTCTGCAACTTGAAATGTCACTTCTGTAAAGTACTTTGATGTGCTGGTGGCTGGATGTTTTTCATTTGAAATTTTAATTTGAAATTAAATTCCTCTTGGCCCCTCTGCATATCCAGGTTTTGGTTGTTGAGCCATTTCTCTCTAATCTGTGCATCGTCTGTGTTACCTGTCTTCCTCTTCTGCTTCTCCCAACACCATGCAAATTGATGACATGAAGAGAGCGTGACTCGAATTGTTATTTGTTAGGCCTTCTGGTTTTCTCTTATATAGGCATTTTGCTATGCCAGAGCTAATCTTTCAACCACAACTACGCATGTGTGGGATTGATAAACAGGTAAAGCAATCACCTTGGTAATGAGTCCCAGCAACTGGCCAACAGGCGTAGTCTGTGGCACTGGCTAAGCAAGGCCCGTGAGTCAGCTACATTTTGATCGAGTGAAGGGTTTTAATTGCCTGGCCTTGCTCTGAGAGGAGTGTTTGAGTAAAGGATCCATCCTCTGTTCTGCAACATTTTCAGCAGGCTTGGGAAGACATCTTTGGGATTAAATAGGCAGCCTTCCCCAAAACACTCTCCTGGATGCAAGTTTTCAAAGCCCCTAAGGGTGGTCTCACCACCTCTTGCTAATATTTCAACTTCTGACGAGGCTGAGCCTCTAATGCAGGTGTCAGCGTGTTCCCCAGTTATTATGGCAACATCCTTGAGCGCAGCCATCTCCAGCCAGACACATCTGTACGGCTGAATACGGCAAAGTGCTGTTTCAACCCCAGTAAGGGCTTCTTCCAGCTGACATAGCATTTGTTCCCAAAGTTGATTCCTTTCCTCTACTTTTTTTTTTTTCCCCCTTTTCTCTTTTTTATCCTTTCTCTATTCCTTTTCCCCAAAGCCATTTCAGGGAGGAGAAATCACATATCTTGTGTTGGCATCTGAAAGAGAGTGCTGAATATGAATTCATGGTTATTTTTCAGTTGATGTTCTGTGCCATTTTTGGCAGAAATCTTTTCCACAGACTCATCTATGGGAGGAGAGGGGCTATCTGAATGCACTTAGTTTGGGATGTTCACATTTCAAAGTTTGCCTTTTGTCCCCTTTAGAGCTAGCTGAGCTGTCTGCCTGGCTGTAGAAATCCTGCTATAATACATCTTTCAGCATTGTTACACTGAAAAACAGGAAAACGTCTCTGTGCTTGCCTGCTAACGTTCTTCTATTATGAAGAAATTTTGCCAGAATCAACCCATTTTCTATTGCCATATGAAGTTTCCAGAATAATAACGGATGCTGACTTCCAAATATTTACAGTTCTTTGATTACAGGTTATCTCTGTGCTCCTCAGTAGGGCAATTCTGTGTGCCTTCCTCGCCTTCCTGGCCCTGAGGGGGCTGGAACGAACTCTGCTGTGTGAGAAAGCAGCTGCTGATCTCCTGTACTTCACTAAACGCCTGTGAGGTGTGGGATGGTGCTGCCCATGTTTGGGCGTTGACATGTTTTTCCAGAGAGGCCAGGACAAAATCCAGTGAAAATGCACAGATTGCAAACCTGAAAGGTTGCAAGAAGTTAGTCCTGGTGTTTCAGTGAGGATATAACATGAACTGTTCCTCTCTGATTGCATCCTGAGTTGTGTCTTGGGAAAAAAAATAAAGGACAGAAAAGAAGAAAACAAAAAGGGCTCTGGAACAAGGGCTAATGATACAGATTTCAAAGTGTTATTTTAAAAAGATTCTGACATCCCATACAGACTAAGACCAGTGAGAACCCCAAAGCACGTTGGGATGCTGCAGTCCCTTATGTAGACAGGATGTAGCCAAAATCTTTTAAGAAACTTAAAATCCATCTGAGCCCTCATGTCTTGGTGCTGTGGAGCATCTTCTCCTTGTGGCCAGCTGCACTGGTCAGGATATAGCTTGAAGTGTAAGCATGGGTTTCAGGGCGAGGTGCAGTGTACACAGGTACAAATCTTACTGTGTTACCTGTACAATACATCTCGTGATTCCAGCTGAGCCCCGAGCTTGCCTCAAGGCTGCGTGCCCAGTCCCTGGGCAAAGAGCGTGCCCCTGACACAGCCTGCTTCATCCTAAAGTAGGTACCAACCATAGGCCTTTCTCTCCCTTTATTCTGCAGGGGAATGAGAGTGATACGGAGCTGAAATCCTCTTGTTCTGCTAAAACTTAGGTCAGTTGAATGCTGTCCTTAGGAAAAGGCACTTCCCTGCCATCATGTTGACCAGAGAGCAGGGACCTTTTCAGTGCTAACGAGGCACTTGATGGATGCAAACTTTGTGAGAGGTTGTTGTAGCTCCGATGGTTGTAATATTGTTGTAGCTCTTAGTGCTTGCAGTTTTAACGCTGAGACTCATGGAAATCTAGGAGTAAATGGGCTGGAGGGAGGGTGTCAGGAGGTTATCAAGTTTCTCTCCCTGTTCCTGGGTATAATCAGCAGTACTTCAGTCATTTCTGGTATTAATCTACCCAATGTTTGATGAACTCTTCATAAAATCTATTTCTGTGCTATTTTATCATCATATGTAGTTTTTATAACGTTTGATCTGAGTCATTCTTGCTTCAATTTCAGCCCATTATTCCATATCTGCCGTGGTTATGGAGAACAGATTGTTCTATTGACTTTTGTAGCACGTTTCTATGTACGTAGAAGTCCATTATCACCCTGCTCATAGCATTCTCGTCTCTAGATTAAAATGGTGAAAACACAATTTTCTTTAACCCCTCCTCACAAGTCATATTTTCTAGATATCCTCCTTATTCTTTGACTTCTCTTCCTTTGGCGTCATGTTGTCATCATCATCTGTGTCCATCCCCGGCCCCCCCCTTCCTTTTTTTTTTGTGAAGTATTCAGTGCAGGAGATTAATGCTTCATCTGGAGTCTTACGAAGCCAAGCAGAGCAGAAGGATGACCAGTGTTGTTGGTGATGTGTGCTCCTGTTTATACATCCCAGTGTCTTCAGTTTTCATAACAGTATTACCCCACTGGTGTGGGGTGAACTGTTCACTGTACAGTCCACCCCACACCTTTCTCTGAAGAGCTGTTGTCTGAACAGCTTTTCCCCCATCCTCCGTTCTTGCAGTTGGTTGAGTCTGGGTACATGTAATAGTTATACTCTCAGCCATGTTGAATTTCAAAGCATGTCTTCAATGATGAAATAATCTCATATAATCTTTTCCTCCGGTATAATTGCATTCCCTCCAGACTCATGTGCTCCAAATTTTAATGAGCCTGTCCTCTACTTCCTCCTCTCCTTTACTAAAGTCAGTATGGAATAGAACCAAGAAGAAGAAAAGGAGAGGGAAACCTAATCAACATCCCTTTTTGCTTTTACAGTGACCCATTAATGACACTTGTATGGGGCCTCCGTTTGTTGCTGGCTTCATCAAGACCATGTTTCCTTGATTGCTTACAGGAACAGGTGTGGATGCAGCATCCAAAGAAGTGTGGCTATACGGGTAGAAAAAAATGATGAAGATATTTTTACACAGGGGGATGTGGAGCTTTCCTGCAGAAGCGAGAACCGGTGGGATGCTAATAACACTGGCACTAGCTTTCTCTTCAGCTTGACTGTAGTCAAGTTGCAACAGGGAATGGCTGTCCAAAACAATGTGGGTATAAATGTAAGTTCCTCACCTGTAAATCTGAATTTCAGATAAAAATCATGCAGGGAAATGTGAATCAGTCATATACATAAGGATTTTGGAAGCTGGTGAGTAGCAATTATTGGTATAGCCATGTTGCTGGCTTCAAATATTCAAGAATGTGTAACCAGATGCTGGCATTGAAGAATGTTGGCATTGAAAGCTCCCATGTTAAATGGCCCCATCGACTTGAAAGCTATCACATTTCATAGACTGAAGGCAAATGTAGGGCCAGGTACTATATATATCTATATATCCCCAAATCCCTTGCCAATGTGTGGGTTTTACAGTAGGTGCTTTTCATAGTACTTTTGCACTTCTTTATATGTGTCTTAAATGCAACAGCCGGGGAGAATGGAGATAGTGTGTGCAGCACTGACAAATGCTCCCACTGAACTAATCCAGAAAAAAGGAGTCTTCGCGCCACACTGTCTTTGGGTTTCTGATGATAATAGCAGATGTCTGCAGTGATGGAAGATGCAGACTCCTGCTGTGAAAGACTGTAATAATGAGAAGCATTTGATGAGATGACTCTGTTTCATTCTTACTGATGAGTTGATACTTTAAAGGATACAAGTAATTACGGCAAATTTGATCAGATTTAGTTTAGGTGCAACTGGAATTGATTCCAAGAGAGGCAGTTTGCGTGGACTGAAAAGTAACTAAGATGTGATATGGCTGGGTGCACTATCTCTCTGGCTTTTTTTTTTTTCCTCATTCCATCTCCATCTCTGTTTCCCCATCTGCTTAACACTGATTTTATGTTAAATATCTCCTTAGATGTGACTTGTTGTGCAGTCTTTAAGGTTGTGTGGCATCATTTTGGTTGAATGATTATCAGAAGTGTAGGGAAAACCGTTGTCTTGTTGTATATGAGTCTTACAGTGATGCAGGAGCAGAGTCAAACTGAAAAAACTACCTGCCTGTTGCTGCAAACTGTGTGTGCCTCATCGCCTGCTTCTGACCGTGCGGGAAGAAACCTGAGGGGCCCGTGGAGGATGAGAAGTGCAGTGGCTGGGGCTAACGCTGCCCTTCGGGGCTGGTGGGCTGGAACAGTTCCAGGGAAAGGGTACTGATAGCAGAGTATCTTCACACATCGCTGCTAATCATGGGGAGGAAAGTGCCTGAGGGAAGGACAAAACTCCGTAAACAACTCTGAGATGGAAATATGTGCAGCAGCCCTTGCGCTTGTTTTGGAGGAGGGTAGGCCAGCGGGAAGTCTGTTGCGTTCTCCAGGTCAAGGAAAACATTTTAGAAGTTCTCTCCCCCTCCTTTGTTTTGCTTTTCATTCTTGTGAAACATCGGGGGTTGAAGGATAAATGGGCAGCAGTTATTATTGCCTGGCCAGCGCCCCAGGGAAGTGGGTGCAACCTGGTAGCTGTGCCACTCCCCGGTCACCTGCCTTCCCATGGAAACTGCAGGTGGGGACCGCTGCAGGCAGCGGGTGCCCTGCCAGCCCCCGCATCTCTGCCTCCACTTTCTCTGAAAGATCCCCCAGATCTGTTGCGAGCTGAAATAAATATCCCTTTCCCTTGCCATAAGATCTTGCCCTGAGTTTTCTTTGCATCGAGAAGGACCAAGTGTCACCAGTGCTACCTGCCATCAGCTGAGCACGTCTACAGGGACATGGGGCTGGAGGAGTAGAGATGGGACACTGCTCTGGGAGGGCGGACCGCTCCTCCCCTGTCCCTTCATGCATGGTGGTCGGCAATTAAATGGTGGCTGTGAGATGGGAGCAGGTCATTTTTGGAGTGCTGCTGGTGAATGTGTCACGAAGCTGCCTGCCTTCACACTGCCCTGGCAGCGGCAGCCCCGGCGTGAGAACGGTGCTATAATTAGCTGGTGGCAATTAGCAGCCACTTGCTTCTGTCGAAGGGATCCAGACTGTCTGAAATGGAAAATACGCAGAGGTTTGGGGTTTTTTTGCTTTAATGACTGTAAGTATCTTCCCAATGCCAAAACCAAGTGGCTCCCTTAACCTGGATTTCAGACTGGGTTGTGGTTTTATTTCTGTCTTTCAGCAGTAGAGTGGTCTGCGCTTTCCCCATGTAAATTGTAGGAGATGTGTGTGAATGTTATTGACATTTCTGTGCAACCCCTTCAATTTATAGTAAGCTTTCATCTAATTAGAAGACCTCACTGATTGGAATATGTGCAGGTCCCTTTCTGGGGACAGTCCCAGTGCATCCTTTAACCCATACCCTTACCATGTTGTTCTGCTCTGCCTGAAGCACTCGGGGATACAGGAGCCTTTTCAAGGTTCTCTCCCTTTTCACTTAACTCATTTTCTATACTCAGTGTGGTAAAACCTGGGTCATTTGTAGCTAAGATTGCTTTCACCACTGATGGATGAGCAAAATGATGTACCCTCTGCTTGCTGACTTGCATCATTTACCTGTGCCTATCTCATGGGGCACTGTGACAGTGTACGCTGCCAAATGCTGCCTTTGCAAGAGCTAAAGCTAGGGGAGTGGGATACTGCATCCTGTTCACTCCATTTCTCTTTTTATTAACAATGTGATAGGCCAGTACATCTGGATTTTAATATATCAGTTAACTTAAATGGTTTGGTACCTGCCTCATCTGGCAAGTTATCCATTTCATTTTTTCCTTTTCAGGGCAGCACTCAAACTGGTGCGAGTTGGGAGCTTCACTGAAAGTTGTTAGTATTAAATCTGTCTTCCACTGTGTTCTTTCACTGAAAGCTTTCAGTCTTTAAAAGTAAAAGAAAGCCATGGAAAACCCCATCAATCGTGAAAGGAGACGTTCAATTTTAAAGCTACACTGAGCTCATAAAGATTTCTTTCCCCAGATGAATGAATGTATCCTCAGTAGAATTCATTGTGGTGTTTCTCTATTTTTTTCAAGTATTTATTTCATTTGTGATACAGTAGCTGAAAATGTTTTCACCTATGCATCTGAGATGCGAGTACTGATTTTGATACATATCCACTTACGTACTGCTTGTTTTAAGAGAAGAACAGCTCTTCTTTGAAACTGGAAGGCAAAAGTTTGGATTTAGTGTTGAGCCAGGTGACTCAAATCACACCCTCTCAATCTCACCATCTTGTTTCATGATCCCAACTGTTGTGTTTGTCTTCTGGGTGAAAGGTGTTGGTTTGGCTTTTTTTATTTCCAGTGAAGAGGCCAAAAACTGGCCTAACCTCCCCTCCCTCTCTGAAGAAGTTCACCATACTTAGCATTGGGGTTTTTTTTGGGGGGGTGGTTTTGGGTTGTTTGGGGTTTTTTTGTTGCTGTCATGTCATCCTATAGCACTAGCACTTTGCAGGCAGTTTTCAACAACATGACACTGGGAAAGGAGAATGAGGTCTCACCTCTTGTTGGTGAGCAGGGTAGGATCCAGAAATCTGCATCATATCAGAGTGAGCAAGACTGATTTTGACCTGATTCTAGCGAACTTAAACGGCGACAGTAGGAGCTTGAAACACGAATTGCTTTTGGTGTCTGCAGTTGCAGGGCACCACCAGCCTGCCCTGCATGTGGTTAGAGCCAGACAGACGGGAAGTATACTGGGCAGTAACGACCCCTGCGGGCTTTTTGTCTTTTTTCAGAGTGTTTCATTTCAATCTAGCCCGTGAAGAGTTCGGGTTTGCTCATCACGGCGTTCGGGTTGTGCCCTGATATCCCTTTTTTGCAGCTGTGATCAGCCCTTGGAGCGCAGCTCTCCAGACTCTGCCTTTACTTCCAGGGCCTGGTCTGCGCCCAGTCTCCTCTGAGGCCTGCGTGCCTCCTACAGCTCTTAGGCAAGGGCAAGGCCGTTTAGATGAAAAAGCACACGGCAAGCACAGTGGGTCTGTGCCTGGATCTCTGTGGTGCAGCTCTGAACCATTAATCTCTCCTGTGGCTGCTGATGCACGTTTGGAAGCATGAAATGACATCACAGGGCTTTAAAGCCGACGCTGACAGATAGCTTTGCAGTCTTATCTTTCAAAGTCAAAAGATTTTTCTTCAAATCCATACTATGTTATAATCCTGAGCCCCTCGTTTGCCCCCATCTCTTCCCGTTGTCTGCCCTTTTTCATTAATTATTCGCTGTTTCATAAATAAATAAGGGCAGAAGTACATTTGGGGAGATTATGCAAATGCTGTCTAAGGAATAAAAGTGTTCAATACGAAAAATAGCTCTAAAAAGCATTTGGCATCAGACAACACCACTGTAATCCCAGGCACCTGCTTCACACCCAGGTTGCTGTAACCACAAGGACCAGGTCTGGATATTTTAGGAGGAAGTACTGCTTGCAGTGTAGGATACTGGAAGTGCCTGCTGCCTGATGTACGGTGGAACTAATGTACAGCCTCGGCGGCTGTATTTATAGCATGCAACAGCCAGATCCACCACAACAAGCAGAACTGCTCTTCAGTGTCATTGGATTTCCCTCGTGTTGTTGTTTAACAGAGGGATGGGGCCATCTCCTCCTGATAGGTTTGGTACCCAAACCCTCTGAAGCAATTTTCATCAGGCTGTACCATGTGCCCTCACGTACGGAGTGTTTTATGCCCAGGCTGGCACAAACCAATTTGCTGACGCTCTGTTTACCTTGTACTCTGTACCGTGCTGTGCTCCAGATAGTGAAGGAAAGCATTGCATCTGCTGCCCTCGTCGCCTGGGAGAGGGATTAGGACAGGAAGCAGAGCATCCACTGTAGCAGGAGCTGTTACCCATCTCTCTGCTGCTCACATAACCGATAATCTCCTACCTTCAGCACGAAGCATCCGGAACAAAGTGCTACCCGCACCATTCCCCTGCTGACATCCATCTCTCCAGTTTCCATCTGCTCGCAGGTTTCCAGGGCATCAGCTGTGTTCCCAGCTGCCCCTCCTCTCGCGTACCTATCGCTCAGGTCCTGGGAGAGGCTTTGTGAGGAGTTACCCAGTAACTCCACCCTAGAGGGCTGGCAAATTACACTGGCAAAACGTGGCTCCTTAGATTTTTCATACTTAGATGTAGATGTGTATGCACATTCATCTAATGCAAGGCATGAACTCATACATGTGGAATTTCTAGAAAAATAACTAATTTGCCGTGTGCTAGTGGCTGCTTTGCCGGGCTTCTCTCTCCTCACCTGATGTGCGCTCTCAGCCCCATTGCTGTCCTTGAATGCATTCCAGTGTTAGACATGTTCTCCAGTCACTCAGTCTACCACAGAAATACTTGTCTCCCCTGGACCTCCAAATTTCTTTGCCGGAATCCAGTCAAAGGTGGAGTTTAAGCAGGCATAGCTTTAATCACAGTCTTAGACTACTCCTGAACACAAATTGCACTGCAAGGAAGTGGGAATTTTTCCGTTCCCTTGGGATTTGTAGCCCTTCCATCTTACCTTGGAAAGGACCCAAGATATCAATCTTTAACATTCTTGCTCTCTTTACAAGAAAGTGTAAGTATTTTACATCAATGTAAGTATTTTACATAATGTAAGAGAGGCTTTGGCATCCTCCAAGCGTCATATCCATCATGCTGAAAGGACACAAAAAATAGTTGTAGTAGGATTTGAAAAGCCTACTACAAACACTCTGAAATTGGTGTGTTTTCAGAAAGAGGACATACGGAAGATGCCAAGCAGTGGAGTGTAAGGGTAGCTTTTCTTTCACATTCCCTTCACACCATCCAAACCCAATGGTGGCCTTACCACCTGTGTACAGTCCATGATTGCAGACTCATGCTGCAGTCACCTTGTACGCCCTCCTTCCCCATCACATACCGCGATTCATACTCTCAGACTCCAAATTTGGCAGGAAGAGCACGGCTGCTATGGAGTCTCTAATGCATCCATCTGTATTTTATTCATCACTGACAGCCGGTTTGGAGAGGGTGGGGATCTGAGTAAAGTGTGTAAAATATACTGCCAACAGCCCGATAATTAAAAGAGATAAGATAACAGAATATGTAATAATATTGTTACATATGCACAAAGCAGGGCTGATCTCAGTGTTGGAAGTCGGGTATTTCTGAGCTGTGTGCCTTTAAGACCTACATAACGCTGCAGCATTACCTTAGGGTTTTTCTTTTGAATTCCATCTTTAGAAAACCAAGCTTGCTTTTTTTTTCTTCTTTTTTTTTTTTTTTTTGTTCCCATCCTTTCTCTGACAGCACTCTCAACATCTGGGGGTGTTTGTTTGAAAGTAGGCTCACTGCATACAAGATATTATTGTGTGATAAGACCTGTTGCAGTAAATGGGGGTAGAATCATGCGGCCAGCACTGTCACAGAGATGGCACGGTTGAGTTGACTTTATTACCTCTCCTTTACAATACCTTTTTTTTATTTATTTTGGATAGCCACAACTAATTTTTCTCTATTGCTCCCTGACATCTGGTGGCAGCACCAGGTAATGCAGGTAATTTGTTAAAAATCTTGCCGAGGGGGTAGCTCGGAGGTTAGGTTTTGATGCTTCAGTAGCTTTGCTGGAAAAGAAACCAACTTAGCTTTTAGTATTGTATTTTGGAGTGGTTTTCAACCTCTAGGTAGGAACACTTGTAGAAGGTTGGGATTTGAGCAGGCAAGACCCTTCAGTAAATTGTGTGTTTCATAGAATTGTCTCAGTTGGAAGGGATCACAGAATCACAGAATCACAGAATTGTAGGGGTTGGAAGGGACCTCGAGAGATCATCGGGTCCAACCCCCCTGCCAAAGCAGGCTCCCTAGATCATATTGCTCAGATAGGCGTCCAGGCGGGTCTTGAATATCTCCAGTGAAGGAGACTCCACCACCTCCCTGGGCAGCCTATTCCAGTGCTCAGTCAAAAAAATATGGAACGCTTCACGAATTTGCGTGTCATCCTTGCGCAGGGGCCATGCTAATCTTCTCTGTATTGTTCCAATTTTAGTATATGTGCTGCCGAAGCGAGCAGGATCCTTTAGATCATCAAGTTCAACCATCACCCTAACCTGCCATCCACTACTAAACCGTGTCCCTCAGCACCACATCTAACTGTCTTTTAAATACTTCCAGGGATGGAGACTCCACCACTTCCCTGGGCAGCACATTACAATGCCTGGCAAACCGCTCCGTTAAGTTTTCCCTAATATCCAATCTAAACCTCCCCTGGCATAACTGGACGCCCTTTCTTTTTGTCCTGTCACACATCGCTAAGGTCAAAAGGTCAGCCCATGCCTCTCCACAACCTCCCATCAGGTAGTTGTAAAGAGCAATTACGTCTCCCCTCAGCCTCCTTTTCTCCAGGCTAAACAATCTCAGTTCCCTCAGACGCTCCTCATAACATTTAATCTCCAGTCGCCTCACTAGCCATGCTGCCCTTCTCTGGACATGCTCACACACACACACACATATATATCACATTACAAATTAAATGGTAAACTTGCATTAACATGGTGCATCTTGATTTAAAATGTTGCCAGTGGGATTTCACTATGAGCTGCTTTGCTGCTGGGAGCCCGTAAGGTTGATGACAGCAATGCTGCGGGAGAGAGGAGGGCCACTGGCCAGCTCTTCTTACCGGCCAGCTCTGAGGGAATGGTCAAGCCCTGTCAGCCTCTGCTGGGAAGAGACTCCTTTTGGCTTTTGCTTGAAATGATTGCGTCCCTTCTGCTCCTTTCCTTTCCTTCCCTTTCCGAGTGCTGAGTAGACACAGAAATGAGGATAAAGCAAGCAGAATGCACATATGCATGAGGCTGGTGCAGCAGTATCTGAGCTCGCTGCAGTTCCAGCACAGGAGCTTGAGGTTTGTGTGTGGCTGCCAAGAAGGTGTCAGTAAGTCTGCCCCCAATGTCGGTGAATTTCGGGTGCTGTGTCACCAACAAATCACACGGTTTCTCTGTGAAGGCCAGCAGGAGGAATAGATGGATAAAGTTTTGTTGATAGGAAGGGAAGCTTGCCTTGTAATGGTCTGTTTTCTATTCACTGGTTCCCCTTGTACTACCTGCTCCTGTCTTCTCACTGCGTAAGAGTAACGAGACCTCAGCGGGGATGTAGAGCGATAGCGATTCATTCTGTGTGACATGCTGCAGATTGCACTCCCGTTCCAATTCCAGGCAGAGTGCTTGCAAGTCGGCTTCTTTTCCTCCCCATCCTCTAGTCGCAAGGTGAGAAGCCAGCCAGCTAACACTGGGAAGCGTAACCCCCGCAGCTGTTTACCTGTGCCGTGGGAAGCACTGTATTCCAGGAGGGGCTTTTTCTGCCATGACTCCTGGTTCTTCACTCAGTGCCATCTTGCCAGTTCTTACATATCAACAGCATGGCATTTCCAGCAGCTTGCCCTCTGTTTCTCTGGAAATCAATCAAGCCATAATCTGGCAATCAAGTATATTCTTTTTATTCTCTCACATGGGGTGGTTTTTTGGGGTTTTTTTGCTTGTTCCAAAGACCCCTCCATACTGGATTTTGCTTATGAGATTACCCAGCTTTACTTCTGAGGAACAGCTGCCGTTTATTCATCACCATGAGTTTTCTGGCAGAGTGGATGGGTGCTTATCCTGGTTCTTGCCCTGGAGGCAGGGCAGAGCAGGAATGGGGAACCCCTGTGGGCTGCCCCAAAGAAACCACTGAGGTAAGTGTCAAATTTTATGTCTGTCAGCCTTTGCAAGGCTGAACTTTGTGTAGGAGAGGCTTTAGAAAAGACTGGCCATGTTCAGCAGATGGGACAGCTTTGTGGTGGCCTGAATTTCACTGGAGCCTTGATGCCAATGTATGTCCTATTGAAATACCTGTGGAGCCTTGGCCCAGCTCATAGGAAATGTGACCACAGTAGACTTTAGGCTGCCCTGAACGTGCTCCTTGGTTACCAGCTGATAATGCTAAAGCCTGCTCCAGGCTTCACAGCACAGGACACTGCGAGATGTCTTACGGCAGAGCAAACCTGTTGGGAAGCTACTGGCCCAGTGGAAATGGGTTTCACCAAAGTGCTCAAGGGCTTGAGCTCTATGTGAACTGACACTGATGAACTCTTGCCACAGCCTGATGCCTTCTCCTAGACAGGTGAAGACCCAGCCCTGTGATCCATAACATGCTCCAGCCATGCAGTACAGATGGGATCACAGAGGGTGATTTGGGGAGAACAGAAATGCTCCAGCACAGTAGGAGATACAATGCCTCTGGACCAAGCATCCTATCTTGAAGGGCAGCTGCATGTTGTCGCTTTTGCTGTGGCTGATGGAGCCATGTTGTGACCAAAAGGACTGAGAGCTCCAGAGAAAGGTTTCAGGGCAGAGAAAGGAACATCAGGATACCTTGAGCTTCATCATCCCCATCCTTTGTCATTTGCTTTGGAAAGGTTTAACAGAAATTGCACGATGGGAAGGTGCTCAAATTAGTACTTTCCATCCTGCTCTGTCCTGTCATTGGCAAGCCTGTCAGTATAATCCTTTATTTCGGAAGTGTTTTACACTGGGACTCTGGAAATAATAGCTGCAGAGTCTTTTTCTAGCTAGCCTGTTAGCGATGTTTCATCCTTGTTCATAGTGTCAGTGTGCCATCCCATGTCATAGAGAAAAAAAAAAAGCCCCTAAAGATTAAGACCTGCATTTTACAAGGAAGTTTAGTAGCCTGAGTTATACCCAAGTCCATTACAGCTTATTGGGTAAAATACTTACCATATGTGCTTTCCCACTGTGAAAGGCAGCTAGACTTGATTAGATGTTTAAACGCTCAGATACTTTGAATGAGGAATTGAGGTGAAGCTCTTGGTTGGTGGCAGAGGCAGCAGGAAGGACAATATGAGGCTATGAACTGCCACAAGATCTCCCAAGCAATAAAACTGCACTCCGCAATCTTTTGTGTTCAAGATGACTTCACCTTAACCTGCACAGCAATAATTTCCTGCTCTACAGCGACTAAGTGGTCAGCATGTGAAAGTCAGCTCAGTCCTTTTGTAAGGGAAAGAGCATGTACATAGATCAGGAACCTGGGAGAGCCTTGGTCTACCTCCTGCTATGGAGAACGGTGTCCTCTTCAGATCAGCTGCCACCTCCCCTGGGGGGCAAAGAGCAGTTTCTGCTCTCCGTTCTGTCAGCTGGGTTTTGTGTGGATGGGAAATACACTTGCTGAAGCTGAAATGTTGGGGTTTATGTAGTGCAGTGGCTACAAATTCTTCTGCGGTGTAGCCCACACCTTGGCAGAGGAGTTGTTTCCTCAAACTTCATCATCATGTAGCAGCCCTGCAGCAGTTACACCAGTCAGTTCTGTGTGAAAATACCAATTTTGTTTATTTTAGCTACCCCTGCTGCAATTTAGTGATTGAGTCTAAACAGTGACAGGACGCTGCTGTACATGGCATATGACTTGAGAGCCAGTAGCACAGCCTGTAAGAACGTCCCAGCACTGCTTGCTTTCAGCATCACTCTGGGGAAAGTGAGCTCAGGAACCTGCCACCACAGAGCCAGGAGAGGTTTGCAGTAGCTTCTGTTTATACAAAAACTGCCTCTGCGTCAGAATGGAAGATTTTGATTTGAAACCTTCGTTTAACATTTGGGAGGGATTTATTTTTCTTTCCTGTCCAGTTATAATTGTTAAAATAGGTTAAGGTTGAGATCCATATCAGCATAAATCACTCCCCCTTTAAAGGCAAATGTTTTCCGATGCGGCCCAAGGGACTGAAATCAAGCCTGACGAGACGCACAGACCTGCATTTTATTCTTGGCTTTCCGCGCTGCCTTGGATGTGTTTTCCTCCATCTGGAGAGCAGTGCTTACCTTGCGCCACCGTTGTGGGGATTAATTAATCCCTCTATTTGCACAGCGCTTTCAACATGCCCAAACGAAATGCTGTTACTTTAATTGCCTCGTGGCTCTGCGCAGCCTCCCATGACAGCAGGGCCTGAGAGCCAAATGGACGGGCAGACTGAGGCCCTTCTAACCAGCAAGCATCCAGGGCCACCAGGTCTGTCCCACTTCCCAGTCAGACCAAATGGAGGGGGACACCGTCCCTGCTGTGGTGTGTGCCCAACTGCTGGGTTTGGTGCAGGTTTACCAGGGCTTGTGTAGGCTCCTGGGCTGTTTTCTGTGCCTCACAGCTAGAGTAGCCTCTGGAGGAGGAGCAGCCTGCGCTGGTGATAAGGCTGCCACGGGAAAGTCTGCTTCAGCAAGACTCGGTGCATCTAGCACTGACTGCTAGAAATTTGGATCTAAGTTTACCCGCCAAATGGTTATATTATCCATCAATGTTTGGAGCACAAGAGGAGGTTTGGCTTTTGCTTAGAAAATGTCAGAGCACCACTGAATGACGTGCTGGGTCATATGCAAATATCTGAGGACAAAACGGTCCCTTAGCCATCTTAAAGGTGGATTATCAACTTTATCTGTAATCTTCTAGGCATTTAAGGCCATAAAACAGAGAAGTGATGCTGTGTTTAAAGGGCAACAGGGTTTGTGCAGTTTTTGGCAGAGAGCTGTCTTACCTACTTGTGTTCTCACCTACTTGAATGTTCCTTGTTAAATGGCTGACCCTATTGTTTTGGAGGGCAGGGTTGGCTCACAGTACAACAGGGGCAAGTTAAAGGTGAAACAAGGATATTAACTTGTTACAGCAATAAGCATTTGCATGCCAGTGATTGACTTTCTTTGCCTCTCTACTTACAAAAGAGATGCAGTAGTAAAGCATATAGGGCTTCACAGATGGGCCGTAAGATATCAATAGAAACATTGTGGTGGTGGTTGCTGTTTCATTTCCTTCTGTTTCTTCATTTGCTGTCTTACTTTATCACTCCCCATTTTTTGTCAGTCTCTATTTCCTCCGTTCCCTCTTGGCAGAATTATTTCCAAGTGGGACTGGCTGCCAGCATGATGATGCTCATGCAGCAGTGTCCCCACTTGCCAGTGGCCCATAGTCTTGGCAAGGTTGGATATATATCTATGGGACCCTCAGAAAATGCAGTCCACAAATGGACAAGGGTTAGTAAGCCAGAAGACAGAATATACTTTGCTTTTTACACATCATGATGGCCGATCCTTTTCCAGTGATGGATTCAGGACACTTGGATACCAGTAGGAGGAAGCGGAGTGTAAGAGAATGCAGAGAGGGAAAGGCCTCCAGAAAAACATTTGAGTTACTAGTCATATGTCAGGAAACAAATTTAGGATGACAATGCTGCATGGACAGTGGTGGCTATGGTCAGCCTGTTCTGACCTACCAGAGGAGCAGTGCGGGCTCTCCCTTGCAAGGAGGAGGCTGAAAAGGATGTGTTTCTTAAGTTACCTAAACTGAGGAACTGCTGCGTAGGTGCAGCCTTCAAACAATTCAGCTCAGGCATGAGAGAGGAGCTGTGGGGAAGGCTTAAATTATTCCAATTCTCTGAAGAAGAAAAACAAAACACAATTGTAGATTCAAAAATCCACCCAGGAACACCAGTGCTTGTCAGCAAGTTTCTTGGTGGGAATGCCAGCCTGGCCAGGAACGTGCTTACTACACATTGCCTGGAAAGCTGCATTTTGGTCCTACACAAAAGAACCGAATTCCAACCAAGCTTTATTTTGTCATGTCTGTGCTGCACTAAACATTCCTGTGAAATGGAAGTTTTGTTGGCGACTCACAGCAGTGGGAACTGTGGTGTGAGACCTGTATGTCTACTGGAAAATCAGAGCTTGGAGCTGACAGGCTCAACCCAAATCTCACGTTGGAGGGATACCAGTGTGTCGTGAAGTAGGGATTACTGTCATTTTCATCCTTCTCCACGTGCTCTGCCACAACAGAAAGGGCTTATAGATGGCACTTGATACAAAGCAGTGTATGAAGCTGCGCCAGGGCAGGTTTAGATTGGATGTTAGGAAAAAATTTTTTACTGAAAAGAGTTGTCAGGGCCTGGAAGAGGCTGCCCAGGGAGGGGATTGAGTCACCATCCCTGGATGTGTTCAAAAAAAGGGTAGATGAAGTACTTAGGGATATGGTTTAGTTTAGGATGTGAATGGTTGGACTTGATGATCTTAAAGGTCTTTTCCAACCTTGTGATTCTGTGATTCTGTTTGTAAGAGAGCGAAGGATAATGATTGATTAGCAGCACAGCCAACTTGCCCGTGTGTGTGTCACTTCAGCACACACTGATGTGCTTTCTTCAGTTAAAGCTGTACGCCCTTCGCTTTCCTCCTGCTGTAGAATGACCCAAAGACTTCTTGAGGGCACTCCCTTAGTCATCCGATTCTTTGTGGCCATCCCTGGAGCTATTTTATAACTTCTTGACAGTGTCCCCCAAGTTAGCTACTCTGACATGAGCTCCTCCTCCTCAAAAAAAAAATTAACAGAGTTGCCTTGGGTAATGTTCATTCTGCTAATGTGCTTTGCCGAGATAAGAGGAATGACTGTCACTTGAGATAGCTGGAAAAGGAAATGAGGAATTTATTCAGAAAAGTACAAATCATATTGCTTTCTCTTTCAGGGAGCCAGCAGGTACCAGTGGTCGGTGTGAGGGGGAAGATTGCATGGTAGACATGGAGGCATGACCCTGATCCACACTGTATGGCTGCTGTGTCTTTCTCATTCATTGCTTGCTCCCATCTCCCTCTGTCCCCCAAAAGTGAGAGGATAGAGGCTATTGTTCCCTGACTGATAGAAGAACAGTCTTAACAGTCCTCTTCCTAAGCAGCATTGTGTCCTCGCTGTTAAAACCCCATGCAGGGGCCTTTCATCTGCCTTTCCTGCTCAACCCAACCGGAAACCAAGGCTCCTTTCCATTGCCTCTGCCCGGGTTGGGTGCCGTGTCCCCACTGTCCTGGGGCTTTGTGCTCTGGGTGGTGGGAGGCTGAGCTTCTGCCTGAGGGAAACCGGTACTTGTGGGTAGCTGGTGCTTCTGGGATGGGGAAGCAGAGTTTTCATCTTGGCTTTCAGCAGAAATGCCCCGGCACTCTTACTTGGCTGTTGGCTCAGTTCTTGCTGCCCTGATTTTGTTTTCCTTTATTTGGGGAGAGGGGAAAGGAGAAGGGGGAGGAGTAATCCTCTGTGAACAGAGGGTTACCTTTCCTCTGGCTTTGCTCTTTGACATGCTGCTTTTCCTTGGCTTCTTCAGCATCTTCTGGCTGTGCAGTTGGTGCTGTGGGAGCTGTGCAAACAATGCTCAGCTGAGCGGTCCTGGCACTGCAGCCTTGCCGTCTTACCCAGTGCCCTCTGGGACCCAAGCAAGGCCACAGCCTGAGTTTCTTACCTTCAGTCACCCAGTGTAGCTCCGTACCTGCAGGGTCCATCATGTGCTTGCTCAACCCATGAGATTTAAGTCCAGAGTTCCCAGGATGCAAAGCCATGGTCAGATCTGTTTGGCCTGGAGACCATGTGGGAACTTTCCCTGGCAAAGTACTATTTTCACCTTGAACAGGGATGGGGACAAGGCATAGAGTCTGCTCAAGGCTCCTCCTCACCAAAGGCATGCTAAATGTTGTTACTCCAAGGGTCTGGCCACTCTTGTGAAGAATAGAGGAGTGGCTGTAGAAAGGCTAGCTGCTGCTGCTGCAGGAGGAAGGGGTCAGAGCCATCATTATCCTGCCAGCAGGAGCCACTCCAGCTGCAGCTCTGCAGGGTTCCAGACTGGTATTCTTGATTGTTTTGGCCCTTACCTGGCTCACATCTCTCTCCTGCCCTGGGCAGCATGGTGCTTTGTTTTGCTGTCCTCCAGGTGGCCACTGGTGTTGGAGATGATGAGATGTGCTTCCTTGCTGGTGTTGCCTCGTACGTACAGTTGCAACCTCTCTCCCTCTGCCCCATTTCTGCCCGCCTCCTCATCGTCAAATGAGATGCAGGCTGTCAGGAAACTAGGCTTGTGTTGCTTTTCCCTTGCTTTCTTCTTCCCAGGGGTCAGGAGGGCGAAGAGAGAGGAGGCAGGAAGTGGCCAAAGCAAACTGACGGCCTGCCTGTGGCGCTGCCTGTGGCGCTGCTGGCAGCATAGGCAATTTTTGGTGGGGAATGCTGTCTGCTGTTTCTCCTTGCTGCCTGGAGGTGCTGGTAGAGCAGATGCAATCCCTTTGGAAGCCTGCCTGGGAAAGGAGGATGGGAAACACCCTCTTGTTTTTCAGAGCAGGGTCCCAAACCAAGGGTGGAGCTTAGGCACTTGAATATGCCGACCTGGGGTTTTGCAGGAGAAAACCGTTGGGGCAAAATGTACAACATTCAGTTGTGAGTTTGCGTGGGATGTGTGGCTTTGTGTTTGGTGTTGATGAAGGTATTTTTAAAAGCAGGTTGAGTGACGTAGAGTATTCCTGGGCTTTCACTGCCCTGCTACATGGTGCCAGTTGGTCATTAGAAATGTTGCATTTTTGTTGCCTTTCACCTCTAAATCGAAATAAAGGAAATAAATTTCATCCGAACTTCTGCTCAAACGCTTACTGCGTTCTCTTGCCACTTCCTGAATGCTTGCAGTTGGCTCAGAACCGGGTACTAATAATGGCATTGTATTAGTTTATTTTTAACTTGACTCTAAGGCTGGAAGCATCCAAGCAGAAAAAGTATTTAATATCCAAGAAACTTAGGGGAACAGTACACATTGCCTGGTGCTGTTAACATCCTTCAGCAAAAAAGATTAAGTGCTGCTGTCGTCATTTAAGCTTTGGGGGTGGGAGGGAGCGGGGGAAGGGAGAAGGGAGGTGTCTGATCCACTTAATGCAAAGTATAAATTGATGTCATTTTAATTTTCTTCTTATAAGATTTACCACTTTACATGTAAATACCAGGCAGCGATGTGGCTACGCTGGATTTCCTATTCATACAGAGAATGTGCTCAGCTACTGGAACTTAACTGATCACACTGAGTTAAGGGGAGGATAATAAAAAGCTATGGAGTGAATAATGGGAGGATTTAAAAATGAGGCGTGGGGGGCAGAAGATAGAATACAGTGTAATTTTGGAGGTAAAACTACAGCTGAGATTAACTGTATGTTTCTGGACATCTGGCTGATCTAATGTCTGCCTGACGATTATCTCATCATTGTTAAGCCCGACGCCTTTCTACGTCGGATTAGGTCTGTTTAAATATGTATGCAGAAAGCAGAAGGGTTATTGATTCCACCCAGCCTGATTTCAGTGGGTCTTCGTTTGGAGTCGGTTTTATTTCTACATTAGGTCACGTGGCTCTGGTTCTTGTTGCACTTCTTCTCAAAAGCCGTGTCAGAACAAGAGCATCGGTGAGAAGCTTAGCCATAGGGAAAAGTTTAAGGTAACAACTTACAGTTTCTAGAGGAAACGATTTAGGAAGGGAAATGGGCATCTTACTAGTTACTAAAAATGCATCTTCTGAACAATTGGATGAAAATTAGCATCTAATAACGCTGCATCTGTATTTAATCCCTTTTACTGTTGCAGATTTTTTAATTAAAGACTCTCTTTGTCTTTACGCCAATTAGTTTGAGATCTTAACCTCTGTGCATAACAAAAACGGTTGTGGGAGCTCCTCTGACATCCTCAGCACTATTTGTAAAGAAAGACAACTGCTAGGAAAAACACATTAATATCAGCTCCCATAGAAACCCTCCAGCATTTCATTAGCAGTTGTAAGCTGGAGAGACAATAAGGGAGGTTTTATTAGGCGAGAGGTGGGAACAGGAAAATTGGCAGTAGAAAATCAAAGTTTGATCATGAGTAGTCCCTCATGAGTAGTCCCTCACAACTAGAGCATCATCTCGTTGTGCCTGTGTTTGCATTTCTGTCACACCCTGATCACAAGTGTCTGAGGCCATGTAATAAATAAATAGAGGAATAAATAAATAGATAACCCGACCTTCCCGAGCAAGAGAAAAGCAGTATGATGGCTCAGAGCCAGCAAAAACTACTCTGCAGCCATCTGCTCAGCATCAGCCCATCACCAGCCAGCACACTGCAAGTGGGAAGTACAGATCTACCTCAAGGCCTGATGGTCAAAATGTCACTGATTTTATGTTCTTTGCAGAGTATATTTAATTTGACCTTTTACTTACAGGAACCATCTTCACTGGTGTTTCTAGTTACACATCTATGTTGAAAATCCACTGTAAACATGTGTCTATACAGAAAGGCCAAGGGTAGGGAGTTGAAATATTGACTATTTCGGTACGTTACTCTAAAATGGCTTAAATTGTAAAAAAATGAGCACACGCCGAGGGATGTGGGAGAAGGGACAGATGAATGCAGGCATGAGAGTGGTTAGAAAAGGTGATGTTTACATAGAGACAGGTTTCTCAGGATGCTTAGGGTCCCTGAAGGTAGGTCCTGAGTTTTTTTGATGGTCTGGTTGCTGGATCTTTGTGCCATGAAACACAGTCTTTGGAAATTGGGTGCCTACTTTCTACTGCAATTTCCCTTCTGAATACCTTGGTGCTTTTGAAATTTTTGCTGTTTATATGCTGGGCTTCTTACAACCTCCGATGATCTCATTTACAGCAGCTACAAAAGCTGCTGCATCTCTTTTTTATCCTCTGCCCTGTGATGCCCATTCTGGAGCACAATCATCACAGTTCAGTAATGCTGACAGCCAAGTGTCAACACTGGGTTTCTGGAGATACCTAAAATCTGTTAAAATAAGCGACGTGTAGCCTACCAAGTGCCTCTGTGGATGGAGACTTCTGAGCCTTCTTTTCAGGGCTTCTGCAGAGTTAGGTAGGCATTATTATGTGTCCGTGGGTGCTTTTTGTACTTTGGGGAGCTCAACACTCACGTACATGTTAAAAAAGGAGAAGTAAGATCTGAAAACCCTGTTCAAGTAATGCTGGATGGATTTACTTAGAGCGAGCCATATGCTTGCTGCTTCAGAGCAGGGTGGTGGAGATTTAGCAGGTGTCGTCAAGTTGGAATAGAAAACTCATGAAACTAGAACGAGATCTTCCCCACAAAAATACCTGTGCTCTTTTTTCCAGCCAGTTCTACTTTAAACTGGCTGTTTAGCCAGTTGTATGCACGACCCACACAGTCAGATGGGGCCTGGGTGCATGTTAGAAAGAGGTCAGAGCACAACTGGGCGCTACCCCCAGACCCTGCACATGTATGGTCGTGGGTGAGACTTGTGTTGCTGCTGGAGGAATGGGAGGAAGGCACTGTGCAGTATGGGAAACTGGTTTCTGTGTAGTCACAGTGTTGGTGGAGGCTCCTTGCAGGCACTGGTGACCCCTGATGTGGAGCCACACGCTGGAGTTTTAGAAGCTTCAGTCTTCTGATGAAAATTTTAAAGAAAAAAGGTAAGAGCCTGCTTTCTCACGCCACCTATGTTCCCTTTCACGTTTTGCTGCCAGGAAATGCATGTGTTAAACTCGGCATCCAAACAGCCCTGTGGGCACTCGCTGCTGTGCACCCTGAATGTAGGAGCACCAGCAGTAGTAGGCAGTACGGACCACTTCAGGCTTTAGTCCCCTTCAGGGCTCGCTCAGGTTCTTCTCTGTGCTGAGCACAGGTCAGGGAAAGCAGAAGTCTCTTGAAGAGAGCTGGGATCGGGGGCCAGCCAGCCAGGTTAAAACACTGCTTATTGGTATGTTTTAACACTGAACAAGATGTAACGTGAATATGGATTTTTGTGGTGTGTAGGTATTTTTAGAACTGTAGAAATGCAAGATGGAAAGCACCTCTTGGAGGAAAATCTGACTCCCTGCAATCACTGGCAGCTACATCATCTGATGCCTTCATGTATTTACCAAATTCCATCTCACAGCTAACTGGCTGTTGCCTCCAACAGTGCTGTTGAAAGCCTGTTCAGAAACTCATTTGTATGAGAGGTTAAACACCTAATTTTTTCCTGAGACAATACAGTTGTGGTTTCGTACCCATGCGGTTCCCTGGGAGAAAACAAGGGAAGCCAGGTTATGCTCAAAGGCAGCTGGACTTGAGTATTGCTGCCTTCAGCACAGCAAGCCACATTCTTCTGTTCTTTCCTCACACAGTAGTAGGCTGATCACAAATGGGAGAGCTGAGCGTTTCTTTTTTAGATCTGCTGCACTCTCATTTTGTCATATTTGAACATGGACAGCCAGAGTCACTACTCCAGAGGAGATTTCATCAGTGCTTCATTCTGTAGCACCCATAATGCCACATGCCTCCTGGAAATAATCACCTGCACAAGCGTTCTTCACACCTGCATTACCCTGGTTGCCAGTACTCACCTTCGGAGCGGGTGGTACAAGTCTTCCATCCGTAAATCCCGATGGCTGAGCCCAGCGTATGGCAAAGATTGCTAGTCATGTGCTGAGGACATCACACAGTTAACGGTATTCCTTCTGTTTTGGTGCGAAGCACCTCCATTTCCCCCAGTGTCCTCTGTGTGACGGTGTTGGCTAGCTTCATCACCATTAAGCTTTCCTTGGGATATCCTTTATATTTTGTGACACTTGCAAGTCATCTCCGATGCTTGCAGGGTTCCTCTAGTATCTCCTGTGGGCAAAGGCTATTGCAGCTTCATATGTCAGCTCCTTCACCACAGAATCACAGAACTGTGGGGGTTGGAAGGGACCTCTGGAGATCAGTTAGTCCACCCCCCTCCTAAAGCATCATCAGACTGTTTCTGTACAGCTTTTTTTGGTGTTCCCTGCATGGTGCTTAATCAGCAGATTTACTGAGGGGAACTCAGATGGTTCCAGTGGTATTTCTGTTGCATACAAAATGAGTCAGCTTTTCAGAAAGAATTATTTGGGTTACTTTGAAATAACTAAGCTTCAGTAAGCCATGCTGCATGGCTTTTTACCATTCCCTACTTACTCCACGCCTTTGTTTAATAAAGCTATTAGAAAAGGACATCTGTTTAAATTAATAAAACAATTTTTTGGCTTCATTTAGCAGCACTAATGCTGGCAACGCTGCTGAAGATGTACACTGGTGATATTGATTGGAAAATTAATGCTAGTTTCAAGTTCTGAAAGGACCATTTTCATAATATTGTTGCATTTTAATGGGACATTACCAGTTTAAGAAATAGCAGTGAAGATGATACCTCGCTGATGGCTTGCTGCCAGGTACCAGCGGTTCCAAAAGGAGGCGGCAATGGCTCATACCCTGTGGTATGCCTGATTATAAATGCTGCAAGAATTTTTTTTTCCCAGTAGTTGGGGCTTGGTTTTCCATTTCTGTTGGCACTTTATCAGATTGGACAATGAAAATGCTAACAACAATTTATAATAGGTTTTTACTTTCTTCTTATATTTGCTTTCTTAAGCAGTGTAATTCTCCTGTAACGATGCAGCAGGGGAGTATTTACTTGTGTTGACTTTAAATTACCCATTTGAGTGGGAAAATTATTCTGTTCAACACATGTAAATGCGTTTCAGAAGCCCTTTCAGATCTGGGTTTTTCAGCCATTTTGATGAAAGTAAGTTCGACTTAGGACAAAGGGGAACTTGGCTGTGTTTGAGCACTCATGGTGGAGGAGAGGGCAAAGTATGTAGGAAGGACATTTTTTTCATTATAGTTGAAGCATTTCTTTGTTTTGAAAGATATTCTTAAATGCTCTTTATATGAAAAAGTAAGTGATGCAGGACAGCGGACAGCCATTCTGCTCTACCTCTCTGTACCCAGCAGATCACAAGTGGCTTTTGAGTGGACCTCCATGGAGGGAGTAGATCTAGAGCCGCAGAAACGTTTGGCAGCTTCCCTGTGGTTTTTGCTGGCTGCCCATTGTTCTGGGATGGCATTTAGAAGAGACCAAAGCAACCTCTGGGCTGTAGAGGGCCAGCACCTGGCACATGTGCATAGGAGGGGACATTCAAGCACCTGTGAGGATTCTAAGATGCAGAGATGGAGCAAAACCACAGCCAAAGTTAAATAAAAGTATGAAGGAAAGATGACAGAGCCTCCTTAACCATTTCTTTTTTTACTTTTCATTGGTGAAGAGATACACCACAACTATTCCCAATAGCAAACTTCAGCTCATTTTCTTCAGAACAGATTTTTGCTTGTGAAGATTTGCTTTGTTTGCACTTATTTCTGCTTTTTTCTCTATTTATGTTTTCCTCTATTCTTTATTTTCGTTCCATGCTTGCTCTCTCAGTAACAGGGTGTTCTGCTGTGCTGTCAACTGTAGTGCAAACTAGCTAAGGTGAAACTTCTCCCAAGCATTAAGTACTCTAGAGCCAGGCCTTGAATTGTGCTGGCAATAATATTTATGTATAATGGGGACAACGTACTTGCATTGTGGGAACATTCTCACCTTCTGACTTCCCAATCTAAATGGGTCATTTTAGAGAAAGGAAAATTCACTTTTCAGAACTTGACATACCATGCTGCTCTTGGAAGAGATGCATCAAGGTCCTTCCCAGTGTCTAGGGCATGGAAATGTTTGGGGTTTTTTTTTGTTTCTCCTGTAATTTTACTAGTAAGATATAACCTGAGTACCTGGAACCTGCATTCTGAGAGTCAAACCTTATTGCTTGGCCAGTTGGGATAGTGTAATGGTACGAGGGGTTAGTTGTAAGTGATTTGCATTACGTTAAGAACTCTGTAAGTCAGATATTTTTTCTACTTGCTGCATTATAGAATGGTACATTTTTTTCTTTTAATTGACAAGGCATTCATTTGATACTTTATTTAAGTCCTGGATGGTGCTTGAGTAACGTACAGGTCAGAGAGTTTCAGCCCTCCTGTGTTTAATTCGCAGTATATCTGAAATACCTTTTGAAAGTCTGGCACAAACAAAAAAAAAGGTTCATTCCTGGTAATTCTAGATTTTCATGAGGCAGAATCTCAATGTCCAAGAGTCACTTACAGGCTGAGGAAGCCAGTGATGATGTAGACTCTCTCAGAGAAGTTCCTGTTACTTCTTGGGCTGTGTCTTCTTCTCCAGAGGCTGATTTTGAAGCACTCCCCCGTTGGTAACGCTTAGATGGGAATAGCATGTTTTTGAAGAAACAAAATATACTGGAACTGTTCAATGGGGCTTTCACAGCTGGGTACAGCCTTTGCTGTGCAGTTTCTCCCTGTGAAGCCTAGGAAAGCACAAGACGCCTCAGCTTTGTCCTCAGCAATGTTCAGGCAGGAGAGCTCCTCAACAGCCTGGCGTGCTTGGAAGCCACGAGGTCCACATGTTGGTTAAATCCATATTAAAATGTAGTTCTTTATATTTTTATGTGTTAATTAAGTAGGACGATCTGCTCCTTTTGTATATGCCTTGCCTTTTGGAAGGGAAAGCACTGTAATGTGTGTTAACAACGTGGTGGGCAACATGAAATGGAAAAGGTGCATCTAGTCTTTTCCCACAGTGCTTTATGTCAGGGCTTTTCTTTTTTGTTTTTTCACTGTATAAGGGTGAGTGTAGTGGCTTTATTTGCTGTTGCTTTCCTTGTTGATACCGCTACTATTTTGTTCCTGAGCTGCCAGGGATTGGTACCTTAAGCTTAATGATGCCCATTTGGTAAAGCACCGACGGTGTGTCATCCTGAATTAACAGAGACTATCAGCTATACAGCCAGATAGGATGACAAATTTGGGAGCTACATCCTTGCTGGGAGCCCGTCACAGTATGGTCTTAGTGACAGCTGCTGGCAGTGTGTAGTAAGAGCTGGTGAAGTAAAAATAAGAAAGCCTGGTAAGACAGTAATCAGCTAGGAATTTGTATGGCTCATGCGCAACCTTTTAATGCCTTATATTTTCTCTCGTTAGTAGGTGGCTCCTCAAATTGGAGCATTTAGAGATCATAGATGAGGCTTGAACAAGGATGGCTGGTAACAGCACAAACATGAATTTTACAACAACCGGTCAAATGAAATAAAACAGAATGGTGTGCATAATGATGGCAACATTCACTTGCCTTACTGTTAATATGAATGCTAGTAAGATAAATATTGAATATCTGTAAATAAACTATCATTATGCTAGCATGGAACCTCCCTTCCAACTGTAATTCTTCTTGAGAAAGAAGCTATGGTTTTCCTTAATCTTTTCAATGGGCACTCTACACTGAATCATTTCCTTTAATTGCTGTTCTAAAATATATAACAGGTTTTTTAATGCCTACTTTTTATATTTATCTTTTTACTTTCCATTAATTGCAGTACCTCCATTCAAGCTTGAAAATTAAATTGCTTCCCCGACATTTTTCTTCTCTGCTCTATGTAAACATGGGATTTTTTTATTAGCCCTATTTCCAGTGAAGCTGAAAGTGCCCTGGCACTGGCTGCACGGGGAGGCTTTCACCAGTTGTCTTAGTTACAGGTGCTTTAAAGGAAACTCAGAAGAGTTGCCACACAGAGCAAACCTCATCTCTTTATCTCTTACTATAGGGGATTTGTCTCATGTTTGGGGGACTGAAGAGCAGAGTCAAGAAGCAGAGGGGTGGCTGTGCACCTCTGCTTTTCCACTGCCTGCTCTGGGCAGCTCAACAAGGCTTTGCAAGTTAAGGCTGAAACTGTGTGTGCCAGAGCTAGGGATTGTTATAAAGTCGTCTTTTCTCCTTTGCTTCAACAATCCACTTACTTCTTTGCTTTGCTTTGATTGTGGATTTGGTTAGTATGTTAATGGTATATATCAAAATCTGATTAGAGCTGAGGAGATGAATAAAGAAGTCTTAAAGTATTTAAAAATTAACCATCTTTCATAGCAATATGATATGCAAAGTCCGGTACATTTTGGTCCATGTGACATCACTGTAGCTGTTTCAAGAAAAAACTTATAGGAGAGAGGAGCAAGCGAGTCACCTTCTGAAATCTTTCACTGCATCTCAAATAGGAGGAGCATTCCAGCTCATAAGTTTTTATAGGTATTTCACTGGATTTGACAAAGGAGGTTTTACAGGCCAGGTAGAGGTACGTCAGCAGGGATGCAAGGTACACAGATGAAAGCGGCATCCGTTGCCTCCTGAGGATCTTCTCACGGCAGCTCACCTACAAAGCTCTCCCAGCAGGTCAGCTACAAAGAATGAGAGCATTAGCCCTTGTGCTCCCAAGGGCCTGTGGCAACGCTTCAGGGCAGGATGGGGGAATCCTGCGTGTGACCCACACCTTCCGGATCCACACCAATATGTAAACTGAGTTTAAGTGATAGGAGAAGTATGGTTAGAAAGCTTTTCTGTTGGCCTGACTGTCAGAAAGCAAGTTAGATGGTGTCTCAAACAAGCATTAAAGTACAAACAGTACAGTTCCATGTGTGTTATCAGCAATCTGGTACTGTCACCTGACATTACCATTTTCTGATGTTTTCTACTGCCTGTTTTGTTTCTGTTTCAATAACACCACACAACTTGACAATTTCAAGTGGCTGGATTGAAAATTTTGAGCTTTTTGCCCCTGCTCTGATTGACTGAGTTTGGTTTGGTTTCAGCTGGAATTTAGCAGTTGAAGTGCAGGGATAGATAAAAAAATGCAGATTTATTTTTTTATATGAGAACACACTTCACACACACACTCAGAAAGGTCAGTATTTTTATTGAGCAAATCTAACAGGCAGCAAAACATAATTTATATGTGAGGGATATGCCTTCATTTTCAGACCAACACTAAGTGCAATACTAAACAAACACAGGTGCTCCTAGATCTCAACTATTTAAAAAACAGTATGTGTATAGGTATAGAAATATAAAAGACAATTCAGTTGTTCCTTTTAACATACTCCAGGACTTTAGGTGAATTATTCCAGGTCATAAACTATTTTGAAATAGCGTTTATAAAGTATGGTGTGTCAGCTGTGGGGCATGATCGTTGTGAACTTTGATTCTTGGAAATACTTTTCTATTAGTAAGATTCAGTAGTATACAACCCTAGTGCTGCAGTACTTGCAGGCCAGTTCGTTGCTAGGAGCATGCTTGGGAATTGTAGCTTCTCTTCTGCAGTCCTACAAAGCCGCCTTGTCACTTCTCTTACCCCTTTCTACCCAGCCAACTTGTGGAGCGGTGGTGTGGTTTTGTGTGACTGGGTTCTGGCGGAGGAGGGGGGCTGCAGGGGTGGCTTCTTTAAGCAGCAGCCAGAAGCTCTCTGCAGGCCCCACAGAGCAAACACCAGCCGGCTCAAGGCCGGAGTCATTGCTGACCAAGGCCAAGCCCATCAGTGATGGTCACAGTGCCTCTGGGAATCACATGTAGGAGGGAAAAAAACGCAAGCAGCTGCTTTTTGCCCCCAGAGAAGGGAGTGAGAAGGTGTAAGAAACTCTGCAGGCACGAAGGCCAGGGAAGGGGGGAGAGGAGGCACCCCAAGTGCTGAAGAGAAAGATTCCTCTGCAGCCCGTGGGGAAGACCGCGGTGGAGTGGGTGTCCCCCAGCAGGCCATGGAAGATGACAGGGAGCAGAGACCCCACCTGCAGCCGGTGGAGAGGCCCCATGCTGGAGCGGGTGGAGACATGCAGAAGACGCTGTGACCTGTGTTGGAGCAAGCTCCTGGCAGGACCTGCAACCTGTGGATAGAGACAGAGACACAGACATGAGTGAGAGCGAGCGAGGCCCACACCAGAGCAGGTTTCCTGGGGACAGCTTGTGACTCCATGGGGGAACAGGCTGCAGCAGTCTGGGCTTGAGAGACTGAGAGACATTCTATGATTTATGACTGTATCCCATAGCAATGACCCACGCCAGGGCAGCTGGTGAAGAGCTGAAGAGTGTGAAGAATGCCCTTGCCAGCCCCCAAGAAGGAAAACAACTCGTGAGGAACTGACCAAAACCCCCATTCCCCCCACCACCCTGTGCCCTAATGGAGGGGGGTTAGTGAGAGAAATCATTAATAAAGTCTGCTAAGAAGGGAGAGGTGGGGAGAGGTGTTTTTAAGACCTGGTTTTAGTTCTCATTACCCTACTCTGCTACTCTGGTTTCACTCTGTATATGTGTGTGTAGTGTAATAAATTAGATGGTTGTCTCTTTTTTTTCCTTTTTAGTCCACATTGAGTCTGTTGTGCCCATGATGCTGATTGCAGAATGATTTCTCCCTGTCGTTATCTCGACTCCTGAGCCTCTCAATATATATATTCTCCCCTGTCCAGCTGAAAAGGGGAGTGATAGAGCGGCTTTGGTGGGTGTCTGGCCTCCAGCCAGGGCCAAACCTCCACAAGTGGTCATCCTTTTTTCCACTGAGGAAAAGGATATTCTGATGGCATAGCTTCACACACAGCCAAGCATCACCTCCTTGAATATGTGACTTTCTTGTGGATAAAGAGAGTGTATCCCAGATAAACCTGAAAAGGCAGCAGTCCATGGTAACTCTAGCTGGCAGCAGGCCTTGCCCAGAAAACCCCGACATTCACTAAATTGTTTTGGGGGGTGGGGGGACCAGGGATGTTGTCTGATGTATCTGTAGGCAGTTGCTGACTTTAAGGATTGTACATTCTAAAAAAGCACACTTACACATTTCAGAAAACTTCTGGCTGTTAGGAAATGGCTGCACATGGTGTCTGCTGACCATGTGGGTTCTGGAGGAACTGACAAATTTGAATTTCATTGGCCACCTTCCTCCTTCTTTTAGCTGTTAGGAAGATAGGACTTCAGAGAACAACCCTGGTTATTGAATCCATTTCCCAGCAGTGCGAGACGTTGCACAGAGCATCTGCACACCACAGTCTACAGGAATGCTTTCCTGTTGGGATTTGGGGCAGATATTTCCTTCCTCTCTCTAAAAAAGGATTTGAGTATTACAAGTGACTTCTGGCATTGACTTTGGCTTCTTTAGTAGGAGCAGCACGTGAAAAACAGAGCTGCACACAAATGAGAAACAGAACAGCATGAAAACCCTTTGTGTAGGCTCAGAGCCAGAGTACTGGACCTTGAATGGGAGAAAATCGTCTCAAACCATACTTTTGCCCTTGTTACATTACTTTTTTCACTTCCTTGGCTGCATTGCTACCTGTGTTTGGGAGGAGGGGCGGTAGCCAAAGTGTGGGTGAAAGCAACTACAGATGGTTATAGCGAACATCATCAGCTTTGGGAATGCTGAAATGAGAACAGTTGCTTTCTTGTGATGGCACGAGTGCTGTACAGCAACGTAGTGCATAGTGTAGTGGGGACTCATCACTGCCTACCAAAAGAAGACCTGCATCCACCAGAGAATTCACTACAGTACAGTGCCTGAAAGAGCTGGGGAGGAAAACATGGCTCACATGAAAGGTGAAAAAGAAAGAACCAGAAGTTTCAGTTATGAAAGAACTATGTTCTTTCTAGAAATAAAAACAGTTGTCATTGCAGCTCTCAGCTCGTTCTGAGTGTGATCAGGAGAATATAAATAATCAATGATTTTCCATAAAATGGAATCTATAGTATATTAGTATATTATTACTGCAATAATAAAATCCTTTTTTAGCTTTAAACAAGCCCTTAGCAGATCATTACAGATGCTCCCAAGCTGATTTTTTCATGGGTTGAACTGAAATGAACACTGCAGCTGACGATCTTCTTGGCAGAGGTGGCCTGGCACTGCACGGGTGGAAGCTGCAAAACCCCCAGCCTGCTGCTTCCTCTTCACAGGCTCCAGCCAATTAGGGATTTTAGTGGATCCCTCCTGCTCTACACTTGTGCTGCTGCCCAGTGGCCCCCCTCCTGCGGGTGATGGGATGAAAGCTGCCTAGCTGTCATTTTTTGCAAGTGGTGGTCGTGTTTTTGGATTCACACACCTCACTTTTCTGAGAGGAGGAGGTTGCTCCTAAACTCATTACTCTCATTTCAACCCTAAATGCATTCGTGGCCAGCGTGCACCCGCTTTGTTCCCAGCGTCATTGCCCTTTGCCTTAAATAGCTCTCTCTTGTCCTTGGTGTGTAATCCCCTCACAGGCAGGTTCATATCCCCTTACCCCCCTTCATCCCACTTCATGCAAGGCTTTGAAAGCCACGTGTCTCTCCTCCTGCTAGAGGGACTCTCCATTGCCTCACCATCCCGGAAGCCTTTCTTTGTACCTGTTGCAGTGCCACCTCACCTTGAACAGGGATAACCTGACTCAGGCCCATTACAGATTGTGGATGGGGTCACCAGTGCTGTGCTCAGAGGCAGCCTGTGCTCAGCTGCTTCTGGAAATACCTCGCCTTTAGAAGCGCACCGCTGAGTTGTGTGCGCCTTTTTCTCTACGTGTCTGCCACGAGTGGTTCTTCATAAACACTGTGGTCAGCTGGCACTCAGAAATCTTTTTCTTCCACTGTTATCTGAAAAGTCATAACCTTGAATCTTCTGGCACTGATCCCAGCAGCATGACCATGAATTTGGAACCATTGAATTTCATTGCGTATCTATTACCACACATTTCAGTGCCATATTCTGCTGTTTCTGAAGGTCATAGGAGCCTAGATGCCTGAATGCAGTGTTGTTCGAAGAGAGTTTCACACCACTGCTGTTGTGCATGGTGACTTAGGAGCTAGTAAATCACTTTTTAATTCTCTTCATTTCTTCTTACTGCTAAATCTTAACTTTGTACTATCAGCAGCTAAACAATCCGATAGCTCTGCTTTTCCTCCAGTTGCCACAGCCAGCAAAGTGAGAAATTGCCCTGGGTCTCGTGCTGCTGGGGATGGTGTTGATGTCTCTCATTATAATCAGAAGGAAGCTGTCTAAGGTCAGCAAAGTCATAATTACAGAAATAGTATACCCATATGGATGGTGGCAGACTAGCACCTCGTTAGGGATGAAACTGGACTGATACTGCTCCGTGTCTGCCCAAGAGTTGTCGTCTGCCTGAGAGGCCTGGTTGCTGCTTTTGCCTTTCCGATGATGGTGCAGTGGAGAATACTTTTTCCCACTTGCTGACTATGCACACGTGTGAGATGGGTGCAATAATTCCTCTCCTAAGCTGCACTGCAGCAACTCCCCTTCAGAGCTGTTTTGCAGAATCTTTGCTGACTGTGTCTGTTCTGACCACTTTTATGGTCTCTGCTGACATCCAGCACGTGTGCTAGTGCAAAGAGTACTTTTTTTCCCTGTCCTTTTGACTCAGGATGAACACACATTATATTTTCTTCCTCTCTAGAGCTGGACGAACTGTGCCGTAAGGTAACTATATGCTCACTGCATGTTCTGGTTTTTGTTGTAGTCCTGTTCAGAAAAGAGGTTTTGATGATTTGCATGGGTGTAAGATGGTGGGCTGTGATGCTGTAGTTTATTTCTACATGTCTGAGCACTATTACACGTACAGAGGGGAATTCCTTTGCTGGCTGATTGGCTGAACTACCAAAACTCATCATCAGAGACTCTCTCAAAGTCTCTTCCCTACCCTGCTCAGACCTATAGGCACCAAGAAAGTCTTTTCACTGAAGTCTTGTGCCAACACAGGCTTTGAACGTGATGCTAGTCCGATGGCCACGGATAGCACCAGAGGCCAGTTTTGAGTGTGTTTCATTTTATTTCCTTTACTTTCTCCACATAGGGATTATAAAGTTTAGATTCTGCATGGAATTATTATGAGGGAAACAACCAACAAGAGCATTTTAGAATCACAGAATTGTTGGGGTTGGAAGGGAGCTCCAGAGACCATAGGGTCCAACCCCCCTGCCAAAGCAGGCTCCCTAGGACAGGTCACACAGGGAGGCATCCAGACGGGTCTTGAATATCTCCAGAGAAGGAGACTCCACCACCTCCCTGGGCAGCCTGTCCCAGGGCTCTGTCACCCTCGCTGTGTAAAAGTACTTCTGCATGTTGGTGTGGAACTTCCTGTGTTCCAACTCTAGGCCATTGCCCCTTGTCCTGTCCCCACAGACCACTGAGAAGAGCCTGGCCATTTCCCCTGTGCCCCACACTTCAGATATTTATAAACATTAATCAGATCCCCTCTCAGTCTTCTTTACTCAAGAATGAACAGTCCCAGTTCATTCAGCCTTTCCTCATATGGGAGATGCTCCAGGCCCTTAATCATCTTTGTAGCCCTTCTCTGGACTCTCTCCAGGAGATCCCTGTCTTTTTTATACCAGGGAGCCCAGAACTGGACACAATACTCCAGGTGGGGCCTGACCAGGGCAGAGTAGAGGGGGAGGATCACCTCCTTGGACCTGCTGGCCACGCTCCTTTTGATGCACCCCAGGATTCCACTGGCTTTCTTGGCCACCAGGGCACACTGCTGGCTCATGGCCAACCTGTCACCCACCAGGACCCCCAGGTCCTTCTCACAGAGCTCCTCTCCAGCAGGCCATCCCCCAGCCTGTACTGATACAAGCAGTTATTCCTCCCCAGGTGCAAGACTTTACACTTGCTTTTATTAAACCTCATCTGGTTTCTCCCTGCCCAGCTCTCCAGCCTGTCCAGGTCTCGCTGGATGGCAGCGCAGTGTTCCTGCGTGTCAGCCACCCCTCCCAGCTTTGTATCATCGGTACTTGCTGAGGGTGGATGCTATTCCCTCATCAAGGTCGTCAATGAAGATGTTAAACAAGACCAGACCCAACACTGAGCCCTGGGGAACACCTCTAGTCACAGGTCTGCAGTCCCATCAGCTCAGGTGTTGAGAGTAGCGGTGTGGCAGGGCAGTGCCAGGCTACAGGCAATGCTGTGCTCTGCTCTCCAGGCTGGTGTTGGAGGAGAGCTGTGCTAGTAGCTCTGAGGTGGACAAAATACTTGTCTCAATGACATTTTTGGATAAGCCATATCCAGACTTGGGAAGCATGACTAGGTCTCTAGCCAAATACTGGATGGACTGGGCCCTCTTCAGAACAAATAGATGATAGAGGAAGAAGAATATGCGAAGGAAAAATTGAGGAGAAAGCAGCTTAGCTGCAAATGAGGTTTCAGCAGTGCAGGTGCAGCATTTGCAGCACGTCCTGATGCATGCTGCAGAGATGTTGCCTCATGTCTCCGTGGTTGGTCTCCGCTGCCATCTCGTACCTCATGGACACAGGGAATGTGAAACACCCATCAGTTCAGTGTTAAGCTCAAGCAGCGTTCTCGGTCCCAGCTTTGTGCCTCCCGAGCCTTTGCCCAGCTGCTGGCCCTTGAAAACTGAGCTCTGTGAGCCTGATTCGTGATGAGGTTATGGCTGCCTGCCATCTCTAACCACAGCTCCACAGAGGAGGTTCGGGTGAAGGGAGGTGAGGCCTGGTCCTGCTTCCATCACAACTTGGACAAACGGGTGATCTGCAGCCAGCCTCTCACCTGAGGTGCTTGGTCCTGCCTGATGCAGGCTGCAGCTCTGCAGAAGCTCTGGCTGCTGAACAGGTTGAAGCTAAAGTCATACAGCTGCGCTCTGGAAACAGCCTGTGCCCCCACAAGCTCAATCCAAAGCAGGCTTGTCCCCCATCAACCTGGTTTTGTGCTGGTGGCTACAGACCACCATGCAACCCCTTCACAAGTGATCACAACTGACATGTAGGAGCCGTGGCACACATCAGTATTGGGGAAGCTGGATGGCCTCAGGGCTCTGAGCCCTGCTCCCCCAGCCAGCGGTGGGTGCTGAAGGCACCGCCTCTCTCTCATTATGTGCTTTAGCTGGCAGAGTGGGATGCCGCTTTTGATGTCTTCAAACTGTAAGTTCTTTTTCCTCAGACGTTCAGTCATGCATATTTAAAGCTACGTTTCAAGAAATTAGGTCTGAAAATTCCCAGCAGGATTGTAGTTTTGCATTTTATTTTTATCCAGAGATGACCACATTTTTTTCCTGCTGCCAACTTAAAAGATACATTAATTAATAGAGCCACTGGTGACTAAGCTGTAAACCAGAATATTTTTGCTCATTTCATGAAGTGTTTTACATAAAAATAGGCATAAGCCTCATGATGAAGAACTTAATTTTACTAAGATTTCCAAGTAGTTAAGTTCCACATAGTAGTTATTTTTCTGTTAAGTGCAAGGTGTAATAAAGCTGAGTTTTCACTGTAAGGTTATAACTGTTTATTATAACCATTCATTATGTGCATGGTCTTGGTATGGAGATCAGGTCCCAAATCTCACTATTACTCCTGAATCTTCCTACAAGTGGCATGTAATTACTTATTTCCTTATAGGAAAATTCTATAAGAATAGGTATTCGCTACTGTATTACCAAGAAATTATTAGTTTTGAGGCACGCTGCAAGAGTGTTTTCAAGCTCTGTGTTGTGTGTCCCCTTCTCACTGCACTCTTCATTAGGACATCTTGGACCACAGCCAATTCTTCATCCTGCAGCAAACAAAATGACTGATGTTTTCTCCCCTGATGTTCAATAAACAACCATTGGCCTCTTCTCTTGGTTGCAAGGAGAAAGTTGCAATCACCTCTCTGGTTTTTTTTACCTGTTTTCCCTATAGAACATTCCCTGGTGTCATTTCTGCCCTGGCCTGCGTGAAAAGTGCCATTTAACCTTGGTGTATGGATAGTGTATGAATGGGTGGGGGTGCTGGAAAAAAAATGGTTTGTTTGCAAGACATTCACCTGCTATCAGAGGTCATTTAACTCTGCTCCTTGCTGTGAATAGAGGCACTGTTAAAGTTAGGGATGTAAGCACATGCTCTTGTCTGTGGAGTTGGTGGTGAGTAGCCAGATCAGCTGTGTTCTCTGTAGTAACTTAGTATTCACTTAGGCATCTTACTCAGTGTTTTATTTCCTTCTCATAATTTTTTTTTAATCAGGACTGCAGTGTGACCTCAGAGGATATTGACTTTTTGGCAGCTTGCTCACAACTGGTATTCATAGACTTGGGATGGCATCACAGCAAGAAAAAGCACTGAACCTTAGAAATATTTAAAAGAAAAGAAATAGGATACCAGATCGCTTACAGAAAGTAGCTGTGGAAGAAGCAGTTGTTAAGCCTCAGATCAGTGTGTCTAATCAAAATGTCCCCCACTGTGGTGGCTGTCCCCTGCCCCTGGTGCACTAGATACTCAGCTCTGACCTGGTGGCGACCTGAGAGCAGAGGCAGCCTCTGCGCTGCTGCAGTTTGCACACTGATGGTTTCTGCAGGGAGGGCATGGGCCAGCAGTTTTAGTTAGAGTCACAGTTTGGGGTGGGCACAGCAAGCGCTGTGGTGGGTAATCAATTTTGTGACAGCAGCAGCTAGTACTAGATGGATGCTGAGCAGCAGGGATCACAACTCAAGTGGGCGGCTGGGGTGAAGGGATGAAGCAAGACCCATTGTGCCCCACATCCTATGCACGCAAGGGGAAAACACAGCCCTGGGCCCAAACTGTTGCAGTCAACCCAGGGGAGACAGGGAGTGGATCGCAGGGACGAATGTAATCTAACAAACTAACCCCATGGTGTTTTTTCTTCAAATCCTTTTGGCTGGATTTTCTTATGAAGGGATTATTTAGATGGAAAACTCTGGCAAGAAAGGAAGAGGGACAGGCCTGCGTTACAAGAGCAGGGAGACAAAAAATTGTCATGTCAGGTACTGGGGGATGTATTAGGAACCGGTGAAGTCAGGGACTGGAAGGCACTAGAGCAGTTATGTACCAGAATAGCCACTGAAGGTGATTTCTCCAAACACAGTCACCTTTAGACTGTCTCTCAGTTTTCAAATGGTCCAGAAATGGTTATTAATTGGCTCGGAGATTTTTCTTGAGTGAAGTCTTTACTGAGTAGAGTATAATCACAGTGCATTTTAAAAAAAGGCAAGGAGGTTTTACCAAAACCATTTGTTTCTGATGATATTCTATCATCAGAATACTTTTTTATAGCTTCTTCAATTTTAGTGTGACTACTAGGCAGCAGCATTGACGACCACACCTTTGGTGATGCTTTTGTGTTTGACTTTTTTCTGTCAATGGGCATGATTTTTTTTTTCCCCAAAGGGGAGGTAAGGACATGAAATAGTTTCCTTCTTCCCAAGATACGGCTCATGACATCTTCATTTCTTGGTAGCTCCAGCAGAGGACGATCCTGTGCAAAAGGTAACCCAAGCCGGCTTTGTAAGTGTAGTCAAGTTCACCACGTGTGAGAACAGAGAATTCAGCTGTGTTGCTGGCTTACATGCATTTCTGTGTTGTGTCATCTTTTCTTATTGCTTTGCTCCTGCCTGTGAAGAGCTGACATTGAAGCTCAAAGGAAGATTTAGGTTGGTTTAGTCACCTGCCTGCCTGATGAGAGCCCAGAGGCCAAGGCAGGAAAATACTCGAAGCCAGCCACTTCCACTGCTTGGCATGCTGTAGAGCAAGAACATTTTGAATGTGATCCCTTGCCTATTTTGGGAAAGTTATAAAATTTTCAGAGGTAGGCCAGTTATTTTTAAGCCTCTCTGGACATGCTTTTAACGCAGGATTTGTTCTGGATGCTGTCAAGGTCGACCGTTTTCTTCATGAAAAAGTTTCCTCCTTTAGGGAGATGTCTGGTCAATCTAATTAGCTGCGGTGCCTTGATCCTCTCTCATTTCCTCACAGCCTGCTGAAGCCATCGCTAGACCCTTCAGCTGCAGCCAAGATGGATTGCAGTAGTTCTTGTCCGCCTCCCCCTGGCTTCATCCATTTTATGTACAGACTTTTTCTAGCCTGTTTGAGGAGAAGATTGCGGTAGAGCTGTGCAGAGGAAGCACTCCTCTACCAAAATGCGGGGGGGGCTGGTGTTTGGGGAAGGAAGCATTGGAATCGAGGAGCTGAAGGTATCGGCAACACGGGTATTTTCCTTGCATCTGAACCTTTGCTGCAGCTTTGGATCTCTTTTTCAGCTGCACACATTTTATGTTCACTGAGCAAGGTTGAAAATATGAAATGAAATAGATAAATTATACCTATAATGAGATCCTGATAAATGAAACTGCCCTCCTGCATCTCGGTTCTATGGATAATGAACCAGGCTAGGGAAATGCTGAGCTCTTCCTGCTGCTTTTGGAAGCAGTAGGGGTGGCTCTGTATCTGTCAGGATGGAGTTCCAAGTTTTATTTTGCCAGAGCTTAGGAATCGAAATAGCTAACATCTGTAATGAACAGGAGGACACGAATTCTGTAGACAAATAAACTAGTGATTACTGCTGCACATTTATCTTCACTTCTGCAAATGATAAACTTTAAACGTTCCATATGGAAGCCCTGGGTATAAATTAGTTCCTCTGTATCTGGGTCTCTCGATTCTCTGCGGATGCGAGATGAGGTAGCTCTCATATCTTCCATCGCAGTTTACGGCAGCAGCTCCCTTTACATCATGCTACCAATGCTCTGGGAGATTTGGGGTCTGAAGGCAACAAACTCAATTAGGATGTAGTGTGCATGCAGTTTAAAGGAGTACACAGTGTTTTCTTGCTTAATTCTGACAGAATTAAAGATAGGGCACTTTACAAAGTTATTCTCTGGATCCTTTTGTCTTATTTATGTATTCTGTTGCTGTTGAAGGAAGAAATTTTTTGTTTCATTTTTGTCCTGGTGCTATTAGGAAGAAATAATTCTTAGATGTTTTTCTGTTGCCCTTTATTGAGAAATGTGTGTATTTATTTAGTTCTGATTTCATTAGTGCCCAACGTTGCTAGAATATCACTCTCTCCACCACTTCTAAAGCTATAGTGCATCCCCTTGTAGTAATGCTGTTGGCCATATCTTTGTCTATGTGTCTTTTGAAAGCAGGTGGTTTATTGGACAAGTGAAGTTAGACTTAACATTCAGTTCACTCATACTTCTGCCTGCCTGCTAACTTTTTCACCACATCCAGTCATCTCCAGAACTGGGGGCCATACTGCAGGAAACATTGGAAACATCTGTACCAACACTGAAGGAAGCCAAAAGAGCTAGAAAGCCTGCCTTTGACCAAAATCACTAACTGGTGGGATGTGTCTGTGTTACTGTGCTTGAGAAGAGGCAGGACAAGGCAAGGAGAGATGCTCTGGTGATCCATGTTCAGTCTTGCTGTCAGGGGTAGAGCTTGTTGGGGATTTTTTCCCCAGGTTTTTTTTTGGGTTTTGGTTTTTTTTTTTTAAGACAGAACTTGACAATTCATCTAGATTAAAACAGTCCATCGGAGCATCTTGAGTCCCATGACCTACCTGCTTCATTTCCTGCCATCTCATCAGTCAGGGGTTCCTGGGGTGTGTTTACCAAGTCTGAGTTCAGATGCAATGAAATATGAGACTTGCTAGTGCTAAACAAAGCAATCTTCAGTTACATGTAGCCTCTGCAATCCTTGCCCTAATTGGATATCCTCTATGTTGTTTTTTTTTTTACCTTTAAAATGTTTGATCTAAATGTAGGTCTAATGATGCTTTATTGAATGTCACATCCTGGGTTTCCTGGCTGAGGAAACTTGAGTCTAGGGGCTTCCAGTACAGTGAATTTTTGTAAGGAAGATATGATCTGACTTTGATGAAATCCAGGATGAAATAGCTTTCTAATAATGTTGAAGGCTGGAGAAAGAGCACAGAAAAGAACCAGAATCTTGAAGGTTGGAAAAGACCAAACATCAACTCAACACCACTGTGCCCACTAAACCATGTCCTGAAGTGCCATGGCTACACAGTTTTTGAACACCTCCAGGGATGTTGACTCCACTACCTCTCTGGGCAGCCTATTCCAATGCCTGACCACCCTTGCGGTGAAGAAATTTTTCCTTACATCCAATCTAAACCTCTCTGATGCAACTTGAGGCCATTTTTTCCCTTTTCTCCTGCCAAAGTAAAAAGTGATTCAGGGTTGATGGTCTTGAAAGGTCAGTGCAGTAATGGTGTATCAAAGGCTGTCTTAATTTTCTCAGCTTCCCTCATGTCTCCAGCCATAAGCCTCTAGCAGGTATCAGCACCTTGCAAACCTTTGCTGTGCTGAGACTGGCAGTGACTTCTCCCACCCAGGGATGAGCAGGAGAAGAGCCAGGCTGCCCGCTCTGGCAGAGCTGCTTCGGTGGAGGCTGCTGGCAGGAGGTGCTGTGGGTGCTGTTGGGGATGAGGAGTGCTTCAGGCAGGGCACGGGACTTTCGTGGCTGGGACCTTTGCTGGCAGGGTGGACTCTGAGGCTAGAAGGAGAGCACCATATGTCAGGAGAACAAATGAAGCGATTTGGCCTGGAAACACATGCAGAAAGAGAGCATCCATTAAAATAATGGGAGAGGCTGTACAGTTTGAAAGCATTAAAAAGAGCTGACAAAAAACAGCACTAACAAAGAACTTGCAAGCCCCTCTCACTGTCACGAAACCGGCCCGAGTTTCTGGAGGCTTGTTATGGCAGCTGGACTGGCCCTGAGCACGAATAAACCAGGCCTGACCTGGCTCCTGGCACAAATCTCTCTCTAATGATGTCATCTGTTTAGGGATGAGTGCAGGCTTTGACCGCTTTTATCCAGGTGTGCAGTATTACTGTTTAAACCAAGGTTCTTCTAAAGAAAATGGAAACTGCAGAGCTCTTTTCTGAATCAAAGCAGTGGGCATGTTTATGACAGGCCTTGAAACCTGATATTTTGGGGTTTCACCTGCCTGACTCTGGCTGGGCATAGTATAGGCAGCTCCACCCCAGCCCCCCATCATCCGTGGAGCCCAGCGCTGTGAAGTGGTCAGAGATCTGCTTCAGGAGGATAGGGTCTCCACGTCGGGAGTCCCAGCCTCCTGATTCAGCTGTGAGCTTGGGCACTGCCAGCCCAGCCCTGGAGGTTGCCCCACAGACTTCATTAATCCTGCCCTGAGGGCAGCACCATGCGCACCGGGCACCCCTCGGCTCCCCTTGTACTGTGCTGTGAAGGCAGACCTGTCATTAGCTGCTGGTCAAGGGCACAGTGTGATACATGGTGGCTGGCAGATACTCAGAATGGCTGGTAAATATTCAGAGCTACTCAGGCAGGCCTTCTCTGTGCATCCTTCCTCTGATCAGCCACCTCTGGGTGCATTCAGACTCTGAGCTTGAAACAGTAAAAAAGAAACAACCAACCCACAGAGCCAGAGATGCTTGAGAGAGGTGACAAAAGCCATGGTTGCCTTCATCATACCGTGTTTGTCACAGCTGCTGTTGCGTAAAACAGGGCCGGACCTCACAGAGGCCACTCTGACTCTTCTGCTCCCTGGGGGCCGTGGGGGTCCCAGCCCTGCAATGAGCAGCTACTGATGGTTCTCCCACAGTTCCTTACATTTGGGCAGGATCTCTCCTGTAGTCACTTTTTAGAAGCTAAACCTTATTATTTTTTGCCTTTGCTAATGCTTGTTTTTTCTGTACCTCTCGAGGTCTCTCATTTGGGGCATCATAAGAAACACCACTGCCAGTTCCTTTCTTCTGTGTCTTCTGAGGAGCTAGGGTGGGGTTGTGCCTCCCTCTTAGTGCGTTTCCAAGACGAATCTTAATTATTGGAGGGGCCAGGCTTTGCTGTAGAAGTCTGATGGTGGAGCAGGACTTGTGCTATGTTGCTTCGTGTGTGCCAGCTGTTGCTGGTGTTTATAAATAAAGCTGCTCTGGATGGTGAATCTTGGCTAGGGACGGGATGGGGATGGGAAGAGGGACAGAGTGTGCTTTAAAAGTCAAAAGGCTTGTGGTTGCTCTCCTCTGACTGCCAGGGTATCTGAAATATTTTGTGCATGTCCAGGAGATGATGTGCATGTGTTGATGATATCCATATATCTATCTGCCACTGTTTATGTTGATTTTGTAATCATCTTCTGTTTTGCCACTGAACTGTATCATCGTGGTCTGAAAGGAAACATTACAGTGGGAAGGGGGTGAGGAAGACTGGAGAGACTCTGCATTGCAGGAGGGTCTGTGAGTTAACTTTTAGACCTTTGAGATGCAAAGGGACCCACATCACCTATTGGGCCTGACCCACAGGTCGCACTGGACACAGAATTAGGCTGGCATGGTGGCTGCGAGTCAAACTGAAGGAATTGTTTCACTAGTCAGGTACAACCACACAGGGCTCATTCCCCCAGCCTGTTGGAGGGAGAGGTAGAGTAGAAGAAGATGCATGTGGTGATGGTGAGTGGCAGGAGCAGTGTGTATTCCTGCTGCTTTATTTTCAGGCCAGCGCTATCCCAGTCTTACGTCTGCCTCTGTCCTTCCTGCTTTTAAGGAAAACAAACCTGAAAGCCAATCCAAACAAGAAGCCAGTCTATTGATTGTTCCCTTGATTGTGTGATGGAGCAGAGAGATAGAGATAAAAAGTGTATCTTGAAAACAAGGAAACAAGATTTGCCTTTGGGTGGAGGTAGACATTAGTCATTCCACTACTTGTGCTCTGTTAAATAAAGGTCATGAAAGGTTTGCAGAGAAGCCTTCTGGTTTTAATTCCTCACAAGCAAAATTCCAGCAATCCAAGGTGCATCTGCAGCGTGTCTTAGTGGAAACGTCCCATTCCGTCTGCGCTGTGCCTGCCTTGCAGAGGGTTTAGACCTCCCCACAAGCTGTGGGATTTCCTCAGTCCCATGTAAAGCCGAGCTTTTTTTATGAAACAGAGAGGGAATGAGCCACCAGGAGAGGCTCTGCTCCTTTTTTCCAAATTCTGTGTATACCATAAATGGGATAGGCCCCCCTGAGGTGTGGGGAAACCAAGCTCTTAAAATACATAGTAAAGGGTTAGTAATTGTTTCAAATAGCTTAAAATGCTTTTTATTGCAAGGCTTGAGTTCTCTTTCAGATGTGAAGCTGCTTGTTCCTTTTGGCAGTGAAGGCTGGTTTTATGTCTCCCTGGGGACAGTGGTAAAACTTCCAGCAGCTCAGAGGCAGACACCAGCCCTTTGTCGAACAGGAGGCGAGAAACCAAAAGTTGTTCTGTGGGTTTCCTGGTCCCCCACAGCTCACCTTCGGATTTGGCTGATTAATCTGTGTCTTCTGAGAAAGCTTTTGTTAGGGAGAAGAGGGAGAGGGGTGAAGATAGCTGTGGTGTGGGGGTGGGACCAGGCTCAGCCGAGACGTTTGATGCCAGTGGGTAGGTAAACTGCTTGGTGATTTTTTTTTGATACTTGGCTGTTAGTTGGTGGGATGCAAGAGCAAGGAATCAGTGCTACACATGGAGCTTCACTGAAAGATGCTAGCTTTATTCCTGTGGCCACTGTGGGCAGGAGAGCAGACATCCCTGATAATCCTGTCCCAAAGGTGTGACAGAAATGCTGAGACCTGCTGTGGCTGATGTAGTGGGGGGAGAAGGAGAAGCTTAGGGAGACAGAGGGACGTGATGGGTTTCCCTGCCAGTGGTGAGCTCTGGTGTGCTCGTAGTGGGAGCCAGGTGAGGTCATGTCTTCCCTACAGCTCTAGGAGGTGTGGGGGGAGGAAAGGGATGAGCTGGGAAGTGCCAGAATTGCCCGGTGAGGTTATTTTCTCTCTGGTATAGAAAGGATCTCTTCTTTCTGAGCACATGTTAACTCGCTTTTGTCTGACTAACCCCCTTTCTTTCTGTTTCCCTCTGCTTCTGTTTCTTTATTCTCTTCTTTTTTTATTTTCTTCTTTTTCCCTGTGTCCCTCCCCTTGTGTCTTTCTTCAGAGTGTCTGTTTTGTATCCTGCCTCCTCCTGGCTTTTTCCTTAGGTGGCTCTGATTATTCAGGAGCTCTGCTGAAGGCTCTTCTGTTCCCTCTCCAAAGAGGGAGAAGTGCTGCACCAGAGCAGCGCTTGCTGCCGCTGCCACAGGCACAGGTCGAGCAAAGGACAGGCTCCTTTCCCTGCTGCTGGTCTAAAGCAGAAGGATGGCAGAAAGAGGCAGTGGGGAGGCAATGACAGGGGTGCACCCTGAATAGTCCTTTTGGAGCCAGCCTAGGTAAAAAAGCCAAGAATCTGGTTTGCTTTGTTCATTTGAGAAGGCTTTCCTTGAATTAATTCACATCGACCTGTATGAGAAGTAGCTGACAGATCTGACAACATGGCTCAGCTGGGATGCTTTAGGTGCAACATAACTGTGAACAAGGATCCTCTCCATGAATAACCACAAGGCAACCCTGGTGTAATAGGGATGGATTTCAAGATTTCATGGCAGTATAAAGATGTTCACAAGAGAAAACTTGGAAAGCAGACTGAAAGAAAGACAGAAAGAATACTGTCAGGACATTATTTTTTTCTGCTTCTGCCCCTCAGCAGTGACCTGGAAGAGTTAGTAAGAAGTTTTGTGGGAATTCAGGAAGCATTTGCAGAGCTGGCACTCAGGACTGACCCTTCATGCCCCACCTTTGGTTGTGCCATAGGACTGAGTCCTGTGTGTACCATCTCGAAGCAGATGTCTCAGCATGGGTGCCGATCAGCAGATGGAGCAGGCACTCATGTGCCTGCTGCTCCATGTCAGCAGACAGCACACCCTGGGCTTCCCCCATGTCCCTGTTGGTGCTGGCAGCTGGTGTGCCCCGGCTGCCCTGCGGCATGGCAACCTCTGCTTGCGTGCCTCGGGCAAGAGGCTGGGTGGTCCCAGGACCCACTGGTGCCCTCCCACCCCATGTCAGAGGGGGAAAAGCTTCTTCACAGTCAGGGGGGTTACTTGCTGTATATACTGACCTCACTTGGCAGAGTAATGCACCACAAGGCATGGTCCTGTTCCCGAAATTGTGGTTTTAAGAAGGATGAGGCATCAAGCAGCAGGGTTTTGTGGTTCAAGCAGTTTCTGTGGCAAAACTCAGGAGGTGTGAGGTGGCGGCGGTTGTTGTCGGCTTTTAGTAAGAGCAGTGGATTTGGCCGCCTCTCTGTGTGCTGTAGGAGCAGAAAGCCTGTTCCTGCAGGCAATGCACCACATCCTCCCTTGGCAGTCATCAGCTTTGTGGTGATTAGTGCTAGATGCTTGTCCTCCAGTGGCAGCCTTCACGTAATATCTCCGGATGCTGGAAATTAATTTTCTCAGTCCATCCCTCTGGAATTAATAAAAGTCTTGAGGCTTCCTTCTGGCAGCACAACAGCACCAGTGAATCTCTTCAGCATCGCTGTGTATTGAATTTGGATGCCTTCCCTGGTAGCTCCTGAAGGCTTTCTCCTCTTGCTTTGCAGATCACAGGCGTTATCCTTCTCGCAGTCGGCGTCTGGGGCAAGCTCACCCTTGGCACCTACATCTCTCTTATTGCTGAGAACTCCACCAATGCCCCCTACGTTCTCATCGGGACGGGGACCACGATCATCGTCTTCGGGCTTTTTGGCTGCTTTGCCACTTGTCGTGGCAGCCCATGGATGCTGAAACTGGTAAGCATGCCATAGTGCCTTAAGCAAGGAAGGGAAGAGGTTTTGTTGGTGTATTGGGATTCCCTCCCCTAAGCCCCTGCCAAGCTTTACCAGATGTTAATGTGGTTTTTTAGGCACATAAGCTAAATTTTATTGATCTTAATGTTCAACACGTGTGTCTTTTGGACAAAGAAGGGGAAAAAACTGTTTGCCAAAGCCAGTTGTTGATTGAGTATGAATGAATTTTGCTACCACACAGTGTACAGGCCCGTGTGTGGTTGGGAGCAGGATTCAATGTTGGTGATGAACTACTCTGTGAGTAATTTTGCATCATTCTGTTTTTCTGTGAGCCAGAGAGGCATATTTACAATCTTTAAAATGTCCGAAGCATCATAAAGCTAAAACTCCTTTGAAGTGTATTTCAAAGGGAACATCTTAAAACCTGGATGTGAAATCCATGGAAAAAATAGTTGGTACCTTCTAAAAGCACCCTAGCCTTTCTTTTTGTCCTGATATTCACTAGGAAAAACCCAAGTCAGCCCCAGGAAACAAAGCTCTGCATGGTATGTTTGTGCTCATCTCAAAAGCAGCATGGACTTGAGGTACACTAAGCAGCTGCTTCTCAGTGCAGTTTAACTTCTCTCCCTGTTTCCCTGTTCTGAGTTTTCCAGCTCTCCTTAAAATGCAAAGTAACTATAGGTTAAGCAAACTTGTACAATAAACTGTTTCTGCAAATGTTCAGGAGCAAAATCCTCCATGTGTAGTGATTTGAAAGGTGAAATAGCACTTGTGAAGCACTGAGATAATGGAAAAGGGCTGGACAGCACAATGCATCTCTTGCCACAGTATTTTGGGGCTGATGTTCAAAGGCAGTGGCATGATTCTTCTGCTGTTTGAACTACAGTTTTTTAAAAAGTACATCTTAAAGAGTGTTAATTTCCTCAGTTGATGGCACAGTAGGAGAGAGGTAGCAGCTGCAGATTGGTCAGCAGGTCTGTCCTGATGCCCAGGCAGCATGTACCTAACGCTGTCCTAGCGCACCGCTGCTGTCTCTTGCTGGTGATGTGTGGTCAGGGCGCGTGTGCAGACTTGTTGGAGTTACTGCAGGCCAGGTGGGAAAGGGGTGAAGGTGATTGAAGATACACTAAATCAGGCTCTGCTAGTTGCTCCTTTTTTAAAGGTATGGCACTTGCACTGGCATGTGCTGTTCCAAGCACATGGGTTTATTTCATTGTACACATAAGAAATATTTCAAAACTTACTTTCTCTCCTGAGCAGAATACAGGCAGTGATTTGAGAGCTGCATTGATTGTAGAGAATTATTTTTCTGCTTCTGCCTTCTCTGTTGGCCTCCCCTCCCAACAAGCTCCCATTAAAAATAAATTTCCCTCTTTCCACTAAATCCTGCTAGAACTGAATTTAAGGTATTGCCTTTCGAATTAACTGTGACAGAATCACAGATTCACAGAACGTTAGGAGTTGGAAGGGACCTCGAAAGATCATCTAGTCCACCCCCCCTGCCAGAGTAGGGTCACCTAGGCTAAATCACACAGGAAGGCATCCAGGTGGGTTTTTAATGTCTCCAGAGAGGGAGACTCCACAGCCTCTCTGGGCAGCCTGTTCCAGTGCTCTGTCACCCTCACAGTGAAGAAGTTCCTCCTCATGTTCACATGGAGCTTCCTATGCTCCAGCTTGCACCCGTTGCCCCTTGTCCTATCGCTGTCCATCACTGAGAAAAGCCTGGCTCTGTCCTCCTGATTCTCACCCTTTATGTATTTATAAACATTAATAAGGTCACCCCTCAGTCTTCTCCAAGCTAAAGAGGCCCAAGTCCGTCAGCCTTTCCTCATAAGGAAGGTGTTCCACTCCCTTAATCATCTTGGTGGCCCTGTGCTGGACTCTTTCAAGTAGTTCCCTGTCCTTGAACTGAGGGACCCAGAACTGGACACAATATTCCAGGTGCAGTCTCACCAGGGCAGAGAAGAGGGGGAGAAGGACCTCTCTTTACCTACTAACCACCCCCCTTCTAATGCACCCCAGGATTCCATTGACCTTCTTAGCCACTGGGGCACATTGCTGGCTCATGGTCATCCTGCTGCCCACCAGGACCCCCAGACCCCTCTCACCTACTCTGCTCCCCAACAGGCCCGTCCTCAACCTATACTGGTACCTGGGGTTGTTCTTCCCCAGGTGCAAGACCCTACACTTGCCCTTGCTAAACCTCATTAAACTTCTCCCGGCTCAGCCATCCAGCCTGTCTAAGGCTTGCTGAATGGCAGCACAGCCCTCTGGTGTGTCAGCCACCTCTCCCAGTTCTGTGTCGTCAGCAAACTTGCTGACTTGTACACTCAGTTCCCTCATCCAGGTCATCAGTGAATATATTGAACAGTACTGGTCCCAGTACTGACCCCTGAGGGACTCCACTAGACACAGGCCTTCAGCTACACTCTGTCCACTGATCAAAACTCTATGGCTTCTTCCCTTAAGCCAGCTCTCAATGCACCTCACTACCTTCCAGACCACACTTCCTCAGTTTAGCCATGAGGATGCTGTGGGAGCTGCTGTCAGATGTTCTACTGAGGTCAAGGTAGACCACATCTACTGCCCTACCATCATCTATCCACCTGGTTATTTCCTCATAAAAGGCTATTAGATTAGTCAAACATGACTTCCCCTTGGTAAAGCCATGCTGACTGCAACTGTATTATTTAGTAGACAGAGGAAAAAAGGCAATTTTCCCTGCAGAAAATTAATCCCCAGCTTCAAATTTTGCCATCCCCTTTTGCATTTTTTAATTTACCTTCTTCATTCCTGCTGAGATGTATTTTCCATGGTTTGCAAGCGTCTGCACTGAACAGAGCTGTTTTCCAGGATCCAAATACTGCTCCTAAAGCCAAACACAGGCCTTGGCTCAGCAAAGTATTCCTGTCATCTGCCAGGTATTACCATGAGAATAGTTCCAGTGAAGGCAGTGGTTCAGTTCATTCCTTGGAGAACCTTCAGGAATCAGGCAGCAAATCCCAGTCTAGCAGTGAGATAGATAAACACAAACCGAAATACCTGGAGAAGCCTATTTACTTCAGCAGAGCGCCAGGCAAACATGGAGGGTCTGTTTGTGTTCCTTATTGCAAGATCAAAGCCTGAGTGACAGGGATCCACCTCTGGCATGTGCGTGTGTGTTTATACAGGAATGTGAAGAAATGTGGGAATGGAAATGTCAGAAAAGCCAGTAATTAGACAATACATATAATTGTGAGCTTTTTTTATTTATATATATTTATATATTTATATATATTATATAAACACATATAATATATTCAGGCAATAACCTGTGTATCACCTCCAGAAGACCCTGGGTTTATTCATGTCTTTAAAGGGTCTCTAGAGCAGAAAGTTAAATTTTGTGTGATAACTGGGCAGTAGCTGTGCTGCAACAAAAGCCCATCGTGTTCTGACTCCTCTTGCCTCCTTCCTTTCCAGTATGCCATGTTCTTGTCCCTGGTGTTCCTGGCTGAGCTAGTGGCTGGCATCTCAGGGTTTGTGTTTCGCCACGAGGTAGGTGGAAATGTGCTGAGGTTGCCTATGGCAGTGCCTCCCCGGGCAGGGGCTGCGGAGAAGCTCCCTGGAGCGTGGAGAATGTGGAGGTTGCTGAGCTCGGCGGCTCCACACGCATCTCCAGGGATGGGGCCGATGTGCAACAATGACATGTGCGGCTCTTAAAAACTGATCCCATTCCAAGTGAAAGGATTTAGCCAAAGCTCTTGGCCTCAGCTGCCTTGTAATTTACTCTGGAGCTATCAGGTTTTGTGTGCCCATCATGTTAAGATCTTCTTTACTCCGTTACATATGCTGAGGGCTGCAAAATAGATTAAATACTTGTCTTGAACACAGTTTCTTCAGCAAGGCAAGTGCTGGTTTATGTAAGGCAGAGACCACTTCTGCATCAAACCAAACTCCATGTTTTGTAAATCTTTCTCTTTTTTTGGAGGAGAAGGGAGTGAGATGGGATTTTGTTTCTATCCTGAGAATGAGATTAGAAATAGAGTGAGGTAGGAAACTGGGACAGGAAGAAGCTTTAAGAAAACATGACTGGTCTAGATTTGGAGTGGCACTTCTGCTTTATCCACTGTAATTGGGTCTATCTCCGGCTTTAAGTCCATGGACCTAGATGCCACTAGTGCTGAACTAGTACAACCCCAGAAACCCTCCTTGTCTCTTCCCTTTGTATTAACAGGTTTCTTAGTCTCCTCTTTTGACTTGAGATTTCCCTTGCTACAGACTTTTCTGGTGTTTACCCTTGCAAGTGGTGGATAGGATTTAATTTGGTCCTGAAATACCAGTCCACCCGCTGATTGCCATTTCTTCTGGCCTAGCCTGCAGCAGCCTCAGCCTCAGGCTGCTGCTCCCTTTTGGGAGAGGCAATCTCTTGAAAAGGTCACAGCCATGTGGGTTGCCCAAATCATCTGCTACCCAACCCCTTTACCTCACAAAGTGCCTTTCCCAGTGATGTTCCTGACCTTCTCCAGCTGAGAGACCTCTTGTTCCTTACCCAAACACCTTCAGTGCTGGGGACGAGTGCTGCTGCCTGATTGGGAATTCATGTCTCCTTTTGATGCCACCGGCTTCTGTCACCAAGGAGTTTGCACAAGGTCCATCTCCCACCAGGCTCCATGAAGAAGCACACAGTCTCCTTCAGACTTAGTGCTGGAACAAAGTGTTTGGGAAAAAAGTAGCAAAGGACATATGTATCTTATAGGTTAAGTCAAGTTTTTTTTTTTAATGTAGCAGTTTGCTGGGGTTCTTTTCTTTCCATTGACAAATGGCATGAGTGCCTCCTGACAGTTAAGAGGGAGGTCTGCCAGCTCTGGAGACACACTAAAAAATGAGTGGGGAGGCCTAGTTTGGGTGCTGCCTTAGGTTTGAAAATGCATTTGCTTCCTGTGAAAACCGTTTCAGATGTTATGCTTTGTGTTACTCACATGAGCTGACTTTTTCCACACCCTCACAGATCAAGGATACTTTCCTTAGGACATACACTGAAGCAATCCAGAATTACAACAAGAATGATGAGCGAAGCCATGCAGTGGATAACGTACAGGAAAGCGTAAGTGTGAAACTGGATATTGAAAATTAACAAACAGAGACACAGCATGCATTCAGATTCCACCACAGAGCATGACGAATGGATGGCTCCGTCTGCGAGCTGCATGTTGCAAGCAAAATTAGAGGCTGGCAAAACTGATCTAAAGAAAAAGTATTTCAACTGATATGCTTGTCCAAGATGCCTGAGTTTTAATGAACAAGCTGTGTAATGGAGACAGGGCCTGTCCCATGTGCCTGTTGTTGGTCCCAGATCTTGAATGAGGTTTAGGGAGCCAGTTTTATGACTTAAGGACATCCAGTTCCTAAGGGAATCTGTCAGTAAGACTATGAAATGTTGTAAATATGAGCTGGATGAGACAGGATTTTATAATCTAGCATCCTGTATTGCAGCAGTTCTCTTCACCACTTCAGAGGAGACTACTGAGTTAAAGTGAGAAACAGTGTATTTTCTCCACAGGAAAAGGAGGTGGACAAATGTGCTGCTGAGGTGGGCAAAGAAAGCTGTTCTCTGGCCATGCTGGAGGGATGGATTAGGTGCTTAGTGGAAGAGCCATTCTGAGCTGCAAGGCGCAGTGGGAGGGCAGTGGGAGGTGACTTTGCCATTGGCAGGGCACAGGGCACAAGCAAATGCCACAGCATGGCCAAAATAGTCATGGGAGCCAACCACAAGGGGTCAAGTCCACTGATAGCAACAGAGAGCGACAACACAGAGTGATACCACGCACGTGTACATCCCCCCAGGAAGCTATGCCACAGCAAGATGATATCCTCATAGCTCACAATACATTCTGTGAGCCAGATCGCTTTTCATATGTTTGCAACTTGCTGAATGGATGAAAGTTTCATCTAATTGGATCGATGACTTCTAGATCTCCTTTGAAATGGCAACTGTTACATAGGGCACCCCAGCTGTTTGAAACTGGGCTTCTAACCTGGCTTCTGCCAGTGAGCAGATTACTGGGCTGACCTAATCTGGTACATTCTGCCATCAAACTACCCGTTTGCCTAATGCCAACCCTTTGCTTGAATTCCTGATTCCTTGGAGCTGGTTGAACTGAAGAGTTTTGAGTAACTGCCAGGTGTTTCTGTCGTAGCAAAGTGCTGGTTTCATTTGTAGCTCTGTTTTCACAGGAGCTGCGTTTATAAGCCATTTTCATGCAGAGAATTCAGCACACACCATGTATCTTTGAGTGACTGTCATCTAGCTTAGCACCTAGAGCAGAACATCCTGCCAAACGTAGGGTTTTTCAGCTGACTTCAAAGACACACTCTATGAACATATGGTCTCCTTCTATTCATGGCTCACTGAATTTTCCTAGAAATTCTTTTGGTGAATTAGGGAGGCTTGCTTAACCTTAGCAATTTGTACTAGCTTGATCTTGTATGTGCTACATGTAATTCTGTGTGATGCTTTGGGGGTTTTAAGACCCTTTTTTTTTGTGGACTGACTCTCTTGTCTTGAATTTCCAGGATCATCTTTAATTGAATAAATAAATAAGGAAACAAATAAATTATTTGAAAAACCCCACCCAAAACCAAACCAAAACAGACCTTCAACTAAAAAAGATGGCTATATGGCTGGGCCTTTGTCAGAAGTTGCCTGTAACAACTCTGCCCATAGAATACCTTTTTCTTCATAGATTGTCAGCTCCCATCTTCTGTCAATGACATTCCTGATACTTGTGTGATAAATGGGGTGAGGGGCAGTATCTGCTTTTTAAAACTGGAGATAATCTGCCTTTCATTTTGATCATGGGTTTATTAAGTGGGCAGCGACGATGCTGGACTAGTTTTAATTCCGGTCAGTTTGGTCTAAATCTGCCTTTTATTCCCCGTAGCTGAGCTGCTGCGGCATCCAGAGCTACACCAACTGGAGCACCAGCCCTTACTTCTTCAAGCACGGCATCCCTACAAGCTGTTGCATGAACTCCAGTGACTGTAACACTCAGGACTTGCGCAACATGACCGTGGCTGCCACTAAAGTAAACCAGAAGGTACCAGTAACGTTGCGCCAGAGGCGGTTGTTATGACGCCATCCGGCGCATCGGTGGAGCGTATGGCTGCTCCCAATTGCGTTTTGTTTGAAGTGGTTGGTTGATAATGTCCTTACTGGGCTGGAGGGAGGGTAAGGGTGGGCTTTGCCCACTGCTTGCTTTCAAATTCTTTTAGCTGGCCTTTCTCAAATGAGCAGGGACAGCGACATTTCCAAGGAGGAGGGGATTTGTCCCATTCTTCACATCAGAAGTTGAGGTGTGACTACACACAGAGGCAGCGCTGGCACGAGTGGCGCCTGCACTCAGCTCCCCTTGAGGGTTTGGTCAGTCAGCGCTTCTCAGCTTCTCCACTCGGTCCTGATGGATGCAGTGGGTCTCTGCTGAGGACAAAGCCGTACCTAGGTGGAGGGAAGCATACTCCTGCTTCTTCAGAATGTGATTTCAGTGATACAGTCTAACTGCCATCCCAAAGAGAGAAGACATGGGTGATGGACAGCAAGAGTTGTGCTTTGCTGGTACATTTACAGTGACTCTTAAGAAGGTCTTTGAACATGGGCTGCTGCAAGGATAGTGTAGCCAAAGTGACCCTTCTCCTGGGGTTACCTGAAGGAGCAGGTTGGGAAAACAGAATAGGGTTGGGAAAGCAGGTTGGGAAAACAGGAAGAAAGGGAACAACTGGAGAATAAATATACAGAAAACATGAATAAAGGGAGGAATAAAGAGAAAATAATGCAGTGTGTATAGCAGATGCTGCACTGCAGAAATACAACTCAAGGTATTGCTTGAAGTGGCAGTGCATCATCAGTTTGTTCTTTCTCACTTGAGGTTTGCAAGAGAGGCAACAGGCAGTTTGTTGGTAAAAGGAATACTGTGGCCCAATCCTAAGTTACAGAACAGCTTAGACAGACTTAAGGGTTGTTTTCTTTTCTGTTTTTGTTTTCAGAGTTGAATTTAAAATAAATAAGTACAAGTCCTGAGTAGATAACAGGGGAAATATGGAAATGCTTTTCTGTCTTCTGGTCCTGCCTTTTTCACCTCAGTCACCTGAGTGAATCAGGAGGCCAGAGTGGTGTCTGAGCACAGCCTGAAAACACCTTTCTTTGTGTCGTGGTTTTGCCCCGGCCGAGGGCCGCACCCCACACAGTCGCTTGTACTTTTAAAAGGAAGGGGGAGGGAAAGTTGGGGGAGGGGGAAAAGGGAAGGAAGAAAGGAGGAAAAGAAACCACAACCTAGAAACCAGAACCACGCAGGTTGGGATAAGGATAGTTTACTAAACAATAAGAGAAAACTAGATATAACAATAACAGAAGTTTAAAGCACAAAATAGATGAAACTGGTGATACACAATGCAGTTTCTCACCAAACCACAGAACCCAGGCCGCACAGCTTAGAGCCCGTCCTGGAAAAAACCCGACTGTCCCCAGAAACTGCACGTCCTGGCGTTGTCTCCCCCTCTTCCCCCCAGTCCCCCTTTATACTGAGCATGACGTAACTGGCATGGAATATCCTCTTTGGCCAATTCGGGTCACCTGTCCTGGCTGCGTCCCCTCCTTTCTCATTAGTAAGGAAGTATGAAGAACTGAGAAAGGTCCTTGATTGCCCAGCAACAACCAGAAACATCAGGGTGCTATCAGCACTGTTCTCATCCTAACACCCAAACATGGCATTCCATCCACTGCTAAAAATAATTAACTCCATCATAGCTGAAACCAGGACACTTTGGAAACCAGTCAAGTGGACAATATTTTCTAGCATGTGTTAAGAAAAAGATACTAGAAGATTATTTGCCACTAAGCCTTTCTTTTCTGTAATGGTTTAATGAGAGCCACTGGTTGCAGACCTGTGTGGAGCATTACTGACGCCCATCTGTTGCAAAGCTCACAGCTGCCACCAGCGAGGTAAGCGTGCTGGGCTGTAGGAGTGCGGCGGGGGAGCTGCTCCATTCGGTTGCACCTCATGAACTTGTAGCAACTGTCTGGCTTTGTACAAGTGGAGAGAAGGTGAGGGGCAGGACAGGGTGGATCTAGGCCATGTGCAGTACAGCCAACAACCCCTGTAGGCAGAGTGCCTCCTGCGAAATCCATCTTGAGCCCCTGCTTCTTTCCACCTTCCCAGCAGAAGAGCTTTCTGGTGTGACTGGTATTCTACCATCAGGTTCCACCTTTCCAGTTCGGGGTGGCCACACACTCTAAACTTTTCCTGGCTGCATAACTGAGTGGTTGCCATTTGCATGCCCACCAACAATCTGGTTTCTCCGAAGTGCTGGGCTTGCTCTGCATGCTCTGCCTTCACAGAGAAATTTCCTGTCACTTGCTAGTTCCTCTTGGCAAAGGATGCCTGCAAAATTGTAGGAAGCAGTTAAGGGATGAATGAGCCTGAGCTAGTCCAGGGCTAGTAACTCACTTGCAGCCACGCTTGCTCTGAAGTGTCTCTCCTGCAGATGCACAGCTTGCCTGACAGAAGAGGAATGCAGATTCCTTGGGAACCAGTTGACTTCAGTGCTTGATTTAATTACCTAGAGAAAGTTTGGATGCCCTGTGACATCTGAAAAATTGTGTCCCGTTTTCTGAGATAGCCATTCGTAATCAAAGGTTGTAGAGATTTCTGTTTAGCAGTTGTGAGGTCTCAGAGTTCTCCCAAACGTTTGAGCAAGGCGGGATGTTTCTGCAAGGGAAGAAAAGAGAAGAAAAAGCAAGCAGGAGGAATCATTTTGTGGCCCTATGCTTTCACTTCAAATAGGAAGCAAACATCATTGCCTCTGACTCAGAGGAAATAGGCTGCTCTCTGCTTGGGGGAGAAAAAGGAAAATACATATTGTTTGTGTTGTGGACGACCCTTGTTCTCATTCCTGTAGATAAGTATATTTGAAATACATCTGCTTGGTGGATCTTGCAAAACTATCAGTAAGACACGTTCTCGATGAGCTAATCAAATTGCTAGCAGTTTGTGAGGGCTAATGATGAATTACCCAAAAAAGGATTAAGCTAAAGATGTAATTACAGGACTAAATGGCAGCATTCCTGGATTTTCTTTGCCAACTCTGCCACTAACTTGCTTAGTGACCTTGGGTAAATCATTTAGTCTCTCTGTTGCTTTCATCTCAGATGGGACTAATACCTAACTTTAAGAGCTGTCATTAGGATTAGCTAATTAACGTTCATACAGCGCTTTTAATCTTCAGAGCTCGTTACCAACAAATCTCAAGAACTGTTTCTCTCTAAAATCTCACTGAAGGAGCAGATGTGTGGACAGCAGAATGATGGGATACTTGCTAAATTGTCCCTTCTGCCCTCTGAATCAGCGCCCAGCGATGCGCACGCGGCGCCTCGTGTACTTCCGTCCCCTGTACGCAACACTGGGGTGCTGCTTGCACAGTGAGGGCTGAGCAGCTAAGCCATGTTTATGCAATGCACTGTGGGAAACAGAAGATTGTGATTTGGGAAAACACAGCCTTCTAATGAGGAGGGCGATCAAAACTCTCTCCCTTTCATGTTTGTTTTTAACGAGATCTTCTGTCTCCCTCAAATTACCGCCGGTGTTGATGTTGCATCTCTCGACGGCTGTTGAACAGAACAGATACCAGAGGAGCTGGGAGAGCATTGAGCCACGTCAGACAGAATAAAAACACCACTTCAGAAATCTAATCTCATTTCATAACGTGTGAGAGACACACAACTGTAGTTGCTTGATGTGTTAAATAAGCAAGCTTGAATCTGACATACTGCACGCTGTTGTAAGACGTAATTACTGATTAACATGTACACTTAAGCATTTCAGAACTGAATTGCAGCTGTGCTGGTCCTCAGCTACTATTAGGCTTACCACTTCATTACTCTCAGGATTAAGTAAAATGTCTTCTGATGTTATAAAAGAGGTTAAAGAAATGATACGATGTGGTTCACAAATGGCCTGTCTCTAACAAAGGATTTCATCCTTCTTTCTGGTATTTTTTAAAGGCATCTTGTGCTCTGAAGTCATGTAAAGAGTTCCTTAAATGTTTGTAGAAGTGGATGGAGGGGGAATGTAGGGACAGTTCTCTCTTATGGGTCCAAACTGGGAAAGGGAACTCACTGCTATTTCTGGTTTTTTCCAACCTCTGATAAAGTGGATAAAGTTACAACATTAAATAAAATGCCTTGTGACTGGCTTTACACTGATAGCAGTGTTGGTCATTTGAGGGAAGAAGCATGGCAGAAAGGGCCAAGAAGTGGCTTTGGGTTGTGTGGGCAGATAGGTCAGCAATGAAAGAAAAAATAGACTTCACCCTATTTGGTTTTCAAGTTTTGCATCCCTTGTTTAGATTCATTTAGACACCACAAACTAGGAAAACTACTTTCAAACACTTTCTTGAGGGGTAGAGTAGGTGAGGGGCTAAACTTCGTGAAAATTATCATATTGAGGGGTACATCTCAAAACAACCTATTGAAGAGAAGGGCAGGAACGTGTATGAATCTTCTGGCCCCTGTGCGGGCTGTGAATGGAGGCACGAGGAAGCAAGTCAGCTGATGGAGTCAGAGATAGAGAAAGGAAATTTGGTCTAGGGAGTGGGACAGGGCATTTTATGTCCAGAAACCAACTAACCAAGAAACTTCATATGCATATGATTTGATAACTTTGTACATGGTTTAAAGTTACATACTACTTGGTACCTCACCCGGTGTCTTTCGACGGTCAAAGGAAAGCATAAGGTCTCGCTGGAAACCTGAAGCATGCTTGTATGAAATACCTGGAGTATTAGGAGATCAACATCATTTATTACTTTTTGACATCTGTCTTTCACTGTACCATTACCTGGCCTTGTTACAGGTTTGGTTTCGGATCAAAGCTATATTAAAGATTTTTAAAATAATGTGAACTGACTTTCTTTAATAAGACCTATAGAACTGAGTTCAACATTACACTTAGCTTTTAGAAGTACTGAAATAGATCTGATTCTAAAAAAGAACTGGTTTTGCCACCACTGTGCATCATTCACTCAGAATTGCTGTTAAATAAAAAGGCGACATTGCAAGAAATTACAGCAAAAATATTGTCTAGCCCAAGTCCATTCTAAATGAGAAATTTGTATGTATGCATTCATGGCAGGGAAGGTCGATACAAGGAATTATTATGGTTTTTTTCCAGGGCTGTTATGACTTGGTGACCAGTTTTATGGAGACAAATATGGGAATCATAGCTGGAGTGGCTTTTGGGATTGCATTCTCACAGGTAAGTGCCTAAACATTTCCCTTTCCCCTCCTTGTTTTTCCCTCTCTTTTTTTCTTTACCTGGACTTCAAGGAAGGAAGGATTATGGAAAGGGACTGAACTCAGCATGCTCATTAGTCCTGAGGTCATCTGTTCATTGATTTTCTTTTTTTCAACTTAAATGAAGTTTCTCCTTGGGAATATCAGTTACAGTTGAGCTAATGACTAGCTCAAGGAAAACAACTTGTCCCTCCACTGGGTCAAACAGAGGTTAACCCAATAAAACATTGGCTTAAATGGAGCATAAACAGCTAAGAAGACAAATAGCTTATCCATTGTCTAGGTAGGCTCCTATCTTCCAAGTGCTCCTGTTTTTTCTTAAAGGAGTCTAGAATTCAAATAAGAGTATACCCCCAGGCCTCCCTGTCCTACCTGGAGGGGGCAACTGCTTTTGGAGACCAATCTTAATTATTTTATTTCCTTTTAGCACTGAATACTGAGCAGAGATCTGCCAAAATCAGATTATTAAACAAACTCTTTGCCTGAACCAGAAGGAGTTTGGTGTGGGAGGGACAACAGGAGAGCTGCTCCCTGATACATAAACTGCCTTTACCTAGACAGGAGTTGGGGAAACTAAAGGCCTGGTCAGAATCTTCTGATCAAGAAAGGGCAGGAAAACACCCACTTGCATCTTTCAGCAAGGTGCTTCTTTATACTCACTTCTGTGTGAAGGCAAGGCCTCTCCTGGAAACATGGGAAAATGAGAGAAAGGGAATCATGGGCAATGCAAACGTGCTTGCAGAATGGTTTAGCATAAATGCACAGCACAGGTATGATGCCTGAGCCATTTCTACCTGAGAGGCAATCTGCCTTCTCACTGTGGAGAGTACATAGTGCAGCTGTGATGTGTTATTCTAGATTGATTGTGCAACTTTCGTTTGCTTCGCTCACACAGTATTAAAGATCTGGGTCCTGAGGCGACACTGAAAATATGGATATGTCTGGTGAACAACTTACGTTTATCCAGTGGTTCGAAAAACCAGGTGTTAGGAAAAATTATTTGGCTGCTTCTTAAAACTCAGAAATTCAGTTAGCAAGCTGCACTGGAAACAGGTGATTTGCCAGTGACGGGCAGGTGAATTAATGGGAGGGCTGTGGCCACCCTCCTGCCCCTGCTGCATCGTGTGGTCACCCTGTGCTCGGCTTCACGGTGTTTTAGTTAGTTGTCTCTCTGAGGTTTGATTTGCTCAGCAGTCACCATGGCCTCTGGGTTCTTCAGAGCAGCAGCCCCCAAGCCATGTGGATAACAGCCACCGTATCCTCTCAGTCAACATGTGCGACCCGAGGGAGCCCTAAAAACGCTTTGGCCTCAGGCCAGGTGACTGCCCTGCCTTGGGCATGTCTGGAAACCCTTCTAGCCTCGGTGTTAGGTGCGAGAAGCTCATGGTTTGGTCTGTCAGCCAGTTTCATACGGGTGTAAACACTGGTTCATCATCCTGGCAGCCACCCAGAGCACGTGGGGGAGTGTCAGGTCCTCAGGATCCAAAAGTGGTGAAACCACTGAGCTGGAGCTGTTGGTGCCCGTAGCAGGGGGAGGATTGCGTCTGGTTGGGTTTTTTTCTAATAGACTGTTCTCTCTCTTATTGAATGGTCACGGCTGTCTTGATACTCTGCTCCAACAGTGATTATGACTTGATTACTGCTACAGAACTGTGAACTCTAGTTTCAGTTTGGTTTCTAGACAGCCAGAAGGCTACAAATCATCTTTTAAAATGCTTCATGTAAAACTATCCAAAAGAAAAATGGGATGAGTACAATTCTACAATTCATATGCTGCAGGGGCAAATGCCTCAGTCGGGACCAATGCTACCCGAAGGGCTGTAGCCTATCGTATGTATGATAGGCAAAGTGTCATCTTATCTTGCCCAAAAGTTGTTTGCAGCTGGGAGGGAGACCGTAGGAAGAGCGGGGCTGGAGCTGTTAGGAGTTTGGCACGTGCCAGGGTGTTCACTGCAGGTCATCAGTTGTTTGTGAGCTCGGCACAGGAAGGTGGGCGGGCAGCGCGAGCAGCGTGGTCCCTGCACCAGAGCCCTTGGGTGCAAGGTGAGATTGGCGTGACAGGCCACAGGCAGCATGGGGTGGGGGAAGCATTTTGCCTCTGGGGCCCCAAATGAAAACCAAAGTATGTTTTACTGTGGCATTGGCAGCTCACGCTGCCTGATGGCAGTGTGTACGCCGCTGCCAGCTGGGGATGTCACTCCCCTGCGGAAGCACAGGGCTCTGGCACTCTGAGGAGATACTTAGCTGCTTGGGGTGTAAAAAGGAGCAGAGAGGGGATGCTGGGGAGAAAAATGCATCTCACCTGGGGTGTGAAGAATAGGAGGCAGCCAGTTATCATTTACTGCCTAATATGTTTTTCTGGACCCAACTAGAGCCGGTGTTTACAAATTGATTTCGGGTTAACGGTGGCTGGCAGTAATGCCAGGCAGTGCTCCAGCTGTAGGCGAGGTTTCGCTGTTCCTACTGAGAATAGGTTTAATCTAAATAAAAGACAAATTAGATCATGTTGCTCTTCTACAGTAAAGCGTGCTCAAGGGCCTTTCTTTCACATGATTTGTGAGGTGTTGACTAGCACGGGGAACATGCTGATTCCCAGAAAGAGGGCAAGTTGATGTAATGGCATTGCACATCTTAACAGGCCTGGCACAGACCTCCCAGCCAGAGTCAGGGTTCAAAAAGAACTGCGGTGTGCCTGTCGCTGTCCACACTGCTCCTCGGGTGTGAAACAATAACAATAAAACACCATCTGATTGGTCTTGGAGTCGGGTGCCAAATTCTGACTTCCAGCTGGAGTAATTTCAGTTTAGCAGGTGCTCTTTGGAGCAGCAAAATCATGGCTGTGTTATGCCCAGCAGAGAATAAAACTGTGCAGGCAGCATAGATGATGAAGTTTTGCCTAGATAAAAGCTAAAGTGCAGGTGTTACCTTTAAGGGGCACAAGAGGCAGGGTTTGGGGGACAGTTTATAGATTCTGGTTGCAGTAGAGTCCCTGAGTTGGGGAGTCTCAGTGCAATGTTAAAGCCAAATTAGTGCTTTTGTACTGGAGGACTGGAAGCCAGGTGCCAAAAACCATTTCCTGAGCTCTCACGGTTCCCCTCCTTTGAAGATACGTTCTTGTGCAGCTACAGTCCCTCTCTGCAGCGTGCAGCATCCCCCTGCCCTCTTTGCTGCTAATGTTTGTGTGAGTAGCTCTGCCAGACTGCGGGCACAGCTCCAATAGGCACCATCCGCCTTGTCTGCTGCAACTCCTGTCCAAGCACAGGGAAGCTGAGGCTTGGTCCTGCACAGCATCACACCTCCATCACCCCTTGCACCAGGGTTGGGGAGTGGGATCCCTATTGGGATCCAATATGGGACTTGAAATCTAATATAAGACTAATTTTGTTGCTTCTAAATACCGATCACAGTGGATTCAGCAGGGAGATAGGACCCATGCCAGAGGCATGCCATGGCACAGGAGGTTCACTTGGGGAAGTGATTTGTGCTGTGTCTTCTATACTAGAGACAGGAAAGCTGTGTGCTTGAAGATCTGCATACTGAGAACAGTAAATCATTCAACTTAATGATTATTCCTGGTGGATAAAAAAAACCCTTCCAGTTTCAGCTTACCTGATCTTAGTTAATTCCAAGCATTTGTATTTATAAAAATTCTCTCAAGGAATGAGAAATGGTGAAGATACCAAGACCCAAAATAAAATGGAAATTCCACTTGGACTTCAGTTTCTCTTCAGTATAATAAGGTGCAATAAATATGTCACACAGGACAGCTTCCAGCCAAGGTTAACTCCTGCAAAATAACTATATTAAAAAGCCGTTTATCGTGTTTGTGATGGGAGATAAGATTGCTAGGAAGTTGCTGTGGATGGATTTCAATGGCCAGATCTGAGGTGGCTGCTGAAAGCCATGGAGAGATGAATGACATATGCACTGCATTCAGCTCTCTGGAATGATTTCTGGCCGAAAGGATGGGAATAAAGAAGATAAAAACGGGTTAGTCAGGGTTTCCCAGTGCTCTAAGCCAAACAATTTGTCAGCATTTTAAAGTTTCCTGCAGCAGGAGCAGAGTTATGGAGACACGTTCTCAGTTCTCTGTGTGACAGTTCAGAGGACCAAAAGAATCTTATAAAAATGGAGAGGAAAGGGGAAAAGTAATGGGACTAATAAAATACGTAAGTGGATCAAAATTGAGATGGGGTACTTAAGAAATAATGGGAGCAAAAGGAAATGGATGCAACCTCTAGCAGCTAGTTTCTCTGTGGGGATCTTTTTACGCTGGTTCCTCTGGTTTCTCAAAGGAGCTGCTGGGAGACCGGCTGCGCAGTAGGATGAGGGGCTTCCTCCTGCCTGGAGAGCAGAGGTTGCAAGTGATCCAGCAAAGGCAGAGAGCAGGGCGGGAGCCGGGGAGAGGTGGAGAGCGCTCCTTTGTGGTTCAGGGACTGGGAGCCTCTAACCTGATTTAAATGCCGAGGACTGTAGTGAAAGGGAGCAGGGAGGAAAATCCAGCAGCTTTATACAGTGTTGCCGCTTCTTGGCTACAGGAGGCACAGGAACTTTGTGGTTAAACACCGAAGTCTGCGCACCTCAGGGTTGCATGTGGAGGACAATAGTGTTTGATGATGCTTTTGAAGATGGTTCCAAGCCCATTTGCGATGCCCAGAGCAATCCTGGTGGATGCTGAAACAGGAGCAGGAGTGGTAGCAGCAGATTTCTGGCAAGTGAAATGTGTCCTGAGCAGAAACGTGACATCTTTGGGGCAGGAAACAGTTGATCTGGATTTGAGGTACCCTGCTTTGGTCTCGCTCTGGGCTGATGCCAGCCCAAATCGAGCAGTTGGCTGGCAGAGATGAGATGTTATTTTGGTGATGATCATATTAATGGGGAGCGGTGACGGTGTGGGGAAAGGAGATGCAGTCCCAAGTGTGACATAGAGGAAGGAGCCAGCTGGGACAAGAGGCCAGCCTCTCATTATCTACACGTGCTCTGCAGGCTCCGAGGGAGCCCCAGTGCTGCCAGAAGATTGTGATCCCTCACCTTAAGGACCCACCACTCCCTTCCAGTGCCCTCTGCCCACAGCAGCTGGCGGCAGGCAGAGGTGGTGAGCCAGCCGGGGCACCCCTCACTTGGCGCCCAGTCCAGGGAAGCCCGGTCCATCTGCAGAGACGGCCCTCTCGCCTCACCCCCGTAGCCAGGGATGAGCTGCAACAATCTGGATATGGTCTTGAGTTAATTAATTGGCCAAACCAAACGAGAAAAGCGAGGTTGAATTATTTATAGTATATTAACACTGTTGGCATGTGCAGGAAATGCTAGCAAACTGCAGTAGGCAAGCCATGGAAATGACAGAGAGCTTATTGACCACTGGGAGCCAGGGATCTGTTTCCAATAATCTGAGCGGCAGCCAAGGGAATAGCGAAAGACCTTTTGGTTTTTTTCCCTTAATTTATTATTTATTTCCAGGTTTATAACGCTCCTTTCTCCAGTGCTGCATCACTTGTAACGAAAGCAGAACCACTCCAGGGCGTGAGGGAGCTTTTCCCCAGCACACGGTTAACAACAGAGCTCGGGGGGCCGCCGGCTTTGGGGGGTGGTGGGTGGTGGGTGGTGAGGGACCCAGGTGGAGCATGTGGGTAGTGTGCCGATGCCCCCCCGCCAGTTTACCCACCCACCCCTGGCCAGGCAATGACAATGGTTTGAAAAGGAGCAAAAAGGAATGCTGTCAATCAAATAAGTACAATAACGATCAAGAGGAAGGTCTGACAGACTTTGCACTGGCACAGGCTGCCCAGGCAGGTGGTGGAGTCTCCTTCTCTGGAGATATTCAAGACTCGTCTGGACGCCGATCTGTGCAATATGAGCTAGGGAGCTGCTTTGGCAGGGGGGTTGGACCTGATGATCTCTTGAGGTCCCTTCCAACCCCTATGATTCTATGATTCTATGTTGTTTTTCTCCTTAGAGTGGCCCTTAAAGCAGGGTGTAAATGCGTTGTGCACAGTAACTCCAGAACATGAAATCTTTGCTGACTTCTTTCCTCTGTGTTCCTCTGATTTAACCACACTTCTGCTCTGCTTCTGCTCTTGTCCGGAACAGTTGATTGGGATGCTGCTGGCATGCTGTCTGTCCCGGTTTATCACTGCTAACCAGTACGAGATGGTGTAACAAGGTGAGCTCCTCCTGCTTTCCACATGGCATGCTGTATCTGCTCTGGTAAATTGTCATGGCTGTGGTGCTTCTGCCGAAGATAGTGGGCAAGTTTTAGATGCTCAACAGTAAGCTCAGAATGAAGTCTTCCCATGGGATTTCTCTTTTGGGATTTGCATCCCAATATACTGTCCGGTTGAGAAAAAAAAGGGGAGGGGGGGGACCCACAATGTACTATTGAATGTTTTGTCATTTCGGCATTGCTCTTGAGAAGGGAGGGCAGAATATCCACTGGGGATGTTGTTAGCAACCGAAGCAACCCACTTCTTTTCTTTTACCCTCCCCGACCCAGTCTTTCAGGAGTGCGAAGCCCAGAGCCTGTCTCAAGACCAGGAGCTGCCGAACTGGAGAAAGACTGAAACGAATGTTCTAGCACACACTGTCTCTCGCACGCACGCACACCCACACTCCCCACAGCAAGCACGTGCGCGCACACACTCGCACCCCTCCTCCCGAACTCTGTCCCATGCGTAGTGTCCCATTCTGTGAAGTACCACGGTGCCACCAAGAGCAGCCGGGTCCCCTCGGCCTCCAGACCCCGACCCCATCCCCGCGGCTCGGCGTAGGACGGCACCGTATGTATGTTCTTGGTCACACAGTAGTTGCATCGTAAGTTAACAAAGGTAATTCATTAACAGCATTGATCGGGCTGTGCATGTAGTGACTGGAGGGCGTAATTAGCCTTTCACCATGGTTAATAAGTGTTGCACACGTTCATATAAACCGGTATATGAAATATATATTCTTTTGGTTTTACCTTAATTTCTTGGTTTGTTTATTGCTTTACTAAGGTTTCCATCCTTTCCCCCTTCCCTGCGCCTGCCCCCCTTCCCCAGAAACAAAGGAATCAGTAACATACCATAAAGATACTTGAAAATGATGTTTAAAAATGTTGTGCTTGAAGGGAACCGTTATTCCTGATGTTCTTCTACATCTTTAATTCTTACTCAGTGTTGTATGCCTAGTGCGTATCCCGGTAGGCTTTGTCTAGTGCACCTTGCCTCTGAACCTGATCCCGTGTAATACTGTTACTAAGCTGTGTTGTTGCTTACTGTGAAGGCAGGAGTTTTGCTTCCTTTATTTTTATTAGGTAGTTAATGAACTAATTGAACTGTGCTGTACTGCGGCCTTCATACTTTTTTCCTGTCCTTTCTTTTTCTTCCTTTTTTGCATTGAGGTTGCCGCCACCAAATACACTGTTGAATCGAATCGAAATGAAAACACATACATAGACACACACACACACACAAGAAAGAAAAAAAAAATCACAAAAAAACACAACAGGCATATGAAATATTTTTGGGGGAAAGCAGAAGTTTAAAACCTTTTTAAAAAACAAAAAATAGGACTTTTTTAATAATGCCTCTGTCTAGCATGCCAACGAGAATGCATTGATATTGTGAGTATTTGTGATATACGTATTAATAAATGGAACCATTACAGATTTCTAGCTGCTTCCTTTTCGTTCTTTAGTGGTAACACATCTCTCTCTCGGGGGGGGGGGGGGAAGTCAACATGAAACACAAGTGCACAGCTTGGAGGGACATGTCTTTATGCATACTTGAGCAACTAACTTCCTTGTGATAGAAAAAACCCCATGTTATTGCCCTGAAAAATAGAGAAAAAGCCAGAATTGTTTCCAAATTCCTAGAAAAACCTTCCACAGCTGTTTTCACCATGTGACCAGCGTACCCTCTGCTTTGCAGTTTTTCTTCTTGTGACTGAAAGCAACATTTAATTATCCCGTCCTTAGCACCGCGTGTGCTGTGGGCATTCAGCACGTGTCTCCAGTTTTGGTGGAGGAGGGGAGAAAGAGAGATTTGGGGTTGGGGGGGTGGGTAATAGCCGTCTTTGCTGCATCCCTGGAAAGGCAGGTGTTTGTCTCATTTGAACACATGAGGGGTTGCAGATCTGGTAGTAGTTTCGGACCGAGCCCTTAACAGCAGGCAGAGAAGAAGCCTTGAGGAGGGAGGAGCTGCGCAGTGTCTGTGTCCACAGCCCATACAGCTGCTGGAGTCCCAGCCCAGCCTCCGTCCGTCTGTCCACCCGTCAGTGCCACCCGCGTGGTTTCTACGACCCTCCGCCTGGGGAGGGCTGCCCTGCGTGCTGCCTCCAGCGTCCGCTCCGTACGGATGAACCTTTGGGTGGTGCTGGCCCGTTGGTGCGCTCGTTGCCCACAGCTCGAAGGGCCTCTGGCTGCACGGGCAGAAACACCCTGTTGGCATCTGCCAGGGCGACGTCTTACAAACCCTGGTGGCGTCTCTGGCTTTATTCAGAGAGCACTTCAGAGCAGGGAGCGGTGGGACCCTGGTTGCTTGGCCAGGGAGATGGGAAGTCGGTACTCTGCCTTGCTCTTGAAACACAGGTAATGGTTTTTATAGGTCTGATCCGCTGCCGGAATGAAAGGCTGTGGTTTGCTGCTCAGTCTCTGCTCCTGTATTTGATTACAGCTCAGAGCTTCGCACTCAGCCTCGGTCACAATCTGCATTTTCCCACCCAGTAGTAAAATGCACCAACCCCACCGTGCGCAGCCCTCGGCGGGCTCTGTCCCTGTGCTGCCCAGGAGCCGGAGCTCTGGCTGTGCTGGGAGCTGGGTGCACCGTAACCTGCTCCCACAGCCCTGCTTGGCTCCATGAAGAACACGAGCAACTCGCATTTTCTTCATCACTTAGGTTTGCCCTGTTGTAAGGTGTTGGTAATGGGGACAAAAGGGCTTAGTTTATTTGGGCAAGAGGGACATTAAGGTGCTGGGGAGTCTGAAGTGTATTTTGAGGCAGGATGCTGTTACGGTTGGGGGTGCAATGACCTCCAGATGAAGACCTGTATTCCCAAGGCCTTCTGTATCAGAGATGTTCCCCTACTACTGTGAGCAACTTGCACGTACTCAACTTGGTGGCAGTTCTCCTGTGGAAGTCATTTTACTGATTTTTTTTTTTCCCTACCAAGCAAATTACTTCACCTTGGAGGAAGTAAAGCAGTCACAAAGGCAAGTCATCCATCTCCCTCCCCTTCCCCCCTCTTCCCCCATCGCCTGTCCTTGCCGTTCAAAGCTAATCAGAAATAGAGATCTGTAAATAAGAGAAGAGGAAGCTGCTCCACAGTTTAAAATGTGCCCTGACTAAAGCACCTACCACGAGGGAGTGGGCTGCCTTTAAATGTGGAGAGCAGCAGTACTGTTCCTGCAGAAACACTGGACGGTTTGCATGCACTTTGCTGGGGACGAAGCTGCCCAGTGCAGGGTGCAGCACCCCCATTTGCAGTCCCTCCTGAGGGCACACAAAACGTCTCAGCTGCCCACTCGGTTGCTGGGGCTACGTGACGCTGCAGCGATGCAGCTCCCGCAGGCGCAGGAAGTTGGCAGGGGGATGTTTTTCCACCCGAGAAAGAATTGGCCTTCCAGCCGCCCCAGTTTCCTTCCCCTATTCATCCCCGGGCAGGTCTCCCCCTCCCCTCCAGAGAGGCTGACACCTCCTTCTTCAGGAGCCACCAGCGACCTTCCGGAATGGAAAAGCACCAGCATCTTCTCAGTTTTCTTTCCCTTTCTATTTTTTTCCTTTCCTTTTTTTTCCTTTTCCCAAAAGAAAGAGTTGTTTGTGCCAAAAGCTGTTTCTTTTGAAGATGCTGGTGGTGGCTGACAGGTCAGCAGGCCTCCAAACTGCTCCAGCTTTCCCATCCCCATTCGGTAAAGCATGTGCTCGGCTTTGAAGCATGAACAGTGAATGAGGTCCATTCAGCAGAGCTCTCTGGTGTGTGTCAGTAGTTCCCCTCAGCCCAGCAGCACCCCCGCTTGTATGGGGTAGGTGTGCAGCTTGGGGTCTCAGCAGCTTCTGCGGAGGGGCTCAGGCTGGTGAAGGACCTGCCAAGGGCTTCCCCAGCAACATTCAGCCCCCAGCTTGGGCTGGGGCCAGGCAGCAGCAGCTCCAGCAGGCAGGGCTGCACTAGCTGGCACTGTGGCATCCCTTGCCCTGGGCACAGCGGTGGAATGGAAACAAAGCCCGAGCTGCTGAGTATGGGTTACATGTCAGCTGGGCACAGATGTGCAGGACTTTCCCCACAGTGTATGGGGACTTATGGGAGCTTTGCCTCAGAGGCTGACATCTGCTCTTTGATCTGAATCCTGCTGCACCCAGGCTCTGGCTGCCCAAGCCCTCCTCAAGAAAAGTCTTTTGCCGCAAACACCACACCAGAGCTGGGCAAGAGAAGGGTGGGCAGGTCTGGGGGTCCAAGAAGCTGAGGGGATGACTAGATGAGTTCCCGGAGGAGCAAGAGGAACAAGGTGTGGCTGGGGGACGGGGTCAATGGAAGATGGAATGGGACTGTGGGAGGAGGAAGAAGGGACATTGAGACCTATATCTCATTTCAGCCCTGGTGAGAGCTGCCAGTTTGGTTTGGCTGCAATGTGGACCAGCGGCCTTAGCTGGCCTCCCAGGGCTTGCTGCTGCTGAGGACAGCCCTGAGCTCTGCTGAGAAGAGATGTTGATTTTTCACACTAGAACCGAAGTGCAGTTCTGGGAGCAGGCAGCCATGCTGCAGGCCTCGCTGGCTGCTCCACTGGTGGGCAAGCATCGCTGTGGAGGAGGCTGTAGTACCAGATTCCAGCCTGTTGCTCCTCAGAGGATGCAATGCAGGGGCTAATATGATTCTATCATCTGTGACTCTTCCCCTCGACACATTTAATGGCACATTACAATTGAAGATCATTTTAAGGTTAGCGAACTAACTTGCTGCCAGCCAAGGCCATGCTCCGTTCAGTGAACGCTGTGTCCATCCCACAGGAGGGACAGGAGAGATCAGGATGGCTGGCTTCTACCCGAGTTGAGTCAGGGCCGCCGCCTCAGTACCAACCTGTGCAATAAAAATAGAAATCTTCCCAATTCACCACACAAATGACACTTCTGCTTTTTTCTGTAAGGAAAAGTGTTTTGCTTTCCCCACCCCGCCAACCCACCCCCAAACGTGTGAAATCTGGTCAGCCTTCTGCAGGCTGCTTTCACCAGCTTGGCCTAATTTTGAAGAAAAAAAGCTGTTGCTTTTGCCTTTTGCTTGTCATTGCACCTGCTCCTGTTGCAACCGGGAAGCATTTTATTCAAAGTGGGCTACATTTTTGCCCAACGTGATATTTGGTACGTGAGAGCTCATTAAAAGCGAGCGGTGCTGAGCCAGCAGCTCTCTGAGCTCTGGAGCCTGTTCTGCTCTGTTCTCAGGGTAGGATGGCTATTTCTGGTCCCCGCTGAAGCTATCTATAGGTGACACCGAGTACTTATTTTAGATTGCAGCCCTCCTTTGTAGTCACTAACGGGGGTGTGCATACGCACGCGCGCACCCCCACGTTTCACAGAATCACAGAATTGTAGGGGTTGGAAGGGAGCTCCAGAGATCATTGAGCCCAACTGCTGCCAAAGCAGGTTCCCTAGGACAGGTCACACAGAGAGGCGTCCAGACGGGTCTTGAATATCTCCAGAGAAGGAGACTCCACACCTCCCTGGGCAGCCTGTCCCAGGGCTCTGTCACCCTCACTGTGTAAAAGTTCTTCCCCATGTTGGTGCGGAACTTCCTGTGCTCCAATTTGCAGCCATCGCCCCTTGTCCTGTCCCCACAGACCACTGAAAAGAGCCTGGCCATTTCCCCTGTGCCCCACACTTCAGGTATTTATAAACATTAATAAGATCCCCTGTAGCCTTCTCTTCTCAAGGCTGAACAGTCCCAGCTCACTCAGCCTTTCCTCGTAGGGGAGATGCTCCAGGCCCTTAATCAGCTTCGTAGCCCTTCTCTGGCACACTATACAGCAGCATAACTCCCAATGCGACATACACTCCCAGTGCAACTACCAAACCACCAGAATGTTATTTTTTTATTCACCATACTCGTGGAACACAGCATGTTGGCCAAGGCTTGCAGAAGCATGAGACTTTGGGTAGCTCCCTGAAGGAGGTATTTCCAAAATGCTGTAACTTTCAGAGAGTGCTGATAGACCCATCTTTTGGGAATGCACTTCTTTCAAAACCTCTCAGGGCACTCAGAAGTGAAAATTCATCTTTAAAAGACCTAGCTGTTCTTAAAATGGAGATTATTCATCCAAGAACCTCCACACACACACTCACACACATTATTCATTTAAATCACAATTATTTCCAGAGGGGAAGCATGGACAACTTTCTGACTTACATAGAAGCCAGGGATTGTGTGTTTTTTCTTCTTGAGTAGAGAATCAGAAATCATGACATGAGAAAAGAACTGGATATGTGGGGGGGAAAAAAAGAGCAAAAAATATTTAACACTCAATTTTTGAAGTCCAAAGGGTTTGAAATGGGAAGTATTTCAACCTGACAGTGTGTCCCACACAGTGATGCAGCAGTCTCCAGCTCCAAGCTGGCCAGGCTCAGCAGCTCAGACCAAAAGGGGTTGGGATTGGGGGGGACAGTTGGAGTCTGGTCCAGATGGGACCACTGCCTGCCAGGACACCGCTGAGGGCAAGAGCAGCCTTCTGTGGGAGCGTACAAGCATGCCAGAAACTTCCACGGTTCACATGCCTCAACTCACAGCCAGTGTCAATCCATGGCACTACCTGAGGCCTTGCAGGAGCGGTTTGACACCCGTCATTTCCTACCCTGATCCCATGGGCTTACTGTGGCCCTGTGGCATTTACCTTTAATACTGTGTTTGTCAGTTATTGCTGGCTCAAAAGAACAGTGCTTACATTTATTATTCAGTATCTTCAGGCCTGCAGTTATTAGTAATTAAAAGTAAACAAAAAAATGGCCTAGAATTTTCTTCACCCTGGAGCTCACTGTGACCCAGAGGGCAAATGAACGGGTACTTGTCCCACGTACAAGAACCGGTGCATCAAGCCCATTGGTTACTGCCATGTGCTACTCCATTTACCTTCCTGCCACCCTGGTACTTGCAGGGCCAGGGACTGCCCCCTCCCCACAGGCGAGGGGGAGCTCAGCCCCGCGGGGGACCAGCCCAAGCCCTGTGCACTCCTGCTGCTGCTCCAGCACCAACAGCCCAACGAAACCACTGCAGTGCCTTGCACAAGTACTGGAAACAATCCTTCCCGTGCTGTGTGGGAGCCTGAGGCAGCGTGAGGGGATGAGACTCGGAAAACCCTGGCCGGCACCACAGCAAGCTCAAGCACTGAACTGAGCGTAGACTGGCATAGTCCAAGGGGCTTTGTAATGGTGGGGGTTCCTCCCAGTGCTTACCCGGGTAGCTGAGATGCTCCCTGCTCGTTTGGACTACCCATTTTAGGTGTTACAATGTGAAAGGGAAATCAAAAAGCAAATCAAAATCATCTCTATGAGACCCATTCAATAAAAAAGTTATTGGCAATTAGCACTTTTTTTATAAAAAAGTAATTAGCCCTCCTGCCCTGAGAATTAATGAATGCTTTTCATTACACCCTAAGGGGTAATCAACCCAATAATAATCCACTTCAGACAAATGTTGTTCTAAAACGATGTTGTTTGACAACAAAGGCAGCAGGACAGTCACAAACACAAACTACTCCAGCAAATACTGGAGCTGACTGCTTCAAAATGGAAGGCCATTAATAATTTTCTTGGATTACAGCGATAGGTTTGACTTCTTACTCATTGAGGAGATGAAGCAACACCTACAGAAAAGAGCAGTGCTTCGTGTGTCCCTGGGTACAAAGCTTAGGAAGCCAATGGAGATGTACTAGTGCTGGGTACTACAGCACGAACAGGACTTGGCTGTGTGGTTGCCTGGATGGGGTGATTTTACCATCTGAGTTCCCCTCCAACCTGCATGTCCCATCTGGCTCAGCCTGGATCTGGTGGGGATCCAGAATGCTCCTGCTCCTTCTCCTGCTACTCAGGGGGCTGCTGCCACCACAACTTGTGGCAGCCAGGCTTTAAAATCTTCCCATTACACTTTACAAACCTGAGGATTTCAGCCTGGAGAAGGCTCTGGGGAGACCTTCCTGGAGCCTTCCAGTACCTGAAGGGGCCTACAGGAAAGCTGGGGAGGGGCTTTTTAGAAGGACATGGATTGATAGGATGAGGTGGAATGGTTGTAAATTGTAAGGGGGTAGATTTAGATTGGATATTAGGAGTAAATTCTTCCCTGTGAGGGTGGTGAGACACTGGAACAGGCTGCCCAGGGAGGTGGTGGATGCCCCCTCAAGGCCAAGCTGGAGGGGGCCTTGAGCAGCCTGGTCTAGTGAGGGTGCCCCTGCCCATGGCAGGGGGTGGGAACTTGATCATCTTTAAGGTCCCTTCCAGCCCTTACTATTCTATGATTCGAAGATTCAAGCAAAGAACTGAATCTTTCCTTCCAAACTGGGCTGCCAAATTAGGAAGAAGTGGTTCAGGATGACACTGGGGAGCTTGAGAACTTACCCTGTGAAAAGACAGCACGTAATGGGAGCTTTAATAAAGGAGGATGGCAGCAAACTTACCTGTTTCAGGTAAGATCTTCTTCACCCACATCTTTCCCTCCCATCTCACACTAGTTTACAAGGGAGCCCATTCCCACCCCGAGGCAAATAGACTCCTCCAGCCTCTCCTACTTTCCAGCCCTCTCCTGGGGAGCAGAGACATATTCCACTCCCACCCCCCCACACCCCCTATCCCCCCCCCTCCCCCGCCGTGGAGGGGACAAGGACTGCACGGGGGTGGTGCTGCAGGCAGAGGCAAACACGGCAACCGGCTGAGGAGCCAACGCAAACTTTAACAGCCAGCTCCACAGACGCCTCTGCGGTGGCGCCATCTCTGCTCCGGCTCCACGCTGCACGCAGAGAGATACAACACCCAGATGAGCAGTAAAGGTAATGATTGCTTAACTGGCGTTGCGGTGCTGCCTGGAGGCGACAGCGCCGTATCAGAGCACCGTCTCACGGGGTATGTCAAGGAAACACAGCCCTGTCATGGAGCTCAAGGCTGTAGGTGTAAGGAGGGGAACAAACAGGGGCTGAACATAACAAGAGAATTAGGCAGCGTGGGGGGCTGCTGGGATCAGCGCAACGAGCACCAGGCTGCATTGCAGCTGCTTTAGGCAATCTCAGTTTTGGCATTTCGTAGGTGCCTCATCTTGCAGCAGCTGTAAGCCTCTCTGAGCACACATTTGTTCTGATGAAATTACTTAATTTAAAAAAAAAAAAAAAAAAAAAGAAAGACAAAATGTACATGGGAAAAGTATTTTTTTTTTCTTGTGGACTCACAGCCATCCTCTGAGGGACCCTGAGCAGGGCTGCGATCCCTGGGGCAGCGCCCCTGCTCCTTGTCACTCCAGCTTTTTATGGGATGGTGGAGCGGGACTGCTCAGCTGCTGGCCTGCGGGCAAAGCTGCCTGGGCTGCTGAGAAGGGGGGATGCTGAGGCAGAGCACCCTTTTCCCCCGCCCCGGGAGGCTGATCCCCCTCCTGCATCACGATTTTAGTGTAAAGGGAAAGAAAAGGTCCCTTGGCTTAATATTCACTAGAGTGTTATTCCCTGCTTTTCTCTGGAAGGGTTGGCAGGCTTCTGGGGGAGGTTTTACAAGGGGGAGAGAGGGATTTTTTTCACAGTTTATAAGTTTTCAGAGTTCAACTAGCTGTATTAAGCTTTGAAACAAGAACTAGTAGTCACTTAACTGCCACATTTAAAGAATCTGTGCTTGAGGATTAATTCTTTTCATAATACAATGATACTTTGAATTAGTGTATTTGCTGCTTTTGCTAGAGAGTTGCCCTTTTTTTGGTTGATTTTTTTCTCCCCAACAAACTACATAGGTGAAGACTTGGAATGACCCTACTACAGAGAACTGAGGAGGGTCAGAGCTAGGTGAGCCACATGTGCTGGAGTCTGTATTTTCCATCATTCATTTTCTTGCAATACCAGGAAAGGTAATTTTTGTAGGACTGCTTGAAGCTGGAAAGGAAAGTACCTTTTAATGCCATCACAGCCACAGGGCCAAGAAACACGAGCTGCTAATAGTTGCAGCTAGGACAGGTCAGACTCCAAGGTGTAAAGGCTCAAAACAAGGCTGTGCCAGTGGCTTTTCAAGGGGGTTCCGACGCGATGAGCGTGTTTGGGTTTAGCAGGAGCTATGACCAGTACAGAGGTGTGCTTTCCAAAGTGGGAGATGCTCACAAACCCTCCCTATAAATCACCCTGCTTTGCAAAACTGCTATTAATACAGCGCTTAAGGAACCTATCCCAGTTAGGCAGAGAAAACATAAATCCTGGATGGCTACTACCTACAAACTTCCCTGGGTCAGGCCTGTCAGCCCCCTGGCAGCCTGTGAGGTGGCACCTCCAGCATCTCCTCCTCCCCCCGGGGTCCCCATCTGGACAGCTTTGCCAGGCTTCCTAAGGACAGCCACAGGTGGTGGAGATTCAAGAGCAAAGGCTAACAGAGAAAGGAGATGGACCGTTTTGCTCTTCTTTTGTGTTTCATCATGAGCTTTTGAATAGCTTCCTCCAAGTCCTGAGGTGAACACAACGTGCCTTAAGTCTCCCTGTTAGAAAGGGATGATGTGATGGCAGAACGGGAGGCACACAGAAATTCAAGCTGCCTCTGGGCCGCGGGAGTAAGGAGCTCAGCTCCTTCCAGCTACAGCATTGCCATCTGCCTTAAAAAAAGTAAACCAACAAAAAAAACCCCACCCCCAAATTATAGAAATTTCTAAACCTGAACTGTTCCTCTGCTGTTTATCTTTTTTATTATATCCTAGTGGATGAAGTGATGCTTGTTTAATTAATGGCAAATGCATCTCTCTTTGGATGGCTGAGATGATGAATAATAGCTCGTCTCTGGAGTCAGGCTGTGTTTCTGCAGAGGCACTGAGGTCCCAGCCCAAAACAGCAACAGCTGACTGGTTCAGATCACAGCAGTGGTGGTGCTGCTGTGCGAGCCATGAGCTCCAGTCCCTGGTCCAGGATGGCCAAACTGTTGTTTTCCCTGTGAGCAACATACAACTGGATGCTCAAAGAACAGTTACATTAAAAATGAGTGCTGAACTAGTTCTCTTGACCTGAAGTGGCATGGCAACGTGGTGGCCCGTCACAACATTGAAGCTCAACCTGTCCAACCAGTGGCCAAATCGTCACTGATGTTCTTGCTGAATTGCTGCCTGCAATAAACTTGCCTGTAGTGCTGAAGGCAGTTAGCTGTCCAGCAGTGCCTTTGCCAGGAGGGTTTCAATTTTGGATGCTTTGACAATAATGAGGAGGCAATTTTTAGCTGGGGCACAAATGTGTTTCCCCTTGGCTTACTCAAAGGTGGGACAAGCAGCTGTTCCTTGGCCTCCCTAATTCTCTCTTGCCAAGCAGTGTCTTGTATTTCAGAATAATTGGAACCCTTTTACTTTCTAAGTTTTCTAAAGCAACCCAAGCCCTCTGCTGCCGGTCAGAGAAGGCATGCTGCATGCACAAGTGCCCAAAAACTTACAGCAAACACCATTGTCCCTCTTGGGAAAAAACAAGCTGGTTTTAAGACACGGATTGCAACAGGAGAGTGCCTGTAGTGCCTTCCTGCTGCTCAAAGAAGGCAAGGATAGTTTTAGTGGGTGAACAAGGAGCCCTTTCCACCTGCAGGACCTCAGCCAAGGCTGCACTACCTGGCCGTGCCCGTGCCACAGGACTGCTGTGCATGGCACAGGGTGCGATAGTCCCACCTCACCCCCGGCTGTGAGGCTCCCCAGGCACCAGAGCATGCCAGGGAGCTGCTGGGAAGTGGCCAGGGAGTGCCCATGTCCATGTGTTTGTGTCCCTCCAGGAGTCTCCATCCTTTCCCCAGTGGCATAATGGGATCCCAGCACCCAATGGTCATTTTAAATTCAGTCTTCCTGTGGTGACTCCCCCAAAATGTCACAGGGGCAAACAGCAAAGGGCCCAGATGTTCTGCCATGCTGGAGTTAGTCGGGCCCCTCTCTAGCTGACTAAACAGGATACACCAGCCCCTCATGTGAACCATATCTTCTCTGTTATGTGCAGGCTGATGAGCAGAACCTACAGCCATGAAAAACCTTATATGGACGTTCCACTTCATCAATGGTCTTTATTTTTACCATTTATCCCTCAGAGAATAAATATGAGAAGATAAACTGTGCATGAGATAAACTGTGTGCAAAAGACAGTTATTATGCCATGTATCATCATCGTCATCATCATCATTGTCATTGTATAATATACCTGTATACCTGACAGTCTGCCCCAAATCAAATACATTTTTGCCTTGTGGGAAGGGAGAGTATGTGGCAAAGGAAGGACGAGTTAAAAGTGACTGATTCGTGTTTCTGAGGGGTAGCTTTCCAGGGCAGCAGTATTTGGTGGGCCAGCAGAGCAGTCCCCAGGATGGATGCACCATGTACTTTCCTTGAGGGATTCCCACCTGCAGCAGTTCTCTGCTCATTCTGGAGCATGAGCAAGGGGGATGCTGAGCTTCTCATGCTCAGTGCCTGAGCGCAGAGTTGTTGTGTCCTTGGATGCCACAGTGGCGCCACCAGACAGAGCCCCTTGCAATATGACATTGCATCTCCCACACGCCCACGCAGGAGATGGGGAGATCTAATTTCAGGTCTGCAAGCTCTGGCAGTGTCCCTCTCGGCACTATTGCAATTACACCCATTACACCACTGCTTTTTATTCCCACTTAATCTATTGTGGCACTTGCGGCGGTGTCGCAAGGGCAGCTGACAGATCCCCTGCCCTGGCAGACCTGCTCCGGTCGGGTTGCGGGCGCTTGCTAATCGGGTAATGCCGCTGTTTCGGTGGCACTCACGTTTGCCTCTGCTGAGGGACAGGCAGCGGCTCGTAGCCCGGGTTCTGCTGCTCCCCTTTCAGGCTTCGCAGTTGCCCTTGCCGTTTCACCTCCCGAGCGTATCACGGTTGCCCTCTCCCAGGTTTGTGACAGGGTGGCAGTTCAGTCACGGGGAAGGACGGCGCGGGGGCACTCCCTGGCAGCGCCTGGCACCTGCCTTAGCCTGCCACCTCCTAAATCGATGGGAAACAAAGGGCAGTCACCCGAAACCCGTCCCAGTTTGGCTTCTGCTGATTGATCTGCCAACTCCACTGTGGGGGAAAACAAGTTATTCCAGATGCCAGGTATTTGTGGGTTCCCTCCCTTCGTCCCACAAGCACTTTTAGTTAGGAACTAGGGAGATAAGTGCAGGGAGAGAGGACCCCCCCTCTCCCAAGCACTGCTGTCTTCTGCAAATCCTGCTCTTACTTAGGAGCCGGGTTAGACACTGGGCGGGGGGCAGGTCGGTCACGTAGCCTCAAGATTTCAGCAACAAGCCCATGGGCTTAAAAAACAAAAAACAAACACACACAAAAAAGATTTCACATTATATAGTCGTGACCACAGGCACAAGACCAGGGTTTTAATTATTCCTCCTGTTAAACAAGCTTGTCTGCCAGCGTCTGAAGCCCAGAGCAGCTCCAGCCTCCCCCAGGCAGAGCACTGCCCATTGCACCACACAGCTGAGGCTCCCCAAGGCCTCTCGCTGCGGGACCCGAACTTCCACAAAGCTCGGGTGCTTGGGAGAAGACTGCCTACGCAAGGCAAGGTACATTAATTAATAGCTTGCTCTCCTGCTTGAGATCAGAGCAACTAATCGTGCTAACAGTACGATTTCCCACCTGGTGACAGACAAAGGACACCTCATCTGGCCGGCCTAGTGTGAGGCACATAGAGGCAGACTCCAGTGAGGTGTTAAACCTGGCAGCAAATCTAAAGTGACTGAGTTTCCTTGAGGGTTATTGTGCAGCACCAGGTTTCCAGCTGAATTTCACAGCACCTCAAACATGGGGCTCTGGGAAGTGGCTCCAGAATACAGCCAGGTGTTGGCAGGCGGCTTGCTGTACAAGTTTATTTTACTCGCTTTAGAAATCTTAATTACTACAGATCAGCCATCAGGCTTAAAAGATTAAATATAGGGAACATGGGAGGATGCTGTGGAAAAAAAAATCAGATAAAGGCTTGCCTCTTGGCCGAACTAGGGGGAAAATGAGGAACAACGTGGCAAGTGGCACTTTTCGTTGTTTTTAGAGGTGGTTGGAGCTGCAAGGCTGCGAGACAGGGTAAGAAGGGAAGAATTTGTAACTTCAGAGATGGCACATTTATGTAAATGATCCATCACAGACCAGTGTTCTGCTTAAGAACTCAAAAAGGGAAAAACCCCAAATCTTCCATATTTAAAACAACCTTAAAAGAAATAATTAGCCTTGTTACTTGGGCATATTAAAGGAACTCTGTAACTCAAAACTGATCAGCTCTTGCCACATCTCCATGTAGCACGCCACAACTGTGCAGAATGTCTCTGCACCGGGCCGTGGAAAGAGCAAAGACACATGGCAGCCTCTGCACAGGTGTGGAGATCACACTTGGCAAAGCAATGAGCATGTGGCTGGAAATGCCAGAGTAAAGTGGACAGGGGGGAAAAGTGCATCCAAAATCCAAGGGAAAGGGGGAAACCTCTTCTTCCAAGGAGCGATAAGAAAACATTGGATGCAGACACAGACAAAAAGTTCGGAGTAGGAAAAGCTAGGAGGGAAAGGGAGAATGTAAAGGGTCTTTGCAGGAAAGATAAGAGCAAGTTGATTAAGAGCCTCGAGCATCTCCCCTATGAGGAAAGGCTGAGTGAGCTGGGACTGTTCAGTCTGGGGAAAAGAAGACTAAGGGGGGCCTTATTAATGTTTATAAATATCTTAAGTATGGGATGCAGGGGGAATTGGCCAACCCCTTTTCAGTGGTCTGTGGAGACAGGACAAGGGGCAATGGCTGTAAACTGGAGCACAGGAAGTTCCACACCAACATGGGGAAGAACTTTTACACAGTGAGGGTGACAGAGCCCTGGGACAGGCTGCCCAGGGAGGTGTGGAGTCTCCTTCTCTGGAGATATGGAAGACCCATCTGGATGCCTCTCTGTGCAATATGAGATAGGGAGCCTGCTTTGGCAGGGGGGTTGGACCTGATGATCTCTCAAGGTCCCTTCCAACTCCTATGATTCTATGATTCTATGATTCTAAGTTCAAGCACAGTGAGGAGGCACCCTGCCAACTCTAAGGCTCTGACTGGTGAAAACAGGTAGCAGTGATGGTAGCTAACCACAGCCACACAGGTCAGTGCAGGACCAGAAAATACTGGAAATTTTATGTGAGGGTTAAAACCTGCAACTTCAAACTTTCCAGACATCTGTAGGCTGGGTACCTGTCACCAAATCCACCAGAGACAAAGAATTTGCCAAAGCAAAGCAGCATGTCATGAGACTGCATGTACTGGAGCTGTTAGGCCCAAGACCAGGAGCGTGCATGTCACCAAAAGCTACAAAAGTTAACTAGCAAAAAAGCTTTCCCAGGAGCAAGGGGACTTACTGTGTCCTTATGAAAGACACAGGGCTGCCACCCAGGGCCATAAAGGTATGTCAGGGAAAAGATGAGGTCTGTTCTTGTTACCACCTGCAACGCTTCACAAACCTGACATTAAGGGATTAAAAGGAGCATTGCAGAAGAAGACAGCAGACAGTATAGCTCGTAGCACACGAAACAAGAGAGGGCTGCATGACAGCAGAGGAGAAGAAGGGGGTCAGGAGAGGTACCAGGTCTTGCTTTGACCCTTAGGCAAGATCGCAGGCAGCAGGAAGAGACCAGATTCTTCTGCAAACCTGTTGCTTTGGCAGGGTTTCATCAGCCACCCAAGGAACAAGGGATGCTCCAAACCAGAGTCGCAGTCAGGTGGGAAGGGGAGGACATCAGCCCTGGAGAGCTCACAGTCCACCTGCAAAGGCACAAGGAGCCCTACTGGCTGCTGTAGCTTGGTGCAGGCCTGCTGGAGGCTCCAGCACACAGAACAGGCACCACAGCTTGAGACTGAGTCTTGAAATAACCTTCCGGAGTGCTTTGAGAGACAGAAACACTTCACAGCGTTATTGCAGGCACAAGAGAGTCTTGTGGGAATGAAAGCACCCATTGATGATGTGCCATGCGGGGGCAGGCGCCCATCGGAATCCCAAATCAAGAGGGACGCTGAGGCAGCCAAGAAGATACAGCCCAAACCTCAGCAGAGCCAGATGTCAATCCCAGACAATTTAATTACATCTGGAGAAAGCAACCACAAAGGGAGCAGAGCCTGCTGGTTACAAGCAACAGTGAACAAGCCAAGAATGAAAGGGGTAAACAAGGAAATTTAGAAATTGCAAAGGAGGTTGAAGTAGGTCAGTGTGTTCACACCCAGCAATGCAACTCAAAGTACTTACTAAAGCAACTGAATTGCTCAGATACAGAATAAATATGACAACCAGAGCAGTGGACATAGAGAAAGGGGGAGAGAGCAAGGATTTGAAGCATGTACTAGAACTGCCACTCAGTATTCACCCCCCCCCACCTTTCCCTTCAACCACTACAGTCAGGCTCAGGCTACAGGCCAAAATGCAGATGTAAATAAATAATAGGACTTTGCCAAGCTATGGCAATGACTATAAAATGTTCCATGGTCTCTGGTTCCCACCTTCACAAGTGTCTATTTCATTAGGATGGCCATATTTTCACTCTTAAACTGCAATCCATCAAACAGTGTGACATTTGTCGATGTGCAGCACAGACTTAACATGCTTGGTGAAGCTGAGACGATGATCAACTGTCTCTGCTTTTGGAAAGCTGCTAAACCAGAGGGGGAAAAAAAGTCACTGAAAGAGAGCAAGACTTTCACAGGGAGAGCTAAAGAGAGGAGAGCTGGTGTGTCACCCCAGAAATACAGGCTGCATCCTGCAGCAAGCTTTGCAGGAGGCACTACAAGGACAGGGGACGCAGTTTGGAAAGACATGCCAGGCCATGTAGGTCACCATGCAGTTTCCTGATGGTCATCGACCTGCTCTACAGCATTCTACTAGAAACTGCTCCTAAACTACTGTATTGCCACAGGAAAGCAAAAGGCAGGGAGTAGCACCCTGGCAGGTAACTGTGAGTGCCTTAGGAAGTAGGTTGAAGGTTTGAAAGAAGAGCTGATTCAAAATAGCAGCCAGTGTGCTCCCTGGCAAGTGTCAGTGTGTTCAGCGTGATGAGATACAGTCAAATGATTTGAAGGAAGCAGAAGCCTCCCATATATGAACATGATAAAGCCTCACCTGCTGTAAATCCAGCAAAAAGGGGAGAGCAGGGAAAGAAATGTGGCCAAAAAGGAAACACCATAACCAGCAACAAACCCTCAAAGTAAAGGATGGTATAACAAATCTCTCTCCACATTCCCAACGTGAACATTCCATCATTTAGGGAGTGCTCGTGGAAAGTCTGGACGTGGTATTTCCCAGGATGCTGAAAAGGAAAGCATGCAGGGGGGAGAGTGGGAAAGCGCTTTGCAGTGTCTCCACTTGCTGACATTGGAATAGAGAGAATACAGCCTGAAGTCCTGGGGTAGGCAGCAAGAAGAACCTCTCCTGAAAAGCAGTCAAGCGGGGGCTGTTCACCCTGAGGCAGCTGGTTGAGGGGCTCAGATCAGCGCTGTTAAATCCCTGCTGCTCCTCATGGCATCCTGAGTATGCCAGGAGGCTCGTGCCCAAGTACCCTAGTAATTGCTCCCAACAAGTACAAAACTCGTATCTCAAGCACAGAGTTAACTAAAGGGTTTGTGAACTTTCAAACCCAGGCTGTGACTGCTGGGTGCCCGTGGCTTTTGAAGGTCCAAATCTGCTTTGAGTGCTTGGTAGCTGGGATTTTGTCACAGCCTGACTATCACTGTCCCTTCTAACCACCGAAATCTGACTTCTGAGAGGGCCTCCATCTGTTTCCCATCTTTCTTTAATTTACTAAGTTATGCCATATCCCCATCTGGCAATTAGCTAGAGTTTTGTTTTTGTTGTGTTGTGTTTTGTTTTGTTTTCTCCCCTTGAGTTATTCGAGGAGACACAGAGCTGGCTGAGTACACTAGGTCATTACATGTCTCTTAAAGTAGTTGCTGGATTTATTTGAATAGGGATTAGCAAGATTAAGAATGTTTTCTTTAAATGAATATAGTAGCCTACGATTTTCAAATGGTAATTTTTGTCCATTATATTGATTTGTAGTTAAAGGACCTAGATGTTTTTTAATACAGCATGGAAAAAGCAGTTAAGTATTGCTGCTGGGAAAGCTAACAGTTTCAGGATTTTGTTCAAGACTGCGAAACAACAGATGCACAAATCCCATTGAAATTCAATGAAAATTGACCCCTCACCCCTGTAAGTTGCTTTGAAAAGCTCATTTAGAGAACTTCCAGCAGTAGTTTTAGACACAATTAGTATTTCCTATCAAACGGTCTTTGTGCAACTTCACATATTGTTATTTTGGGGAAAAAAATCCTCAACAAACTTGGAAGAGCATTCCTGACACGGTGTTACAGGCATGAAAAGCCTTTCAGCCCTTCCCTTATCTGCTTGATTCTCTCTGAAGGCTTACACCTCAGCTTAGCTATCTGTGCTCCCTGCATCAACACATTACAAGAAGGAAACCTCACCTTACCCTTCCACAGTCTCCACTCCACCTCCAACTGCATCCATTATTTTATCCCAGCCCCCTGCAAAAAACAACTGAGTTCCTGCAGCTTTAAGGAGCTTTAAAAAAGCCGTCTAAGTTTCCTTCATCAGAGGGGAATATTTGGATGGAGAGCTGGCTAGTCAGGACCCCGTGCACATAGCTTCATCAGCTTCACACTTAGCACATCACGGTTGTCGAAACACCAGCTGCTGGCATAGGCTTACTGTATCTGAGGTTGCTCCAGCATCTCGTAGAATCATAGAATCACAGACTGGTTTGGGTTCAGAGGGACCTCAAAGCCCATCTAGTCCCAACCCCCTGCCATGGGCAGGGACACCCTCCACTAGCCCAGGTTGCCCAAAGCCCCATCCAGCCTGGCCTTGAGCACTGCCAGGGAGGGGGCAGCCACAGCTTCTCTGGGCAGCCTGTGCCAGGGCCTCACCACCCTCACAGAGAAGGATTTCTTCCTAATACCTAATCTTGTCCCTTGTCCTGTCACTACACTCCCCAGTGAACAGTCCCACTCCCACTTTCCTGTAGGACCCCTTTAGGTATTGGTTGGCTGTAATTAGGTCTCCCTGGAGCCTTCTCTTCTCCGAGCTGAACAAACCCAACTCTCTCAGCCTGTCTTCATAGAAGAGGTGCTCCAGCTGCCTAATCACCTTCGTGGCCTCCTCTGGACTCACTCCAACAGTCTTTCCTGTGCTGGGGACCCGAGCTGGACACAGTACTCCAGGTGGGTCTCACAAGAGCAGAGCAGAGGGGCAGAGTCACCTCCCTCACCCTGCTGGCCTTGTGTCTGACTCAGGGAGATGGGCATGGGGTTTACCTCATTAACTTGTTTTCAGGTGAAAGCTAAAGATGTGTTGCTCTGTTCTCCCTCTAATCCTTGTAGAGTTCATCCAGATGTTGACCCCTATACAAGCCCACTACACTTTGCTGCTTATGCCGTTCCATCAGGTGCTTTACCTGTGCCTGCCATCGACCCTCTGGCACAGGTGAGGTCAGTGAGCAAGCGCTGACTGCACACAGCCCCCCTCTACGCTTGCTGGCAGGCTGGTAAGCCAAGGCAGCCGCCACCGCCTTGTTTCTGCAGCAGCATTATCTGTGCGTTTGCAGACAAGGCCTAAGCCGGGCAGCCAGAAAGGGATGCTTAATTATTTGCTGCCTGTCTCCTGCATGAGGTTCTGCATGAAAACCATGGGATTTTATTCTTCTTGCTGGAGGGGATGGGATGTGGGAAAATGAAATGCTTAGAAACCCTTTTCTTTCCCAAACATGCTGTGTCTGTCGAAATCATTTAGTCATTCTCTGTGCACACTCACGGGGAGAAAAAAAGCAACAATCACAGCAACACCACCACCACTAATAATAATAATAATAATGATAATAATACCTTAATGAAATACTGTAAAGGGAAACTAATTAGTGTTACAGTACCCTTTCTGAGTGTTCGCTAAACTGCAAAGGAAGCACTTGTGTCTGTGCGCTGATGGCAGGCGAGTAATGAGAGCTCAGCCTCCTCTCAACGTGTAAGTACCACCAACTTCAGAATATGTCAGGAGTAAAAAGCATTTGGTATTTTTTCCTCTCTGTCTCTTTGTGCATATATCCCCATACGTGCAGAGACTCCTTAGCTAATGTTTCTGCAGGAACACACACAAATATAGCCCATCCTGCCCCAAACATTAAACTGAATTGCAGCTCAGCAGTAATCCTTTCGAAGACCTTCCAATGGCCACTTCTCTGCCTTTGAGCACATCTTTGGCACTCAAGTCCTTGTAAGAGGGGGGTTTACAAGTTTGGGTCTGCAGCATCATCTGGTGCATGCTCATTACCTGTATCCCATCACACATCACTGCACACCTCATAAAATCAGCTCTGCTGTACTTAGGCATTCACAGCACGACTCCGATCCGAACTCCACTCCTTGTATTGACAGGAGATTGGCTTTGGGGTGTCTGATCTGCAATAATGCTCAGTTTGCCTGGTCTAGCCAAGAAAACACTGAATAAGACATCTACCATTCATCTCCTGGCTTCCTTGCTTTGATGTGAAAGAAACCCCGACATTTTGTGTTGGAGTGGGGATCTATCTGAATGTCTTTGTCTAAAGTTTTCTCTCTCAACACGGACGTGCTGTGTGTTGCAATCCATGTGATTGCCTTTGTCCTACCAAGTCAGGTCCTCCATCAAGTTATGTCTGAACTTCAGCAACACTGTGGAAATGTAATGCATTTTAGAGAAAATTACTCTAGAAGTGGAAAAGAGAAGCTTGAAAAGCACTTTGAGATGTAAGCTATTACGTAAAAGGTAGGCTGCTATTACTATTACTTTATTAGTCATTATTTTTGGTAATGATGAAAATGCCTGCCTGGCTTCGGAATGGTCATCCCTTCTGCTGCGATTCCATCCCACTCTGAAGGCTGAAGTCTCCATCCCTCTAACTCCATGTTGATTGGCTTTCAGTTTGCTAAGGAAGCAAGGCTGTTTCAATGCATTGTTTGATTGATTCTTCGGTATAGGTAACCTCCACAGTTTTTAAATTCACCAGCCAATTTATTCAAATGTGACATGGGGCCAAAGATGTCCAAGTTACAAACTTCCTGTGGGTTGCATGAAATCAGGAAGCCAGATGGAAAAGGCCCTATCAACGTTCCCAGCCAAGGGAAAGGGTACAGGGTACTGCTGTCACACAGTACGAAGTCCTCTTAGGTGCTCACCCTTCAGCCATGAATCTGAAGAAAACCAGGTCTCACTGGATCTCATCTTCAAACACTTCTTTGTTATTCCCTCTTGACAGCAAACCCAGTAACCTCCTAAGTAAAGATCTAAGTTGTAGATGACAACATAGCCTGTGCTAGCATGTCAGATTAAGCCTTGGCATTACTCACAGCTCCCCAAGCAGGGTGTGGTGTGGCTGTACTTGAAAGCTGCCAAGTTCTCCTCATGGTGGGTACTGCTGCGGCCCTCTTTTCCTGTGCAGCAGCACAGCTGCTCCAAGTACACCTCGTTAGTTCATTGTAGTTGTCTTCACTCTCTCTGACTACCTCTCAGCCCCCAGACCAACTCAATTTCTTTTTGCTTTGTCCCATCATCATCTACTTTATAAAGTGCTTGGCACGTGGTTTATGTTCTTGTCCTTTACCCAAGCAGTGCCAACTTCCCCTGCGACAAGTTCTTGTGCCTGTGAAGAGCTATGTGTGGAGCCAACTGCAGAAGGAAATGTTACATTAAAAAAAACGCCAGAAATTCTTTCTAAAGATTTGGTTACCAATAGCGATGCTGTTTTTTTTCTAAGGGAATAGTATTCAAAGTCCAAATCTGTCCCTTCCCCCCAACCCATTAACTTCAGTTCATGAAACAAGAGACTTTTTCCCAGTTCTTCATGCTGGGAACTGACTACAAGGCAGATGAACTCACTTATCTCCACCCTGTCCGTTCTGGAGGTGACTAGAATTTGCTGAAATTAAAAAAAACCTGAAAGGTTCAGCCAACACCAGTTTGTATTTGATAGAAAGTTAGGTTGGACTGCATTGCAGGCATTTTTTCCTATCCAGTTACAGTCTTGAAAGCGTCGTGGCCCCAAAGTTTGTGGACACAGCACACTCCAAATGAACAGGGGAGAATGATACCAGAAAGTAAATAATAAACTCACAGATGGGAGTAACCCCTGCATGTCCTGACCAGAAGGCTTTAGCACGGCGTTTCTGGGCTTCCAGACAACCAGCTCAAACCCCTGTGACTCCAGGGCTCCCCCAGTAAGCCGCCTGCTCGCACGTCCTTGGAGGACGCCCCTACGTTCACCGAAATTATGCGCCGCCTAATTTAGAGGAATGAATAAACGTGAGGAAATGGTGACCCACTCACGGGCGATTACCAGAGGAGGGAGAGGGCCCGCAAAAATTGATCAGAGTCATTACTCACTGTCACTGAAAGCGATTCACCTGGCTCAGCTCCCAGGCCTCCCTGTGTAAATCACATCCCTCGCAACCCGGAGGAGCCTCATTTGCCAAACAAGTCTAGCGGCAGCAGCGGCGCTGGGCTAATGGCTTCGCCTCCGTCACAGTTTCAACCCTAAATCAGCAGATTACGAACGACACTAAAGATCTACTTCTGGGGGAGAGCTGATGGCCAAGGGAAGGGTTTCCCAGCGTGCCACCCACAGCTTGCCTGGCCGCCGGTGATTTATCTCCTTCCCACTGCTATCGACAGCACGAAATACCACCTCTTCGAGCTGGGGTTATCGAGCCATTACGGCGCATAAATTATGGATGCGAGTTAGTGCTAAAAAAAGGCTGAAGTTCCTGTAATCCCAGCTGGGCTGCAGAGCTGGGTCTCCCTGAGAGCCCGGCCATGCGGGAGCGGCGCGGTCCGCGATGGGCTCCTGCAATCTGGACCCGCGGCACTAGATGGCAAAACAGCGTCAGTTTTGGCAGCGCAGCCCGGGCTGCCGCTCCCGTCCCCCCACCAAAAGCAGGTGTCTGTGGGTGCAGCCCGCCCGTGGGCATCCCGTGGTGGGTGGGTGGGCTGTGCATCCCCCTCCCCAGCCCTTGCGCCTGACCTTCCTCCCGCCTTCAGACCTCAGGGGTAACCTGCGACCTCAGAGATCGCGCCTTGAGCATCGGATGCGGCTCTTAAACACTGCAGGTGAGGGGACCATAAAGGCCGGTGTGGATGGATAGGTGGCTGTGTTTCTTATCGCTGTTGTTGGCATTGGCTGCGTGCTCGGCAGTTGCCCTCAGGAGCTCTAGATCCTGTGCAAGGCAAAAGCGGTCCTGTCTCCAAAAGAGATTACCCAGCACCGGGGAGGAAACACTTGTCTCATCTCCTTGCCGAACAAAAAGATTTCCATGTGATAGTCCCCCAGGGAAACACCTCTCCTTTCCATGCGGTGTCAGTCTGTGCATCGGCTGCGGTACCGGGCGAGGGAGGCTGCCACCTACACAGCTACACTGCGAGGTGTTTCTATTAGGAGTCTGTTCTCCCTTCCCCTCGTGTGCAGCATAACACCCGTTCACGGTAAAAGGAGCTGCAGAGGGGAAAGTGGAATCTCCAGGATCCAGCTTTGGGACAAATATTTTAAATCCTTCAGGTCTAAGTAAAAAGCCCCACTCTTCTCCCAGCAGGCCAGTAAGTTGCCTTTCAGTTTTTTGTAAGGGGAGGGGATTAAGGCTATGGTTGTGTCAGTAAACCCCTCCTCACATCCACAGCACTGTACCTCATCCCATCTCAGGCATAACTTCAGTTCCCACACCACATCTAACCTCTGGACTCGCAGAATCAACTAAGGTTGGAGACTGCAACTTTTACAGTTTCATCTGGAGGCGATATCCAAACTGCTCTGCCCTTTTAGTGCCTGGGAACGCAGAGAGACGATGGCAGGAATGCTCCTCCTCAAAGAGTGTATAAGACTCTGGATGCTGGTGGTCATGATGCGACCCCCTTGGAGATGACTGACTCCCCTTCTTTGGGAGCAGGTGAGCCCACACTGCTGAAGCGTGACTTACAAAACAGAGCCTTCCCTCAGTAAGTTTTGCAGACTCTTTGAGCTGTGTCCCTCCCTTTAATTTTCCTTTCCACCTTTGCAATATCGAGCCCTTCCCCCTCTCCCCTGCCTTCTGTGAGGTGCTGGTGACTCCCAGAATGACTTTTCCCTCAGAAGCTACGCCAAACTGTTCATCAAAGGATGGGACCCTGTCAAGTCCCCAACTTTGCACTTGGAGATAAAAAAGCAGCCGTGAGGCCGAGTGGGCAGCACATGGACACCAACCAAAGGGTATTCTCAGGGCTGAAAGGAGCCGTGACGCTTGCCAAGTGCAGATCATTTCTACCTTCAGGACAGGACAGGGCTAACATGAAAACACCCTGCCTTCTGCTGGTGTGGGCTTTTAGCAAGCAAGACGTATTATCCTTGCTCTTGGCTGTTTAAATAACACATCTCACTCTGTAGAAACCAACTTATAATATGAATGGGGAAGGGAAAAAAGAAAAAAAAAGCTACGGATCGTGAAGCAAGTGGGAATGGATAATCAATTTTTATCACTAATATTGTGGGTGAGACCAATAACTCCGAATGAGTTATGAAAGTCTCTGCTCCGAGCAGATGTGTCTCGTTTCCAAGCAGTCTCCTTTTAGCCCAGCCTTAATGACAGCAGAAGTGTTGAATTAAACACACTGAAGCAAAACAAACATTTATTTCCATCTCCCATCCTATTTCTTTTTCAAATGTAGGTGTGTGAGATTCTCGCAGGTGGGCTGGCCGTGGGAGGCACGGTAACGATGAGCCGGGAAAGCCTTTCAGCTTTACAAACATGGGTTCAAATCAAGCTTAAGTAAGTGACAGGCGAAATGGGGCTATTGATTTCAATCTAGTCCCGTTCAGCTACAGCAAAAACTCAGCACAACGGTGTCTGAGCGCTTACAGGGATGCCGTCAGCCGAGGGATAACGCTTCTGCTGGAGAGCATTTGCAGTGTTATTTATAACGATTGAGATTACTAGAGCTGAAAGACATCAGGGAGTAAATTTACCCCCTCCACACACACACACACACACACATGGGCGCGCTTTGGGAGGTGTTTTTACTTGGTGCTTTTGGCAGTGCTTTCTGCCAGACCTGTGCCCCAAACCTCCTCTCCGGTTGCATGGTGGAGCAGACAGGAGTCATATGTGCAGGTCAGGCTGGGAAACATGCTCTCCTTGAAACTCTCCTGCCAAAGAAAAAGATTCATGAGGACTTAAAAGTCCTCTGACAACCAGGGACCAACCTGCCAGGCAAGTGGTAAGGTCTGCCTGATTTGCCGTTCTGCCCAGGAGCCCACCTGGAAATCTGCTGGGGAGCTTTGGCTACCAGCCCTGCAGCAACCTGCTGCAAGCACTGGTGGAGCAGAGGAGGACAGACAGTGCTGTTCTCCAATGTTACACGGGGCAGGTCCATCTCCGGGGGATTTACCACGCGAGCGCTGATGAATCCAGACCTAGGGTGGGAAGTCTGTGTGGGAAGAGATGACCTTTTTCTGCCTCACGCTGTGTGGGAGCAGTTTTGTGCTGTTCAGACTCCAGCTTGAGTCAAGGTCTGGTACCTGCACAAGTACAAACCCTGGTCTTTGGTGCGTGATGGTCAAGGATAAGCACTGTGAGAGGAAACCGGGCTGTATGCAAAGCAAAACACAGCTGCTGGGCTGTAAAATCTACCAGGGTGCCTCACAGTCAGAGGTACTCCCTGAAACTCTTTGTAAGGCCAATGGCATCTTGGCTTGTATCAAAAACAGTGTGGCCAGTAGGTCTAGGGAAGTGATTGTGCCCCTGTACTCGGCATTGGTGAGGCCACACCTCGAGTGCTGTGTCCAGTTCTGGGCTCCTCACCATAAGAAGGACACGGAGGTCCTGGAGCGAGTCCAGAGAAGGGCAACCAGGCTGGTGAAGGGGCTGGAGGGCAAATCCTATGAGGAGTGGCTGAGGGAGCTGGGGCTGTTTAGCCTGGAGAAGAGGAGGCTGAGGGGAGACCTTATCACCACCCACAGTTACCTGAAGGGAGGTTATAGAGAGGTAGGTGATGGTCTCTTCAGCCAGGTGACAGAACAAGGGGGAATGGCATGAAGCTGTGCCAGGGCAGGTTTAGATTGGATGTTAGGAAAAAATTTTTTACTGAAAGAGTTGTCAGGGCCTGGAACAGGCTGCCCAGGGAGGGGGTTGAGTCACCTTCCCTGGATGTGTTCAAAAAAAGGGTAGATGAAGTACTTAGGGATATGGTTTAGTTTAGGATGAGAATGGTTGGACTTGATGATCTTAAAGGTCTTTTCCAACCTTGTGATTCTGTGATTCTGTAACTTCATTTTGAACAACCACAAGATACCAGAGAGCGGGCACATCAGCAGCACGGGATGGAACACGTAATGCAGTGCCATGCAAAGACATGAGCTCCTGTCCCAAAAGCAGCCAGGCCCTGCTAGCACAGGGGCTCGTGCCACCACGCCAAGGGCAAAGCTCCACACAGATGAAGCTGTGCCTCTTCCCATTACACAGACATGCTGAGTCCAACCAAGGAGGTGGGTCCTGAGGGCCCTGCTCCTGCAAGAAGGTCCTAATGGGTCCTTGAAGGAAATGTCCAAGATTGTGTTCCCTTACAGTGGAGGATAAATAAGGAGCTGGCCCTTGCCTTGCCTTGCCTGAGGTAGCACAAGCAGAGCAGTAAGAGGGGCATGCTCACAACTCCATCACAAGCTTGCAAGATCAGACCTTAAGGACCTTATTTCAAAAGCCCTCAGCGTCCACCATCAGGACTTGATTCTTAAACACCTCACTGCTCTTTTGGGTGCATAAGTCAGGTCCAAGGGGCTCAGGAACGAGCGCAGGGAGCTTCGTTTAAAGCTCACCCTCTGCTGTGACCGCTTGTTGCATCAATCTCTAGCCCAAGGTGGCCAGCTCAGCACCACAGCAGGAGTCAGAGTCAGGCTCTCCTGCTCCCACACTGCTCTTTCCCCTTTTCGATCCCGGCTCCTGGTGAGCCTCTCCTGCTGTGGTTTAAAGATGTGGCAGGGCTCAGCAGAAGGCTGTGTGGCTGCCCTCTCAGTCTCCTTACATAGGGGGGGATTTGTGTCACAAGCTCAGCATCACCGAACGCAGTTTTGAATGGTTTGGTAGCTCCAGGTTAATGAACTGCTACCATCACAGGGGAATTGAACTGTGGGTTACTCTGGTTGGTTGCTACAGCGGATCTTTCTTTTTAGCCAGGTACGTGAAACGTGCAATTCAGAAGGATTCTTGACAGCCCTACATTTCCAGATTCACATTTTTAACTAAATGGCATTTCCTTTCTTTTGTTTCTAAATGGGTGTGCATTGTAGTTAAAATCTCACGGATCCCCATGATGGGAACATCTCAAGACCTTGTAGCTGTGAAGTTCCACTCTTGCTGTAAAAAACAGCCGAGTGGTGAAAGAGCAAAGCTTACACCAAGCAAGCTCTCTGCGCAATTGTTTATTTAATTTTAATTAAATTGCACGGAAACCCCATCAATCCCAAGTCTCTTCAGAGTGACCCAGCTTAAGTATTATCTGAAGATTAGGTTCATCCCTTATTTCGTGGGGCTGTTTGTAGGTTTAGGGGAGGAATGGAGTGACACCACCCTGCTTCCCTCCTCCCCCCAGCCCTGGCAGAACTAGGATAAGTATAAAAAATTTGCTGGTGATACCATCCTCCAAGGTCGTAAGGAGCAGTAGCATTGGGTATGTACCTTCTTACACATGGATTCCCAATGCTGTTCTGAAAATGACCTTAAAACACATACAATAATATGTTTTACATATATATATATTCTGGTAGTTTCTTTGACGCTGTGCAAGGCAAATGCCTGGTGATGGAAAAGATCCCTTTCGGTGCCCTAAGCTGCTGAGCTCTGTATGTGTTTCCTACGAACCCACTGCTTACGCTAGGTTGAGGCCAGGGATGTAGCTTAGGATCTTCTCCTGATTTTCCTTGGTGTGACCCGGCCGTGAGGAATACAGGGAGACTGCCAGTTTACCTTTCAGCACTGTCCCTTCACTCGCGAGCTGTAGAGGAGCTGGCTTTTGTTCTGCACCCTGCTCAGCCCTTCGCCCCGCGGTAGTGACGGGGAGTGTGGCAGCTCGTCTGCCCGCTCCCATTCCTTCCCGCAGGCACCACGTTATATATCCCTCACGAGCCTGACCACAGCTTTCAGAAACATCCAATAAATCAACAGTTAAAAGGGAAGAGTAGACATGGGGAGCAGGTGCTTATTATCTGTGCATCTCTGGAGAAGAATAACCCACAGTGTATTTCCATGCCCATTTGAAATGGAGTATGACCATGACCCTGCAAGTGGCTCTGCTTGAATTGTTCCTGGCATCGTGTTTTAGTCCTAATATTTTCATTGTCTGCCTCCATCAGTTTTACCTCCCGCTGCAGCATTAATTTTGTATGTGAATATGGAGGCTGTGCTTTAAATAATACAGCATATGCTTTTTATTTGCCATGTAGAATAATATTTTTTTGGCTGATTTACGTTCCACCTGGACAAAATTATTTTTTATGATGGGTTTATTTCATTTGCTCCCATATCCCCAAATGGGGGTGGGAAAAATAAAAGAAAAGAGAAATCTTGTAAACCACCAATAATGACGGACACAGAAATCTGCTTTGAAATACAAATTTACTGCAAAAACAGATTGTCTCCAACCATGCAAATGAAAAAATGCTGTTGTAATAACTTTAAGCTCACAAACGCGCGGCACTACTGGAGAGAATAATCTTAAGGCTCTTGTATCATCCCCTGCACAATGCTGGGGAATACGGAGAAATTCACTGACAGCTATAAGCTATTCCAGGAGAACAAAATTAGACATATGGCTGGAGCACGGATTTAATTTAGCTCTTTTCAGAACTTCATCAAGAAACAAAGCCAGGACAAAACCCTGCGGCCTTTCGGCCTGCAAATTCGCCACGGAACTTTACGGGCTAAGCTGCCAAATCTGCCTCGCTTCCTGTCTGCACGAGGACTGTGGAAAAAGATGCTACCTGCCATTGAGAGAGGTTCATTTAAAGAGGGTAAGTTGGGTTTTGGTAACCAAAAAAAAAAAAAAAAAAAAGGGAAAGAAAATGCATGAGGTACCTTGTTTTGTGTTTTACAGCCTTGGAACAGACTGGTGGTATTTTTATGTTCATCTATCACCTACAGAAATAGTCATTGTGAACAGATTTATTAAAAAGGGGGAAAGAAAGAAAGAAAAAAAGAGCCATATGCAATCCTTAGCACAAGTTTGTTCCGATTTCGACTTCCAGCTTTCGGTGCTTTTTGTAAAGCAACTAAATATTAACTGTACAAACCCATAAGTCTTTGGTTCTATTTTTGGTTGTAATAGGCATTTTTAACGGTATGACATCCTCCTGCCAAAACCACATTGTAACAGGAGTGCACACAGTAAGGACACATAACACCTCCGTGCTGGCTCTGAGCTGCCGAGCTGGGAAAAGTAGGATATTCCTCTTTCAGAGCAGCTTCCCTCTTAATAGCGAATGTAGTGAGAGGGGGCCTCCACAGGAAAATCCTGCTGCTCCCAGTCCCACCCTGTAAGTCCCCATTAGATGGCAGAAATCCAAACTGATGTCTCCACCTGGCATCCTCTGGCAGCGACCATCATACCCTCCTCTTCTCATGCAAAGCTCTGCTCCAGCCCCTCGTCCTGCCATGCCCCGATCCCCTTCCCCACCACGTAGCACAGAAAGCCTCAGCCAATGCAGGACACCATTGTTCTGCTCCATCTCATCCTCTTTCTGAGCACTGAGAAGAGCAGAAAATTAGGCACTGAAATCAGGTCCCCGGTTCAAAAACGAGGAAATACAAGCTATAGGATGGGCGTGCATTGAGTTTGTTTCACCATCATCCCAGCCCTGGGATCTACAAACGAAAGCAGAGCTCCCGTTCTCCCACAGACTGCTTGGGATGAAGGCAGCTCCTCCAAGAATCGTGAGCCTGCAGATGGGAAGTGGAACAGTATGAAAAAGCCACAGTAGATGGTGCTAGACAGGTGCAGAAGACATCGGCTAGTCATTTGAGGATACCTGCAAGATTTACCCCTAAGCTAAGTGGTTTAGAAGATGTGCAATTTAGATTTATCAGTTCAGAAGGGAGATTCAGATAAAAAACAGTTGAGCTGGTGAGATTATTAAATGCAGAACCCCACGCCGAGACGATGTTCGCCTTACCAGGCGTGATGACGGAGGGGAAAGAGGGTGCCAGCATGCACACACCACCCTCCCCAGCTGCACCCAGCTCTAACATTGAACGTAAGCTGCTGCGGAGTGATGGGAGGAGAGGGACCAAGCTGCAGGCAGAGACCATCCTTCACCCAAGAACTTCTCCTGGGAGCTGGAGGCAGCACCCATCCCGCCTCCCTGCCTGCTGGGATGGGGACGGCAGAAGCAGCGGGGACAGTGCAGGTTATGGCCAGAGTGGGAAGCTCAGGCCGGTGCTTCCCAGTGTCAGCCCCTGCGTATCAAACCGTTAATGTCACAGAAAGGTGGTCGTGTGTATTTAATTTTATCAGGCGGAAGAACCGTGATATATGCTGCGCTCGGTTCACCGCTCCCCTGCAGATTTACTCGGCGTTTTAGCATGCGTGCTGCCTCGCTGACAGAGATTAAAGGCTATCCTCAGAGCCCCAGGTATTACGCTGAAACGTATAAATCAGGGCTTAATATATAATATTTGTCCATAAAAATATATCACGGTGGCATTCGTTTGGCTATCTGCATATTAAATACCGTTACAGAAAGTCACTGGTTTATTGAGGATTATTCTGCTCCGACAATAAAGTCCCCCACCATCCGAAACGGGAATCTCTTCTGCCAGAAAAGGGTTGCGAAGAGGAAGGGGCAGATGCTGCTCACACCATCGACAGCCCCACATGTAGCCCAGCCATGAGGTGCTGTGCCAGGAACCCACTCCTGGGACTGGCTTGGCTCTGGCTGAGCAGCACTGGCCAGGCAGGGCAGGGATCACGGTGGAGATGACACCGCAAGCCTCTGAAGGAGAAAATTGCATGATGTATCGCCGCTCACGAGCACCCGCCAGAGAGCTGTTTAGAGTGAGATTACAGTCTCAGAGGAGACTCTCATGCCTCTCGGTTACAGGGTTACTACGATGATGCAGTTGCAGCTTGTGTGCGGGAGGTAGGGGGGATTTAAATGATGGCCGGAAAGAAAAGCTGGATCAAACCTTCACAAACCCTGTTCAGATTAACCCAGATTCCCGAGTATCCAGCTTTGAGGGACTTGAAATCGGCCAAATTGATTCTTTTCCCTTGAACAGAAGGAGAAAAATGGGAGGGAGAAGATGAAGTTTATACTTGGGCCACAAGTTTACAAGCAGCATTTTAAGCTAAGGGGAAACAAAGCTCCCACAAATAAAAGTTTGTGCCGCCCAGAGCTCTTGATCCTACTCACACCAGTTCTGTGTGAGCTCAGCTGCATGGATTTCTCTGCCGTGTTTGCTCCTGACTTACAGAGACGCAAGGGAGAGAAAACGAGACTCGGTTCCAACCTTTCCCCCTTCATCCCCTTCATATTCAAGGTCTTTTTTCGTCCTCCCCTCCCCCAGCCCTCCCTTGTAAATTCTTATTATTAACAGAGGAAAAAAAGAAAAAAAAAATAATCCCTGGGATCCCTGGCGCATCCTTGGAGTGGCTGCAGCCTCACCGTGGATGAGTCGACAACCGCCACAGTGCCACATAATGAGGAGCACACAGGCTGCACTGGGAGATACTAATGAGGGAGCTGCAGCCCCCTTAGCCCTCTCCAGTAAATCGTGTCTGCAAGCCATGTTTTATTTATCAGGCTTATTATGGCAGTGCTAAGGAGCCATTCGAAAAGGGCCGCCGTTGTCCTGGGCACTGCCCGAGCCGACCAGCTCCCAGGGGAAAACGGCCGAGGCTGGCAAAGGGAGAGCAGAGGGATGCTACGCAAACGCCCTGCGGACAACGCTGCGGCTGCATTTATCCCACCCGTTCCTTGATGGGGGGGGGTTTCCAGCTTGTTTGGACCTCCTGGTGCTAGCTGAGCAGTGCATGGGAGGGATCCTGGGCCCTGAAAACATACAGTGACTGGCGAGGAGACTGAAGCTGAGCTTGTGATGGGTCCCAGCAAGGCCTCTGAGGGAGCGAGAACTTGGTGGGCCCTGAGGGAGACCCGGGTGCAACCTGCAGAGCCAGACAATTTGGAGGGGCTTCAGGGGGGTCGCTCGAGACAGCCACCTCCGTGCCCAGCACCGCTTCCCACTCCTGCGCCCAGCAGGACCCCCGTGCTTTTCTCCACACACACAAAAACACCGCTCCTCTGCGCCAAGATGAGAGGCCAGGGTGTCCTTGCTGTGCCGCTCCTGGCAGCGTGCGGCCTCGCTCAGATTTGCATGCCTGCCAGAGGGAAAGGGGATTTATGACTGCCACTCCCTTCTCCAAACATCCTCCTCCTGACCCTTTCCGCACGCCTTCCCGGAGGTTTCTGCCCACTTTGGAGAATCACTCCACTCTCGGGGGACCAACAGAAACAGGAGTGAAAGGCAGCTATGTGAGAGACAGAGGGGAGATGAGTTAAGCCTTTGCAAAAGTTATACCACAGGTCTCAGCAGGACTCGGGCAAATTGGTCTGCATTCCTTTAACATATTAGATTTCTACTTGCCCTGTTCATTAGCACATTAAGCTACAAGGGCTGATTACATGAAACTCACGGAGAGGCATCAATTAAGATGGTCCATTAACATACATTCCTTCTGGATGAGAAATGACGGGTTTGCTGGCTCAGGGTTTGGTACAACCGGACTCAGTTTTGGAAAGAGAAAGGAGAACAGAGAAGCGCTAAACACGCGCATCTGTACTGCCACCCAACAACGATGGCAGCAGTTCACAGGTTTGAGCAAAAATGTGTGTCAAATAGGGATAGAAGGAAATGGCACATGGTTTCCGAGGCTGAACTCTAATCTGCCATGTCACAGTGACAACGAATTACATGAGGAAGTGAAATTCCCAAGAGATGCCGCTCTTACAAGGCCGGCCTGAATGGTGTTCCCAGGCTTCAGAATGCAACGCTAAATATTTGCACGTATTTATCACTTTTCGCCCACACGAGATCTCATCTTATTTTGCAAACACTGTGCAGCAGAACAACTTCCTATCTGCCCAAGTGTAGCCATCGCTGGTCTGGAACGTGCCAGTGGCACCTCTTTCGTGCCAGCATGCGTCCTGGGAAAGCTGCTAACAAAGACGGATTGTTATCCCATTGCCACCAAAGAGAGAACTCAGATAGGCTTCACAAACGGTACGAAAACCCACGCAGGTTGGCAGAATCATCTGTCTTTGCTTGAAAAACCCTGCGCAGCTGCTAACATCGCCAGAGGAGACGGGCCACCAGCAGCACCACTCCTACAGCCAGCCTTCGGACCATGAACCTTTGTGCTGCTGTGGCCAAGTACTGATGTACAGCCAAGCTAACGAGTTAATACGAGTAATAGCTCAGCAACAGTAATAGCTAAATAGGGATAGAACCCCTGTTCTTCTTCAGGGAACTATCCCTATTTAGAAGAACCCCTGTTCTTCTTCAGGGAACTATCCCTATTTAGAAGAACCCCTGTTCTTCTTCAGGGAACTATCCCTATTTAGAAGAACTGCTGTTCTTCTTCAGGGGTCAGTCGCAGAAAGAAGGACCTTGTCCATAAAAGGCTGAACTCCACCAGCTCACAATCCCTTCAGGGAAAATGAAAGGGGTTTAGCTAATACTGTAATTTATAGGTGACTCCTTCCTCCCTGCATAGCAGTACCACATCTATTCAAGCAGAAAGGCGTTTTCACCCCCACACTGCTGGGCTTGCACACTCCATCCAGATGAGGGGCTGGATCAGGATTCCTGCTGCATGTTGTCATTCTGGTTTCCTTATCCAGAACCCTGTGCTGGGCAATAAGTAAGCGTTTACGCCTTCCTATGGACTGCAAATGTGCAAGCCTCCTCCTTGCTCAGGACATGAGGTATGGGGTTTCCAGATGATTTCCTGTTCCGGGAGCTGCATGGCCACGATGATCATATCGCTCTGAAGAGGAACTGTTTTAAGCAAATGCTGCTCACCTATAAATGTTTGTGCTACAAATTGGATCATATTTTCTTACCGGGGGTAGGGGAGTGCGGTGGTTCAGCCCCAAACAGTGGCTGAGCACCATGCACCGCTCACTCACTCCCCAAGAGAAACAGACAGAGCCTCCTGGGTTGGGGTAAGGACAGTTTGCTGACAAAAGCAGCAGAAAAGGGGAACAGTAACTGCCCGTGGCAAATTTCACTTACACTATAAGAGTACCTTACTGACCTGACAATAACAGAGTGCTGCATGACATGAGGACAGGACCAACCTGATACCCTGGCCACACTCAGACCGCCTTGAAGGCACCCGGCAGCGCCCCTCCCCAACCAGCCCCTCGTATGGGGGAGTGATGTCGAGTGATGTGGAAACAGCCCAGGCTAACTCAGCTCCCCTGGGCTGGCTGCTTGGGGAGGTTGGCTCCGGCCTGGGCGGAACCGGGGTGGAAGAAAAATGCCTTTCCCCTCACATGCACAGCCATGCAGTTAGGTACGGAGGGAGTCAGATGCGCTCCTTTATTTCATTCTAACCGAGGAGCAACCAGACCTACCTGGGCTTGTGCTAATGACACACATCATTCGCAGCAGAGACATTTACGCTGCATATCCACATCGATCGGAACATAAGAAAGTGAAAATAAAAGTACAAAGGGAAAAAGCAGCCAAGTGTGGGCTGCGAGCGGTCTGGCTGCAGCAGCACCCGCCCCGGCCGGCGGGTCAGGCACACGCCTGCCCAGGCTACGGCGCTGACCCTAGAGGTGGGAGCAGAGAAGGGCGGGGGTCTGTCGGGAACCCGGTGCCCGGGTTGCGGTTCCGGCTCCACCGCGCTGGACAGGACAGCGCGGTGCCCCCGTGCGCGGGTTCGAGCCGGGCTACTTCAGCCGCAGAGACGCGACTCCCGGCAAGGCAGGAACGGGAGGCCGGGCCGCCGCCGGGCAAGCCCAGCGCCGCTCAGGCCGCTGTGCCCCGGGTCACCCCCGCACGGGCGCCCCGCCCGCGGCCCTGCCGCCTCCCCGCGCCCTGGCGGCCGCCCCGGCGGCGGCGCGGGGCGGGGCGAGAGCGGCGGTGCCCGCGCCTCCGCCCCTTGGTTGGTCCGTTGCCATGGCAACGCGCTCACAACACACACACACACACACACACACACACATCTCCCGCTTCCCCCTTTCCGCGCGCGGCTCCCCCCCCTCCAGCCGTTCTGCCCCACGTGACCCACGGCGGCGCTCCCAGCCCGCTCGCCTGTTACAAGGGCCGCACGAGCCGGGGGTGGGGGATGGTGGCGGTGTGTGGGAGGGGGTTCTTGTTTCCGATTGGCTGCCGCCGAGGCTCACTGATTGGCAGAGGGTGGCCGAGCCGGAGCGCTGGACGACCCGCCGATTGGCTGTGCCCGGAGGTGAGGCCGTGGGGTGATGCCGGCCACCCTGCGGCCGCTGCCAGGCGGCTCTCCGCAGCCCTGGCCGGCAGACAAAGGCCGCCCGGGAAGGGGCTTCCCCTCTACCCCCTCGGGCTGGCACGGCACAGCACGGCGAGGCGAGGCAGGGCAGCGGGGAAGCGCGGCGAGCTGGTGGGAGGCGGCGACGTGAGCCCGGCCGAGCGCCAGCGCGCTCCGCGGCCCAGCCGCCCTCCCCGCCCGCCCGCTCTTAATTGCCGCTGGAGCACGCGGAGCCGAGGAGGGCGGGCGGCGCGGCCGTCACGCACGCCGCGCGCCTGGCAGCCAATGGGCGGCTGGGGCGAACGCGGAGAGCACGCGGGGCCCGCGTGTCTCCGCCGCCTGCCCTGTCAATCATTCTTCCCCCCCACTCCGAGCTGGCGTGGCCGCACCTCTCGCTTCCCCCCTTCACCCCCCCAAGCGCGGGGCGGGCGGCGGCCCCCGGGTTAGCCGGCGCTGGCCGCCTCGGGGCCGCTTGCCCCGGAGCTGAGGAGAGGAGAGGAGGGGAGTGCAGTGGTGGTGGTGTTGAAGCACTTCTCGATCGCGGCGCTGTGCCCCTCGCTGCCGTCCCCACCCCAGGGCGGGGAGGACGCTCAGGGGGCACTGGGGTGGGGGGGTGTCTGCAGCCGCAGGTCCCCTGCCTTAGGTGCTGGGGAGCCCAGCTCCCCAGCGCTGCAATTTGCTCCGCGGCCGCCGTGCCCCGCTCGGGGAGCGGGATGCCCGGCGTAGCGAGGCGATGCTGCCGCCGGCCCGGCCGCTCCCGGCACCCTCCTCGTCGCGGTGCCCTCCCCCGGTGCGGGGCGAGAGGCGGAGCCGGCGCGGCCGCCGCCCGCCGCCTTTATCTGGCGGTGCCGAGCGGGGGGTGGCACTGGGGAACACCTTGTTTTAAGATACGCGCTATAAATACGGCGCCGGGGATGGGAGCGCGGCCACGGGTGAAGGCGGGCTGACGGCGCGGCGGCCCCGGACCACGGTGGGTGCTTCCCCGGCGGCGGCTCGGTGCCTCCTCCGGGTCACGCCGGCCGGGGGCCGCTTGAATTTTAATTTACCGGCGTGGCGCGGGGCTGCTTTCCCCTCGGCCGCCCTCCAGCGCCTCGCTACGCGTGGGTCCCGGGGGTTGGGGGTTGGGGTCTGTCTACCTTTTACCTCTTTTTTGTACGGAGGGGAGCGGCAGCAGCAAGCCCCTGCGGCTGCACCGGGCACCCCGGCAGGCCGGCCGTGGGAAGGGAGGGCGGAAGGGTGAAGAGATGGGGAGGGGAAGCCTAAAAAAGGAGATTTGGGGCCGAGGATAAAGGCGGCGGTGGGGGAGGAGGAAGAGGAGAAGGCGCCGGCGGGAGAGGACGGGACGGGAAGGGAAGGCGGGCTGAAGGGAGGGAGAGAGCAGCCCCTAACCCGGCGTTTGCCGCCTCCCAGCAGGACTCTGCTCCCGAGCAGCCGCCGAGCCCATCCCGCAGCGGAAGGCGGCCGGTGCCGGTAAGGAGAGAGGAGGAGGTCGCCGCCGCCGGAGGAGCCCCGCGGTCCGAGCCGCCTCGCTGAGCTCGCCCGCCCTCCCGCCGGCATGATGCAGATCTGCGACTCGTACAGCCAGAAGTACTCCCTCTTCAACGCCATGAACCGCTTCATCGGCGCCGTCAACAACATGGACCAGACAGTGATGGTGCCCAGCCTGCTGCGCGACGTGCCGCTGCTGCTGGAGGAGCTGGACGCGGCGGGTGCCGTCTGCCCGCCGCGGGACACCGCCCTGCCGCCCGGCGACCCCGGCGCCTACTTCTCCCGCAGGGACATGTACAGCCACTACATGCTGCTCAAGTCCATCCGCAACGACATCGAGTGGGGCGTGGTGCAGCCGCCGGCGGGCGAGGAGGCGGCCCGCAAGAAGGACAAGCTGGGCGGCGGGCCCGCCGAGGAGGGCGAGGGGGAGGAGGACCTGGAGAAGCAGTTCCACTACCACCTCAGCGGACTGCACTCGGTCCTCTCCAAGCTCACCCGCAAGGCTAACGTCCTCACCAACAGATACAAGCAGGAGATCGGTTTCAGCAGCTGGGGGCAGTGAGCGCTGGGGGGAGGGGAGGAGGGGAGGAAAGGGAAGGGAAGAGGGGCCCGGCCCGGCGGCGGGAGCGGCGCGTCCCCGCCCGGTGCTGCTGCTGCCGCCGCGGCGGAGGGCTGCGCCCGGAGCTCAGCCTTCCCCGCGCTCTCCCAGGACTGCAGCCGGTTTTCTACCAACGCACAAGCCAGAGAGAGGTGTAAATTAATCAATACTAGTTTATTAATTATTTCCCCCCCGCCTCCTTTCCTTTTTATTTTATTATTTTTTCCTTGCACGGTGTGGGGCGGGCGGTTGCGGCGCCCATCCCTGCCCGGGGAGGCCAAACCCGCACGTGTACGAGGTGATGGTGTAGCTGGCAGGTAGGAGGCTCAGCAGAAGCCGATGAACATGACGAAACCGGCCTAAAGTTGCTTCTGTTACCCAGGGAAGGGACCCAGTGGGCTAAGGAGCATGGCATCCCTCTGTGGTGGGACGGATGGTGGGTCCCACGGCTGTACGTGTACTGGAGTTTATTTAAAACTTTTTTTTTATTCAGATGTAGAGTATATTCTAAAATAAATGCAAATGTATTGACTAAAAGTGACTTAAAACTTTTGGGTATGATTTATGTTTCTTTTAATTAAACGGTATTTTTAACATCTGGAATTCTTACGTTGTTTTAAGTTATTTCCAGAGGTGCCTTACTAGACACAGAAATCTCTGCGTGTGCAAGAGAGGGGGTTTTGTCGCTTTGTTTTTCTTTTCTTTTGTTGGTTTCTTTTTTGGTTTTTTTTTTTTCTGAAGGGAGCAATTAGGTAGTGATGGTAACATACCTGAAACGGATGAGTGACTGTACGAACTGCACTGTACCCCTGGCCTGAGTTTCGGTATGCTGCTCCCAACCCAGACAGTCAGTTCAGTTGCTCTCCATGAGCGCTAGTGTGAAGGTCTGTGCCCCTTTAACAAAATCCAAGAAGATGGAGTCATGGTTACTTTGCAGGCAGCGATTCATGGAGGTTGGAGCAAAGCCTAGGAATGACTTGCTTTTTTTTTCGGGAAGTATCTTAATGTACTGTGTGCAGCTCTGGGTTTTCTTTCTCTCTTTCTGAATAGGTCTGGGATACTTGCTTCCCCTTTCTCTTGCGTGTCCTTTCCTCTGTAACCCTCCTTGGATATTAGGGATTAATGGGGTTTGTTATCCAATTTGTATTGATTCCATTTCTCTGTTCTTTTTGTTTTGGGTTTTTTTTCATTTGCTGCAGTAATGTGCCTTGGAATTGGGTGCCTATATCTCATTCTAATATTAAAAGTGTACTTACTGATTATAATACAATGTGTGCGTATCACAGAAGATAACCATTTAATAAATATGTACGGCCTTCCATAGTGTATCAAGTTTTCTTCCCAGGCACTGAAGTGACAAGTTTGTAGCCATCTCCTTTGTACTACTGCCATCGGATTCAGGGCTGGTTTGGTGGGCTGTTTTGGGATTGGTTTTTTTTTCCATAGTAATATGAGCGGATAACTTTCAGCTTTAAGGATAGTTTTGCTTGAATTCAAATATTCCCTAGCAGTTTGTTTTTTAGCCCAACTGTTAGAATGTTGTAGTAAAGTATGAGCACTCCGAATGTGGTACCAGTTGGCAGGTGCTTGTATAGTTAAGAAAATCAGCCTATGCAGATGTTAAAAAATAGATGTTTTAGAAGGTTTTTCCCTTCTAGGGTAAAGAAGAACTTCATGAGGCCGGATGATTTTTAGCTTGGCACTGCTTGCTCTTTTTGTAATGTTTTTAACTCCTCTTCCCCTCCCATCTTGGGAAGACGCCAGAGGGGAAAAAAAAGGAGCCAGGGAAGGGATTACCCTGGTTTCCTAACATGTCAGCTCGCTGGTCTTGCCCTAGTGTAACTAACGTAATGACAGAGATGTGGTGCCTTATTGCTGGATGGCCAAGTTTCGCTCTTCTGAAGGCAAGGGTGAGAGGGGGGAACCAGTTCAGCTGCATGGCTCCCTCCTGCCTTGCACTCAGACACCTGAAAACCACGTTGCACCTCTGCTTGGGAGTGCTGGTAAATCCTCAGGCCAAAGCAGCTGAGGCAGTTTCAGCAGCGCTGCTTTTGAACTCCCAGTAACTTCTCCAGGTATGGGTCTAGACGGGTACTTCTTCAGCCTTGTGCAAGAGGCAGTGCGGTGCTGATGTAGATGATGAGTGGCATCAGGAAGATAGTGTTACCTCCGTGTGGTATCGCAGTGAACATGGCGTCCATCCCCCCTGCCTGCTAACGAAGGGCAAGAGGAACGTTTTGAAAGAGTAGCTGAAAACCGCAGCAAACGGGACTTTTCCTCGTGGGTCAGAGGAGGAGGGATGATGCTGTGTCTCAAGGGGTTTGTGTCGCAGCAGTGACTGACGCACACGTGGCTCCCATGCGGGTGCCTGGCTGCATGGCTGGCAGCAGCCCCAGTAACCCCAGTTCACCCGCAGTAAAAACTGCTGATGTGCACACCAGCAGAAGAGACACCATCACCTCCTACCCGGTAGCTGCGTTAGAGCTCAAGGTCATGGGAGAAGATGGAGGCTCTTGGGATTAAGAAAGCAATCTCATGGTGCAGGTGGGAAAAGAAATGGATCAGATAAAGCCAAAGATGTTATTTCTCGTGCAAAGGATGAAAGATGGGACTTGGCTGCTGTGGAAAACAGCTTGGCCTAAAAGCTGGGGTGGTCTCAGGTGATTCTGGAAGTACTGGCACCTGACATTGCAGCGAGCAAAGAGGAGGTTGTGGAGTCTGAACACTCAGATTTTGTACAATAGATGCTGAATTGGGAAAAATTTCCATGAGGGGCACTATGAAGTACGATTAGGTTTATTATTAGGTTTTCTTTTGAAGGACTGGATTGTTTCAAGTGTTCCTGATTGAACACTGGAGTTCAGCAAACCTTTAGTCTGCTCTGGTAAAGCGATTCTGATACCTCTAAGTGATAATGACAAATGACATCAGTCTAATGTAAAACTATCATTATGATGTCAAATACCTTGATAAGTGGCTTTATCTCCAAGCCAGGCATGAGCGAAGAGACAACTTGCTGCACAACTGTGCCTGTGCATGAACTGGGGGAATGTACAGATGCACTGTGTGGCACCAATTATCATTTTTAGGTCACTTAAATGAAATAGACTCGATATACAGGAAGGCAGACATTAGAAGAGTAATAATGAGATTTGGAACAGTTTGCACTTAAAAATTGGTTACAGCAGAAGGTATGTTGCAGCCAAGGAGACTCAAGGACGTTGCTCATGGGATTCATCAGTTAATATATGAAAGTGCCCGCTTTGTGTCATTATACTTTATGAGTCAACTCTTATTTTGGTGTATATAAAAGAACAGGAGGCCAAATGGGGGGAAGGCCAAGCTTTTGTCTCAAGGCATGCATATATGTATGTATTTATATATATGTTTGAAAATAAGGGCGTCAGGGATGGGCATGAGTCCCATGGGAAGAACAGCCTTTCAGAGGCGGATGTGATGGCTGTCTGCAGTCCTGGATGGATGGCAGGTCTGTGCTGGATGATGTGTGCATTCCAGGAATCCTATCTCTCCCTCTGGCACCCTCAGGTTTTCTCAATTCCCCTCTGGAGGTGGGCTGCCATATCCCTTTCTGCCTCAGGAGCAGATTAAAAGCCTGAAATCCATACGACGGTGCCTTGGTTTACCCATTTAGACTAGACCCACCTGCTGCAGTCCCTTGTGCCAGGTGGGTTGCGCTTCTCCTTGGCCTCTCCCGCAGCGCAAGAGCTCCTTTGGCTGCTGCAAAGGGCAGGCCCTGGTCAGGGCACGATGGATAGGGGTAGATGAGGCTGAGTCAGGCTCGGCTGTCATCTTCCTACTACGTTTGCCTCTGAAAGTTTTTTCTTACAGAAAGTTTTAAATGGATCAAGATTGCATTTTGTGGTTCGGTTTCCCCAACCCCCCTTCCTCCCCTCCCCTCACCCCAGGCTTTTGCACAGAGGTGCATGAGTCATCACTGGCTTGGCTCTGCCGAAAGATGCGCTACGGCGAGCGGCCTGATGGAAGGTTATATTAGGTTCTCATTACTGTGGAGTTATGCTCTGCACCCTGTTCTGCCAGGGGAAAAAGAAAAGAAGGAAAATAGGAAAAAGAGAGAGAGAAAGGAATCGAAAGCTTCTTCTCTTCGTGCCTGTGGGTTTGGTACACGGCTTATCTCTTTGGGGAAAAGCCTGCAGAGCTTTTCTCCCTCTGACTTACTTCCCTGGAGAGCCAAGTATGGGAGGGGGTTGTCTGGAAGCGCTGCTTTTTAAAAATTATTTATTCATGCCTTTAAACATTGTACCTTTTGATTATTCAGACCTAGCTACCGGTGCACTAGGTACTGTATTCCAAAGAGCTCAAAGATCCCAGGTGATAGTACACACAGGGGAGAAAAGGAAAGCGTGATGGGTTATAACCTGCTGTAAATTCTGAGGGGAGTGCAGGCAAGGTGAGCACTGCACAAGCAGCCCTGGCTTTGCTCGCTCTTCTCTGTTGTTTGTTGGTGTCGCCTCTAAACAAGCAGAAAGACCTGAACTCTTTAGTTCTCATGTTGCAAAGTCATTTTCCTTCCAGACCGCAGACTTGCATGACAAGTTTGGGTCAAAATTAGTTTTAAGGAATGAAGTAATAAACTCCTTTCCAAAAGGAAATTTGCAAATAGGAGTGCGGTAATTGTAGATCTTTTTGTTGGTTGCCAACTGCCAGAATCAACACTCTTTATAAAAGGTAATATTCCTTCCCCCTTCCCCCTTTATTTGACCTGCAGTGACGGAAATGAGGAAAACACCTTTCAGCCTCTGTCCTTTTGAATTTTGTTCTGGAAGAGATGGCTCAGAAGAGGCTTGGAGAGCTTAGAAAACAGGTGCCTCGGTGTTAGATCACCAAGCAGTAAATGAGCTTGCCTCCTGATGTTTGTAAGGCTTGTCACACTATCAATTAAAGCGTTGTATCTTTTCATCATGTTTATCTACATATGTCTGATTCTAATGTAGTAGGGTTCTTTTTGTTCCAGCCTGTTTTACCTTAGGAACTCTGGGTTACAGACAGCAGGGCTGATGTCCCACAGGCACAGACGCACCACTTAAGACTGGCTGGGCCTCTTTAAGTGCATCTCCCTTTTCATCTGACGGGCAGGGTGCCTAAAGCTGTGATTCAGAGTATAGTGCAGCAGCATGGCAAGCCCCTCGCTGTGGGGTTGCTCTTTGGCCATCGGCATGTGTGCCAGAGTGGGGAGGGGGTTGCAAGGTAGAGCTTTCCTTCAGGGATTTCCTCTGGGTTGTGCTGCAGTGGGGAGGCAGAAAGGCAATGGGGAGGTTTCCTACCCCATAACCAATGTGGGCTTTCCCTGGGGGCAAAGAAAGGGAAGTGATAGTGTCCTGAATAGGAGGGCTGGTGCCTGTTCAAGGCTTTCCACCACACTCAGGGCAGAAGAGGTTTGAGGTCTAAGTTGACAGTTTTTGTGGTTTATCAAAACATCTGGGAGTTGCAGATTAAAGACTTGCCAAGTCAGCACTCATCTACCAACAATCAGATGTTGTATGGATGGAGGCTGTATCTACACAGAGATTAGATATGTCAGATAGACTACACCCTTCCTGCTTGCTCTATGGGTCTGTAGAAAGCCTGACCAGTGAACTAGTTTCACTTATACCACACTCGAAGGATATCTTACTGGAATATGAGAGTGAGGTTTTCTGTATGCAAATAGTTTCAGTTCTCAAATATTTCAGAGTAACTTCTGCTCCCCCGTCTCTTTTGCAGGTACATGGTCTAAATGCAGATCTGAGGAGACACGAGGTCTCACTTAGACAAGAGCATCTTCTCAAGTTTTAATATCTGTGCTCCCGAGAAACTGTATTTCATCTTACATTTGAAATGGCTTCCCCGGCCTGGTCATCACACAGAGGGGGATGAGCATCCTTCCCTGGAAGTCGGGAACTGAAATCTGGTTTCCTTCACTTTTCAGCTGGGATAAGAGACCCACAGGCCTTCCTGCACTCTGCGTCAGGTTAGTCCGTGTTTCATCCTTATTATCGGACCGTTTGGAAACGGGGACGCCTGTACTCCTGGTGATGCATACTGCTGGAGCCTGGCGGCGTGCGGCTAACGGGAGAGGTATGCAGATGTGCACGGGGTACACTGACAGGCCTTTCCTGGCATTTGGTGTTTTTGCAGGGCAAGGCACGAAACGGTCCGTTTAGAGCGCTGAAGCTAGAAGCTGACAGAGCCGCCAACTCAGTGCCGTTATCAAGCCTGCACTTGCGAACAGCCCGTGTGAGGGAAGGGCCACAGCCTTGCTTTGAGCCAAACATCTACTGACTTCATACAGAAGGTTTTTTATCTGAGTACCCACCTGTGGGTAATACTCAAGATGGCTCCAAGCCACCCGCCACGCTTCTTGCCTTCCCACGTGTGCTCTCCATCCCCTTCTCCTCACATGCTCTTTTTTCATTCCTTGAAGGTTGTTTCTGTTATAGACCTGTCCCTCTGTCCTTCCCAATTCGCTTTCCCATCACTCTTGAGATGTTTCCTCCCCAAAATTCCTAGTAAACCAGTCTCATTTCATCACCCAGACAGGTCTCAGTTTCAAACTGAACGGTGATTGGTAATAACAGCTTATTATATGTGATTTCATGATATTTCCTTGTTTGAATCATGTCATTAAACCTGGCATCTTTTATTAACCTGCTATTTTTCACGTGGAGGCACCGCTTTTTTTGGAAGTGTTTTAATAGTGATGGCTGATCACCAGTCCATACTTTGAGAAATATCCGAGCGCCTAAATAGCTGTGCTGAAGGCAGAGCCAACACAGCAGAAAGCCGGTTTCTGCTGCTAATGTGTGCTGTGCTCATCTTTTGATGCGCCCTAATAATTGTCATTAGTATTAATTGTAGTGTCACACTCACACTGAGGGGAAAACACAGCCTGTAGCGAGCCTCCGCAGCGACAAGGAAAAGCAAGGGAGCTGGCAGGCCACGGTCTTGGCATTTGTGATGCTGGCTTTTGTATTCAACCTCGGCGGGATGCAAAAATACCCACCTCATTTAAAGAAGCCGAGAAGCCTGGTTTTCATGGAGCAGGGGGTGGGTTTCTTTCAGCTTTCACTGGCGTAGTTAGTACAGTATTTAGCAAAGAGTTAAATAATTCCTCGCCTGGGTGAATGCAGTCACGTCAGCCTCGCTTTTAAAACCCAACTAAGCAGACACGTGCTGTTTTCAAAGGGCTGTGTATTTCCAGACCCAGAGGTGTGTGTTTCTTGACTGGCTTAAGCCTATGCAGCGCCAAGAGGGCCGGTCCCGTCCTGTGCCCGTCCCCCAGCCCTGTCCTCATGAACGTTGTTTCCATTGTGCTAGCACCAGCAGCACTTATGCAACAATGGAGTTACCAGACCGAGGAACTGATCCCGCTGAAAATTAGCAGAGGAAAAAAAGCTTTCAGCTGTACTAATCCTCTCCTTCAGCAGAAGGTGCAGCTGCATTAGCTGCAGGGCCCATGTGGAGGGAGGGTTTGGAACACACTGCCAGGAGGCAGAGTGGGCCCTCCCCTGTCAGCAGCCACTTTGGAGGAGATCACATCAAGCCAGTTGTGAAAGTGTCACCTGAGTCACATCTTAAGATGACATTTATATGCTGATGAGTTGGAGTATCACTGAAACTGGTGGCCGCTCAGGCTGAGATCCCCAGCTGGACTTGGGCCTGGCGGTGTGCACTAATGTGCCACCTCGTGCCAGAGCCTGCAGTCCTAAGGAGGCAGTGTGCCTTGCACTTACAAATGTGTCACCATGCTGTCCTCCTGTGCAGCTGGAAGTGGGGCTTGGCAAGTCGTCATGAAACACTTGGTGCAAGTACTGAGGAGACAGGGCTGGTCACACCTTGACCCTGTGGTGCTTGGATGCCTCCATCCTCTCGTGGTGGCCATCGCCAAGAAGAGATGCTTCCATGTGGTCTTTAAGAGCAAGATACTTGTCTCCTTTGGAGCACAGCTGACAGCAACACTGCTGCCCTGCCACTGCTGCCTGAAGAGCACCCAGAAGGTGTTATGGGACAGCGAGGCTGAGTACACCATAACAGCAATTTTGCTTGGTAGGGAAGGCTTTCATATTTACAGAGTGTGGGGGAGGGAAAGAGAAAAGAGCTGCAAGAACACTGGGCTCATCCTGTGTGCAGGCACCGACACACACCGAGTCCCTGGCCTTGACGCAGGGATGGGAGCCTGGGACTTGCCCTCCCTGAGAGCGCTCTGGGCACAAGGTCTCTCTTGCTCTTTAATTAAAGGATGCCATGCAAAGTAAGGCCGCGACTGGAGGGCTGAGAGCCAGGAGAGCAGGTTGCTCCTGAAGGGACTGGAACCGTGCTTCAAGGAACTTCAAGAGGTGAACTTGAAACTCTCAGAGGTTTGAAAATAAGATCTCTGCTAGCCCTCAGAGTTGCTGCTGGGTAAAGAGGCAGAGTATGTTGTGGGGGTCCCTTCTGAGTAGACATGCTCCAAGACCACTGACAAGGCTGAAGCAGTATCTCTTGAAGACTGTGATTTGGGTGCAGACTTTGGCATGGTTCTCTCCTTTGGCTCAGCTCACCTTCTGCAGGAGGTAGGATCTGGCTGTGCCACAAGATCAGCACGGCTTCTTCTTGCCTCCATATTGCTGTGTAAGGCGAAGTTTTCTGTGGCTGCTGCTGCAGCCAGCACGGGTGGAGAGCTGAGGGAGGCAGCCTCTCCCAGCAATTTTTGCCCGATTATCTCTGCTGGATAGACAGCACTGTGTGGGGATGGCTTTCCCTGCCATGCTCCCTCTTGTCCCTTCCCTGCAGCAGCACAGTCTCACCATGATCCACTCCGTCCCTCCTCCTCTTTTGTTTCCCTGGTCTTAGAGCAGCCTCCTGGAGGGTGCAGGCAGGAGCCTGTAACACCAGAAAAGAGGAGGAGGGATTGCCTGTTGATCCCCTTGCCCCGCAAGGGGATGCGGCATTAATGGGAAGGGAGAGCAGAAAGGAAGCTGCTGTATGGATAACAAGGGTGCTAATCTGCAGTGCCCTTCCAACCTGATTTATCTTTCCCGGATCCCAAAGTCAGCCTCACCAAATATGTGAGCTATTTCTGAAGGAGGAGCTGAGCAGTTCAGTGCTTGCAAGAATAAGGTGCTACAGTCGGGCTATAAGCAACATTTTGGAGAGCTGAGAGCCTTGGTGTGAAAGCTCAGGTAACTATGTTCCTTTGCACTGTCATGGTTTGGTGGCTGAAGAGAATGGCACAGAAAGCTTTGTATTCTGAAATTAAATGTTTTTATTCTGCCTTTGCATCCAGATCTCAGACCTGGAGCAGTGTCTAGATGGATGTTGCGAACCTTGACGTGCCCAGCAGTCCCTGGGAGCTGTCTCACAGGCCAGGGAGCTGCTGCAGAGAGCTGCGAGTCCCTGGCCAGCCCCATGCATAGGGAAAGTGGGAGGCAGGGGAGGATGTTGTTCATCAGGCCCTCATATGAGTCAGCACACAAAATGAGGAAGACTCCATGATGTCCACAGTGCCCTTTTGGTCTGCAGTGTATGAAATGACTTACCCAGAAGATCCTGTGGAAGAGTTCTCATCAGATACAGGGCTGAAGGCCCCGACCTGTGGGCTGAGCCAAGCGGTCACACAGCGGTCACGCGTGTTGATGTTGATATTAATGGCTGTGGGAGCCTGCCCTCTGCATCAAGGGCTGGGCTTCATGGAGTACCACACTGGCTTCCTGCTCTTCCTCCTCTCCCATGACGTGATGGCCAGGGAACATCTCTGGGTGCATGACTTAGTCCGTGAAAGCTAGGCTTGGTGGAGGCTTTCTGTGAGACTCTGAAGCACTTACTGCTCCTGACTGTGTGTTTTGGACAGGATCCCCTTCCATCTGCACTGGTGCAACTATTGTTTGTATACATGATTTTAAGAAGGGATTTCCCTTCCTTCCTGCTCCTTTTAATATCGTGGAGTAGCTGGAAGCAGGGAAGAGAGACTGGCACCATATGACCAACCAGCTGTCTGTGGGCTGTCAGAGCATATTGTGGGGAACACAATGTGACTACCTTTGGTGCTCCAGCATTCAGTCTCTGTTGGCTAAGCTCTGTATGCTCTCTTCTTTCCTTTCAGTTACCCTGAAGGTCACGACCTGACCCAGTGCGTGGTTTACGTGGCAATATTTTGAGTCAAAAAAGGGTAATGTGGCCCATCTCCAGTGCACAGTAAGAGGCCCTTCCTACAGAAGCAGCGTGACTCATGCTGCCTGAACATCTACACCCAAGTCATCCTTTCTGCTGTAGAGCAATGTCTTAACTTTTCTTTGTTTCCCTTTTCTAAATTGTTTTTAAAGGAAGGAGAGTGGGCCACCTTTGTTCCAGCTTCAAAGTAGCAAACATAAGTGGTTTGGAGGGAGAATACAAAAGGACATGGAGCAAAGCTAAGTATAGATGCCACATGTTGACTAATGTTGGAGAGATAGTGAGTTGTCTTTGACCTCAGGCCTCTCAGTTATCTCTGCAGGGGAAACACAAAGGCACTTTAAAAGTCTTTTTTTTGTCTTTTTCTTTTTTTTTTTTTTTATGAGTAGCAAGGATATACGAAGATACATAAGTATCCTTAAGTTTCCACTAGGAAATCAAGATGTTCTTAGGGAGGGAAAGCAAAGCCCCCTGAGGTGTGCTGAGAGCACAGGGCATGGTCTGTCACTTCTGCTGGGCGTCCTTTTAGCGCTCTGCAGTGGGTAAGCAGTTTCTGGGTGCGGGGGAAAAGCTGCTCTCTGTGCCTCTTGAGGCAAGGATTGCATGAGGGCTTTTCTGAGGATGCCTCCTGAGCTGCGCTCTCTGACGCAGCCGGTCTCCAGAACTGTGGGCACAAGCTCTGTGGGTTGAAGTTTGATGTGTGGAGATCCCCAAGAAATTGACCCGACAAGGGGAGAAGTTGTTTCAGGAAAGAGAAAAAATCCATTTCATTGCTAATCAGAGGGAATTGCCAATTTCTGGGAAGCCACACTTTGTCTGAGTTCACAGATCTGAGTTCCCCAGAATGTACAGATGACAGTATTATGCACTGCTACTTTGCCACCAGCAGACATACTGCCTTAGTTACTTAGAAATATGTTGCATTTTGTTTGGCAGGTGGTAAAAACATGATCTGCTTTACTTCTCTTTAACATTCAGATTTTTAGGCTACTGAGGTTCTCTCTTATGGGCTCACCTATTCAAGGAGGATAGATTCTCATTGAAACTGTATGATGATTGTTACTGATTTCTGCCAATAAAAAGTTTCTTTTGTCCATCCTTTCATCCTTCCATCTTGCATTATTTACACTGCAGTTCTTTTCCTTCTTATGCACATCATCACAGTTGTATTTCTTCCCAAACTCCACATTTCTGTTTTTGAAGTCTGCTGATTTTTGCAAACAAGTTTCCAGCGATCATTTTTGGGTCATAATTCATCTGAATGGACATATAATTATTGTCTTTTCCTTCCTGCAGATATACCTCTGGATTTATGGAAGGCTGTGGGAAAACACTCTATATTAATTCAGCATTAGGGACTGAGATTGGGACAGGCAGCTTGGTGTCATGCCGTACGTGCTGCGAAGCCTCAGCACGGCAGCAAGAGTTGCAAACCTCACTGTCTGGGGTAGCATGTCTGCGTAATCAAGGCAGAGGAAATGGTGAGTAGCCTATGAGGAGAGTTGTTCATTATTTCCAACTCAGCTCGGGCTGTAGGAAAGGAAGAGAACTGAAACCCGCAGAAACCTAATTGTGATTGCAAGGACTTCATGGCAAATACACCTAATTTACTGCTGATACACTTAAAGAGCTGTGGTGGCTAGAGAAGGCAAGCCACAGCAGTTCTAACCTACCAGCACAGTCTATTCAACAGAGCATCGCTGATTCGAATTTTGGCATATTAAGAGATTTTGAATTAAATTCCCTACGACACTGCTTTTCTTCCCTTCTTTCCCCTTCTACATGTTCTCTTTCTTCCTCTCTCTTTCCTTTTCCTTCTTAAAGAGGCTGTTTGGAAACTTGGGGTGGTTTTCCTGTCTGCACTTTTTTGTATTTAGCCCCCATGTTTTGGAGAAGTGCCTGCCTGCCCTGCAGCAGCTCAGCCAGTCTTCCGGGGATGGAAGTAGACTTCCTAAAACACATATGTAGATTTCCTCCACCCTTGTCCCTCTTCCATGGTGGAACTGAAGAACTCTCTAGGCCGTGGGGCTATGTTCAGTCCTCTGCTTCCCATGTCACCCACAGCACCCTACCCTAAATGTTCCCGGTTTTGCCAGACTGATGCTTCACAGCCCTTGAAGAAACCTAGAAGAGGCTTTCACTGCTCACCTCTTCTCTCACATCTAGGAAGGGGATAGGAGGCATTCATGTCTTTCGTATCTTTCCCTCTTGGCCCCACAGAAAGGCTAGGGACTCCTGTAAAGGTCCCTCTTTGTCTTCTCCTCATGGTTTTGGGGATAGAAAGGAACAGAACCTGCTCCTCTTTGCTGTTGTCAGGGCTACTGAATCCCTTCCAGACCTGCTCATACGCCTCCTGCGATCTGGTTTGGGTGAAGCACGGGTTGCCTGTCTCTGCTGTGTTTCCCAACATAGCACAGATGTTTGGGAGAAGCAGTGGCTGTGGGAAAATTGCTTTCTTATGAACGATGAGAGAGAAACAGCTAGAGATCATGAAGGGTGGGTCCTCCTTTACCCTACTCTCTAGGTCAGCCTCCTGGAATACCCCTTCCCCAGAGAGTTCTGACTGGTTTTAGTGAAATACAGATTTCAAGGGAGAGAGAAGAAGATCATGTTTCAGGTTACATGGGCTTCCTCTAATGCCCCCTTTTTATTCCCACATCTTCTACAGTCCTCTCTCACACCCATGTAATTTTTTCTTGTGTATCCCCTGTCAATTTCTCTTCTCCCAGGGGTCTGTTCCTGCTCCTACAGAGTTTAATCTCAGTCTTTCCATTACTTGGATGACATTACATCAGGCCTCACGTCCTCTTTTGGGTGGGGGCGTGGGGAAGAGAGAGACTGTAAAGCTCTCTTGTATTTAACCGTACCAAGCAGGGTTTCCTGCAACATATACCCCTGGCTTCTCTGAGTTCTCCTGTACTGGGAGGGAGGGACATGGAGGGGAGAGGCAGGACTTCTGACAAAAAAACCCACACCAGCCTTTTCGACATAGTTTGGAAAGGAAGGGGGAGGGAACAAGAGAGAGATCCTAATCTTTATATATTAGGTGCTCACATACAGCACTGGTGGGTGTGGACTGGAAAGCTCTGTAGCTGGCGAGATGGGAGATTAGGCAGATTGTTTGCCTTGGGATGGATTGATGGAAAAGAGAAGGAAAGACCCAAGGAGGGGCTGGAGCAGGAGGGTACGAGGTGAGCAGTGGAAAGAAAAGTTTAAGCAAGGTGCAGAGAAGGAGATGGAAACAGAATCTGTGATGAGGACAGAAAGAGGATACAGGGGGAGGGTGGGGGGAGAAGAAAATTAAAAAAAACAGATGGGAAGATGAAAGCCGTGGGAGTTAATCCAGCTCCTATTAAAGCTGACAGCATTACTCTTTAGAGATAGCAGGCTTGGCTCATAGGGAGATTTTGAAAAAGGACAGAAGGAGGAAAGGAGGACTGGTAGACAAAAGGCAGGCGAAAAGAAAGGGCAAGGAGAAGGAATACGCTGGAGTGGAAATAGAGAAGAAAGAGTGCTGAACACAGGGAAGCATGCTTTATATGTCAGAGATATGCTGGAAAAGGGAAGGGAGATTGAAACCAGAGCAAAGAAAAATGTATGAGATCATTTTGTGATTTCAGATTTTCATCCTAGGGGATATGAGAGTCCTGGCTGTGGAACCTTGAGAAAAGCCTGTGGCACATGTGAAGGTGTGCAGGGGAGAAAATAATTATGAACTATAAAATGTATGATTTTATGCAGATTAGATGTGACTTCACTTTCCTCTTAAGCTATATACCCCAGTAGTGGAGCGAGCTGGTAGGGCATGTTGAGAGTCTGGGTAGGCAAGATGAGGAGTAGCAAGAAAAAGGGCTAATAGCCACATAGCTTGCTATGGACCTGTGTCACGGTGTTGATTTATATCTGAGGAAATGAAAGCTTCCACCGAAGCTCTTCCTGAAGCCCTGGCATTATGAGGTCTGTCTCTATTGTGTTTATATAGCTTGTGGGCTCCCTGCCAGGAAAGTGTGACCCAGTGCTTCGGTCTTCACCCTGGGGAGACCACAAATACCCAGCTGCCTGTTTCCACAAAATTTGCAGAAGCTGGGTATCTCTGGCTGCATCTGGTCTGCAAAAACCCAGGAGCATTCCTGGTTCCCACAGCCTTACTCTCACCCTGTGCAGGGGGAAAACCGAGGCAAATGTCAGTGCCCCTGTCCTCTCCATCCCCAGGCTTTGGTTTCTGGAGAAGAGAAACGTGCACATGGGGCATGAGGCCCGCTCTAGTGCGTCCCCCCACAAGGTAGCTTAGTCCAGCAGGTAAGTGCAATTGGAAATACAAACCCCTTTACCAAGCCTGGGTGAAGTGGGCCGGTGGATTCAAAATTTGGTAAGGGAGGTCCAGGCATTCATGCACACACAGAGCAAAATCACATGGACTTTCTTCCTTCTCCTGGAAACCAGACTTAAAGCAAGGCTGTTGATCAGGGATCCTTTCTGGAGAGAGAAGACAGGCTGCCCATCAAGTGAGAGTGAACTGCATGGGGCTGTGTGGGGTGCTGGTCCCACACCTACACCTGGGAGAAAGCAGGTCTGAAACCTCAGAGGGGTTTGTGGTGCATGAGGGTCGACTGTTTGAATGCCCCCAGGGTAGGTGCGGAGACCTGCCTGCTGTGAGCTGGGTGAGGTCCTTGCTGTGAGTTGGGATGAGGGAAAACTCACTTAGATGTATAAGCAAGACGGTGCCTGAGGGCAGCCTGCTGGTTTTACTCTGGCTCTTCTTTGCCTCTCCAAGAACAGGTGAACACACAGAAGTGTGAAGGTGCTGGCTCCCACTCACTGTGGTCATACATGGAGTCCCGTGGGGGAAACTGCCACTGGAGTGAGCCAGACCTGCTCAAACAGCCACAGGTGGGCTGTTAACATGACAGCCCCCTCCCTCCCCGCCCCCTGACCCAGACCAGCAACACAGCCAGCATCCCCATGGAAGGAATCGTGCCATAAGGAGGGAGATGTTTGCACTGAGGCAAGGTGCTTTTCCACATGCTCTGTCTTCTTCCTATGTATCTTCGTGACATGAGTAGGGCCTGGTGAGATTATGGTAGCTTTCTCCTCAGTGTCACAGCAGGCATCGATGGGAGCGGTGTGTACAGCTTCACTGCCTGGGCTCCCAGGCTCTGCCCGGAGCTTCAAGCACATGCCCAATGGGAAGAGAGGGTCTTACAAGGACAGGATCCCAAGTTCTAAGAAGGTTTATGGCAACCCACTTTGAAGAAATAAACACAAGTGGGTAAATATATTCCATGACATGCACTTCTTAAAAGCTGTGTGGTGCTGGGAGCACTCGGTGCGTGCAAACTGCAGGCTTCCCAAAGCTAAGTCCTAAGCCTCCTTTCTCTTGTAGCGTCCCTTCCCACGCCGTCTGACGAGTATTAGCCCCTCAGAGTAGCAGAAAACAGCCACCCTGGCTCCTCGAGGTTTGATCCCAGTCCTAGAGGGCTTGCCGAAAGCTCGGATACAGGAAATAAACTCAGGCTTTGTTTGGGTTCTTTTTTTTAAGTTGGGAAATAAAGATTGGGTGGGGGTGGGGGGTGGGGGGAAGGAGTGAGTGTTGGCCATAGCCAGCTGCAGTTTCAGGTCCCTCAGTTTTTCCTCTCCTGGGCCACTGCAGCCATACACACAGCACAAATTCCCCAAGGCCGGAGGGGTTTTTGTTTCGTTTTCAATCCCAGCGCATTTTGTTCTCCATTCCTCAGTCTGTTTATCGATTCGCAGCTTTTTTCATGACTTTAAGTGCCTCTTATTTTGCACTCCTCCCCTTCCTCCCCCTGCTCCCCGCCCCCCCAAAAACCCCCATAACCAGCCTGCATTCTTTTACGCTGAATCTCTCTTTACTGCCCTTTTTAGGAGCATGGTTTTCTTTTCCTAAAACTTGCTGGAAGAGAGCTGCCCATAAAGGTTGGGGTTTTTTTCCCCCCACTGCAGAGGAGGCTTTGTCCTCTTTTCCCACGGTGTTTGTGGCAGATGTAAAACTGTTGAAGATGAAATGTACCTTCTGTTTTTTCCCATCCATATGGTTTTGACTCGTTCAGGCTGAAGGGAATGAGAGCCGACTGTGTTCAGGCGGGTGGAGGAAGGGTCCCTGTGTCTGGGTAATTTTCGGCTCTGGGACAGGGCATATCAGTTTAGCCAATTGTTGCTAGCGCCTGTTCCTGCATGGGACGGCTCTCTAGCCCCACGTAATCCCCTCTGAGTGCCAGCACTGGCTGTGCTGTTTGGCTGCTGATCTGTCACTTCCCAGTGCTGGAATAACTGCTCCAGAGCGGCTATTCCAGAAACAACATTGCTGGGAGATGAATGAATTTATTTACACTTTCTGCATTACTTTTGAAAAAGTACAGGACTAATGCATGAAATTTGCTCCTTGTTGATGCTCGTGATAAGGAGGAAAATAAACCTTTGCCAATATTTTACTCTCTTATCAAAAAAAAAAATCAATAAAAGTGCTTCCTGGCAAGCAGCGAGTTTGACATGTGCCCTGTCTGTCGGGGTACTTGAAAGGATAACAAATACCCTGTATCCAGAGTGCTGCCTCTCCCTGGAAGATGAACAGCTTGGGGGGACAGAAGGGCTTGTGCAGGATGTATCTTTGTCCGTGGCATCCGCTGAGATGCTGCAAGTCTTAACCCACCGATCCCACCCCGACGCCCCCCCACCCCGTGCCCTCTTTCAGGCGAGTAGAGGAAACACTGCACAGTCCCAGCCACCCTCAGCATGGCACAGGCCCATCAAGGACTCTTCTGGAGTCCAGTGCGATCTATTAGAGCCGCACTAATAAATGATGACTTATTCATGATCTTAAATGCGCTTTCAAATCCAGGTAACGCTTTTCAGCCAGCCTCTCTCAACCCCCTCCTCATCCCTCTCCCCAGCTCCTACAAGCCAAGTGTTACTTGCCCTGAAGCCAATGCAGACCTGAAGGCACAGCTCTGGTGGGAGTGTCCTATGCTACCTCCACGCTTACTTTTGCAGGCCCAGGTATGCTCAGCAGTACTTTACTTGCATAGTGCTCTGCAATGTGTTGTTTTCCTTGCTGTTTTTGATTAAGTTATGCTTAAAAAAGTAGAAGTGGTTGGTTGGCTGTGCCCCGATTATCCTTCTGCTAACATAATTCATTGTCATTTAGAATGTAATTTGCTGCTAGGGACGTGATTAGCTTGGATTAAGACACAGTTAAATCAACAATGCTAAATAAGAGTAAGATGGCTGGGGAAAAAAAAAAAGAGACTGGGTCACATCAGATCTTGTAATTAGCTGGGATGGAAAAAGAAATACCTAAAAGTTTCTTAAGGGCTGAGAGAAGTCCCGAAGCAATATATCCGCCAGTTTACAGGTAGTTTGAGTGTGATCAGTGGTCTTAAAAAGAGTAATTACATAACAATTGCCTGACGAGTGCCTGCATACCTCCCACAAAATCTCCACGATGGTTTCCTTATCCTCCTAACCTAATCAGTGCTGGTTGCTCTCAGGATGTGAACACCCAGAAGTCTAGTCGAATTCAGGGTTCTCAAGCTCCGTCCTACATGTCTCATAATACGGGAAAGTTTAAGGAACTTAAAGTCTCACCCTTTTTGGCACCCTTCTCTGGAGTACGTGGAGGTTGGGGTGGTAGTTTATTGACTCTTTGACAACGCAGTGATGTCAGGGAAGCTGTTGCTTGAAGGATGAGCTCTGCTTCAAGAGCTCCTGCTATTCGCATTTCTATTATACCCAAGTGGAATATTAAAATTTCCATTTTACCAATGGCTGCAGAAATGTCTTAAAACAGCTGAAGTTACTGTGACCATGAGCAGCAACAGAACACTGTTAACTAAATGTAGGACCAAACCTTTATGTTCCACATGAAATGAGAGTTTATAACGCTTCCTACACATCCTCAATAAGAGCTAAGGACTGATGTAGTGAAGAAGCAGAATACATCACTGTAAAACTGGTCTTGTTAATTCTCCTCAGCCTGAATCTCTCTGAGCCCAACTCTGCCACCTGTACAATAACAAAAAGGTAACATGGCTTTGAATTGTTCAAAGTGGGTACTTCCAAGAAAAGTTGTCTGTGTAAAAAGTAAAAAAAGTAATGTAAGTGGGCTTCCAAGCATTTGCTTTGGAAGTTTAAGTGACCTTTTGTTTGCATTAATTAGTCTGTTAAATTTGATCCACCACTTCACTGAGAACAGTTGTCTTGAGATTGCAACTCTGCCCAAAACTCAGGAGCTCCCTAAGAAAGTCTTTAAAAGCCACAGGTTTTGGCAGTTGTCTACAAAGCTCAGCTTTTTCTTCAGCATGTGTGGAAACTCAAAACTAGAAAGTTAAATACAGCACTGACTGACATACTTCGTTACCAGCTTGATAGAGCTGACAATGTGGATCCATCTCTTTTTCCACGCTTTTGTGGAGAAGTGTAACAAGCACAGAAACTTTTGCACTGTGATTTGGCTAAGAGTGTGTCTGAGATAGAATGAAATTTGCTCAGTATATATTTTCCCAGTTTGAAAAAAAAGAAAATCACAATTTTTAAAAGTCTGAGCAAAGTCAGCAGTGTCATTTGTTGATCCACCTGGAAGGGGTGACCTGTCTCGGGGTCTGTTGACTTTCCCGGAATAGCTGGAGGAGGCTGGCAGGGGGACGGTGACCTGCAGACCAAGACTTTTGGTGGAATGTTATCTTTCTGTGTTGACTTTTGCCTGACATTAGAGGTGGTAGTGACATTGATTTACATACTCCTGTTAAGTAAGCAGATGTTTCTAGCGTTGCCTTAGCCCTGCACTATGCGCGAGGACATGAGAAGTGTGGCTACCGTACCTTGGGGGGACGTGGGTTGGAATGCTTATTAGGAAATATTAAAAGAAACAGTTCTGTCTGGATCCCCCAGAACTCAATTTGAACAGGTGAAATTCCTTCCACCAGTACAACTGCATCGACTTCCATCAACAGCCTAAAGAATTCAGTCTTCAAGGGAAAATATTCAAAATGTCATGTAATCAAAACCTGGAGAGGAAACTCTGCCTGAGCAGCATATGGTGGACATTTGGTGTGGCCCTTCGCTTGTCAGCATTGCATGGGAGCCTTGTGAAGGAGCCCTGGCAACAGAATTGCAGCATTTTACAGAACAAATCTACCCTCAAAGGGGTCTGGTTAACTTCTGCCTCAGTTGATTTGGTCCTAAGTATGCCCAAACTGGGCCAGCCAAATCTGATGGTACAAGAAGCTGTTACGACTTCATTGCTCTTTCTCTAGCCCAGATCCATCTATGTTTTGGAAACATGAGCTGTGCTGGCCTTTGCTTTACAAACAAGAGCATTTGGTGGGTTCTAGCTGCAGTGACTTGACTTTTAGGGTAGGTGAGCCAGAAATAATCCATCCTGATGAAAGAAAGGGTCAGTTCACAGGGCTGGTAGGATTCACAGAATCTAACCAGCGGGAACTGAGCACACATCTGCATGCTGTGAGGACATGCAGGTCCACAGCAGCCCCTCCTGTGGCCTCAATTACATGAAAAGGAAAACCACGTACATAGGCAAGCAGGGAGCTGTGGGATGTGCCAGTCCCCTCCGAGGAGCAAGACTATGGTACATAGAGAGCAGACCTGCCCCACGATTTGGGTACAGCCGCGGGGGAGCAGGGTGTAGCTCTGTCTGTGCAAGTGCTCCAGCCAGCTCAAGGTCTCTGTCAGCTAGAGTTAACGTGGGCCAGAGAGGTACACCAAAGCTGGTTGTGTCCTTCCTGTCCATTCCATGCAGCTCCTTCAGGGCCAGCTCGGCAGGATCCAGGCAGTGCTGCTCTCCACAGGACAGACAGAGGCTGTGAGCCCTGCGCTGACATTTTCAGAGCATCATTTCTCTCAGAACAAAATTCTACCTTAGCACTTGCTGGAGCTTCAGCTGGAGCTGTCTCCCCCTGCTTGTGACCTGGGGGGCCATGCTGGAAATGACAGAGGATGACCTCAAAGGCAGGCGGGCTCGCTGCTTGGCTTGTGTCACGCCCACCAGTGCCCTTCATCGACAACAGCAAAAGCCCAGTAGATTGTGTGTCTGCATGAAAGTCCATGTACTTCTGTGTGTCCCAACACGGACTGCAGGAGCCTGTGCTTTCTCATTACAGACTTTGTTGCAATGCTGTGAATTGCTCTAAAACTCCTCCAGGAATTTAACTTTCCTTAAAAGAGCAGATGTGGTGCCTGTAGAGAGGGAAACCAGAAGGCTTGGCAGGACTTCACTGTCTGAGACTCTGCCTTTTCACTCTTATCCCCAGGTGGGGAGTCCGAGGTTTTCAGTGAGATGAAAAGGTGGCAAACTGTTTCACAGCAGCTTTCACCCAGCACCAGAGCTGAAGCCCCCACCTCAACTCTAGACCTCTGTAGCTGCTGAAACCAGTGTTTCAGATCCCATGGGCCCAGGAATTTCAGGAATGTGACATCTGGGTCTGAAATTAACCACAGCAGTGTTGGCACTTCTCAAATTGAGAATTATTTCTTTTCTGATCTCAATTCAGTATACCTGTCCTGACTGCAAGCCATCAGCCAGAAAGCTGTTAAGCAATGCACTTAGAATAGGTGAGCAACTGAAGGGCTACAGGTGATGAGGAGCAGCTTTCTGAACCACAGCCCAGCCACAAAGGACCAGGCTGATGTTTCCAGTCCACTTCAGAACAAAGCCAACCCAGGGAATGTATATCTCTGTTGCTGGGAAAGTAGACTCATCCCTTTTACATGCCCTTGAGACCAACTGGAGTCCATCAGACAGCCAATTGCTCGGTGCCAGGTGAGGGGAAACAAATTTCTGCAGTTACTTATTATTTGGTTTGATGCAAAGTCACAGGTTCACAGAACAGTAAGGGTTGGAAGGGACCTATCTATATTAATCAGATCCCCTCTCAGTCTTCTCCAGGCTAAACAGTCCCAGCTCTCTCTGCCTTTCCTCACATGAGAGGTGCACCAGTCCCCTCATCATCCTTGCAGCCCTCTGCTGGACTCTCTCCAGTAGTTTTTTGTCTTTCTTGAACTGGGGACCCCAGGACTAGACACAACACTCCAGATGTGGCCTCACCAGGGCAGAGTAGATGGGGAGGAGAAACTCCCTTGACCTGCTGGCCATGCTTTTCTTAATGCACCCCAGGATATACCAGTGGTCTTCTTGGCCATGAGAGCACATTCCTGGTTCATGGAGAGCTTGTTTTCCACCAGGACTCCCAGGTCCTTCTCCACAGCACTGCTTCCCAGTGGTGCCTTGGGTTATTCCTCTCTTGGTGCACGACCCTTCACTTCTTATTTAAATTCATTTGGTTTCTCTTCACCCGGTGTTCCAGTCTGTCCAGATCTGACTGAACAGCAGTGCAGCCTTTTGGTGTGTTGGGCCACTCCTCCCAGTTGTGTATCATCAGCAGACTTACCGCGGGTACGCTCTGTCCCCTCATGCAGGTCACTGATGAGTATGTTGAACAAGAACAGACCAAGCATCGACCCTTGGGGCACACCAGTGGCTACAGGCCTCCAGGTAGACTCTGCACCGCTCACCACAGCCCCCTGGGCTCTGTCATTCAGCCAGTTCCCCACCCACCTGACTGACGCCAGTTTAGGTCGTACAGTTAAACTCAGGAGCCCAGCGAGGGGCTCACCACAGCAGAGCTACGTACTCGGCACCCGGCCTCTGCACTTCAGGTGCAACCTGCTGGGTCAGTTGTTTTTCTCTCTAACATTCCATGGAGAATGGTACTTGCAATGTCGTTACTCAGGGAGTTAAATCCCACGGGCATTGAAGTCCAAGTCCAAGTTGCTTCCATAACTTCCGAATCAGCTTCCCGGCCCCGTGCTGCATCACAGCTCGGCGCTCTCCCCTGTGACTGGGTGGCATAGTGTGTTTTTTTGGGATGTGTTAGTTTGCTTAAAGGCAGATCCCTTTTCTCAATGGAAAATTTTTAGCTATTCCCACCAGTGTCATCATGCCTTCCCTGCTCCCTTTGGCCACAAAGGCCTATATTGATAGGCATGACATTTCCCTTTAATGCTCCCATTGTTCCCAGCATTTTATTGGGGTTGTTGTTAGAAGCCAGGAAAACAAGACAAAAGGCAAGGCATGCTAAGAAGGAGACCCAGTCTGCATGCAAACATGCTGTGAGAGAGAAGCTCTGGCTCCGGGTGGTTTTCAGGGAATTTGCTTTCCCTGGGGCCTCTCCTGAGTGACACTGTCAGGGTGACGCTGTCATCCGGGTCCCCTGAAACTGCCACCTCCTGACCGCAGTCTGATGCTGGGGCTTCGGCGCACCGTGTGGGGATGTGGCATGGGGCTACAGCCCTTTTACAAAGATTTGTGTTGGCTGCACAGAAGATCCTACTTACAGGAGCTCCTGAAGCCACACTAAGCTCAACTCGTGAGCCTCTCAGGATGACACCCTCAGGAGTGCTGCCCTTTGTGCCTTTCTGAAGTGATAGCAGAGGTCAGAGGGGACCTTGGTTTTGCTTCTTGCAGTATTGATCCAAGTTCCACACTATTTTCCTTTCAGAGATGTTTGACAGGGGGCTGGGTAGAGGTACTGAGTCTCCTAAACATCTCCTAAATCATCGGGAAGGAGAGATGGGCGCAGCTGATGGAGGTGAGCTCTTCGGCTACGTGTGAGGATCCTTGTAAGCCGCAGCTCCTTCTACAGCTAGGCAAATCTTTTCCACACAGTAATAAGCACTTCTGTAGATGAAACTTCTGGAGTTTTCTGGCCTTCCTACTCTCCTCCCTACTTACCTCTTCAGATGATATTTTTTTTCCCTGAGAATTACCCACAGCACTTCCCATGAGCTGCTGTCCAGAATGATGTGTTGGTTTATAGATAGATAAACTGACTGGTGCGTATTTTCATTAAATATTCCTTAAGAGTTGCTTTGTGTCTAAGGGAGTTTGCAGACATCCATATAGACCCCTCTTAAAAGTTAATTTGTCTGGCAGTCTGGACAAAACAATACTCCAAAGGTTAATAAGCATGAAATGAATGGCTTGGTAAACTCAAGCTAAATGATCATTTGCAAGAGGGAGCAGCTACTTCTCTATTACACGCCATTGCTGTTAAACAAGAACAAACCTGCTTCCTAAGTGAAGCCGAGCCCAGAAGAAAAAGGGGGCCTAAGTCTTGTCTCCCAACAGCCTCTGGCCTTGGCCTCAAGCAGTGATTGAACGGCTTGACAGACCCCTGAGCTCTGCTGGCCTGGGTTCTCAAAGGAGCCCTGGGTGGGGTTTTGTTGTGGCTGTTTCATGTTTTGGTTCGGGTTTTTTCTCCACCAAGCAAGACCCAGTTAGTCAAGATGTGGTGTGCAAGCACTATGAGGGCCTGCCAGTGCAGCCCCTGCTGAGGAAGGGAGGCTGCAGAGCGCGGCAGAAGCCAAGAGCCACAGGAGGTGCTGGGAAGACGGACGAAAGTCTTCTGGGGCTTTGCCCTTTTCTTTAAATAATGTGTGTGTGTCTCAGTGTCTCTTTTTTTTTTTCTCTTATTTGTTTTTGGTTTTTCTTTTTATTTTATTTTTTTTTTCCAAAATGCATCTGTCCTGGTTTCAGCAGGGATAGAGTTAATTCTCTTCCTAGCAGCTGGCATAGTGCTGTGTTTAGGATTTAGGATGAGAATAATGCTGATAACCCACTGATGTTTTTAGTTGTTGCCAAGCAGTAAGGGACTTTTCTGCTTCTCATGCTGGCCTGCCAACGAGTGGGTGGGTGCACCCCAGTAGCTGGAAGGGGACACAGCCAGGGCATCTGACTCAAACCGGCTGAAGGGATATTCCATGTCAGATGACATCATGCTCTGTGTATAACTGGGGGGTGGGCCAGGAGACTGTTTGGCTTGAGAACTAGCTGAGCATTGGTTGTGGGTAGTGAGCAATCATGCTGCACATCACTTGTTTTGTATATTTTTATTACTATCCTTTTCTGTCCTATTAAACTGTCCTTATCTCAACCCATGAGTTTTACCTTTTTTTCATTTTTTTTTCCTTTTCTGTTCTCTCCTCCATCCCACTGGGAGGTGCAGAGCAGGCGAAGGTCTGTGAGGTTGGGACGGGTGAAACCACAAAAGCTTCTGAACCCCCCCCAGGCCTGTTGCCTTTTCCCAGCTGGGGTGGAAACAGGTGAATGCCTCCCCACAGGCCCACTGCAGAGAAGTCACCTCTTGCTGCTGCCAGCATCAAGGAGGGGAGGCAACTCCTGGCAGCAGCCAAAAATCTCACTCTGGGGCAGCAGCAGGAAGATCAGCAGCTGCAGGCAGGGGGTTCATGTTGCTCCTGCTCATCCCCACTGGCTCCTAATGGGCAAGTTGGGCAGCAGGGCTGCCGGGATCAAGGTGGAGTGGGGCTGTGAATCCTTTATTGCAGGCAGCGGTCAGAGCTGACACCCTGCTTTGGGCAGGGGGGTGCCTTGACCCCTCGTCAGGTCCTGACACGGAGAAACCTGCTCAGCTTTTCCTGTCTCACATTGGCCGTGTGTGGCTGACAGATTTTCAAGTGCCAAACACCCGACGGCTGCCCGCGCTCCTGCAGAGCAGGGCAGTGACAGCTGTGTTTGCATCCCCATGATAGAATGGCATCCTTCTGCAAAAATTGTATTTATAATTTTGATGACTTCTCCTTCCCCCGCAAGACTGACTCAGAAGTTAAATCAAACGTGTGGTCGAGCAGAGTCCCCTGTGCTTTACACGGACCGTTTGCTCAGCCTGAGGTACTGCTGTGGAGGACGACTCGTTTCATTTTGCCTGCTGCCACCACCGAAGGGGACCGGTTTGCCCCTTACCCGACTGCGTGGGGTTTATCAGATGCAGATAGTGCCGCTCTGGGCACAGCAGGTGCTGTGCATGAGAGCAGGCATGGCACTGAAGTCAGGATTAGGCAGGGGGTTGGGGGTAAGTGGTATGCCAGAAAATGCAGGAGAGGGCTGGGGGCACAGCTGGCATGAGAGGAGGAGGTGCGAGGGAAAGACCTGGCAGCAAGGCGAGGTGAGGCTGGGCCAAGCCAGCGCCTTACTTGAAATGGCCTTTGTCACCTGGCAGCAGCAATTCTACATGCCCTTTTTATTTTACTTCTTCCGTTGAATTACTTTAAGCAAGCAGCGGTGAACCAAAATGACCGTGCCTTTTGCCCTGGGAACTGGTCCCTCTCTGGCAAGTCGCTACAAAAATGGCTTGTGTTTGTGCCTGCACGTGTGCTCTGGTGGACCCTGCTCCTTACTAAGGCCTGGAGAAGCCTGTGGATGATTTAATTTTAAATACCAGCCCAGGAAAAGTGAATGTTTCACGTGCATTGTCAGCTGGGCGGTGTCCCCATCTATACAGTAGCTCATCTAGAGCAAGGCTGAGTGGACACGAGTGTGGTCATGGCCAGGGAGGGTGGCTGGGGCTCTCAACCTGCCCCATCTCTGCGTATCAGGTATGGGGAGTTCCCAAAGAAGTCTTCAGCATAAAAAAAGCAGCCTCTCGGGGAGGAGCTGCATGGCCGCTCAGGATACCCTGTCCCATCTCCAGTCCTGGAGCATCCAGCCCCAGGAAGGGGCTTCAGGGCTCCCCAACACCAAGTCACAGCTCAGGTCTGCGTCTCCATGACCTACAAGCCGCACCTTGACTGAGACCAGAGGTTTTGGGACCTTGGCCAAGAGGAACCAGATAATAGCCCTAGAAAAGCTGGCGCAGCAATTTCTGCTGAAACCACAGGTCCCGTGTGGAAGGCTACCTGACAGATCAGGGTCCTGCCACTGGGCAGACCCCGGTGACACTAGGTAGGGCCTGGAGCATCCCCCCTGTGCCCACCTTGTTCCAGGCTATAAGCACTGGGAGAGGCCCTCCTTGCATCCCTGGATCCTGCCAGCAGCCTGGGAGGGGACTGGCCAGGGGAGCTGGCAAGCATCCCTGGAGCCCCAGGCGTTTAAATGAAACATGTCTAGACCTCTGAATTGACAGCTCTCTTCTCCTCCTGGCTCCTTTCATCTCTAGGAAAGGAAACCAATTTCCTTTGCAAAGTAATCTGAGCTCCAGGAGTTAAAAGCGCTATTTAAAGAGCCGGGCAATGTTGTTGTGCAAGGAGCTTACAGGCTGGAGAAAGCTCTCCCTCTCAGCATGTAAAAACTAGGCTAATAATGGTTTTCTGCCTCACACAAGCTGGTGAGAATTAATTAATTTGAAAAGCAGTTTGAAACACAGGCACAACATAGCTGCTAATTTTTATTTATTAATATACCACATGCAAAATACAAGACTAATCACTTACGTGCACGGCAAAGAGTGCATTTTCTATGCCATTAATTCAGTCAAATTGGTTTAAGTAGTACTTACATTTATCTGTACCTCAAAAAAGAAAACCCCAACCTGTGTTGCACGAGATAAGAATCGTGCACAGGGCTCACTTAAGTGTGATCTTTATTACGCTGTTTCAATCTCATTTCGTGCTGAGCTTGTCAAGACCAAACATCTGGCTTTTGCTGTGGCGCGTGATGCCTCCTGACTTGCCAGCTCCCCACCAGGAACAAGAGGCTCAGGAGAACTGTGTGGAGGTGGAGGGGTGGGAAGGAACCCCAGGTTTCTTCCCTCTAGGTTCGTTGTGAGTGACAAGAAGGCAGAAGGGGTTGCTGCGGGGTGAGGTGTGGGGCCCACGTAGGTCTCTGAGTTTGGGAGGAAGAAGTCTCCTGTAAGCATTGATAGGGGTGCACGGGCACATGCTCACCAGAGGGCTTTAGGCAGGACTCTGGGTATTAGATGGGCCTTTCTGATACTTCATTCCCACCCCGTATTTAGACCCTATTTCCAAAGCTCTAACGAGTGGGTAGTTTACAAACAAAATAGCGGGGTTTTGCAAACATCTTTCGCCATTTTCCAACTGACCCAGAGCACAAGTTTGGGTTCAGATGGGCTTAATTATTCCGCTGTGTGTATGTGTGTCATTGCTTTAGGGAAGATGTCCCAGTTGTACCTGCTATGAGGCACCAACTGTCTCTAACTACGTGCTTGTATAGTAATTAATTTAGAGGGGTCTGGCTAGGAGTGGAGCCCCTTGATGCCCTGGCAGTGAATATGTTCCATGCGCCACTCTAGAGAGGAAAACCTTTAAGAAGCTCAGAAATGTACCTGAAAAATAAAAATATTCTCCTTGCAGAGTTTGATAAAGTCGGAGGGGCAACAGGGAACCCCTGGAAAGTCCAGCTCTGGAGACACTGTATCTGTAAGGACATGTAGCTGTACACACTAATCTATGTAGGAGATGTGAAAGAAGTTCCCTGTTCAACTTACGTAGGAGTTGCATTAAACTCTGACACTTCCTAGTGCTTCAATCCCACACACAACAAGAACTTCACCTAGAGAAGATAGAAACAGATGGAAAGAATCCCGTTTTGTTCCCCTGGGCTTTGGATTGAAGTTAAGGGAGGCAGTCTCCAGGCTTAAGAGGGCTAAAATTTAAATGCATTGAAAGCAAAATGGCCTCAGTTTGGGTAAGTTTTTTTTTGGAAGAGAAATAGGTCCCGGTGAAGAAAACTCAGCAATGCACAAAGTTCAAAGTCAGCCCGTGCTGCAGGAGCAAAAGACGTCTGAAGGGTGATTCAAAATTATAAACAGAAATTGGAGGGGTGCCCACTGTGATAGTCTGAGCTCAGCTTAGATGTAGATAAAGAAGTAAAGTTAATTTTTAACTGTAACCAAGATTTTTTGCACGTAAAAAGATGTATTGTAGCTCCCTGTGATGCAGCGTAATGAGAAACAGAAATACATTTAATGAAAATGTGTGAATCCAAGACTGCTGCACCGACTGTCCCTGGGTTTAGGTGTGTCTCATCCACACTTACCACCGCTTTTCTGAGAATTCCTGTCTGCCTCCAGAGAAAGGCACGTTAATACCAGCTCTCCTTTAGCTCCCTGCACGCTATGGGGGAGGGGAACAACAGGCAGATTCTCTGCGCCCTGGATGGTGGTTCCCCTATGGCCATGGCACCATTTCACCCGTGCCCCTATTGCTGATGTCTCCTGTGGGGAGACAGCAAGGGGGCTATCACCACCCAGTGCCCCCACAAGCCCCTCTCCCAGTTTTTCAGCACCTGGGCGGGGTGGGAAATTCCCTTCCAAGGGATGTAGTAGACTCTTCCATTTCATGGGGCGATGTGCATTTCCTTCTTTGAAATTATATTCTCCTTTTAATCCAGACTCATGATTTTTTGTAGGCTTCATTTCCTCCTGGTACATGCACTGTGAGCTGGGCAAGGAATCTCTGGGTGGTTTGAAGCCGCCACCAACGAGCTGACAGCGGGCTTGTGCACACACGGAGCTGTAAATCACCTAAATGTATTGCACCTAATTTCCTGGTGCCTCCTCTCCCTGGGAGCAGACCCCCACTGGGATGCATGTCATCACAACGTGGAAGCTCAGGGGTTTGACGGTCCTTTTGTTTGCAGGAGAAATGGGGCTTGCCTCTGCCGAGACAAGGGGACCGGTACGGGCTGACACAGGGACACTGGCTGCCTGACTTCACTGTAACCTTTCCTTCCTGCAGCCTCAGGGATCTTGTGATTCCTCCATCCCACAAGATGCCCAGTACTTTATTTTAGGTGTGCAGAGTGGGTGGGAACTCCCTCCTCAAGTGCTGCTTCTTAAATGGGCAAACCAGTGGGGAAGGGGTTTCTGGGAGTCTGAGGGCACTCTTACCACATGTCCCCTGGTAACTTGAGATGAAGACTCCCAGGCAGGAGAGAAAAGCTCTTTATTTCACCCTGGAACTACCTGGAAAGAGTTTTTTATTGTGTTAGTCATGTTAGTTGTTAGGCAAAATTTCTGTGCCCTTGCTGATACATGCAGATCAGCGTTTGACAGTTTAAAACACAAAGCAAGTGGACCCTGCAAGGTAAGAGCACAAAACAGCTTCAGAAAACCTCAAAGCAGTCATTTTTTGAGGTCATCTGTCCACGTAATCATTGCAAGCTAAACCATGGAAGTGCCAGCAGCCAGCAGGAGCGATGGGCAGCAGTGGCAGCTGTCACCAGAGCAGCAGCCATTGCCACTGGGCTGGACTCGGCGTGGCAGGGTGGTGGCACAGCTCCCTTCCCGTCACCTGCACTTTCCCTGATGTGCTCTCCTGTACATCCAGTCCCACCTGGCTCCAGGAGCTGCCAGCAGCTCTGGAGACCGGTGTGAACAGAGCTTTTTCTCTTTCCTTTTTCTTTTTCTTGGGTTTTTTCTGGTTTGGGTTGTGTTGTGTTTTTTTTTTAAACCTGGGCATGTTACACAATTACAGCGTGCATTTATTTCTACCCTCACTACTTCCTCTTGAAATGATGCAAGCTGTTTCAATCTCTCCAGCGTTTTCATGGAAGGGTGGATCCTACAGGCTGTGTGTTGGCAGGGCTCTGTGTGTGTGTGTGTGTGTCTAGCAGCTATGTAATTCCTTGCCACCAATTTTCCCTGGGGAAGTGGAACCAAACACCGGCACCATCTGCACATCTCAGGAATCCTCAGAACTTGGCACCCTGAAAGTCAGCTAAGTGGCACCCAGCACCCCAAAGGTTGGGACAGGGGATCTCAAAGGGGAGCTAATTAGTCTCCGTCCCTTTGAACTAAAGAACTGGGACTGCTTGACAGTGATTGCGACAGATCTCTGTCCTTCGGGAGCCGGGCATGGGAACAGATGGGGCACGTGAGCCAGCAGATAAAAGAAACACTTACCCCGGGTCAGTGCTTGCTCTTTGTATCCGTACCCAAAGCCCAGTTCTCCTGCAGAAAGCTCATTGGACAAAGCATGGCAAACACTGAGTTAGGAAACACTGAAATAAACTAATATATAAATATACACAGATAATCTGGATGTGGATCCAGGCACACGCCTGACGGGTCGGCGCCGGGTGAGGCGGGGAGGTGAGGTGCGGCTCGGGGCGAGCAGGCATCTCACGTTTGTGCCTCCTCAGTGCTAAAGTTGCGTCAGCCCCTGGCTGGCTGGCCCTCAGGCTGCCTCTGCAGGGATCATGGGGCAAAACTGTCTGTTCCTGCCTGCTAGCTGGCTGCACCCCTCCAAATCTGAAATGTATGTTAATGAGGGGAAAAGTCCAGTCGAAAAGTGAATTCCTCTGATTGGCGTGAAGTCCCAGCTCTTCTAGCACTTGAGGAAATTAAAGTGAGGCTCTCTGCCAAAAAATTACCTCTGTGGACAAAATTTGGGACCTTAAGGGTAGGTTTCAAATTTACTTCACAGCCAGCTAAGCACCTATGACCCATGGCAGACAGACCCAACTCACGGCAGGGCAAGGGGACGAGCTGCGGCGGCCTACCACACACCCTGCGCAGGGAGCAGAGTGTCGTTTGGGGAGCTCCCTTGGCACTGAGCCCTTGAGGTCTTCATCAGCTCCGTCTGAGAGCTCTGCTCTGCTGGAAGTGAAATTTTGGCAGGGGGTGAGCAGATAAGGGGTGATTCAAGGCACTTGCCTCTGAGCACCACAGCCTTAGGCACTCTGGACACAAAATTAGATGTCCGTGGTGGGTTTCATTGCACCCACCTCACTTTTCTCTCCTCTCACCGTTGGGTAAATGAAAGTAAAATGACTGGTGGTGTTGGATTATTCTCCCCACCCTCCCCAGCAAAGGGCTTACGCTGCTGAGCCTGTACATATTTGCATCTTTGGGGCATACCTGTGGATTTTCAGTGTAAGCAATCCTAGAGGATGAGTAGCACCCATGACACATTTCAGCCTTTATCTTCTTTTCCCTGCCCTGCTCCTTTCTTCTTCCCCTAGAAATTCAGCCACTGCGTTCAAAGTTTGTCATAAAATTATGCAGGACAAATAAAAACAACCAAATGATGCTTTGGGTGGGATGGGGGCTGGGGGCAAGAAAAGAAACTCCTGACCATTTCAGAGAAGCAGCTTGACAAGCTTTTGATGGAGTTACAGCTTTCCTTGACAGGGTGCAACTGGTCTGGATAATGAGGGAGACCCCTTCAGGCTCTGTGTTTCCAGCACCGAACACAGCATTGCTTCTGGTCCCAGGACACAGCTGGTGGGCATTCTGGAAAGACACCTGATGCCCAGGGAGTGTGGAGCTGGTTGAGCTCTTTCTCCTCTCTCAGACATTTTGCATGAACAAAGCAAGTCTGTACTTCAGCATCCACACAGGTGAAAGGGCTGGGGAAGGGACAGAATGGAACAGAACAGCCAGGTGTGGGTTGGGGGTGAGAAGAAGAGGTTGATTCTCCTCCCTGCCCAAGTCCTCTCTAGAAGGTTCTCCAGGATGTCCAAAGGTCCCTGCTATGATTGCTGCTGCACCTTCTTCCGCTGACTGGTAAACTCTTTTCTGTATTTTTGCCAAGGCACAGTTGGAGAGCAGGGGAGGGGCAGTGTGTCCCTCCCCAAATCCAGATCCGGCAGGAGTTGGGCGAGGCAAGAAGGGGAATTGCCTCTGCTTGGCCCATATTGACACTTCCAGCCCCACGGGCCTTTGGCTGCCTGTTTCTCTGAACTGCCACCTCCAGTCTGCAGCTACATCCCATGGTTGTCTATAAAATATTTCAAATCTCCACACATTTGTAAAGTCAGTACTAGCCACCCTAGAACATGCAGCCCGTGCTGATGCATGGCACCATTGTCAGTACAAGCAATTTCAATTTGCTTTTCCCTCACACTGCACGGCTTTAAAGCACTTAGGTAAAATGGAAAAGAAAGTACTTCAGGCTATGTGTGCATGCATGTGCAATCACACTGTGAAGCGAAGGCTGCTCTTAGTGACACGGGGCGTGATGAAATTCCACAAGGATCAGGCCCCCGGTGCTCTGCTGAGGAGTGCAAGCCCAGCAAGCTCCAAGAGCCTTATTACCCCAGCATGGCAGTGGTGGGGTGCACGGGGGCTGCTGGCATGCAGGCAGGGGTGCTGGGCACAGGCTGGCATCATCACCCTCCTCCAAGTGCCCTGGGGCAGAGGAATAGGCACGGCAGGCTGGGACCAAAGGTAGGTGAGGAAATGAGCCGTGCCCTGCAAGTGCTTGTTTCTTGTTTGCCTATATAAGGTCAATGAAGACAATGGCAGGCCCGATCTCACTCGCTTGGTTGCATCACCCACTGTAAAGGTCCCGTACCTGTGTGCAGACCTTCCTGATTCCTGATGCCCTGTGCGTGGCTGCAAGGAGTTTCTCCAAGGCTGGAGAAGCCAGCTCCTTGGCTGCAGTGGGATCACTGCTTGGAGATCCTCCTCTCTGCCTCTGCAGAATGCATTTCTTACTTGAACCAGCTTAACTGGGCTGGCTTCAGGTCTGTCAGGCTGCTCTCCTGTGCCCGCACCCCGAGATACCTGTTGGGGGGAAGGGCCCCCACCTCCCTGGTATCCAGCACAGCCCCCTGGCTGATTGCTGTTGGAAGGTAATAGGGATGGATGCTAATGCAGCTGGTTTCCAGACCACCTGGAGACAGCTCCATATACATCTCGATCTTTAATGGTCAATCGTTACACTTGAGATGCATCCTCCTGACACGTATCTATCCCTTCTGAAAATCAGTTTAGCCTCCTGAGACTGACTGAGTAATGCTAAAAGGGAGGAAAAGCTCAGAGAAATCGAGCTGAGCATCTGTCATGCCCACGTGTGGTATGTCTGCACTGTCGGGCCTCGGGTGTTCCTGAGATCCAATGTCTATACACTGCGGCAGGGCCCAGGGTGGGGGTTCGGTGTATCTGTCACCTGGAGACAGAGAGCAACTTTCCGGGGTGCAAATCCTTGGGTGGGGGGATGGGGAAAGCACCTCATGTTCCCCTCAAGTTTCTGAGATGCTCAGCAGATCCACTGCCACTCATCAGTTGGGCAAGGAGGAGGGTGAGACTCAGGCGTAATTAGTTTGGTGTTATTTTAATTCAGCTCATTTATTTAGTGAGGGCTGAACTCTGAGCAGCAGCCATCAGTGCCCAGCACGGGGCTTCAGATTTGGGATTCCCCAGCCTCATCCTGTAAGACCGGGCTTCCCCCTCTGAGGAGGGAGCAAACCTGGGTCCCACAGCTCCACAATGGGACAGCTGCTCCAAGCAACGTGCCAAGCTGCTGAAAACATACCAACATCCATTTTTGTGCAGGGAACCAGAGGGTGCTGCTTCTTTCTTTGAGAAGTTCTGCAAAACAGAGAGAAGGAAGGAGCTGGACAGATGTGCTGCTGGGCGTTTGAAATGCTGTTGGGGAGTCAAGAAGACATGCTCAGCTTTAGGAGATGTCTGAGCTAACAGTAAATGGGGGAAACATTGCTTGAGCCAAGACCAAGAGATGTAAAATGTAGCAAACACCTGATCATGGGACCCCAAGTCAGATAGAAAGGATGTGGAGATCACAGGAGAAATCATCATCTGGGAATTGATACTATGGCATGAAATAGTCCCGTGTATGCCCAGTCCCAAGCTCCACAGTCTTGAGTTTGGTTTAATAATCACAGTTTAGCTGCAAACTAGGAGGAGGGCTTTTCCTTTGCACTCTGGGTTGTTCTAAAGGACTTTGGAAATCAGGTATGTTGCATTTCCAAGCTTATCTGCTCTATAAAGAATTATAAAATGTTTGAAGATGGTCACATAGGAAGGTTTTGAGAAGGATGCTCACTCTGCTTCAAGAAAAATGTTTAGTATAGCAAAAAACCTGGGAGCTAAGAAGTTTGGCCACTTGCAAGCTTTTCTTCTTGCTAAAAGTAGCATCCTTGATACACAGCCTTGGGCCACTGATTGAGAACTGGATCCAACCCCTGCAATTGTCTTAGGTGCTTTTCTCAGGGGTTTTGTTTTTAGCTCTTTTTAGTGTTTTTTAATGTGCTGGTGAATGGTGTCATACAGGCATAACTTTATGATGATGAGCCACATAAATCCAGCATCATACATAGTAAACAACTACATAAAAGATACTCTCTTGATATTCCCATCTTTTGCTGGGTGTTTGGTATTCCAATGGATTTGATGAATACCTGTACTTCCTTTCAGCCACTGTATGTAAGGGGCTTTTTAACCTTCCTGATACATGGACATGAGATTTCCTCTTTCAGTTAGAAACAATGATCATTTCAGAAGGTCAAGGTGGAGCTACTCTGCTGTTTGTGAGAATTCCTGTCAGAAAACTCTTACAATAACGTTCATGGGCTCACCTGTCTCCAGGAGTGGGTGCTACAGTGGGGATACCAAGAGCCCCAGAGCTCTGGATAAAAGCCTGGGTGAGGTCTGGCTCCGTGGCTTCTAACAAAGGGATGAATGCAAAAGCACAAACCCACCTTTTCAACCAGGGATGGTCTCACCTTTAATTGAAATCGCTAAAAGAGGAAAACTGTGACCGTGCAGGTCTTGGGCTTGGAATGGGATAATCGGCTGCTTGAGGAGTTTCTTCACCTGACGGAGGGACAGAGAAGGAGGTCCTTGCAGAAGATGTTTTGCTGGTGGGCCCCATCCCTGTGCCCAGAATCCCTCTCTCGAGATGTCTGGCATCCTCCTGGTTTCAAGGAGATGCCCTGGATGGCTAACTGAACCAACTAGCTGACCCAAAATTGGGAGTGGCAGGTGACTCTCTTTGAAGGTCTGTTTGCCTTGGAAAGAGGGAAGATAGTCCTTTCAAAGAAAGCCATCTGGTCCCGTGCTTTCTTTTCCTTATGTCCAGCCTGGCCCTGGGAAGCCTCAGGGAGCCAGTGGAGGTGATACATTTCCCATGGGCAAGTCCTTTATGTGACCCTCCTGCTTAGGGGTCCCGACCCCCACCCTGCATGTGGCTGTACAGCCACAGGGGACTGTCACCTCCTTGCCAGAGTCACAGATGGCAGGAAGGGAGCACTGAAACCACTGCCCATTGTAGGATAAACGACCTCAGTTTTTAGGATGTAGCTGGTGGGTCACCAGTAATGTGCCAGGGCCAGCTGGAGCTCAGAGGGAATTCTGCAGTTTTCCAGAAAGGCTGCACACACTGCCAGCAGGCTAACGAGTTTCCTTCGTTAGCTGAGGTTTTAATCAACTTGGGTTTAAGCAGATTAACACCAGTGGGGAAGGAGTGGGGAAACAAAACAAACCGATCCCTCCCCCCAAAAAAAGATAAAGAAAAAAAGAAACAAGAAAACAGCAGCAGTGCCCTTCATTACATACTGATAAAAGGCAGAACCTTCCCACTCATCTAAAACTAGGTGAAGCCAGGGGGCTGTTAGCGGTGGTGTTACAGAAGGGTGGAAGGGTGGTAAGCAGATGTGAAATGCTCCAGGGTTTGTGCAAAGCCTGCTGCTTAAGTCAGCAGTGTAGCAAAGCGCAGGGACGCTACCACCAACTTCCCAGCTCCTGCCATAACCCGCCGGCAGGTGAAGGCAGCGGTGGGGAGGGGGGGTTATGCACCCCAGATGAGAGGCCTGGGACTGGGAACAAGTGGCTTTTATTCCCACTTCTCTGTTTAACGTGCGCCTTACTCCTGGACCGTGCCAACAAACTTTTTTCTTCACTTTTCAATCAACAGGCTCGACTCCACAGAGTGTTGTGATACTTAAAGTAGCTGGAGAGAGTGGCTGAAATACCTTCTCTACCTGGGAAGGTCTGAAATACCTTATTTACCTGGGAAGTGTGCCTTTTTTTTCTTCTTTTTTTTTCTTCTTTTTTTTTTCTTCTTTTTTTTTTCCCCCTTAAGATAATAAAAGCGGCTGGGGGAACTGGATGCTGGGAGCGCTGTGAAATGAAGACAAAATTAACGATGGCCATATGGAGAGCCAAATAGGAGCGAGCCCCACTTTATTACCACTGGGAGCACAGATGCGATGTTTCCGGGAGGGGTGCTCCGGGCGCTTCCAGAGATTCTGGCTGGCAGTAAATGCTTTTATGGCCAAGCAAAATTTCCAGGCGCAAGAAAAAGACATTTCCAAACCTCTGTTGAATACAAAGGCTGAAGGGTGCTCCTGTGTGGAAGTCAAGCAGAAACCTGATTGCTATTTAGATCAGGCTGGAAATCCACTGAAGCCCGAGGTTATTCACAGGAGTCATGGGGTTAACAGCACAGATCCTGCTGTAAAATTGAACTTTAGCTTTTACTCATTTATCGGCGGCTGTTCCACGTGCTGGCCATTTCTCAACATCCTCTGAAGTATTTTGCCTTGGAATAGAAATCTGGAGATCATTTCCATGTAACTAAATATTTATCCTGAGACTTTTAAATTATTAATGTGCATTTAATCCCCTATCTACGTGATTGAACACGAAAATGCAAATACTTGAATAACTAATTATAGCCTCGAATCTGACTGCCTTTCCCCTGCTCCACCCCCTCCACCCCCCCTTTTTTTTCTTTTCCCTACTATTTTGGGGACATACTCCCCAAAGCAACGCTCTGTTATCTTGGCATTTCCTGCCAGCCCTATCAGGCTTGAAACTCTTCCAGTCATCTTGCCAAGTGAGGGAGCGCTCCAGCCTCTGGATTTGCACTGACCAAGGCCCAAATCCCCCAATGTAAAATTTCTCCTGCGAATGAGTCACTGGGTAGCGAGCTCAGCCCTGTTTATTTTCCCTGCCCTGCACGATAAGGGATGACGTGTGCTGTGGATCTTGAAGCCTCTCGTGTAATTTCGGCCTGCTCCTAACAAAGAACAGGGAATAATATCAAACTTCAGCGCCCTAAAGGGAGAAGGTGCCATCTGTTCTTTATATTGCTGTCAATTAATATGCAGAAGAGAGGGACCCACTGGCCCCCCGAGTGGTGGGGCGGCCTGCACACCGCGCTGCCTTAGGAGCAGCAGCGGGAGTACTCGCAAACCCCGAGGGGACTTTCTTTGGGGAGTTGGACCCGATGATCTCTCGAGGTCCCTTCCAACCCCTATGATTCTGTGTGATTCTGTGATTCTTGCAGTGTGACAGGCACCAACACATCAGGCACCCCCAGGAAGGGGAGCTGCCGGCAGTCAACCCCCAACTTAGGGCCTGTGTTCACCTCCAAGTCAGGTGACCGCTTTAAATTGGGAAGGGGGATGTATGTGTGTGTGTGTGTGGGGCGGGAAGCGGGGGTGGTGTCCCATTTATGCAGCCAGACCTTCCCAGCAGGAACCGAAATGCCGAGAACAGGGAGAGCAGCTGGAGGAGGCTCAGCTACTACGGCCAAGCGCTATGCGCAAGCGATTGCTGCCAGGAAAAATTCCTTCCCCCCTGCTCCTTGCGGTAAGCGGCTGGTTCTTAATCGTTTGTGGTTAACTCAGATTGGCTGCGAAAATGGGCGGCAGAAGCTTCAGTGTGGTGCGTGCTATGTCAACAGGAAACAAAGGAGGCATGCGTGTGTGTACCAGCAATCCGTGGGCAAGGTAGGAGCGGCTGGCAAGTGATGGGAGCTGCAGAAGCACCTTCATGGTTTTAGGAACAATGTCTGCGGTAAGATCGCTCTGTGGCCAGGGTCTGGCCGGGGACCTGCTGAGAGAGATTGAAGGGAGGCGCAGAACTAACGCGTGGCAGAGAATGAAAGCTTGCCAAGAAAGAGGTAAATCATGGGAGGAGGAGGACAGTGTCTTGACAGAAGGGACAAAGTAAAAAATTAAGATACTGCAGGTGAAGGCTTGACGCAAGGGGTCATGTGAAGTTCAAAGTCAGACTCCAGCGACAAATGGCGTGTGCAGAGGCACAGCCTGCGACAGCATAAACCAGCCCCTGGTAGGCAACAGTTGTGCAAAAATGCATGTGTTACCCTACTGTGCAGAGGGATTTGCAGGAATCGGTGGACTGTGCATAGCCTGGACAGGGAAAAAGGAGAGGGTGCTCTTACCTCAAACAAATCCTGCAGAGAAACACAAACAGAATGGGCTGACAGGACCAAACCAGCCATCTGAAGGAAGAGGAGTATCTGTGCACCCCATGCTAGATACATGCAAGAACATTGCAGTGAACTGTGGTAGCGGAAAAGATCCAACTTCCAGCAGCTGCAGGCACAGGCGCCATTTGAGTTACAATGCTGTCGTGCCTCTGGTCCCATCAAAGGGATGTATTCATGCAGGGCCAGAGCAAGGAGGGAGGGACCAGAGGGATGTCCTTCAGGGGACATGGTTATTCAAAATACAAGGGAGAGGTGGGGGGGCTCATGCAGAGAGGCTTTACAGGGCCTGGTGCTGCACAGTGCTGACCATCAGGAGTTGAGAACACGGGGCACGGTCCTTGGTTCTGGGTATTTTCAGAACACAGATGACTGGGCAGTGTCTCCATACTGTAATTATACCTCCAATCAAAAGAGGATCACCTCTGAGCAGCCCGCTGTCATCCCTCACAGCAACAGACCTGTCCTTTCCCTTGCAGTGGTCACAGGGTGCTTCATGGCAGCATGTTCTGCCTCTCACCCCTGCCCATCCCTCCTCCTCTTCCAGAGCAGTGTTGCCACACAGTTTCCAACTATAAGAACACAAACACTGTTTTTTCCCCCAGTACCAACTTCCCAGGGGATTGGGGGTTTTGAGGGTTCTTTTGGCCAGACTAATTTTTACTAATATTTTTCTCTAAAACTGTATGGTTCCTTGATTTATTGGTCCACTAGAGAAAACTGCATCATGTCTGAAATGCTTTAATAGGGATCTAAGGTGAGGGATGATGAAATAAATGATAATTAGAGTGTCAGAGAAGCCTTCCCAGGTCCCCCACCCTCTCCACATGTCAGTACACCACAATAACCAAGCAGAAGCAGGAAGCGGGTGTTGCAAGCCCACTGATGCTCCTGATAGCCAGCCACCTGCAGTGGCTGTTCCCTGTCCTGATGGCCACAGGTAGACTTCTTATCACAACAGGGCTCCCAACCTTTCTGGTGACTAACACCGAGTTAGAGCATCAGTGGACTCAACAGCACACGTTGGGTTTTTAATAGGCTTTCCCTTGCTACCCTGCATGTTCCTTGAAGATGAAAAGTTCATGGTATCTGGAGAGTGGAGGCCCAGTTATGTCATGAGCCAACACAGGAAGGAACCAGGTCATCATTGGTAAGAGAGGGCTGAGTCTGAGTGTTCATGTTGGGGGAGCACAGGTGAGTTTTTGGGCGAGGGTCCGATGCCTCTGTGCAGCTCATGTTCCACCTTGGGAAGGGGAGGAGGTTTCCACTGGTGCTTTGGTACACATGGAAAATCCCTACTCTCCTCCCAGTTCCTCTGTTGCCAAGGCCACAGTCTTCATAGGAATTGCACATGTTACTGGGGCTTTGTTAGGACCACATGCCTCTTCTGCACAAGGCCTTACCCATAGACCTCTGTAGCACATTAAATACCTCCAAGTGGCAATATTTGGTGTTGACCACTACAAACCTCAAAAAGTAACTCCAGAAATAACTGATACATCCACAGCTGCAGGTCTGAGTGTCCTCATGTCATGAGAGAGAGAAGGACCCTGCTCTGAGCTGTGTCCTTGTGCCTGGCAGGGCACAAGGGTGGCTCCCAGCAGGGATCAGATGGCAAGATGTGACTTTAAGGTGTGATGGAGGACCCTCACAAAGACCCTTGAGCTTTTCTCAGGGAGAAGAAAAGTGCTAAAGGTGGGTTGGGAGGTTAGGACAAGTCTTCTCTGAGAATTTCCAGTGGAGCCATTCCCAGAGGCTGAGCCAGGACCCCACTTGTACATTGCAGGTAGAGAAGAGCATCTTTCCACCATGCCTCACTCCAGTAGCAAGGCCTCGTGCAGCCCAGCTCCACATGTCCCTGTGCAGGGTCAAGGGGCTCCCTTGTTCCAGCTGCCTCAAGTAATGTCAGCTCTTTCACCTTCATCCTCCTGGCATCGTGTCCTTCTGGTGAGGAAAAATATCAGGATTTAGTTTATATGGTTAAACCCTGGTGGCAGAGGACTCATTTACAGAATTGCAAAATCACAGAACTGTAGGGGTTGGAAGGGACCTCAAGAGATCATCAAGTCCAACACCCCTGCCAAAGCAGCTCCCTAGGAGAGGTTGCACAGGCAGATGTCCAGACAGGTCTTGAATATCTCTGGAGAAGGAGACTCCACCACCTCCCTGGGCAGCCTGTCCCAGGGCTCTGTCACCCTCACTGTGTAAAAGTTCTTCCACATGTTGGTGTGGAACTTCCTGTGCTCCAGTTTACAGCCATTGCCCCTTGTCCTGTCTCCACAGACAACTGAAAAGGGGTTGGCCATTTTCCCCTGTGCCCCACACTTCAGATATTTATAAACATTAATCAGATCCCCTCTCAGTCTTCTTTTCTCCAGGTTGAACAGCCCCAGTTCACTCAGCCTTTCCTCATACGGGAGATGTTCCAGGCCCTTAGTCATCTTTGTAGCCCTTCTCTGGACTCTCTCCAGGAGATCCCTGTCCTTTTTATACCAGGGAGCCCAGAACTGGACACAATACTCCAGGTGGGGCCTGACCAGGGCAGAGTAGAGGGGAAGGATCACCTCCTTTGACCTGCTGCCCATGGTCCTTTTGATGCACCCCAGGATCCCACTGGCCCTCTTAGCCACCAGGACACACGGCTGGTTCATGGCCAACTTGTCATCCACCGGGATGGTTCATGGGATGCTTTTTAAAAAAAGAATTAGCCCTTTTCCAGTGTTTCTGTTGTTGACCAGGACCAAACACCTATGTGGGAACAGCATAGACAGAGCCCACAGCATCAGTGGTGACCTGAGCCCATCTCAATCTCTCACTTACGATGATCCATGCCTATGGTATCACATTTTTTTTTCCAAATACAGAGGAAGATGTGCTCTCTGCTCCTCAGCCACCCCAACCATGATGGTGTGATTAGGACACTCAGAATCACAGGATGGGAGCTAAATGCTAAGATTGTCGATGGAATTGCTAATGAGGACCTAAAGATGACATGGTGAATGATAGCAGATCAGTAATTGCTTTTTCCCTGCAGTGACTTAGCAATTAGAAATGGAACGAGAAAATCAGGATGAAATTTGAGAGCTGTGCTGTTTAGAGTACCTGCTTCTGTTTATTTTTAACCCTCTCTTTCATCCCACTAATCCCTTCCGCGCTGTTCTCGCTCCCTCGCTCTGCGCAGTGCTGCATTATATTTGCAGTGCCCTGTCATTTGCATTATGTCTGCAAGCTGTCTTCTTCAGACATGAGCCTATTTAGACAAGTTGTCAGGCTGAATGGGAAAAATCTTAAATCAATGTATTTCAGCATGCAATCATATATAGGCTAATTTATCTGCTGCCCTGTTCAGCCTGCCAGTTTAAAATGAGGTCTTTCAGGCATGGTGCCTCTGAAAGTCTCCTGATTAACAGAGCAATTTTTATTGGTAGGGCGACAACGCAATTGTTTTATGGTAATTGTTATCATTTGGACCTGTGTATATGCAAATGGGGGAGATTAAAGTAAAGAAAATATAAAGATGATGAATATGCAGCACGTAGACAAGATGGCAGAGGGACAGAAACATTTGCCGTATCGATGTTCGCTGCCGTGGCTGGCATGGTGAAGAGCTGGCTGCCTCTCCCGGGGCAGCCTGGTGGTCCCTGTCCCACGGTTGTGGTCAGTGGGGTGGCCGCCCACATGTGACAAACCTGCATCCCATCTCAGTCCCACATTCCGGTCTCTCTGTACCCCACCACTGGTGAAGGTGGCTGCTTGTCCTCCCCTCCCCAGCAGAGTGCTCTGGGGGTGGAAGGTGGATAAGCAGGCAAAAAGGATGAAACAGTAGCACAGCCACATCAGCCCAAGCAAGACTCCTTGAGATGGACCCACCAGTCCTAAGGGCACAACCCGGTTTTGGGTGGGTTTAGATGTATTTTCAACTGTTCTTTTCCTGGCTCTCCTGCTCATTGCTTCTGTTGCACTTTTTTTTATTTTTTGGGTTTGGGGTTTTTTTTGTTTTTAAGTGAAATATGGATGTATGGCATACAGTGCCTCTATGGGCACGGAGCTTTTTAGCCCTCGTTGTCACAAAACCGTGCAGCAAGACTACTCCACCGATAAATCTAATCCCCCCCAGGGAAGAACTACCTCTCCAAATAAAAAATACTCCAGTCTCTATCCCTTCAGTGCTGCTGCCCCTGAAATCAAAGGCAAAACCCCAGCGGCTTCCTCAGGCAAAGTCTGGGCCCTCAGTGCCATGGCTTTCTTGCTGAAACCACCAGCGAGTCGGGAGCGTGTGGATGCTCACAGAGGCTGGGTCTGCCTGCTACGAGCTGGACTGAGATCAGCAAATCACTTTAGACAGGCACCAAGCATGAGATCATACCCCTTTTTTCCCCCCTATTTTACATTACGTTACTGAGGCTTACAGGGGAGGGGAGCAGGACAGCAAATTTTGTCTCTATTAAAACCAACATCAGGCTTTTTATGCCTTGTAATGTATTTTGGTATCCATCTGGGAGAGTGGGTCTGGCTGTTGCCCGCTGCCACAGCTGTGCAGCCTGAGCCACTGAAGCCTCCCTTTTGCTCCATCTGCTGTGACTGAGAGGCCCAGTGTAGCCCCTCCGTTCTTCTTCACGTGCCACAACCCTCAGCTCTTTCTCTCTGCCTCTCCAGCCTTTGCTACACGCTCTTGCTGCACCTCTGAGCTGCCAGGAGCTGCTATTTGCCTGCTCCATCTCTTTCAGGAGAGCTGGAAGCTGAGCGCAGTGCCCGAGCCTGTAATGCAGCCATGGATGGGGCTGCTCGTTGCTTTTGTAAAGGACCACAAGTGATTTTATGTGTTTGCTGGTGCTTGTGCCTGCTCCAGGGTCTTCCACCAGGTATTGAATGACTGCTCAGGAGTCTGGTCCTGCCCTCGAGGTCAGTAGGGCACACTGGGGAGAGGGCACATATTCCTTAAAAGCTTAATTACTTCGGCTGGCTGAGATGAGAGCCAGTGCTTACATGGCAGAGGCTTGCTGTGAGTGGGAAAAGCTGAACAGACTGAAGGCACGTTTCTCTCTGCTCCTCTGTCCCATTTCATTCCTCCTGTCCTGTGTTTCCAGAGTGTATTTACTGCTATTTCCTTACCAGTCTCTGCTGTTCTATACTGCTGCCATTTCATTCACTGCAGCAGAGTGCCTGTTTGGTTTGGTGTTCTGTTTGGCCACTTTGGGCATCATGGACCCAACTACAGACCCAGGAAAGGATGTTCTCTCAGCGCTCCCCTCCCTCGCACTCCAGCTGCCAGCACAGAGATGGGAAAGCCCCTCCACTGTGAGGATAAGGAGATAAAAATGCTGTGAGGCTGGGAGCTACCTCTGATTCTCTTGCATGGGGCCTTCCTTGCAGGCTTTTACCCCAGACCAGCTGAAGTGTGGTGACTCACTGCAGTCCCCATGGAATGGTGGCTCCCACACGTGCTGCGCTGGGCGCTGAAGGATTGTGTCACTGCCTCCTACCACCTACTGCAAGCTGCTCCTCTGCACTAGGTGGTACCATCTGTGGGAAAAAAACTATCCCAAACCTACACAGTTGATCTATTTGAGGTGTCTCAAAATTAATCCACCAATCACATCTTCATTCCACAGTTTCGCCACTTCTACTGCTTCTAGTAGTGTCTTCCCTGAGAAGTCATCGTGATGAAGCCGCAGGCGCGTTCCAACATGCTCCTCTCGTTGAGGAGCATTGGCCAAGCCTCTTGCATAAGGCACTTTCTCTCGTGAAGTATGTACACCTGAAGACATGTTTCTGAGTTGTCCCTTCCCCAATGTCACCGGCTGACATCAGCACCGGGATCAGCGTCAGTCCTGTTCAACTCCATCCCAGCAAGGAGCCAACTGCAGCTCACAGTCCAGAAAGACTCATTTATTTTTTTAGAAAAGCTGAAGGCAAATTGCTGGAACAAAATCCTACCGTTTCAACTGGAAAATCTGTTCAGCTGGAGCTGGGCTGCAGAAGAGGACAGCTATCTCATTTTGCATAAGACACCAGCGAGTAATCTGATCATTTTCTGTGACTAATACAATAGGTCATATTTGAATGGTCGATGGAGAGATGAGAGGTTTCATATTCTATTACCAAACGCCTGAGCCATCTGGTTCTTAATGACTTCTTTCAAAACAAAGGGAATAAAACTTCTGAATTGTGCAATGCATTCTGACATCCTCTCTTAGACAGAAGATGCCGATTGCTTCACATCAGCAAATGAGATCAATGCCTCCATCAATTACAGCTGCCGTGCACCCCTTTCAGGTATTTCTGACCATGCACCTAATGGCAGATATATCCTCCTTCTTGCTCAAGCTGATGTTGTCCATCCCCAGGAAACAGGGGGTGGAAAGCAGATGGCAGTGTCTGTTGCCACAGTGAGAGTTTGCTTCTGGCGGGGGCATGATGGAATGAAGGGGAGGAGGGGGGAAAACCTGGCAGGAGCGTGGGGCTTGGCAGGGTGCTGTGGGCTGTGCTGCCCGTGTCACCAGTCCCAGCTGTGGTGACAGCAGTAGGCTGTGCTGGGGTGAGCTGCTCACTGGGAGATGCATCTATGCCCTCATCCCTGTTTCCTGGGGTGGCAGATGCTAGCTGGGCTCTGCCAGGTGCTTCTGGGTGACCCATGGGAGCTGGAGCCACAGGTGAGGAGCAAAACCCTTTTCTATTTCGCATCCTTTTTCCCTGCATATGCTTGTGTAGCATTTCTTTAGCTCATGGGTCAACTATGCCACAGCTTGGCACATTTTGGGGGGATGCCTCAGAAACACTTGTATGCTCACAGGCAGCGTGCTCAAGGAGAGGTGCCCCACGACAGCCTGAATCCTGAGTGGAGTGAAACACAAAGTGCAGACAGGAAACCCCAAAATAAAGTGTTTTAAAGGGGAAGCTGCTGCCCCTTGCTTCCTGAGACCAAGCCCCTGGCACGGCCCTGAGATGCCAGTGCAGCCCAAGTAGGTCAGCCATGCTGCTGCCTTTAAAATTACCCACCCTGAGCACAGGATCTGTGGCAGTGGCAGCTGCAGGAGCTCTCGGCAGCCCGAGCAAGAGCCCATGGTCATGGAAGCCCATGCCACACTCACTGAACTGGTAAAATTACCCGAGCTGGTTTGCTTAAGTGATAGTTCAGTAGCGTTTATTAGTTGTGGTTGCGGTGCAAACCCGCCCCAGGGAAGCCCAGGCCAGAAGTTTATCCATCAGCGCTTTCACTGCTGCGAAGCTCTCAATGACGTGGGGCTTGCACGTTGTCTAGCCAAGGCCCCAAGCCCTGCTCTGCTTGCTGCAGCCTCTGCTCCAGGTGGTCCTGGGCCACAGCAAGAGGCGTGTGGAGGTGCTGACCCATTCTGCCTTTGGTTCTGCATGTCCTTGCAGTTTGAGGTAAAACCATGCAAAAACAAAAGGACACAAAATGGTTGTATTTATTATTCCCTATTTATCGCTTATATAGCTTAGCCAAACATATCATAACATTGTGAGATGCTATCTGGGATTACATATCCAATAAGCACAGTATATTATGAGCATACTATAGCGCCATTATGTATAATTATACATGTTTATTGATACCACATCACAGACCAGCTTGGCTCTTTGCTGCCTTTGTGATATGCTGCTTGTTGCGTCACGTTCACAAATGATATGCTACCTCTAATTATGAACATTTATAGATGTATGCCATATTTACTGCGCACTACAGTATTTGCATCATCTGTCAGAGTCATCCTGTTGATAGGCCGGGCCAATGTTTATTTGCTAAATGTCTTTTGATTCTTTAAACATCTGCCTTTTAAGTGGTGGGTGCCTTACAATGGATTCATCCAGCTGTTAGACCTGGCTTGCACAAGCGATTAACCCAGTCGGTGAAACCCTGGTTTCCCTACAAGCCATCAGCCAAGCCCCCCGGCCATTTCTCGGGTGCCGGGGTTTGACCACCTATGGCTGACTCAGCTTATTTTGGAAGAGCTCTGTTCTTTGATGGGTTTGGTGTCGCTGTAGACGTGGACTCAGCTGTGGTGGTTTAGGCCTGGCTGGAGGACACACACTCCACCATGGGTTTCTCCACAGGCTGCTGGGGCATCTTTCTCTCTGGCACCTGGGGTGCCTCCTCCCACCCCCCCCCCCCAGCCTTAGTGCCTGCACAGCTCGTTACATCTTCTCTGGTGGCAAAATGCAGCTGCTTGTGGATTTTTTCTCCTAAATGCAATTCCCAGAGGTGCTGTGACCATCACTGATGGGCTCGGCCTTGATCAGCAGCAACTCTGGCCTTGAATCATCCAATGTTTACTTTCTGGGGCCTGCAGAGAGCTTCTGGCTGCTTCTCACAGCAGCCATCTCTGCAGCCGCCTGTTCTCTACCAGTCCACAGCTATGCAAAAACTGTGACATCAGCCCTAGAGTGAAAGGCTGCATGAGGGGCTGTAACATCACGTGAAATTTGGGCTGCCAGCCATTGCTCCTCTGCATTGCTTGCTCCAGGGTAAGGATTCTTGGGTCTGCAAATAGCGCTCGTCTGGTGTGCTCCTCTGGTCCTTTCCCTAATGCCTATTGAATCGCTTCTCTCTCCATACTACATAATTTAGGTCTGGTTGAGTACAGAGTATTTTATTTATTTATGTATTCAAATTTTTAAAATGCATCTCTAGGCATCTTAGCAGTACGCTGGGCGCCTACCACATAAATTAAAAATAACAGCATAAACTTAGACATAGGGCCATCCATAAATAACTCCTCCTCAGTTCACACCCTTAGCAGTAGCCTTAGCTTGGAACAGGGAAATAGATGGGCTTTACAGCCTGGTAGGAAGGTTAATAAATCTGGGCACTGATGGACCAAAGGGGAAAATGAGTTTCAAAATTGAGGTGCCCCCTCTTCATCCCCTTCATGGAGATGCCTTGCCTTGAACTCTTCACCTGTCCTGGTCCTCAGTGGGAGACCGGATCCTGCTGGCCAACTTATGACTAGAGACAGGGACTGTCAGGGACATCTTACACGCTGCAAACGAGCTGAACTAGCACATTCTGATCACACAAATACCTTCTTTTAAGTAACTTTTGTCCACGGCTTCAGAAGTGATTTAATTTAGCACTATATTTAGGTATCCTGTCTAAGACGCGCTGGAGATACCTGGGTAGTCTGGAGATAGCTATTCACCTTTTCTAAAGATCAGGCACTCTTTATAAATGTCAGATCGAGCACAAAAATCACTGGTTAGTTTTGAAAAGGTAAGTCTGTCTGCATGTGTGAGCGTGCAGGGGAAAGCATCCTCTTTAGAAGTAATTTGCTGGAAACAGTTTTAGTATTTTGTTCCTGCCTATGGCAATTTATGAAACACAAATGAGATATTGTACCAGTAGCGATGCCGAAATAAATCACTCTAAAAACAGAACTGAAATTTTATTTCATTACTAAAGTAAATATAAAAGTGCTTTAGCACAGTTTCAAATTAGATTGGGGTTTGGTCAAGCTTGTTATAAATCCAATGATTGTAAAGCAAATGGCTCGAGATGAACTCTCAGTAGAGCGCTGCTGAGAACACGGCTAATGGGATGCTGTGTGTGGTGCAGGGCAATAAACAGAGAGAAGCAAAGGGGTGGGCTTTGTGCCTGAGGTACAGGAATCAGAGGCAGTGATACAACATGCTGTGTCCAGGTCTGATGCCTGAGTCTTAAAAGGATGTGGAGGAGACAGAGAGGGGGGGTAGATCATGCCTCCAAAACCGACTCATGGCCTGGAGAAAACGCTTTCCTCTGAGTAAGCAGGAGGGCGGAGGTTCAGCTCAACACGGGGTCCTACAGCCTGCCTGGAAAACGGGCTGGAAGACCACGGACACACGTGTACCTGGGGAGGGAAATGCCTGCAGAAGGTGGAGTCTCTGCGCTGGCAAAGACTGAGCAGCCAGACACGTGGTGGTGGCTCTGCTTCCTGGAGAGAAGGGCTGACTCCCGGCTCAGGGTACCACCACCGGTAGTCCCGTACCTGCATCCACCCAGGGATCACTGGGAGCTGACTGCACAAACATGCCTGTGCAGGTTCTGGTACCAGGGGCTTTTTCTCAGGGGAAAAAGCATGTAACATCAACCAGCTGCTGGGAGCAGATGTTCACGCAAGAAACATGGTGCAGCCCACAGCAGGGATGTTGATGTGAGAAACGGTGCAAACTGCAGCAAGAAAGACATAGCTGGCTGTGGGTGGGAGCTGGGTAAGCTTCAGCTGGGGGTACTTTGGGAGAGGCTTGAGAGACCAGTGTTGCCTGAGAAGTTTGGCCTGGATGCTCCCGCCCTGGGGCAGAGTGATGGGCTGGGGGAGCTGGGGTGCTCCCTCCAGCCTATACATCCAGCATCATCTTCTTGTTCTCAGCTTGTAGAGCAGCCGGTGATCTGCTTCAGCAATGCAAGGTGTTACCACCTTGCTGCTAAAGCCAGCGACACCTCAGATGGCTGTGTGTCCTGCAGCGTTCCTCCCACAGGAGAAAGCCCCGTGTTACCAGTTAGCCATTGGCTTCAGCTGGCTCCTGATTTCCAGCGGGAACCAATTGCTGGCATACCACCCAGCAAGCCGGCGGCACCCGTGCCCACCACAGCTGCCTTCAAAGGTGCAGCCCCTCCTTCACCTCCACAGGGCCTTGGTGGGACTCCTGCTGGAAAAGCCTGTAGGACAGAGCCTGCTTATCCCTAAAGCCTTACAGCCTGAACGCCAAACTCCTGTCTGATTTAAGAGAAGGCAGGACTTGTTCCCATCAGAGGCTTGCAAACCTCTGTTCAGCAACATGCTTTCCCTCCTCAACACAATGTTTTCAAGCTGGTAGAGAGGCAGCTCCCTTGTTATTAACCCACGCTGGGCACACTCAGGGGTTGATTCAGAACCACGAAAGTTGTTGGAAAGATGCTCATTGATATGTAACACGCTGCATCATAATGACCAATAAATAAAGTCTGTTGCTGAAGAGGGAAGATGGAAACTACAGTTGCAAGTAATTTCATAGCAGGGTAGATGCTGCAATCTGTGCAACATCCCGGAACTGACATGTTTTCTATAGGCTGTGCTCTACGCTCCTCTCCCAGCACCTGCACTAACGCAAATGAGCATCACGCATGTTCATCAGCTGAACAATAAGCCCTGTGGAATGAATGATTCATTATAAATCGGGTTCTTTGGAGAGAGAAAGAAGGGTTTTGTCTTGTTTTCAGAAGTGCCACAGGAAAACTCCATTTATTTGCGCCTGCTTTTGTTTGACAGTAGTTTCTTTGTTCCTCCCTGCTCTTGCTCTTCTAGTGCCAGTTAGCAGCAACGTTTGGCAACGGCAGCCAGGGAAAGAAAGGAGAGGCAGAGTCATTGTCAAGAAGGAGAAAGAAATGTGCACCTAACAAAACAGAACTCAAGCTACATGTTTAAGAAAGCAAACTAAAGGCATAGACATTTGAGGTTTTTCTTCAGCACTTTTACATTCTCTAGTCATTCAAGCCTGTCATTTCCCACCCCGGGTCTGCTTTCTCCTGTCAGGCTGCTCCTAACTCAATACCTTACCTCTGGTGAGAAGAAGTCCATCCTGAAGATCTAGATGATGTTTTGCTTTACATCTGTTGTCTAGAAGGAGATCCTCTTTAGAGGGTGTGAGCAGATTTGTATCTGTCAAGACTTCAATGAATGCACTGAGCAACCAGTGATAGACGTGACCTACCAGTACCAGTCTACAGGCTGCTTTTAGCCCATCACCTGCTCTTAAACTACTGAGCTGTCCCAGAAGGCCATCCCATGGAAGCTGACACAAGGACCTGATACCCCAGCACCTTCTATGACCACGAAGCAGCAGTGCTGGGAGCCCATACTCACCACCGCCCACCACCCCCCTGCCCCAGCAGCTCACTGCAGCTGGTGACAGTGTTTGCACGTGCATGGCAAACCTGCCTGGCTCCCAGAGAAGGCAGCTCCCTTTAGTGCTGGACACAAGACCTGAATGTGCTTGCTCTTGTTGAGTCTTGGGGTGAAGTTTCTCCAGACCTTGCATAGTTTAGGGCTTCCCAGTAGCCACAAACATGCAGGGTGTTTGATAAGCTATAGGTAAGCCAGGCTTGCTGGCTGCAGTTATTTGGCAGGCTTGGGACACCTCTGACTCCTGTGGCTCACCTGTGCTGTCTTGCCTGGTGTTTTCTCTGTAAAGTTTGTCCACGAAGTGAATTTCAGATTAATTTATTAATTTCCAACATATAGTGTATGTCCTGGGTGCGGTCTCTGAGGAGGACTCTAAGTTGAACATCACAAGTGCTTGTGTTAAAATACTATCTACCTGCCTTTAAGCTGTTTGTCCCCTAGGACTTCACAAGCATTTAAACAGACAGATTGTCTCTTCCCTGGGGTTAATTTCAGTATTTAAATACACTGTCCAAGAAAGACACAACCAGGCCTAAAGATTTTTAAGTACAAGGGCAAGGAGCAGGTTTCAATGCTCTGAGCTGGAGGAGTAGGAGAAGAAAGAGGGGAGAAGTATCCCAAGGGAGTACAAGAGGACAAAATAAAAGGAAGGTGAGAGACATTAAAAAAAAAAAAGAAAAAGAAGAAGAAAAAGAAAAAGAAGAAGAAAAAGAAAAAGAGAAGGAAAAAGAAAAAGAGAAAGAAAAAGAAAAAGAAAAAGAAAAAGAAAAAGAAAAAGAAAAAGAAAAAGAAAAAGAAAAAGAAAAAGAAAAAGAAAAAGAAAAAGAAAAAGAAAAAGAAAAAGAAAAAGAAAAAGAAAAAGAAAAAGAAAGAGAAAAAGTTGTGCACTTCCTCAAGGCTTTCCTCTGGAAGTCTGTGAAGTAGCTTCCCTAACAGAAGAGAAATCTGTGGTGAGTGGAAGAGCCAAGGCTGTGGACAGACCCACAGAGGAGTTGGGAGCATGCTAGAGTCTGGAAATTTGCTGCTCACTTTATAATTCAGGGCACAGTGGGCATAAATAAAATGGGATGCAAAAAATCAATGTGGGTAAATAGTAAAGGGTACTTTGGGGGAGATTGGAGAGGAAAGGTGTAATTGCTGCTGAGGAATGTCTAGAAATAACTGAGATAAGAGGCATTAGGACAATGGTATATGGGACTGGCTCACAGCGATTCAAATCAGAGGCTGACCCCAGCTCTCACGACAGATTAAAGGATGGCTTAAACAGGCTCCTGGCTGCGATGGCTGAGATAAACCTGGCCCTGCCTGATCTCAGGAGGACAGCAGGGTCACCGCTTTGCCCTTTCCTGGGTTTCTCTTCTTTCACAGCCCCTTCCAGCACCCCTTGCAATTTAACCATGACATTTCCCGGGGTGCCAGGGAGAGCTCTGCAGTGGGTCTGGTCCACCACGCTCATGTTTACACCTGTCCAACCCCACCAGCTTCAGTGTGGCATTGAGCCAGCCCACAACCAGGCATCTACAGCGCAGGCTGTTGGGTGCTGCTCTTGCCCTGAGTCAAAAAAGCATTTGCGTAATGTCCAAAATTATGGTCTGACCTCCCCCGGCTGTTTGGTATGAAGGATGGGTTAGGAGTGGGGGGGATTCAGTGCTTCTTGGGGGTGTTTGGAGCTCTTACCAGGAAAGAAGCAGAGCATATGGTTTCACCTAATCCTGAAGTAAGGTGGAAGCACTTCCCCAGCAGTGAGGAACAGGGATGTCTGCTCCTAGTGCAACTGCTCAGGAAGAATCAAGAAGTATCGGTGAGTTCGGGTGACACAAGGTAAAGGGGAGAAGGGACATGAGGTGGGCTGGTAGGAGATGAGAAGCACTGACACGTAAATCATGGCCCATCCACTAGTTTTATATGCCACACAGTGATAAATGCTGCAGGAGTTAAAACAGGGAGCCATGGATGAGTATGGAAGTGCAGAAAATAATCGAGGATAAGAGGGAGACGTAAGTGAAGTGTGAAATGTTGTCCCAGAGAAGGGAGGGAGCTGGCACAGGGGAGGCAGCACAGGAAGTAACATGCACATGTGCACAGAGACAAACACTCAAAAGCAAAAATAAAGGAGGAAAGATTGTGCAAGAGGTCAATGTAAACAAGGCATTCTTTAGATATGTAATGGAAGAGGTCTCTGGAAGGGACAGCAAATTTACTTGCAAGACCCAGTAAGGTTAATGTATTGATGTGAGTTGGCCAATGGAAAATGGAGGGGAAAAAAATTAACTTTTCCTTACTACTCCCAAAGGAAGGTAGCAGGAGAGAGGCCAGGGCATACCCCATACTAATTTACATTGTGGGAGGACAAAAAGCACTGGGAGAAATCAAAGAGAGGCATGGCCTGACTCCCACAGTGCTGAAGAAGTAGCAAGTCTCTGGGGGGAGCTCGACAAAGTGCAGGATGCCAGCACGGGCCGGAAGGCAGGATGAGGGGAGGCGGGTGTGGAGGGGTGGGAGCATGGGGGACCCTCTGCTGTGGGGCCATGGGGCTGGAGCCACGAGTGCCTCCCCCCCCAGCCCTCTCTGCTCCCCTTGCAGACTGGTCTGCTCGATGCCTTCTTGGAAGTTACAGAGGTGCCCGCTCGCAGGAGGCCCGGCAAAGGTTAGGGAAGCTGCTGGATTGCACGTTTGCCTTCAGTGAATACAAAATAAGTCATGTTACAGTAAAGCAGAGGGGACAGAGTGATAGCAGAAAGGTCGGAATCAGACTGCAAGGCATGAAGTTTGGGGGTTTGGCCAAGAGATCTGCCTCTCGGGTCTGCCACTGCTCCTGCAGCAGGGATCAGGCGTCGCCGGACTCCATGAAACTTGACTATAAAAGACCCTCTGATTCAACACAGAATTCAGAGGATCTGAAGCATTCAGAGGATCCTATCCTAAGCATCATCTTCATCCACATTGCCACCCTGGCTGCAGATTGAGGGCTGGAGGACTGGGAGAAAACATGTGCCTGTGCCAGCAGGGAGAGCAGCTGTGGTGAGATCCACCAGCTCTGCTGACCAGTGGGAAAGCTTGGTCCAGGGGAAAGACCAAGATGAGGGACAGGACAGGATGGGCACAGTGAGGGTGCTCTATCAAAAGAGGCTGGGCAGGCACTGTAAGGATGCTTGGGATGACAGGAGGCAGGTGAAAGTGCCATGTGTCTTGATCTGGAATGGCAATAGCCCTTTTACACACACGTTTAAGAATTAATGGGATCCAATATTACACAGCTTTCGTGTCGATTTGATGAGCCAGTTTATTAGGCTTGCTTAACTTTCCCCTCAAATCTGCACTATCAACCTGTCAGTATCAGGGTGGGGGGTTTTTTAGCCTCCCCTTTTATATCTGTATAAGCTCCAAGGGCAGATACTGTATCCTGTAAAAAGGATTGTGTTCAGGAAACTGATAAATAACCCATGCCAAACAGAAGCAGCAGCATCCCTCATTTGGTTTTGGAGGACAAGTCGCAAATGCATCTCTGTGCTGGTGCCCAGAATGCTCATCTCTGGATGAGCATCTGATCCCTGGATTTGGATCCTGCCTCCTCAGGAAGCCCTGGGAACTGGCCAAGGACCATGTCCCAGTGACTTTCCCTTCCCTATGGGTCCCCGTCAGCAGCATCACCAGCTGCATGCAGCTTGGATGGGTACTGGCCGCAGTACGGCGATTACAAAAATAGTATAGTAAGTTGCTGGGTAGAAAACAGCTGTAGTGAAATAAAGGACTGCAGCACCTCTTGATACGTATTCTCTAGGCCAGCTCTTAAGGTTTCCTTCTCATTTCCTCCAGCTTAAATATATGTGTCCAGCTGCTCACATAACCTTTGGTGGTAGGAGGCAATCTGCAGGAAAAGCCCTGCTTCTGTGTGCTCCTTCCACCTGCCAGGATCTCCGCTCCTGCACAAGCCCAGCTCTTAACTGTGCATTTTCTCCCTGGAGGCCCATTTCCCCAGCAATCTCCCGTGATTCATAAACTTTATCCAGACACCAGTTTTCATCGCGCGCCCTAAAGATTAATGGTGTCACAGTTTCGCTTTGGAAAGGCTTGGTAGAGCTCTCTGCTTTGCAGATGGGAAACTTTCTACTCCCTGGGGCTGGGAGCCTACGGACGAGCCTTGCCTGTGACCAGCTCACGTCCTCCCCACAAATCCGTGGCTCCTTCCAAACCAGCAAAGCAGCTTTTGAGCTGCTGCTCATAACCCTTTGTGCCCTGACCTGCTTCACAGAAACACCTGGAGTGGTGGCCTGGCCTCCCAGGGACACAGAGGGAGGCAAGCCACCTCTCTGGGGACTGCAGCCACAGGAGGGGTGGGAAGAGAAGACTTTAAAGCTCCCAGCTGTCCTAGAGACTGTGGGAAGCCTCAGAACTTTCCTTTTTGCTCCTTATTTCGTGATTCCCAATCTAACGCTGGTTCTCCCAATCTCTCAGCAATGTTCCTCTTCCTCTGCCCATCCCAGGGGAGCCTGTGGGTCTGCTGATACCCATTAAGTGCTGACCAGGATTAACGATTACAGGCATTTGTCCTTCACCCTCATGTTTGTGGGAGAGTTATTTGGGTGCAGACTAAGGTGTGAACACAGTGCTGCTATACTAACATAAGCCACCCAGCAGATGCTTCCACTTTGCAGTAAAAATGCTCTTTTTTGTGTGCATGATGAAACCTGGGAAATAGAGGAGCAGCATACACAGGCAGCAGTTAGGGCACAACAGTAGTGTCCACATGGAAGTCATCTCTGTTCCTGTGCTAGGGCATCTGAAAAACCTTCCCTCTGCAGGTAACATCTGGGGTAGTCAGTTGTTTGGGATGGGGCCTGAGCTCATTTGAGATGTTCAGACAGTTCTCATCAGACTCTCAGAAGAAGGAAAATGTGCCATAAAGCAAAGAGATCCCAAATTTGAGTAAGCTGGGAAAGTAAGTGTCTGCATCTCCTCCCCACAAGACGCTGTCATTTTTCGAAGTCTTCTATTACATTTTATATTTCTACTGTAAAAAGATCTCATTAGGGAAAATAGTGTATTTTATGTCATATTTTCAGTTTTTCCTGCCCTGTTCCACAAAGCACAGGGGAGGAAAATTACTGGGGCATCCTGCCTGTCCCCACTGAAATAAATCTAATCCAGAGGACAGAGAGAAGATGTGATTTCCCACGGGAGCCTTCCCATGTCTGGGAACACATGTGGTTTGCTCACAGGTCTGGCCCAGGTAGGTGGCAGCCATTCACCAGCTCTGCTCTGCAGGTAGCCAGGGCTCAGAAAAAGGCAGACACCAGCTTGGTCCTGTGACCAGATGTGAATTTTGCTCAGTGTCTGAGGCGTATCTTTCCCTCACGCTGCTCTGGGGCATCCTGCATGTCTACCACTCTCCTAGTTGTTCACAGGGTGGGGGTGCTTTGCCCCCTCTGCCCTTCCCACGAGGATGCTGCATAGCTCCTGGCTGCCCTGGATCCCGTGCATCCCTCTTGCACTACGGTCCTGGTTCACGCACCCTGGGGGCCTCAGTAGAAGTTGGCTTGGTAGGAACAGCACAGGCACTCTGCTTGCTGTGCTCAGCTCCTGCTTGTCTGCATCAGGCAGGTCCCTCTGACCCAAGGGGGGAAAACTGGTGTCACCATATGTCTCAGCACCCTGTGTCCTTCTGGAGATCTGAGGATATCTGAGGCAGGCAGGTTTGCCAGAGGACCTGCCGGAAATCCCCACCCTCCTAGAGCAGCAGCAGGGAATGCAGCAGGGAAATCCTAGGGCATCTCAAATGGCACTAGATGTCTGTATTTAGGTGCCTGAATCCCACCAGGTGAGTCAGCAAAGCCCTTTCCCAGCATATCCACTGGTGACAGGGTGGGGCAAGAGGGATGAAGCCTGCCAGCGTGTCCCTACATATCACTGCTAAACATAGCCTGAAGCTAGATGTCACGGGAAATTCCCTCAGAGTAGAATAGAGAGGGAGAGCCTTTCAACAAGTCTATTTTTAACCAACCTGCAGAGCTGTATCATTGCCTGGGAATACTACAGGCTCCTTTGGGCATGTTGTTGTTCTCAAATGGGTTCTTCAAAAGAAAAAAAACCAGCCAAACAAAACCAAACATGCCCTTTTAAATCTTTCTTTGCTTCTTATTAGACTATGTTTGATGTAATTTCTAAATATAGGTGACTTTTTAATCCTGCATGGAATTATGAAGGCTGCCTGGGGTTTTGTGGTGCAGGTATGGTAAAGAAAGGGTCTGTCATCTGCTGTAAAGTGGCACATGGGTGCCATGTGAGTGAGGAATACATACAGGCAGAATGAAAGCTGACTTCCCTTGGTGGAGGTTGCCTGCTAGCCCCTGGATGCTTTAAGCATATTGCAGTGGGGAGGTTTGTCTAGTTTCCTTGCTTTGTGAAGCAAAAGTGGAGTGACTGAGTCCCAGAGCATTCTAAGGCCAGGGAGACAGTGGGCTGCTTTAGCCACAGTTACCCAAAAAAGTGGGGGCCAGTACAGCTCCCCAGGCTACTGGTCTCCAGTGCAGCCTTCCACTGGGTCTGTTGTTTAACCTGTCTGGAGCTGACTCCTGCAGGATGGACAGATGTGAAAAAACCTCTTGGGGGGGGGGCGGGGGACAGCCTAATCTGGAGTGTTTGGGTTTTGTGCCTGAAATACTCTGACACACGTCCTTTCCCGGCTCCGCAAAGGGCGAGTGCAAGTTTTATTTCACCCTTGAGTGAAAAAGAGAAGGCACCAGTGACTTGTGTTTTATTAAAGCCAGGCCAACTGCTTGGGGCCTCCTTGTGACAGGAATTATCAATCTTAAATATATATAGTGGAACAGGCCGGTTTTGCCTACGGCCTGAAGGATGAGCAGGGCGTTGCACTGCCTTGTGCCTTGTATAAACAGCCATTCTTTGGTGCCTGTGTGTCTGGGGCAGGGGCAAGCTTCCTGCCCCTTCACCGCCACCACATCTCCCAGCGATGCTGAGGTGCAACGCACGCACGAACGAAAAGTGGCCCTAAACACACCATTATGATGAGGAAGGGGGGGTGGTGCTCAAGAGCTGTCACAGTTTGTTTCGTCAGCTCCCAGGGTATTCCTGCGTTCCCCTCTCTCAGGCCAGCAGCTCCTCAGGAGCTTGCTACCCTGACAGGTACCCGAGCATCCCTGGGCTCTCCACAGACACCTTCCTGTGTCGTGTCAGGATCCCCTGGTACCCAGCACAGACTTCTCTGTTCCACTCCGGGTGCCCAGGAGATGGGCTGTGGTTCAGTGATGCTCTTTCAGCTCTGAGCCTTGGATCAAAGGGCCACAGAATAATGTGGTACTGGAGCCCGGCGGTGCCGTGTCCTGCAAAGCCCTGATTCACTGGGAACTCACTCTGCCAGTTCAGAGTCGCTGGGAGCTGTTTGAAGGCTGTGGGCTGCCAGGCGTCCCATCAGCTCAGGTATTGTCTGTCCTCCCGCAGCCCTCACAAAGGCAGCATAGAAGCAGAAAGGTGTGTTTTGCTTTTTGGCTACTTCATCAGAAATACCTGCTTTTCTGGGGATGCATCCTCAGCCGGACCTGGGTCAACATTCTTTTATTCACGACACTCTACAGGTTCAGAGGAAGAAATGATTTTTAATGTTTCCTCACATGCCAACGTAGGATCTAATTCCTCCTTCCCCAAATCAAAAGCAGGATGAGAAGGCGAGAATCCAGTTTTGTCTCATCTCAGATCTCTGTCTCGGGAGGATACAGGGCTTTAAGATCGTTGCACCTCTGTAGCTTCCAGCTAAGAGAATGACATCCAGAACAAACACCAAAATTGGTTAAAAAGGATCACTTAGAGAATAAAAGCAGGTTGGGGACGACTTCCCATCCCAGATTACATTAGTGTAATTGTGTCAGCCCTTTCCTCTCAGGACCAGGTTGCCACGGGGCAGTTTGTTTTGCTCTTCCTAATACACATGGATGCTTTTTTTGGACTTCTTCTCCAGTCCCCACATGACACAATGGCTTCTTCCTCTGCACCCAGTGTCTCCACAACCAGGGGAGCCAAAAGCAGCCCTGGCACTTCTGTCATGCTCCTTTCAATGGGTGCACAGCTCTTCCCGTGTCTTAAAAGATGAGAGGAGGGAGGGTAGGCTGCAGTCCTAGCCCCTGACCACCCTCCTGCTTTGCCAGGGCAGCACCTCTCTGGGCAGGACAGAGATCAGCATCACACACTGGAATTTCAGATGGAATTTTGCAGCAACAGTTCCTGTCTGGCTGTCAGGCGCTGTGTCCCAGCCGTCCCTTAGCACAACTGGTAATTGTCTGGAGAAGCTCCACAGAAATGGCTGATAATGGTCCCAGAATTTCACGACTGCTACACAAGTACAGCCCGTGGATAAACGCAGATTCAGTGGGCTGCCAAGCCGCTAGCTTTTCTTCATTCTGCTGGTTAGGAGGCACCTTTAATTTTCTTTTTATTTCTTCCCCCCTCCCCCCCCCATATTACAAAGCAAGAATTACTTCGCATTTATTTAATTAGCTTGGCTATAATACAGACATTCCATGATTACAAACCAAAGTCAGCAAAAGCCTAATGTGAATGGTACTTTTTTGTACCATTGGAAATTAAAAATCAGTTGCACTATGATTAAATTGATTCCGGGTGGTTTCTTTTGAGTAATTATGTTCAAAAACTGTCTGCCAGTCCAATTTGCTATCAAATCTCACTTTATCGCTAGCATTCCACATGCAGGTGCATAGACAATATAAACCCAACGTCCTACAAAATTATCATCCTTTTGTAGGAATGAAATGCTGATTGTTTATTATCTGATTTAATTTCTGGTGGTTAAATCTGAGCGGTCTGATTTAGCAACAATTTCAATCAACCTTACAAATATTTGAATGCATTTATGTAACAATTAATGTGCAAAATAGCATGGGGCAAAGTCAGCTCTGTTGTTGCTCAAATCAGGGGCCCTGATTCCTGTCCGCTGGGGAGGGGGATGTCCCCGTGGCAGCCGGGCATGGGACTGCACATGAAAGGAGCTGTGATCCTCGTGATGTCTGGACGGAGTCAGGCAGCCTGGTCTGCTGGTCTGTCGCTCTCAGCAGTGCTGTCCTTCAGAGGGGGACACCATCAGCACATGTCAGCCCCTTGCAGTCTCTCCTCTCCCTGGGGCCACCAGTGAAAGGGGTTGGAAGCAGGGCAGCTGTGGGATGAATTTGGGCCCGCGGCCTGGTCTGGATTTGTGCTCATGCACCTGAAAGCAGGATCAAACCTCTCGGGCTGTGCTGACAGCTGGGTGTGAGGCCTGAGGCTGGCTGCAGGGCCGGAGGAAGCTGGCTGCATGAGACACAGTACTGCTGCCCCGAGGTTTTGGGGCACCTCTCCCTTCTCAGGCATGCTGGAACAAAGTCATCAAAGAGAGCTCATCTATTCACCGTGGGGGTGAATTTGGCTGGGCACTAGAACAGCTCTAACACAGCACAGTCTGCCTTTACTTATCAGAGACGTTGGATGGCATTAATACTGCCCGTGAGCTTTCAGATGCCTGTTCTCCAGGCTGTGAGACACCGTCCCTGTTTGCAGGCAGGTGGAGGCAGCTCCCATAGCAGTGGATGGAGCTGGGATGGGCACCTGCACCACCACACAGCTCTCAGCTGGCACATTTCCGAGCTTCCCTTGTGGCACTTCTCGCTGTTGAAGAGCACCGAGGGCAGGCTGGGATGGCTCTGGTGTTATTTTTGTCCAGCCTCTGTTGCCCTGGATGTCTTGCTTCCCCTCTACACAGCACGCTGTAGCTGGTAGCAATGCTGTTGACAAAGAGGTGACTCATTTCCAGTGCAGAATCTTGCTCACACAATGCAGCTATATCCTGTTTAATTTCACACCTATCCTGTTTGCTTAGTTACACAGCATTACTGTTCTATTTGGTGAATTTTAGATTGTATTATAAGGAGAGAATTTTATATTATATTATACTACATGCTAATTGCTCATTTGATTTTAACTTGGTAATAGATTTATACTGCAAACAGTTGGGAAAATTACTTATAAGAGTGTTTTAACTAGATGCATAATTTGAGGATACAAATTTAATATGCCATACAAAGTGTTGTGGGGCAGAATTGCTGTGCCCTTACTCAGTTGGGTAAATGGGAGTTTACTTGAGTGAAGAAGCATTTGTAACCCAGGGAGTATTTCGAGACCACTGTTTAATTACAGTAATTACTACTCATAAGTCACAAATTCGGATGTTGTGCATCACCAGATCCGTCCCTGGCTTTGCTGCTGATGGGCAGTGCAATGTTGAGCAAGGAGCACACAACCCGAGCTGTGGGCCTCTTACTCACCCCTGCAAGGAGTTACTCATGCAGCTCATTTTGCCACCAGAGTAACAAGAAGATGAACGCCCCCATTTTCACTAAGTACTCAGGAGTTCCTTGGGTAGAAGGATGCTATCAGAGCGGAAACCACATTGCTTCATTGTGTTGCTTATTTTTTTGGCCTGGGCATGATGGGTTGCACCCAGTGGAGGCTTGATACCAGAGTGCCAAGAGCTTCATTTATCTGTCTGCCAGCGCTCCACCTAACCTACCTGCTGAACATCCATCCTTCCATGAGCCAGAATCCTCCTAGGGTATGCTCTTTCTCTCCCCAACCCTCTTCTTCTCTTGACCCCACTGAACTAATGCCTTTAAATTACTCCTGTACTGGGCATAATTTAATGGAGGAGCTGAGGGAATGGACAGGTATTGGTGGGGAAGAGCTTTGCTTAGATGGTGCTGCAGATCTTGCCAGGCTATAAGAAACCCCACAACAGGATGGAGGGGGGGACAGGGACACAGGACAGCTTCCAGCTCTCTCCACTGTGTCTACCCTGTATAGACTAAAAAGCTGCTCTCCTCCTTCCTCTGTTTCCACGGTGGCTTTTAGTATTGCAAATACTGATCGGGTGAATGACAATGAAAGAGACTGTTCAGAGCACCTGGAGGTTTGGTAGGTAATATAATTTGGCTTGCTGTGAACACTTGTACTTGAAATTTCCAATTTCAGTGTGGAATTAAATTTTGACCTCATCAGCATACCTGACTTAGCACTACTGGCAGGTTTGCTAACCCTTTATTTAATGTTCTGATCTGCTGTTTGTTTCAACTTTAGCAAAAAACCTTTCTTTTCTTCAGTAAAGTGTAGCAGCCAAGCTAAACAAATATCAGAAAATCCTTTTAACTGTGTCCACTTCTTTTGTTTGAATGCCACCTCGTCAAGGCACTGCTCCCATGCTGCAGCCTCACAGCAAAGGCACCTCGTTTCTGCTGATCCTGGGGTTCATGAGCACCAAGAACACCGTTGTCCCCAGGTGCAGACGAATTTGGCTTTACCCTTTCCATTTACTCCCACGTAAGCAGAAGAGGAGCATTTTAGCAGCTTAAAATCTTGCTCAGCTCTGGCCTGATGGTTTCTCTGTTTCTCCCCGGGGGCTGCATCCTTGGGGACATTTAAGACCAGGCTTGATGCAGCTCTAAGCAACCTGATCTAGTTAAAAGTGTCCCTGCCTACTGCATGGGGGGTTGAACTGGATGGCCTTTAAAGGCTCCTTCCAATCTAACACATTCTATGATTCCTGTCAGTGCCTCGTCAGGCTGGGCTTCCGGACAGTTTGGGAGCAACCACACATGTGGGGCAGAAAGGCAATCCCAGCGGGGTCCCCTGTCTCCTTCACCAGAGGGGACTGATGGAAGTCACCCACCCTGTGCAGGCTGGAAAGGACTCTGGGAAGAGAGAGAAAGCTAAGGGATGTGAGAGAGGATGTACAGCAAGCATGGTGTCCAAATAGAGATAAGCTGCCATGAAAGGGGCCATGAGGAGACAGACACCCAACCACAGGGACACATCACTATCTGCATGGCTCCGGTATGAGCAGAAGGACAGGGGCCCAAAGATCCACACCCATTTCTCTACTCGTAAATCAAGGGAGGGCCTAGAAATGGTGACCTAACCCCAGAGAGTGCTAGATGTGTTTGCCAGCAGCTATGGCAGCTCCCAGCAGTACCCCTGCACCATAAGCTGCAAAAGGGTGTCCTGCCTTCGCGGCACAGATATCAGGCAGTTACCCATCCTCCTCCTTGTTCCTGCTCTGCTGACTTGGCTCACGGCCTCAGGACCTGGGCCTGTGTCTGCGGTCATCCCTGCAGCACAGAACCATCCTCTCCTAAATCAAGTGCAACATCAGGGGCTAAGCAGAGATTAGGGATCAGGTATTTTAGTCAGTGGACATCCTAAGAACTTGATCCGAATGGGAAATGCTTAAAATAAATAATCCATTTTGAATCAGGTTTTGCTTGTGACAGTCAGGCCTCCACAAACACAGGAGAGAAAAAGCTCTGGAGCGAATCCTCCACGGAGTCATGTATAGTGGTAAGACCACACTGAGCAGCATGGACTCACTGACACTCACGTTTCTCTGTTCAGCAATGTCTCCTGGCTTTCCATCTATGTAGTGTGCAAGTAGCCATGTACAGCTGACAGCTTGGGTTCCTGTGGGACCGTTCCCATGGGGCCAGTCTGGGAGGAAAAATCTCAAGGGATTTAATGGATTTTTGCCTAGTGGTTTCACTGGCTTTGAGTCAGGCCTAAAATGTTGCTAATGCTAAAAGTACATGTGGTTTTGCCTGCATGCAATTAGCCGTACCTTTTCCTAACTTGATCTGATCCCTTTGCAGAAGCAACAGCAATACCAGTGTTGGTTACACCTTAATGATTCAAAACGACAAACTTCTACCTCTCCTCCCTCAGAAAAGCGGGCCACTTTGAATTCCATTGACCAATTCCTGTTCCCCCTTAAGCTGCCAGGTGCTTTCTCCCATGGGATGCTACCTTTCCCACCTTGCATCACCCAGCCATTAATTTTTCTTTTTCCCATTCTATTTCACTGTCCCTCAAGCTGTGGGGATCCAAAAGGGCCTGTGAAACACACCAGTGTCTTGGTTGCCACTGGGAGGTTATTCACAGTCCTCTGAAGCCTCTGGTTTTGCCAGGCCTCAGCATGGCATACAACAAAGCCAGCCATCACGTGTCATTGCGGTGATGAGGATCTGAAGAACAGCCTCTTCCACGGGTGGCCTGCAGTGCTGGCGCTCAGGCCTGGCACTGCCTGCACACCCGCTGCAGGAAGAGCCCTGAGGATGAAGACCAGGAGCTGTCTCTCCTGCTTTCACAACGTAGAAAAGGGGCTTCTGAAGGGGTGTCACGCTTGTGATGGTTTTGCAGGTGTCTCTTGTAATCCTGCCAAAGCAAAGCATGCCCCCCCATGCAGTTTCCTCAGCTTGCCCTTGATCTTCTTGTCCTCCCACTCTTCTGGTACCGATATCCACTCCTTCCCCATGTATTCTGTTACATGAGAGCTTAGCCTCGGTGTGCTCACCTTTGGCTGGTGATTTTTAAAGTCAACATCCAAACAACCTCTTGTGCAACCAGGTGACTGCTCAGGCAGTTACTTCTACTAAGTAACCCCACTGTTTTTCTTCCCCCAGACCGCAGGATGTATCTTTTACAGCAGGCCACTTGTTCCCTCTCCACACAGCCAGCCCGTGCTGCCAGACGGATCTGAGTGCAGCCAGCCTGGACCGAGGGAAATCCTTTCAACTTTTGTTGAAGCCAGCTGCCTTATGGAAGGCGTGTAGTTTGCACCATGACACCCCCAGTACGGTGGAAGCATGAGGGATGACATAGCGGGGCAGCACATTGTTTGGATGCCAGTGGTGGGGGGAAGAAAAGAGAAAGAAGAGGAAGAAGTCAGTGCTGGCCTTGCGGGGTAGTAAGAGCAGGGTCTGCATTTCTGGGATACAGTAAAACATGTAGAATAAAAGGCAAACCATCACACTGCCTTGTTCCCAGTCAAATCCTGCTCTCTTGCAGCATCTTCCTTGCCTCCAGGTAGCAGGAGGCTTATGCTCATTTCTCATCTTAATTTTCCTGCCCTGGCATGCTGCCAGCTCGTCTCCCCTCTGACACCAGGAGGGGGTCTCCCCAGGGCTCCCCGCCTCCGGGCACCACACCTGGGCTGTTGCGGCATGATGCATTAGAGCAGCACTAACCCCATTAGCCCTGCTAATCCCTCTGGAGCAGAGAAACACTATTTAATGGGAGGGTTGCAGCAGTGTGTAGAGACCACAGTGACAGGAGCAGCGGTGGGGCCAGTAGGGACATGGACATGGGGGGCAGTCCCAGACTCCTGATCTCCAGGTGTTACCACGGGCAGTAGGCTTCTGGGGCTCCTGAGGACACCCCGGCTCCAGCTGACATACACAGATTGGAACACAAGGTCTCCAAGGCTGCAGCCACAGCTTGGTTCCTGCATGATGTCCACACCTCATCATGAACACTGCGTACAAAGAGGCTCAAGTCACTGTCTCCAGCTGGAGGGTTTCTTTCTTCTTCAGTGATTTATTGCAAAGAGTAGGATCTCCTGGCATCCCTCAAGATTTCTAGGAACAGTATTTAAAAGAAAAACCCTTGGATTTGTAGGTTTCCATCAAAATAGCGGCACCTGTGATGACAGACAAAGTATAAACACTTAGGCAGACAAAGATAAGCACTGGTGCTGTGCCTGCCTATTTAAATCAGATCTCCGCAAATACCGATCTGGACGGGAGAGACCCAAAGCCTTTCTTGCTTGTTACACAAACCTAAGCAAAAGACCTTTATTTGAAGCTTTTTTCTGCTTTCATATGTCACAGCAGCAGTATTCTCCAGCAGTGGAGGGCAGCTTTTCTCTAATTTTAGATCTTTCTCTCAAAAGATGGCAGCTGACAACGGAGACAGGCCTCTGAAAAGGACGGATTTGAAGGCATGCCTTTTTACTAAAGATGTACAAGCTGTGCAGCACGGCAGTTCTTGTGAGATCAAACTGAGTGGATTTTGGATTCAAATCCCACCCTCCTTTGAGGTCAGACTCCAGGCAATGTGTCCCAAGCCACTCACCAATGGAAAGGCAGGAGATGGGATTTTTTTTAGGGAAATCATACAAATAGTGAGAGATGAGGAGAGGGAGCAGGAACAGAGATAAAATAATTTACACACAGCTAACCCCTTGAAGAAGTCAAACAGATGCTTTATTGTCTCCGTGGGCTCCTGGCTGGATGCATCCATTTCTAAACAAAGCTTGTCATATCTCAGTGAATCGTTTTGGCAATGACTTGTTCTGCAAGGTTCAAGGCAAAACTTCTCTGTTTCCCTGCTGAACAGCTCATTGCACCTGCAAAAAGGCAAAGCCAACCCACCACGTGGACAGATGTAGGAAAAAACCCCACCAGGTCATTTGCAATCCCCCATTTTTGTGTGTTCAACATGTGTCTGTCTGGAGGGCCTTCAATAGCAAGCTTAGGAGATACCTCCACAAGCTGGTCTACAGCATCTATTTAGGTTATTGATAAGACAGTTCGGTGAAAACCTTGGTGTATAAAGAGAGCATTTTGACTGGGTAGGCTGGAGGCTTGTAATATTTTGCTATTTGGAGCAAAGTTTCCACAAGTGCAAAGTCAAAGTAGGCAAGCAGAGGCTACCAGCTGAGTTAGTCATGGAGGGTGAGTTCATCTTGTCTTCAGTGGAGCTACTCCCCTATCATAGGTGTGTCACCCTTCATGGCCTCCCTTAAGGCAGATGACACATTCTCTCCAGGGCCCTTTTTTGTCATCAGAAGGACATGTGAAGCATCCATCCATGTATCTGCCTAATCACGCTGGCCGTTGCCTTGGTGCCCACATAACAGATAGGAAAATTAAGGGTTGTCCAACGAGGCACAGATTTCCTTCTTGAATGACTTCCGATAGGGAACGATCAATCCATGTGGCACAGGCCCTGACGGACAGGCAGCAGCCTGGAGGCCGAGCTTCACACTCCCATATACATTTGCACTCGTTTCCACACAAGTTTTACAAGGAATTTCATATCGGACTTGGCTGAGGTGCACACTCATTGTAGATCAACGTGTTGTGTGGTTATGAACTTTAAAGGGATGCCGTTAGGTTAAAAATATAACCTTGGCCTGTTTCCCTTTGCTGAGCCGCTGCTGCCGAGCGGGAAACGCCTGTATCCTGGTTTGCAGTCCTTCCCAGCAGGAGATGGAGACAGGGCAGAGGCCAGCATAGAGCTTCCTTGGGGGAGGCCTGGCTCGGGGAAACATCCCACTGCATGGTTCAGAAACGTGGACCTGAAGCGCAGTCTGTCTGGAGTACTGAGCAATTCCTTCCCTAACTTAACAGAGCGAATTTAAAATATCCAATTTAGCTTTCTGCTGCGTGTTACTAGCCTTTTTTCCCCCTTTCACCTTGAATCGTAAAAAGAGAAAGAAGAAAAAAGGAAAAACCTAGGCTTCCCTCCGTGGCCAGGGACCCAGTTAGTTTTCCTTTGCAGTCTGATGCACAAGGCCCTGCTGCACATTTGCAAATGTTGCTGGAGAGCGTTCATTTATGTCAGAACATGCTGTTTGCAACTGATTTTTTAAGCCCTCTCTCCTTCTCTATTAATTTTACGCTGTGAAATAAAATTGTGCGACGATACCTACAATGATTTTGATAGCAAACTAAATGAGGGGCTCTGTAGGAGATGCCATCACTGATTTAGCCCATTTTGTTTAGCTGCAAAGGAGAGGGGAAATGCTCGCTCTAAGAGAAATCATTCTCCAAAGAACAGCGGATGGGGAGGAGGAGATTGGTAGGCAGTCACTGCCTGAGGAGTGTCTCCATCTGGGGGCACTTACCTGCAGGCTGTCGTTTTCCCTTTGCAGGGTAGGGAGCTACTCGTGCCACTGCCAGCCAAAGAGGAAGAGTCTCTCTTACCCTGTGAAAGGAAACTTTTCCAGTGGTTCATTCTCCCATGCCAGAAAAAAAACCCCAAACCAACCCAACAAGAAATATCTGCCTTCATCATTTTCCTCTCCTTGGACCCTGAGCACCTCACAGTGCCAGCTCGTCTTTAAAATAACTTGGGGAGCGTGCCTGCAGACACACCTTGGCAAAGGAGGGAAAGGGAAGAGTGCAGCACAACTGTTCATGGCAAAGGTTGGTGCTTCTGACATGGAGCAAAATGAAGCAAAGTTCTTCTGGTGGGAAAAAATGCAAATGTGAAAAAATTATATTTAAAATATAAAAGACCAACCCATGCATCATACAAATCTTACACTTCTCCGTGCAGAGTCTCCTGTGATGAGACCACATGTGGAGAGGAGGCTGTTAATAATCATGACATTTCTCTTCTTCTCCTGCTGAGAGAAATTCCCCAAGGTAGTGGAGAAGGCAACTCTTCAGAGAGTCAGAGCATGACCCTTTCTTGCTCCGGTGCAGGAATGCCCAGGTGCCTCCTCTCCCCACTCTCTTCACGCATCACAAGATGCTCAAGAAGTACCATGTCCCTCCCTACCCCAGGGTGCACATGGGGCCTGTATCCTGTTGGGATGGCTCCAGAGCAGGGGCTGCTTCCCACTGCAGAAGCTGCCGCTTGTGATTTCTGCCTCTCCATCAGTCACCAGTGCCACTGGCTGAGGACTGCTCTGCAGTCTTCTTAGCAGGGAGCACATTACCAGCACTCACAAATCATCCTCACAGTAATTAGCAGCAATTAGTGACTTAATGGAGAGTCTCTGGGGATTCCTAAGCAGGCCTCGTGTTCGCAGTTGCTTTAGGACAGTGGAAGTTGAGAAAGCCCTCAGGAATGCTGGTGGCACCTGCTGCAGCAGCTGTTCCTTGCCTCTGTGCCTGCCTGGATGGGCTGGTGTGTGGGCACCTTTCCTGGCCATCGCCCCGCTGGGAGAATGCCGCCTGGCTCTGTGGGGTGGCATTCCTGGCCAGCCTCAGAGCAGCCTTGGTGGACCTCCTGCCGTGGCCCCCACCTCACCCACAGCCATCCACCCAGCTGTTTAAATGCATTCACAAGCCCACATATGGGGTAAACCCCAAAATGGCCGGGGGGGGGGGGGGGAGTGGGACACGACACACACACTGTGCGTTCAGCTTGCACAAAAAGGGGGAAAACACACCCAGAAACAAATTAAAATCCTATCAGTTTCCTTTGCCCCGGGTGGTCCTTGGCTCTGCCAAGGCTCAGGCTCCTGGGTGGCGCTGGGCAGCCAAGTCACACAGGGCTTGCTCGTTGAGGGCACAAAGCATGAACTCCTCTGCCAAAAAGCCCTCGCCTAATTAAATTTCTCATCCTGAAAACAAATAAGTGTTCTCAGAGGAGACAACGGATTCTCCCGGAGGTAGTTACTGCTGGGCAGATTTTTGCAAGTCATTAGCAACCTCGGGAAATCGTTGATCAAATGACTGCAAATACAGCTTTCCAGTTTTCCAGTAAACCGAGCGTAGTAAGCCACTGTGGCATAAGCATCTTCATAATGATGTTTCTGAGTTAACAGGAGGGGCCTGGGGTGTTTTAATTGCCTTAGTTTCTAAATAAAGGTAAGGAGATTTGTACACCTCCTGGATACAAACGACCCCTTCCAGAAAGGCTGCCTTGTGGCTTTCCTTGTGGCTTTTTGCACCTGAAAGAAGGAAAAAACCAAAATTAAAATCCCATTAATGCCAGGCTGCGAGCATGGTCCTTTGCATGCGCCCGAGACTGTAATTAACACAGACACTTACTACTTCTCATTTTGGGCAGCACCTTTATGTCTGCAAGCTTCTCTCAGCAGTTTGGTTCCTCACCTGCTAGCACAGGCTGTGAAGGACCCTTTGGTCTCCCTGAATTTGTTTCAAGGCTTTTGTCCTGCTTCACTGGCAAACAGCAAGTGACATGAAGACAACGTCAATAGAAATAGCAAACTGCACAATTACAACAGCTCAATAGATAGATGGTTCTTAGGTCAGTACGTAAATTGCTTTTTTTTTTTTAGAAATTACATATTTTTCCCTTTCATGTGGGATCTCATCTTTTCTTTCTGTAACTACAGGGATTCTGCCATATAATAGCGTCTACTACTGTATGACAAGTTATTTCATAACATGTTGGCAGCAGTTTCAATTGCCCAGATCGATCCAGACATTGGACATTTAAAATAGAATTTTTACTTTTATTGCCTCGTTTAGTTTCTACCTGTTCTCTGCAGGTACAGAGGGAACATTAGTCTCAACTATGTCATTTAAGTCCAAATTCAAGACCACTATTTGCTTGGGGTAATTTTAATTGAGCTGGCTGAAGGTGAAACCCACTCCAATGAATAATAATACCTGCTCTTTTAGAAGAATGACAGAGATTTAAATAGAATTAATTCAGAGATCCAGTCCTGTGGTCTAGCCACTGGGCACACATCCTCCAAATTAGATAGGACAGAATGGGAACTCCTTTGAAATTACCAGGCAGCCGATTCAAAACAAACACAAAGGAATGCTTTTCCATACCATATGTAGTCGAACTGGGGAACTCACTGCCACCAGATATTGTGGACACCCCCCAACAAGTATAAACAGGTTTCAACAGGACTTGGCCAGACTTGGGAAGATGGACTAGCTGATGCTGCGGGTGCAAAGGTTCAGCTGCAAGCTCCAGCTCAGACAGTCCTCTAAGTACCACATCTGCCAGAAGCAATGAGACAGATCAACTTTCTGCTGGCCATGTTTGTTTCTCTTACTCCTTCCCTCCTCATCCACCCCTGGCTACTTTTGGGGATACACTACTGGGCTGGTCAAAACCCTGTGTTCTGACTGTCCACCACTCCTGATTCCTGTGTTTCAATACGGTGCAGGCAAAGCCGCGTGGTCCCCAGGCACAGCAGATCACATGCACAAAGCAGAGATGCCGTTTGGCCCCTTTCTCCAGAAAAGAGACTGTTCCACGCCTCTCTCCTTTTCTAAGAACCGAGCTTCCCAGGCAGAAACCCATATTTTATGGGAAGGGCTATGGGCAAGCCAGCTCATTCAACCCAGAACTGGCTTTGCAGTGCCTTAGTGACCCTCCAGAGGAATTCAAGGCAGACCGCATTTTTGTGTGTGTGTGTGTGTGCTTGTTATCTTATCTTTGAAGTCCTTAGGGAGGCCGGATCTGCCTTCAGCCCACACGAACAAGGTCTGACTGCAGATCTTTGTTTGAGGAAGCGACTGCATGACGTTTTAGCTCCCAGGTAACAGGTAAAGAGCCTGCCTGGTTCTCTCTTGTACTCAACACATGGCTCCTTGGTCCATAATGCTTTCATTAACATCACAGCCAAAGATACTAGGTCAGAGCTCAGCCCTCCACCTTCAGTGGGCTCAGCGCAGATCTCAGACCTCTCCTCCTTTCCCTCATCCACCTGCCCCAGGGCTTAGGAAACAGCTATTTCCAGCCCATCCAGAGAAAGCTAGGGGTGTGAGCTTCCCCCAGTTCCTCCTTCTAGGGCATTATTTTCCCACATGCAGTCATTCCCCCTCTTCATTTTCAGGCAGTGAGCACACTGCCAGGGACGGGAAATGACCCTGTGGCTTACAGTTCACCACAGGGCGAACCATAGAGGAACACTTGTGGAGGTGGGGATGATAATACTACTAAGAAGATACTATCGTGGTGACACGGGAGGCTGAAGGCCCGGGTCCCACACGGTGGCTGCCTGCACAGCAATGTATCATTTGTGTATTTTCCCCCAGCCGTGCAATTCCATAAATACCCATAGGTATCAGTTTTCCTAAATGTATCATGGGCAGGCTCTGCTAAGTGGTTGAGGTGTCCCTTTTGGGTATAGGCACTTTACATCCTGAGGGTATCGCTTGCGTGAGCGCCGCAGCTTTGCCTGCGGGCAGTCGCACCCAGGAGGCTGATGTTACTTTCTGCCCAGACACCCTCCCACGCTCTGGCTGTGTGAAGGAGGCATCAACTGCAGCCTACAGTAGTGGTTCACCACCAACTACCAGTGGTGGGTAAAATTCACTCTGTCAGGCCTTTCTCCAGAAACTATGGCCCAATTCAGACAGGAGGACAGAGGGAGTGGGAGATCTATAGACTCTGCTGTGCTACCGCTGTGCCAAGAGAAGGTTTTCTGTGCTAGTTTGAGAGACGAAATGGGAAACAGTCCAGGGGACAGATCAGAAGGGCACACACACCTGAGGTGCATCAAAAGAGAGCCCCCAAAAGAATGTAAAATTAGCAGGCTTTCATCATCTTCGTTACCTGCCTTGATAGCAGGGCTTTTGGATGAGAGATTTTTTTTTTTAAGATTTTCAGGAGAGATCTTGGCACCGACTGACACGATGGTGATTCCCATCCTCTCAGTTCCTTCCGTGCCTGTGGAAGGTGAGGAAAAATTTCCTAATGCATGAATGGTGGTGGGGGGCTGGATCAGTTCCTGTAGTGCCAGCTGATCAACTCAGCCGTGGGTCAGCCCTGCTGCTCACCTGGGCTGGTACAAATTCTCACCTCGCAAATGGGAAGCACTTCCAACTTACTATGAGGTGATCTTGTTTAACTTGGAGGCATTCTAACATAATGGTGTCCCCTGTGATGTAACTATACCCATTCTCTGGCTTCAGGCTTGTTAATAATTGAGAAATACTTTGTGGTACCTATTGTGGAAGTACCAATGACTGATGCCAGCAGAACCATGTCCAGTAATGGGTTGGAGTTTATCTACAGATCCTTTTCTTACAGAGGAATAATCATCTGACTAGCGTTAACCTAAGCTTAGTTTTATTAGTCCTAGTTTACAGGCATTTTAAGGTTCAGCTGTAAATGCAAAACTCATAATGCTGCTCTGAAAACAAAATTCAGGAAGGCTGTGCTTCAAAAGCCACCAAGGTGCAATGGAGAGACTCAGTGAGCTTTGGATAATGCCCAGACAGCTAGCCATTGGGGAAGGCACTGCAGCTCAACTGCTCAAGGACTGTTGCCCATGAGGAAGCTGGATACCAATGGCACAGGTTCACATGGGACTCCAAGGCTAGCATGATATCTATAAAGTGTGGCTCTGCCTAAGCATCACAGAAGAGGGTGGAGGTCAGAGAGGCATGTCCCGAACCCTTCTATTAACCTCAGCCAGCAGCTATATGCCCCTGACTAGTGGTCGTATCCATCACTGGAGATGAAGAGTTAGAAAAGAGACCTGAAAGGGGCCACAGGGGTTTTTGCAGTTGAAGAGAAAAATCTTTCTCCATGGCCACGGTCCCTTGGCTTGGAGGGACATCCAGCTGAATGCCAAACCCATGTATTTCTCCCGTTGGACTACGCTTATCTATTTACCAGTATAACTGCGTGTGTCTCTAGCCTCACATGGGCACTCGCTTGTTTTCTTCTCCCACTGCCAGGAAATACTTGAGTGTTTTGCAACAGCTGGCTGGGAGCACCCACAGCCCAGGGCAGCTAGAAGACACAGGATACTGAGACTCCCCTAGTAAAAGGTGAGAGCAGTGGATCACATTCCCTCCGCCACAGTAGGAGTTAAGCTCTCATCTGCCCCATCCTGCATGGATGTCCCAGCCACCTCCTGCTCTGCTCTCAGCACATGGAGGAGGGAAAGAAAAAGAAAAAGTTTATAAAAATGCAAGCCACATGTTCATACAGTGTCATATAAATTGTCCTTGCACAAAGTGTGGATTCCTGCTTTCAGTAGCAGAGGCATATGTTAATTAAGGGGATTTAAGCAAGTAAAATGGATAACTTGTACTGGAGTCTGGACACGGCGAAGGCCTGGAGTCAGCCTGGTGTTTGGGGGCAACTTCGTTGAAGTGATGCCGGGACAATTTACACCACCATTTGTTTTATTAGTGTCGTAAAGTGCTCTATCTGAACTAGTGCTCAGGATTTAGGAGCGGGTTGATATCGGAAAAAATCCATTAATTGATTATGGTGTTTTTCAAACTTTCTGAACTGCCAGCAGTGTTCCGTTCAGTCAGCATACCTGCAGAAGGAGGCTCCTTGCAGAAGGGGTGGCTGTTTTAAACCTTCTTCCTCATGAATGCTTTTTTCACCCAGCAAAGGCTGTAAAAATGCTGTGTGACTTCAGCCACCAACTGCGCCCCGTGAGTGACAAATTAGACACAACTGCTCCAAAGAGGAGTCCCAGTAAGTAACTGGCAAGGCAGGAATCCACGCCAAGCTGTGTTCAAAGGAAGCAATACCCAAACATGAAGAGTAAGGCACTCAACCTTGTGACCAAAGAACAAGGCTGAATCCAATGAACAACGGTCCCACCCTTTTTCTGCCTGTCTAGGTGCTGAACAATGTCTTTCAAAGCATGATGCTTCACCTCCAGCAGCACAGGGCTCTCACTGCCACAGAGTCACCCCAGCTTAGGGCCACCCCACAGGGGAGAAACCACCCTCCAAAGTCACCAGCATAAACCGCTTCCCCTTGCAGCTAGGTCATTCGTAAAACACCCTCGGTAATGTTGATTTGGCCTCCACCTTCACTGGAACTTCCTCAGAGAACAGCAAGAGGCAGTACAGCTGGATGTGCTGTTCGGAAAACGCCGTTCCTGAAATGTAAATACTTGTAGGTGATTGCATAGATAATACGGTCTCATGAAGGAATTGGTTGATATGTCAGTGTTAATACCTGCATCCCTTCATTCCCCCGCTGTTTGTATGCACAGTACATATTTTGCTTATGGAATACAGAGCAGGGTTGTAACAGAGATGTCTTCAAGCTACATTTATTTGATGTATTTGTTTTTGCATTATTTTTATGCTACTAGTGAATGGGCTGTTTGGGAATCAAAATGCCAAAGCTGAGGTATGAACAGGATCGCTCATCTCCATCCCCCATCATCCGTGATAAAGAAATCAGAGTGGTATTGATTGTGGCAGAGAGGGGAATGCAGCACACCGTACTAAGTATGCAAGTCCATGCTAGTCATTTAACACCTTGGATGGAAAAGGTGGTATTTTTGCCCGAACTTTCTCTGCAGCTTAGAGCCGCACTACGTATTGCAGGACAGCATCGTGTCTTTCGGGAAGGCACCAGGGGAAATATCTTTCAGTAAGCATAATTAACAAGCAGCTTCATCAACTAGGGGTGATTATGAGTCCTTCAAGGTTGAAAAATGGCAGGGACAAGACATATTTCTTTAACCAGCACACCACAGGTGTTTAGACCTCTGCAAAGCGGGATCCTGGCAGAGCCAGTCCCAGGGCTGTCAGTTCCTGTTCTGCCAGCATCTCCTTTCCCATCCCAAGGGCATTTAATTCGTCCCTGGTCCCAGTGACTTGGGCAGGTTTGCTCGCTGTGGCTTTAGCAATTGCAGCCCTGGGAGCCGGCTGGGGCAGCTCCCCCTCTCTGCTCCCCACAAGAGGCTGCCGCTGTAGCGTGCCTCACCTACACCAGGGCTGCCATGAGGCTCCAGGATTTAATGCTGGTTTGGAGATGTCCATGCCAGGATGAGCACTGATGCTTAGTTAGCTTCAACTGACCCAAGAAAAAAAGCTTGATTTCAACCAAGGTACACGTCTGCTCTGCCTCTTGTGCACTCATGGCTGAATCACTGCCAGCAGTGACTTGTCCCCCCTCACTGGATGCTGCAGCCAGGGCAGCCCCATGCCTCTGAGATCCCAAAATGCTTCTCCCTCTCTCTGTCACAGCTGCTGCTTCCTACAAATTGTGGTCTTTTTGTCTTTTGTCTTCCTGAGCGAGGTCAGCCAGACTGCGCCTTCCTCCTGCCAGGGAGAAGCTGCTGAAGACCCATTACCTGCGTTGCACAGAGCACGAGGGATTTGCATTTATCACTGCCCTGTGTGTTTAGACCCTGCTGAAAGTGCTCCTTATCTCTCTCACCCATTGAGCAAAGGATGTAATAACTTGCAAGCCCTTACCGATAACCAGGATGCAAACGCTGCCTTCTCCTAACAGCCTGTGACACTGCGTCCATCACCTTGGCCTCAGCCCTGCGGGAGCTCTGCTCAAACCAGCTCCAGGCAGGTACACGTGGATTATGTATCTCTGCTTTAAAGCAGAAGATTTTACTACTTTCTCAATGGTTATAAAATACACTCTTAGGCCTGCATGTGCTTTATCCTTCTCTCGTGCTGTGAAGTGTGAAAAACAAGGTCTGAGAGTTTAAGAGCAAAGATTTTTATTATTTTATTACTTTTTTTTTTTGGATGTGTAGGTATGAAGTCGATGTGTGAAAAACCTCCCTCCAGCTCCTTAAATAAGCTGTGGAGGTGTCAGCAGTCTGTGATATGCAGCTGCCTGAGGAACAAGCGTATTTGTGCAGGAAAGGGTGTGTGCTAATTGATTTGTGCCTGTACAAATGAGCACGCTGGTGTGTGGACAGACCAGCAGATACCAAACAGACAAGACATGGAAAGTTGCAACATAAATGGATGACAGCATTTAAAAACTGCACACGAGCGTTTGGTTTTACGCTGCATTTATTATAGCAGGCTATTCAGAAGCCTGTACCCCTCCTGGGCTAGTATAAAAGCAAAGTGAGATCTGCACGGAGAAGTAACACCTTTTATCAGACCAGCTGATAACAGCCTGAAAAAATAGGTTATACTAGGATACAGGAGCCTTTCCTCTGGCCAGAGCGGAGCTTTCTGTTCAGATGCAACAAAAAGTCCATGTACCCATTAAACTCCCCTGTTTTTCACAACTCTTAGCACTTACAGTTGCTGCCAGGCCATGGGATGCAGCTGTCAGGAGCAGCTGAGAGCTGGTGAGGGAGCCTGCACCTCATGCCACTGCTCCCTGCTGCAATGCTCGCCCCTACAGGCAGCAGCTCCCTGTCAAGGGCATATCTGATGCCCAGTCTGAAACCAGAGCTGCTCGGAAGAGCTTTTCCATGGAAAATGTGGATTTGTGTGGTTAGACTCCCTCCGCAGAGAAATAGTCAAGACATCAATGCTCTCCAGCAGACGACTCAGTCCCCAGTTTCCTCCCAGTGCTTGGACCCACACTCTGGAGATGCTCAGTTTCCCCATTTTTCCAGGATGGAAATGGTCCAGAAGGTTCAGGAGCCATGAAGGTCTCACAATGTTGGTAGCACTCCCAGCTGGACCTGGATCAATCTGCCAAGGAGGGTGCATCTGGGCGATCCTGAACTGGAGGATGCTTATGTTGAAGTGGGTCCTTAACTCAGGAGTGTTCGATGCTTTGGGTGCACTTACCAACTGGTGCACCCTCAGTAACCTCCACGGCCTCAAAAATAGTTTTGAAAAGGTCAAACTAGTCTGGATTTATGGAGGGGGGGGGGCATTGTGACTTTTGGTTTGTACCACACTTTTGTTCCACGCTTGAACGAGAATTTTTGGAGGTTTTTGCCAAAATTTGGGATATGTCCTGTAAGCTCACTGTTCCTCCACCAGTTCCTTCCAGAGCCTCTCCTCCAGAGCAGCTCTGCAGACTCCGCTGGGCACGTTGCCAAATGGAGGGGACGCTGTCGCAGGCGTGCGGAAGAGAGGTGAAGAGGGGCCTTTCGATTCTCTCCTATCTCTATATTTGTACCGAGAGAAGCTAAAAAAAGAAATGCTTCCATACCTACAGTTGCACTAAATATAACCATCTAGCCGGTTCTATATATACATTTTTAAAAGCATGACATGCAATACTCGCAAGGAGATGAGACTGGAGAATAAATTACGATGCCAGAGGGCCGGAGCTGTCAGTCATTCCATGCATGGTAAACTACTGATTGATTTGGTCCTAGAGAACAGCTGACTTCTCTCTTTGTCTTCCTCTGAAATAACAAACTTACCATATTTTCTGTTATACAAAAAAAACCCACCCCACTCTAAAAATAATAATATTTTATATCATCTGAAATTCTGGGGAGTACTAAGGATGTGGCAGAGAGGAGATTTTTGGTTCGTCTAGGGTTAAAACCCCCAGCCAGCAGCGCCAGTGCTATCAGTCACTAATAGTAACCTTGCGTAGCTGCATGCATTAAGGTGGTATTGGATGATAAGGCTGAAGAGCGAAGCAATCTGTTGGGCTACAGCTGAAAATAGAGTCGCTGCTACAGAGGGAAAAACTTCATTCCCTCCCTGGCTCTTTCTTCAGAAATGAAAATTCAGGGAGTGGTGCTGAGGGAAGGAAAATCTGATTTCCCACTGCTAAGAGACAGGGTGGCACTTGTGAGAAGGATTTCAAGGTCACGGTGGCGATGCTATCAGTGGTGACGAGGGAGCCAAGCAGACAACAGGTGAAGGCGTTACGGAGGCGGCAGTGCGATGCTGAGGGAGATCATCTGATAGCTGTGGCAAGCTGCCTGCCGGGGGGCACCTTCAACCCTTGTTTCCCATGTGGGTGCATGGGAACCTGGCCATCAAGGTGACAGGAGAAGGTGAGAGGTAGAGCAGCCTTGGCTAACGTGCCCGTAGCTAGCTGGGGTGCTTGTGGTCATGCTGTGCAAAAGGTATCCTCCGCTCATGTCTTTAGCTCCTTCCCCTTTGTCCCCGGGTACGTCCTCGCCTGTGTTTGCTCACTGACACATAGGAACGGCACCAGCTAGTGTAATCTAGATTGTGCATGCACCAGCAGGGCTCTGAAGTACGAACAGTCATCCCACCCAGGTGGTCACACCCAGGGGTGGGCACAGCCCCAGCAGTGCAGGGGCCGAGCAGCAGTGGCTGCAGCCACCCACCATCAGACCCACCGCATGCATCCTCTTCCTGCCCACTGCCCCAGTCAACTTCCTCCTGCTGTGGGCACATCCTCAGACATCAGCAGTGCAGTCAGCCTGGGAGCAAACTCATGTTTCCTTTAATCACACGGATTCGAAAGCAAATAAATGAGACAGCAGGGAATCAGAAGGCCCAATGAAGGCCACCCGAACTCTGGCGGGGTGTCTCAAAGACAGCACAGTCTCGAAACTGCAGCCCTGTCAGTAAAAGACAGGGATTTGAAGGCAGGACCCCAGATTTCCAGTGATGCCTTATTGCCTTCCAGGGCATTGGGTCTGGCTGCAACAAAAGGTAATTTCCCCACAGCAGCCCTCGTAGCTTGGTGCGGTGTATTGGTGGCCAGCAAGGTGTTGGTAACACACCAGGGGTTCTGCTGTTACTGGGCAGTGCTGGCACGCAGCAAGGCTGCCTCTCCCCAGCATTTTTCCCCCACGCAATAGTAGCCTGGGGGTGGGTAGGCAGTTGGGAGGGGATACAGCCAGGACAGCTGACCCCAGCTGACCCAAGGGATATCCCATGCTACATGGCATCTGCTCAGCAATAAGAAGCTGGGAGATAAGGGAAGGAAGCAGGGGGCATTTGTTTTTTATAGTGTTTGTCTTCTGGAGCAACCACCACGCATACCGAAGCCCTGCTTCCCGGACATCGCCTGCTGATGGGAAGCAGAGAATAATCTTTTGCTTTGGCTTTGCTGCCACGCATGACCTTTTGCTTTTTCTGTATTAAACTGCCTTTATCTTGATCCATGAGTCTGGGGTTGGGTTTTTTCCATCTTATTTTTCTCCCCTCCCTGTCCTGCTGAGGAGGGGTGTGATAGAGTGCCTTGGTGGGCACCTGGCCTCTGGCCAAGGTTAAACCACCACATCCACCAACAACTTCAGTTTTGGGCAAAGCACTTACCAGCTTGGCACCTCTGTGTACTCCTCTTCACATGACCAAGAGAAAACCTAAACCACTTCACAGGCTTGTTTTTGATAACTACTATTTCTATGGGTCTTGGAGATCCCTGGCTGGGAGGTACTACAAACGGGACATCTACATCAAAGGTGCAACTATACACAGAGGTGGTTCAGGGAATACAATAACTGGCTTTTGCAACAAGGCTACTTGAACTGAGGGCAGCAGCACGAGCCAAGGTTGCACAACCTGGTCAGGATGCGTTCCAAGGTGATACTCAGACCTTACCTAACTAAGGCCTTTCTAGAGGGCAAGGGAAAATTTCACCTTTGTTGAAAACTGGTACAAGGAATTCAGGAACTCATGAGCTGAATCCGGACCTCTTTCCCTAAGCTATCTGGTTTGGGTGGGGAATCAAAAAACACCACTTAGCACAGCAACAAGCACTCTGACCTACCCCTTGTTTTTTCACCAGTCTCTTTTTGTCCTCATATGCTCTTGCTCTCCAAACTCCAGAGCTGATCTGGACACTTGAAAACCTGCCGTCAAGGGTTTCTCTGATTATGCCAACACTCAGCAATCCCACTGGCAGAAATACTTACAGATCCTTGGTGCTCTTTTGCAATTAGGGAACAAGTATATTCTTGCAGTTTAAGCACTGGGGAGGTATGTGGGAGATCTGGATTAAACACTAGCTTCAACAAAACCTTCTTGCAGAAACTTACATAATGCTGAATCTTTCCTTAAGATTCTTGTACTCCTGATACCATCCGGCTCCTATTCCCCATTCACAGTAAATTTGCCCCATGATACCTATATAAACCTTTTTTTTTTTTTGGTGGTACCAGCTACCTGACCTGTGCCCTGAATTCTTAGTTATGTCTCTTATAGCTGCCAGTCCCCACCTCTTAAATCTGGAAGCACCAGGTTGTGCTTCCTTTCTCATATTGCACATACTGCAGTCCTGAGTATCCCTCAGAAGTTCTGTGCAAGATTTTTGGGCGGATAACAATGCTGACACACGTCTTGCCATGCCCATAGGACTAAGAAGCTATGGGGCCTAAATTACCTTACAATGTGAGTGGAAAGGGAGTTAGGACTCAGAGAATCACACAAGTATCATCAAGTCCAACTCCTATCATCTTACATGATACTTTATTTTGTGGGGGTCCTTTTTCCTTGTGTTTTTCTGTTTCTGTTTGCTATTGCCCCTCCCAGTGAAACTGAGGCCTGCCAAGGGCTGACACCACGATGTTTGCCAGGCTGACTAATTTGTGGCTTTAAATAAGACGGAAAGAGAAGCCGACTTGTAAGGCCACATAGAGCTGGCACCGTTGCAGCAAGGATCAGCAGGAGTGCAAAAGCACTGCTTACCTTACCCTGGCCCTGAGCTCGGGGCAGCCAAGCAAATAGCTGTCATCACTGCATGCTGCAGATGCACCCTACAGCTCTGAGAAACCCTGTCTAGCCAGGAGGGTAACAAGTCCTCTGAGCCGGAGACTGAGACTGAACTAAGATATGCAACCAAGTCCAAGATGACTGCAAAAGACCTTGCTGTCCTGACTTCTTTTGCCTGTTTTCTGGGATAAGGTCCTGAAGGCCATATCCTGAGCCAGGGGGAATCCAGTGCAACTTTGCTGGGACCATGGCAGTGCACTGGATGCTGCTACTGCTCATGTGCATGAGGCTCTAGAGGGGGAGAAAAGACTATCGCTTGTGTATGGGCATGGAATTGAGGGATCATTTAAGAACCAGTGTGGGTGCAGCTGCCTGTGCTTGATTTTGATCATGAGCCCTAGGTGTAGTGGACAAGACCCTATATATGTAAATGCAGGAAAATGGTACCCTGTTAGGCACTGAACTAAGCGCATCCCTAGCAAAACAGTTATTACGACTGCACTACATTCATCATTGCCTTCCTCAGCCAAAGCTTTTCCTGCAGCATGGGCCAAAGGCTTTTGCCTTTGTAGGGCTTTCAAGCCAACACTCTTATAGCATTAAATGGAGAACATCATATTTAAACATTAAAAAATTAGGCTTTTCTAATTTCCAAGCATGGTCAGAGAAAGAAAGGTACCTTTACTTCAATACAACAAAATAGTTCAAACAGAACTTTAAAACCTTTCCTAAAGCCCCTGTTTTAAGAAATACCACATCATGACTTTCCATACTGACAGAGCACGCAATCTTTGTGAAAGCAAGCCAGGAGTGAATCGCTTCCCCTGCAGACTCGCTGCTCAGTGCCTAGCAGCACGCTGGTGGCCATGCCAGGCTGTGGCTTGCAGATCATCTGTGACCTGTGAGGCCAGGACACACGACATCCAGCTGAGCTGCACACCATGACGGGACACTTACCCAAAGAAGCCCTTGTAGGTGGCACGTGCGGTAGCCCCAGTGCAGGGACTTGGTTTCTTCCTGGCTCTGGCGATCTGACATGATGGGTATGACCCAGCACGTGGCAGTAGCCCACATGCCATGCGCTGTTTGACGTGGTGAGCAGTAGGTGCCACTGGTCTAGGTTATTACGGTTTCAAACTGGGCTGCACTCCTTGCCCTGCTCTCAGCATGCATGAGGGAAGGACAGCCTTAGGGCTGACACTAGAAATCAGGAGAATTTTTTCACTTTGGGGATCAGTCTTAAGCTCTCTGTATGACAGAGAGGCCATTCACGGTCACACGGAAGGAAAACTCTCCTGTAACATAGACCAGGGCTACAGGAAGATCCTGAGCAAAGCCAGATCCTTCAGAGATCATGCTATTCTCACCGCTGTGCTGCCTCTTTCTGCCCTCCATAGAGGATGTGATGCAGCAGTATAAAAGCATGTTCGGCATTTAATCCAGTTGCACACACAGAGGCAGAAAGAAAGCTTGTGGCACCCACTGATCCCTGTATCCCAGCATTTCCACTTCTAAGGATATCCAGATTTTGGTTTATCTTTCTTAGAGCCTCTCAGTGCACACAGAGATTTTAATTGAGGAATGAGCCTCAATCAACAGCAACATCCCCTCAGGTATGTCCTGGGTATCCCATGGGATCAGGCTCTTTCCTGCTTTTGCCAGTGGCAGAAAGCTGTGCTAGAGGAATGACTGTCGTAAGGATTAAACTAGGGCCAGAATTAGCTCAAGATTTTGATTACTGAGGCCAGGCCTTAAGGAAAGCGGCAGAATTCTAGAAAGGAAGCTGTGCCCAAGCAGCACAGTGACTATCCTGGGCTAGCGTGGGCACTGAAGGCTGCACACCGCTGCCCAGCACACCACTGCGCAGCACAGATGCATCCAAAGCTGACACCCCAGGAGACCTGCGCTAGTTTTTGTTTTTTCCAATGTGTTGTGGGTTTTTTTTTTTCCCAATGGTCTTCCTTTGCAAAACAAACCCACAAGTTTCATTTTTTAATTCTTTTACAAGGTTTGAAAGGAAAGGTGGAGAGGAGCGGTGTTAAGGGGTAACCCAGAGCCTCAGTCTGTCAGTGTCAAATCCTAGAGGAAAAGAGCCAGGAAAGGCAAAAAAGGGAAGTGGGAGGAGAACTGGGGTTCCTAGAATTGTTAGCTGCACATACAGGAAAAAGAAAATTGCCTTCCCTTTCTCAGCAGCAGAACAACCAGCAGTGGAGACGCTCTGCTGTAAACACTGGAAACATGCATATCTTCAGTCATTCGTTTGCAAGTACTCATGCTCCCTGCGCTGGGCAAGGGAAAGCCTGAACTCTCTTAAGCTGTGCATTAGATAGAGAGCAACCTGTTAACAACCCCCTCCCTCCCCCATCCTCCCTTCTGCACCCCAAAATATTAACTGCAGTGGAACCCCACGGTCCCAGGGGTTTTGCAGCTGTTCTGCTGCCTTTGTCTCAGGGAGAGCCCGGAGCTCCCAGGGCAGCACGCAGCGAATAGGCAGCACTGCTCCACCTACTCCGCTCCCTGCTTCCCAACAATGGAGATGCTTAAGAGTAAGGTTTATTAATGAACACAGGTATGCTGGAAATGTTGCCTGCCTTTTATTAAAAACAATTTCTAGGTAAGGAGTGAAGGGCAGGAGGGTTCTTTCTTCCTGAATTACATTTTTGCAGGACAGAAAATGCAAATAAGCAAACCAGTTCTTTTGGTTAACAGCCTGGTTTTATAATTTCTCATTCCCAACTCGTTTGCAGCCTCCCTTTCTGTGCAAATCACAATGTTGCTGCACCTTGAGGCTCAATTTTGCTCAGTTTCAAAGAGAAAATGGGTTTCTATCTTGCAACACTTTACGAGGATGCCAAAGACAATACTTGTATGTATTTCATCAGCCCTAATCTTATCTTCCCCAGAATTTCCAGTAATCTCTGTGAAAACTGTAGAATTGCCCCCTTTGTTGGCTGATAAAATGCGAGGCCAAGAGCAGAAGCAATTGTTCCAGATCCCTCAAAGACATCCTGATTATCAAACATCCTGTTAGATGTGCTGGGTCAAATTTAGACCTGCTGTAAACTAATGCAGCAGTGTTCAGCAGAGTCTGCCTTACATCTATTGAAGGCCTGTTTAGCTCTGGTTGCTTACACAAATGATCTCAGGCAACATAATATTCATGGGTATTTCTTTATAAAATCAGCCAATTATCTTTCATATGGGGTTCACAGGTTTAACTCCAAGTCTATTGAACTTAACAGAGGTTCTTCTGTTTCTGCAGGCTATCCAAGAGGACCCTGGGACACTGTGACTGTCATTTGTCACAGTTTTCATCTGCTTCTTTCTTGCAGATTTTTAAATTGGACAAACCTAAATTTCCAAGAGGAACTCATCTACCACCTTGATGAAGCAAGAGTCAAACCACAAACTAATTTGATTACAATGGAATAGTTTAGGGCCCAGGGAAACACGGGTTTAAATTTTGAACTGCCATGGGCTCCCAGTCTGACACAGGCTCCCAGTCTGACACAGGCTCCCAGTCTGACATGAGATAAGTCACTTAGGCCTGGGTTTATTTCACCTAACTCTTGCTATATAATTAGAAGTCCCTATGATAGAAGCATGGTCTAAATTAGAAAGCTGTGTTGCCTTGAGGGATGCTGAATGGAGCTGGGAGCCTGAATAAATTATCCTCCTCTGTTGCCTGTGTTTCTCTATGGACTATGCAAAAGGTTTATTCTGCTTGGACACTTCTGCTACGTGCCTATAAAAAGTCCTGGTGTTGACTTTTACACAGGGTTGTTCCAAATAGGTAAAGCAATACTCTGCACTTAGTTTATACAGTAGCATTGGAAAGATAAAGCTTAAATATAGGGAAGTAATGAGATCCATTATTCTAGTCCAAGAGAGAGGTGGATGACTACCTAGACATGTGAAAAAAACTCGAAGGTTGGTTTGAGTGGTGTCACAGAAGTTGGCCTTGGGCTTTTAAACCTGCACAGCATCTCCTTCTGTCTCAGAATATTAATGAGCCTCTAGAACCGTGGCATAACAGTGTTGTGTAGCCAAGATGATTGAAGGTCAAAAGAGAGACTATTGCCTCTTCCTACAAGCCTCGCCTTGCTTTGGAAAAACAAATGAAGATTGAAGCCTGGGATTAAATCCAGAAAGCTGCATTGAGGATGATTTTTGGAGTTCAGTGCAAGCATTTGCAAAACATTTACATTTCTCCTTGTTTCTTGTTGTTATCTTCCATCATGAAACATGGGGTTTAGAGTGCAGCTACAACCTTGCTGCACTCTCTGTGCTGCTATGAGCTTTTGATCTCTTTAATCACTGCACTTAAGAGTAGCATGATCTATTCTTTTCAACTAATTTGACATTCTACAAGGTAAGAGGGTAATCAGTGATATCTGCTCTGCTGAAACAATACAGTTTTTCACTTGTTCCCCCATGAGTTTTAAAGTTTGGCTATAGCCATTGACAGAAAACAAAGCTTTCTTCTTCGAGAATGAGAAGTACAAGACAACTTTGGGTAACGTGGTTACACAGCTTGCTCACATTCTGGCTTTGCTCCATCACTGATGCAACCCAAGCAATGAGTTGTAGATTTCCTTTGCCCTGGTACATCCGACTGCTGGAGCAGCCAGTGCTAGTTACCTACCCGGCTCTCTCATGCGTGTTTTTGCTGGCTCCCTACTCTTCATTTGGCAATAGATTTGGGTGAAAACTAGGTTTCCTTATTTGGGGCATGGTTTTGCGCCCCTAGGATATTTTAAGCAGGAGGTTCCTCTGCTTTTACTGCCTGATAGTATCTGAGTCACTTAGAAGGCACCATCTGAGTGTTATCTAATTGCTCAATTTGCAGGCGTTTGTGCATGCTTTCATGAAAGATAGGAAACGCGTTGGAGGGGCAATGCTGTCACCTTCCCAAGGGGAGTCTCTAGCTGTGTGACTTGATGGCATTACACCGCTCCTTGCAGAACCACGCTGGTCTGCAGCCTCTTGAGCAGCGAGTCTGACCTCTGTCTAGACAGACCATCTGCTTTCCCTGCTCGCTCACTCTCTCTGATCTACGGCCACAAAGGAGGAAAGAGCGGCTGGCAAAACTTCAACAACCTAGGAATGTTTAAGCCTGAATTCGCTGAGGTGCCTGGGATCCCAGCCTCCCCTGGGAGGCGGTGGCTGAGTCGGAGCTAACATTCCTCACGAGAAGATGCTTTTGCAGGCAGCCAGGCAATTTATTTCCCCCACAGCCCAGACAGGCCGCGCTGCAGGCCTACTTCAAAGGGGAGGGCCGGATGGCCTGCCCTCCGCAGCGGCGGAGGCTGCTTCAGAAGCTACTTCCCAGGTTTTGACGATCAATACACTTCCCAGTGCCAGCAGCGCTCTGAAGCCCGGTGCAGGACTGACTGCAGTGTCGGTAAAGCGTTTGCAATCTCTCCCGCAATCGCCCTCTCACCCTTCTGTTTTGCAAAGGCCCGGGCAGCCCACCCCTCCCTGTCAGCCCCCGACTGCACTGCTGTGAAATGAGATTATATGAGGTCAGTGCTGTACCACAGAGCAGCCCTCTGTGTCGCTTCACGCTTCTGAGTGTAATGCCGGGAAGGATTTGACTGTATTGGGATTTCCCTTCCCCTGGGTGTCTCTGCAGGGCAGGAGCAACCTTGTGTCGCTGCCCATTGGAAACCAGTGGGCAGCCAGGTTTCACTGGGTAGATTTGTCTGGGTGCAGAGCCACGCGAGGCAGGGAATCCTTATCTCATCAGGATAGCCTGGTCATTCTTGCTCTGCTGTCCCTGCTTTCCTTCTCCCCAAGGAGGGGGGCTGCTGTAGCTGAGAAAACAAAGAGGCCAGAGGATTCAGGTCCATCTCAAGACCTCTCGGGTCTGCCCGAGGGTAGGGCAAATGTATGCCACTCCCTTCAACTTCCAAACTTTAGTTTAATTTTAAAAGTGGACTAGCTCGTCCTGCTCTTAGAAGTCCTGCAACCTCCTGCCAAGAGCCTCACGTGTAGCGCCCACAGCTCTCTGGAGCATCACAGAGCTTTACTAATTTGTTGTATCTATAGTACAGTAGTGCACAGAGCTCACAACGAGATTCCCCAGGCCTCCCTGTGCAGATGCTGGACTGCAGCCAAACCCAGCCCAGAGGGTCAGTGAAGGTGTCAGTTTTTCCAGCTGCTCTCGACAGCTGAGGAATGACACCTTTGATGCTCCAGCAGTCAGCTGATGTCAGCAGGGATTCAACCTGTGCCCAGAGTTGCTCAGGCCACTAAGACCTGCAGTGTCTGACTTGTACAGTAAGGAAAAAAATAGGGTTAGCAGTTGTTACTGTACAGCATCTATCAAAATCCTAGTCTTTAACAGTCATGGGATGAACTGCTGATTATACCACAGATTTTGTTGTAAATGAATGGCCAAAACCCGCCTGCTTCCCAAATAATAGGTTTTCTTCCACCAACATATCTTAAGTGAAACTATTAGCCTGTCCATTAGAATGAAAGGAGACAGAGGGCTGCATGTGGATGGACAGTTGTAAGAAGAACAGTGTGGGATTCTTCTAATTCAAGAGCTGCTAAGATGTTTGATCCTGTACTACAGAAGCCCCATACTTCAAAGACAACAGGATCTAGGCCACAAGGAAGTGAAGATGGGGAAAAATCAATCCACCTTATCAAATAAATGTGTAGCTGCAAGCATGTGTCTCAGGCAGTTACATATTTCTTTTTATGCAGAGAAATTAACGGTCTGGTGAGAATCTGCATTTTCTCATAGAATCACAAACTGGTTTGGGCTGGAAGAGACCTCAAAGCCCACCTAGTTCCAAACCCCCTGCCATGGGCAGGGACACCCTACACTAGCCCAGGTTGCCCAAAGCCCCATCCAGCCTGGCCTTGGACACTGCCAGGGAGGGGGCATCCACAGCTTCTCTGGGCAGCCTATGCCAGGGCCTCACTGCTCTCACAGGGAAGAGTTTCTTCCTAATATTTAATCTACATCTCACCTCATTCATCTTAAAGCGATTACCCCTTGTCCTGTCACTCTACACCCTTATAAAACAGCCCCTCTCCAGCTTTCCTGTAGGCCCCCCTTTAGGTACTGGAAGGCTGCTAGAAGGTCTCCTCAGAGCCTTCTTTTCTCCAGGCAGACCAGGCCCAACTCTCTAAGCCTGCCTTCATAGGAGAGGTGCTGCAGTCCCCTGATCGTCTTCATGGCCCAAAAGCTCCACGTTCTCCTTTCTTGTACTGGGGACTCCAGAGCTGGATGCTGTACTCCAGGTGGGGTCTCATGGGAGCAGAATAAAAGAGGAGAATCACCTCCCTTGACTGTTGGTCATGCTTTTGATGCGTTCCAGGATACGGTGAGGTTTCGGGCCTGCAAGCACACACTGCCAACTCATGTTGAGCTTTCTGTCCACCAACAGCCCCAAGTATTTCTCCTCAGGGCTGCTCCAGACCCATTCTCTACCCAGCCTGTAGCTATGCTTGTTTCACTATAATAAAATCCCTGCAACCCCACGAGCTTTATACTATCAGAGAGTCTGTGCCCTGAGCTGGTGCTTCTGGTGCCCTCAGGAGCCCTCGCTGTGGCCACATCCTGGGGTCTGTGTTACTGCCATCTCTCTGCCCTCTCCTCTGCCTCCTGTTGCTCTTAAGGACAGCAAGAGCCACAAGCACAGCACCACGTGCCCAACCCCTATCTATCTTAAATGTTGCATAAAGAGCACAGTGGGGATTTTTTTTTTTTAACAGGGAGAAGCCTTTGCATTTGCTGGCTGCTTGCTGCAAGAAACTGGCAGATGATGCTCTAATGAAACAATAAAGCACCCACCCTCCCGCTTTCAATCACTTATGTGCTCTTTTGCAGCTTGTGAAAGGCTCTAAAAGCTTTCACCAGACAGGTTGTCTGATTTTTTAGGGAGTGTCACTAGCGCTGTTTACCCCAGGCAGACAGAAACCTGTTTTTACCCTGTGTGGTTGCCGGGACAATTAATGTCAGGCTAAGCGACCAATGCCTAGTTTGACCCAAGAAACGCCCGATTCCAGCCATTTGCCAGCAATTTCAGCAGCCGAGGCTGCCTCGAGCTGGAACATCCAAACTGAGTGCTTCCATAAACCGCTTAATGGGTGGCATGCCGAGGTGCCATCAGTGGGCACCAAGCACGCTGTGCCATTTCGCACCGGCACTCGCAGTGGGGCGTGTACCAGTACCAGCTGTATCCTGGTGACAAAGTGGCCTGTGTTCTCCAGCTTTTCCCGCTACTCGGAGATAAGCATGCACGGAGTTGTGCCTCAATCTGCCCAATTGTTTCCACTTGTTTGGTTCTCCAGCTACAGTCCCGTGACCGTCTTTACTCTTTGTTAAAACGCTATTTGGCAACTCAGATGGACTCCCGAGGGAGGTTATCACCAGGCTGGGATTAAAATTACCCACCGAACAGCTGTTTCTTTGGAAGAAATGTAATGTTTCATTAATCTGGAAACCCACAGCAATTAAAATGGGGTTTAAAACAACAACAACCACCAAAAGCTGTGTGCATCCTATCTTACGTTCGACTTGCCATTTCCCATGTGTTCAGCTTGTCTCAGTCTTCCCGCACAGCATCCAAGTGACTGAATTGACAGGTGATCTTTTACGACTTTCAGCATACCTTTGTCTACTTTAGGACCCAAATCATGGTCTCTACTTATTTATGCATCTTTATCTGAAGGGGAATCGACTCTATTTTAATTGCACATGAACGGGATGATAATAAAATGTTAATTGCTTTTTTCTGCCCCTGAACTGATCTATATCTAGCAGAATTTGACCTTGATGGTCCAGTAACATTGGCGCAATTGCAAACAAACACACACAGGCACGTCGCTCGCAGCAGAAGGATCCAGGTATCTCTCCCATTGTTCCCAGGCTGCTCGATGATTTTCATTTTCCGCAGCCGCATGCAGCATCGCTGATGTGGAACTGCTCAGCACATATGCTAATACCACATATCCGCTATCCTGGCCACCCTTACATGGGAGGCAATGTGGGACTTCTTTTGGAAGAAAGTGGTGTGGGTTTGGGGTTGGTTTTTTGGGTTTTTTTTAAAGACTGAAATCTTCATTCTCATTGATTAAACCACCTAGAAATGGCCCACTCGTCTACCTCAGAGGAATCCTAGGCTCACAATACCCTGTTAAAATGTAGAGCTGCTCAAACATGTATCCATCATCCATAGCTTTCTACGTCCCGTAACATACCTACTGCTGTGATAACTGAGCACCTGTCAAGATGCTATATTGCTAGCCATGGAAATGGAAGTCCTCTCGAATTTATCAACAGAGAAGCTTACATTGCTGCCTGGCAAGTTTCTCAGCTTTTGTGACTCAACCTTGACCTCTAAGGATCTACTTCTCGGGGAGAGAAAGCAGCAAATTCTCCTTGCAGATTTAATCACTGTCTCCTCTGCTGGGGACTCTGACTCACAAGATGGTAGAGGTATCTTTAGCCCAGACAAAATCACCTGGAAGCAGTCACTGCTGCAAGACACAGACCCCACATTCATGCCCTAAGTTGGCTTTGGCTTCTCAGACAACACCCACAGTCAAGGGGAAAACTGCCCACCACCTGAGACCACAACCGGCTGACAACTGGTGTCAGTAGGTCACGTTTCAGACACTAAGACTCTGGGCCATATTTGAACTGCTGGTTTAAGTGCATGACACTCTTTATTCCTTTGAGCTTTGGAAGGATGCTTACAGCCTTGGAGGGAAAAAAGGGGCAGCCATGTGAGAGAGGCACAGAGTGATATTAGATCACAACTAGAAGCCATAAGAGGTGAGTGCTGAAAGATTTCCATCTCTTAACACTACATCACTCCATTATAACTCCCAGTAAACACAAGTGTAATCTGTCCTGTGCACTGATGTCTTTCTCAACACTTTTCACAGTAGTTCAGGTTTAAGGCACCTCCCTTCTCACCTACCCCCCCCCCCCCCCCCCCATGCTCCCTGTTTCCCAGAATATGTCCCAGAGCTGGAGCTGAATCCATTGCTGAGAAGCTGTGCTTCTCAGCTGCAGACTGCAATTAGGGATAAGTTGGGGCCTGAGGAGCTGCTGAAGAGCTAACAAGATGCAGAGAGCAGCATGAGGCCTGTGAATAAACAAGAAATGAGGCACTGTGTTCCTGCTCCACCACAAAACAAGGTTCCCACGTCCTCGCATGTGTGTCCAGGTCTGCTTTTGGAGGCTTAGCTTGCTCAGCATGCTCTTACACATTTCCATCACGTGTCTGCCAGAAAGGAAACATGAGGAAATAAAGGTTACTGTAGGTAAGAACAAACCCAACTATGGTCTTGTTGAGAAACCCTCCCAGTCACCCCATCCTCAAGCAGCATCACTAATCAAAAAGCAGAACTTACCTCTGAGTACAGTGGGCAGAGCCACCCCCATCCTTGCCAGCTGCTGGGGTCCTGCCAAGCCTGCTGTGTGCTCAGAGGCATCCATATGGGATCTGAACCGTGGTTCCCAGTAGTCTTTACCTCGTTCTTCAACTATCGGTAAAGAAGCCTATAATGATGATGACTTATCTGGTGGGAGCAGGTAGGTTTTAATCTCAGTTCTCCAAAGGAAATTCCCCAGAAAGCTGTGAAGATAAGTCAACCTCCTTCCATGTGCCCCAGAAAACCATCGCAGCACTCTCTGAGATGTTCATTAACTGCCCAGTGCAGAAGAGGATGCAAGGCAGGCACGTACCGCGCCGTTCCTGAAGACATCAGTGCATGCCTATTTCAGAGCAAATTCTGTGAACTGCAGGTATGACCCACAGTCTGCACTCTCACAGCAGTGGGAAGCAGGAGTTGCATCTACTTAGAAATTCATAATGAGTCCCAAGCTAAGGCGTTATGAATGCACATGCTATTAAAGTCTTTCCCAGGACATACGGCTCCCCCTTCTTACTAAATAGTAATAGTTAAAAAAAGAGCCAGATTTGTCCTTAAAAGTGTGAACCTCAGACTGCAAAGAAGCCTGACCACATCCAGCCCCCAGGGACCTCAGTGGCCCACCCACCAGCAGACTCCTCACATTGGCAGCAGCCCAAAGGATGCCAGGTTCTCTCCTCCTCACTTCCCTGGGGCTTGGTGCAGAGGAGATATCACCTCTCCATGTGCCAGGGGCACGGCTGGGAGGGGGGGGAAGAAAGCCCCACACAACTTGGTAATCATCATTTCTTTTGTAGAGTGCAGGGAGACCTTGTGCAGGCCATCAGGGTCTCCCTTTCCCACCAGTGGGATGTCTGGATGCTTCATCTTCTTGCAGCTGCTGCCAAGTGCAGAGGGCTGTGCCACTTATAAGGGGCGAGTTGGTGTCAAGTCACTGAGGACCCCCAACCTCCACCACTGTTGCCACCATCTCATCCAGGGCACCCCAGGCATGGGATGAGGAGGGGCCTAGAGCCCAGGGCACACAAGTGGAGGTGGAGGGTAGTCCCTGTGCCCAAGGGGCAGCAGAATGGCACAGGGAAGCAACCCTCAGCCCCCAACTCTCCTCCTCCTCTTGCACTGAGGGATCTTTCAGGCTACAGTCCCTGCAACATCCAGAAGAGCCACTGGCCACATGCCTCACCATCACAGTGGGCTCCTGATATCACAAACCACCTCACTGCCATGTTTCAGGCCCTGTAAATACAGGGACCCTGTCAACTGACCCACAGTTTGCTGAGCTTTCAGGCCCTCTCACGCCAAGAATGCTTGGAAGCAAGAGGTCCCAGATCAGCAAGGTGGGTGGCTGCTCACCTTTGAGTGGCAGAGAAAGGAGGTAGTTGCAGGAGCCATAGAGGAAGAGGAGGCAGCATTGGGGCAGGCACCATCAGCTGCATGGCAGCAATGGCCATCAGTCCTGTGGCTGATGGCTTGGAGTCCATGGAGGTTGATCCACCTGAAGATTAGGAAGAACCAGTGGAAATGGATCCACCTCCAGCATGGCTCCTCTGGCACCACTGCTCTGTGCCAGGGCTCCCCTCCACGATTCCACAGCAGCAACACCACAGGAACACCCAGACAGTGCCCTGCCATCAACTTAGCCTCCATGTCCAGCATTAGCTAGAAGGCCAAGCCCCTGTACCTGGCCATCCTGCAGGCCCACCCATTACATCTTCCAGCAATTAGCAATTATTCTGTTGATTTCTATGGGTGACATGAGCCCTTCTTTCCCAGCCACTACCCGACTTCCACTGGGCCGCTGTGCTTGGGGTGACAGGAGTCATTCTTCAAGGGCTACAGACGTCCCTGGGGCCTGGACATGAGGTTTCTTCAGTCTGAAGATGAGCATGCTGCCTGATGGGTGGTTGAAGATGAAATCAGACTCTCCATGGTGAAGCACAAAGAATAGCAACAGGTCAGGCAAAGAAGCTAGGGAGACAGCTGTTCCTTTGGAGGAGCAGAAGACTGCAGTTCCTCCAGGACAAAGTGCTGGCCTTCAACATTAAGCTTTTTTCTAGCTCCTTCATTAGCAGTTCTTTTCAAGACTGGCAATAAACAAACAGACAAAAAAAAGACACAATAAACCAAATAAAAAACATTAACAATGCCTTCCTCCTCTCTTATTTTGTACTCTGGTAACTGCATCTGGACTCTTCTCTCCCCTCCTGGTCTCCTCAGTCCCCAAAAGACACTTATGCATGGGGTATGGACCCATCCCAGGAAGGTGAGGGGCCAGGGCACACAGCACACAAGGGCAGGCTGAGGGAAGCACCTCTGGGCATGAGGGTGATGAGGTTGCTCAGAGAAGTTGTGGATGCCTCATCCCTTAAAGTGTCCAAGGTCAGGTTGGATGGGGCCTTGAGCAACCTGGTCTAATGAAAAATATCCCTGCGCACAGCAAGGGGGTTGGATGATATTTAAAGGTCCCTTCCAACCCAAGCCAGTCTATGATCTCCTGCTTGCCAGACACTTGCCCTTCATCCATGACAGTCTATTTTGGCCAGGTGTCTTGTGTCACATCTGATGTTCATCTGGCACACCCCCACTTCTGAGAGATCATTTTGGGGTCTCTTCTCTTCCCCTTGATGTCCCTGTAAATCTCAAAGTGGTCCAACAGTAGCTTTACTCCCATGTATGTGTCCCTGTGCCTAATTAACTGCTGAGCCTTCCCACTTTATGTCCCATCTCTCCACTCAGCAACCCTGATACTTGTTCTCCACGCTCAGGATGACCTTGAGTTTTCATTAGCTCAAAAGAATCTGAACTTTTTGTGGATTTGGGATGCTGTATGTTTGAGTAATGACAATGACATTATTGCCAATGGAGCATTTCTAGACTGTACAGCCATGGTAAGCCTTCCCAGCTTAACCTCTCCATGTGAGATACCTCTACATAAAGCATGTGAGAGTACTGCAGACCATTTTTCTCTACAGTTTGCCCTACTTTGTAGTTCCTTTTTGATATATAAGTGACTTCTGTCTGCAGATACTTAACTGAGCTTTTGGGTGCTATCATCGGGTGTCTCAGGACTTGTGCTGAAGTGAGTTGCTTTGGGCAGAGGACACACTTGTCAGGCTGTTCCTACTAGGGATGATCTGCAGGCTGTCTTTCAGGGGACCATCCTCTGCTGCATCTGGACACATTAGCAGGAAATAGAGTGCCATCCCTATGAATTCCTGAAGAGCAACCTGCCAAGACCACCTCAGCCTTGCCAGGCTCCCTGCTTGTAGTCTTTGGCAGAAAAAACAGCTCTGGGAGGAGAATTTTGTTCTCAGCCATTGACAGCCTCGTGGGGCCCAGCAGTGACTCGTTACTTTCTTCAACTTGATGCCATGTTCTATTATAGTGTACACCATTGGCAGGAGCTGCTAAACTGAAAGTCCTCCCCTAAGTGGCATTAACTTACCATCATTTTAGTAACAAGAGATACCACTGCCATGGGAAGCATCCAGTCAGAACCACAAACTTCTTTCACACTGAAGGAAGGCCCTTGTTGGTCCTTCTTATTTGGTTGGGTTTTTTCACTGAGAGATGTAAGGAAAAGGATAATTCCACTTTCTGACTCTGAATGCAGAGGATTCAGAATGGTTTTCATCTCTTTGAGGTTATGTGCTCTGCTTAGGAATATACACTGCTGGCATCCACCTCCCCAAGTGCAGAGTGTTTGCATCCGGTCCTTGCAGAATGACATAACGGCAACCCAAAACTATTTCACAGAAACCTGGTTACAAATTAGGCAGTTTATAACCCCCGTTATGATCAGAAGGACGCAGTGGTGGAAAGAAATTATTGCAAAAAGGTTGATTCCCAAGTACATGCTACATGTGGGAGAAACCAAACTGTACCTTCCTGTAGATCTGTAGATTACCAAAGCTCACTAAGCTAAAGGAATCCCTTAAAGGATTTCCTATGCTACTGTCTACCCTTTGGCTTATAGATGGAGCCCAGAAGTTTTCGCAGTGTAGCCTCTGCCTGTTGGTAAAAGGATGATGAACTCACACGTTTTTAGTTCTGCAGCACAGCTCTTTTTGCCATTTGATTCAACCTGGGAAGGTTGCTGCAGCATCCTCATTTTAGTGGATATAGAGGATCTGACTGAGAAAAATGAATCAATTGATTCAGCAAGTCAAATTTTTTAATGGCGAGTTCCACCTTTTTCTGGACTGGTTCCCAGGAGAATCACAAAGAAGTTCAGATCCACATTGATTTCAAGCACAAAAGGAAAGTAAACGATCCCTCTCGCCCCTCTCTACGGGCCATTCAGCACTTTGGAATGTACTGTAAAATTATTTGCCCTGAGCAGCATTACAGGAGAGTCATCCGTCAGTTAACTTCATCGTCAGCTTTCCCTTCTGAGGAATGCATTGCTGATGATGAGTCATAAAGACATTGATTTTAAAATTTACTTTGAATCATAATCCCCTCTGTAAGATTACATAGCGGCTCCCAGGGATCTACTGAGTTTTTAAATCTATAGTTGATGCTTATTCTTCTCAGTTAAGCATTATATAGTGCATAAGATGACCTGGCAATTTTTTATTTTTATGCTTATTGCTATTGGAAAATGTTGTCTTGCATCTGGAAAACTGAGTTAATATTAAAAAAAAAAAAAGGGGAGGTGATTTTCTGGGGTTTCTTTAATGGTAATCTTTGTTTTAATAAAACCAGTGTAACGGTTCAACTGGGTGAAACAGCACATTATAATTGAAGGTTAATATCCTTATTGAGTTAATATGGGGGGTTCCCATCCTGATTTGAGATTCCAGTGTTCTAAGTTGCTATAAATCTAAACCGATGGTTTAAAGTAAACAATTAAAAAGACATAGCGAGGAGTGAAAATTAGGTGCAAGGTCTGGTCATGAGGTCTGTGGAATGACAGACATACCTTACAGTCCATATTGCTCTGGACTTGTTTGCTTAAATAATGCTTCCTGGCTATGCTAGAAGGCTGCTGCTATCATCATCATCATTGTCGTCATCATCATCATCATTATAATCTTATTAATATTAATATTTATAATATCCCTGAGTGAGCTTTCCTTAAAATACACTTTCCTTTGAATCCATTCCTTTCTACTGGTCTTTACCTAGAGGGTGTTTGGGCAGTGGGTAACACCCCATGAAGCTTCCTGGAACCCTCTCACCAGACAGTGGGCTCTCCCAATTCAGAGGCAGTGGGCTTTTTTCATGCACCAGGCAGCCTACTGCCACCATGCTCTGCCATTCAGAGAAGGTGAGCTGTTTGTCCAGTATGGATCTGCTGAAGAAGGAGATGAGAGCTTCAGGAACATATAAATATCCCTGTTTGATGAGAATTTTATGTTCTGGGTGAGCATGAAAATGCTGGATGGACATTGACCCTCTGGTAAACGAAATGCAGACTTGTATAGTCTGGCTTTAGTCATCATGAAGCCAGTAAGGGACTTTCTGCCTCAGTGTTGAGGTGAAGGAAGTAAAGTACAGACACGTTATAGAAATGACATTAAGAAATCTCTCTTGCTAGCCTTACATTCAGCCAGCTTCCCATTAATATCCTGAGTCAAACTAGTAAAACAAAAATCCTAAGGCGTAAGTGAGGGCAGCAAGAGACAGGAGAAGTTGATCCACATTAGAAACCCACAGGGCCCGGTGTCTCTGGCTTGTTCACTTCCTGGTCTCTGCCTCTCCTTTCCATGGGTTTTTTCCAAGTACTTTGCATATCAAGCTAGTGAGATGTGGGAACCAAGATCCTACTAAGATTTAAAGACAGACAACAGGATTACAAAATATGATTGTAACATCTCAAAAAAAAAACCCCAACCCAAATCCAAGCCCAGACAAATTAAAATCCTGTCTGCCTGCTCAGGAGCCTTTAACAGCACTTTGAATATGACCAAAATCAAAGTCTTTCACTGCGACCTACATGAACCAGGCTGTTTTTTTTCTCAACTGGCCCATGCCTCACAGTAGCCTGCTGGACCTTAGGCCACAATCTCTGTCCCTGGCAGGCAGGACACCCACAGGGCAGGCTTTCTGTTCAGGCGGATGAGGGAAGGGGTGTAACACGGGGTGGTAAAGGTGCCTGAAGCCACCAGGGTTTGGGCAGCAAGGGTTCTCAGCCCGTGGTTCTAGAGCTATTAAGATTTCAGGTGCTACATAAATGCCAAGTATTGTGTTCCTGGGGCTAAAAAGAAGGCAATCTTTCCTTATCCTACAACTGTAAGGTCAAGGTGAATGTGACTGTTTTGAAACACTGCAGTCCTGAAGCCCCTGGGGAATTTTAATGTGTTCTATAAACTTGTTTCCAAACCAAGCTATTAGGAAAACAAGATCTTTCTCCATAAAGCCTTTCTTTTTCTCTCTTTAGGGAGAGTACTGCCTGCCTTACAGTGCTTTAACTCAATCAGAATCATCATTTTTATAAACAGGCCATTTTTCATGACTTGCTTGATCAACTTGGGAAGGCAGCTTTTAAGAACTTATAGTCATACACAGGGAAAAAAAACCAAAACCCGATCTTACTCCATCTGTTGCAGCCAGAGGTGTAATAGAAACCATGTCCTTTTTCTGAAGGTAATGCATAAGGGAAAATACAGATATACGTGCTTTTTTTCTTTTCACACTCAGCTGCAGTTATGCAATATTAGAGAAGGGAAGGAACAAGCTCTTTCACAATTAGATTGCAGAGCTAAACTTTTTTCTTTTTTTTTTTTCTTTTCCATGCAGAAGTATGCCAATATTTACCCAAGGCTTCACTTGTACCGGGAGGAGATTTCAAGCTGGTGGCTTTTGAATACTTAAGTTGGGACAAATCAGGCCTTGAGGACAGACAACCCAAATAACCGCAGAGAGCTATAGCAGCGCTGGGAGCCAACAGGGCTTGCTGTGAAATGGAGAGCAACTGGTTGCTCAACAGCAGATCAGCTCCAAGGAAGAGTAAAAAAATGTATTTACACTGGAGATCTTAACTGCTTATCTTTGTCTTTATACCCAGGAGACGGACTTAGGCTTCAAGGGGATTTGGCTTACTTTTTGTCTCAGCACAGGAGTGTCAAAAGGTTGATGCCTGGGGCACACATGTAAAGGACCTGCTTTAAATGAACAGAAGAGGACCTTACCTGCTGGCTCTATTGAGGGCTTGAGGGTCAGCCAGAAACCCTGGGAAACTTCTGAGTGTTTGTTGTGGTTCTGCCCCAGCTGGCAGCTGAGCACCACATGGCCATGTGCTCATCCCTACCCATCTGGGGAGGAGAATGGGAAGAAAAAAGGTAAAACTCATGGGTTGGGATAAGGACAGTTTGCTGGGACAGCGAAGGGAGAGAAAAATAGCAGCAATGCTTATAAAAGAGTACACAAAGTGGGAGATACACACAGCCTGGAACCCAGTGCCCAAGCAGTGACACCTCCCTGGCCAGGTCCCCCCTTTATATACTCAGCATGACATCATATGGTATAGAATACCCCTTTGGCTAGTTTGGGTCAGCTGTCCTGGCTGTGTCCCCTCCGAGCTTCTTGTCAAAATTTACCCTGTCCCAGCAGAAAGCCAGGGCAGTGTTACAGGATAGCAAAGTGATTTCAGGCACTCTCACTGGCCTCAGCAAAGCCACACTTTTGTCACATACACGCTTCAGACAGAAATGACAGCACTCTGTCCTCTCCCCTCCTCACACATGTACTTCAAACATGTAAAAAGTGCAGTGAAATAAAGATTTAGTGTGGAATCTGGGGAAAAAGAAAAGAAAGGAAAAAAAAACCCAAAAAACCCCAAACTTACTGTGAGTCAGGGGTCTCTTAGCAGTGTTGTTAAACTGGGAGTTGACATGGTGCAATCCAAAGATGGAGGAATTTCAAGACTGCTGTTTTAGAGAAAAATGTGGTGCCACACAGCCCACAGAAAGCAAATACATATTAGAGGAAACATCTGCTTATCTGAGAATTAGTACTACTCAAACATGCCTTTTGCAGGCAGGTCAGACAGGCGAGCTCTGTAGATTTTGCTGCTGACAGAATACCTCAGGCAGGTGTGTTATCCTCCAGAGGAATGGACTTTGCACCCCAGTATGGATCATCATTCCAGCCCAGCTCTCGGGAATGGAGGGTTTGGTTCTCTCTGAGAGACAGACTTTCCAGGTAGAGAGCTACACTTCCTAACGTAGGCTGGAGTTTTTCCAAAGTTTGACTGAGAAGAAAGGCATATGTGCAGTTTCTTCCCCTTTTCTTGTCTCTGCCAGTTTGTGGAGGTGGTTAGATTATCCTGAGTTCAGAAACAATTAATAAAATGCTAAATGTGAGCACAGTTTTAGAAAGATACAGGTTTTGGCTGAGCTCTCCCATGATGTGTGTCAGCAGTGGATTTGCCATTGCAGGTGCTGGTGCAAGTAAAATTTTTAAATAAAGAAATCTTTTTTTTTTTCCCCCAATGGAACACAATCATTGTTCCCAACCAACTCTAATCAGTATTCTGCATGGCTTTTTGAGAAAAAGCATGAACTAGGCAGGGTGTGCAGCAGGAAAAAGCAGCCACAAGTAAAGCATCTCTTTTATTTCTACGCGCTGTGAGGCAAAATGCGTAAAGTGAGAGGGGGGGCATTAGCAAAGACAGGATAGGAATGAAAGGGATTAAGCTAGCTAAACTGTTGGGTATGGTTGCTGGAAGAGACCATATTGTGTTCTCAAAGGGTAAAAGACAGCTCTCTTGAGAGCAGAGCATGTTAGTCATATTCCACAGACAGTGCTGGGGACTTCTCTGGGAAGTTACTGATGATATGGTGAACAAAGGGAAAATATTATTAGATGCTTATTACAGACTGTGAACAAGCAGTGTCCTGGGTGGTAGTGACCACGGAGTCAGAAGATAGTCATGGGAGGAGTCTTTGACGCAATGGGGATGTAAATTAAAAAGTCCGTTAGGAAGAAACTTGTCAGGAGGAGGGGGATCCGTGTTTCCCAGTATTGCTCAGGAAGCAACCGCAACCCGACATCAGCTTGTGCAGGCTGGCATGTTTTATGCCTCTCCTAGGCTGAGTTTGCCCCAGCAGAACTAAATGACCCATTCAAGGTTGCTCAAGAAGTGTATGAATATCTAGTTCTGAATAACTGAAAGCCCCCCCATCTCTTAGCCAATTTCCTTATCTACAAAACCGTCCTTCCTGTTTGATGCCTTGTTTGAAAGCGAATCCTTGACCACAGTCGTACTCTCCTCTGGCATGTCATCAGCCAAGCCTACTACTTCTCTGTTGCCTGTAAACACTTGACTGCATTTACTGCATCATGATATTTTTCCCTCCTTGGCCAAACTCTTCAAATTGCTCAGCTTGCAGCAAAGCCACAAGAGAACAACCTCTGCTGCCGTCGCTGGTCGCATTTCTTGCTTTCTGAGGTGCAGATGGAAATCTGACCTTCACCTTGGAGTGATTTCCCATTCATCATCAAGATGAATAGCTGTCGATCCACCCCGCGCAGCTTAAAGAGGTGCCTCGCGAGCGACTCGCTGCACACTTCCCAGCTGCACCAGCAGGACTGCGTGTCTGCGCTGTTTGCACTGGCTGAATAGTGCTCATAATCTGAGACTTAACGTCAAATATTTTCTGCAAGGGAAATAAAAATGTCAACAGGAAGTGAAATGTGACCTGATTAACAGTTAGACCTCTGACTCTGCTTCATTTTTGACTGATGCGGTGTTTTACAAGGATAATAATACCACCGATTCCTCTTAATTGATGGACCCTGATGGAAATATAAATTAAGCAATTAATACAATTCTCCGAGACTCATAAAAATAAACTGCGCGGAGAGATGGCCATATTTATTTTTTGAATGACTTTAAAAACAAGTGTCATACAAAGCACTACAATGTTTTTTTCTTAGGGAAAGCTAAGGCGAGTTTGACCTCCTTAAGAGCCACAGTGTGCCAGAGGAGGCAATGCAAATGATCTGCCACAGAAGCGGGGCAGTTCACGATAACCCAAGCTGCCTTTTGTCTAGGGAGTTCTGCAAGGCCTGATATCCATGCCTTTTCTTTAAAACATAGCTAAGGAAAAATAATTACTGTTTAACATTTAGAGACGCGCCCGGGGGGCCCGGTTCAGGATGGGGAGCCCTTTGTGCTAGATAAGAGCGCGGCAAACGCAGTGGGAGAAACAGACTCCGCAGTAAATGGCTCGCGATCTGATTCCTGACGCTTTTAATGGTTTCTTCCGTGGGAGGTGGATTTAATAGTGAAGAGCAGACCGGTGTGACCTTGAGATATGCCAGCTTGAAAGCAATGGGAGCTTTCGGGAGAGCAGGGATTCTGGGAAAGCAAAAAATTTAGAGGATTTGCAACACCCAAGTGATACGAAACAGTATTTACAAACATTTACAAACAGGCTGCTGTTGGATTCAGTCGTGTTTGCATCCCTCCATGCTTCCACTAATGGGCTCCCCGTGACTGATACATTCTCCGTGTTTCTCATTTGACTTCTGCTTTCTGAGCAGGCAGAGTTCATACTCCAAGGCTTTCCTCTGCCACCATGAAAGCTCGGCGGTGGTGCTAATAGAGGCTGGGATTCTCTTGTAATGTCTTCAGGTGTAAAGAAAACAGCTCAGTGCTTGCTGTTCTTTAATTCTCTTTGAAAAGTTACTCCCGGACACCAGGAGCAGAGGCCACACCACAAATTATAGGGAGTCAATAAAGCAGGATTGTTGCACACGCAGTATCTTCCCAGCCTGTGAAACCTGAGAGCTGAATAATTCGGAAAAGGAACTTGACTTCTTTTAAGAGCAAAGCCAAAGAGATGCCTGTTTGCTGACTGCGATTTGAAATGTCAGCAATAAATGTTCCCATGAGCTGGGCTGATGGCGCCAGAGGGAGACTTAGCACGGGGCGGCCCTGCCCCACCATCTCGCCCCTCCAAAGGTGCGTGAAACTGGTTGAAAATGGGTGAGGGTGTGGGGGGATGCTTACATGCACATCAGGCTCATGGAGGAGAGGAGATGTCTTAATGGACACGGTGATTTCTCCGTCTCTGGGGAAAAGACCAGGAGCAAGAATGGGAGCTACCTAACGGGGGCTGGGCTGGGACTTACATGTTGGATGGCTGCTTTGCTAAAGCTGAGTCAGAAAAGCAGCTCTGAAGAAGCAGTGGCAGCATCTCTCTCCTTCTGCCATCCGGCACTGGGGCTGTTGGGATCCTGGACTAAGCCTAGTGGCAGAGTTTGGATAACCCTTGGTTATTTACCAGAGATAGTTAAAACAAAGCAAATTGTTTTGATTATTCACTGTAACCTGCAACTGCCACTGTTCTTATATTCTACATTAACATTTCCCATTATCTTTTCTCCATCTCCCTCCTTTTTATGTGGACAGAATGGAAAGCCTTACATCATGGGTAACTACTCGGGGTAACTACCTCTCGCCTCACCATTATTCCTTACTAGCTGCTGTGACTAGTCAGCCAGCCTTTGCAAACAGCCTTTGGGGCAGAGAAGGAGTTTAAGTGAATAGGTGAGTAAGGACGTGACTGCCTGGCTGCACTGCACTGTGGGAGGTGCTGAAAGGCACCAATGTCCTCCATCTGTTTCTGGGTCTTGCTCTGGGGAGGTGAACAGGGCATTAGTTTTGTGTTTCTGACACTGGAGAGGAAGCAGAAAGCAGCACGGTTTGTCAGAGGGAAATAACTGGGCATTAGGGTTGCTTGGTGATTGCAGTTCATTTCCACCCCTACACCAAGGTGCATTCACACAACTGCAGCCCATGTGCTGGCCTTTCCAGCACACAAGTGGCAATAGTTTGTCCTGACAAGGTTTGTTTAATTTCTTTGGAAAGCAGTTCCATTACAAGAGCATTTCTGTTGTCATCAGTGCAGTTTCAATCGTATATTGCCAAATATACAGGTAAACATACCTACAGTGTAACTGGGCTTTCACAATTCTTCTGTATCATTCCTATGCAAAGATAAGAGAGTGGTGAGAGATGCTGACATGAGCACTTTATGCTTAGGGATAGTCAGGAAGGACTGGGAGAAGACCAGAGAAACAAATGCTGGATTACATACACCAGAAGCACGTTTTTCATTTTACAAAAAGTAGAAATTAAGAGAGAGAAGTCAAATACTTACAACTTAGGCTCAGAAACTATCATTGCACACGCATCCTTAAATTGGTCTTTTTGTGCTTGCACACCTTTTACACGCACACGCTTTAACTGTAACTTACAACTTGACCAAAGCAAACCAAGACATCTTTCACAAGTAGCCATTCTGCCTCTGTAATTTCCAATATAACTGAATATACACAAAAAGATGGGAACCAAAGAGGTCTCCTTTGGCAAAGTTCCAGACAAGCTAAACAGGAGGTACAGCATCAGGCCACCCTAGTGTGAGCCCTGACTTTGCCCACACATGGACATTGCCACAGTTGGATCTAACTGATGCACAAAATTAAGGCAGATAAGAAAAAAGCATGCTTTTGGAGGGAAAGGGGCAGGGGGTGGTGGTGAATGATCTTATTGGAGTGACTGAATTCACATATATTTCTGCTCTGTGAAATTCTCCATGCTCCATCTTGGTGACAAATGATAATAATTTCAAAATCCTCAGATTAATTCCAGCTCCAAGCACCAGGATAAAAGATTTCAGTAAGAGCTCTCTTGCTGGATCACCTGGGCCCAGCAGAGACTATTTTCTCAGCTTCCTGAGCGATGCCTCCACCTCAGTGGAGACAGCACCGCTGCCTTGTGCACACATAGAGGGCTGCAGTTGGCAGACCTTTCATCCAAAAGGCAAGGAGACCATTGCTATCAGCTTATTATGGTGTGTGGGGCAGGGCACCTTTGCTGGTCACTGTGACCTGTGGAGAGATGAGATAGTGGGGGGAAAGGCTGGTTTTGCTATCTTTCTCTCCCAGCTCCCTGCTGGCTCTGGAGCAGGAGGGGTGTTAAATGGCTCTGCAGAGCACAGTCAGTCACTGTCCTTGGGCTCCAATGGGAAACATGGGTTTATGCTGCTGCTCCCCGAGGTGCCCTGGGCTCTCAAGGACATTGTGTAAATGTTGATTAGACAGAGTGGCGTTGACCCCGGAGATCATTAAGTGTCACAGCTATTACTGCAGGTATATTAGATTGCTGCTACTACTCGCAGGCTGAGAGATGACATCTCCTACTACGCTGTGCTCTGTGGCAGCATTTTTCACAGCAAAGCTCCTCCACTCACCACTACTGGTGCTGTAATGCTAAAAATGCTGTTTATAAAGCAATGCAGATGTCCTAGCTCCGAGTCCCTTAACCTCTGGGCTACAGCTTGCAGCAGGGGATTGAACACTCCCCCTCTGCTTCCTTTTTTTCCAGGAGATATGGGAGGAGAGGTCAAAAAACTTCTCCTGTGTTCAAACAAGGGGTCACAGAATGGAGAAGGCTGAGAAGCCCCGAGCTACTCTTTTGCAGGGCAATTAACAACTAATGGAAGCTGGGCCAGGGTACGGATGAGCTGTCTGCCTGCAAAGCCCTTCCTGTGCTGGTGATGTGCTGCAAGAATGCCAGAGGAAACATCCTTGCTCCTTGTAGACACTGTCTCCTCTCTGAATTCTGCTAAATCAGCTTGTCCAGGATGACATCCCCAAGGCGGTATGTATCCTTCCCAAAGTATGACACTTGCATGGAGCAGAGGGAGGAAATGCCTGCAAGATGAAACAGAGAAGCCAGAAACTGAGGACAGAAGATTCCTCAGCTCCCCAGTGCAGAAAAGTGATGGCATTCAGGCTGCACCCTACCCTGATGCCCTGTCTCCCTCTGTCCTAACTGGCAGCTCTGAAGAGCAGGGGATGAATCCACCATGAACTTGAACTACAGATCAGGTTAGCTGTTAAGTTGCACAGGAAGTCTGAACATTCCCCGTTGTACTGGTTTTGGTTTGGAGAGAGTTAATTTTCTTCACACTAACTCATACAGGGCTGTGGTTTGGGTTTGTGCTGCAAACAGAGCTGGTAACACAAGGATGTTTTAGATGTTGCTGAGCAGCCCCTGCACAGAGCCAGGGCCTTTGCTGCCCCTCAGTCCACCCCACCAGCCAGCAGGCTGGGAGTGCACAAGGACTTGGGAGGGGACACAGCCGGGACAGCTGATCCCAGTGACCAAAGAGATATCCCATAACATATGATGTCATGCTCAGCATGTAAAGGTGGGGGAAGGTGGGGGGACGTTGAGCGATGGTGTTTGTCTTCCCAAGTCACGGTCAGGTGTGCTGGAGCCCTGCTCTTCTGGGGATGGCTGAACCCCGGCCTGACCATGGGGAGTGGGGAATGAATTCCTTGGTTTGCTTTGCCTGTGCACAGCCTTTGCTTTACCTATTAAACTATTAAACCCAGGGGTTTTCTCACTTTTACTCTTCCAATTCTCTCCCCATCCCACTCGAAGGGAGTGAGTGAGCGGCTGCGTGGGGCTGAGCTGCCCACCAGGGTTAAATCACAACACCAGCATTTTTATTCTTATTTTAGGCCCTGTCCAAGTTTACCTCAGCCCATAAATCTGCTGATTTGGGTCACCTCTGGATCAGCCCCTTTCATTCTCCTTAGGTGTCTACAACTTTGGCAGTGTGGGCGGGCAGTGGTACGTGCCACCTTCACCAGCATCCTCTCTCCTTAGCTGCGGAGAAGCCACAGAGATTTACAGGAAGACAAAGCAGCAGGTTTCGTTCTGTCTTGGGGTTCATGGGTCATAGAGCAGCTTGAAGGGAGATATTTTTCTTTTTTTTTTTTGTGGAGATCCTTCCATTGAGACTTTGGGCTAACCTTGTTACCCTGAATTACAGTTCCGTTGGAAAGTGGGGCTGAATGTTAGCTCTCCAGCACAAAGGGGTTTTTTTTTCTATTAAATTCTATATAAATCCCTATTCTATAGGGAATTAACGTTTCCTAATTATTCCAGTACTGCCCAGAGGACACTCCCTTTTGCATAAATATGACTCATTTTTCCTACCCGTGCTAAGAAATATTCCTGACCTGGGAATATTTCTCTCCTTCAGAACATCTGCATTTGCTTGATTTTTTTTCCCTAGGGCAAAAGCCAATGGAACAAAATAAAACACCTCTAGAGAAATCACTGGGGTAGTTTTCTAATGGGATACATGCAAAGTCTAATAATCTTCTACCAGCAGTGGTGAGTATGTATGTAACTGTATTCTAGAGGGTTAAGACAGCACGTAGTGTGTCTTTCTTGAGAGGGAAGTGGCAAACCCCAGTGGCCTTACTTGCCCTCCTAAATAATAAATCATTTTAATGAATGATTTCAGGAGAAGCTACCCACCCTGCGGAAGGCATTCAGGTGCTGTTGTCAAGAACAGCTTTGGTGTCAGGGGCTGAGGACAATGATGGCTGGAGCATCACTGCTTGTGGTATTTCATCAGGCAGGTCAGAAGCAAGTCAGGACTAATTCCTGGGCTTTTTTCTTTATTATGATTCTTTCTTTTCTTTATTAGGAGTGGGGGAACACAATAACAACTTTGGGGCATTTTTAAATTAAACAACAAGGGTGAAAAAGAAAATCAAACTGAGTGTAAGTGATTGATGCTGCTTATTTGCTCATATGTTGCCAGGGAGCTCCAAGGAGAGCAGGGAACAACCAATAGCAGGCAATGGGGGTGGAGGAGGCCTTTTTAATTATATCACATCATTTTTCAAACTAATATTATTTTATCTCTCACAGGATCTTAAATAAACATCTCTGAAACACATCATGTTACATTCTTGCATGTGGATTGCCTGCTCAGCTACGGTTAACCACTGACTTCGTGTTTAGTTTCCCGTTTAGGCAGGCTGCTCTGTCACCCTCTGCACTGTTGGAAAGATAATAGCCTAGAAGAGAGAGGAAATTGGAGAAGACCTGCAAGAATGCATTCAGCATCCAAAGGACCCCGCTGTCAGAAAGCCTCTCCATGTCAGCATGCATGCAGCAGGATGAGCAGAGCGTTGGCCAGCACAAAGGGCTGCATGCACAGACAGAACAGGTCAGCTCTGTCACCACAGAGATGTCCCCTCCCTGGGGAACTGGAAGGGCTGCGCTGAATGGGGCAGGCCAGGAAGAGGTGGAGAACAGCCAGGTGAAATCAGAGCATCACAGAATCTCTTGGGTTGGAAGAGACCTTTAAGATCACCAAGTCCAACCACAGCCTAACCCTGTCTAGTCCACCTCTAGATCATGTCCTCAAGCATATCTACACGCCTTTTAAATACCTCCAGGGATGGTGACTCCACCACTTCCCTGGGCAGCCTGTTCCAATATTTGATTACCCTTTCAGTAAAGAAATTCTTCCTGATATCTAACCTAAATCTCCCCTGGTGCAACCTGAAACCATTTCCTCTCCTCCTGTTGATTGTTACCTGAGAGATCTACACCTGTAGATCATTACAGATTGTTACCCTCCTTGCAGGTAGTTGTAGAAAGTGATAAGGTCTCCCCTCAGGCTTCTTTTCTCAAGACTAAAAAGCCCCAGCTCCCTCAGCCATTCCTCATAGGATTTGTGCTCCAAACCATTCACCAGCTTCACTGCCCTTGTCTGGATGTCCTCCAGCATCTGAACACGCTTCTTTTAGTGAGGGGCCCAAAACTGGACACACTACTCGAGGTGCAGCCTCATCAGACTTGAGTATAATGGAACAACCACTTCCCCGCTCCTGCTGGTCACACCATTCCTGACACAGGCCAGGATGCTGTTGGCCTTCTTAGCCACCTGGGCACACTGCTGGCTCATGTTCAGCTGGCTGTCTACTAACACCCCCAGGTCCTTCTCCTCCAGGGAGCTCTCCAGCCACTCTGGCCCAGGCCTGTAGCACTGCCTGGGGTTATTGTGACCAAAGTGCAGGACCTGGCACTTGGCCTTGTTGAACCCCACAAAGTTGGCCTCTGCCCATCAATCCAATTGTGGATGGTACACAAAAGCTACACTGGTTGTGCTGGAAACTGGGTTTTTTTTCTGTTCCTGAGAAGGTGGAGGAGCAGTTGTGAAACCCAAAAACCAGAGAGATCCTCTCATTCATCAGTGAAGCCACAAAGCTCCAAGTTATTTTGGGTGTCTAGTGTCCCTCATGGTGCTTCACTGCACCTGCAGTGCTCTCAAGAAAGGTGCAAGAGGGGATATCATTTCCCTACCTGGTCTGGAACTTGCCTACTCTTCTGTTGCATGCTGCATTCTCCAGAGTATGCACCATGATACAGTCCTCATTGTTCAGTCCAGTATACATCAAGCTCTCCTGACGCTTAGGCATTTTTTCACATTCATATGTGCATCTGGTCAAAAATCTCAGTACCTCCAGGGGACCTTCTCTCTCAGGCATGGAAGACATATGTTCAGGTAGTAGTTGCCCTGGCAGGATGAAGGCCTAACTCAGGATACAGTGAAAGGCTGTGGAATACAGGCAAAGTAATAGATCTTAAGGAAGATATTGAGAGCTGAATTCTGTAACTAGGATTCTGTTGTGGAGTAATGTGAACAATCCACAGAGACTGTATCCACATGAGGATGCTAGGATATGCCACAGAACTTCCCAAATTCCTGCCTTTGCAGTGCTCCAAACTAGGTGCATGCGCAGACCGTGTCATTGCTCCCCATCAGCCAGCACACCCAGGTTTCCTTTGCGTTCAGAAACTGGAGAGAAGGGGGTGGGGGAGATGCAGGGTCAGAACATGGTGAAGCAAATCAGGAGTTAGCAACTGGGAACTGCCAACCAATCTGGTAGCAGAGATGCAGCCACAGAAACTGGGGCTTCCTGCAATTACATCAGTATTGGCTTGTACTTAAAAGACTGAGCTAGTGCAAATCCACAAAAAACCTCACCAAAAACACTGAACACAACTCACTCCATGCGAAGTATTCAATACAAGATCCGTGGCTGCAGAGCAACTGCAGTGATGCTAACTCACAAACGAACACTAGTGGCTGGGCAGGAAGAAGGCAGTGGGCATAGTTTTATTGCCCTCTCCTGTCCAACAAAGTGTCTGCTGGGGGAAGCTCAGTTACTGCTACCTCCACCAAGTGACCTGCAGGTCACATCACTCTGCAGCTTATGGGCTACCACCACGAGGTAAGCAGGAGGCAGGACACCTCATGGAGCTGACCTAAGGACACTGTTTAGGGACTCAAATGATTTTCACCCAGACATAGTTCAAAAGCCTGAAGAAGATATCTGCAACAAGAAGAGAGCGGTTGGGCTCTTTTTCATTCTGTTTGTTTGTGAAAGAGATATGCACGTTTCTTCTCAGTCAAAGCCAGGTGCCTTCTTTCCCCTCAATTCTCAGGGATAAGCCATTTTTCTTTAGCGCATTCCCAAAGGAAGAACACCTTTTCCTGCATAGCATATTGACACAATACCAAGACACTGCTTGGCCCAGAACTAAGTGCAGAAATAAGCTTGATATGTAAGACCTGAGACCCTACCTTCACGGCTCCAGGTTTCCATGAGCGTCTCCAAGTCAGAAAGCTTGACGTCATATCAAACTCTTCTATCGGATGATTTACAAAGCAAAAAACCATACAGCTCTGATGAGGAAGATGTACACTTCACCCCAGAGGACCACTGGAGAAAAGAAAAATAAAGGGGTGGAGTGAAAAAGGTTAAAATGGAGACTGACTGGCAAAGTTGGGGTGAGGAGAAGTCCCCGCATTTCCTGTGTGGTTTTATGTCTGTGGAGTCTGTTTTTGCAATGATTAATATAACAAACGAGGGACTCACAAAAAGGCTCCTAATGCTCACTGATCAGAAGTATAATGACGTGTAAGCTGCAGCTGTTCCAGTGGATTTCTGAACAGCAGGCTCTTGTTGAATGAGCCCCATGATTATTTATCTCCATCATGGGCTCTTTATTCCAAGGTATTTGTTGTCTTCCCTGCATTTTGACCGGCTGTCCTTACGCATAGAAAGCCCTGATAATGGATTTTTTTATTAGCCTCCTCTTCCTCCTGCTTCTGCAAACACAATGCAGCTCCGAATCTCTGCGTTATGAAAGGGAAGGCACTGCCAGTGTTTTAACAAGGGCCTCCCACAGCATTCTCCCCCATTAGCCTCATAAACACAGGGCAGCGCCTGAGCATGTGCTGCGGAGAGAAGGGTCAGGAGACTATTTATTCTCCCCATTTAAACAAAAATGCTTTCTCGTGAGCAAGGAAAGAAGCAAACAAATAAATTAAGCTGTGGCTTGATGGAAGCATTTATACTGTGTCCTTGGGAAATGTACCGAGTGTGGGGATAGTGCAGGCCAGTGTTTAACTTGGCTGATTTGAAATGGTTTGTGTGTAAGTGGAGACCTTGCGGGGGCACTGAGTGCATCCTGCTGCTTGATTTTTTTTTCTTCTTTTTTTTTTTTCCCCTTTTTTTAATATCTTGTGTCTGGTTCAATCTGCTCTGTTTCAAGGTAAAGTGCTCGTTCTTTGGAGTCACTTTGTGACAGCTCTGTGACTGGAGTCGCGGGCCTGGGGCTTGGAGTGACAAGGCCAGAGGCCTAATTGTGGTAGCCACAGACCTGCTACCTGGTGCTGAGGGAATGCGGTTTTCCCGTTTCCCAGATCAGGATAATGTCTGTACACCCACCTTGCAGCTAATGTATCACTGCTTGGGAAATGGGAAATATTTTTACTATTTTCCTGAGACCCACTGCAGGCAGGCATGGCTGGTCAGAGTCTTCTCGAGCAGGAGGAAAAACTCTAAGCTAGTGACTCTTGGCTGTGTCCCCCAGCCCTTCGGCTTACTGCTGCCATGAACCTGCACACTTGGTCCAGTGGAAGCCAGATGTTGCACTCCAGAATTCATTGCCCCAAAGCAGAACATAGTTAACGAAAAACCTCTCTGGATGGTACGAATTGGTGTAGCATTTGTGATGTCAGCAGGGTTATGCTGACTTACATCCAGCAGCAACAGGACTTTAGATGCCCATATTTATTCACATTTTAATATGAAAATACATGTTTCTGTTATTGTATTTCATTTTCAGCTGGTTCTTTTTATCCCTTTTTTCCCCTGGGATGACATCATTGGAAGCCTGTTAGTAACGCTTCTCTCCCTGTCACTCACTAGACCAACATGTATTATCTCCCTATATGATTCAACTGGAGCTGTAAACTAAAAAGGCTCTTTGATTATCGTGTTTATGCAAGGTCAGCAGAAAGAGCTTGCCTGTTATTTTTAAGAGCATTTTAAACATTATTTCACTTTTTTTTTTTCCTGAATATGTAAACACAGAAATGCAAAGGCTGACTTTTTGACGCGTTCCTGCGCTCTTTCACCGCCGTACCTTCTTCCTGGAAACCAGTGTTACGCAGGCTGTACAGGGGAGGGCACGAAGCCTGTGCATTCCCTGAATGGTTTGGCTCCATTTTAAAATGGCTGATGAGTGGCAATGAACCAAAACCCAACGTACAAACGAAGCCTCCAAACCAGTATCAGAGTGGGCATGGGCTCCTCCAGTCAGGCAACTTTGGATGAAGAACACACACAATTAAAAAAGGAGGGGAGCCTGAAATCAAAGGCTTGCTGCAGCTTGCTGAGACAGAAGTCACGGCAGCATGCCATAACCCCTAGTCACAGAACGCTGGAGCCATAGCCACAAGGCTGTGTCTTTCACAGGCTGGCTGAGATGTGATGCAAAGGCAGGAGGGCAGGCAGGTTTGGGGGTCTTTGACATTTCCAGGAAACCTCTCGCTCAGAAAGTCAGGTGGCTGGGACTGTGATGAGATGCAACAGCTGAACGGACCAAACAAACGGAGGCGGCATCAGGCCCAAAGGACAGCAGATGAGCCCAAACTGACAGAGTGGGTGGCAGCTTTGGCTCACCAGCTGCCCCTACCCTCAGGAGGGACAGTCATATCACATCCAAGAAGGGGTCAATAGAGGTTGTGGAGCGGTATTGGGGTCCTTGGAGAGGGCAGACATGCCTTGTGCAACACTGCAGGAGACCTCTGCAGTTCATTCTTCACCACAGGTGCTTCACATCAATGACTGTAAAGCTCTTGCGCTCCGCAGGCATTGAACTCTCCTTTAGCCCTGGGTCTTGTTCTGGGTCTCCTACAAGAATCTCTTCTTAAGAGGCAATGAGCACTTGCTCATCTTCCATGGCTGCATATACCCCACAGAGCTGGAGTGTGCTTCTCAGCTCCTGCATGAGGGCACACATGCTGGCCATGATCTTGTGATGTATCAGGTTAAGCCTGAGAAGAAGACTAAGCCCGCAGGGAGTCAGGGATGCAGCACGTACTGCAGTGGGTGCCTCTGCCCTTCCTCTGCGGGGTGAGCCTGTCGGGGGTCCAGGGAAGTAGTTCAGAGCTGGCTGAGCTGCAGGCACTGAAACATAAGGACCTGCAGGATGGAGGCAGCAGGGAAGTCTTGTGCAATTGTATTGATTGCATCAAGGCTAAATTTGCTCCTTTAAGTGCTGAGAATGCATCGTGATTATTATTAGACACCAGTGCTTTTCTTGTTGCGAATTGTTGCATATATTAATACTCATAGGAACTGCACAAAATTACTTGTCCACGGCTTTTTATAATATCTAGGGTATAAAAAAGAGAAAGAAAAAAAAAAAAGGGTGGGGGTGCTTTTAACCAGATTGTAACATTTTTGTTTCACACAGCTGATGGGGTGTCTGCTCTACAGCCATCCATTTTCTGCTTTAAAGGTCATGTTTAATTTTCTAAATGAGCCCACCTCCCTGAGCGCTCAACTCTCTACAATGTCTTTTCTCTCTCCATGGCAAGACATCACTGCATTTTTCCTTCGCTACCATGCTGAAAGGGTGCTCGTGCTTACAAGGCGTGTGTGCAGTGAGGGAGAAAAAACATCTGCCACCAGTGACTTCCTAGACATGGAATATTTACAAACCTTGTTAGTTGCCATGAATATGTCATGCCTGGTTGATGCCCTTATGGGCTAAGTAAAATTATAGGAAGGGTATTCTCTTTCCTGCTCCCCTAAGGAAAATGGCCCCATTTTCTAAAGGTAGCACATAGGTGTGAGATCCCTGGGGAAAGAACATCCTATAATTCACCTAAACCCAAAACCAGCTGGCCATCTCTAAAAGTTCTGTCACTGGTACACAACTGCAGGCTCTGTCCCGAGTCTCACAGCAGTGTGGGACCTGACACGTGCCAGTTTTGCTCTATCCTCCTGCCAGGGGAATGGCATTAAATATTTTCAGTGGTGGAGCTGTGCACCAGCTAGTCGTAACCCACAGAAGTGATTATCTGATGTCAGTATTGTTGTTAGCCCCCCACACCCACATTCTCCAGCATTTTTTTCCAGGCTCTGTCACTGTGGAAGGCTTTGAGGGTCACATCTGTAACGTTCTAAAATGCCAAATACCATCTAATCATAGAATCATTGAGGTTGGAGAAGACCTTTAAGATCATGAAGTCCAACCATCAACCTAACACTGCTGTGCCCATTAAACCATGCCCCGAAGTGCCCCATCTACACATTTTTTGAACACCTCCAGGGATGGTGACTCCACCACTTCCCTGGGCAGCCTGTTAAATGACAGATATGGAAGGTACATGGCTCTCCAAAGTATTCTCATGACTTCTGAAAGGGTATGTTCTTTTCCAAAACAGTCTCCTTTCGCTGGGATCCATTTTAATGAGCTCCTCTTCTCTATTGTTTCCAGAAGCCATCTTCTTAATTCCCTTTAGCCTATCAGTACCTCCTGACAACATCTTTCTGTTCTCATTTGTGTTACACGCTGCAGTCCCCAACTCTGCTTCTCTTGCAAGATGGTTCTGAGTAGGCCACAGCAAAGTAGCTGAGCCTCAGGGTCTCTGGGAGGCCGGTTACTTTGTAATGAGGCAGCGGATTACCCTTAGAAGTTCATGTAAGCAAGTTAAACGTTATGTAATAACTGACTCAGTCTAAGTGAAACAGACACTGTAAACATGATGAACATGCATATGTCAGGAGTCAGAGGGCTGGAATCTCTCTTCCCATGCCAGCACCTATTTCTGTAACAAGACCTTTTATTAGTCTTCATTCAGTCTGCCTAGCATTTAGCTGAAGAATTTGGAAATGCTCACAACCGCTTGCATTGGCCAAATAATCTTCACAACAAGACTTGAATGGTAATATCTGGGATTCACCCAGATACAAAGCTATTAAAGAATCACTTCACTGCCTTTTGTTGAGCTTTAAAATCTGAAAATTTTTAAAAATGTTAGTTTTTGTCCAGGTACACCTGACTGTTCCTCTAGCCTTTTCTCATGAACAATTGCCTCCCACTTTAAAACAAACCCTTACTGCTACCTCCCTGCTTCTGTATCGTAACAGCTACAGAGAGCTGTTCGCAGAGAACACCTCCATGGTCCTAGGAAGGTTTCAAAATCTTCTTCAGCGAGGAATGGAGAGCAGAGATAGGCAGAGCAGCAGACCATTGCCTTCAGCTTTCCTACAGGAGCACTTTACTGATATTGGCTCATATTTTCTCCCCTTGAACTGTGGAGCCAATCTTTGTGTGCCCTCTTGGATGTGTAGGTTCCTCTTTATTTGGCACACCACCTGAACGTCAATGGGCACAATTACAGTGCTTTACAATTCAATGGTACTTTCCAGCACATCTGCACGCAGATACGTGCCTTATGCTCTCAGCTATACAGTGATTTGTCTCTAAACTTGCATTCCTTTTCCCTCTCATGCTTGAACTCTCAGGTTTGCAACTACTGCCACTTACCAGCTAAAGAGTGCTCAGTCAGACACTGCAGCGTGTGGGCTCTGACCCTTCCTACAGCGTGCAGCACCGTGCAGCTCACACAGAAAGCAAAACAAATGCACTTTGTGATCCCACCTGCCTTTTAAAGGCCTGTTAGGGAGCTGGCTGCTGCAGCTCAAAGAAAAGCAGGTGTAGGAAAATAGGAGTGTGTTATGGGCCCAGCCCCACAAAGTAATGAGCACCCTCAGAAATCTCACATTCCCAAGATCCAGCTCGGAGTCCTTGAACAGTTTATCATTAGAGCCAAGATGCCCCACTTAAATAAAATGCTCTTGTCAGGGTTTGTAAGCAAAGGACCTGGTTTGGGGAACACGGAAGTGCAAACTGCCAAAGGTCATGGGGATGGCAAACAAAAGGCACAGAGCCAGAACCAAGATAAAAGATGTGATTAAAGTGGTACCAGCAGGCGAAAGGCTGTGGTCTAAGCGGGGACAGGGTGCACCTCAGTGCAACTCAACAGGAAAAGGTGCTACCAAGCAGAGACTGAAAGACTGGCAAGAGGCTGCTGGTGGCCAGAAGAGTAGATAAATCTGGAAGCAGCACGAACCAGTCTGTTATCTGGCTGAAGCAGTCAGGCAGCACTCCCTGATAGACAAATTCAGGAAGCAATGACATTAAATAGATGTAAACAAGCTGTCTCAGCACTAAAATTTTGTTACTAACCAATTAAATTTCATCTTCAACTCTTAGCTGGCGGCCCTGGCTCACAGCCCCTTCGCTCTTATTGTTTCAGAAAGATAAAACATGTTGTATACTATTTCCATAAAAATCGGGAGATGGATGGAAAGCCCTTCCCTTCTCTAATGAGGCTGAAAGACTCCTTACCCTACGTATCAGAGAAGCCTGTCACATTTACATTAATTGATGCTGTGAGTTTTAGGGTTGTTCTGAAAGTATTCAGGACCAAATGAGAAATGGAAGGCCCATGAAAACATGTGGTTGAAGTGGATCAGGCTGTGCATTAGAGACACCTGTGATTTCCAAATCCTAAATTCAGCATTCACATCACACTGAACAGTGAGGGAGGGAGTGGGGTAGGGGGGGGAGGGGGAGGGGGCAGAGGATCTTTGGCAAGCAGCTGTTTGTTTCATCTCCTAACAGACTATTTTTACTAATGCTGGGAAAAAGTCCATAGAACAGAAATGTCCTGTCCTGCTGTTACAGCCATGGCCTGCCTCATTCTGCCAATGATTTTGACCATGCAAGAGTTTTTGTAACTGTAAATGACAATGCTGCTTCTAATTCTTATGTTTCAGCTTATACCTCTTCAGTCTTTTCCATGTCCTTGGAGCTAATGATTTCAGCACAACTTTCATTTCACATCACCCTCACCATTTACTGAAATGGATCTGTCCTGGGGCCTGGGGACAGTTTCTTCTTTTTATAGCAGCTTTTACATCTGGATGGAGCTCTTTCATTTCCAGGCATGGTCCATTGCGTAACAAGCGACAGTAAAGTTGAGAGATCTGGGGGGGGGGGGGGGGGGGGGGGAAATACCATGTTTTAGAGAAAGCAGAAACTTTTTTGAAACACTGCAAAGCTTAAGCCTTTATTCTCGGCCGGCCAAACGCTGGTGATCTTTATGAACAACAAGTATCTGTAAACAGAGGGTGATTCCAGGCCAGGACTGAGCCCAGCTTGACCTACAGCTCTCCAGCTGCCTGCTGCACCGTGCAGAAGGCTGCTTTTGAAACACAGCCATGAGCACGGCTACATACCAGCCAGCATCTCCTTCTTCACCGCAAATCCGTGTAAAGCCAGACCTTAAAAAAGAGCATTCCCTGCTCCTGAGGCGAACGTCGCTCTCCCACTGCCCTGCCTCTGAAACGGCGTTTACCGTGGAGCGGGTGAAGAGAGACGGGGAGTATTCATGGTACTGATATTAATCACAGTAATAAAGCAGCCCGGGGACGCTCCAGGCTGGAGCTCGTTATGAAGACAAGGAGGGCTGCATGCCCGCCGCGCCGCTGCCCTCGGCCCCTCGCCGGCGCCTCCCGGCAGGTACAAGCTCCGCGGCACAGAAACGGGCTCCGGGGCTCTGCCGGGCCTCGGTGTTGCCCGGTCGGAAAGGCCAAGCGGGGGACGGCCCGGAGGCAATGGGGCGGGCGGCGGCAGCCGGTGAGGGAGGAGAGGGGAGGGTCCCGTCAGGGACGCTGTGGGGGGGTGGTGCTACGCCCCAGCGGGTGGCTCATCACCTCGTTCCGCGCCCCCCGGCCGTGGCCGCGCCGAGTGCCGGACCAAGCCCCGCGGCGGTCAGGGGCCGGCGCAAGCCCAAGGGGGGAGCGGGCATGTATGGCTTTTCCCTGCTGGGGCCCGTGTGTGACACCCCTGAGGCCGGAGCACCCCTGCCCGCGGGTGCCCGGCCTCCGCCCCGAGCGCGGCCGCTGCTCTCCCCGCCGCGGTGGCGGGGTGCCCGAGGTGGCGGCAGCCGGTGGCCCTGCCTTTTGTACCGTGGGTCGTCGCCTCGCTTTTTCCCCCTGAAATGGATTCACCTTGTCCATTCATCATCACCGCAGGCAATCTAATTACAGCCCTGTCTGAAAAGGAGAGGCTCATTTATAACAGAGACTTTGTTATGAAAGTGTAATACCTCGAACTACATTTTTGCAACATTTTTTAAAGAAAATTAATTAATTGTCGGGTGCATTTTAAAATAACCAGCCTCCTGAGGTTGGCACGGCGGCACCTCGCTGCGTATTCCTTCCCCACCCGGATCGCCTGTCGTGTGACAGGGAACTGCTAAAATTATTTTGGCAGAGAAATGGTCTCGGAGGCTGTTGTTTATTTTCTATGGCAGAGGAATATCTCGGAATGCAGCCTGCACCTCTGCCCTGTGGGACTGTCTCTAATTGCATGCGGTGCGCTGCAGAAGCATTTGAAATGCACAGTTCAGAAAGCAGAATTAAACGGGGAGGGGGGGACCCACATCTAGCGTGCGCCCGGCTCGCTCTTTAGAAGAGCCAAATGTAAGAATACGCTTCTCTGAGGAGCACAAAAATGGATAGCAGAGTAAGGCAACTAATCTCCTGCTGCCATGCACGCAGCTCCACCACCAGTGAATCAGCGTAAGAGCTGAGGACCTGGGCCTTGGCTCCTGCCAGCCTTCCTCTCACCCACCCCGTTCCTTTGTTTGAGCAGTCTCAGTGATGCGATCGGGTCAGGTAGGTGCTGCTCAGGAGGGGTTTTAGGCAGAATTGGGACAAATGCAAAACATGGCATACACCTCGCCAGCTGAAAAGCCTTGAGCGGACCACAGCATCTCTTAACCTGAGGCAGGTTCTGTCCTGAGCTGGAGACAGTAGAAAGTAGGATATGGAAGAAAGAGAAAGCCTTTGCAAGAACTGTATTTCAAGAAGATACCAGGGAAATGGTTTGCCGTTTTCCATGGCAGAAATGGACACCCAAGATTCTTAAAACCACAGCAGGTGTGAAGGGAAGAAAATTTTCCAAGGAGAAATCTAAGGGTGGGGATAGGATGGTAGGACCACATCTGAAATCTAACTCACTGACTTTTATCTGTTGGTGCAGTGCTAAAAAAAAAGAGATGGAGCCAGCATAGGTACCATTAGGAACAAGGCCTCCCAGAGACAGAAAAATTTGCATCTTTTGGCCAGCTGAAGTCCTCGTGTAAGTCGGGTGCTGTACAAAGTACGTGCTGCATTAAGGCTGTACACATCTTCTTATACGTGGCACTCTTCACTACCCTCTCCCTCTCCAAGGTAATGCTTTTAAGGCTAACGTTTGAAACTGGACAGAGGCACTTGGTCTCATTACTTGGAAGAACAAACCACAAAACATGTAAGATACAGCCCCGTGGCTAGTGAGAAGAACAGGTTTTGTGAGCATTTTGCCACATGCTACTCTAGATTCTGACCAAAACCAGACAGCCTCTGCACAGAGCAACCTGGCCTCCTAGGTCTATGGGCCAGTGCGGGCAATCACAGGTTTTCTCTTCCCAAACTCCACACTGACCAGCACAAGCCAGCCTGGGGCTGGAAGCAGTGTTACAACAGTGTGACACTGGGTCTTAGCTTTAAAAAACCCCCCACCGAACGTAACAGGTCATTTATCCCAAGAGGTCTGCCTTGAGTATACCTTCCGCCCACACGCTCAGTTCAATTAAAAGACAGGCAGATGCCTTTTCAGGTTGGAGGCCTACATCCCTGTGAGGACAGGGAATAAATGCATGACTGGGAATGGGTGGAGAACAAGAGGGACTGCAATGAAGAGATTAGAGTGGCTGCCCAGCTAAAGTATGCCTTCATCTCTGCAGGATTTTTTTACTTGACTGCTTAATGGTTCTTACTTCACAGGGTTTGCATTATACATTCTTGTCTGTATCTATGCAGTACTAACCACGGAATGCTGCACGCTTTAACCCGTAGTTTTGCTATTTTGATACTGAGCTACATGCCTGCTCTAATTAGGTATTCATACAGTGATAAACACTCATTTCTTATACACATTATGCAGAACCTTGCATGTTTTCCTGTATTTTATTTTATTTCTTTTGTAGTGTTTAAAGCAGGACATGATTTATTTGAAAGAGGAAAAATAAAAATATTTATAAAAGGGCCCAGCACCAGCAGAGAAAAATGCAAAGTGTAGACCTCAAAAAATTGGAGGCCAGCCCAGAGCTTGGGATCTCTAGACCTTTTGCCAAGGTCTGGTGAAAAATGTCATGGAAGTCCACTAGCTTTTTGCCAGGTTTTGGGGGTAATTTTCTGCAGATCATCTCAGCAGGAATCTGTGCACTTGCTGCGCTGGAGCTTCAGATCTGCTAAACCAGCCAGGTGCTGTGTTGCTGGGTTTGTATGGTAACGGTGGCAGCCGCTCTCCAAAAGACCCCAGGAAATGTGTCATCTCCTTCAGCAATACAGGGAACATCCTGTATTTGGGGTCTCACCAAAACCTGGACAAAATTTATTGACCATTTACTCAGTTAATGTACTCATTGGCATTGTAGTGTGCTGTTTGTATATCCCTGGGTGGATCCAAACAGTTACATCCCTCATGGTGTCCTCTTTCTGCTTGCCATTCACTCAGAGCTAACACCACAGAAACACTAGCACTACAGCAGTGGATTTCTCTGTCATCCAGTGGAAATCGAAAGGGTAGCTCATGTGACTTGACAAGTCCCACTGCACATACTGAATTTTGGCCACCTTCATATGTGTGTTTTCACCTCAGCCTTGTGGGTTATGTCAATATTTTAATGGCACAGCCTTTGGACTTGATACCAATCTCGTGTTTTCTGTTATCCATTGATGGTGTCTTCTATGAAGTAATAAACCTGCAATGATATAAACATAGTAGGAGCAATGGGAGAATTTCTAGAGTGAACAAAAAAAGTCCTGAACTTGACAGAAGCTTGAATCTCAATGTAGAAACTTACTGTTGTCATGCTCTGTTTGATCATTTTGGTTCTTTTTGAGGGAAATCCACAGCCACACACACAAAACAGCTATCTTAAGCGGTCTGTGTAGTAAAAAATAGATGTATTTGGGAAAAATGTAACATCGCTGACTGCTACTATGTAATGTGGAATACAGCCTAAAGCTATATGCTATGCAAAATGAAAGAGCATGCCAGAAATAGTTTGAAAAAGTATATGCTGTTCATTGTATTGTTTGTTGTTGGGTTTTTCTGAGCTAGACAACGGATACTATGTCAAAATGCCGTGTTCTGTACAAAGATAATTTTACAACCATTTGCATAAAAATGATAGGTTTTAAGGTCTGGCTTTACCTGGAAAGAAAGGAAGATGGAGATGAGGGGCACAGAGCTCTCTCAATATCGATTTTTAGATTGTGTGATACATACATTTCTTTCTAAAATCATCATGAGAAAGCAGGGACACTACTAAAGTAACCCTTATCTCCTGACTTGTTTCAGCTTGACAGCTTTCTCTGCCCAGTAGGCTCTTCTCACTCTGTTATAACAGGTAGCCCAAAGATTAACTACCACCTGTAAGGTAGCAGGTATTGCCAGGTGTACTTTTTATTACAAGCTTTGCAGTATGTATTGTGCTTCTTAAAGCCCCAGCTTCTGGATTCAGGTGCTTCCTTCAGCTTTAGCGTGAAAGGTTTTTGGGGTAAACCTGGAATATGTAGCTTCAGGGATCCAATGAGAGAAAAAGACAAGGGAGACTCTTGTCACCTCACTAGTGTGGGAAGTTTGATGGTAAGTCCCAGAAGCTATGGAGACTCTGCCTGTGCTTTCATCCCCTCACATCAGTGCACTGCATCCACCAGCTTCTTCAATGCTATCATGGCATGATGGGTGCTGCTTGATGTGCTCTCTGTCCAATGCATCTCTGATCCTCACTTCCCTTCCATTTATTTCACTGTTGTCCCACATAATCAGTTCTTTTTCTTTTCTTTCTTTTTCTTTTAGCCCTTACCCATCTCAGGGAACTTTGATGGTTTTGCAAGGGTCCTAAAAGAAGCATTGCAAAAAAGGAGTGGCTGGCTCTCACGGACAGAAGCCACATCAGTACCAGCAGTCAGCATAACTGCACATCTGTAGTGCCTACTTAGTGTCCCTGTGCTTCATAGCACAGCCAGGCACATGGATGGAGAAGACAGGAAAATGTTTCTTCTTCACAGGCAGCTCTTACAGTAGTGAGTTGTCCCTGAACAGCTGTCCTTGGGCTTCCCATGATAACTGATTTGGGTTTCTATCTCTTGCCACTGAAGCTGGAATTTTCCTTCCCTTTTGTATTATGCTTCCTTTCTGTATTAATGCACTTTATATTACCGACTGACAGGTGCCAGGAGAGTAAAAGTGCTCTGTAGGCCAGCAGATTCTGAATGTTTCAGACCAGAGGAGCTTTATAATGTTCTGTGGAGGAAGCAGAAATGCAGTTTTGAGTCACCCAGAGAAGTTAAGCTTCACTTGCTTTTTAACATGGTTTAGCTTCGGAATGAATTCATTTCTGTGTGAATTTCCAGGAAAATAGACTGTGCTTTAACATTTCAGAGTTAGACAGGCTTTGGCTCTGAAGCCTCCAAGAGGCCACATAATCGGTATGAACCCTTTCATCCATCACAGAGACGACACGTCAGGTGTTTGGAAGCACAGAATGATGCTACACAACAGTTGGGGAGAGGCAGTGAAAAATGCTGTGCTCTGTGGGAGCTGTAAGAAGGAGTTAGGTAGACTGAGAGCATTTATTCAATGGGGACATGGCTGGGGCACATGCACCCTTTGTGAAAAATGCTGTAGTATCTTACATCAACAGAAGCAGCTACGGGCCTTGCAATGTGTCTCCTTTGGACAATAAGGAGAATAGCAATCCTTTTCAACACCTTGAAGAGAGCACACCTCACAGTCCCTGACCCTTTAGTATTAGTCTCCAATCTAGCCTTTACAAAGCCCAAAACTTCTCAGGTGGTCCTGGGGGACGGGACGGGACACAACAACTCACACTGAGCTGTATCACGTTATCAGGCCTGCTAGTGGCCCGACACATCGTTCATCTTTGTTTATTTCCAGATGATCTCCTTTGATTGTTCATTTTTATTGATGTGCAGAGTCAGCTAGTGGAAGCCATATCATAGGAGTCCTTATAGCTGCTCATGGGAGAAAGGAAGCTGAGAACAACACACTTCTTTTAACAATAGAAGGGACAGAGCATGGGGACTGGGCGTGGAACCAGTGTTTCACTGAGACATGAATCCAGGAATAAAAAATAATCACCTGCTTTAGTTTTAACTGCCACAGTCGAATTTTTAGATTAAAAACTATGAGATCTATCGTAAACCATGGGTAGGCTGATGATTTCATTTGTATGAGATTCTTCTCTGGCTTGAAACAGATGACAGTGGACTGTTGTGGCCTGAATTAAGTCACACCACCTGTGAGTGCTGCAGTGCTGGATATGCTGGAACTCCAGTGTGAACTGGAGTCAAAAGCAGCCAAGTGGTACGGCACGATAGTTGGTGCTACAGAAGCAGGGAAGTGCACAGGTAAAGGAGAAGGCAACAAAGATTTGCCTCATGGCCTTGTTGTGGGAAGCTTTTTAGTAGAGCACATTAAAAAAAATCAGGGGAGTGGTCTTCTCTTGATAAAAGTGTTTTTGTCAAAATGCAGTTATTTTGTAGAAATTAAAATGGGAAAATGAGAAACAATTATCTTTTTATTTTCTCATTTCACTGTGATAATGCCAGATTGCTTCATTTGTGCAAGTGAAGATCACAGAACTACAGACGGTTTTGGGTTGGAAGGGACCTCAAAGCTCATCTAGTTCCATGGGCAGAGACACCCTCCACTAGCCCAGGTTGCCCAAAGCCCCATCCAGCCTGGCCTTGAGCACTGCCAGGGAGGGGGCAGCCACAGCTTTTCTGGCCTCACTGCCCTCACAGGAAAGAATTTTTTTATATCCAATCTAAATCTACCGTCTTTCTGTTTACACTCATTACCCCTCATCCTGTCACTCCATTCCCTTGTAAACATTCCCTCTCCAGGTTTTCTGTATCCCCCCCAATAGACACTGGAAGGCTGCACGTTTCATCTGATTTTCTCATTAGATCTGGACTTTTCTGTTGCAACATTTGCTATTGTATTTACATATTTCTATCCATATATTCCATATGCATATTGCCTCAGTGTGCAGAAGTATATAATCTGGGTTTGCAGAAACATTTATATCTTACTTTTTGTTCTGGTTTGAAAAGTTAGGTTGGTTTTATAACAGTCATCTTCACACACACACACAAACACACACACACTCACACACACCCCTGCCCCTCAAGAACAGACATACCCTCTTGGGAAACAGACTTTTGTGGCACCTCTGCTTCTAAATTAGAATTCATTTTGCCTTCAATATTGCATGCACAGCAAAACCTTCTGAGGCCAAAGAGGATGTGTGTTTTGGATCAGTCCCTGCTCTGAGCTCAGGTGTTGGTTCTAAGGACTTCAGAGTGATTGAGTAGTAACCAATCCGTGAATGACAGATGTCTTCCTAGTGCTTTTTAGAGTAATCTGGATTGCTTTCAGCTACTTTCCACACTGTCTTTATGAGTCCTTCCTCTCATGCCCTGATGGTGCCATTCTCAGTTCCACCATGAAGTCAAGTCACAACCCTGTGGAAATGTACATGGTAGAAGAAGAAGCTGTCCAGAAAGTCCCAGTTTCAGCAGAGTTTCCTTCTTCAGAGGTAGGCCGGCATGCTGTGCACGTGCCAGCTTTCTAAGCTTGCAATGCCTTTCTTTGGACTCTCTGTACCACTGACTTGCATTTTGGGTTGGCATTTAAAATGTAATGCTTAACAGTGACACTGGGAGGAATTAAACAGCAGTGGGAAATGGAACAGGGTTTAGGAAACAGCGGGTTGTGAATGGCAGTTCTTGTGCCTCGCTTCAGTATCCTCAAGCATCGGTCCGCAATTAGGGGAAGAAGAAAAGAGATTTGAGAGGCGGAGATGTTTTTCCCAAGAGGGTATGTGTGTGCAGAGGGGGGCAAGTGCTAATTGCCCCCCACCCTGTTCCTTGTGTCCAAGCCAACCTGGCAAAGAAATCAAGTGGGATTAAGTACCAATGTAAACCAGAAAGGCAAGAGGAGCGGTGCCTTTCCCAGCAACCGTCTTATGCTTTCCCTACACCAGCAGGGCCTTGGGAGGCTGCTGCTGCTGCATTGGTGGAGGATGACTGAAACGTGCCTTCGGAGCAGCAAAAGTCAGTTCTTTAAAAATTTCCCAGGTGAGTGTCAGTGTGCCACTAATCAAATTGAGGGCTGATTGCAAAACTAAAAATGAAGTAAACGCTTTGCATAATTTTATAGACTGCTGCTGCGTGTGTGCGTGCCTGTGTTTATAGACTCTTCCTTAAGCATTGTGAATTGAATTAATCATGGAAACAGGCACTCTGTGTTTGTAATCTTGATGCAGTTCCAGAGCTGTTTCGTATGTTCTGGAGCAAGGGCTGAGATAGGAGATGTGGAAGAAATCGGGTCTTGTTCTCCAAGTGCTATGTTTACAGGCAAGATTTAAAAGCAGTTCAATGTATTTTGCACACCTTGAGGAATTTTAGACTGTGTTCCATATTTACTATCCAGAAAGGGCAAGAGCTGGTTTAACTCAGCTTCTAGGAATGCTTAAGTTAAGTGTCTGTGCCTACTTGGGTAACCACAGCTGTTGAAAATAAGCACATGAAATCCCAGATCCAGTTGCAACACCCCAAAAATGCTGCCTTAACGCTTCTGAGAAGGCCCCACAAATTGCCGGTCCTCATCAAGCATCAATCAGTGCTCCTGAAGCCAGGCTTATTTACATCAGCCCAGAGTCTGGTCTATGAAATAGCTACATGTTCTTTCTCTTACTAAGACCTCACAAATTCCTCAGCCCTACCTAAGCCTACAGCAGCTTTCTGTCTCATTTACATGGGTTTGAGTTGGATGAGTTAAGATTAAGAAGAAGGACTGGCACAAGAAGAAAGTTGCCCAGCACTCTGATGCCTTCCAGTTGGCTGCAAGTAGGCTGAACTACCTACTAAGGCTTTACAACAGAAGCAGCTTGCTGGCAGTGCAGATGGGCTACTCAGTTCAAGCCAGCCCTGTTTTGTTTTGTGAGATGAAACAAAATGACCACAGCTTATTTGTCTACCTCTAGAGTCATTGCTTTGACACGTTTTCTCAGGAAAGCCGAAGTCAAGCTGTGCCAGTGACCTGGAGCATTGGACTGGACTCACCACTTTTAATTCTCTTCTTTCTCTGAGGGAGGGGAGAACTTCTAATAGGTTCCTGAAGGCCTCCTCATTTTTCCCTCGCATACTAATCTTGGCCTTCGGGATCTCACTGTCCGTCCTTAGGTGCCATCATCCCACTGTGCAGAGCTCATTGGCATGCCAGGTTCTTGTGCCCACAGTTGTCTTGCCTCACAAAGCAGCATGTAGGGATGCTTTGCCAATATGAAAGGAACGTTTTCATAGCTGTCGTGATGAAAGGAGAAGACACTGGAAAACACTAGTTGAAGTCTCGGTGTGGTGCTTCATCAGTGACTGGTAACATAACCTTCAAGTGCCTCCATTTTCCTCCTGGTAGGAAGAAGTAAATAGGGAAAAATGGGGAAAATTGAATGAGCCTACTAACTAATATCTGTAACCCCCCTAAATTGGTGCAAAACCTCATGCAAGACAATCAGCGTATGGAAGGTCAGCTAATTCATGTTCCCTTGCAAGTGTAGGTACGGGACTAGCAGTCTTCTCCCGCAGGCAGGGCTGCCTGCAATCGGTGGAGGGGCTGAGGGAGGCCATGCAGAAGCAGCATGGCACCTTGGGAAACAGCCAGGAGTTGCAAGGAGCAGGGAGAGCAGGTCTCAAAATCCCACCCAGCCTTCAGGTTCCCTGCTGAGCTGGTATTGTAAGAGCAAGGAAAACATGAGATTTTCCCTCAAAAGGGGGACAATCAGCTGCCTTGCTTTCCTTGCCTGCACTCATTCAGCTGCCAGCATGCCTGGAACAGCACAGCCAGAAAAGCAGAACAGTGTAGGTGGGGGCTTACCCAGTGCCACCAGCCTGCCGGGCACTCATGCTGGCAGTACTTCAAGGAGTACGGGAGCTCATGAGTATGGGACAGCACATGGCCACAGTGAAGACAGAGGGGATACTGTCAGCAAGTATTTTGGGTGATGAGAGGTGCACAGTTGTTGGGGCTGTGAGGCGTACGTTTGGAACGTGTCCATAGGCTGGCAGTATCCAGCTGCGAAGGCAGAAGAGGTTGAGGAGACTGCCAGCGTCTTTCTGCAGAGGAGGTCTGGGGCAGGGACATGGTGCTGCGGGGAGGAGGTCTGGGGGGCTGCCTGAGAGTGTTGAAGAGGGCACGCTGAGCTGGTCCTTTCCATCTGGCTGTCATTCCCTCCTTGCTCAGCCACCTCTGTTGTTCCCTGACTCAGTCCTCTGCTCCAGGCAGTACTTTGTGGCATTTCTCTTTTGCCCCTCTCAGCCTGTCATCAAGGCGTAAATAACCCTTCCCACTCCACATGGATCTGCAGGGCTCTGCTATTCTCCTGCAGAGCTAAAAATTGTCTGCAGCAAAGCAGCCACTCTGTAGATTTTATCTGACTAAAAGATTAGGCTCCCTGAAATGCATCGAAGGGCTAGATCCTCACGGCTGGTATAAATCCTCATTTACAACATAGATCACAGCTATAACCAACATGTAAATCACAATGCTCCCTTCTGACTTGAGAATCTATGAATCTATGAAAATTGGCGTAATTGCATTGATTTCAGGAGGGCTGCTGTGATTTACGCCGGCTGGGGACGCAGCCCGGCGTACGCCCATCCTGTTAGAACAAATTAGAATTCTCTGTGGCACAGCAGTTCAGCATCCAGGCAGGCTGGGTCAGCGGCAGGCAGCATGCTGCGGCTTACCATCAGCTCCTCCAGTTCTCCTGGGGCCCAGAGAGGAGCGGGGCTCTCAGCTCCCCCCTGAACACTAAGCCCCTGCCCTTTTGCCTTTGCCTCCCTGTCAGGCTGTGTGTGAAAAATGCTGTCGCCCAGCAAAGCAGTACAGCGTAGAAATGTAGGAGCAGCGGTGCTTTGTCCAAGAGCAGTCTGTGGAGAGGTTTTCATGAGCTAACTTGTCCTGCCAGATGTGGTTCAGGAAGTGCTTTCGCAGGACCCATCCTGCACTTTTGCCCATAGACCTCTCTGAAGCGCCCAGCGCCGCTTCTTCGGCAGAGCGAAGGATGCATGCACAGTAAGCATCAAATCAGATTATCTGCCAGTGAGTCTTTACGGCGTGCAATGAAGGGATATTGCTTTCTGGCTGCTGCATAAGCGGAGGCTGCTGCAAAATTAGAAGAGGGCAAACAAATAGCAGAGGGCAAATATGGAGAAGAATCCCAAACAAGGCATTTTGTTCTGCATGCAACCCATAAGAAAGCTCAAGATTGTTTACTGTTAACTGGGTTTGCATGGGGTTGTTTTCAGGTAGAACAGCAATTCACCTTAAAGTCTCTGGAATATGGAACAAAGGCGTTAGTCTCACATAGCATTTACTGAATCCTTTGTTGATAGCAAAAGCTCTTCTTAAGGCTACACTGGCACTTGTCTTACAATGGCTTGTTTTCTGGTTCTTATAATTTCCTGAAAAAGATTATTCACCTGGATTAAATTTTCAATGCCTGGCCTTTGCTCAGTTGGAAAATGTTGCTCTTTTGGAGAGAAACCCATTGATCAAGTTTCTAAGAAAAAGTAGAAAACAAGCTTCTATATTATCAAATTACATTTATATGTTTGCATGCGATTTAATCCTGATGAAATCTTCAAGTTAAAAATACATAGTTTGCCTAACTCTCACCTACGACTGGAGTCAAGCTCAGTTGATTTTGGACATGTACAGTGAACAGTTTCCACTGCCCGTAGAGTCATGAGAGCACAAGTCACAACAAAGACATACTGATGGGCCTGTGAAAGCTCAGAATGTGGCCAAATTGTGTGCTTTCCTCCCATGGGGAATATTGATGTTGCTTTTGCATATTTTCATAATCCAAGCTTTGAAGGACTTTCAGGTTTGGATTTTGTTTTAAACTGTCTAGTTATGGTGCTATGGTGGATGTTTAATTTCTCTAAGGATCTGGGTAAGTAAGAGATCTCATTTTGGTGGCCAACATGAAGCTTGCAGTTTCTAGTGAATACACACACCAGAACCACTGGGTTTCACCCAGCTCTGTCGCAACCGCCACCTCCAGTGTGAAGCAGCGTCCCGAGATTGTATCAGGGGTATGAGTCCGCTGCTAGTTTCAGTCATTAGCAAGTAGAAGAGCCAGAGGTGCTACTAAACACAGGGTGTGCATCCTCCCCCTCACCCCTTCTTCCAAACACTGCTCTTCAGTCAGCCCACCGCCTTGGTCCCCTGGGCTGCACGGTGTCTCTCAAGGAGTTAGTTCCTCCTTCTCCCCGCTGCTGGACTGCCTGGCTCAGCCACCTCAAGAGAAGACAGGCCCGTGCCCTGAAACATCCTGCAAAAAAACATCAACCTGCTTGCGTATTTTGCAGTCTCATCCTCTATTATTTTGAAAGGAAACTCGGGCTGGATACATTTAGTATCAAAACTGCCGCTGATTGCAGGTTTTACTGGCGCTTGCCACAGCTGGCTCCAACACAAGTTTCTGTGAGCTAGGTGTGGCCCTGAAAACCTCCATCCCACTCATGCCAGACCTGTCCTGGCTTGCTTGTGTCAGGAAAAGTGCTCATACTTGGTGCACAAAAATCCTTTCTGGGAAGGATCTCCCAACATAGCTACAAATAGGAAGAGGATGCCCTCTCAGACAACGCGCTCGTCTGGTGATGACGCTGTTTGTGCGGAACATCCCTGCCCTGTCAGAAAACCTGGTTTGGGTGGCTTTTCTTCTGGCTGGCACGCCTGGGGAGGTGGTGACTCAAATCATCTCTCTGTGTGTCAGTGAAAGGAGTCCCTGGCATCTGCACCTGGCCGTGCTGCTTGACTTTACCTTCTCCCCTCCCAGGGAACTGGGGACCCAGCTAATGTACAAGCAGGGCAGGTCCCTGGCTGCCTCAGGAGCTTCCCTGCCGGCTGGGGGGAGGGTGGGCTGGTGCCTGCCACTGCAGCAGGCTTTCCTGCTCCTGCTTAGCGGATGTTTTTGTTGCAGTGTGAAACAAAGCAAAATATCGGCGCTGGCTGAGGGTGTCTTGTGAGGAAATCCTCTGATCTTGCTAGCTCTGCTCAGTGTTAGCCTTTTATCAGGACATGAGCTCATTGCTGTTTCAGGCTAAAGACAGAGCTTTGTATGGATGCTCTGCTTTCGCTCTTGAAATTCTCTGCTTGACTCGCAGCTTGTGTCAGAAAGGGCCTGATCACAAAAAATGTTAATGCTTTTGCCAGGAAAGTTAGTGAGCACTTACCTGTCGCTCTTCCAAGGGATACAGGTGTGTGAGTAGGGAAGAGACACACATCTCTCTTTGAATCAGGTTCTCAGAGCATCCATCTAGATACTAATTATCTTCTGCAGAAGATCCCCCATTTCTTTTATGTCACTGAGAGCTCTAGTTGCCTGGCAATACTCAGTAACATCCAAGTGCCTCAGAGGACTGGATGTAAACTGCACCATCGGCGCATTGTCAATGGAGGCGGGCGTATTGCAAGATCTTTATGGAGGACAAGGTTGCCATAACCAGACTACTCTGAGGGGTAAAGGCTCAGACTGCCAAGGAGACAAATCAGAGCTGCCTTCTAGTGAGGTGATAATAAGCCCGGTGCGATACCCAGATCCCTCCTCGACTGTCCTGCTTCTGCCCAGCTGTGCAGAGTAGGTGTATGTACAATACCAAACTGACAGGCACAAAGCAAAGTCTGAAAATCGGAGGTAAAATAATAGTACCTGCTGGGATCCAGTGGGTAAAGAATTCATCCAATCAAACATCAGGATTGCTGACAAAGAACATGTTTATTAATCATCTTGTCACTAATAGTCACTATGTTAGAGCTAACTGTATCCAGATATTTGCAAATAAGTTTGTAAAAATGCTAAGAACACAAATAAAACTGATGATTGCAATTAAGGCAGCTGACAGTGCCATATGGTCAAGCATCCCTGGCCAGGAGGATGTCACTGCACTAATGAGACCCTCAGCCATCTCCACTCTAAGGCCAGCTTTTATAGAGTTGCTTTACCTATGCACAATTACTTGTGACTTAGGATCCAAAATCAGACCAGAGGTGTCAGTCACCACAAAGGTGCCCAGAAAAGTTTAAACAGACAGCTGAAATTAGCTCTTTTTATTCATGATATCTTAGTCCTTGTGATAACCAACTTCTGCTTTTATCAAATAAACTCCAACAAAACCTGCCCCAGCCTCTGTCAGACAGTTTCATTTTCCTGTTGCTGATCTGTGTGTCATTCTCATGCTTCTGTTGCCAAAATTTAGACAGGGGGATGTCTGACTAGGATTTCCAGAGCTTAGTCAGAGTATGCAAGGCAGTACTGAGGCACATGGCCTGAGGTATCAGCGTGCCTTGGTGCTGGCTGGGCCATCTCGAGGGGTGTCAGAAGGCTCCCAACACATGAGCACGGGCTCACATGCCCTGTGACAGGGAGTGTGGGTTGCATGAGCTGACGGGCAGCCTACCAGAGAAGCCAAATGGCCAGTTCTTCAAGTTGTGACCACGTCTCTGTCCTCAAGGCATGCTTGTTTATAACTCATTTAAAATGATCCAGAAGACTTGGCAATAGATTTGGCCTCAGCTTGCAGAGCTGGCACACTGTGAAAACTCCACTGTAAGGTCTGGTCTGTGGCAGGAGAGGCGCTTGCCCTGCTCCGTGCCTTTTCCATCAGTATTACCCCATCTAAGCAGCATGATTGCCTTCCCCCTCCAAGGTCCTGTTTCCACGCAGTACTGCACAGCAGGATCACATACTCAGAAGACTTTTGTTCTGTTATGGAAAGACTCAGACTCCACCAGCAACTGGACTGCTCAGAGCATTTCAGCTACAGTTTGTTTACTGCTTAAGTCCAGGCTCAGCAGCGGGCAGTAGCACACATTAGCACCCACCTCAGTGTGGGAGCCCTGTATTGCAGAAGCAAGAGAAGACTTCAGAAAAAGTTGGAAGACCATTGGCTTTGTTTTGTTTTCTGTTCTGTTTGGTATTTCATCTGTCAGGAGAATTATTTTTTTTTCCCATAACAGACTTTGTCTTTGTAATGCCTCTGAACACAGGATGGCAGGTGAATGCCATGTTTACCACGTGGCTGGGGAAATAAATGTTTCAGCCAGCTCAGTTTCCCTCCTTTAGCAGTGACAGAAATGAGTTTTGATCCAGCACTGCCACGGATGTTACCCCTGCTTAAGGTGAAGCCAGTTTGTTTTCATTGTAAACTCTAATTCAGCAATGATTAGTTCAAATTTTGCTTTTATATTCAAAGGTAGTAACACAGTTGTGCCATGGACAGCTGGTGCACTGTTTAAGTGTTTTTCTTGCTCAGATGGCAGTTCCTTGTAGTCTGGAGTAACAGCTTTCCAGAAGATGGCTGGTAAAACAAGGTCACGCATTTTCCTGGGGGAACTGGGTTTCTTAACTGGACTTTCCTTTCTCTCTTAACAGACTTGAAGAGGTGTCTGTGGTAGGAAGAGGAGCTGCTATACCCCAACCCATTCCAAGTGGAAAGAGGAGCCTGATGCTGCCCCAGCTGTCCAGCAAAAGGCTCACCGTCATGCACATATTCCTCGACTGGATGAAGAACAGTTTGGCACCCATACACACTTCCCATCATCACAAAGGTGATGCTGAGGAAGGACAAACTACTGTATTCTGAATCAAGAAAAGCTTAACATAAAGTTAACATAAAGTATTCTCTCTCTGTCATCTCATTTAACACCACAGTGCTACTTTCCCCATGTTCCCCTTCTTTTCCTTAACATCAGAGAGTGGTCCTCATGAAGACATTGTGCTCTGTGCCCCTGGGCAGTGCTTGGTACATGAGAGTATAATTCAACACCCTCTCATTGCACAGCAGTGTCGATACCAGGCTTCCACCATTCCCTTCAGCATGGTCACTATGTCACTCTTGCCATTTCCTCTTGCAGTAACCTGAAGCATGAATGCTGTTGGTCAAGGAGCATGTAATTTAAATATTAAGAGAAATTAAGAGGAGAGGCATGCCAGGGAGGTGGGGAGTTCAGGATGAAGTACCTGCCATTGATTAAAGATCATAAGATTCTGTAGTTTCCTAGTTTTAATTTAATAACTCCCCTTGTTTATTTTCCACCTTCTAATTTAGCTCCTTCTTTACTTAAGGTATATGTGATACAAGTGTCTAATGCAATTTACCACACTGTATTTGTCACATTCTGAACAACTGTTATCTCCATCAATAGCAAAAAGGTTCCTAGAAGCAATGAGGGGAAAAAACCCTAAATTTGTATTTCAGTGGACTCTTGAAGGCCTATCTCCATGGGAATGCTATATGTACACCCACAGTGTTTATCTAGATTGTATTTAGTCCTACATTTGGACTTCAGCTCTATGGTAAGTGCAAAGTATCTCTACACAATAGAAATGAAGTAAACTGCCTTGGAGTTGGTGAAGGTGTGTAAGACCAGCCCCAAACTAGCTAATGTCCCATATGTCCTGCTCAGTCTTGTCTTGCAGCAACTTGTATATACTTTCTGTTAATAATTTTGCTTACAATCAGACTGTTGGATACATTAGGATAGTTCTGGCATTAAAAAAAATAGGTGGCATAGTGGAGAAGGCAGTGTTGTGCTGCTTTATGTGAAGTGTACCTGCTGCCTGTTGCAACCCTTCTGGGTGCTTATCCTCCTCTTCCTCACAAGTTCACTGTCCTTTCTCATCTGAGTAAGCACTGATTCCAACACTCACTAGTACACAGGCCTACCAAAGCCACCCTGCCAGGTGTATGCATGCGTCTGAGCCAACTTCTTGATCCCTCATGCTTTTAAGCACTGCTTGGTCTGGAGTGACCAGGGCACTCTTCACTTCTTTTGCTTCTTCGGGCACACCTTCTAGAAAGGAGAACACAGCGCTCTCTTGATCCCAGGAATCACGCTCATCTCCTTTCACAGAATCACAGAATCATAGAATGGTCTGGGTTGGAAGGGACCCCAAGGATCACAGAGCTCCAATCCCCCTGCCACAGGCAGGTCCACCAACCTCAGGCCTGGATCTACACAAGGTTGCCCAGGGCCCCATCCAACCTGGCCTTGAACACCTCCAGGGACAGGGCATCCACCACCTCTCTGGGCAGCCTGTTCCAGCACCTCACCACTCTCTCTGTAAAAAACTTCCCCCTAATATCTAATTTAAACCTTCCTTCCTTTAGCTTTAGTCCATTCCCCCTTGTCCTGCCATTATCTACCCTTTTAAAAAGCTTATTCCCCTCCTGTTTATATGCTCCCTTCAGGTACTGGAAGGCTGCAATGAGGTCCCCCTGCAGCTTTCTCTTCTCTAGGATGAACAAGCCAGACTTTTGCAGTGGCACAGGCTCATGCTTTCTCAGAGACTCCCTTCAAGGTTCTTCTCATAAATATTGGAAGCCAAATAATTCCTTATTTTAGTAGCATAAAACATACACTAAGGCAGACAAGGTGGTGAGTTAGCAGTCCTGTTTCTTGCCAAATTTTCTTTAGCATTCTCAAATGTTCTTTCGGTTAAGGTCAGCTTACAGAAGCTGAAGATTTGGCCTTATACCCCAAAAAAACCAATTATGTTAAAATGATTTTCCAAAATATTCCTTTTTAACACACTTTTTTTTCCCCAGAATAACCATAAGAGCTTTCTTTTTTACACATCATCACAACTGCAACATAAGAACTTTCAGAGTGTAAATTTTCACAAGGATGCAATGTAATCTACTGAACCTGATTTGATACTGCCCCATATATTGTACAACCATTTCTATTTTTGCCATGTTGGGCAGGAGACACCCTCAGCTTGGAATAGTAGAGAGTTAATGTAACTTACTGTTGGTCTGAATTAATATGTAAATTGCAGGAGGCAGAGAATCTGATTCTGTGCCTATAAATTTCATTAAACCAGCTACTTGTCAAATTTCATTTTTGCTTTATTTAATCATTAGGTATTAGTGGAAGAAAATTGTGCATTCTGCTCTTAGTTCTTCTGGTGTAAATCTGGAATAAGAGCTCAATTCTTATCTCTTTGAGTGCTGTCAGTGGAAATCAATTCCAGTGGAGCTTACTTGAGATTCAAGCCACCATATTCATGGTGTAAAGTGGCCTTTGTAGTTCTTATAACAGATGCATGGAAATTCTTGCAGTTGTGAAAAACAATCCAGGCCAACTGATTTAGTAGCATTTCCTTCTGCATGCTGTATTGTTTTCTGCTACACACTCCTGAGCACCAGACTTTGAATTGGCTGCCCGTCCGGCTACCTATAGTTAACAAAATAGTTGTTGGCACATCCTGAGTCAGGCATCAGGTTTACAGGGAGAGGCAAAGTACCTGAAGCAAAGGTGTGTCTAAGTCAGCTATCCAAACAATGATCAGCTTCCACCTTAAGTCTTGGAAATCCTCCTCATGTTATATAAATTCCTTCTGTATGTTTTTCCTGCAAATTTAGCCTGAGAACAGAGTAGATGAAGTGTTGTGCCCTGGTCAATTTGATTTCCGTGGGGCTGAGACTGTTGCAAAACAGTTGAAAAGATGCTTGAGATCAAATGCAAGAGCCGAAGTCAGCAGCTGCAGGTACCAGGGGTAGGAGTGGCTGTGGGTAATGCACGTGCTCAGCTGCTCATGTATAAATTGAAATGAAGCCTTAGTTCTCCACGAGAAGGTGGCTTGTGCAACTGGAGAGAGGTCTATGTAATCATCAGCCTTAGAACAGACCCATGCTGCGCACACATGGGGCAATGCTAGCACCTTGTAGCAGAAGAGATATAATGCTACTGTGGATGAGGGGCAGGGGATCTGCCCAACAGGGAATTTATCCAAACTGGTGCCATTTGGCCTCTTCTTGGCTGTTCCCACATACGAAGTGTTCAGAGAAGGACATCTCGCTAAAGGGTGTTAGCGCTCCAATTACCCTTGCCTCGTACAATGGCTCCCAGAGGCCCATTCTTTGCTGCTATAAATTAGAATAACCCTTAAGGTTGACTAATTTCTCCGTGCCCTTTACTAGGGATGAGGGTGACACATGGGACACGTGGAGCTGCCTTCTCCCCTCAACAGCCTCAGGGCCCTCTTATCCACCTCAGCCCAGCCAGGGATCAGTTATCATCCTGACTTCCCGCTAACGGTAACAAAAAGCCACCCAGGAAGGATGTTGCAGGGGATGAACTAAATCCCTGCAGAAAATATGCCACTGTTCTCTTCTATGGAAAGCCTGGGCCTGCCCTGAGAAGGCAAAGCAAGCATTTCCAGTCCCCTGGCTACAGCAGGATCCAAGTTGCATAGCCCAAGGCTGTCCCTTTTCTGTCTCTCAGGAGAAAAAAACACTTATTTTTTTCTTGTTGGTTGCCTATGCATTCTTTTCTCTCCCAGATGTTGCATTTTCAGTGCAACAACAATCTTAACAGGAGAGAAACTGTTAAGAGCCAATGATCTGCTGATTGGCATGTGTAATTTAAAGAAAAGGGAAAAAAGACCTTGTGTGAGGAAACCTTCACCTAAAAGGAACTGTTCTGTTCTGCTTTAAGCTGTGTTGTTTGATTGACCCTTTCTGGTGCCAAACCAGGTGTGCTGCTGCTGTACCTTTGAGGCCAGGCAGCAGCGTTCATTTCCATCCTGGAAATGTAATGTCGTAAAGTGCTAGAGCTGAACGTGCCAGGCAGGGATGTAACCCAGCCTGGGAGTTCCTTTAGAGTGGCAGCTCGGATTTAAAAGAAGTTCCAGAGAGGCCCCTGCAGCCCCACCAGTAGCTGATGGAAGTAGACACATCTGTTTTGACAGTGCAAAGCTGGGAATTGGGCTGTCTGCATTGGGTTTCAAGTACCTCACTCTCCGACCTTTGTTAAGCTGTACCTGAAGACCCTTGGGGTTCCCTGTCCCATCCTTTGCAACCTCCTAGCAGTTTGGGGAACTGATTTCCCTGAAGAGGGAGCATGGGATGAGGCTGCATTACTTTTCATCCCCATCAGTTCCCTGATCACCTTTCTGTACAGTGAAGCAACAATTTCTCTGAGCACAGCAGATGGGAGGTGTGAGGAAGGAACCAGTGGTGAAGAAAGACGAGACAAAGTCTACCAAGCCAGCCCTGCCTCCAAATAAATGTGCCTTGAATTGAAGGTGCTGGAAGCTCGTCTGTCAGCGGTGCCTTCTCATAGGGTGACAGGGAACAGGAGCTGAGCCTAAGAACTAAACAGTGAGAAGCAAATTTACTTCAGTTGAATCTAAAAGCAGCCAGGTATTCTTTTGTTTAGGTTTTCCCAGCCAAAGCACTGTCAGTTGCCCTGTTTCCTTTTGAATTATCTCCTCTGAGTTCACTGCAGTGCTTCGAGTTTACTGTGGGAGGAATGGGAGCGGAATTCAGCTTTGGCAGCTCATATCCCTCTGTTCTTCTGGGGGAAAAAAAGAAAAAAAACCAAATCTGTGTCATGGTAACAACCCTGTGTGTTACCTCCTGGCTTAGGCAGAAGGTAAGTGAAGGCCTCTAACTGCACCGAAATGCTCCCAGAGTGGCTGTCAGTCACGGACTGAAAGGGCCCATGTGAAGGATGAGGAGGCTGACTCCCCTTTCACTGACATGAGCGCTTATCAAGGGACTTCTTTCACGTGATTGTTGTTACTCTGGTGTAAACCAAGCAGACAGTGAGGAGAATCAGGCCAAAGTCCGAATGAGCCTGCTCCCAGCCCTTGCATACATGCAATAAATGCTGCTAAGCTATTCGTTACAGTTGCTGCTGCAGAATACCAGTTCTAAGGGTACTGCACCCTGGCCAGACCCCCAGCTTCCTCCTCTCCTCTACCCTCCCCTCCCACCCCTCACATACCCTTTTTTTAGGGCCCACAGGTGCTGCAGATAGCCAGCTATTAGAGGGAACTGGCTGACTGACATGGGGTTCAATTTTTTGCTCTGAGCTGTACCCCTGAAAATAAAACTCTTTTTTTTTTTTTTTTCTCCTTTTCTGTCAGCCTGTTTCCTTCTGTCTCTGCACCAAGGGAGCCCTAGCCCTCGTGCTGATTTAACTAGAACCAGAGAGTGTTCAGACCTTGTCCACAACTTAACAAGGTTTGGTCAGGTTTCGCAGTGGGAAACCCATCTGCTTCTGTGTCTGAACGTGTGGAATTGCACAAGGGAATATGATGAATGAGAATCTTTGTCTTTCTCAGCATATCCTCTGAAATCCCACTGGGCAATCTGTGTCACTGGCGAAACTCTCCCATAATTCTGAGTGTCATGTCCCATCCCAAATCTTATCTCATGTTAAAGGATTAAAGAGCATGCCAGTATTTCTCCACCAAAGGTTTCAAAAAATCCTGTGAAGAAAGCTTCTGCTTTTATTACTCTCACAGGCTGGGAACCAGTGGTGAAGCTGGAACCCCTAACTCCAAGCAGGTAGAGCCAGTTCTCATTGCCTCTCCTCCCTGGGCTGGGGCTGCCACCACCTTCCTGGGCCATGGGTGACTCCATCCATCCCTGCCTTGGGCATCTCCGGCCTGGGTTCATTGGTGCTCCTGGTTCCTAGAGAGATCTGCAAGCACTGGGGCTGATCTGCAAAAGGAGCCAGCAGAGGTGGGAGTCTTCTTTCTCGAAATTAAAAGAGGAAAAGGGAGAGTAGTGATTCCCCAAATCCCTACCAGCACATCTTCAACTGGAGCAGATCATTGAATTCCAGTCAAGACCCTGGCCCTGCATTCTTTAAATGGAAACAGTACTCAAATGTAGCATGGATAATAAATGTCCTCTCTTTAGATGTAACAAATGATGGCCCCTTCAGAGGCGATAATGTTGTTTAATTCTTTTGCTCAGTAGCCTGCCAAGGTGTCGAGTTCTGGATAACATGAACAACAACCATCCCCACCCTGAAGGACTGACAGCTCAAGACACAGACATACTGCAGACTGGTTTTGCCAGGCAATAAATAGGTGAGCTTTATGTTTTGCACTTTTGCCAGTGATGAAGAGCAGGACAGGTTCAGAAATGAGTAAACCTGAGAGAGATTTGTTTGTTTTGTTTTTTTCCCAGTTGATCTTGGGGGAAAAAATGCCACCCAGTGAATTTAGGAGAGGTCAAATGGGGAAGTGGCTAGAGAGCAGTGTTTACTGTTTGGGACAGAATCTCCCCACAGGAGAAAATGACCTTAGACATTCCCTCTTAAATAAATCAGCAGTTCTTTCCCAAATAATCCCATTTAATGCACATGTACTGCAAACTGACTGTCTAATTCATTACCCATGTAACAAAACTCATGTAGTTAAACCACATATTCCAATTTAACTGGTGTATCTGATGGCAAAGGGCCGCTGAACACCTAAAGTACGCTGCTTCAAAGGTCAGAGGCAATTGACCAAACCTTACTTTGCTTTTCTGGCTACATGAAGCCTGTATTTCCAGCCATGGCTTAACGATAAAGCAAATCTTAGCTGCAAGGATAAGGAAAGTAGCAGCACCCTTATTTTGGCTGCATAGCTATATATACCTACTCAGGCAAACAAGGTACCTTTACCATAGCAGAATTTGCACGCAGTCATGTGTAATTCAAGGTTGGGATTCTCTGAGTTATTGATTATTGCTCTGCGAAGTTTTCAAGCTTGTGTCCAGATTTATAAATGCTTATATAAACCTTGCCTGCTTCCTGCACTGAAGTCAAACAGCAGGGATTTACACCTGCCCTTCACATGGTCCTGGAGGTGATGTACATCTTTAGCTGCATGCTTTTGGCAACTTGTCTGCATGGCTATTTACCCAATATTTACAACATACATTTTCTTGAAAAAATGAATTACATTTGGTTATCTATTCAGAGGTTTCCATGTGCCACAATCCATGATTTAGCTTACGCGCTTAATCACGGTAAAGGAAGAGGGCAAAAATGACATAGAAAGCTCTGTATTAAGAGGTTAAACGCACCCACAGATACAGTCAACTAACACTGTGATAACCGTGGGATTGAAGACTGAGTGTTTTGGTATTTCTAAAAGCCTTCAGGACCGTCTGCACTTATAACATACTAATACTTTAATGCACCTTTTTATTTTAGAATGTGAAGTGTGAAATTCTCGCATACCAGTTTCCCAGGCTTTTATTCATGATACCTCCTCCTATCAAGCTGGCATTTATAGTGCCAGGTCAGGCCCTGCTACAGGTTTCTAAGTCTGTTAGGGAGACATAAGAAGAAGCAGATATTACATGGGCACATTTTTACTTTCATCTCTAGGTGGGTATGAATAGTTGGTCATTAGTTAATGATGACATAAGAGCTGGCGTTCCAGATAAGCCCATGGTTCCTTCAGGCTTGCTGGAAGGCTGCAATCCTATTAGTCAGATGCTGTAAAATTTGGGTTTTTTAATTACCGTAGAGTCAAGAGAACTCTTCCCTTTCAGAGCCAGTAGGAATTACTCATGGGTACATGTGCAAGGGAAGGATTTGGCCTCCGTGCTCTAATTAAGATCATGTTTTAATACAGTGTAAAATACAAACCTTTTTCTATGGTCCCCAACAAGCAGCTTTCCTACTTGACCTGTCTCATATCTTTCTGTGATCACCCTTCATGATTCAGGGTTCACACGACTTCCTTTACGTCCTACCCTTAGCCTTATGCTAGCCACCACTGACAGTCTGATTACCTGGAGCAGGGGACCTGAGGACAGTCAGGAGAGAGGTCTGTACCACTGTTTGATTGTGTCAAAGTCAAAAAAGACTGTGAGAGGGGATCTCAGGACAGCATGCTGGCAGACAACCAAGAGGAGCGTGTCAGCTGCTGTGTTTTGTAAACTAGCAGCAATCCTTTTGCCACTGTGGATTGCAAAAGCAGCAGTGCTGCCAATGTTTGTATGCCTCTGGCATCCTGACTAAGAATCTTTTAGTTACATCATAGGTATGTGCAATAGGGTTTGTTTTTTTACTAGCTGGCAGGGAGGTTTTTGGCTAGATGAAAGACACGAGGTCGAGCATGTACCTGCACATCAGAATTAGAGCTGGGGCTGCACCAGAGCAGAAAGGAGACAGATTTATTTTATTAGCACTGATTGGACTAGTAATCAGGGAAGGGGACATTGCTCCTTTCGGGTCATAAGCCTAACTGGTAGCACTGCATTTGTTTGCACTGGGTGTTACTCTACAGTGTATAATTTCACTTTCTCTACATTGTACTGTGTAACAGAATTTTGAATAGCAGCTCTCCTTTGCTATGCTTCAGCTTCTAGCTAGTGGGATTTGAAGACATTGTAAGGGAGCACAGGACTCTAGACCAAAGGTTTGGTTTGGTTTGGGTTGGGTTTTTTCCCTGTGGGCCGTGTTCAGAGCTGTGGGATTAAATGTGCGCTGGGTCTTTTCCTACTGGAGTTTGTCCTTCTTGGGTAAGGGCTAGTTGTTGGTAGGATCTGATCTGAAGACTATCAAGTAAGGTCTTAGTCTAATCTCTTGCAGAAATCCAGCAACCTTTCATCAAATGAACAGGAAATTCAACACAGGAAAGGCCACTGTTTTCATGTCTGGAGTATATGGACAGAGGTCATCATTTAATTCTTCTATTGTCTGTCTTTTTCTCTGTTTCACCAGCAATATAAGCAGTTTCCTTATTTAAGAATGTAAGTACAATATTCTGAGATGATCAAGACCCCAGCTGAACCCATCGTTATGAAGGATGCTGGTACAGGTAGAAAAGATGAACACTATTCAATGGAAACAGAAATGTGATATTGAGAGAGACAGGGTGGCATGCCAGCAGGGAGAATAGACTTATAAAACCCAGATGCAGCTACATTCCCTGCCCCGGCTTCTTCATTACCTGCAATGAGTCGCTGAGAGCATCCATAGCCGTTCTTCCCCACCGTGTTGGTTTTGCTCCCCTGTGAGCGGAGGTTTGGAGAAGGCTCAACTGTTTGTGTAGCAGCTGCAGAGCTACATGGCCTGTGTTGTCCAAGGCAGTGAGCAGCAGAGATTTGGTGGCTGCTACACAAACAGAAAAACATTTCTTGCAGTGGAGAAGTTGCAGCCCTGGGAGCTTCTATAGCAAGTACAGGTACTGTGCTACTGCTGACCCAGGTAGACCCATCCTGCTACAAAGCCAGAGCCCTGCACTAGGTCTCAATTCTTTCATCTATAAAATGGGTGTAAGAGGATTGCTGTGCCTCACGGACATGGAGTTTGGGTAATTACAAGTGTGAGACACTGAAATACTACACTAGTAGAAGTACCTCGCGTAAAGAATTGTTGCTCTGTCAAAGCTAATGTGATTTTCTCCAGGTAGTCCTGTTCAGTTGGATTCTAAAGGGCAGGGATATGACTTTCTTAAATTCTGTGGAATGATGCTCAAATTCTGTTTGTTGGCTTTCATTGTCTGTCTATGGAGTTTTTCTTTGATCCCCAAAGCATCTCTATAGACCTCAGTCACCACATCCTTCTTCCCTTTCCTTCTCTTTTGAACTTGAATGTACACTCCACTGGCGTATTCTGGTAAGCAGCAGAAAAATCCATCTGAGCTGGCACCAGTCTTACATGATTTAGATTGCAGAGTTGCATTGGACCACTTTCTGCTGGGGGGGAAAAAAGACACGAATCATCCTGAGGTAGGCACAATACCCTCAAGAGTGAGATCTCAGGTCCTAAAATAACAAGTTACTGTAGGCAAACCCAATCGCTTAGCTCCCAAATCCTTCCCCATCATAATTTATAACAAAATAAGGATCTTTTCTCAGGTTAGTGGTTGAGCTTCTTCTCATCTTCTGTGTCATTTTTCGGAAACTACTGCGATAGTAAATTAATCTTTTTGGGTACGAGTTGATGCTGCACATCAATTTTCTCCTTTGCATTCAGGGAAGGCCCAGTGGTTCTAGCAAACTTCAAAAGGGATTTTGTGTTTGGTAAAATACTTCACATTTCTCTGTATCAAAGTATGATATTTTTTTCCAGGGCTGTACAAGCTCACACTACCTACGTGGTCTGTCTGTCCACATCACTTTCATGTGTTTCTGAATCACTAATGAAGGCTACATGGGCCTCAAAGCTCGCAAAGGGTTCCCTTTGACTGAGTTCACATGGCCTGAATTAATTCTCCTCCAGAAATCCCAGAGTGCTGAGTCCCTTTTCCCCCCACTGCTTACAAAGAGAATTTCCCCCGGTAGTGAGGGTGGGGTCTTTAAGGCCCAGCAACAACATCAGTGACCAAAGGTTATCACTTTTGCTTTGCAAATTATTTATAGGGGAACAGGGAGGATGCAGAAGCTGGGAGGATGTTCGCAGCTGAAATTCCTACTTTTGCTCTGCTGTGGCCGAGCTTCAACTCTTGTGAAATGCGGAGTGTTCACTTAGGAAGCCTTGAGCACCACTGTTTGTAATGTAGCATCACAGAACCCCAAAAGCTAACTGGAAAACTGCTGACATCCCCAAATGTGTAACTTTACTTACAGACCACTACTATTATTGTGACAGTGGCACAGTCGTACTTTTTCTCACCTTTCCTTTCTATTTATCCATTTTAGCTATAGATCTAGCAAATATATGTACTCCTACAAAGGCGTGGCAAGAGGTGTCTTCCCCTCTCAAGCCATCTCTGTTCCTGAGATGAGACAGAGGTGGCATCGGTGATGTTCCCCTGTGTTGTACATCTGTGCTCCATCGTGCCTCCTTTACTGCTTAAATGAGACATACAGCAGTCTGTTCATAACAGCAATCTGGGATGGGGGGTGTTGTATGCTCAACCCTTCTGTTCAGGTTAAACTCTCATGCTCACCCCAGCAAGATGTTGTACCTGTTCCCATGTCTATCCCCGCCGTTCACAGTGTCCTCCTGCACAGCATACATGGCTATTGCATTTTCTGTGCAGAACCAGACCTTCTCCCTGAAGTGCTGGTGACTGGAAGGACTGCCAGAAGGGTCAGCTAGCAGTGGCTGAGCAGAAATAAGTGTTTGACTCTCAGAAATATTATTATTTTGTGACCAGGCATCTTCTTCTAACAGATAACAGCAAATTTGGTCTTTATTCACTGTCTCTGCCAAAATACGGCAGTTCCGAGTACTCCTCTGGAAAGGATGCGTCAGTGCCCTGGTCTGTGGTCTCCTTGTATAGAGTCACACTTACATCAGTGAGCAGGACAGATGCTACCAAGCAAAGATAAAATAAATTTGTAGCTGGGAAATAATCTTCCTAGTAATAAGCAGTTAATTGTTGGCTTATACTGTACAGTTCAAGTTTGGGTTTTTTTCATCCCTGCAGTTCTCTAACCCCAAGAATAGCCCATGACAACATGCTGGTGACATGTTGATAGGGGGAAAGAGAGATTTGTCTTTATGATTTAAAACTCTGTAATGACAGAAGGAAAGAACGAAGGTATTCTCAGAAGGCCAGCAATCCTTTATGCAGGTTGTATCAGAAACATTCTGGAAAACCTTTGTCCTCTGTGAAAAAACAGAAAGCAAAAGGAACCAAGAAGGTGAAAGGAACCAAGAAGGTATGGAAGGCTGACTCTGAAAAGGGACTGTGCACGTCATGTGACATAGAACTGAAACATCGATGCCTAAGTGCAAAGCTGCATACCCGAAGGCGTCCACCTCATCGTGTATGTCATAGCCTTTTTTCCTTTAATATTCCTCAACTGGCTGAAGCTGTGCACGCCCAGAAATGCCTCAGCCCCAAGAAAGCTGAGCTGAGTGACACCTATCGCAGCTTTGACCCAGCAGCTTGCAGTCAGTGCTTATTTCCCCAGAGACATCTATGCCGCTAAGCAGTGTCACGGCACATCTGGCACGTAAGATCCAAACAGAATGGAGTGGAAACCTTACTTTTCTTTTAAGACCTGGCAGGGGAAGGTGGCAGGGGCAGATGAACTACAGCCTACTAGTTCAATAGCCTACCGTTCCCGCACAGGGCTCTGCCGAAGTGGCTCAAATCCACACCACCAAGTTAAAAGCCAGGCTGGATGGAAAAGGACACCTTAACATAGCTTTCAGCTTCTGAGAGCAAGCTAGGTTGTGCCATGTCCCAAACTACAGCAGCTGGGACAGGGAGTGCCAGGATCCCTACACACACACTGGGTTCCCCTTATGGCAATTCCTGCGTCAACTGGTGCTGTCACTGTCCCTGCTCTGTGGCAAGGCACGAATCGGTCCGAGGTGTCACAGACAGCTCCACTGACAGGCTTTCAACAGCCCGGGCTCCCTGACCTAGAGCTCGATTCTTTCTTTGTACCAACATTGGTTTTCAGTGTAATGCAGTCAAAACAGCACAAATCAGAGGGAACTCTACTCCACCGAATGTCTGAAGGATGCTCCAGTTGCCAATCAAACAAGAAAGCAGTATCCCATCCAAGTTAAAATCACATATAGGTATATATAAATATGACCCTATATGTTTTTCTTTCTTTCTGTAGCCCTTTTATCACATTTTCGTGAAAGCAGAGTAATTAATTGCATGGGTGGCATGTGTTTGTTGCTGCATGGTTATAGAAAAGGTGCCAGAGCCCTGTAATAAATTATTTCTCAGAAACATTAAATATCCAGACAACTATCTGTCAAGGATTTTCCATGCACAGATGGGAGCTGCAGAAGAGCAGATCTGTGGGGTCTGAATCTCATGCAGCACAAAAGGAGCCCTTTCATGTTACATGAAAACACCCTGCAGTGTTTGAAATTAATTCCTTTGGATCAGGGGGAATCAATTTTGGTCAAATTGCCTTCAATCAAATGACTAATGGTTTTGTTAAAAATCTCATTGTCAGTCTTGGAGAGAGATGTTGATCTGGATAAGCTGTGCTGAGCTTCCCTTCACTCCCTCACCGCTCATGGCTTGAGAAAACTCTTCAGAAAAATATCCCATGCAGCATATTATGATGTTATCACACGTTAGCACATCTCGTTCACAGAGCCATCCAATCTGATTTTAAATTGCACGTAAATTTTCAGCTAAGTACAATCCAGATTTCATATTGGTTTATTATTTTCTTCCTCTATACCTGTTCCCAGAGTGTGCTCAACAAGGCCATATTATTCCTTCCTCTTTCATGAATATGCATTATGTTCGGGTTTTCATTTTGGGATCTGGGGTGGGCAAAGCTGGCGGGGTTTCTTTCTTATGAAATCCAGTTGATCAGGGGAGTTGTGTTTTTTTAATTCTCTAAAATTCAATATTGGGCTGATTTCACTTCCCTTTATCTTGTCAGATTTTGGTGTGGCGTTAGATTTTTTTAAAATGCCACTGTGGATTGTATCACCTGAGATTTAAAGGAAAAATTACTTGTGTTCAATTGCGATGAACGGTATATGCCCTTTGTGTGCAGGTCTTCTATTAGATCCAGTGGGTTTTGCCTTGGATAATAAGGAAGGGATTATGTGAGAGACAAGTTGATTATTCAATAATTCCCCAGGAAAAAATTCTGAAGCAAATTCAGGTGATAAACACCATCTGTGTAGGGAAGAACAGTCTGTGAATGGATATGGTAAATCTCTTATATGTGTGTGTGCAATATGTTCCCCATATCCCAAGTTGAGGTAGTCAGGCCCAACACCTAAATCAGAAATCTTCCATGCTCAGCCCATCCCCCGCTCCAGGCAACAGAGCACTTGACCATATCACAGACATCCAGTGCTTCATTTCCACATCTTTCTCTGGGTTAAGCAGAGAAAAAGGGGGAAGTTTTGAGAGTCTCTGGATAGTGTTCTCACTGCTGTCGGGCTCCAGTCTTTTTCTTGTTTATTAGCACAGCTCGCCTAGGGATTTCTGCTCCTGATTTGCCTTGAGTCATTCTAGTGGTTTGCTTGGTTCTCTGCATAGCTTCTCACATATCGACATCACCACGGGCAAAGTTCTTTTGGAAGACTTTTTTTTTTTCTTTCTTTTTTTGCTTCTTTGGGTTTTTTTATTCTAAATATATGTGTCCAAAGGAAAGCCAGTGCCAGGCTTTGGCTACGCATAATTTCTTCATATGAACTACACAACATCCAGAAGATGCTCCAGACTGAGTTTCCCAGTAGGTCTGGATGTCCACCGGTGGCTTCACCATTCCAATGCTGGGCTCTGATGGGAAAAATCTCCTTGGGAAATTTGGTTACTGGTGGCCTCCACATTCGGCCCCTGATGGTTAGGCAAGAGAAACTATGCGACCTCAGGATTACGTTAGGCCTGGTGCTTTGAAGGGCTCCATGAAGTGCTAACAGTCCTGCCTGCACTGTGGGGAGCACTTTCTTAGCCCACCGACCTTCACAGGACACGGCTGGCACTGCCACTGCAGCACTCACTCACGGGGAAAGTTAAGAAAGTTTATTTATTCTTACACAGAGTAGCTCTAAAGGCTGCAGGGGAGGATGTAGTGAGACTTGCAGCATTGTAACCATACATGAAGCAAAAAGAAATGGAAAATCGGGCCCTTGGTCTTTCATGTAATGCCTCGTTGAGCCCAGACGTAGCACCGCAATCAGCACGTGCGGCTGTAGTGTCTGAAACTGTTTACTGCTCTTTTAAATCTGCCTTCTCCAAGGCAACATTACAGGAGGAACCATATTATGTTCAGATGCATATCTTTGGGAGGTTTTTTTCCAAATGTTAGGGAAGTTGATATAAATTTTCCTTACAGTTTGATTGTCTTCCTTTGATGGAAGTTAATAATTGCAGACAGTGTTTCCACACGGCTGTGAAACCCATCCAGACTTGCCAGTAACAGAGAAGGGGAGAGATTTGGAAAACGAAATGTCATGAGATTTATTTTTTTTTTTATCAGTGTGGCAAACTCTTTTTGAACTGATATATTTTGATTTACCTTATTGAAGGTTTAAAAAGCACAGTGATAACAAGCTCATCGCAAAGACATTTTCAGGATTAATAAGTTATCTTAAATATTTCTGCATTATCTCCACACTTCAGTACACCAAGCTTTCTGCATCTGATCATTTTAGAGAGGCTTCAAATAACTTTCAGGGGCATTATTTAAAATTCAAAGCATGCCACGATGAAAGCTAGCTTTTCTCTGACGGTTTTGAAGTGACCAAGTAACCTACTGACTTGCATTATAGTACACAGTTCATGACACACTGTCCTCATGAATCACTGAAATTGCTCTTTCCAGTCATGCCCAAGGCTCTCCTCCTGCCTACCGTCACACCCCTTCCTATACCTCTCACCAAGAGCTGCTTTTATCACCCTGAGTTGCACAAGACACCATCTAAGGAATGCTTTTCCAGCATTTGGGGAGCAGTGGCTTACTCTTGTCTAAGCTCCTGCGAGCCCTTTGAGACATGCTGGGCTCATCATTTGCTGTGCTAACACCACTGTCCCTCCCCCACTCCTTTCCCTGTTACCGTTTGCTAGCATTTCATGTAACTTCTCTTTGATCTGTAGGATTTTGAGGGAAGGAGACGGGTTTATCAGGAATCTGTCAGGGTGGGGCTGTGGTCTGAGTGGTATCTGCGACAGTGAGTGGCTTGGTGCTTGAGGGTATTTTAAGGGATGTAGTAGACACAGGTGCTGCACTGAATTCCCACATAACAGAGAACTGGAGAAGCAATACTTTCTCCTTTTAGCCAAGTTCTTAAGGGTCCACAGCCCCTCTCCATAGCGCTCTTGGAAAAGGGGTAGCTTTTTATGCCTTGATGAATATCCAACACAAATGAACGTGTCAAAGATTTGCTTTGGGATGGTTCTGGCTCTTACACACCAAACTGGGCTATGTGGTCACCCAGTGTATAGCAAATAAAGATCCTCCTGAATAGACTATTTAATTATGCTAACTAAACACAGTAGATTATATTTAATATAAATGTCTAACACACAAATAAATCAATACAGTGGTAGATGCTTTATATAAATATAAATATAAATAATTATAAATAGTCTCAGGTAGATGTGAAACACTGATCTGCAGTGCACACAAATGCCTTTTTCTTCTTCCCCCCTGAAAATGGGTGGGTGTCTAATGGTGAGAGCGGGGAGAACAGTTCTCTTGGAGAAAGGTGTATTCCCTTCAGCATTCCTCTGCTTTGGTCTGTAGTCATTTTGTTGGGTCCAGTGCCTGTGCCCGTCTGCTGACCCAGCATGCTGCTCATGACAGACTGTGCATCCCATTCTGAATTTGAATGTTTTAATGAAAATAATAGCACTGACATAGCTGCATGGTCATGCCATTTAAAAATGAAGCCCACGAGCCCTTTGGAGCAACAGAAAGGGGGAAAATCGCAGGTTTGGATCTAAGACAGGAAAGGTTGAGATGATGACTAGAAGGATGCTCTATGCAGGCATGAAGAAACCAGCATGCTAAATTTTCTGGGGATGTGTATGGGGAAGGATATTTGGGCAGATGCTACAAAGACAGAGAGCATCCCCAGCTGGTGGCCACACAATGCTTTGAGGTATGGTGAAATGAGGCTCTGGACTTGAGCAGTTGCCACCAGTTCTCTGTCTGGAAGAGGAGGAGGACTGTAGGTCTAGATAAGAGGAGACTCAAAAGGCAGTGACTGAGAGCTGGGGCTTTTCACTGGTGTCTGAAGGCAATGTCATAGTTGTAATGCTCAGAAAGCCAGTGTGATATCTCTTGATCCAACCAAGAAACTTTCATCTCCTGTATTTGCTCTGGTTACCAGACATGTAAGCATTCAACTTCCATTCCCACCTATCATATGTGATGCAGGTTGTGTTTGTGTGGGAGGCCACCTCAGATACGTAGCAGAACGTGCAGCCCAGTCTTAGAACTTGTACGAGGACTTTCCATCTAGAGCCTGCACTCCACAAGAACAGGCTGGACCCCGCAAGAATAGGCTGGCAATGCTAAGTCAGTTTTACAAAGGGGAGGCCAAACCTGAGCACGGCAGTCTAAATTGCCTCAGGTTAGCAGCAGTGCAGAGGCAGACACCTGGTCTCCTCCCTCTCACGTCCCACTCCCTGCAGAAGTCATCTTCTCTGGTATAACACAGAAGCAAACGAGGAGGAAGCTGGTGGAGGCAGACCGGTTGCAGAAGCAGTGTTGGAGTTGCAAAGAGGATTCTGGGTTAATCTATCCTGTCCTTTGTGGCAGAGTGGGGAGCCCAGCCACACCTGGTGCTCTAGCCCATGCCCTGATACCCCATTTGGATGGGCTGGGATTGAGCTCAGTGTGCTGGCATCGCTTCCAGCAGAAACCCTGAGTTCGGTTGTTCCTGAGCACGGTGCGGATGCTCTGAGCACAGGCTGTGGGTGAGCTGCCACCAGCCAGCTGTACAGGCAGGGGAAGGGTGAGTCGAACCTTGCCACCTAACCCAGGGCTCAAAACCATGCTTCAACGTGCAGAGAAGTGACTCGAAGAGCTAAAGGAAAAGGTGCGAGTCTCAACGCACAGAACCCCTATTCCACCATCAGCCCTGCACACTCTCTTAAGGGGAGGGGGCTTGTGGACACCTTGGAGGGCATTTGCAAACACACACACACACTTCTTTTTATTGCCTCACTTCTACCTGTAATGAAAAAAGGTCCCCGCTGTGGTCAGACTTTGTGCTGTTTGATTTAAGCACAGATCACCGCGATGAGGGCTTTGCCAAAGGCCTTTTGTGTGCGTTTAACACTACAGCTGCCGGGGGAAGAGAAACCACAGCGGGCTAAGCAAGATGGTCTAAATACTAATAAAGTCTAGGGGTGATTGGAAGGAGTGGAAATGGGGAAGCCCACAATCCAGGTAATTAAGCGGTAAAGCCCACAGGGGAAGGGCTGTCACCAAGTCATCTGATGTGGGATGAAGACCAAAGCACAGTGTGATTCTTTGTCTCTTAATCCCCTCCTCCGCTCCCCAGCATGTTCTTATTTCCCTACAAAGTCTTTACACGAAAGGTGGAAAAAAATGATTAAAAAAATCCTGAAGGATAAATCTTGTAATTCAGAGCACTGAACAGCTGGTAGTTTAAAGCACAGAACAGCAGTTTAGTGATTAATTTACCTCTTTAAAATGCTGAACAATACAATGCAATAAAATATAAAATTTTATTTTGTATGGCCTCCTCCAAGCCGACTGTATCCTGGAGCTCTTCCTAAAGTTGAAGTGCAGTTACAGAGTTAAATAATCAGTAATAGCAGAAGGGAGAGGCATAAAGAGAGATGCGCAGGCAATAAAAAGATCAGCTCTTCAGGACACCACCTCCCCCCCACCCCCAGTCCATTTAATTTTACTGAAAGAAAGTAGCCTTTGCGATAATTTTTACATATTGATGGATTTTCGCCTTGCATGCCCTTTCCTTCTCCTTCCATCTTACACGAGCATCTCTGCGCTGCTTCTGCTGCCGCTATTGACACTCCCCCGTGGCACCAGCGCGCAGCTGATACTGCTACAGGCTATCTTACACTGGATAGCTGCCAGTTCTCTGCTCTGCCTCTCCTCCCCACCTCGTGATTAAACGTTACCTTGGGCAGGTGGTTGCCCTGGTACCACCACCAAAGGGGATGCTGCCCTTTTGTCCTGTTGCCCCAGACAGAGAACCCCAGCAACCTGCTCTGTATTTGCACCTGCCGTTGGTGACCTCCCTGGAGAGCCGCCGAGGAATGAAGTTCAGTCCTTCTGCATAGATAGCTGTGACTGACGTGCCGGTGAAAAGGAGCGTGCCTGTGTGCCTGTGTGGGTGGGTGTACAGAGGGGAGAGATAAGGAAAGGTGGAGGGGAAATCAGGCGGATAATGATTTTGTTATGGGGAGACTTGCATTAGTGTGAGGCATACATGGGCAAATTCATCCCTGGCGTAGCACCGCTGAGCTCCTGCAGACAACATCGGGGATTCCTTTTACCCACGAAAATAAAAACCTGGGCTACCTTCATTTGTCAAGCCCAGCACAAAGCACAGAGATGATGAGCCCTGTCTTGAGTGGCGGTGGAGGGCTCTGCGTGTTTTGAGAACCCTTCCCATCCGCAGCAGTCAGGCGTCCTGAAGTGATGCTCTGCCTGTCTGCGTTCTTCTTCCGCTGGGTAATAATAATAAGGGAGTTGGTGTGCAGACAGATGCTAAGCCTGCTCTTACTGCATTTAGCATTTCAGAATAATGAAGAGATTTGCAAATTATGTTTCAAGGCTGCTTCTTTTTCAAACAATGGCATCGCTAATGTTCCCGGCTCCTTTGACTTTGCAATTATCTTTTTCAAACAATAAAATGTTACAATTAGCTTTCTGGAGAGGGCAGAAGGGGAAATGTCATTTTTAAGCAATTTCAAGAAACGCCTTTTATAGGGAGAAGTAGGCACCGATAACCTCCTCGCCCAAACTCCCTGTTGAGTTGCACCGTGCCGGTGGCACGGCTCTGAATTACCCGTGTAACTTGGGAGCTGCCCTCCTAACTTCTGTGGAGTGATTTCTTCCCCGGTGGGCTTTTACGTCCCCCCAGCTCAGACTCTGGTCCTGAGGCCACAAAGCAAGGCTGCCGGCTTAACACGCAGCCTAGAACTTGCCTGAACTCTTGCGTATTCAGCCTCAAAATCTTGATGTGTCTCCTCCCAGGGATTTGAAGGTCACCCTCCCTAGAGCAAAGTGTAACATACCGCAGCCAGCAGTTGAAAAAAAAGCACCTTGTGCTTTTCAAAACCTCTCCTGCTCTCTCGCTCGCGCTCTCTCTCCCCGCTAACCGATCTTTAATATGGATCTAATTCCGACTACATTGCAGTGCCGCGAAATCGCATTAGGCAGTGCAAGGAGACTCGCCGCCCCTTCAAGCATGATAAACTCTTGATTGCTTCCCCGAAGCTCTAATGAGCCCGCGTGGGCTGGGCATGATGGAGAACTGCCGGAGCCGGGGCGTGCGGTGAAGAGGGGGCTCTTCCTCATCATCCTCACCCTCCTCCGGGGGAGGAGAGGCGAGGGGAGTGGGAGGTGGGAAACCCGCCGCCCGCCCGGACTCGCTTGCTTTCCCAATCGCGTACCGAGCACCGCGCTAATGCCCCAGCGACGGACACAAAAGGCTGCGAGGGCAAGAGAGCTCTGCCTTTTTGCCCCCACGACCCGTGGGGGAGCATCCCGCCGTCACACAGTCCCCCCAGCCCCCGGGCAGCCCTGCCCGCCGAAACCGCGCTGCCCGGCGAAGCGGAGCGGAGAGGCGCAGCGCATCCCTTCCTGCCCGTCCCAGCCCCCCCCTCTCTGCACCACCCCCCGGCCTTTCTCAGCCCCCCCGCCCCGCCTCCCCTTCCTCCGGCACTCCGGGGCTGACGCGGAGCGAAAAGCGATGCTTTATCGCGCCTCTGCGTGAGCCAGACTGAAAGGTTGCGGCAAAGGTGGGACGCTTTAATGATTGGTTGGCACAAGGCAGTGCTTATCTCTTTAAGAAATGGAAATGAGGTCTAATTAGCATATACTGGTTGCAATTAGCATATAAGTCCCGTTCGGGGACTTGGACGAAGGAAAAGGACCAGGCAGCAACTTAATGGGATTTTATTAGACGAAATTAGCCACCACTGAACAGTCATAAAAATATCTAAATTATTAGTAGCTCTGCAATTTATTGTGAGTGCTTCCCGGACATGCTAATATCTATCGAGCCTGCGTCGTGCCTGCTAATCACAAAAACAAACTGTGGGACAAGTATAATCTATCTGCTGCGCATTGTTATGCCGTTGTGGGCACAATGTGACAGCTTTATACGGATATAGATGCGTGCGTGCGGCTCGGTGTGAGGGGCACGTTCCTGCTAATGCCTCATGAGTTATGTAAATGGCACACGTTCCAGCGAAAATGACAAACTGGTCCCGAGAGAAACAATCTCACCTATAAGGGGGGGGGGGGGGGAAGAAGAAAAGGAGGCTGAAGCACACGGCTTTTGTTGAGTCAGAATGAAATGCAAAACCCCTATAGTCACGGCAATCGCACGCGTTCAGAGGCCAAAAGAAAAGCCTTTCTCTGCAAGACAGTGATCTCTGGAGGGAAAAAAAAAAAAGGATATAAAAAACTCTGCTCAGATATATGTATTTTTAACACACCTCTTCGTCCTCACGCTGGTTAGACGCTCTTTTTAACGAGCACCAACTGCAATATCTGCTTTAGGTGGGCTCCAGCCAGTTGTTTCTGTCTCCAAACGTGATCCGCTCGGGGTGGATGCTGTGAAAAGGAGGTGGGGAAGAATCAGCGTTTTTAATTTATGGTAAGAGATCAGGCCGACTGACCCAAGATAGGGTCTGACAGAAAGTTTGCTATGAAGACAGGGGAGGGGGCGGGAGAAAAGAAAGGTAAGAATAATTATACTGCTCTAGCCAAGCTCCTTGCTCAATGTCTGAAGAAAGGAGCGGTTCCTGCAAGCCTTTTCTGTTGAACGTGTACCCCCAGTGCATGGGCTGGGTTCAGCAGAAACTTAGCTAGCCAGCAGCTGTGGATGCTGTGGCGCTGGGAGTGGGGTAACACCAAGGATTATACCCCTTGGCTTTTTTATGAAACAAAGTGGAATTATCCCGAACATTGCCAGGACCAGCATGAGCTCTTCACAGCTGGTCATGGCTGTGGTTTCGCTGCCAGAAGGACCAAAAGACAACCAGGAAGAATGCTGTCATGAGCCTTTTAGGGGTCAGATTCCTTAATTTGTAAGTGGTGCATTTTGTCATAGTCACTGGGCAGGTAACTCCATACAAAAGGTCAGATTTATCTTAGATTGGTGAAAGAACAGTAGAGGCTAATTTAACACAAGCTAATAAGGTTAAAAAAAAAAACCCCAAATGGATAAAAGTAATCTTAAACAGTTGGTATAGCCCACCTGGCCTTCCATTTTGGAGTAGGATTTGGAACAACTTCTGCATTTCATCTGTTTGATATGTTCAGAGCATGGTGAGTGTCTCTGAAATGTTGACTGTGGTGCCTGATGAGGAGCCCAATTTACATATTCTCAATTTAATCTAAAGTAGGTGCTAATTGATTACTGCTGAATGTCAGCACGCTCTGATTATCTGTTCAAGATGCTCTGGAAAAGAAAAAGAAAAAAAAAAAACCTCTACAACCCTGAGCTGCAAGTGGAAAGGGGGGGATGTGCTGGATTCAGTATGCCACGGAAAGACTGTTTACTCTTTTACTTGATATTATATAAAGGTTTTAATTATCCAGGCCTGAGGCTGTTGAGTGACTGCTGCTTTGTCATGTCCTTCCAAGGCAAATGAGACAGGTATGGGATTGTCCTTGCTTTCTGTCCTGGATGATTTTTCTCAAACCAGACATCTCTTCTACCACTTTTTTTTTTTTCCCTCATCTCCTCCCAACACTGTCCTTTACAGCTGCAGACTTCAACCCTGAATTTCCTTTCCCTGACTTCGAAGGCACAGTATGAGGTCAAAGAAGGAAGGTCAGTCTTACATTTAATATACCATGCTGGATTTCAGGAGACAGGCCATGAATTTCAGCAGCGGTGTGATGATCCCTGAATTTGGGACTGGGAGGAAAGCAGCCCATAGCTGCAACTTGGGCCAAATCCCCTATCTTTAAATCTCTGATTCCTTTCTCAGGACTTTGCTTCCTCTTCTTTTCAGGCAGCAAGGATCATCTCTCACTAAATAGTTGTACAGAGCTTATCATAAGGGAAGGTTGACACGTAGGCTGATGTAATACTACTAATCAGATACTTCCAGACAGGTACATTAGAGCTTTTTACTCTCATACCTCGTACGTTATTTTGGGGCCCTCTTCTTTTGCTGAGACCCGAGCTTTTGGAGTTGGTTTGTTTGGTTTCGGTGAGCTTCCTTATCTGGGCACTGAGCCCAGCCTTAATTTGTTTACATACTACATAGCATGACAGATTCTGTACCTGGAGGTAGGTAGCTATCTATTATTTAAATAAATACGTACACTCTGCATGAGGAATAAGTCACCACGAACCAAAATGAAGAAAAGCTGAGCTGGATGTGGTAAGGAAATGCTCTCTTACTGTTTCCTTCCTTCTTTTTCTTTCCTTTCTGTGGCTGCCTACAATTAAGTAGCAAATTGCGTCTTCTTTGGATCGCGGTAGGATTAATCAACAGCGCTCTAGCGAGGCCATATTTTCCTGGCTCAGTCTTGGTGTGTGGGGCTATTTCCCCAGTAGAAGTACCTTCCAGTTTAAATCCTGTCATGCAGAAAGCTTTTTCTTCGTGTATGCTCTCCCCCTGTGGTTTCCATGGGAGCTCTGCCCTCCAGCTTTTCCAATTCAGCATTCACGGTATGAACTTGTGTGTTTGGAAAGCTGCCAGGGGATGGGGAGCTGAGGCAGCAGCCAGTGCGCTGTGGAAGTGTTGTGTTTTTTATTTCTTTTGAGCAGTTAATCTCCATTAGATTGCCTGGCTCCTGTTATGCATCTCTGATACGGATAAGGGACTGCGTAGGAGACGCTGTCATTAAGAAATTTCCCTTTCTGTTAGTGCTGCTGAGGTCTGAATGCGCGAATGCTGTTTAGCTGTGTCAAGTAGTGGCTCTAAAACTATTTAGATTTTTTTTTTCTCTTTTTTTCTTTCAGTCTTGTGGTACTTTGGCCTCTTCCCATGCATGCATTTCTGATACACTTTGGTCTATCCCAAATGCTGGCCTGCCTGCTTCCAGCACCTGTCAGTCTCTTCTAGAAGGACCTATCCATACTCTCTAGTGCTCAACAGAATCACAGAATCACTAGGTTGGAAAAGACCTTTGAGGTCATTGAGTCCAATTGCTGCATCCCAAAGCCCAGAAAAGTCAGTCCTGATCCCATCCAGAGCTGTCAAACCAGCCTTCCCAGTAGTAGGTTTTCACAGCCCATGTCCAACTCACTGCCTGCTTGTCCACCCATTTGCCCCACCTCGTTCCCTGTCACACTGACAACCTTCCATGGTTCCCATGCACTGGGTGCTGGGGAGCTGCTCCCTCTCAGCCCCATCCTAGCCAACAGGGCTGGGCTTTCCCCAGGGGAAGTGAAATGTAGCCGTGCCTGCCATAGTTTTGTTCCTGTCCCCACTCAGCTTGGCTGATGAGGAGGATGAGCCATCCCCCAGGAGGGTACATCTCCACCCCAGTTGGAGTCTTTGGTCCTGCTCTCCTCTGGGTTCCAGTTTGAGACCTGTTTCTTTAGAAGGAGCCCAGCGAAGGAAATGCTGGCCTGGCAGCCCCGGGCACAAGGGCAGGAGTGCTGAGTGGCCTGGAGAAGCCCTCATGCTTGCTCTGCACTCACAACCACAAGCAGCACGCTGCAAGGGCACGAGTCCCACGCAGATGGACACTTTTCAAGCACAGCAGAAGGGCACAAGGTGTTTTCCAAAGTCATTTTCATACTTTCCTTTTGGATCTTACTCCCCTTTGGTAGGGACACCTAGCCGGGCCCTGTGGATCAGGGATCAACCTTGGCAGGCACAGGAGGAGCTCAGCTTGGCCCGGCTGTTCCTTCCTGCAGGCAGGGCATCCCGCCTCTCCCCATTTCCTCCCTTTAGAGGAATGGACACCCTGTGTGTCCACGCGCTGCCCCCACCTTTTCTCACTTTTCACCTACCCCTTTGTTTCCATGCCTCTTCTATGCCTTTCTCGCTCATTTGCCCATTGTCTGTGCCCAGCGCTGCCTGTCCCTCAGCCTCCTCAACCCTCCCATCTCCCATGGGTGCAGAGTCCTGGCTGCCCCCTCTTCACCCCCACACCCAGCACCTCCACAAACCCCCCTCTCCACTTCGGGCCCCTTTGTTCATACAGTGGTCTGTCAGCTAGGCCTTCATTTTGAAAGCAAATCAGAGGCCGTCTGTTGTGAGGAAATGGAGAAGTGGTGAAATGACTGGGGGTAGGAGGAAACTGGGATTAGAAATCCCCATTTGTGTTTCCCACCCCCCGCCCGCCGGGTTTTGGCACAGGTAGTGCCAGAGTCGTAAACTGCGTAAATTCTCCCTTTCTCATCCTAAGGAAAGAGCAGCGCCTGGTTTATTGCAGAGAAAAACATTCCAGCAAAAAATGGGCGCATGCTATATATTTTGATTGTAAAATGCTGCATTAGAAGAATTAATACGAATTTCAATGCCGAGCTGAAGATTTCAACAAAGTGCTAGGCAGGAATTGCTGGAAAGCATAATTAATAATTAGTTATTATCCTATAACTATCACAATAATTAATGCGCAGTGTTTCGCTTCACCAGTTTTTTTCAAAATATTTGATTATTTCTGCCTTCACGGTGTGAATTTCAGGTGGTGAAAATGAGTTGCTTTGCACCGGTAGATCTCCTGAATATGCAATGAAGGAGCCCGCAGCAGGCAGGAGCCCCAGCCAAGGCGGAAGATGAGACGGTGAGCTGGGAAACAAAGGTGAAGGAGAGAGGCAATGAAAGCGAAGCGTTTCGTACAATAGCTAAAATACAAATCTCTGGAGACTTAAAGATATTGCATGAACATCAATTTCACATGCCTATTGTCTGAGTGGTATTAGCGTGCATAGGACTCACTGCTCCAACCCTCCCCCCCTCCCACCCTTCCTCTGAGCGAAGGGAGCATCGTGGCAAATCAGGAAATAGCATAATTGAATCAGCTCCAGCACATGACGGGACTTAAAACCCGCCTGGACGAGGCACTGAAATGACCACGTATCACAAGCACCTTGGCATCCTGCCTCCCTCCCACCTCCTCACGCACCCCCCTCCACCCCCAAATTACTTCTGTGAGTAAAGCAAGCAAGATTTAAGCCGCAGCAGGAGATGGTCTAGTCATGGATTTCATTAGTGGTCTCTTTTGCCATCTGTGAGACTTTACGGCTAAGAAGCTGGAAACAGCTTTCTAGAAACTTCCTTAGAGAACAGACAGCTAAAATAAATGCAAGTCATGCTTATGCAGCTTACGGAGAGCTTATTTTGTCCTTAGGAATAACCCCAAATGCCTACAGTTTGCCGCTGTTTGCAGCATGAGATAACACATGAGAGTCAGAACATGCGGCCACAGGTCAGAGGTACCGTTCCCACCCCTCCCTCCCCTTTCACCCCTACATAAAAGTTGACAATTAGTTTTTACTGCACATACATGAAGGGAGATACATGCTTTGGCCTCTATGTGAGAGCAATAATTCTCTTAAATTGATGTGTCAGCGAACTAAAACTCAATATTTTTTTCTCACAGTGTATTTTGCAGTCAGAGGACCTTCACTAATCGGAATAAAGCAATTTGGCTCCCTGTCATTGCTCACTGAAAACATATGAGCTGGTTGGCACGTATGGCCTCCTAGATTTATCAGTGTCTCCCATCTAGTGCATGGGAGGTTCAGGGCTGCAGCTCAGAGAGGAGTGAATTTTTATGAATGCTTTTTTCCCCTCCCTGAGAATTCCCAGAGCTAGATTTATTCCTTAGTTTCAGAAATATTTTATTTATTGTCCACATCCCATACCCTCTTTAGGTCAAATCAAAGTCGTATTTTGCATTTTTTCTTTGTATTACTATGTCTGTATCGCTTTGTTCATTAAAATATATAGCGGAACAACCCCAAATTTGGAAGAAGTACTGTTCCCATAGCCCTCCTTTCCTCTCTTTGTGAGGAGTGCTGTGATACAAACATACTCAGTAGTCCTTTCAGCAGGACCCATATAACATGGATTCGCCACATCTTGCGTCAAGTTCACCAAAGGTGACACCAGCTTTGGTGACATGGATTTGTCATGCTGCCTCTAAGGAAGTCCTCACCTCCTCTCTGGCTGAACTCGTGCAGCTTGCACTGGTGCTCTGCCAGGGTTGATGGGGTAGACATGTTTTAACAGTCAACCTTTACAGCTTGATTACACCAGAATATGCCCTTTTCCCCCACTGAATCTGTACCCTGTAGTCCCCCTCTCTCCTCCCGCAGCTCCAGAGATTGCTCTTTGCCAGGTCTGGAATTGTGCTTTTGCCTAGAGGCAGGTTTCTCAACCTTCAGATAATGTGAACCACAAAAATGCGCTGGGATGCCACTGAAACCACTGTATCACACCTCTGGTTACAAAAGAAAGGATGTTCTGGGTCAGGTGTGGGTTGAGAACTGGCTGTCGGACCGGGCTCAGAGGGACGTGATCAGTGGAGCAGAGTCTGAATGGAGGCCTGTGACTAGCGGTGTTCCCCAGGGCTCGGTGTTGGGTCCAGTCCTGTTTAATATCTTCATCGACAACCTTGATGAGGGAATAGCATCCACCCTCAGCAAGTGCCGATGATACAAAGTTGGGAGGGGTGGCTGACACGCAGGAACACTGCGCTGCCATCCAGCGAGACCTGGACAGGCTGGAGAGCTGGGCAGGGAGAAACCAGATGAGGTTTAATAAAAGCAAGGGTAAAGAAGTCTTGCACCTGGGAAGGAATAACCGTCTGTATCAGTACAGGCTGGGGGATGACCTGCTGGAGAAGAGCTCTGTGGAGAAGGACCTGGGGGTCCTGGTTGATGGCAGGTTGGCTATGAGCCAGCAGTGTGCCCTGGTGGCTAAGAGGGCCAATGGGATCCTGGGATGCATCAGGAAGAGTGTGGCCAGCAGGTCTAAGGAGGTGATCCTCCCCCTCTACTCTGCCCTGGTCAGGCCCCACCTGGAGTATTGTGTCCAGTTCTGGGCTCCCTGGTATAAAAAAGACAGGGATCTCCTGGAGAGAGTCCAGAGAAGGGCTACGAAGATGATTAAGGGCCTGGAACATCTCCCGTATGAGGAAAGGCTGAGTGAGCTGGGGCTGTTCAGCCTGGAGAAAAGAAGACTGAGGGGGGACCTAATTAATGTTTATAAATATCTTAAGTATGGGATGCAGGGGGAATTGGCCAACCCCTTTTCAGTGGTCTGTGGAGACAGGACAAGGGGCAATGGCTGTAAACTGGAGCACAGGAAGTTCCGCACCAACATGTGGAAGAACTTTTACACAGCGAGGGTGACAGAGCCCTGGCACAGGCTGCCCAGGGAGGTGGTGGAGTCTCCTTCTCTGGAGATATTCAAGACTCGTCTGGACGCCTATCTGTGCAATATGTGCTAGGGAGCTGCTTTGGCAGGGGGGTTGAACCCGATGATCTCTCAAGGTCCCTTCCAACCCCTACGATTCTGTGATTCTGTGATATTGGCCAATCCTCATGTTACTTCAAAGTCAGGCCAAGGAGAACACCCCTTTGCAGTAAGGGAGCTGTTTGAATTCCTGGACAACTCTTCCAGTGCTTGCTCAAGACAGAAGGGGCAGCTCAGTTGGGACTGGCCTTCACTTCGGAGTGTGGATTCCTATCCTGGGCTTGCACACAGCCTGGCACAGGGCTGGGTCCAGCACTGTTGCTACCACCACAGTGACAATCCTATATCTACAATGATGGCATCCAAGGCCTTGTTCCTGTCCTCTGTAAATGACTCTGCTATCTATCAGACAGGACCTAAACCACAAACAGTGCTCCAGTGGGAACCAGGAGGTGATATTTTAATTATGGATGAAAAGAACTGTCAATGTATGCATTTGAGGAGTTGGATTCTTGCCAACTGCCATGCTAAAACCCCCTCCTTTCTCAACCTTTCTCACCTGAAATTAGAAGTACTCTGAAGGCTGCCCAGCTGGCTTGGCAAAAGGCATCCTTCTGGTTCTGGACTTTAACCTGCCCACGTGGTTGTGCGGACATCAGCTGCCTCTTGACTCATGCTCCAGGCTTGACCCTCTGGGTTACACCTTCAGCTAGGACATGCCAGCCTGGAAAGTGGCATCTGTAAGAGCTTGGTCTTTGCCACAAAAGAGAGGTGACTTCTGTGCTCAAGAAACAAGGGGTCTGTTCTGTGTGTCCCTTTCAGTCTTTCCCTGGAGGTGACCTGCTGGTCTCAGCAGCCGGGGGAGGACACATTATTGTTGGCCTCTCCTGCCTTTATTCCCATCTACCCTTGGCACATTGTGGGAAGAATGCTAAGAGGATTGGTTAATAACAAGAGAAAAATGTCCGAAGTCTTTGGAAGTCCATTTATCCTTTTAATCACACTCTTTCTAATGAGCTATATTTTTCTTACTTATCATTTCCTTTGTTCATGCCCATTACAGTGTTATTCACAATTTTAGCTCAAACAATACCTCTTAAATAAGAGGATAACATTAAGTGCATCAGCACAAGGAGGGGAAGCTGCTTTTAAAAACTGAAAGTACTGCTTGATTTCCACTTTCAAAGCATTTAATTTCACCTGGTCCATTTTATTTTCCAATAAAATAACTAGATGGGGGCACATTAAAATGGTCTCAGTTGAGCTGTTTTAATAAAAGGAGAAAGTTTAAAGAGCTCGGCCATGGATGAAAAGCTATTTAAAGCAGGCAGGTTGGATATTTCTGGCATGGATGCATGAGGTATCTGTCTCCACCTCTAATTAAAAGGTCTATATTGTTCAGTTCTACAACACTCCACATGATAGACATATTAAAGACCCAAGGGACCACCATGTTGTCCTGTATTGCATTTCACTTTCCTAGTGGCCCCGCACTTGGGTATATAACCAGTCCTGCCTGCATTCCTGGGCAATTTGGCGACTCGACCTTTGCACCTCACAGTCCTGCTAGCCCGGACAGCCACAGCCTTTGAAAGTGAATTACTCTGGGTAACACTGAGCTTCTGGAAACATGGCATGGTCTTTCTGCAGCATAGGTGCAGCTCTAGAGTCGGGAACTGGGAATGGTGTTAATGATATGAAGAAAACTTGCTTCTTTCTTCATCCTTCCATGCAAAGTTTTCCCATTCCAGCTTTCCTTTGTTTTGAAAACCTGGCTTAAACAGTCAGTAAGTAATGACCAGGCACTTTTCCGTTTTGCCATGCACAACTATTGTGTTCCAACAGGTGGAAAGAGTACATAGTGTTTTCAAGTCTGGATGCCTCAAGGTATTGGTTTTGCTGAGCTTGGTCAGGGAGAGAGACGTGTGGGTGACTCAGGAATTTGGCAGCAAATATAGCTTTCACCAAGGGCAAGGGAGAGATTCAGAATGGCCTCCATGAGTGATCCCTTGTGTCCTGTGTAAACTTCTAATGCAGAGCATGTTGCTGTTGTGTGGGTGATGAGACATCCATTGTGTAGCTGAGTAGAAACAATATTAGCATTCTTACAAGAGGCAGTTACTGCCTAGAAGGAATACTCTGATGGCAATAGCAGCTATAGAATACTTCATACACAAAGGAACTAATTAATTCTGGCATCAAGTAAGAAGTGTGGGTAGTTAATTGTTTTAAACCCCATTTCACAGCTACATGTAGGAGTGGGTAGGACTGCGTGCGTAAGTGATATTATGGAAAGAAAGTGAAGTGACTTCTGTGGGGTTAGACAACCAAGGGAGCAGCAGAGGTGAGGATTTAGATAGTCTCGGGCTCCTGGTTGAATTTCTGTTTATTAGATCGTATTAGATCCTGAAGACTGTGTGGATATTGGTATGCTTTTATTGGGCACTTCAACTGTAGGTTATTTCCTTGTGGTTTTTAATCGTACCCTTTAAGGCCAACATTTCTTGTCAAAGATTACAACAACCTACAACAGATTACATGCTAACAGAGGATGCTGAAGTAATGAGGTATATTTTCCTCTGCTGTCTCTAGTTTCATTGCTTCCAGTGCAATGTCATCCAGGATAAGGACACTGGAAATATTAACAGAAAAAATGCTGTTGGGGTTTTAACCACACCATCAAGTAACAGTGCCAGACTCCTTTTTCCTGTGTTGGCATCTTTGGGAAGAGCTGCACTGCTGTGGGAAACTGCGAGACAATATCTTTGAAAGAGATGCAGGAGGGAGGAGAGGAAATACAAAATCACAGAACAGTTGAAGAAGGAAGACACCTTTAAGAGATTGTCTAGTCCCAGCCCCCTTGATCAAAGCAGGGTCACCTAAAGCAGGTTGCTCAGAGCATGTCCAGTCAAGTTGGAATATCTCCAGAGATGGAGACTCCACAAACTCTCATGCTGCAGTGTTCAAAAACCCTTATAGTAAATTCATTGGTTTTTTCTTATATTTAAATGGGATATTTCTCATCCACACTACTCTGCTACCCTTGCTTGTCATCCTGTTCCACCACTTCCTCACTTGATTGCCAAGTAATCCTAATATAAAGCTCTCATCACAAGGTTGGCCAGCATGTTGACAAAGCTGCTTTGTCCTACTTTATCAGGTGGACCCTATCCCTTTCTACCAGTCCCTGATCCTCAAAGAGGGCACCCATGATCATAAAAGCTGAATCTCTGTTGTTGATGTTACCTCATAACCAGATGTTGCCACCTGGAATCTATCCATTGCTCCTCAAGCCCTTCCCCCTCATTAGCAGGATTGAAGAGAAAACCAAGCTTAATATGCTCCAGTTTTCCCCTGGCCATGAGTTGGTGCCCACGCTGAAGAGCAGGAGGTGTAATAATCTGAGGGCCTGAAAAGCCTTGACAGTGTCTCCACAAACATCCTGTCTCCAAGGACTGAGCAAACAGCCAACCTCCCTAGGTGATGGATCAGGATGGCAGGTGGAGACCTCTCTTCCCCACAGCAGGGAGTCACCCACCTCTATCACTCATAGCTTCTCTCTGGTGCTTTTGGGTATCTCAAGCTCAGTCAGCTCAGATACTTCACTGGACACAACTTCCAGCCTCTCATCTGCTACCAGAGCACTGACCTTGTTCTGAAGGTGCAGGTCTGTGTGGATGGAGCAGGAGTCTTCCTCTTGGCCACAGAAGTCACTAGCTTCCGTTCTTTGTTGTCACAGGAGTGACGGCAGAGGCCTTTTAAGAACAGACTCAGACTGTGTCTTCTTTGGTGCAATTGCCAGTTTCGGCTATTTTATCTGCAGGGTCTCAGAGAATATCAGTCACTCTCCTTTTCATCACTCTCCAAAGCTGCACAGGACCTCCTCCTATAGGTTCTTTACTTCGCAACACAGATCCTCCACTATTGCACACCTTCTGCAAGCAAGGAGACCATCACCCCTGCCCCAGACTTCAGCAGGAGGCCCCCTTGCAACCTCCAGAGCTCCATCCTCTTCAGGAACTTAGTCTTGGTTGGCACATTGGATGTGGCTTGAGTAGCTGCTCCAGTGGGTGCTGGGGACCATGCCCTGTGGCATGACACCACTGCTCCTGAGCAAGGAACACTGTCTCCATCAGAGTTTCTGGCCCCTGCCTGCATGCCCTTCTGCACAGTGCTGCACAGACTGCTGGGCAACATCCTTCCCTCCTGAAATTCAACTGCTGGTGGGACACAGCAGAGTTTAACTGAGTCTCACTAGACTTGGTAGTGGGCTGCATCAGTCTCCGAGGTGAAACAGCAACCACAGTAGCAGAATGCCCCTCATGCTTTTCCTTTACATGATATGAAATAAATAATCTCATGGACTCCAGCAGACAACCACTGAGTTTGGGAGTCTTTCTTCTTGTGCCACCTAGCCCGCTGAAGAGAAACCACTGCAAAACAACCAGTGTCACCTCCCACAGCCCTTGGATTTTCCCAGGCAGCCTCTCCTCCATCTAGCGCCTGCTTCATGCTGCGTAGTGTGAGATCTCATGAAATCACAGTCGCAGGCGGTATGATTGTTCCTTGAGATGCAACTTCAACACGAGGGAGGGCATTATCCCCTCCTTTCCTTGCTTCATATTCTGGGTTGCCTTAGTTCTTTGCTCCATTTAGTGATGTGAAAGGTAGGAATGGAAGTGCTTTGAACAAGTCCCAGCGGCTTCAGAACAGAAAGAGGAATATATCTGAGAAATGGAAGAGTATCTGAGAAGAGGGGAGTTATCAGCATGAGAGACCTCAAGCTGAGTGACTGAGAGTTGACATTCCTTCTATTTATTTATAAAATTTGTAACTGTGGAAATTAGCCTTAGAAGCTGTAGACCCATTACTGTTAGTTTTATCGTCCTTCTAAGACATACCCTGAGGCATTCCTGGAGATTGAATCCTATTGTACTTCGCAATAAGCCCATAATTGATTATGCTATGGAGCTTTAATATGGGTTGAGAAATGGAATCCAGAGTAAATACATTCAGAATTTTGCTAGCAGGCCAAATTTAAAACTGGTTTTCTGCACCTACCAGGATTATTCCTTCTCAGCTAATGATTTAATTTGAACTAGCCACCCTGAGAGGTGCAGCGTGTAAGTCCAGGCTACCTGCTTGCTGAGCTTCTTTAAATAAGTTTATCCTGTCTACTTCACCTGTAAGTTTGTAAAGATAAAATTAGACCCCAGCATTATTCATTATAGGACTTTTTGCACAAGTAAAATTACAAGTACATTACATCATATTCTCAAAAAAGAGGGAGAACTGAATTAGGTGGTGGTGGTACTTGTCTTTCTATTTCTTGGCTTCAAATATAGCCCACATGGCTTCCTAGTCTTCCTTAGATGGCTTTTTTTTTTTTTTTTTCAGTTCACTCAATGAAAATCTGCCCTATCTAAAAGAAGCTTGTTCATTTTGCTCATTAATGAGGGATGAGAGGGATGCTGGTCTCTTCTCTCCCTTTCATTAGGAAGGTTCCTCTTTCCTTTTCTCAGTTGCTAAGGACCATATTATTTACTTTGATATGCAGGTGGCTCCTGCTGACTGTAGCTAATTCCGGGGCTTAGAGCAGGCTAACTCATTCATCTGGTAGAAATTGAAGTTTCTTAAAGCAGACCAGTTGCTATCTGGGAGGCATCTGAAGCAAGCAAAACCAACAATGTTGGTACAAGCAAAAGAAATTTTGTTCAGAAGTGACAGAATTTGCTCTGTTTTCCGACCATTTTAAATCCTGGATTTGTTTCTAAACTTGAAATCGCTAAGGCAAAATCTTCTTCTGAGATTCAGTCTTCAGAGGTGGCTTGAGGTGGGAGTTTCTTGATTCACAATATATATTTATTTGAAAATACTTCTCATGAAATGTTGTTATTGTCTCTGTGTTGTCTTAAGGGAAAAAATAATTAGTTTCATATTTCCCACTGGAAAAGAATCTCTCTCTCTCTCTCTCTCTCACTGTCTTTCTTTCTCATCAATAGCTAAAGAATTATTTCCTCAGAAGTACCACACCAGTGAGTCTGCTCCACTGAGAAGTGATGCACAAGGATCATGTGTTTTTACTGCCAGTGTGTTAATTCTGGCAAAGTCTCCTTTCACATGTCCTTACAAAAAGTGGCAATGCTGTTCTTTTGTTTTCTATGACCAGGCAAGCAGAACAAATGCAAACTAAGGAGGCAAAAGGTTGGCATGTCAAATTGGAGAGAGTTGCAATGAAAAAGCAACTTTTATTTGATGGTTTGAGCTCTTCCTCACTTAGCTCTGCTATAAAAGGACACATGATATCTTTGGCACAGAATGTTTGCAGCTGCACATAGGTCAAGGTGAAGCAATAGGCATATGGGGGAAGACAAGGCATAGGTCACGAGGAGTGCATAAACAAACCCCCCTTAACATAAGCTTCTTTAGCAAGCATAGCAATATTGCATTTGAATCAAGCTTTGGATGGACTGGCAAGTTAAATTGAAAGAGAAGTGAATATTAGGTAAATTCTGTAAGAAAGACCAGTTCCTCCTACCACCGAACTCAGTCAGAGTCTGGAAATGCATACTTAGTATTATGCAATAAACCTAAACTTTAATGTTATCCTTTCTCACTTTTTATCTGCACTTTTCATTGCTCCAGAGAGACCTTGCATGTAAACTACCTAATTTTGGCTCTGGCACTGGGAGGTTCCTACCTCTGCTGACAATAGCTATCTGCAAAGCTTTGCCATATGAAAATGTTTTCCCCATTTGAAAACACCACCTAGAGCTGTTTGAAACCAGAGTCAATGATGTGATCATTAAAACCTGAGGGTTTCACGTCTGTTAAGGGAGGTTTTGTTTCTGCTGCAACAGAGGGTTGACTGCAGAGACTCTAGCAAAAAAGGCTTGGTGGTGTGAGCAAATGCAGATCAAAGTGTAAAATCACTGCCATCTGGTTTGTACGAGGAAGAACGAGGATTTGGAGGGCAGAGTCTAGCAAAACTGCTCCTTGTAAGCTACACGGCTCTACTGGATGGGGTGGCAAAACGCTGCATGGAGACGAGGCACTGGTGACGTGCGGCTGGGCTGTGCTCAGTCCTTGAGAAACAGAGCTGGCGTTCCCTAGGACAGGTCTCTCCTGGTTTATTTCATTCAGACCCATTTTAACTTTCCAGAAGGCCTAGATACACACACACCACCACTACAACCACCACCACCACCACCACCACCCCCCACCCTGCAGCGACTGTGTTGCTTGATGCCTATTACCAAAGTGGACAATCTTCCATTGTCCTTGTGGCACACAAGGAAAAAGAAAGCAGTGTCTTAGCATCTTGTTTGTGCAGAGCAGAGATTCCCTATCTTGCAAAAGCTCACACAGGGACAAGAAGCTATTGAGAGGTTGATACATGGTACCACTCTTCCTTATGGGAAGCACTAGCCCTCACACCTCAGGAGCTACATGCACACACAGAGAGGGTTATTTATGTGTAAATATGTATGTCTGTATTTAAAATGCACAAAATTGGAGGGACAGTGAGAAGCCTTTAGTCCTTAGATATGTTTCTACATGCATCTCCAAGGATGCTCAGCAATGTTCTTTACACTGGCATCAAAGAGGAGATTTCTTGATTTTAAGAGAGTGGACTTACAACTAAGAATTTTAATTCTCTTTCTCATTTGTAACCTGGCATATTCTGCATTTCATCCACACCCCCCACCTCTTTGGTGTATTCCCTATTTGAAGTGGGAATAGACCACTGCTGAAAAAGTCAGTATTAGAATGATATCTCCCCCCCATCTATCTCATTGTAATTCGTCAGTGTATTTACGAGGTCTTTATTAAGACAGGCCAGATTTATTTTTCATTTGTGTTAAATTGTTTATGCCCTTTTAAAAGTGCACTGTATCCTCAGCATTGGGCTCTTGGTTATCTGCCTGACAATGATGAAGAGTTATGTTTTAACAAGCGCGTTAAGATCTTGTCCTGGTGCATATTCTGTGCTATTTGTGAAATGGTAGTGATAAGGAGAGACCGACGGACATAGAATGGATCAGGTGTGCATATATCTTAATTTTCGGTGAAGGGCTCAAACCGGCCCAAGTCGGTGGTGGTCATCGGTGATTACTGGCTTCGTTGATAAACCAGCCTTCCCAATGGAGTCTCGTCCTGTTCAGGTGATTAAATCAAGGTCAGATTTGCAAAAGAACTCACTGTTGGTTTGCAAAGAGCGCTTACAAAGATCCCCTGGCTTATTTTGGTGCCTGGATGGCAGCTCATTCATCCGACGAGGGGGCTGCTACCGGTCCTACTTCTAGTCAGGTCATTATTTTACTAGTAAGTAGCTCCTAATTGGTATGCAGAGTCTGGAGTGAATTTACTCCTTTTGAACATGCTGGTCAGGTTCCTGGGCTCGTGTGCTCTAGCTAGCCTCTGACTAGCCTGGGAATCCGATAGGTACCTTGCCAGCACGCTGCAGCTTTTCCAAGGGAGTGTGTAAGAGTAATTAACAAAAGTCTCTGGCTGCCTACACCAGAGGGATCTGTGCCATCCCAGGCTGCTCGCGGCTGATGAAAACTCACCCACCACAGAGGCCAGCAGCATCAGCAAAGAGGGCAGAGTGTGGCTAGGGCTGGGGCCTGGGGTGGGAGGGGAAGCTGCAGCTTAAATTCTGCCCACCCCTCGAACTACCAGCCAGCCACAGCAAGTGAGCTCCCGAGGAACTGGCAGGGCTGTGTCTGAGCTCTCAGGCCATGATAGCCTTCGTGCTACATAGGTGGGAGTAACACAACAGTTGTGTGCTGGTGTCGCAGTACCAGCCCTGAGAATGCTGCTCATTAACATCTCCTCCTTTGGGAAGAAGAGGAAAGCTTCTGTGCCTCCTAGGGGAACTTCATCCATGCGTCCCTCAGGAAGAGGAGCCCTTTAACTCAGCAATAAGGATGGCAGCAGAAAGAGTTCTATGCACTGTAGCCCTATGGCCACTTGAAATTCTCAGCTTAGCTGGTCTTGATGGATGGATTAGATCTGTTTTAAAATAAGGGAATAAGCACTATTGATGTTTCTCTTCTATATCCTTTTTTTTCTCCCAAACCTTCCAAGAAACAAGGCTATTTTGAAGCTTTTCTCCATGTTAATGAAAACAGCCTCGGGATTTTTTCTCACCCAGTTCTGCACTTTGCCTTGTCATCATATTAGAGAGCAGCACAGCATGGAGAAGAAGTAGAAAAAATCTCACTGTGTGAAGAACATGAAGAGAGAGAGGTACAAGTTAGAAAATGACTATCAAACCAGCTCATTGCCATGGAGGGCAATTAGTTTGGGGAAAGAGTAGATGTGATTTCCCACTCCGATAGGATGGTTTTTTTGCAGCATTCACTCCATGGTTTCAAAAATTTTTACTTAAAGCAAAGAAAGGAAGAGTGGAGGCCATTGCATTTAAACCTCATGTGACTAGCAAGTACAGCCATTGATCAGTTACCCATGTTGATGCTGTATTTTGCCTTTTCCTTTCCTACATGCAGTTTTCCTTGGAAACAAGCCAAAGGAAGCTGCCTGGCCAGCTGAGCAGTTGACTTTCCTTGGGCCCATGCTGTACAGAGTCTGTGCTGTCCCTGATGCTTCAGGTAGAGAATCAGGATCATCCTGCCTTTTTATGTCCAAACTATCAAGGGGAAACAGCAGCAGAAGATGGGCGTCTTCCAAAACACTGGACAGAGCTCCAGCTCTGTATCGCCATCAGCCTGATGGGGAGTTAATGCCAGCTTGTGATTACTTAGGGTATCATATTTATGGCAAAGTGACATATAAAGCAATACTTGACACCTCTTAGTTTGTCAGCAAGATAACTGAGATCCTTAAGAGCTCCATTAGCTAAGCTGCAGAGTCATCATCCTCCTTCTGATTACCTATGGAGAGCGGGGATGGGAAGCTGACGCACTAAAGAGGACACCCCGTGTCTCGCCACGTTGGAGTTTGGAAATTCAGCACTGAAGCTGCCAGTCCAGAATCTCATGTGGCTGGAGCATAATTGAATAATGTGGTTCCAGGGCAAATTTGAAAATTAAACAAGGACTTGAGGGAGTGGCCCCTGTGGAAACCATGTCAAAGAATAAACAGCATCAGAGGATTTCAGTGATGTTTGTATAAGGAGGATAATGTTTGCTTGATTCTAGTGGGCTTTAACTGGCTGTCATCCTTCTACAGCAAAGCAACAGAAACTAATTGAAAGAAACCAAAACCAAACAGAGGTGTGATAAGTTATTCAGAATTTGAAATTCAAGTTGTATGGCACAGCTTTGATAGGACACATCATGTCACATGGAAGACTTCTGTTTGTTATTGGAGCAGTGTCGTTTTTAGAAGACAATTTCCATCGCAGACACTTTTTTGTTTGCCTGCTGAGAACTTACTGTTCAAACTGAAGTATGTTAAAAATGAGCAAAAGTAGCAGATTTCTATTCTAAGATTTGTAATTTCTGTTTAGCTCAAGCCACTAGCAAAAAGTTTTGAGGTGATTCCATTAAAAGAATTAACAAGTTTCTTCCTGGATGTAGCTTCTTTAATTTAGAGGGACCGCCTGAAGACCTTGGTCCCAAGGGAGTCATGCAACAGCCAGTAGCCCTCTTTGCCAAACTTCCAAGCCCCTTTCAGACTCTAAACATCCATTCTCTCAGATATTTCTCAGGGTCCTGCCATCAGCAGCTCTGTATCTATCTCTGGGGTTTTCTTCCTGCTTCTTTCTTTTCCTTTTTTCCCCTGCATTTGCATTTTTTCTTTCTCTTGTGCATTTGTATACATAGAGAAACAGCCCTCTCTTAAAACTGTACCTAGCTAACCTCATCCTTCCTTAAAAGCTTCATTCATTTTCATCTAGGCCTTGACATGAACCCGTGTTTTGGCTGGAGGGTGCTTTTTCTTCAGCAAGCTAATTTAATAAAAGAGCTTATGGCTTCTCACGCCTCAAACAAAGGGTAGATGTTTCGCCCAAATAAGTTTAATCCAATCAGAATGCCACTGCAAGCTTAAATATGTTTTCTGATGCTTAAACTATAAGGTTGAAAATGGAGATTACCTTTTATTATACCTTGGAAGTGCAGTGTCTGGGACAGAGGGACCTTAGTCCCATTTCAGGTATCACAGAATCACAGAATCGTAGGGCTTGGAAAGGACCTCCAGAGATCATCGAGTCCAACCCCTCTGCCGAAGCAGGCTCCCTAGGACAGGTCGCACAGGGAGGTGTCCAGATGGGTCTTGAATATCTCCAGAGAAGGAGACTCCACAACCCCCTTGGGCAGCCTGTCCCAGGGCTCTGTCACCCTCACTGTGAAAACATTCCAACCTGTGGCCATTGCCCCTTGCCCTGTCTCCACAGACTACTGAAAAGAGGCTGGCCATTTCCCCCTGTGTCCCACACTTCAGATATTTATAAATATTAATCAGATCCCCTCTCAGTCTTCTTTTCTCAAGGCTGAACAGCCCCCATTTTTTCAGCCTGTTCTCCTAGGGGAGATGCTTCAGGCCCTTAATCATCTTCGTAGCCCTTCTCTGGACTCTCTCCAGGAGACCCCTGTCTTTTTTATACCAGGGAGTCCAGAACTGGACACAATACTCAAGGTGGGGAATGACCAGGGCAGAGTAGAGGTACACAGGTGCTCTTTGCAATACAATAATGAAGAACAGAATAAAATGTTTTTCCAAGTAGAGACTGGAACTCACAGCCTTTGCAAAGGAGAAAACATTTGTGTGTACATCGTGCCTGTCCTCCATGAGCCTGAATTCAGAAGGCAGGTTGGAAGAAGTTAAAAATTCTCAACAGATAAAATCTTACATGAAGATGAGCAAACTGTTGACAATACAGCATGAGAAGCTTCGTAGCAGCATCACTCGCTTCTGCTCAGGCAGTCCTGAGGGCTGACCTCCACCCCAAAACTTGACTGCAACTTCTCCGTGTCCTTTCTGAGCGGATCACTAGCAACACTGCGCTGCCTTAGCGTGGCCATGCGTCACTGAGCCACCCTGAGCATTTTCCAGGATTAACTCCTCTCTGCTCCTCAATTGGCTTCAACGGGTTTAGCAAGCCTTTTTTTAGCCAGTGTGGAGAAGATAATGCTCTTAGTTCTCAAGCTTTTTAAAAAGTGCACGAAGCCAGATCATCCCTTCCCAGTTTTGCCACAGAAGGGATGTAGCTAGCAGGAAGCCCCCAAAGATAGTCTGCAATCTCTTGGAGGAAAGGGAATGGAGCTTAAGAGATCTCAGCCTTCCACTTCCTTGTCCTCTCACTGCCTTTGGTGTGCAGTGTTGGTGAAGTGCTCCATCAAACCCCAGAGAGTTCCTCAGCACAGTTCTATTCACAGTAAAACTGGGGGGGGGAAATAACTCAGGACAGAAAAACCACATTCACAGACCAAGTCTCACCAATGACTCTCATAAATTCTGATCCAGGGAGTTAATCTTCCTTTTCCCAGAGGAAGGGGGTTGAGGAGGATGCCCAAGAGATTGGCTCTGTGCACCAGCAGCTTCACTTAGTCAGTGTTGGGCTTCCTAGCCCAATAGGGAACCTCTTCAGCCTCTGCTCCCTGTCTGTGACACAGCCTGGTGGGGGCAGGGGGGGTGTAACCTCTTGGAGAAGACCATGTTGGAGTGGGTTGTCCCCCTGAAGCCCTTGGAAGATGATGGATAGTAGAGATCCCACCTGAAGCCCATGGACAACCCCACACTGGAGTGGGAGGAGACACCTGAAGGACACTGTGACTCGGTGGGAAGCCCATGCTGGAGCAAGCTCCTAGCAGGTCCTGCAGCCCATGGAGAGAGGCCCATGACAGAGCAGGTTTGCTTGGGAGACTTGTGACCCCATAGGAGACCCATGCTGGAGCAGTCTGGTCCTGAAGGTCTGCACCCCATGGAAGGGACCCATGCTGGAGCAGTCCATGAAGAACTGCAGCCCCTGGAAAGGACTCACATTGGACAAGTTCATGGGGGACTGTCTCCTGTGGGAGGGACCCCACACTGGAGTAGGGGAAGAGTGTGAGGAGTTCTCCCCCTGAGGAGGAAGGAGCGGCAGAGACAACGTGTGATGAAGTGACCACAACCCCCATTCCCCATCACCCCGTGCTGCTTGGGAGGAGGAGGCAGAGAAATCATGAATAAAGTTGAGCCCAGGAAGAAAGGAAACAGGGGAGGTGTTTCGACATTTGGTTTTATTTCTCATTATCCTACTCTGTTTTGATTGGATGATAAATCAGATGATTTTTTTTTTAGTTGAGTCTTGTTTGCCTGTGACAGCAATTGCTGAGTTGTTCCCCCTCCTTATCTCAACCCATGACCCTTTCATTACATCTTCTCTCCCTTGCCCAGCTGAAGGGGAGAGTGATAGAGCAGCATTGGTGGGCACCTGGCCACCGGCCAGGTCAAACCCAACACACCTCTGCAGACCTGCACTGCATGTGAGGAATGGTGCAGCAAACCAGATACCCTTCTCTGTGTCTTTTATTGGTGGTGTTATTACTGACTGCACGTTGGAGCAGCAGCACTCTGACTTTGAGCAGAGCCTTACAGTCATACCCAGACTGAGCAAGCTAAAATCAGAGTAACTTCAGTCTTCCAAGTATCAGTATGTCAGAGTTTGGGCTGGCACAACAATCGTTTGTTTCCAGATCCCACTATATTGAAACACCAAAGATGAAGGAGCAGGAGGGAGGTTTCATTCCTTCCAAACTTCCATAAAGAAGACAACTGCAAAACACCACCAACTTCTCTGGGGAGAGTTTTTTTCTGTTGGGTTCCCACCAGCAGGTCTGTGTCCCTTCTGGATCAACAGCAGAATGGGACAGAGAGAAGGTCTCCTGACTCCTGCTCTGGTGCTTTATTCATGAGTAAGGTGGGTTTCTTGTTTGGATGGCATCAAGATTATTACTAAACACATTTTATTCCTTAGAGGGTTGAAAGAAGGCAGGCAGGATGCCTTTCACTAGGCACCATAGAAGGACCCTGAAACGTTACCCTGAAAAGCTAGGGGGTGGTTTTTGGTTTTGAGGTGGTTTTTGAATGTGTTCCTAGGCTCTTGAAGAGTAACAAGTAGCGTGTATCCTCTCACAGGAGACACACTAAAAGCACATTCAGAGGGGGGAAGAATGGTTTGGTTTCCAAAGCCGTACACGGCCTGCTCACCAGGAGCAGTGCAGAACTGAGTGGCTGGAAAACTTCTGCCAGGCAGGAGGACACCTCAGCTGCTGTGGCAGATCACAGGCAGCAAGGATTTTCTGATGGCAGCTTGGCTTCTGTGTGCTTTTGACAGGCACAAAGATTTGGATGAAAACTGGTATACGTGGATGATTCATCTCTCCCCCTCTCTGCTCCTTTTGAGACAAGAAAAATTAACGGCTAGTTTAAGAGCAAACTAATGACTGGTTATATAACCTTGTTAAGTACATGACAGACCTATGGAAAATGGCTTTTCGTTTCGGCTTTCCACTGACTCAGAGATTTTGTGTTTGTTCTATCAGACTATCACGTAGCAGTGATGGAAGAACTAATGTAAACTAATTGAGTTTGGACTGCTTGAGCAGCTGGCCGTCCTCTTTCTCTGCTGCAGCCTGGTCACACTGAGTACACCGCACTGCCCCATTCTAGGTGAATTAAGGTCGTGTTTTTGTGAGTGCTAGGCTAGACTAATCCCAGACATAGGGCTGAAAATCACACAAATAGTTCAGCATGTGTACAACACCTGATGGGTCTGCAAACCCAACAGGGCAGAACTCTCCAGATGCAATTTTGTTAGAAAACATCTGCTAAAAGTGTTTGCCATTCATGATTTTTTTCATATCTGACGTAGAGATTTTTTTTTTTTAATTTTCCTATTTAATATTTTTTTGTTGTCTATGGTTTTGGTCATCATGGTCTCTTGGCATTCAAGTGTAGGTTTATCTTTTCCATCATCCCAACAGGAGGAACGTTGAGATACAGAAGCTAAGTGAATCTTTGCAAAAAAAAACCCAAACCCAGAGAGCTCAGGGAATTCAACTGGTCCCACTGAAATCTGGATCTTGGGCTTTGGACGGTAGAACAGTTTGCTGGAAGGTTTGTAATTTCAGGGTAATTCCAGGTTGCAATTTGACAGAAATGACCAAATCTGAGCACAGGACAACTTTGAATCTGGAAGTCCATTGCCAGAATTGTGTGTGTCTAAGTACAGGGAATGATGGAGAAAAGCTGGTGCGATCTTCTGCATGTGAAGCTGCCTCAGGTCTTCGGTCTTAAGGGCAGAGTTCCACATGTAACTGTGTCACTCATTTATTTTTCTACTTCGAGTTTCTGAGAACTTGTAAATTTATTTTTTTTTAGACATACACAGAGAGAGACACACAAACAACAGTGTGCTTGCCATCCATGCAAAAGAAGACATTAATGTGCCTTGTTAACTGATAAAAGGCTTAATAGCCTCCTTGGAAAACACATTGTCCTACACCTGGCTGTAAGTAGCTGCTTGGTAAAGAGGGAAGTGACCCATCAGTCTCACACTTGCAGAGCCCTCCCACTGCCTGCTCTGTCACAGCTGGGGTCTCCTCCTGGCCCAGATTCGATTCTGGAAAAGCACGGGTTTTGTTCACCTGCATGTAGGATTCCTGACAAAGCTATTGATCTTAGCTTAGAGGATTTAAGTGACATGTTCTGCCCCCATTACTGCCAGTAGCAGGAGAGGTGGTGTAGCTACTACCATGAGTAGCGGCTGGTCCCAAGTCTTTATTGGGCCATTTAGCACCTTGAAGTGGTTTTGCTATACGCAGTGGAAGTTGGAAGCCCCCCAGTTCCAGTGCCAGCAGCTTTTTTACATGGTTAGTACTTTAGAAAATTTCCCATGCTGCTTCCCCCTCAAAAGGTGGGCATGCTCCTGTGCATGGATGGTCCCTGAGGGAGCCCCAGCAGGCTCAGCAGCACTGTGGTGTGTAGGACAGTACGGATGGAGAGGGATAACTTGAGATGAATTCGTATGGGATGTGGACCTGTGTCTGTGGGAGGGAGGCAGGCAGGAGAGCACCATGTCCCCTCTGAGACACTGCTGTGATGCACCACAGAGGTACCTGATGGTGTGGAAGGCGATCGCTGTGACACCAGCAGCCCACAGGCTTGCTGGCAGTTGGTTAAGTGGCACGGCTGGCAGTGCCTCACATGATGTGGCAACGTGCCTGGCATTTGCTTACACAAAGACTAATGAGAATGTGTAGGTGGAGGAGGAATAGTATCTCTTGAGTTTGTCTATAGGCTCCCATCCCCTCGATGGGAAACAAGCCTCTGACATCAAAACGGATGGCTCCTCGTGCTGTTTTAGCCTATGGCACCATGCAGCTGGATGGCTGTCCTAAAGGAAATAGCTGGTTTTACACAAAGTGATCTACATCTGGATTTCCTCTCATTTTGATTTTGAGACTGGAATTGGACCAACTCTATGCATGAAAAATAATGTGTTCATCATGATTATTTTGACTATTTTTTTCCCTTTATATCAGGACATAGTTTCATATTCCTATATGGTAAAAAGAAATCAGAGCTTTAAAAAAATGTAATTGTCAGGGCTTAAAATAAAATTAATTATCAGGGTTTAAATAAAATTAATTGCCTTTTAGAAAGGGACAGAACCCAAGGAATTGTGTTCCTCGTTCTTCCCCTTTCTCAGCTGTTTCAACCTCAACTGGCATGGTGCTTAAGTTCTTACCCGGCAAAGTACATCTGGGAAAGGTCTTCCCCAGGACACATTTTCACAATCTCCATATAACTGAGGCTAAAAAGGGTTCCATGGCTTTAATAAAACTCTTTAGCTTCAGTCAGATTCTTCGATTTGCATTGTCGGTGGTTTCTGAGCTGTGTTTCCCCTTTATCCCTAGTAAATTTAAAAATTAATATGGCTTAGATGGGGGTCATTCATCCACGCAATCCGCAGCAGAGAGTCATTTGGAAAAAGACTTTTGGTGTAACTTCATCGTAGAAATGACAAGGACAAAATTTAGTTCAGCTTTCAATTCTTTCTAAATCTCTCTAAATTTTTGAGAACGAAGGGAAAGGAAACTTAGCAGCAAAAGATCTGTTTGTTGTTTGCTCTCCTGCTTTCTGCAATATCTGCATATATAGTGGCATGCTTGCCATATATCTTTAACTTAAAAGTACTGTGAATTTTGTATGCAGGGTATTTTTCACCGATGTGCAGTGGCTATGAGTCCAGGTAGGTGCCTTTATTTTGCTCTCCTGCACTGAGGTAAATCTGGAGGGGTTTGTTTCCCTGAAGCGCCTCTGGATTTAGATGAGCATAGCTGAATATCGCATCTGCCCCACTGTCTCCTCAGAGCACAGACTCTGAAATGGATTTGTGAGTCTCAAATCAGTCCCTGGGGCATCCTAGTCCACACTGTAAAACCACCATATGTAAATTGTCACCGTTAAATAAGTTGCTCGGGAGGGAGGGAGAACAGGTTTGGAATTGGAAGCGACTCGGCGCTCACGCTGGGTTTCAGACAGGGCCGCCCTTCCAGTTCAGAGGTCGCCAAAACGGAGGGGAGGAGATCGTATGGCTGCCATATGGACTGCGTTTGGCAGATGGGGAAGTCGTCTGTGTTGCTCCCACGTTATGCAGAAAAACAGAAATAAAAAATGAAACATAAAACCCGAGCCCCTCTCCACTCAGCCGTTGGAACGGGGTGGAAGAGGAGAGCAGGCCCCCCTTTCAGAGGATTTCTGTGATAATTCATTAGCTGCTGTCCCCCGTTTTTCATCTCTTCAGGGAAGTCTGCCGAGAATTTATGGCTGAGCCATTAATGAATTTTTAAACTGTCAGGGAGTAATGTAAATAAGTGGGATCCTAGATTGTTACACAGCCATTATCAGGTCAAAATGCATACACAGGAACTGTTGCTTCTAGCAGAGGGTAAATCTTCACGTAGAGCTGTGCAAGGGGCAGAGCCCCTCACAGAAATGCCTGCATGGCCTCATTCATCCAAGGGCCAGCTGTTGCCTGAACCCTCTCCCTGCTGAGGGGTGAAGCAGCATCCCTGAGGAGAACATTTTACTTTTCCAGCTCACCTCCACAATTGGTTTTTGTGACTCTCTTGTGGCACAAGGAAAAGCACAGTTTAATGCCCTCTGCCTGGACTTATCCTTCCACTGGCCAGGAAGGCAAGGTTTAGTTGTATGGCGGTGAGTTTTGGCACAGAGACCTCTGAAGCATCAGTGTCCATGGTCAGTGCTGGCCACTGCTGCTAGCTGCTAGCGTGGGACAGATTTTTGGAAAGGGTGAGGAGACTTGGTCCCTGATGGGAGCAACAGGGGAAGGAGGAAACAACATGCTTACAGGGCAGGAGCAAGGACTCATGGCAGGGAGGGGGGTAAACATCTTGACAGACACTTCTGTCTTCCCACCTGCACAGCAGTTAAGTTTCACAGGAACCATGATGCTTAAGCTTAGTAAGCATACTCCTACTGAGACAGCCAAGTGCCCAAGCAATTGCCCCAGACCTCTGTGCCTGAAAACATCCCCCTTCTGCCTGAGCCCAGGGATGGCAGCTCTGTGTGCTCTGGCTGCTAGAATAGCTCATCGGATGCATCTGCTACACCTGTGGCTTCATTTGTCCTTGTGGATTACCTGCAGTGAATAGGAAGAGTATTTTGTGTCAGCTGCAACAGCCCAGTAGGAAGGTGTTTTAGTGACTGTTAATTTCTGACTTTAAGTTTAATTAAATACCTGAGCCCTTTCAATAAAACTAGTTATTGCCTTTACAATCGTAGAAAAAAATAAAGCAGCAGATTTAATGATGGGACCAATTCTAGGAAAACTTGTCTCTGATGGTAGGGCTTGATTTGTCCATCACAAAGGGTATATTAATTTGATTTTTACTCTATGGAAGGGAAGAAAAACCTAAACTTTCCTGTTCCAAAATAGATGATCATGCATGAAAACCAGACATGTTAAATTTCACAGACGAGGACTCCTGTGCCCAGGTGCCTGAAGTCCAAAGAAAAGACTCACATTAACGTCAATGTGCTTTGGATCATTAGCTCTTAAGCCTCTAACGATGTTTCCTAATGACCCTACTGTTCTTCCTCCTCCATCAGACTCTCTCTAACCTGCAGGAGCTGTGCTAACTTTTCAGGGTTTTGCTTTAAGGGAACCTTTGAAAAAACATGTAAGTATCCCAGTAATATAGAAGAGACATTACCCGTTGGGAGTCTGGAATGTAATTTATAGGAGGTTGTATCCACAATATTCATTATGTGAAGGCTCAAGCTCTTATTCATTTTTTATTTCATTCATTTATTCTGCTACAGGGACAAGAATAAAAAAAAAAAAAGAAAAAAAAGAACACCTGTCTCAAGATTAAGACAACTTGCCATCAATGTAAAACTGCCATATAGATGCTGGTTACAAAATCAGCACCTCCCTCCTCCCCTCACATGCACACTTCCATATACTAACCAGCAGTCAGCGTCTTCTCCTGGCCAGGTCCAAGGCTGACATCATGATACTGCCTTCAGCTTCCCCTGGTGATGTTTGGCACCAACACACTTTGTTCTGCACTGAGAGAGATCTCCTTTATTTGCAAAGCCCAAGCAGACTCAGAGGTCGGTTTGAGTCTGTCAGTTCATCTTCCAGGACCCTTCTTGAGGTCCAGAGAAGGATGCCCTGGGTGATCCCAGCATCTGTTCACCTTCCATGGGGATCACAGACTTTTGCAATGTCAGCATAAAGTAGGTTTAAAAGACCCACTCTGCATTTATGGGCTTTGTGAGCACCACATGTATGTTTATATTTCTCAACCTAAGGGCGAGCAGGGCCCCACCTTGAAGCCCCAGTATGGCAAACAGGGTTAACCCTGCCCACAGTCTCCAGGCAGAGATAAGCCTGAGGAGCTCTTGGTCAGCCACTCTTTCCGCTGGCACCAGAGTGCTGTGAACCACCTCTTCGAGAAATTGTGCTCGATTTACTAAGAGGGAGCAGAATGTGACCCTCCAGGCTGGCTGTTACTGCAAGAACATAGGGAAAACCCACAAGACACGTGCAGGATGTGGGAAATGGGTACTTTCTGTGAAAGTCATGTGCCAGCGAGTCCTCAAGCTATTCTGAGGCCTCAGAGCTTAGCTCACCGTTTTCTGATGGACCATAGAATATGGTCCAACCCATAGCACAGAGTTTGCCAGATCTTTCATATCGGGGCATAATCTCTGGCCTCCTCACTGCCCATCTGATCTCTTCATACATTTTTGTCATGCAAGGAGCATCAGAGGCACCCTGGTCTGCCTTGCTGCCATCTGACACTGCTGCTGCTTCAGACTTTCTCAGCCAAGGGAGACTGAGGAAACCCTCCCGGAGGAAAACATCAGTACATGAGTCCACAGGAACAGTTTCACTGGCCAACTGGATGGCAATGCAGCATCCCTTGGGCAGCCTGAGCACTTGCAGCCCGCACGGTCACCCTGGGGAGCCTTGGCATCTGGGAAGGCCCCGATACATGGGAAGAATTGCCCTCTAGAGGTGCTTTTCCCTCTCTCCACTGAACTAGCTGGTAGCCTGGACAGCTAGCCTGGATTTGGGCCTTTAAAGAGCCATTGAACAGCCACAACTCAGCGAGGAGGTGACTCCTCCGTAAATCTCCAGAAGCTCAGCCTGAAAAATGGATGGGAATTCACCCTCTTAGGATCATCTGTCCTCCCTCTCTGAGCTCTTGGTTGGGCACTGCAGGAATCATTGTGCAATCAATATTATTAATACCAGCAAACTGACTCTGGCTCTAAATATGCACACACCGGCAAAACAAATCGAAACAGCAAAAGGAGGTCTTTGCAGTAACACAACTTCAAAGCTGAGGCTGTAATCACACAGCAGCTAAGGAATGCAAATGTGTAGTAATCAGAGTACTGTAACTCATCCATCCAAATGTTAATAGTATTTTCTCACCATATATTACATTAGCATTAATGGCTTAGGTTCAAATTCTGCACTGTTTTCTACAATTATGACTCATTTTTCAGCTAAGGGGACTAGCCACGGTAATCGGCGTAGCAGGAGCAGGATTCTTAAAGGCTTATGTGAGCATGCCACGTGTGTGTGTGATCCTCCGTCTAATAACTTTTGAAACCCTCTGGCCAAAGCCAACGAAGCACAAAAGCATGGTAGAGGTTGCTTAGGTAATTCAGTTCCTACGATGCCTGTGAAAACAAGCGGTTGTGAAGAGACCTGCCACTGGACAGGACACCGTGCTGCTGAAAGAGCTCAGCCACTATTAGGTGTCGGAGACCCCACACCTGTCTAAACCAAGGGAGAGACACCACTCTTCCCTCCGGGCCCAAAGCCAGCTGCGCCTGGAACGCAAATCCAGGCATTTTGCTCCTCTCAGTGACAGGGTCCTCAGAACTGATTGTTAATTGAATGGTGTCTCAAAGCAAGTGAGACAAGACATCTTAACATGTATTTTGATGTCCCACATCCTGCAGCTATCCTAAAAGAAAGGTAAAATAAGCACACGGGTTGCTTTGGGTATACAGCCTGGCTGCCGCCCTTCTGAACAGAGACACAGCAGCACAGAGGCCTGGTGCACCCTGGCTCCCACACTCCTGCCTGCATGGGGGCTTATCTGAGCAATAATGATGATGATGATGATGATGATGAACAGCAGTGCCCAGATAAGATGCATTCATGTGGAAAGCAGTGGCCTAGACAGCCCCTTGGCTTTAGATCATGCAGGAAAAGTTTGCTTCATCACGCTTTCTCCACCTTGATGTTCCTCAGGCACGGGTGAAGCACATGCAAAGAGTAAACTTCTAAGCCAATATGATTTCAATTGCCTGGAAATACAACAATAAATGCCATTCCAAGTAAGTGTTGCCTGAATAGACTTGCTTTTCCTAAGTTCAAAAAGGAATGCAGAATAAAAGCATGAATAATTCTGTCTCAAAGCTGCAGTGAGTAGTAAGTTGCTATAAGCCAGAGAGAATTGTCTTTATTTTATTAGAAACAATCCTAGAAATGAAGTTCGTTCCTATCTGGATGAAACCAAGTCTGTCTCCAATCTTTCTCCTCTTCCTGAGTAAAGCTCAGAAGCAGTTGTGCTGGAGAGCCTGGTTGATGCTTGCCCTTAATTCACTCTGCATTTGTAAATCCCTGAGCACTCAGAGCAACCACCCACAACGCTGTGAAGATTCCTGTGTGGTGAGGATGGGTTAGTATCTCCACTTCAGAAGTGGCTGAAATGAGATGTGACAAGGAGAAGTGGCATGGCTTGTCCCTGAATCAAACAGCAACAGAACCAAGAACAGAGCATAGAAGTCCCCATGCTGGGAGCCGTGGTCTAGGCTGGACCTGTCCTTTATCACTCTCATGTGATCCCTCAGCAGAATAGCCCAGCCCTTGAGGGCTCAGTGTGTGCTTATGGTCAGAAAAAACAGACCCACTCTGGCTTTGGTATTCATGTTTTTGCCAGTGACATTGAACTTTGAGCTGAACTTCACCTGTTCTTTTCCCTAATCATCAGCTTCTCTTTGCTTATATTCTTAGGTATGGAAGAGAGCAGATGGCAGGTCGCTGGGTTAATCTGCATCTAATCCATAGCACAGCCACTATCTGAGCAGAAACCATGTTCAGCTCCCTGCTGCGCGTTGCTGTCCTGCCTGCTGGGGGTGGGAAATCCAGCCGGCAGATGCACTTCCACCACTTTCCCAATACCAAGCTTGTGATGAGAAGGTTTCAGGTCTGAATGGGACCTGGTTAGTGTCCTAGATGGGATCCAAACTACGTAAGTCTTTTGTGGGCAGACAAGAATGTTTTCTTCTTGCATTTTTAGTCAGCGGTACCCTAGGAAACCCTTTCTAACCTGCTGGTTTTCAGAGCATTTGGAAAAGAGAACAAGGTAGGCACCCCTGCTCATAAGACTTTCTATTCTCAAGCCTGTTATTCTTTCCACCATGAGTCACTCCTGTTAGCATGGCTCAGTTTACCCACCCTCGCCCCCCACTTTATTAGTGACAATGAGAACGACTGTGCGACAGCAGCACTCATATGCCGCAGGATGTTCTCTTTGTGTAAGCCTTCTTTTGTATTTTGACATTTATGAGTGTTCTCATCCTTTAATAAGCAGGTAGAAGCTAAACCTTCTAAAGGTAGTCACTGCCTGCAGTGACAGTGTCACATGAAGCATGGGTGCTGTCAGGTAAATAACATGGGGGTGGCGTGAACCTTCACTACGCCGGACTTGTAACTCAGGCTTCAACCTCATTATTAGGTCACTTTCCAAAGGTGAGGAGGTTTCTACAATCATGTGTTTGCTCATTCGACCTTCCCATAACTTAGGAGCCCATTAGCAGCTTTCCACTGAATTTGAGAGAGAAATGTCCAAAATATAGTAAGACCCCTCAAGTCTTTTCAGATCAGGCAACTGAAGAGAGACTTTACGGATGCCCCAAGTGAGGAAGAGGCCTGCCACTGCATGACTCCACTAGTTCAGTAGCCATCCCAGACACTAGTGAATCCACAGGACTTTGATCGCTCTTGAGGCACGCACTGACAGCAAACTAGACCTTGCTGGATCACTCACAAAAGAAACTTGTGCCCTAAGTTCATGAGGACCCTCTCCCATGAATTCTTGTACACCCGAGTTCTCACGGGTAATTCTATGCTTGGGCAAGGGGTGAGGAGTGCCCAGACATCCTGGTCCTGCTTCGGAGATGCTGGCTTCCAACTTCTTTTATTGGGGAAGCCCCAACATGAAGAGTTGCAGTGATTAAGTTCTCAGGCTCCCATGGAAAGGGAAAGGTGATACACATTTCTGCCAGTTTTTTGAGGGGGAAGGAGCAGAAACACCTCAGTGTTGGATCAACCTTAGAAAAAATTTTAAAAAAAAAGAAAGAAAGAGAAGAGCTGGATTCTCTAATTCACTGAAGGTGGCCAGGGAAACATAGAAATGATTAAAAAAAATCCCTTAGGTCAATAACCAATCTGCCTTTGGAGAGACACAAGGGTTCGATGGGTCTAAGTTTAATTAAGTCAGCCAAAAACTGAAGGGAAAATTAGAAACCATTTCCAACAATGCTTTACAAAACCTTCCCATTGAAACAGACACATTAATTGAATAGGAGCTGAGCTGTACTTTGATACATGAGCCCCAGCCCAGGGTGCCTCTCACTGCAGAAAGAGGCATTGTGAGGTTTCATTTGGAAGCAGCAATCTCTCACCGCTGCCCTTTCCTCGTTGGCAAACATCAGCTCCCTCCCTCTTTTTTTTTTCTTCTTCCTTCTTTTTTTTTTCCTTCTTCCTTCAATTAAATGTTTAATTAAAGTAGCACGAGTCCCTTTCATTTGGAAAAGTAATTGAGGACACCAGCGTGTAAAAAACAGGCTGAGAAGCAAGCCGGAGCGCGCGCGGCACAGAGCGTGGGCAAGGCCTGCAAAAATGTAGCTCTTAATTTGCTTTGGTGCCACATCAAATTGCCCTGATGGTGAGGTGATACAGCTGCAGGAACATCTGGAAGGAGCTGATAAACGTGGGTTTGGTTGGGTCTGAAGCATGTGTCTGGTGCAGCTTGCTTGGGTTTGGGGTTTTTTTTAATAAATTCTGAACAGTCAGCTCTGAGCAGCTGGGAGAGAAAAGTGAGGTTCAGAGGGACACCTTTTTTGGTAAGTTTTCATACAGCGATTCAGGAGAGCTTGTTGAGTTGCTTGATAAGCAGGCTGGTGCCTAATAAGGATTTTCTGCTGTATCTTGTAGATCAGTCTTCGTCAGGTTACATGATAACTCGACACCCTGACATGTTCCAGGACTGGCAAACACCTCTGCTCCAGCTTCACAGCTCTTTTTCCCAGTATCTTTACAAGGCCTTAGCAGAAATTTATATTTATGCAGACTGGCTGTGCAGCCCATTCCCAGCTGTTGGCTGAAAGGCATCCCAGTTAACTCTGACAGGGTTTTGGTACCTCAAGCAGGCTTAAAAGCAGAGCAGCAGAATTCCTGCTTTTCTGTAAATGAGTGGAATTTGCCAGAGTCTGAGCTTTTAATGCCTGCTGAGTTTTCTGCACTGACAGTATTACATCTCTCTTCACACATTTTTAATAGAAAATACTTAAGTCTGGATCTTTTTCTTGCCATCTTTTATTGTTGACCAGCATCTCTGACAAACCCGTGCACACTGAAAGATTCCTGCCCTCTGCAGAACTGCTGCAATGGGGAGTCACTCTTCCTGGGCTGCGCTCAGGGCTGGCTTTCCTGTTATTTCCAACCCAGGTGAAAGTTTGTGTGGTACACAGCCTTGATTGATTGAGGCCAAGAACGAGCCAGCCTGATTCATTACTAGAGCAGTACGTGTGTGTTTCTGATTGATAGGGGAGGGCTCGGAAATCAACCCAGGTCAACAGTCAAGCCCTGGGCTGATCTAGAAGAGTAGGCATAAAGTAAAGGCTGACGGGCCACGTCCCTTCTCTGTACACCTTCTCCTGGTGTCCAGCCTTCTGGCACTGTGGCCAGCTTCCCACGTGCACCAGCGTTGCCCTGCCCACATGTGAAGAAGTCAGTGCTGAATGCAGCGGGAACGTTGCTATGGAGGTGGGTGAGTTTGCTCCCCAGGTTTCTCTGGCTGCTCGTTGGAAAGATGGACTGGGCTGAAGCTGATCATTTCTAGCACTCGGCGTTCACAGTACAGCTGGTCAGAAGCTTTCCAGCATGCTCGTCAGGCACAGCAAAACCCGACACCCTGGCATTGAAAGACGCTGGAAACATGTCCATTTTGACAAGATCTTCCCAAAAAGCAAGCCAATGCAGGATGGTGTCCTCCCTGCCAAGCACGTTTTCAAAGTTTCCTTACCTCTCAGAAGGCTGATGGGGAGATGGCAGGCAGGGGACAGAGGCTGCCAAGCCCCTGGCTCTTGGTTCCCTGGCAGCAGGGCTTCCTAGGGCTTCTCAGCTCTTGGGCTTCCTGGACAGTCATTGAGCCCTAGGCGTGTGCTGAAGAGAGTACGGGGATGGCCAGCCTGCTCTGCAAAGTCTCTTCCATCTCTAGAGACTTCCTACCTCAGCCTGGCACGAAAGACACAGATTCCTGTCTTTATATATTTTCCTTCTCTTTTTGGAATCAAATTTTATTGGGTCTTGTCTCCTTGGCTGGGTTTTTTGCTTCCTTGTTTCCTTGGCTTTTTAATTCAGAATTTCCCAGGACACAGGAAGAGTGGTTTAGATCAATAATATTTTGTCAGAAGAGACAGGACATCTTCCAGGTTTTTTGGCTTCCTGCGGTGTTCCTCCTCCTTGGATCGAGCAGAAGAGAGGACTGGAATGAAAGATGTAAGATGGCAGTGGATGGAACATGTATTTTGCTGGGTTTTTTTCCCAGTAGCCTCCAACCGTTCAGAAAATCAGTTGATAGGGTACCTGACAATCTTTCCTTCCTTTGTAGTTTTTTTTCAGCCATCACTAAGATGCCTTGGCCTCAAAGGGGCCAGGTGGGAATCAAGCAATTTGGGGGACAGCAATGTCCCAGTGCTGCAGAGCCCTGCCTTGCCTGTGCCAGGCAGTGCTGTGCAGGGACATCCCAGTCCCCCTGGCTCTGGGGAGCGAGGAGCTGGCTCTGCACAGGTTGAGAAGGTGTGAGCTTTCCCAGATCAGCCTCTCCAAGGACCTGAAAGCTGCCCTTGTGTTATCCCGCTCAGCATGGCAGAGCTACCCCCAGCTTGAAGTTGCCTGGGGCAAGGTCGCATTCGTAGGACCATCATGTTGCTTGCCAGAACAAGAAGCTTCTCAGGCAGCGCTCCAAAACGCTGCTCACAGGCACTTTCTGGGTGCTTTGTTATGGATCAGTTAGTGGATTTTGAGGGTTTTCGATCAGGGGAAATATTTGCAGGCAGCTCTGAGGCACTCCCGCATCATCAGATGTGCAGACGGGTCAAAGGTCTCCTGGCTGCTTTGCCCCCAGGGATGGAAAGGGAGGCCAAAGAGGGGAATGAAAGGCCAACTTCCCTAGCATAAGCTGGGAGACAGAGTGTCCTGGAAGGGAGTCAAGACCCACTGGAGATGTCAGCAGGATCTCCTCTTCAGTAAACCCTGAGGGGTCATTAGGTGATGTTTCTTTCTTGGCACAGCTGCGTATACGGTCCATTGCCTCTGCTTTGCTCCGCTGGCGTTGTTTTCCCACTGACTTCAGTGTTGATCTAACATAATCGTAGCATCTCATTCCCATCCTAAAATGAGGTATAATCTGAGGGAGGCCTGTTTTTCATTAGCGTTGAACTTGCAGCACAGGAACTTTCTCTGACGCAGTTCACAAGCGGGCAAGGGGAGGGGAGTTGGGGGGGGGAGTTAGTTATTACCTCTATTTCCTCTGCTTCTGCTGAAGCGTGGGCTTCTCCCCCGAGCTCTGCTGTCTCTCCCGGGGGCCAGCAACTAATTCCTCCGTACCGCTGCACACCGGAGCCTCTCTTTAGAAGAGACTTCCAATCATGACAAATTATCTGTGCTGATTTTGTGACATGAACTGTTACCCATTAGGGAATGAGCTGACACCAATAAATTCATTTCACTTACAACCTCACACTGTGCATGAATTGAAGTTGTAGAGGTGAAAGACATAAATTTACCAGGTGGGCAGACACACAGCTTCCCCCTAAGACTGTGCACTTCACCTTTTGCTACAAGCACTGCTTCTGCTGGGCCAGCCCAGCATTAATTTTGCATAGCGTAGATTTCCCCTGCACCCTGTGATTTATACTTGCCTGGAGTAGCTGTGTAAATAGCCTTACCCAGAACAAACTACTGTTTGTGCCTTCACCAAAACAAAAACTCTTCAAACCCAAACGCAGCCCTTTGCTTTAGGAGATGAGGACAGTTAGTATTTGCATAGCATCCTCTGACTTCCAGGCTATGCGGAGCTGGTAATTAATGAGCTCTTCCCCATGGCCTGGTGGGGCAAGTCAGTGAGAGTTATTTATTAGGCAGAAAGGAGTTCCCATATGTACGGATCTACGTCTTAGTCATTCTGATGGTAAATTCATCAAAGCATTCCAGCAGATAAGGCTCTCCTCCTCCCCTAACGCTCTGTCAGTCAAGTGGCTGAAAGTTTCACTCATTTACCCAAATGAAAATCTCACAGTCCTCTGGCCAAATAGAAACTTCCAAGTGCTTAGTTAAAAGCTTCTTCTCATGTAATTCTGCAGAGGAAGGGCTGGAGAAAAAAGAAGAAAAAAACCCACACAAAAAGAAGCAGCAAGTGCTTTCCCAAAAGGGGCAGACACAAGTAAACACAGAGGCAGAGAGGAATGTAGCTGTCTGTGTGTCCCCACGCTCCTGAGAACTCCTGATGAAGATGGGGATCCTCTTAGGTTGTGCGGTGCAGACACCGGGTGAAGGCAGTCCTCAGCCTGGAGCACTTGCTGACCTTGTCCCCCCTGCCTGCATGTTCTGAATGGCTGTTTTGAAATAAAGCTTCCTGGGCATGATATGAAATACGGGGTCTTGAGAATGAGGTCTCTCTCCTTACCTTACATACAGCCATAGGAGGATTAGACATGGTCATGGGTGACCGGTCCGTAAACAGATATTAAAGGGAAAGAACAGACAGGGATGTGCTCTTAGCATCCCTAACACACCTATAGGTCTGGGTGTCAGGGGATGGATGAAGGGAATGGGGTCATGGAGAGTGGCTGGGCTCACGTGGTCTCCTCAAATTGCTTCTCTTAAGAGGGGACTCTGGGCATGATGGACTGCTCATCTGACCCAGCGGGGCATTTCTTGTGTTCTTATGTTAAAAAGGAGGACTGGAAACAGCCTCCAGAAGCCATAGGAGGGAATACATGGCTTTGCTGGGTCTTCCAAGTACAGTAGGCATGGGAAACACCTCCAGGGTTGCTGCTGGCTGAGCTGCTATCTTCCTGCTTTCATCCAGCAATCACATATTTTCCCTTCCCTCGGAGGAGCCCGGCCTACCCCCAGCACCAGCATACAGAAGTCACATTTCTTGTGAATGCACAGGAGAACCTAGGAAGAGCCAGTGGCTGGGCAACAAGTCTGCTCAGAAAATGGTCTTTTTTTCCCAGTTTCTTGGGTTTTCTTTTCTTTTCTTTTTTTTTTTAACCTTTTGGTGAAACAAAACTATCGTGGTTGGGGAATAGTGCCTAAATGTATCACAGTAGTTTTTGCTTAGAAGCTTTATTCCTCTCTTCACTTGTATATTCTGTGCTCTCTGCTTGAACTTCATTAATTCAATGAAATAAACCTTATTTTTTGGTAAGCATCCTGTTGACCTCTCTGTAACTGCAAGAAGCTCTGGACTGTAAACATTGTCTTTCTCTCCAGTCATAGCTTGTCGTCTCTACAGAAGAGAGAGATCATGGTCACCTCTCTGCCTCAAAAGTGTTTATCCTGCTGTCATAAATAAACAGGACATACTGGGAATGGGTAAGATGGCCAGGAGGATCTCTGCGGGGGGGAGATCAGACACCAGGCACACTTCTGAATAGCAATTTCCCCAAAGCCTTTCTGTTGCACATGAGAGGGGGAACCACATTTCACCTCCTTCTACCCTCACTCCCCATGCAGAGAGGCAGGATCACAGTCCTTGCTTTGGGTTGCCCTCCAGGCACCCCTAAGGCAGCCGTGTGTGAAGGCAAAGGCAAAGGCAAAGGCATGGTGGCAGGGAGTTTGCACACCCTCACCCATTAGAGCATGGCAAAACTTCTCTTGGGCTGACCAGTCCCATACAAGCAGCCAGAGCACTCCTGCCAGGCTCCTCTGATGCTGCTTCACTGGCACCAAAGGCACGGCTTTACAGAGAGCTTCATGCCCACTAAAAACAAATACAAGCCAGGAAGCCAGGCTGCACCAACAGAAGTGTGACCAACAGATCGAGGGAGGGGATTCTGCCCCTCTGCTCTGCTCCCATGAGACCCCACCTGGAGTACTGTGTCCAGCTCTGGGGTCCCCACTATGAGAAAGACAGAGATGTTGGAGCGAGTCCAGAGGAGGGTCACAAAGATTATCAGGGGACTGGAGCACCTCTTCTATAAAGACAGGCTGAGAGAGCTGGGTTTGTTCAGCCTGGAGAAGAGAAGGCTCAGAGGAGACCTTATAGCAACCTTCCAGTCCCTAAAGGGAGGGCTATGGGAAAGCTGGAGAGGGGTTGTTTACAAGGGGTAATGGCTTTAAACTAAAAGAGAGTAGGTTTAGTTTAGATATGAGGAAGAAATTCTTCCCTGTGCGGGTGGTGAGGCCCTGGCACAGGCTGCCCAGAGAAGCTGTGGCTGCCCCCTCCCTGGCAGTGTCCAAAGCCAGGCTGGATGGGGTTTTGGGCAACCTGGGCTAGTGGAGGGTGTCCCTGCCCATGGAAAGGGATGGGACTAGATGGGCTTTGAGGTCTCTTCCAACCCAAACCAGTCTGTGATTCTATGAAAATCTCTTCCCGACACTCCCTAACACTCAAGCTGGGAACACGGGGATACTGGTAAAGGCAGGGGCCTTTCCTGGAGCAAACTGTTGTTTTGGACAGGGACTACAGGGGGTGGCAAGGGGAAACCTTGAAAGTTGCTCCTGGGGACACCGTGCCATGGCCAGCCCTGCTATCTCCTCTATCGTCCCACCTGCAGTGCGCCTCCTCACTGATGACTGCCCCTTCCCCAGCCCATCTTCCATGGCCAAAGGGGTCAGGAGGTGCTTCTGTGCCTTTGGGATCAGACCCAGGCACCCTGGACTTGACACAGGTTGCTTGGGTGGAGAATGCAGGGAAACCTAAGTTCCTTCATAATGTCAGTAGCAGGCAGAACCTGTTCATATTGAATCTCTGGCCCATGAAGAATTACACTCCAGTCTGATTGTTTTATAAAAATCTGTTCCAGCACCTGTCCAGAGCCATGATCACATCTTCTTCAGTCATGTGGCCAAATGCCTCTTAGTTTTAATCATTTGATCAAATGCCCTAGTGAAACAGCCATTTGTTCAAATGATTGAAAGTTTGTCATTTGACCAAATTACGAGTCTGGCAGGATGACTAACGGGTTATGCCACAATGTCAAATTCCATTAATGTGACACCAGAGAGACAGGTGAGGAAAGCAAGGGTTAAGGGAAGAAGTTTGTACAAGTGTTTATTCCCTTGCTGGGTACCCACACACATACACAAGTGTGGTCCCAGTGGTGGGAAATTGCTAGGATGGCTCCATATCACCTGAGCATGTAGGTGGCTGGAGAGGCTATGGACATCCATCAGAACTTGGGAAGAACAATTTATGTCACCGAAAGAGCACAAAGCTTCTGCATCAGAGGAGAAAACTGGAACTGGAGTGTCATCTTGAACTTCAGATGAGGGCTGCCACTGCTGGGACTAGATGGAGAAGCAAACCTGGACAAACCATCAGCCACTGCAGCTCGGTGAGAGGAGTCCCTCGCGCGGCTGATCTTATTGCCTGGTGCAGCTGGGGACAGTGGTGTCATTTCCTCACTCCTTCCCTTTCACACATTCTGGAGCTGTGCTTCTTAGATGGAAGGAAGGGAGGGAGGGGGTTGGAGGAAGAAAGACTAAAACATAGCCACTGGAAGAAGTGAGACCTGACAGCAGCCATATAAGGGGGTATTAACCTTTCATAAACCTGCTCTCTGGCCTGTGACTGAAACTGGGGAATAAATATCATTCTTCTAGTAGGTCTCCTGTGTGTAGCGCGGCTGTTCTGTCACACAGTGGTTTCCTATGAGTCACAGTTACATTTAGAGGGTGTTAGTATAGAGGTGAGACAGGTTTTGCTAACATTAAAGAAGCAGACCTCAGGCAAGAGGCCGGATTGAGGAACCGACTTCCCTCACCTTTCAGGAAGGGTTTGTCATGGACGTCCCTGGTGAGTGAGGCCCTTGTGAAATCAATACCCCCTGCCATGGCCCTGTTCCCAGGCGGGCATGTGGGTGCTGCAGTGTGACTGACAGTCCCAGACCTCGGAGGGTGCTGGCAGGAGGAGGTGCTGGATCTGATTTATGCCCCCTCCCTTCCAGCCACCCCAAGCCAGACACACGTGTGGGCTGGTGTGCCACCACTTCCCACGCAGACGTACAGTCAGGTGCTCCTTCACCGTGGTACCAGAGCCCTGCCACACGGGGTCAGAGGGCAAACCCTGTGCAGATTCAAGCACAGTGATAACAGCCTGATTATCTGACCCGAACTCTTCCCCCGCAGGCGTGACACACGCCAGATGAGGAAGCAGCACGAGGCACAGCGTGAGCATGCCTGTGCGTGAGCATGTGCACACACCTGAGCGAGATCCCTGCCCCTTCAGGCCAGCTCTGCTGCTGCTCCCTGCAGCCTCCAGCCCAGGCAGAGCCCTCTCCATCGTCTCACTGTGAAGGTGAATGGTGACACGGGTGATTGCTGCTGTCATTTCCAGGGCAGCTTCTTTCTCTTCGTGTCTCAGACAAGATCAGCACATCTGATGGGTGTACCAGTGCAGTCCGGCCCAGACCCCACTGCGCAACCCATGGGGGTGCCAGCATTAAGTATGTGGTCCAGCGCTGTGCCATGTTGGGGCACAGTGTCACAGCACAGGCAGGGACAGCGTGGTGACTTGGCTTTATCTGCACTGCCTGTGGCCAAGGAGCCTTTCCTCTTCCCTTGACATGAGCTGGAGCACTTGAGAGCCATCAGGCTGGTCGGGTCCTTGCTGTCATCTCTCATTCCCATCCTAAGCCATCATTTTAAGGTGATCTGAGCTCCAGCCTACCCTATCCCCTCTGTTCCCTTTCCCTGTCTTCCAGCTGGCATATACACCTCTTCATACAACACGCCGCTTTCTGCCTACAGGCTCTGTCCTCTCGGGCTACGCGAAACAGCTTCCACAGATTACTCCAGAGCTTACAATAGCAGAGAGGTGCTATATATCCTTTGCACACCTACCTGTATGTGAGGACTCTGTGTACTGGGCCTGCAAAATTACATACAGCCAAGCAAGGAGGAAGCCAGTGTTACAAAGACCTATACTGGTCATAAAAAGATTGCCAGTTTGGCCTCAGCTTGAGGTAAATGTCCCAAGCAAACCCATTACATATTCTGTGTATACACAATGGGTTTGATTTGAGATGCATTTATGCTCAAGAATATTATGTATTCTCTTTATACATCATGCAAGGTTAAATTTTTTTTAAAATTTATATTTGCTTTTTATCGTACAGACATACAAACGATTTATGGCCAGACCTGCTGACTCTATTTGAAAATGCCAATTTATTCTTGATTAACTCCAGAAGTGCTGGAGATCACTAATTCCCTCAATGCTACTGATGCATTTAGAAGTTAGGCTCAGAAAAAAAATTTAGCTAAACTGTTCCAGAGGAGACTGGGAATCTGGATTTGGCCTATTATAAACAGGGTCGGTGTAAAAGTCCAACTTTATATTGCAACTGATTGGGGGCATTTAGATTTATAGTTGTGATTTGGACTGGTCCCTAATCAGTTCCTAGATAGTACTTTTTCATCAGCTGATCTGACAGCGGAAAGAAGGTCAGGATCATAAATTCCCCCTTCTTGACTGCGGGGAGCGGAGGTGGGAAGTGCCTCCCCCAGGTGAGCAGCCGAGCTGGGAACAGGGTCTGGAGGCTGCCTGGGCATCGAATCCAGCCATCCATCCAGCCCCCGGGAGCACTGGGTGCCTGCCACCCCCCTCCCCATCCGGGAGCTCAGCTGCAGAGAAGCCCAGCTTGCCTGAGGGCACTCAGAAAGGGTGACCAGAAGCTTTCCAGAGCTGTCTGGGTCAGCTGGGGCAGGCTGTCAAACTGAGATCTAAGCATAGTTCTCCCTCACCCAATATACATCTCCTGCTGTTCATGCCCCTTCCCATATTCTTTGCCATGGCCTCTCATGCTCCCAAAAACTGAGGTAAGCCAGGCAGAGTTGTCCTTTGAGAGAGAGCACAAGCAGGGAGATGCTGCTGTTAGCGTGCGAGGCATGAGGTCCTCAACTAGGTGCCCTGAAGTTAGACACTCACCTCTATATTTAGCCACCTGCATAAGCCATCTGATTTTCAGCACTGATTTTTTTGTTTCTAACTTTACACAAGCTTAGCTGACACCATGTAGGTGGGTCTGAGCTGCAGAGTGCTCAGGTTTGGACTCAGTCCAGAGAAAGATGCTAAGCAGGGATGAGGTGACTGCCTTTCACTCGGGGGCCACCTCTGCAGCTCTCTCCCTTATGACAGGTGCTGTGTAGCCTCCAGAGGCAAGCTGTTCCTCTGTTCCTCAGAGCCACCTCCAGCTCCTGGAACTAAAGTCTTCCCAGTCCTTCCCATCTCCTTCAGCTGCTCAGAGCCACTCTCTCCTCTGCACACTCTCGCGCTTGCTCCTGCCACACCCCAGCAGCCTGTTTGTGTTCAGTACCACCACCCCTGCCCACGCCACAAGCAGGTGACAGAGGCATTGAGGTGTTGGCATATTTGTTTACCCCCCCAAGAAGGAATGCCCAGACCCTCCCTCACCACCCCAGGAAGGCCATGCTGGAAAGAAACGTCAGCAGAGAAGTGTGACATCACATCAGAAGTACCCACAGGACTTCTGGCCAGCGTCGGTGGGCAGTGACTTCTGCCTGACCTGCGCAGTGCCAGCAGCTGTCTCCTCTTCAGGGAGAAGTCAGCAATGGTGGTTTGGCTCACTGAGCTCTGTGGTGGCGGCCTCCACTCACCCAGTAAGTGTCGGAAGTGCAATCAGAAACCCCAGCAACTCATTTCTCAGAGGCTGGAATGAGCATGAGATGCTCTCTGCACCCCTGTTTGGGTTACAGCATTGCAAGCCTTTCAGCACTGCTGCCCAATGACCGTGGGGCAAAACCACCTGGCTCAGATACAGACTGTTCCAAACAACGTCCAACTTTGCATTCCCAAATGACGTGCTGACCATGGCTACCAGAGGCAGTGAACCAGCCAGTTTGGGCTTCGTAACATCTTCACGGCAGCGTGGCACAACTCTGCCCAGCTTATCAAGAATGGAACTACTATTGAGTGTAACAATGGTATTCATCTGTCACATTCAGCATTGTGAAATATATTGGTCCAGGAGTGTTCCCACAGAACAGCTCAACACTTCGCTCAGTGCAAAAGCTGTGGGAGGGTATGAGTTATTATGAGCATTTTTAATCAAGTAACAGATACCGTGGATGCAGTCAGGGTTTTCAGAGAAGCTCAAGCTCCTGATAAATATGTCACAATCTGTGATAACTTTGCCAAGTCCTTTAATATCCTACAGCTCCAGTCGCTGCCGCCTGACTTCTGCAAAACGTGGGACAGAAGAGCAAATGTCAGTAAAATCTCTTTGTCTGTTTCAGATCAGCATATCACCTGCCTCAAGGGTAAATATGCACCGGCTCCTTCCTCTCTGGTGGATGCAGAAGAGGGTCTTTGTTTACCTTGTTCTTATCAGAAGGTTTTGCCAAGAAAAAGTCCCCTCTCCTCTGATTTTTGGAAGTGATTTAGGACCCACACACCTCTGGTGGGTGGCAAGGCTCCCACATCCACTGGTGACAGAGCTTGCATTTCCATCTTCTCAGCTTCACTGGAGAAACCTTTTGCTCCTTTGCTGGGTCTGCATCACATCTCAAACACTGAGCTCCCAAAACAATGGTATGGCATCTCACTCCTTCAGACTGAGCTGGGCAGGACAAAGGAAAACTCCTGAGGATCTATCGCTCAGCCCTGCGGCCCTGGGAGGTGAACACCCCGTGCTGGAAAAGCAGAGAAGGCAGGTTGTAGGAAGGAAGGAGTGGTGCCCACATGGACAAAAGTTTGGGAAGATGATCCCCTACGCTGGAGGGACCTCTGGGTGAAATGGGGGGTGAGGTATTTGTGGCTGTTTCCTTGCCTGTTGAACAGCAAGGGCAAAACTGTAGGGCTGGATATCAACCTCCTTGGATACTGAAGTGTTCCAAAATTAATTTTGTTGATGTGTAGGAATCAAGACCTTTTCTTTGACTCAAAATCTGAAATTGCCAAGAGAGATTTTGAATGAGTCTTTGCTCAGGGTGGTTTTCCAGGTCACCATTACAGGCACTTCTGGGAAGTGCCACAACACACGACTGTTGTGTGCCAAATGACCACTGCTCAGTTTCTGAAAGCATGAGAAATGGTCTCTCTCTCATTATTCATCTCTTTCCAGACATCTGCTGTCATACTACAGAGGAGCAGCAGTCTGTGTAGCCTTTAGGAATACTGCAAGACATGGGGAAGGAAAAGGAGTTAGAAGTCACACAATCAGTCTGGGACATCAACTGGAGAATGCATAATGAGCTTGGTTTAATCAATTAATACTTTTAAAGGACATGGAGGAGAGGGGAGACTGAGGAAATCTCCCAGGCATCACAAATCTAGAGATTGGCTGTTCGATGAAACACATGATAAACAAAAACAGAAACCCTAAAACACAACTTAAAACTCAGTACAACAAGATCAGTATTCCAGGAAGAGCAAAATCTTCCAAGTAATCGAGGCAAAGGTGCAGGTAAGCACTAACAGCACCCCCTGCAAGGGCCTTGTCAGCACAGAAACCCCAAAGGCACTTCTAGGGAGAAAGTCTGGGACTGCGGGAGAACTGCACAGTAAATACTACCCTAAATAAACATGACAATGGGACCAGAATCAACACAGGAACTACCCACACCCCTTGATGGAGAAAATAGATCCAAAGAGCAAACACAAAGCCCCACCTTGATATAATCAGCCCGACCACAGACTCACTGTCCCTGTTTTTTCCCCTTCAGCACATGCCCTGAAGATACCCGGTGCTCCCTGGAGCCTGGGTATCCCCATGTATCCCAGGGTGAAGGGCCAGGCAGGGAGCATGGCACCCATGCTGCCCGCAGCACAGCGAGGCATGTCAGAGCCATTGGTATGACCCACACAGAGCAGAGCTCTGGACCCACGCCACACCCCTCACAGAGGGAGCCCTCCGGCCGGGGCACCCAGCCTCATCCATGCACACAGACAGGCTGGATCTGGCATGGGTGGGAGGGTGCTGCCACCCCATCCGCCAGCTAGCTGTTCTCCTAAGGTCTGACCTGCTTTCAGAATAATCTTTTAAGTCTCTCTTTTCACCTTTTTATCTGTAGCTGTGATGAGCCCCAAGCGACTGAGCTTTCCGCTTGTCCTTCATTTGTTCAGCGTGCCGACCTAATCCTCTTTCAGGGGCTCCTGGGGCAGAGCACCCGGTCTGCCCAGCCACCGTCCCAAGGACCTTCCTCCACCACAGGCTGCAAGATTAGTCCTGCACCGTGGGATCTGCCAGAGACCCCTGCTTGGCACGCCTCCGCCTGGTTTTCCATGGCCAGCAACCTCTTCAAGGGGAATTTCCTTTGACGTTTCCATGGAGGGAGGAAGCGCTGTCCAGAGGGTTCTAAAAGCAAAGCTGCTGCTGGCTGATTCACTGGGTGTAATTCAAATCAGCAGAGGAGCTCACGTCTGTGACAGTAAACAGGCTGGTGGATGATGCTCACACGGTGCGGGCGGTAGGCATGGGGGATGGGGAGGGGGGTGTGCATTTGGGATGGGTCTTGGCAGGCTGGCAGTGCAATTAGGAGAGTGAAATCAGACCATGGCAAGGGAAGTTGGTGAGCACGAGCTGGCCTGGGGTTTCCTGAGCATCATCTGGTGTCTGGGAGGGATACAGAAGAGGAGACGGTCAGAAATGTTACCCCCTGGGCTGGAGGCATAGGGGACAACAGCTCATGCCCCAGGCCTGAAGGGTCAGCAGGGTGACTGAGCGGGGTCAGCAGGAGAGAAGTTGCTGTGAAGAAGCTGAGATGGCAAAGAGGAAAGGAGCCCTGTGTGTGAAACAGAAGCTCAAAGTGCAAAAGTAGGACAAGGAAATATTTTACGTCTTTTATGAGCCCATCTGAAACAGCAGGACAGAGAACAAGACTGAGAAATAGCCACACTGGGAAAATTTGCAGACCTTTCCTTCTGGCACCACTCCACTGCTGGCAGCCATGTCGATGAATTAACGGCTCCAGTATCTAACCCTGGCCGCTGCTGTAGCTATTCAGAAGACAAAACTCCAGGTGTCCTGGCTGCCTCGCAGCAGTGCAGTGACCCACCGCATCCTGGACCTGGCACCTGCACCTTCGGCTCGCTCTTCCTTTCAAAGGGAAAAAGAAGAGCCAGTGGCTGGGCCTTTGCAGCGCATTTCCTGCTGCTCCCTCAGTCGTGGTGGCTCTCTGGAGAGGTTACCAGGGACAGGAGCAGTGATGGTGGGTTTTGGAGAGAAGCTCAGACACCCGTATGCCTGGTTTTCCCTTCTCTGCCTGCTGCAGCAGACTGCTGGAGCGGCTCATGGTACACAGGGTGGTTTTGCAGAGGGAAAGGTCTTTCAGAGGAACAGAAGCGGTGAGTGAGCCCATCTCCTGGGGAGGGAACGTTGCCTATGTCTGCGAGGTCACATCTCCGCTCATGAGGGCTGGGCTGGTTTCGGTGACCGCTCCCCGCAGTGGTAGCCGGCACCATTCCCGTGTCACGCAGCGCCTATAACTCATGGAAATAAAGCACGTCCAACACCCCTCCGAGACATGTATTCTATATGAAAATTTGGTTTATTACTGTCAGACCCACAAATCTGGATCCGCTGTGTAATTCTACTGGCGTCCATCAGTCAGACAGACACGTTTAATGAGAATGAGAATTTATACCGCTACTTCCTATATTGGCTGCTGCCGAAGTGCAATTGACAGTCGAGATCTTCCCTTGCCAAGAAAATTGTCCCTGGAAGAGTGCCGGCATCGCAATGTTTTGGGAGAGCAAACCCACAGATACAAGGGTGCCCCTTCGGTGGATGCAATTGCCCCACACTGGATACAGGCCCAGGGTATCTGTCCTGCCTCGGCTGGAGGGGGATAGACGGGCAGTCACTGGAACAGACAGAAATATATAATGGATGATCTTGCTCGGTGCTTGGGAATGTATATTCCCCAGTCTTCTCAGGAAGCAATACGTTTGATTTCCTCCAGCTATTTTTTTTAAGTGCTGTGTTGTGAATATTGACACATTCAGGTGTGTTTGCATCAGCTGTAGCTGTGGGGGCAGGGGAGAGACTCCTCCGGATGTGTGTGGCAAGCCTCTCACAGAGCAACACTGCTGAAAATCCCCTTTTTCCTCCATCCCCCTGGGCCTCTTGTAAAAAAACTTCAGCCACCCTTCCAGCTACTGCAGAGAGATCAGTGAGGGTACAAAGGTAGAGATGCCATGGTATTTTGACACCTGGAAAGCTCTCCCATTTCTCAAAGAGGCAGCCATATCCCGGGTGCCCCCCTGCACGGGATGCCCCTGTTGTACCTTGTCCCATTGGGACTGCCACGCCACCAACTAAGGCCACGAGTTCCTGGGGACTGTACGTTTGCATGTACGACTCCCAGCTGTGACCAGATAACCACCCTCATGCTTTGGTTATGTGGCGTACACCAGGAGCAGGGTCTGTGTTTTGGGAGACAAAGTGCTTGGGGAAGACTTTGGTCCTGTATTCAGTACTTCCTCCCTGCTGGTGGAACCAGGCAGCTTGCAATTTGAACACTTCGAGAGCCAAAAATAGGAAAGGGGCTGAGAGTCTTCCTTTTGAAATCATCCCCGTTTTGCTTGTTGGCTGAATTTAGTAACAGCTTCTCTGGAGCAAAGAAATTTTGGCTGCCTGTATTTTGAGACAGACGAGAGAACGCGAAAACAACCTTTCTGTCCAAAGTCAATTTGGACCAGGATAATTTTCTTTCTGCTAACAGACAGGTTTTCTGGCACAGAGCAAGGTACTTGGCATGCGCTCTTCCTGCTTTACCGAGGGGCAGAGGTCACAGGGAACCGAAAAGACCAAGGCTGCATTGGATAAGACCTGTCAACACCTACAGTTTAATCGGATTACCCTGCACGTAATGCTACTGGCAAAACCCTCATGCAGATGACTACTACAAAGAGAATGGTGTTGCAGCTTCTGCAGGTCGTAAAGTATTCCACTATGGGTGGTACCTAGCCTGAGCCATCTTCTGCACAGGATCAGACCCTTGCCGTCGTGTGAGACCAGACAAGTCTCTCTGACAAGTTTGTGTTGGTGGTTCTCAGGCAGCGTCACTGGTAAAATGCTGAAGCAGCAAAAGCCCAGCCCTGAAAGTGCTGAGCATCCTCCTTTCCCTTTGACTTAAATGGGAGCTGAAGGCACACAGGACCTTGCAGGATTTGGCCCAGTGTCAGCAGATACTGGCTGATCTTCTCTGACAGGTTGTCAAGATTGTCCTTTTTTTCCCAAGGAAGAAATTTGCCCATGATTTCAACTTTGCAAAAACAAACTAAGGCGAAAGCTACCCTTCTGCAGGCAGGGAAGAGAAACCACATTTCTCTTTCTGTCTGTGTTTTCAGTGTTTGCCGCTCTAAGGGTCCATATTAAGTGACTAGGGAAAAAAATGGGATGCTATTCCAACAGTGGAGCAAATTATTCTTCACAAACACAGCTAATTGAGGCTGCGGGGTTGTAATCATTCATTATAGATGGGCATCAGAGGAGAATAAAATGTGTCTTCTAGCCTACTTCTGACCCCAAAATTAGAGGAGCCGGGCAAGTGTAAGAATTGAAGCTGCCTGTCTCCCAAAAGAGGGTGCTGGTTTTGGTGGGAGGGGAAGATTCCTGCCCTCTGGGTCCCTTTTTCCAGCTCAGTAGCCCTCCTGCCAACTTCTCATTATGAATACCTGTAACATTTAGCACCACGATCCTGGTCAGGTTTTGTTCTGCTGGCAACCAGGGCTGGGCATGGCGATGGTGGGGTGTCCCTGCAATGCATGGGGCTCTGAGATGCAAGGCTGCCGGGGGTACGCCAGCGTATTTGGAACTTGTGAGTTGCTCTCACCAGACGGTAGAGCCTAGTTACACTGCTTTCCCCGGGGAAACCCCCCGAGGCAGGAAGGTGGTTGAACTACCACGGTCCTAACTTTGATATCCAAATGACTATCTGCTAGCCTCCGGCAACCGGGCTTCTGTTAATTTTGACCGGGGAGCATGATACACTGTGGCAAGCCGTGTCACTTAGGATTGTGTCTGCTTAGACATGATGCCTCTGAGCAATGTAATTTATATTTCATGCACAATTGAAGCAGCTAATGGTATAATTCTCCAAGGGGGAAACAAGTTGTTACAGCATTAATTACATTGCAGTTGCCTTTTTTTTTGACTCTTTTCCTTTTTTTCCCCTCCCCGCCCTGCACCGAGAGCTTTCAAGGCATCACCTCAACGATGGCAATAGCTGGCATCATGTCACACGGTCCCTGCCCTGGCAGCCACGGAGGAGGATGCTCGGGGCCCTTCCCTTCGGGGCTGGCAGCCTGATGCTCTCGGCCGGGGGCTGCCGGACCCCGCTGGCTGCCGTGCCCGGGAGCCGGCCGGCTGCTGGCTTGCGAGGGCAGGCTGCCCCTTGCGTGTGCAGCCCGAAACTGCACCTCGGCGCTGGGAAAACGGGGGCTGGAAGCGGGATTTTGGAAGAGAAACGGCGCCGGAGAACAAAAAGAGAGGGTGCCGGTCCCGGACATCCCGGGAGGCGGTGAATATTTAAGTACCACGGGGTATGGAGGAGGGATAGCTGAGCGCCTGTGTGCCCACGTCCTTGGTGGCTCTCTGCAGTGGCTGTGACTGCTGGGGAGCCAAGGATAACTCATGAAGTGTGGGAAGAATGGACAGAAGTGATAAAAATCCACCCCTCTGAAGTCTCTGCTAGCCTGCCTTTCCCCTCTGTGCAGCACTCACAGAGAAGATGCCCTGCCTTTTCCTTCTCAGCCGCTGCAGCAGCAAGAAGGCGTTCGTGATCGCAACCCTACGAAAGCAAAGCAGCCCCGCAGCATCTCGAGGAGTGGGATTTGTTTCTGGGGAAGAGCCAGTGGCAGTTTGGCAGGCAGGAGCCTTCACGTCTCGCCCAGACTTGGAGGTCAGGCAGCAAAGGGAGCTGGGGTCTCCCAGGCTCTGGAAGTGGAGCCAGGGGGACAAGGCTGAGAACACTGACCCAGCCAGAGAGCATGTGGTGGGGAAAGCCCTTATGACCAGAGCCAAGCCACGGCCTCGGGCAGTCAGAGAGGCCAAGGCAGGCTCAGACAGGGGTTTGGGAACTGCTGGCTGTGCGTGGCTCTGGGCTACAATGGGTGTTTCTTTTTCCAGTTTGCCTACGGCATCAAAAACCACGGAGCCAGAAGCTGAGCTAGGAGGGGGAGGTGTAAAAATAGAGCCACAGCTACATAGCAGGATATGCCTGGGCTGGATGCAACCCGAATGTGCACTGCCGTCAGAAAAGGAGAGGAGAGCAGGGGAAGGAAAGGGCAGGAATTACACAGCTTAGGCGGCTGTGAAAAGCGTTGAATCAAAAATAAAACACTCTGTGTGTGTGTGTTTTGGCCCAGCAGCACGTCTGGGAGGGAGCGCGGCACGCTGGGCTGCCAAGTGTGAGGCTGGGATCAAGAGGAACATCTGTGTTCGGGTTTCCCACACTATCAGGAGACTGGCAGGGTCATACAGATGACATCTCTAATCGGGGGGAGGAGGAGGAGGAAGGCAATGGAACCAGGTGGACAAAGGCAGTGGCCTTCAGCTACACTGAAAGTGCTGTCCGTAGCAGCGAGCATCATAAGCGCCGAGAGCCAGCAAGTGTCTTCACAGAGAGAAGCTGGTGGCACAGATCAGAGTGCTGCAGAGTCCCAGGGAGGATGCTGAGGAATATTTCAGCTCCCCGTAGTACTCAGGCACTAATTTTGTGCAATCACTTATTTCAAACTAAAAAGGAACCCATATGGAAAACGACACCACGCATCTATGCAGAGATATTCCAAGCATACCATGGGACATAAGATCTGAAGGAGGGAGAACTGGAAAATTATTTATTCACGGAGAAATGCGGCTTGTAGGAAGCCAAGATTATTCAGTTCAGCTGAAGTTTAAACTGGAAAATAGCTCTGGCAGGGAAAAAAAGTATGAAGAAATTGTTTCTAAAAATGCATTAATATCTGTTTTGTATCTGTCACTTCCAAAAGGAAATACTTCTATGGAGAAGAGGAATTTGAGTATCGTTCACTAAGGGACTCGAGGATCATTCTCCAAGGGGAGGACCATGCATGCTCATATACAGAATGTGCCCTCAGTGATTACATAATAATAGCATGATAACTATTCACTGATGTGGGGAATCCACCTTCACAAGTGGATGGTGGGAATCATTGAGGGGACACAGTAACCCCCGTCCCCGCGGGATGCACTGCTGGCTAATAGCCGGACACTGGCCAGAAGGATGAAATACTGTCTTTCAGTCTCTTTCTGCAGCAAAAACACAACTAAACTCTACTCTGAGAACCTTAATCCACTGTTTCTAGCTCCTGAGGTATTTTGGGGTGTCTTTGCACTGCTCTGGTGACAGCGGCAGAGATGCATCTACCTTGTGAACCCATTTCTGGATCCCTTATCTGAGGAGCAAGACCCTTTTTTCTTGGCATCCATATAAACCTGAAAACCACAACGATGCAAAGGAAGATCTGAAACAGGCATACTCCTGTGGGGTAAACCCTTTTGGCTGATGGAAGCATTTCATGGCACAGCCAGGAGGCTAGGTACAGAGAGACCCATGCTTGCTCCAGCCATGCTGGGACTGGCTAGATGTGAGCCACCTCCAGCCTGGGAGCCAGATAGCCACACGTGTCAGCTCGGGCTCAGCACCAAGGCTCATGGGGGATCTGAGGTGTCTGAGCCAGCTCCTAGCATCCAACCAGAAAGCCTGGGTCTGGCTGCAGTCCCTCACAGCTCCAGCACCCACCCAAAGTGCTGGTCAGCTGCTGAGATATACAAGACTTGTTGCTGAGCAAAAGTTGCAGCCAAAGCCAAGGCTTGGGGTCCTGCCTCTGCATTGCTTTTTTCCTTCTTTTTTTTCTTTCTTCTTTTTTTTTCCTTTCCCCCCATCACAGACAATTCCTGTCAGGGTTAGGTGGCCTTCTGGAGCTCATCACCTCAGGAAACCAGGCCAGCGATGTGGGGAACCTCCACATGGCCTGAGGTTGCTGGCTTTAGGCATTAGGGATTGCTTTAGCTGTTTGTTTAAAATCAGAGCTGGGAGCTACGTGGTTCAGAGCTGAGGCTGAATTCCTGCTTAATCTCCACTTGCAAGAAAAGTGTGTCAATTTTTTTTTCCTTAAGCGGTGAGGTAATTAAGGGAAGAACAAGGCAGATTTGCCATTCTGGGAGCTGCTGCCGCATATCTGGGCTTCCACAGAGAAGGCTGGGTATTGCTATGAAGCCATTCCAGAAGGAATGTCAGAAATACGCTTTTACTGATGAATAGGCAGAAGCCACGCTTTCAGATAGGAATATTTACCTGCCCTGCCATACACCCCAGCTGCTGCTATGTCCAATATATAATAATCCAATCCATTTTAATATCCTACTGCTCTGCAATAGCCTGGAATATCTCAGTTTGGAAGAAAGGGGCTGCATTAACATTCAGATTGTAATCCACATGTCCTAAACACATTTATAGCTGCTGCCGTATCCCCATGGACCTGGGTGAGAGCTGGATTCCACATTCCCTCCAGCTTTCCCAAAATTCAGAGGTGTTTGGTGCCAGGGCTCTATTTCTCAGATCTCGCATGCTTATCTCAGCCAAGCCTCTGTAACAGGCTTATCAAGCCCCACGCTGCAGCCTGCCTGCCATGCTGTGAGCCTCCTGCGAGCCACGGCCACGCAGCCTCGGCTGCCACCAGCCAACAAGCTCAGCAGCTTGTGGGAAATGGTCCAGGAGGAGGGGACAGGGCTGTGGCACCACACTCAGGGCACGAGCCGTAGGAGGGGACCATTCACAGAACTGAGACCTGGGAGGCTGCTAGCAAGGGGTGCTGCCACGGGGCTTGGCACCCCCTGCCCACCCTGGCACAAGAAGCCACAGGGGAGGTTGGTGCATTCCCACTAGGTTCAGAGGAGCGTGCACAGGCTGTTGCTGTGTGCAAGAACCCCCTCTTTGCCCTTTATGGTCCTCAGTCAAGTGAGGTGCAGCTGGATCTGCCCGCGTAACCCTCTTGGCAACTCCTGCGCCGGGGTAAAGGCATCCCAGGCATTTAAATCCAGCCCCACCAGCAAACCGGACCCCCTTGTCTCTTGCCCTCACCTCACTCCATCTTCAGGCAGCACAGTAGTGCCAGTGTCCATCTGGAGAGGTGCCAGGAGCATGCAGGGAGCTCTGTTCACATCTGGGAAGGCTGGAAAAAAGCAGCCCGAAATAGCCAGAATTTCATCAGGAGCCTCTCGAGGGCTGGCGCCGCAGCCCTGCTCTGCAAACCAGCCGAGTTCAGATAAGCTTTGGTGAAGCATCCAAATTCTCTTTTAATTTCAGCCTTTTCTCGCTTTTGGCTCAGCACCAGCCTGGCAAGAGATGTGGTGGAGGGGATGGAAAAGAAGGCGAGAGCGTGCCTGGCAAAGAGAAACCCTACACCCTCACGCAGGCTGGAATGATTTTTGTCCCGGCCTTGGGCCCCGTTGTGAAACAAGCATCCAGGCCTGAAAATACTCCCTAGAAAGTATACGGTGACAGATCTGTGTTGAACCAGCACAAACTTCCACCCAGGCTTTCTCTCAAAATGAAGGAGGTTTTGTTTTGCTCACAGGCATTAGCCCTCAGGAATGCAGGAGTGACACTCTCTGTGTGTAGGCTGGTCCTGTTGCCCTCAACAATGACATGATCCTGCAACAGCCCATCTTCCCTTGACTCAGTGGCCTTGGCTTCTTTTGGTTAGAAGCCATGGTGTGGAAAGGGAAGGAGCTGATAAATATTTGCTTCGTATCCCAGTGCAGGGATGAGATTGAGCCAAAACACGCCCGCACCATCAAGGACCGCGTCAGCTTGGCCATTGCAAAACAGAGCAAAGGCAAATGGTTTTTGGTGGCTACTGATTGTGGGTTCATCAGGCACTTAGGAGAAGCACCCAGCCCTCATGTCTGTTCGGTACCTACCAAGCGTATCCATACTGGAGTTAAACGTGTAGTTGTCTCGCGAGTAAAATCTGTTCGTTGAGAAGTACCATAAAACCACATAGTCATGTCACAAGAAACGCTGTCAGATGGTCTTTCAATCCTTGCTAGATATACGAGCACTCTTTTTTGTAGCTCAGATGTAAGCTATGCTTTCAGACTGGTTGCACATAGCCCCACCACTGACATATGATCTGTTAGGGCAAAGACCTCAGCAGAAAAAGAAAAGCAAGACTCCAGCAGCGAGTTCCTGCAGCGCTGGCTCATCAGCATGGAACTGGGTGAACACATACATGCATCAGCAGAGCGCTGGCCAATGTGGAAAAGAAAAGCATGAGCCACATCCCCATCATGCCGCTCGACCGCGAGTGGGTGCTTGAGGTCTTAGGGCACCTCTGCAGACCTGGGAGAGACCTGATAGCCAGTCCCGACCACCAATTTGCAGGACTCTTTGGAAAGAAAAATAGGCAAGTGCCCCCCACAGACACGCAATCCCTCCTGTGCCCTGCCCCAAAACGTATCCCAGATGAGTCTGCTTTATACAGGAATCACCTTGTATGGTATCACCGGGGAAGCAGCCCTCGCTGCCGCACAAACAGACGGCAATCCTTCCAGATTTAATGCAGCAGCCATGTGTAATGACACACGCAGTTCATCACAGAGGCAGGTAGCAGGGCCCTTCGCTCTCATTCATATGAATATAATGCCCACAGCAACGCAACGCATCAACATTTTTAGAGCTAACAGTTTGACTTTCATTGCTCTGTTATTTTTAATCATTTTAATCTGCTTTTTTAGCATTCTACTTCTTCTCCATTTTACTTCAAAACAAGACAAAAAAGTATTCAGCAGCAAATACCTCTGGTTTTAATGGCTTGGAAAATAATGAAGGAACATTAAGCAGTTCCTGAGCCTTCCGGAGCATTGGTATTTTTAAAGATGAGATTGATCAAAGAGGCTGCGAACTCTAATGGAGATGGATTGGCTCGGCGCGGTAATGCCAGCACGGAGGCCGGTTCAGCGTGGATCCCAGCCTCTCCCTCTCATCTGCTCTGCACTCCAGCAGCCAAAACCTCTTTGCTGAAGCAAGACCCTGCCAACTCCGAAAAATCCCACGTCCAAGGATGGGGAATTTGCTATTATACCAGCTGATTATTTGTGCCACTGCTTCACTGCAAGCAGGGGACAGAAAAATCCTTTCCCTGAGGCCGCTCTCGTGTGCCTGAGCTATCCCAGCCCAAGACCACACCAAGCCTGCATTGCAATGCAGGTGACTGCAACACACAAGGAAGGCAGGAGAGGTTTTGGTCCACTTATTGCAATGTGAAGCACACACCTCCTTCTGCTATGAGTCTGGCCAGCATCCCAGTGAAGAGGGGCTTTTCAGCCTGTGGTATGGGGACAGCAAAGACCCACATGGTGGGCAGCATGGCTCAGGAACCCGCATGGGTGCAGGAAGAGGACAGCAATGACTCTGCCCTGCCACCAGCTCCTGGGGACCCTTCACACTCTGATGCTGCTGTCACCTCCTCATCCAGGGCCTGTGCACGCAGCTGGTCATGGAGGGATGCCTTGGCTTGCCTTGCCTTCTGTCTGCTCTGCTGGGTCCCTGAAAGGAGTACAAGCATCCTAAAGGGATTTTGGTTTTTTGCTTGTTTCCTTTCTTTTTTTGTGTGTGAAGGATCCACCAGTTTTATAGCAGCCTATAAATCTAGTGGTACAGGAGGGACCTGACTTCAGACACCCTACATTTGCCAGAACTGAAGGCATTGAAGGCATGAGCCTTGGCTGCTACGTGAGGTGAAAGCCACCCATTCCCTATTTCCAGGCAGTGCTGGGACAATTGCTTTGGCAGGGGACCCAGCTCCCCATCTGTTGCGTCTTTAGAAACTGCTTTGCTGTCTTTCCCTGTGGCAGTGCTGTTGCTTTCCCCTCCCTGGGTGAATCCGTCTGACCTTTCGGAGGCCAAGCAGGATAATAAGGTGTGGGGGAGTGAAGCAAGGAAGCAACTGGCAGAAAGATCTTATTCCGGTGTGAGAGTAACCAAAGGAGCATCCTATGGGATAAGCACAGCACCCTGCACAGAGTTTGCACACACTTTCTGTAGCCTTCTGGACCCAAGGGCTTGAAGAGCAACGTGAGGGGCCCAGAGTTGAGCTGAGACCCTGCATCCTGAGGGCAGCCACCAGCCCCAGCTCAGCTGCAGGCAGATCTGCAGAGCATCAACACCCAGCCCAAGGGCTTCTCCACCCACTGAGGAGAGCAATCTGGGAGACTGCTCTCTAGATCCTGCCGCTGGGAAAACATCAGCACCAAAGCAGAGCTGCAAAGCCTCTGCACCCCATCCCCTGGAAACGTGCTGCTGCTTCTTCCTATCACCCGAGTCTGTAAACCTTGTCAGGGGATAGCTTTTACGCCCTAGATTTAAGGAGACATAGTGACTATAAATATTGTGCTTTGAATAAAAGAGTTGTGAATGCTGGATGGGTCCGGGGTCCATTTATCGTTAAATGTCATATTTCAGTGTTTTAACACTCAGTATCACAGGAGCCACACCATCAGGTGGGAGCACACAGTCCCTATGGCATGCAGAGCTTTCACTGCCAGCGGGCAGGCAGCACCACACGGGTAGGACAAGGAGGCCACAGAGCAAGGTGGCTGCACCTTAAAGATCTGCCAGCATGGCCATGTCACATAGGAATGCAAAGAAAACACCTTCCCAAAACAGCACGGTCCCTTGCACAGGTCTGCATCCTTCTGACAGACCAGACCTTGCACCGGCACAACCAGGTATGGAGCCTTGGCTGGCCCGAGGTCTCGTCACACTGATAATCGCTTTTCACCAGTGCCCACTAATTATGGCGGTGGTGATGATGGGGAGGCCGTAGCTGCCCGCCTAATTAAGCCACAGCGGAAAACTCCTCAGCTACCCTGCTCCCACTCCTTCGCTTTGCATTAATACCTTGTTATCACGACGGTAGCGCTTTATAAATAAGCAAGGTGCACGCAGATTAGTTGTGCCTTTTATTCGCTCCATCATTATTTTTCATTTTGGAGACTGCTAGTTATTTCTACTCTGTTTTTATAACTCCCGGTCTTTTCTTCCCCGACTGCTTTAAGAGCGTGGATGGCAAGATTTAATGCGCCTAAACATCACAATTAGCCCTGTCATGCTAATAACTTAAAGGAAACAAATAAATACTAGGAATTGTGGCACTCTGGAAATTCCCCTGCGCTGCAGGAGGAAGGCCTGCTGGTCAGGGCACATTGATTTTTTTCTGAATCCATCCACACAGGATTCAAGGACAGGACAAAACACTATTAAGTCAGCAAGCAGAATGCAGTAAATAATGAGCGAGCTGGAGAGGGCTGAGGGTCTGCGCTGGCTGAGCCCAGATATAAATTGCAGTGAGCTATGCATCTCGGCATCACGGTGACACTGTCTCTGGAGCGCAAGGGAAGCCCAGGCAGGTAACAGGAGCTGGAAAAGCCGGTCAGGACTCCAGAAGTTTTTGCATGTTGTTTTCATCAAGAAGGCAGAAACAAACTTCTTTCTCCCCTTGATAAGAAGCCCTGCTGCTCTAGAAACGTAAATACCACTGCTCCTACTATGTCTGTATGTCTGTGCCAGGCGAAGGCTTCAGCACAGGGGAAGCTATGCTGGGGAAATGGGGCTTCTACTAGTGAGGTTTATCCGGCGTAGCTATGCCAAAGGACTTTGCTGTCATAGTACTGCTGCTAGAGCTATGCTGGTGAAGCACTTTTCCTTGCATGGAGATGCTCTCTGGCCTAAGGCTTGTTTGCGAAGTAAGGAGAGGGGAGAATCCAGCAGATAAAAGCTTTCCACAGAGCAGCAGGAGGGAGAAGGCAACCCATTAGCTTTTCCGCTCCTTTGTTTGCCTTTGTGGTCTCCAACCCTGCGTGTACTTCAGCGCATCAGCTTCCCCCAGAGTTCAGGGGAACTAATCAAGTACGTAAAATGCTTTGTGTGATCAAGTATTTGCAGGGCCGGGGGTCCTGGTTAAGCGACGCAGGGAAACCGTAGAAGAGAGGAAGAGGACTCTGCTTGAAGACTCGCTGCTAGTCTGATGACTCGGCTGCTTCTCGTGCTTTGGCCCGCACAGAGCTGCAATGCTGGCATCCCTTCAGCAGGGCGATTCAGGGCACCCCTGCAGAGCACCAAGCACCGCTCTGTGACTCCCAGTTGCCATTCCATGTGATTTAATCACCGGTCTTAACGCTTCACTGTGGTTTTCTTCCAAAAAGTCACCACAGGCAACAAGAATCTCAGCTTTTCCTTTTCTGGAAATCTGTCTTGCCTTCCCTGTTAAAAAGAAAACCCCCAAAGAGCTGGATTCTCCTAGGCCAGAAAGCAAAGGGCGTTGAAGAAGTGCCAGTCACAGAAAACACCTTTTGGAACAATTCTCCTGGCGTGATGGTTTGGGACACTGAAGTATGACACTTGGGCTCTGGGGAGGACTGGAAGCACCGAAAGAATGCACCATACATTAGAAAGAAATCTGTGTCTATTCACATCAAAAACATAAAAAGGGGAGACCCTGGAAGTGAATTAGAAAAATGTGATCCAAATTTACATTAACGCTGGGAAACAGTGGCAGTTACTGGCCTTGCAGATAGGGAAAAGACTCCTCAGCGTTACCGGTGAGATCACATCAGCACCAGTGTGACAAGGCAGCTGGAGATGAGCTTTTCCCCCAAGCTAGTCTCAGCATCCAGCTCTGCTCCCGCCTCAAATTTACCTTTATTGACTTCTTGGTTTTTCCTTTCTTCCCTCACGGGGTTAATGTCAGCTTGGTGCATGGTGGGGAGTGAAGTTTGATTCAATGCAACCTCCTCTGAGACCAGAGCACCTTTGACAGCCATTGACCCTTTAGCCCACCCTCCCTCTGCCCCCCGCAGCCTTTATGTTGGTCCTGGGGCATTCAGGGAGGGTGGCTGGTCTTTTTGGCAAGGAAGGAACAGGGCAGGGTCCCCTGATCTGTGCCCAGGGCCCATTTCTTCCTTGCAGTGGGGCACCACCAACACCACTGCTGAATTCTCTGACCCCCAACAGTGCCTTGGAGGGGTTTAAGCCCCTCTTCTTCCTTGGTGGAGACAATAAGGCATCAATAGGGACCGGAAGATGTCATTTGGCTTTGGCCCTTCTCTATAGAGGGCAAGAAGCCACAGTCTCCTGTGACAATGACACCTTGTGTCAGTCCTATGAGCGCACCAAGCTGTGCCCAGTAGTTTTGTTTCCTTTCACTTTGAGGAATTCTCTCTAAATCTTTTTGCTTAATGCTTGGCCTGTTTGCAAGATGATCAGAAACTCAGTACATGGGATGAGGCACAACAGAGACCCCACACATACTTTGAAAATTAACTGTGGAGATCAAATCCCAGCTCATCAAGTAGGGCACACTGCAGCCAAACGTATTTTTTCAGGTTTAGTCTTTAATATTGTGAGAGGAAAAGAAAGGGCAGCAGCAGGCAAAAATAAAGCCCAAAAATGTGTACGATGCAGAAAGACCTACACCATAAAGTGTAGGTTATGCTTTGAGAAGGCACCTTCAGGTGTGCAAAAGTGAAGGCATGGGACTTCCAACCCAGATCTTTCTTCCCACACTCATCTCATACCCAGTGATTATGAAGGAGCTGTTTGCAAGACCCAGCTGAGGCTTCCCCATGCAATGCCCACGGCTACAAGATCTCCCCTCCCTAGGGCAGAGCACCCAGTGAAGGCTTAGGTAACACATGTCATCAGGTTGCCACCTCACCCACGGAAGGGGTCACCATGCTAGAAGAAGGGCCCACCTTGGACTTCAGAGCTATGAATATCCCTGTTTCAAGGATGCTGTGGAAATAGCCCCTCTTATCTCAACCCTTCTGCCACCATTTCCATATGTTGCTGCTTGACACCTCTGCACAGCAGTGTTTCTGTCTGCTCAGCACCTAGCCAGGCTTCGTTCCCTGCCTAGTTTCTAGTCCTTGTGCTCCCTGCCGAACACCTAGTCCTTCTAGCACTAGTACTTCTCAACTATTTCCAGGCAGAAAAGGTCAGTTCCTACCCCATGTACTGCCGCAGTGTGATGGCAGGCAGGTGGGCTTGCTCAGAGTTCTATGTTGGCCCATTCCAACCCAGCTGAGCTGCAACCAGGCTCTCCTGGTGATAACCAACAGCAGCACTGATGGCAAAAGCCCTGGCACTTGCAAATCCGGCTTCTGACATGCAAAGATGAGCACACAGCCCACATGTCCCACCATGTGAGACATGTTCTGGACCAGGAGACTTCCCCACCGAATAGCCAGGGCTGTATTTCCAGGCATTTGTTGCAATGCTGTTACCCTCTTGTGCATCCAGCCATCTCTGCTTGCACAGGCTATGCTTCCCTTGGTGCTGGTTTGTGACAGGTGTGCCTTTTTCCATTTAATTCTCAGAAATGCAAATGATTGATAAAACCCTTCCACAGCCCAATTTTTAGGGGGATAATTATTAAACTACATTTGGGAAAAGTAGGATGACAATTCTCATGACCCAGTGATTTTTGGCTCTAGTGAAAGGTGCCATGTTGTGGGGCTACCACCAAGAAAGGAATAGGATTAAGGAACTCCCTGTTTATCCAATTAGAAATCCCTCTACAAAAGAGAGCAGGTAGGAAAGCTGAGGGAGCTACAGCAGCCTCCAAGTAGGAACAGTGGCAGGCTGAAGAAAGGGGCTATTTTCAAATGGAGGTTGTGCCGTACATTAATGGTTTACATGCTCTGCAACAGAAGGTGTCGCAGCCTCTGCACCAGGAAAGCCATTTCTCCCCTGCACAGGTGGTGTTTCTCAGGAGACATTTAAAAAGTCCCCAGGGAATTTACCAGCTCAAGATTAAATTTTTCATCAGAAAAAAGTCTCATGTGTCTAGGCTGAACATGAGGGTTCCACTTCAAAACAAGACAGGCAGGGGCATCCCTGCATGGATACGAGCCTCTGATCTGAACTGGGAAAACAGACTTCAAGCCATTTTCTTAATCCCAGCTGGGACAGCCACTGTCCTCAAGCCCCTTCCCCTCTTTCCTTGATGAAAGACAGAAAAGGAAAGGTTGTCATTGATATTTTCAGGCCCAACATAATCTCATCCTGTTCCATGTCTGGCTCTGAATCCTCTCTGTGAGACAGCCAGCACCATACCTTCAGAAAGGTCCCTGATTTTGGATGCTGTGTGGACTGTGTGCACGGAAGGTGCTGACTGTGCACCTCCCGTCACACGCATTGCATTTCGAGGCAATTCCAATGTAACCCCAGCCAGCACCTCCCCTCTTGTCATCCTCCCTTTTCCTAGAGCTCGCTGTCATGGGGCTGTGCACAAAAGGCCATTTCTGACTTTGTCCCTCATGGAGTCCCAACCTTTTAATCCCTGCCCCTGGCTTAACCCAGGCAGGGGAAGTCCCGCCAAGTTAAATACCTCCTTGCAGAGATGTTTAACCTGGCAGCAAAACACCTCCTCCTCCGTGCTTTCCTCAGGGAAGCAAAACTCCCTTGTGCTGGGAGAAGGCAGTGCCCACAGCGTGTCTGTGGCTCTGTGTCCCTGCGTGCCATGGCTCTGTGGCCCTGCTCCGTGCTCTCCACCTGAGCTACACAGAGCATCAGCCTCTTGCCACACTCACCCCCGACGTCTGATTGCAAGTCCCAACCTCCAGCCGTACCCTCCTGTCCCCAAATCCTAGTCAGCCACCCAGTGACACCCCCTTGGGGACCCCTTCCCTGGGCAAAGAGAGCTGATGCTCCCACCCAAAAGGCAACGGAAAGTGGGGACAGGAACTGGGCTCATCCCAAACCTCTCTGTAGGAGTGTGGGGGCACCCAAGAGGCTCCCCTGGTGCGCAGCAGCTTGCTGCAGCAGTTCGAGGGAGGCTGGCACAGACCCAATAACACAGTGCCAAGGCCTCACAGGCCGGGCAGCCCAGGGCAGGTCGTGTCACCAGCACAGCCCTTTTCCTCCACTCCTTCCAGAGCCCCAGCTGGTGGGGAAGCCCTCTGCCTGGCTGCTAACACCGCTGCACATGCATTTTGTTTTTTAAGCTGTTGCTCACAAACAAAAGTGTTCAGATGAAAAATAAACCTCTTAAAAATCCCAGCCTATTCACTCCTGGCAGTCTGGTATTCCTTCAAACTGTCAGACTTAGCAGATTGTTTACTGGAAACGGTTCAATTGGCAGGACCTTCTGCTGTGCAGATGAAATTTTAAAATCCCGTTTCTTGTTGCGCTCAAAGTCTCTCTTTCCACTACATGGCTTCACAGAATTATTATTCACTTGTTTCCCATTGAATCGAAAAATACCCTCTCTCTTTCATTTCTGTGGTAAAAATGTGCAAGGGATATTAGCCCTCATGCTTCAGGACACAAGCAAACTGCTAAGTGCTCTGGCTGGAGATAAAACTTTCCCCGACGGGGATAGCAGTGCAGAACAGTGAGTTCCCCTCAGGCGTCCCACCTGGCCAGGCTGGGGAGTCACACTGTTCGGCTGGATGGACAATTAGTGCACAGCGTCGCATTCTCTGCAGACCACCCAAGGGCCTTCTCATCTAAGGAGCTCTTGCCCTGATAAAGAAAAGCTCCTGCAACTCCTGAGCTGGCAAAATTTTGGCATTTCCCTTCCTGTGTGCAAGTGCAGCAGAAGAAAGAGCTTTAACCTGATTTCTCGTGGTCCTGCTGATTCTTTTGCAGTGTGTCCTGGAAGCACTTTAAACCTGCAGGGCCAGGGCCTCCTGCTTTGCCTCCCACCCTCAGATCAAATTGTCTGCTCCCTTTGCCCTTTGGTTAGATGAATGCCTGCCAGTCATCAGCAGGAAAGGCTATTCCTGTCAACTTCATAGTTTTGGGGGCTTAAGACAGAAGAACCTGCTATGGATCTGAGGTTTTCCCTGTCCCACCTCTCTATGGCCCATGTCTGGAGTTTTGCCCCAAATCCTATCATTTGTCTTCCACACCTTTGGCTGCTTTGTCCTCTGAGGAAAATGCTAAAAGGATCTGAAGGCTCTTCTGCTGTGATAGCACCTTTATTGCTTGCCTGTTAGGCATTTTAAAGCTGCACATTCCTTCTGGGCAGGAGATCTTCATCTCAGGCCTCACATCCCATGCTGCTTCCACCAGGCATCTTTGGTGCCCAGCAAGGCTTGGAGGTGTGGAGGACTTGTATCCTGAACAATGCATGGTAAGGTGGAAACTCTGATCCAGAAGACACTACTGTACCCTCTCTGACCTGATGCACTTCTTTTAAGGATGCCAGGATTTTTAGGAAGGTGCCAAAGCTGTCTGCTCCTCTGCTGTAATTTTTTTCCACTCACCCCTGGTTCTCAGCCTGCTGCTGACAACTTCCCTTATCATGCTGCTGAACTGTAAATTCCCATTTCAAAAAGACCATTTCCAAACAGGATTGCCTCTCTGGCAGTCCCCAAGGAGCCACACCTGCACACAGCTCTCCCTTGCCAAGTATCAGAGGTGACGTAGGATTTCCATCAACACCTGCTGGTCACATCTCACTAACCTGAAAGTTGTGTTCTCCTGTGCCAGTGTCAAAATAAGTTGTCACAAGAATCAGTATCTCATGTAGGCAATGAAATGACCTCCAGAGATGGGCCTGATGTGTCATTCCCAGTCATCGGGGGATATTACGGTGGACTGTAATCAGTCTGTCAGGAGGTGGAGGAACTTTCTTTATCCTTGTCTCCTCACCATTAACCTACCAGAGATCTTGTTCCCTTGCTCATGGCTGCATTTCATAACCAAGCAGATTGCACCCAGTGGCCTTACCCTCATCATGGTGGTCCTTCATGGGCACCCACAGTCTCTGTGCACTGCACAATTCATGATGCTGTTGTCCCAGCTTTGTGGGGAACATGTCCCAGAGGCAGCCTATTGATTTGATGAGCACTTTCTCATGTTAATAAAAGAAAAGGATTAACAGGGCAAAACCACCCCAATGACAATAGGCACATACAGCTCTGAGCCTCTGACTTTATTTCTTCTTCCTGTCACATTCCTGCTCCCTGTGCCCACCCTGGGGGACATAGGTTCACTGAGGAGCATTTGGGTTGCATGGAAAATACTGCGTCCCCCAGTACAGGAACAGAATGCTTAAAATGAAGATGGGGACCAAGAAGCATAAAACATCAAGTTTTGCACCTTCTACCCCCTGTGCATTGATGGGCTGGAGCTGAGGAGCTTGGGTATGTCCCACTGAACCAGCAATGTGGGGGATGGAGCTAAAAGAGTTGTGGTGGTTCATTTCTCACACAGCAGAGCGGAAGGCGATTGTCTCCACAGTGGGGAACAGGTAAAAGAAGGGTTGGGAGGGCATCACTAGCAAAACTGCCCGCTGCCAGGAAGATCGCAGGGTGGGGGGGACCTGGAGAGCCCCCTGCTCGGTGCTGGCCTGGAGGATGGCTGGGCTTGCTCCAAAGGAAGCTCTGCTGGAACCAGGCAGGCACGCTTCTTATTCTTGCTAAAGTAGCACAGATTTTTTTTTTTAAGCTGTGCTTTGGGGTAGGAATGCTCTGTTAACCAGCAATTTGTATTTCCTCTTGGATACAGGCGGTTGTTGCTTTAGCTCCCACACAAAGAGCTCCCCGCTGACTCAAGCATCGCTCCCCTCCTTCCCTGAACACCTCTGGGGCAGAAAATAAGTGCTTACCCCCATCTCACCCTGGGTGCAGGTGGGAGGAACGCTCTCAGCCTGCCCCACACCCGTGCGCTGCATTTACAAGTTCAGGATCTCTCGTCTCCAAGCAAGTGGAGCCATTTGGTAATGGTATTCCCCCATCGCCACCATGCTGCTGTCACGATCTTGATAGATGGAGCTGTGTCCAGAGGTCACTGCCATGGGCTTCTTCCTCAGCGCCGTCGCAGTCGTGACACCCCCGCCCCCTCCCACCTCTCCATACCGGCGTGGTAAGCCAGACCCGGGCATCACACGTGATGTACATCCCAACTGCTTGCAGGATAGCTGTCTCGCTCTGAAATAACAGCTGATTCCTGACTAATAGATTCAGTAATCTGACACCCGGGCTGTAATAATTGTATCTGAACAAGGCAGGCTCCAGCCTCTGCCAGCCTTATTAGAATGAGTGATTGTTTCCATCAGGGATGTAGCGCTGGTGTGTTCACCTTTCCCGGGCTCCGAAATACAAATTGAGCTTCTGACCTTGGTGGATACGACAGCTGACCTATTTCCTCCTTTTTAAATAAGGAGAAAGCAGATTTTGGAGGGGAAGCGCCTGCTTTCTGCAGGCCTCCCTCTGCCAAGCTCCTCGCTATCATGAGATCTTAGTTAAATATTTGGCCTGACGTTATTAGTCAGGATGATGGTCTGCCTAAACCACCGAGCTCCCTGTGTGAGGCATAGAGACACAATCCTTTCTGGGTTTGGGTTTGCTCCCGATTCCTTTGCTCCCTGGCGCAGCACGGCTGTCAAAGGCAGCCCCTTTTCGCTGCGGCCGTGCAGACAAATGGTCCCAGAGGTGTGTCCCGGGGGTCTTTGCTCTGCCGTATCCAGGGGACGGGGCTCAAAGCTGCACCACTGCTGAGCAGTGTCACTGCCACGTTGTCCCTGCGCCAGGTCTCGGATGGCACAGGAGGGGCTCTGTCAAGCCAGGGGGGAGCAGTGAGCCCCTCTGGCAGTGTTGGGGGGACACTGAGGCTGATGGGTTTGCCCTGCCTGGAGAAGGAAGCACTGCCTGCTGCAGCAAAGGCACAGGGAATGCGGAACCAGGGAGGGGATGACTCCCAGGAGAGTCCCACTCAGAGCCACAGGGCCGTTCGCTGAAATAAAACCCCCCTCCTGCCCTCAGCACAAGCCCTCCTGCCGCCTCCTTCATTCAGTGAGTCAACAGGCCTCGGTCACTAATCCTAAATTTCCCTGGTGATGCGTTGTGTGAGGCACGTTTTCCAGTGGGCTGCAAGCCCTATCCCGTGCTGTGACTGTAAATATAGCTGGGAGGGAGATTTAGCCACGGTTCCCCCCTCCCCTCTGATATTGCTTTTCCTGAGGTTAAACGTCAAACATCTCTAAAATATCACCCGGGTCTGCAACCCGCACGCGCTTCGGGAGGGAGCCAGCCGGACTCCCCCCTTAGGGCTCTGCCCTGATTTATGGAGGTGTGCGGCACAGCGCTGTAAATCGGGGCATACATCAGATAACGTCATGGGAGGATGGCGTGCATTTTGTCAGAGCTGGGACGCTAAACACAGGGAGGGTAGGAACATGCACAGCCCCGGGGCGTGCAGATTGCTTTTCCTTCTCCATCAGAGACGGTAACATAAAAAAAAAAAATAAAAAAAATTTTAAAAAAAATTTTAAAAGCTGTCCTGCCTTGGTGTATGTCTGGAAAATTGTGCCTGAGATCAGCAGTCAAGGTGCCAGCAACATCGTGGGAGATGCCCATCGCTTCGCTTTGCTTGCTGCTCCTCTTTAAGTGAAGAGGAGGTCTGGCTTACAGACCACGGGCAAGTCCTATAGGGCCCGGTGGTTCGGCACAAAAAAGGGAGCCAGGCAGGGCATTAGAATGGTGGGAAGGAGATTTATGTCTTTTACCGTCCATCTGCAAAGCAAAACAAAAATAGCTGAAACACCGGTTTTCTGCTTTATCAGCTCTGTGAATAAGCATATAAATTTCTATGACATTTCTGGAGGCTTGCTGAAGGAGGAAAAAATTCATCCCTTAGGACCTGGCCAGCAGCAGTGGCAGCATATGGTCTGCTGAAATCAGTGGCTGAGCGCGTTTTGTGTGTGTTAGCATTAAAAAGGTGACTTTGCGAGTAATTTCAGGAGCAGGGAGGGTTTTTCTCTTCCCCCCCCCCCCCTTTTTTTTTAATCCTGTCTCAGCTGATGCAGCTGTCATAGCCAATAACTCCTGAGTAAAGGAGCTCGGCTGTGTTTTCTTGATTGGGAAGCATGAAGGGTGCGGACTTGATTGCTGCCTTTTGGCCGCCTCGTGGGAACAGGTTCAGCCTCTTGCTGGGAGATAGAGGGTAGAAAAGCAAAGGCCCCAGCGCAGATGAAGAGAGGAGTCGGGTATGTTTTCTTTTCCCCAGCCGCTGCAGCTCCCTCGGAGAAGGAGTCGGGGCCCTCTAAGTCCTCGGGAAAGCGGCTCCAGTCTCCGGGCTGCACAAGGATGGCTGTGGAGCGCAGTTTCGAAGACGGAACTCACTAGGGGGAAGGGAAAAAAAAATACAAATAGGCAACTGTTTACTGTAGATAAAGTGTGGCTTTTTCTCTTTCATCGTTGACTAAAACCTCATGTTCTTTCCGGTGAGGGAGGCAGGAGCCCTAATGCGCTGTCAGAAAGATGTCTTTCAGCAGGCAGCACCTCTGGATGTTTATCTCCCTGCCATTGTGCTCCGGCGCTTTGAAATGTAAAGGGAAGACGCTGCTAATCACACTGTTGCTTAAAGATCAACAGCCAGGCGAGATGTACTTTGTCACGTTTTCTCTTTGGTCTCTCTTTTTCCGTAATGAAAACGGTGACATTCGCTCAGGCTCGCGCACCAGCGCGTGGCGGTGGGTTTTTAATGACTCGCTCCTGCCCTTTCCCTGGGATCCGACTGAGGGGTGCAGCCGGAGCCGCCTCCACAGCATGCCGACTGCCCACGGAGCCATGGATCCAGCTGCTGGGGGAGCGCACCTCGGCATCGCAGCTGGATTGCGCTGGGTCGGACACAATCTGTCCCACCTTACGTTTGAGTCGTGTCATTGGAGTCGGAGACGACCTGAGATGTCACCGAAGGCTGAAGGGCAAAAGTCTGATGTGAGGTTTCTCGTTAGCAGCAGAACAGAGCGCTTGAGTGGTATAAAAAAGGGGGAGCGTGGGATAAAGGAAAGAAATGCTTGTCCGTGCAAAGGAAGGAACCTCAGTGTATAAGACACCTTTTCCTCTTATGATGGTCACTAAGTAACAGAGCAGAGAGGAGGAAGTGAGCACAGAAGAACAGGAGAGGTAGTTTGTTGAAATGATGTTGCTGAAAGGCAAGGGATATTTTCCTTGTGCTCCTATCTTAACTGTGAGATTAGCATAGAGCTCTCTGCTTCCGCTTTCCACCATATCCCACGTGTAGGGAAAACGCGGGAGCTCAAAGTTGTGTAAGGCATGGAGGGAGAGGCAGGGAAATGTAGCTCCTCTCCTCATGCTGATTAAGTAGAGCAAACAAAGAAGAGAGCAGAAATGCGAGCCACCGGTTCTTCCCCAGCAAAGGCTCTGCTGAATCCTATTAAGGGGATATATCAAAAGCAATAAGACAATTTTCATCTTTTGCCTGCCCCATGGCCAAGGGAGGTATCATCAGTCGGCGGTGAGAGGGCTGGGATGCGCAGCAGATAATGCAGAGGAACAGAAGAAACGCATCAGCAGCGTCATGTGTCAGGCATCGGAATACCAACCCCCCACACGCCACTTGTATTGGCTTCCCCCCAGCCTTCTTTTCCCCTGTTTCCACTCTCCTCCGGGAGCGGCTCCCTGCCTCGCAGACTAAAGATGGTTAAGTGCTTCCTTGGAGCACAGTCAGGGGGAAGCAACGGCTCATGCACAAGCCACAGTCCCCGTATAGCAGAGGAAACACCACGCATTTTTGAGCGGCATCAACCGACTTTTCCTCTGTGGACAGTTTCTATCGCTGTCGTGGATGCAGGATGCCTGGTGCTGGGCAAGGAACGGGTCTGCAGATGCCTTCAGGTTCCCAGCAAAGACCTGGGTACCTCAAGGCACAGCTCTTTTGCAGAGAGAGCAGTCCAACGGCTGATGAATTGATGGATGTGTGTCCCTGGCAAAGACTGTTCACCAGCCCATCCATAGGAATTGAGGGGTGAGCTCTCCTTGCGACAGTCAGGTTGCCTGTGGGCAGCCAGCTTAAGGACAAGGAGCTACACAGTGCTAAGCATGCTGCTCACCTTCTGGGCCCCTTCCAACATGATAAATACTTATTTAGACGGTGCCCTGCAATGTGCGGCTGGATACGACCCATAAATCCCGGTGTTAAATCAGTAAAATAAAAAACCCAGTGCTGCGTCAGCTCGGCCTTTGAGAAGGCGAAGCTGATAAATAGGGTTTGATTGGCTCTTTCTACACCGATGCCCCCAGAGCAACACCCTCTGCACGAGTGTGATATTGCTGCAAGCTGACAGTACAAAGGACAGACGCGTACCCGTGCCAGCCACTGAGCCGGCTGCCTGGATTAACCCTGATTTCCTCTCCTGACACTCCTTTCTTCTGCTGAGGAGAGAAACCAGGCGTAAGAGCGAGTGCCTTCGCCTGTCATGCTGAGAGTCTGGCGCTGGCAGCGTAATTCAGCGTGCTAAGCCCGGTCCTCCCCTCCCCGGTCCCCGCTCCGCGGCAGTCTAACACCATAGGAGCAGAGGATTTACACCGTCTTACACAAGCAGCGTGGGAAGGATCGGGCCGTGACAGTCCCATCTCCCAGCACTCAGGGGCAGGCAGAGATCAGCTGCCTCCCAGCTCTCCCTGCATCCCTTGGGCTCTTTGTATCAATAAGGATTTCCCCAGGGTGCAGGTGAAGGGAGCGTGGGTGGGACAGCCTTCTGCCCTGCACCTTTTCAGATGGAGCCTAAATGCCATGGGGAGGAGCGCAGCTGCCTCCGAGAGCAGAGCTGCCAGCTCCCATTGCCCTGCACTGCTGCTGGGATATCAAAGAGACAATAAATACGAATCTTATCTGTCTAATAAGGTGAGTTCCCTGTGCGGCAGGAAGGACCCTCTCCATCGAGATGGTATCTGTGCTGGCCGACGTGACACCCTGAATCCAGCAGCAGCAGCAGCCTTATGGGGAAGGGAAGAGTAAGAGGCAGCTACGCTTCTCCCACTGTCTTTTGGCACGTCCCCAGGCGAGCCTGGCTTGTAGCTGTGGTACCTGCCCAAAAGGAGCCTTAGCTCCCAGGGGATGCTCCGCTCCTCCCTGCCGTCTGTAAGGCTGCTAGTGGCCAAGCTGACGAGGCGCCAGGAATTCAGTGCCAAAACCCAGAGCCAGGACGCTGCTTTTCTGCTGATCCCTGCTCACCACCAGCTGGCCCGGAGCTTGTGAGAAATCAGCCCTGGGAGGTAGGCCAGCTGCCTGGAGTTGAGCATGAATGAAGGAGGAAGATGTTGGCTGCCAGAGGAGGACCCCCTCAGTGCCTCTGGGCATCCCCCTCAGGCAGGCAGCCCCCATGGCAGGGAGCAGGAATGCTGTGTGCTGCAGCTCAGGGCTGCATGCCTCAGCTGGCTCCAGGATGCTGCTGCATCCCAGTGGGGGATGACCCGTGTCATGTCTTCATCAGCCCTAAGTGACAGAGACGTGATTTTCCTGGGCATGAATCCGTTGGAAATGTTGGGTAGGTCAGAAATAGGCAGTCCCAAACCTGTCTTCTGGTCCTGGTTCCAGCTTCCTGAAAGACATGAAGTGCAGACCAATGACGCTTATACCCGCTGTAGACACAAGAAGGGATGTGAAGCGACATGCTCACACTGGTTGTGGGAGCACAGGGCAGAGCTAGAGCACAGGCCGAGCATCTGCATTTCAGCATATCCAGCTTGGAAACAAAGATTAGGGCTGTAGGAACATTTTTGTTTTTCACTGATACACCATCCACAAAGAAAAACCAAAGGCGAGGGAAGGGGTATGTCCTTCATGCTAAGCCCAGCAAGCAGGGCTTTTTACTCTGCTCCTTCTGGGAGAGGAGACACAGGCAAGTTTGGAAGCAGGACAGCATTTAAAATGAAGAAGCCAAATGTTTGTAATCACAAAACCGTTCTGATGTTTTAAAACCATCTCCTCTTGGCTGACTGTCGGTTAAAGTCAGTGCAGGTGGGGAAACCTCAGCCTGCAAAACTGCAGCCAGTGCTGAGATGCTGTGTAATAGATTAGAGTTGAGCAGGTGTGGGACCAAATGTCTCTGCTAAATGAGGGCTGTGCAGGCGATGCTCTTGTTAACGCATCTGCCGGTAAACAGGCTCTCTCTTGCTATTTGTCCATCTAAGATAATATTGTAGAAAAACTGCACAGCTTACCCTCATACAAGTGATTCCCTGTGTGCCTACATGCTTATTGTTTGCAATAAAGAAAATGACCCGCGTCGCAAATCCAAACTTTTCTGACTCCTTGGTAGGAGCAGAATATTGGAGTTTTCTGATAAATTTTCTCTCTTATTGCAGGAATCTCAGCCGAGAAAGAAAGCATCTTGTGCTCCTTTCTAACATATCTAAATTCTGAAGCATCAGCTGCTTTGTGGGGGAGGGATAATAACTCCCTGTTTTTAACATCCAACTCAAGACGTCTGTGAAAGGGATTATGCAGCACCTTGTCTGCCCATAGCTAGGGATTGAACACAACAGCCGGGGAAGGCACCTCCGCTCTCATGTTTAATTCAGGCATTGTTTTCTCTCTCAAAGGCTGGGGAAGCAAGCGGGGCGTTTGCTTCAGTTGGAATGGGAGGTCAAATTTAAGTTTGATTTATCTCAACCTGGACACCCACAGTGTTATCCCGGTCACAGCTAGAGAAGGGCTCAGGATCCACACTCTGCCCTCAGGGTTTGTTCCTACCCTGAGAGGAATACACCCTCAAATGCTGAGCCCAAACACCCAGAAGTGCTGTCCCCACTTTGCAGAAGGGAAGAATGAGACACCAGGGAAAAATCTTCTTGTGAAAAGCCACCAGCGTGGTAGGAGCAGGCGAGGAGTGCAAAACAGCCTTCTGCTGCTTAATCATGATCTGCTCCCAAGGCGGTGGGGAGAACCTTGTGCTTGTGATCACACCTGGCTGCCTTTGCCTCCTAATGCCTTCAGTTTGAATTGGCATAGGAAGGGCACTGACCGAAGGAAGGAGAAGTCCCAGGGGCTGGTGGGAGCCGGCAGGCTGCAAGGTTTCTCCTACCAGCACAACAAAACCTGGCGTGGATGCAAGGCCCAGCCCTGCACTTAGATGTCCTAGCACTGGACATGGGGGAGAGGGGGTAAAAGGGGTAGCAGCATGGGGGGAAGAGGGGAAGAGGAAGGCGGCCATGAGGGGAAATGGAAGAAACATGAAAAGGATCAAGGAATGGGATAAGGAAAGAGATTTGCTGGGGACATGAAGACAAAGGTAAATAGGCGTAGTGGTGATCGTGGTGAGCAGGAAGAAAACAAAAGGGAATGAAAAGCCATGGGAGAAAATCAAAATAAAGCTGGGAAAGGAGAAGCAGAGAAAGCATCCATCCTGCCAGCCCCCGTGATGTCTGTTACTTGCAGATAGGAAGCGCTGCCTGCAGAAAAGCTGATTGAGGCTGATTGAGGGAAAGAATGAGCCACATGTGACAGATGTTAGTCACTTCGCGTAATGCCCTACTGGAAGGCACTCGGATGCTGTGGGGATGACAGCACTCGAAGAAACTGTGTGGAGCACAGCAGCCCTGGGAGCAGGCAGGAGGGAAGATGAATGGCAGGAGCGCTCCAGTCCCCTGATCTCAAAACGGGAAGAAAAGAAGAGAGAGCTGAGCGGCAGGTTCTGCCTTTTACATATCTCCTGCCTCCCTCTGTGCTCGATCGCTCCCTCATCCAAAACCAAGAGAAGACCCGAAGCAGATGGGAACTCCCACTCCTTCCTGTGGGGAGCAGGGCTGCCTCTGTGTCCCCAGCACTTCACCACTCAGAGCCATGTGCCTGCTACAGCCCAATGCCACCATGCCCTGTGCCCGGGGACTGGCCCATGACTGGGGATGGGACGAAGGGGTCTGTCCTCTGACCTTGGCCACAGAGATCCGGGGGCAGCCCCAGCACAGGTGTGCAGCCCCTGAGAGTGACACAGGGAACCCTCTTGCTGCCATAACCTGACAGCCCCCCTCGTGCCCTGGGCAGATGTGGCCATGCCGCAGCATGGCATCGGAGCTATGTCCCTGCAGCATCAGCCTGACAGAGAGGTGCATCCAGCTCCCAGCTGCCGTTTGCAGCCCTCACTTAAAGAGCTGGCTGACAGAGGAGCACTGGCAGCCAGGGTTCGATTCATGCTGTGCGTTCAGCTCCCGTTTTGATGGTGGAAATGAGAGCGATTGCAGCCTGGAAGGCAGCAGCTAGAAGGGAGGGATGTATTGAGCACCACTGCTATCAGCATCCGTGCAAATTGTTCCTAAAACAATGTCTTGAGCACGTCAATTACCCCAGCATTTTGGAAAGCGAGCTTTGGGAAAGAAAAAGAGCCAAGAGAGCTGCACTTTCATACTTCTAATGTAGACTAGGTGCCCTTACTTTCAATATTTTAAAAAAACCCAACCCAAACCATTAAGCAGCAAAGACCTTTGTGTGTAAAGGCCTCATTATTGCAAGGGTTTGGGGTTTTTTTCCCCACTCTTCTGCCCCACCTTTTAAAAACGCAAGAGAAAAGCAAAACTTCTCAGGGACTACTTTACTTTCAGCATTCCCAGTGAGGCAGCTGCCGTATTAGATCACATTCAAATACAGCCCGGAAGAGGTCGGGAGCAGCATATTAGCTGAACTGTTTATCTGCAGCCAGCCAAGGGGGGATGGTGCTGCTCAAATCAATTTTCTATGCTCTGACTGGCCCATCTTCTTGACACTTAGATGTCACTGTACCGCTGGTGATAAAAAGGCCTGCCAAAAAAGGATGGATTTGGATTCACGCAGGGTCCTACAGAGCCAAATGAGAATTGACAATATTAGTCTTTAGGACAATTTTACAGATAAAATTAACCAGAAGAATAAATTTTCAACAGTTTGCTTAATCTAATCTGCCTTCTATAGCATCAAATCTTGCTCCCATCCACCGTTGCCATTTTAATACTTGCAAGCATTGCTGGATACTTTTTCTTTTTTTGTTTCGTGGAATGAAAGTCAGGCACATAAACCAGGATACACTTTGTCCTGAAATGCTGGCCAAAAAAGAATCCACACACAGTTTCTGTAAAGTGGAGGAGGAAGTCCCTCATGTAGATTAAAAGCAAGGAGAAAAAGTATCAGCGTGTTAAATTGGGGCCTGAGGTACAGTCTTTGATATGATTTGAACCTTAACTTTCCCTAAGTTCATCTCGCTTTGGTCTTAATTTTATTGCTTGGATAACTAAAGAGCAAAAAGAAAAAAAGCTGAATCTCAGTTCCAGATCTGGTTTTGAATCAAAAATAGCTGGTAGAAAGTTCAAGACTCTTCTTATACTAGCCTCCCTCTGCTACAAACTATGCAGGCCCTTGTACATCTGTGACTATCGTTCGCGGCACTAGAAAGCAGAAACTCTCCGAGTTAATAATAACGTATAACACATGTGTAACACTTTCCACCCTTCAGTACTACACGAACGACCGAGTGTCACAGCGAGCCTGTGAAGTGTTTTCTCCCTGGCAGAGATAACAAAATTTCACCTGGAGGTTGACTGTGTTTGGTCAAGGACACCCAGCCTGCCGGCACCAAAGCCGAGGGTAGAGCTGTGTGGGACAGCCAGAGCAGGTGGGGATAGCTGCACCTACCCTGCTCTAACATGGTGCATTACACACCAGAGTCCTTCCAAGCTCTTCTTTTACATATTTGTACAGATCTTTTCCACATCTCTGGCTGAATTTTTAGGGAAGGGTTTCAAAAATCTTACTCAGGTGGCTCTCGGGATAGAGCTGGAAGAAAATACTTCAGTTTTGTCTATGGTAAAACCATTCTGCCAGCACCTCTTTTGAGCATTTTCAGGGCTTGGATCTGAGATCTCAGCACTTGCCAGGGAAAAAGGAATCATTTCTTTGCTGGACCTATGCAAATTTACCCCAACACGGATCTGCTCTGACCCTCTGAAGGACGACCTTCATTCCTGCCTCAGCACAGCCCCAGGGCAAGCGGCGACCACAGTGGCTGCAGGCCCAAGGCTCTTCTGCCAGGGCTGGCTCCAGCGCAGCAGTGGCAGGGCCAGATTTTCCCTGCACTTACTCCTCTGGGCCCTCAAAGGCACCAAAGGAGCTGGATCCTGGAGATGTAAACATCGACAGGCTGATGGGGTCTTTCAGTCCTCCTCCTGGCATGGCCAGGGAAATGCCCAGCATTAGCATGTAGAAGAGGAAAAGGGAGCCCCAAGCTGGGAGGGAGGGAGGGAGGGAGGGAGGGAAAGAGGGAGGGAAAGAGGGAAGGAGGAAGGGAGGAAGGGATAGAGAAGGGCTTTGACGCAGGGAGCAGGAGCAGATGGGGATGACAGCCACACAAGTCGCTCCGGGGGACGGAGGTCGGTTACCACCTGTTAAGAGGCCACAATCATCTTCAAACCCTGGCAATATCTCCCGTCCCTCTAGATGCCTAGTGAAAAATGGTTTGCTACAGCTACCAGCCACACCATTAGCTCAGCTGGTAGAGATCACTGCCAAAAGCTCTGCTGGGCCAAAGCACCATTTAAGGGTTGGCAGCCTTCCTTCTGGTTGTATCTTTGCCGGTAGAGAGGTTTCTTCCTTTTGCTTTTCAAAAGCTGCTGACAGCATGATCAGAAGAAAGAAGCAACACGGACCATGTTGAGGACACAGAAGGGAGTGCTGCCACCGAATGACCCGTGCAGCTGGGTTTGGTGCCTCTGGGTACAAACACACCACTAAACAAACAGCCAGGGAGCGAGCTGGAGCGGGGAGCACGGGATCACATTCGCTGCTCAATTTTAGCTCTGCTCCCTGACTCTGACTCGAAGCAGATGACAAATGCTACACCAGCCTGGGGTCCTCCTGCTATCCGCACCATCTATCCCCACTACTCCCCCAGCCAGCCCTGCCCCTTCAGCCACCCCTTAAGCCTTTAAGCTGTACTTCATGCTTTGCCGTAAATTTTCATACCATAAAAGTCAGCTCTGGTGGGCTGCAACTGAAGAGTTGCTTTAAACTGGGGGGGAGGGGGGGGGGGGGCGGGTAGTGGGGGCGGGAAGGTGCAAGGAGTGACAGTCACATTTTAGGACCACAGGGGCTGGTTCCTCCAGGCCCCGAGAATACCCAAGGCTGTACTATTTAGGCACAGCCACTCTGCTCTCCAGGAAATACCAACATATGAGCTATGTAGTGTCCCTTGTCTTAAGGACATGAATCAACCCCCACACTCTTTTATTCAGCAGTACTGATGTAGGCTTTGTTTCTGGGTTGCAATGCTGGGAAAGCAGCAAAGGCAGCCAGACCTCCTCAGCCCCCGTGGCCTGGCACAACACCCCTAGCCAGGACTGGGAACTGGACTGAGTCCTTCCTCAGCATCATGCAGAGAAGCAGCAGGCAGGGAAAGCGAGGTAGGTCAGACACTGCTATATGAATTCTCCTTACTGAGCCAGAAGCCAAACCAAAAGCACTTCTGAGAAGCAAAAGCTCAAGTTTTGGACCAGAACTGGACATGTGTCCATTTCTGCACTAAAAAAAAAAATGCTGCTGTTATTTCACAACAGAGGAAAAAAAAGCCACTGTCAAACAGATGCCATCCCCTGGTGCCCAAATGGACAGTGCTGGGGGAGGCAGGAGGGTCTCCACAGAGAAGTAGGCTGTGGTGATCAGGACTGCTGCATCCTTCAGTGCCAAAAATGGCCATTGGTAGTGAGGATGACAGAAGGAGATGTCACAGTCATGGGATTAAGGCAAAAGGCTTGACACACCGATTTGTATCCCTTGATGCCACAGAGCTCAGACTGAATGCTAGGAAAGTGGCTTAACCCAAAATTCATAGAGGTTGCCAGGACCTAGGTGATGAAGTCTTCGTTTCTGGAGTATCCAGTTTGAAGGGTGAGGGGTTAGATCTGCACTCTGTGCTGTGGCAGGAAGCAGGGGACCCATAATCTGGACACACAAAATGTGAAACACAAAGGAAACCCAAGCATACAAATTGGCCACCTTAAATTAGAGGCAGAATTTGCCAATAGTTTTGCCTCCCCTCTCTCTGCTGTGCTTAGCCCTTCCCAGAGATGGGCAGTAACCCCTGTGGGGCTCAGCCTCTGGCTGTTAGCATGTTTGGGTCCTCCCGTGGTGAGCAGCCTGCCACTCAGCAGGGGTGAGAGAGACACCAAGCAGCTGCCCACCAAGTGGCCATCCCACCACCCCACGGCAGCCCCCGCTGAGCACAGGTGCCTTTACCTCACAGAGACCTAAGCTGGGTCAGCACGCTGGAGGAATGCATGGCAGGAATTAAACCATGAAGCAGGGAGCACTGAAACCAAGAGACACGCTCGACAACGTGGCAGGAAAAGGAGGAAAATACCCTTGGCCATAGATAGCAGGGATCGCAGCACCTGGCTGGGACTCCACCAGCTCCAGCCAAATTGATTTCCCTGCCTCCACTCTGCTGAGGACCAGTGTAGAGCTGAGCTCCTGGCCCATCAAAGTGGGAAATGTGCTCATCGGAGATTGCTTTTTCTGGTGCCTTCTCCTCCCTCCTCATCCACCATGCTTTTCCCCTTAGCTGGGGTTCCTTCCAGGTTTTGGCAGCCCAGATGGCCCCCAGATAACATCACCTCCTCTGGCAGGGGCAGCTAGCAGGTCACTGGGGTGGAAGCTCTCTCTGGGTACCAGCTCTTTTGGGGAGGACCCAGCTGGCAGCAGGTACCTACCATCTCCTTATTGTACTTCCAGCTTTCAGGTCTTGACAATTTCTACTCCTGCCTCTGCAGAGCTGGAGCCAGGACAGACAAAAATTGAGCCTGGGACATCATCTTGCTTTAGCAGCTCAGTGTCTGTGCCCCCCGGGGCTCGGGAATAGAGGCAGGACCCCACCGCAGGCATCCCAGGTGCTGGTTTGCTTGCTCGCTTTGGCTGCCAGCTTCTCTGCTCTCCAGAAGGCACCTGCACATCCGAGGTGCCAACAGGCAGCATCTGCATGTGGTCTGAGTTTGGAATAAACAGCAACAGAAACACTTTTGGGCTGGAGAAGGTCCCTTACACTCAGAAAAGGTCAGCTGGGGACTCAGCCTCTTTATTTCACCCTCCTGCAGCCTGCTCTAAGGCTCAGGTAAAGTCAGAGCCTGCCCTCAGAGAAAGTCTGGCTTGTTGATTTGATTTGAAAGACATCAGGGTTTCCTCAGGGACCAGAGGGAGAGGACTGCCACCCAGCTGTAATGTTTTAGTGGGATTTTCTACTCCTCCCCTCCCAAAAGAGAGATTTGCTGTCTGCCAGAATAACCCCCGAGAGCTTAATTCATCAGTCCTAGCAGAGGGAGTTCATCAGAGCTCTCACCCCCACGCTTCACCCCACTTTGTTTTGCAGCTGGACTCCAGGCTCGATCTGGTACCCAGTGATGGCAGTTAGCACGTCATCGCTGAGACAGCGGTGACCGCACGGGGAGGAGACAGGGACAAGGCTGCTCCCAGAGCATGGACCACAGAGAAGAAGAGCAGATGAGGGATGTGGAGTCAGGAAGAATGAATGGAAATTAAGGGGGTGGCACATCTGGTTTCTCAGGGAGAGCTCAGCATTTTCACAAGGAGTAAGACATTTCTGGTGAAAAATGTTCAACTAGAAAACCAATTCTGCACTCACCTCCAGGTCTGCAAACTGATTCCCACCCAATTATTTCTTTTCAGTGAGTTTTCAGGAAATTTCAGGAAATTTCCATCCCAGTTGGAGTATCTCACATGGGCCTGGCAGCTGGGGCTATGCTAAGTTCTTCTCAGACCCCAGCACATGCATCCCTCCATAGCACTAGCTTATGAAGAAGCCACAAATGTTGCACCCTGGGGGTGGGTAAGTATTTGTTTTAAACCAGAGAACTTTGCATTCTGTGGGGGCTCTTGGGGGCTCAAACCTTTGCCAGGATTATGGACAAGGAGAGGGTGGCAAGATGCCTCTCTTCATGAAAGATGTGGGGTTAGATAAGCCACACTGTGTTGCCATCATGAGAGATTAACACAATGTGGCATGTTTTACCAAAATCGAAGCAGACTTCTTTTTTTTTTATTTTCTTCTTTGCTCTTAGTTACAGGGATGCTGTTTAAAGCATGGGTAGAAGTTATTACAGAGTGGGGGGGGCCTGGAAAGGAAAAATCTATATGCAAGGCAGTGGAAGGAGTGTTAGACACCCTGTTAAATTTGAAAAAGGAGACAAAATTAAGCAATGACCACGGAAGGGAGGAAAAAAAACATCCAGAAAAGATGAACAACGGGGGGGGGGGGGAGGGGGGGGAAGAAGGCCAGGCAATATTGCAAGGCTGGAAGCTGGTCCGGAGACACTGCAGTCACGGCCTGATTTACGCCGTGTTTTTGACAGGGCACCAGCAGGTAATGGCTCACCTTCGAAGTCTGGCTTGACCCATTACTGTCATGGGCGGTGGCAGAATTACAATCAAAACCTCGAGCCGATCCCCAATTTTGGAGGTGTTGGGATGTGAGAGTTTTATTTAAGGCTCCCTTTTAATAAAAAAGTGGGCAAACTGTGATCAAGGGGAAGGAATTGTCTCCATTTTCATGATTCACGTCTCCCGGCACCCACAAGATATGCATTTCCATGCTCTGATCTGCGCCGCTCTGAAGGACACAGCTGAGAACAGAGCAGGGAGCTGCCGACTGAACGGCGAAAGAAAGAAAGGAAAACGCAGTTACATTTCATTCTGCCCAGCGTTTTGCTAAATTGGTTCAGCAAGCTTCCCCCAGTCTGGGGAGCCGGGAAAGGGAGGGAGAGAAACTTCATTAAGTGAAAGATTCTCGGAGATAATTGGGAGGCCAGGGATAATAGTGGCAGCCCGCATTGTGCTGGGAAAGGAGGGTGCTTGCTTCGTATTTGTTAATTGAAGAAGCTGAAAGCGGCTTTCTGCGGGCCCAGGGCTCCGGCTGGAAGCCTGAAGGGGATGTATATTTTTGCTGGTTTTAAATTGACATTAGGGGGCTCCATTTTTTAAAAAATAGCTCTCCGAGATGCATTGGCAGCCTATGCAAACAAGCACAAGCAGCACCGGCTGCAGCCTCCCCCACCCTGCTCCTTCGCAGCCGGGTCCAAGGCTTGTTCTGCAAAATTCTTGAGCCGGGGAGGTGCTGCTGGTTGTGGTGGGGGGACACAGCCAGCACCCAGCAGCTCCCAGGGAAGGAAAACGGGTTACGCGGCCATGCAGAGAGAGAGGTACATGAAATCTTGGAGAGATGAGGATCCTGCGCTGTGTGACATGCTGGTTACCGCTTGTGGACTTTGGAAATTAAATTCTCCCCCCAGTGCGAGTTTCCAGCTCTATCGTGCAGCCGTCGGGGGTTTGTTAAATAAGATTGCAGTTCTGCTCGCTCTGGAATAGATGGAGATCGGTCATCTTCCTAAAGACAGTCTTTTTTTATAAACACCTCCAAAGCGCTGTGCCTGCAGGCACAGTTTTTGCACATCTATCTGCTTGTGCCCTAAAAGTATCCAGTTTTAAAGAAAAAAATCTTAAAATCTATATCTGGCTAGTTAAAAATCATTAACATCATACTGTCGTATCAGTTTCATGAATACTGCCTTGCTGCCTTGTCTTTCTTGAATCTTCCCTGCAAATCAGAAACGTTTTGGGTCTGATTCTCACACGCCCTCAGGCCCCTTTATTTCATGCACAAGAAGTCGATCAGCCTCAGACGGAAAGCAAACGAGGGCTGCACCCCCCGCAAACCACCCCTGCTCCTGGCGTGGCATGGAGAAATCCCAGCATAAAGAGAGAACCCAACTGAAGATGTGCAATGCTGCTCAATCAGCAGGGTCTTGCAAACTGCCTGGCAACATGTGCTTTTGCCAACGTCAGTTATGGTTTCCCCTGTGAACCGCTGGCAGCTCCAGGTCCGTTGCGACAATTAGTGATAAATCACTGCTGGGAGCTTGGGCTGCCCATTACAGAATCACAGGGTTGGAAAAGACCTTTAGGATCATCAAGTCCAACCATTCCCTTCCTAAGCTATACCATATCCCTAAGTACCTGATCTACCCTTTTTTTATACACATCCAGGGAAGGTGACTCAACCCCCTCCCTGGGCAGCCTATTCCAGGCCCTCACAACTCTTTCAGTAAAAAATTATTTTCTAACATCTAATCTGAGCCTGCCCTGGCACAGCTTCTTGCCATTTCCCCTTGTCCTATCAACTGTCACCTGGCTGAAGGGACCATCACCTACCTCTACAACCTCCTAGTAGCCAGTTACTAGGAAAGCACCGGGGCGTATGGCACCATCATGCTTCATATTCCCTCTGGTTTTAATGGTGGGGAAAGGAGGGTTACACTTTTGTTCTGCAGATACTGTGTCAGGGTAGAATAACGTTCTTTCCTGGCAGCACCAAATCAGCACGCTTCCAAAATTTGCCTTCTTCCACTGCACATGCTGCCCCCATGGAAATCAGGGAAAGCCTCATGCAGACATACGAGGGCAGGATTTAGCCTATAAATCACATCCCAGATCATAAATACATGCTTGAACCCTCTCTTAATATGATTCATTAAGAAGGAGCTTTTACGGTTGGGGTGGTTTTAATTATCGTTGTGTAATTTTATTGTTATTGTTTCCATTAAACATTAACAAACGTTCCTTATTTTTGGTTAACAAAGATCTTTCTTAGATTGCACAGTAGTTAATGAAAACCACATAAACGCACACAGAAAGATACCAGGACTCTCATTCAATTAAATATAAAACTTAAAGTAGAAGATCTATAAAAATCCAGATTGTAATGAATCATAAATAAATATGGAAAACTAACAACTGCCTTGGGTAGAGTAGTAAATTTATAGCCCCAAGATTTGCATTTTTAAGGTTTGCATCGTTGTCTGTGGTATCTTCACTTTTGCCCACGGAAGACGCACATCCTCAGCGCCAGAGACCCCGGCCTCAGCTCATTTTCTCTGCTTCTCTAGACAAGCCCTGCCACTGCTACCATGTTAAGTCTGCCTCTGCCCAGTATGACCTCCAGGCCTCTGAAGCTGGGACTGAAGCCACTTAGTAATCAAGGAGTGAGGAGTCAGGGGCATGCCAGGTTTCCCGGGTGTTTGGCCACTGGAGGGCTGGAGATGTGTCCCGTGAAGTTGTCCCCATGCACACTGTGGAGGACACACAGACATCTTAGAGGAGGAGAAGGAGGGGAAATACAGAGAGAACAGCTGGTTCTTCACCCTTGGCTTCCCCCCACGCCAAGAGGGGGCTCTGCAGCCGTTTGTTAAGATGAGGTTGCCCTGGTTTCCCAGATCAGTCTGGAAACCAATTCTTCCAGCCAGTTATTAGCACTGGTGTGAACTGGGATGGATAAAAAGCCACTTCAGCCACTGATGCACAGTCCCAGAGCCCATCATACATCCACATGAATTTTTGTTGAGAGGTACAGAGTGAAAAGAGTCTAGCTGTGTACAAATAAACCCACTAGGACACAGTAGTTAGACAATCCCCTAAGGAGCAGCTAAATGTGCTCTTGAGACAGTTATCAAATGCATAGCTAGCTAGCCTGTGCACAGACTCCTGCCCATTGAACGGTGTCAAGTCCCAGAAGTCACGTTCCAGCCTCCTTCAAAACTAACCCTGACATTTTAGCTTCACAAGTACGGTAAAAAATTGGGAAACTCTTCCAGAACTTCATCCAGTGAAAGCAAAGCAAACTACTGTCCAGACCAGAAGTTTCGCTGTAAACACGGGACTGTCAGCCCTGGAGAAGTTAACAGGGGAGAGAAGTGGAAGGATTTGATAATGGCAAAAACTCTTGAGGCGTCTGCTCCAGCGTTAGGGGTGTGTGTCGGTCTGTCTAACAGAGCCGTTGCCATGGTGGCAGAGTTCTCCCAAAAATCACAAAAAGCAGACAAGATGGATGAGTGCCTGAGCAAGACATGAGAGAGGGGAGGTGGCTGCAGATGGGGATGACTTAGCCTTTGTAGGTGGGGCTTGGCACTGGTAGTGTGGGACAGCTAATGTAAAAATGAGTCTCGTGAGCTCCACGGTCTTTTCCAGCTGGACAGATGTTTCATGGGCTGGAGCCAGCTGTTAAAAAAATGGAAATCCCTGGAAATTTCACCCAATCTAACCTCATCTCTGTTGCTCCAAGGAACGTGGTGTGGTGTAGAGAGCCAGTGCCTGCAATATTCGCGGGAATGGCTGTAGAGAGCCTTGAGAATCAAGGCTTTCCCAGGCAGCCCAAGATTTTGAAAAATGTGTCTGTGTGTCTGCTGCAGCTGTTTGGATGGGCAGGAGTCTAGATATGACTATGAAAGTCAGGAAGCCCCTCAGCTGCTGGCAGTCAGCAGCCCTGGGAGGGAAAGCCTGGGAGGCCCAGGCCTGCCAGGAGCTTGCTGGGGCTGCAAAGCACAAAGGGGGATTGAGTCTGGACATCCTGGGCAAGCAAAGCCCTGTAACATGCCCTTGGGTCTGGAAGTGCTTGAAGAGATGTGATTGATGGGGTTAGAGCAAGAGAAGATGGACTGGGAGGGCTGGGAGCCTGGTGGAGAGAATTTGGGACATTTGAAGCCTGGCACAGGAGAGGGAAGGAAGAAAGAAAGAAGGGCCATGGGCTGCTGGAGCTCCTGAGGGTGGTGACTGCTTTGGGCCCTCGTCACCATGACCTGTGCTGACATGGGGGACTGCAGAGTCAGACCAAGGATTTGTGGCCCCAGAGTAGGAGAAGACATGCCTTTCAACACACCAGATCACCAACAGTGTGTCAAATCAGGCCAGCGAGGGAGTTTTAAGCAGGAGTCAACCAATTCACATGAGAAAGGCAACAACCAAAAAGACAGGGCTGATTGCTCTGGGGTTTGCACATCTCGTAGCACAAAGTTTTCAGCACGATTGTCTTTCCTGCCATCTTGCCCCTCTGGTAAGAGAAACTCCTGGTTCAGTGCCTCCTGCCAAGGGGGAATGGAGAGCTGCACATGTGACCAAAGAGGTTACTTTTCAGCTCACCAGCAGGAACACGGCTTTGACGGCCTGAGCCACACGAACCTTGGCAGGCTGAAGCTGGCTGGGCTGTAGCTACTGGTGCCAGCACATGGGTTATGCTGTTCCAGCGTGACTAGCGAGTATTACAGAACAAGTCAGAAGTATGCTCAACTAACCACAAGCTGGAAAATAAAGGAAAACCCATTTCGTCTCCTTGCCAGGAGAAGATAGCGCTTCTGTGAGCGGTGCTGTGATAACGCAGTTAGTAAGGGTCTCTGATGGTAATTACTTAAAAGTGAAGCCAAAACACGAGTCATGGTCAGGCTGGAGATACAGGTGAGTATTTTCATGGGTCTGGTGCACACCTACCACATCGTGACAATGCTTCTATACTACCCTTCCCTAAATGCTAGGAAATATTTTCCATTCTTCTAGCCTTTGATCAGGTGAAATCTGAAATTTTCTAGTCCTGATACTGTCCTATGGAATTAATAAAAGTTATCTTGGATAATATTATGTAGGCATGTTTTAACTCTATATTTTCTGGTTTTAATCTAGACTCCCAGCAACAAAAGGGGACAAGATTACGTAGATAAGTCAAATATATTCCAAGAGCCTTCTTTTTTTAATTGATAGACTATTCATTTTGAAGGATCATTTACGGATTATTTATCGTGGTCACCGGTGTCCAACTCCAGTATCAAGAAGATGGACTACAAACCCTTAATTACACTTGCATGTCCTGTATCTGTTAAGAACCCATAAAACAAAGCACACGCACGCTTCAGGCTTGTAATAGTTTGATGAAGATTCCTAAATTTTTCAAGCTGCCAGTTCATTTCAAAAGATGGATTACTTCTCTTAGGATTTCATCTACCTAATTATTTCTGTACCAATGACGTAACTGCCCCATATTTTTCCTCCTCCTGCTGCCTCCGAGTTGCACCCAGGGTTCGAGTAATGGTGCCACTGCTTAGTATATAGGTGACAGGCAGTACTGTCTGGGCTATATTTGTAGGAAGATGCTGTTGTGGAGGTATACAGTATACGAGGCACTGGGGCACCATCTTAGCCCATAGTTTCTGCAGGTGGCAGACAGATAAGGGCCCAGAAAAAAGCACATGTCCAGTCAAGTGTGTTTGTACCTAAGCTCTTTGCAACCCAAAGCTGTCATGTGGCAGAAAGCACAAACCCATAATATGATGGTGGGTATCACTGTGCTTAGGTGTCCACACAAGGAGACCCATGAATGCCTAGCCAGAGGAAAGTTGCCTATTGACTGATGACATGCTGGGGAACCTGCGCCCTCATTTCCCAGCTGGATTCTACAAGAATGAGAGGTGGAATTTCAAGTGAGACTTAGGAGGAGAAAGTTGCAAAACGGTTTCAAACTGGCCAGCCAAGCTGTGGGACTGTCCGTGAGAGACCTGCTCTGCAGCACTGCACGGCTACAGTTCCAACAAAGCATCAGTCTGATCTGAGCAGGTCTTGCAGCTGGCAGGGCATGAGGATGTTTGTATCTACAGGCAAGGTTTTGCCCGAGCAGAGGGGAGGACGACTGCTCTCTCCTCGGGAGTCTCAGAGGTCTTCGCGGCTAAGGGACAGGAATGCTTGCCCACGGGCTCCAGCTATCCCTGAGGCTCCCCAGACACAGAATTCCACGACACCTCCAAAGTTTCCATGTCATAAAGTAAAATATGATAGCAAGCAAGCTCTTTTAATAGTATGATGCTGCAACTGAGTTTTCAACTGTTGCTAAAGACAGGCAGGGCTCTTAATATTTTTTGGAGGAAGAAAAATTACCCTTCGCTGCAGTGCTTTCCTTCCGCAGACAGTCATGCCATGGATTGAACACCACAAAAAGAAGGTGGTTTAAGTTTCTCTTCTTCTCCTTCCCCTCCCCAGCAGCGTAGGCCCTTTATTAGCAAAACAGCTGTGTAATTCCTCTGTAGCTATCACAGTTCAATGAGAACACCTGTCATTCATTTTCGGTGGAAGGCAGAGTGACAGCATGGGTTTGAAGCCCTCTGGCTGGAGCAGCTGTGCTGCCAGCTTCTCTCCCCCTGCCTTTGTGGCAGGGGTACTTGGTGGGGGGTGGGGGCTCCCATTACACCAGCACCAGCATAAGCTTCCCCATGGGTGGGAGACTGAGGTGCCGACTCTTAGGATGGGTCCTTCTCCCAGCCATCACCGTGCAGCGGGATGCAGCAAGCAAGGGGAGCTTCTCAGGGACCAGGGTACGCAGCAACATCCTGGCACAAGTTTGGTGTGTCAAGATCCAGCCCAGCCTCAACATCAGCATCAGACTGGGCAATGAGCAAGTTCAGACAGATACATGTGCCCCCAGCCAATGCTCAGGGCTAGGGCAAGGGTGAGCAGGACCGCCTTGGGGAGCTGGCGGTGGGGCTACCCATTTCGACCCTACACCTGCCCTGTGCGGCCTACCAGCTGCCCTTTGGCTGATCCCGCAGCCTGGAAGAGAGCCAGGACCTCCTCTGCGGGGGCTTTTGAAACTGCTCCCCGCCCAGCACAAGCAGCCTTTTTTCTTAAGCAGTGGGCAGGGTCTGCGAATGGGGCCAGAGGGGAGTAGCAGGGGAGGTGGGTGAGAGCAGGAGTAGAGCAGGGGGGGAACTCCTCTTCCCTCTTATGCCCAGAGGAGGCCCCCTCTTCCTCCTCTTACACCCCTCCAGAAAAAGGCATTTGTTTCCAGTGGATGAATTGCAGCCCCTGCACCTGTGGTTATCAGTTTCAATATATTTAAAATGTAATCTGCATCATCTATTTATACATCTGATGCCAAAATATGGGGGTTTTTTTTCTTTCTCCAGACTTGGGGTGGGGGCAGCAGCCCAGGAGAGGGGAGCAGGGCTGGCTGGGGAAGCTTTACAGCCCGGCCCCGATGATCCAATTAAGTCAACAAAGAGCCCCAGTGATACGATCTGAGGGTTCAGGAGCTGGGAGTAAACAGGGAACCATGGCAGAAGGCAAAGCCAAGCAAACATATGGAATAAGTTACAGGAGAGACAGTTGAGGCAAAGTGCAGAAATGAGTTCAAGAGATGCCTGGGCTTTTCTCAAGAGAAGGAAAAAGGACTCGAGGGGGTCTGCTTAAAAAAGCAGGAAGGGGGGATTAAGATAAAGCCACAAGATGGAGGCCTGCTGTGCTGCTGGCCTTTGCTTGTTCCTGGAGCTTTTTTTTGGCCTCTTTTTTTTTTCCTTTTTTCATTTGACTGTAACAGATATTAATGTAATTAAAGGATGCGGGAACTACTGGAGAGATCAGCAGTAAGTTAAGGGCAAGCAGAAGGGAGTAGGAGTGGGAGCTACCTAGCAACCAATGCTCAGGAGCCAATAAAATGTGCAGATAGGCAAAATCGGGGAGGGGGGTGTAAAGAAATAAAGTCCAGGACCAGGAAAGACAAGCTCCGACATTGCATCCCCAGAGTCCTACAGTGGCATAGGCAGGAGAGTTGAGGACTGTGCAGTGAGCTAGGGGATGTGACCTGAGACAAATTCTCACCAGCCCCCATCTCTCTGTTGCTGTGGCCTTAAGGCACAGCCTGGTCACGTCGGAGCCCCTGGGGGCCACTTTCCCAATGCCTGAGTGAGGGATGGGCTGAGTTTACAGCCAGGGTGGCCTTGGCAGGCGGGTGGAGAAGGTGAGAAGCACCTGTGCCCACATCCAAGGGCAACTGAGGCAGTGAGAGCAAGACCTTGGAACCCTGAGGATCCTGTCTATAGGGAGCAGGACTGTTTCGGCTGCTCTCTGGACTCCCTGGGGATGACTGTGCCCAGCCACCCAGCCACTACAAAACCACAGCTCAGTGAGGGTGAGCCCTGCTCCTTGCCCAAGGCGGAGGGTGGAGGGAAACGGGTCCATAAAGAGCATCCCCACTACGGTTCGACCCACCTAAGAGCTTTTTATAAAACTTATTTGTGTTCAGAGCTGGGTGACTTTTTGTTTGAGACAAGACTTTATGTTTGATCCTGTAAGTGTGGAATGATTTCTTGTTTTTTAAAGAATAGCATTACAGAACAGTGTCATTGTTAGCCAAGAAGAGCTCGTCCTCAGCCTTGTTGCACTTTCAGGAAAGACAGCAGCCTTTCTCCAACCAGCAAACCCACAGTTTCTATTCTGAACCTTACCTCCACATTACTATCGGATGCAAAACTTGTTTGGCTTTGAAGCCTAGAGAATTTTCCCAAAAGGTCGAGTAAAATTGAACAAGTTGTCTTTTAATTTAACAGGCTTTAAAAAAAAAAATCATTTGCCCAGATTTGAGAATTCACCCTGTGTAGCCTTTCTTTAATGCAGGACTTTATTTACTAAACTGCTGTTATTACATCACTGAGTTTTTTACTCAGGTGAAAAGTGTTGAGAAGCTATTTCTAAGAAAACATGGCATAATTAAGTAAGGATGAGGAGGAAGGAGGGCGAAAGATGTTTTTGCCCTCCCGTGGCTGGTTGCAGCTGATATCTTCACCAGTGTCACATGTGTGACCTTGCCATGGGCTTTCTCCCGCACCCTGGGCAGGAGCAGCCATGGGACCCAAGAGAAGGGCTAGACCTTCATATACGCCTCAGGGCCCGACCCCATCCTTATTTTTATTTGGGCCCTACTCTTGTGGGCTGCTCTGTATTAAAGCCCGTAGCTTCTGCCATGGCCTCCCTTGGTACACTTGCATTGTTAAAAGTGAGCACATTCATGCTTGCAGGATCAGGGACTTGTTTTGCAGTAATGGATTTGTTGCAGAATTACAGCTAACTAGCTGTGTCTTCTGCAAAAAAGAAAAAAATTGGTTATGCTGGTTTTTGAGTTTCAGGCCATTAAAAATTACCCTGAATGTACAGTCACTCAGTAGCAGCTTCGTAGATAAGGATTTAATTATAAGCCCTGCACTCACTTATACTCTTTGAATACCAAATGTATTTTGTGATTGCTTTCAGAGCACACTATTTTTTTCCCCAGAAATTTGAAGGCAATTGAGCAATTTTACAGTCTGGAGTCCTGATTCAGCAGCCTTCCCTGTTCAGCAAAGAAATGATGTGCTTAACTCCAATGGGACTTGGGCATATGCCTAATTGGGACCAACGTTTAAGATCACATTAAAATTAAAATCTTAATTTTTGTACCATTTTTGCGCCTCTGTGCAGAACACAATTCAGCTCCACGACTCAAACTTTTATACAAAGTGGTCTCTGTAAAAAGCCACAACTTCGCTGGGGACTCTCTCACAAACCCCAGCAGGTTTAGCAGAAGGTTGGCATGCAGTTTGTATGTAAAATGCTTGGAACATGTTCTATGCATTACTATGTATGTACATATGTATTGTATGGCATTTGAATACAACATATGCATTCAAAGGAGGAGGAAGAGAAAAGGAAACTCTGGAGATGCCCCTGGAGGTAGGGGTGGGGGTTAGCCCAGCAGTTCAGGGTAAGGATAGCTGAGGGTAGGCTCGGAGCTGGAAATTTTCCCTGTCTGATAAGAACTTCCAGTTTCTCTCCGCTGTGGGGTGAATTTTTTGCTTTTGTTTTTTGCAGTGTTTCTTTCTTTCTACTGCCTTGTTCATCCCACATCCAGTTTCTTGGAGAATTAGATGCTTCAGGACAGCTTTGCATTGCTGAGCTGGCCCAAGGCGCCTACTGACTGTATTGGAGACCTACGTTCAAGTGCAAGTTCTGCTCAGCTGAAATATTTGTACTCGGTCTTTCCCTGTCCTAATCATTTGGCTACTGGCCAGGCAGGCCTGATATTATATCCTCCTCCAAACTCTGGCTTTAAGGTGAAATTCCATCCTTTTCTCCGTGAAGGTTTATAGCAGCTGCTGTGCTCCTGGGGAACAAATCAGCTCTGATGAGCTTCAGTTGTCTCATGGAAAAGCCATTTTATTCAAAAATGTCTAAGCAAGCCATATCCCAGCACGCTGGGCTTTGTCCTCATGCTCTGAGTGATACATGAGCTGCAGGCACTGGGGACCATGTTGGGCTGCCAAACGCCAGCAACCTGGAGGTGAATGGAGAGCAAGAGCTCGGGATCCATCCGTCCTCTGCCCTGCCTTCTCACCCACTGGTCCAGTGAAAAGGTGTTTGTAAGCAATCCCTGAAGAATACCTGGGGACCACAGTGTTCACTTAGGCTGGGTGGGTGAGACCAATATGTGTGTGCTGAGCCCCCAGGACAGCTGGCGTGGGACACAAATGTCGGGGGAGAGTGGTTGTTCAGCAACTTTGTCCTACTTCCCTCGGCACCTCCTGGCTTCGCTGGAGAAAGGGATAACTCAGTCAGGGGATGGGACTCTTGGTTACAGGATCGTTCAAGAGGGAGAGTGCATCATGTAAGACAGCCTCCAGTTTGGATAGGATCTGTGATCTTTCACACCTGCATGTTAAAGGGCAGATAAACTTCCTCTGAATTTCCCCAGCAAGACTTTTGTATGACCTGATACACCAGCGTGAAACATAATTCCCCTGACAGTTGACTTCATTACACCGAAACACTTATGCCTGTTTCAGATTTCAGTGCCCATTCTGCCTCCTTCGTCTGCTGCAGACATGCCAAGGAGAGGAGGAGGATGGGACTCTGAGAGGGCTATATCCCTCCGTTTTTGAAGCACCCCACACACTACACAGCTTTGCTCTGCTCATCCTCATCCCGCCTCTTCTCCCACTGTTTGGGACACCATCAAGCTGAGCTAAAGCCCCGTGAACCTGCCCAGGCAGGAACCACGGCCTGCACTTGCATGTCGCCCCAGAGCCACGGTGTCCCTGCACAGCAGCCTCCACGCTTCAAGCAACCAGCAATACACAGCCTGGCACACCTCACGGGGAAGCACACTGGGGTGTGCTGGGCCTCGGGTCCTTTCAGAGCACCTTGCTCAATAAAGACCACACCACCAGGACCCTAAACCACACAGGGTCCCCCCACCTTCTGCTCAAATCAGAAGAGTGCACTGCTGCCCAGCTTGGTTTAATGCCCCTTCTCCTGGAGGATGTCGAGCTTCGAGGAGTTGAACAGGTCTACAGGGCTGGTGGCAAGCCCCATGGAAGCACCTGAGGGAGCCACATCTCCCTTCCACCCCCTTTGTGACAGCACGGCTGGGGACAGGAATAGGTTGCAAGGCAGTTTTGCTTTAAGAAAGATTCTGCCGGCCCGTTGCACTCTACGGCACTGCAAGGTAGTGTCTGGATATTAAATAAGGAGCATGGAGGTTTTTCTCACCGTAATAATAACACTGCAAACTGCTATGTTATTTATTGTCATATCATTTTGCCAAGGGCTTTAGCTTGTCTATTGGTCGTTAGAAGCAGAAGCATTTGCAAAACAGTTTAAAAAAACATCTTGCGCTGTTATTCCTCATCTCCCATCTCCAAGCGCTCTACCTCAGGAAGGCGGCGGAACTGCCTGCGCACAAAACGCTGCCAGATGTAGAAAGTAAACGAGCTGAGAAAACGAAACGCTTTTTATCATTTCTTTCAGCTAGAGTAATTGTACGTGTTGCTCGGAACAATTGCGGGAATGAAATTTTCAGAGGGAAGCGTGATTTAGCTGAGTTTCAAATCCCTATAGCCTGCTTTGGTTTTTTTTTTTTTTAGCGCTAGCTGGAACTTGTGCCTATGGCCAGTCGTCCTGAAGGGTCTCTTGGGCTTTCCACAGCATTAGCAACCCCAAAATACAGGCTCTGCCTCTCACCCCTCTGCTTCTTTACCAGCAGCTTGTGATGCAGCCGCTACACCACACGTCATGGCCGAGAGCAAACCACTGCAGCGTGCCGGCAGCCGCGGCGTGTTTGCTTTTCTCCCTCCACACGCCATCGGCGTGTAATTGCAGAGTATTTGGAGGAAGGGCAGAAATGAAGGTCAGGACCCCGCAGCCCACGTCTGCTGCCGCCACACCGACCAGCCGTCCCTGCCGGCTTTACGTGACGTGAATCGACAGCGAGTCCGGCCGTGAATTGCGTGGGATGAGGAGCGGAAAGTGCCAGAGCGATCTCCTGAGATGGTGTTTTTAGCAAGAGTCACGGTGTTCCCAGGGCAGTGCCCCCAGCTCCAGCAGCCCACAGGGATGACTGCAGCTGAGCCAGGCGGGCACAAGCCCACCTGTCCATCCCTCAGTAACCGCTGGCTACCGGCTTTTGTCATTCAGATGGTGATGTCCCTGTGTCTGCACCATTATTGGGTTCTTAATATTTAGCAGCCTGTCGGCCAGCTTTAATTAGTTTCTCTCTAGAGCAGGCTGTGGGTTTGGGGGGGGCTGTAAAAGGCATTCACGGAGGTTCAAATGCAAGGCAGTTCAGGCTTAAATGTGCAGGATTGTGGGATTAAAAGAAGTGTTAAAAATGTGCCCGTTGTGATATGCCTCCCAGCTGCACAGCAGTCACGAGCACATGCAGCCCATTTAGGGCAGCAGCCTGCCAGCAGAGCCACTGCACCTCACGCAGCTGAACAAGGGATGGCACACCCCCTCCACCCGTGTCCCCACGCTTGTAGAAGCCCCTGACATCCCCACATAGGCATCCCCTCTCCAAACCATCCTCCAGTCACAGGAGCAGCTTGATCTCTACAGCCCTCTCCACAGAGGACCATCAGCCCCAAACCAGCATTCTGTCCTTGCTTCCCCCCTGCCCACCCACCAGCTTACCCACCTCACTCCATGGACCCTCCCCTCCCTGGTCACTCAGTCCAGTACCTCCTTTAATGGCACTGGGAACGGCCCATTTGCCTTAGTTCCCTCTGTCCCCAGCCAACCAAAAAGTTCATGTTCCCCTCCGCCGCCCCACTCCTGACATGTCCCATATTCCCTGTATGTTCTATCTATTCCAGACCACCAGCACTGGGGAGGGCAGCCGTGTGCTTGTCCACAACCCCAGGAATAATCCTGCCATGACCTAGGGTGGACCCGCCAGCCAGAAATAATAATTCCAAATATTTTTAACGGCCAGAGGAGACTGGCTGAGATAAACCGTCGCGGGGAATTCCCTGCCAGCACAAACAACACAAATTACAGAATTAGTAACATGAAGTATCGTTAACTGTCCTGGCTCCACAGAGATAGGCTGTGTCTCAGCAGTCAGTCTGAAGGCAGCTCAGGGCGGTTTCGAGAAGGGAGAGACCCATGGCACAAGGATATGGCTGAGAAGCAGCCAATTAGTGGTTTTGTTAGTGGCTTTTGTGGTGTTTCATGACCTCACTGGTTGTGCATATTCTCCAGAGGTCAGACTGACCTGGATCTCTGGGATTCAGATGCTAATTATTTTATTATTTTTCTTTTCTTTTCCATGTGATAGAAATACAAGTGGCTAGCCTGGCGTGTGGAACATCCATGCCACTCCACAGCAGGTCAGAAAGACAGTTTGGCTCTCAAGGCAGCACATGGCCCAGCTCCACTGTCTCTGGAATGAAGGCAAGCCTATAGCAGCCAGAGCAGCTAGTTACATCAGATTCTGAATATTTGAGGGGGAAAAAAAATACTAATACTTCCTGGTACGGAGCAGCTCCGGCTTCCCTCACGTTCCTCAGCCCGTGTTCACTCCTGCACTGTGACATTCCCACTCTGCTTGACAGCGTGTTGCAAGGATCACTCGTACTGGCTTGTTTCTCAGTGCAGCAGAGGTGAAAGCTGCACAGATATTTAACAGTAATAACCCTCACATTCAAGCACTTTGCAGACATTTACTGCAGGCAGCAATATCTCTGTTCTACAGATAGGGATTTTAAGAGAGACAGGGATAACCTGAATTGCCCAGGGTCCCAAAGGAGAAGCATGGTATGATATCAGAGCTGCAAGTCTCGTATCCTTACTTTCCAGACCTGTGGAAAGCCTGTTAGACAAAACCTTTCTGTATTAAAAGAAGTCTCTCTTTGGGGAAACCAGTGATCCAACTCCCACCTCGAGTCCATTTGGCAAATTGCTTCTCACAGCCCATGCACTATTTTTGCAACCTGTCCTGAACAGCCCACGGCTCCAAATGCTTCTCGTCAGCGCCTGGTGACCACCAAACCTCTCTTTGCAACCAGTAGTGTTCTTTAAAACTAGATAAAAATTAATTCACTTATTTTTTAAATGCTGGAATATTCAAGAAGATTAAAAACGTTTGCTTAGAGAGACTTGTGGTGCAGCTAATCAGCTCAGTAATGCATCGTTCTGATAAAAGCGCTCCCCCCTTCATTTGGTAAACACAGCATACATTATTCCTTCCCACATGATGGCATTAAATAAGGGAAACGTGCTGCAGACAGGGTGATTTCCTGTGCTTCTGGCCTGATTCAGGCAGTTTCCAGATGACGAGATCTCAGATTCAGGGGGGAAGCAGTGAGTGCCTATGTGGGTTAAAGGTGGCTCTGCCACTGACTGCCTCTGTGTCCTTGGGCTTATCATTTAGCAAAAAAAAAAATCATCCTCTCCAATTCATTAATTTTAGGCTTTGGGGAGCAGGGCTGTGGGGTTTAGAGATTACTGAGCTTTCCTGAGGCTTCACACACAACTCCCTGTAACTCCCTGCCATGGGAAATGGCCAGCCACAGCAAAATCCTGAGTGGGCCCACCAAGCTCCCTGGACCCCTAACTCAGAGGTAAGCAAGGCAAGCAGAGGAGACCCAAGCAGGCAGAGTTAGCCAGGAAACACACCCGGTCGTGACGCAGGCAGAGCCAGTGGCCAGGAATTTGTGGGTGAACATGTTGACACCACTTAATTGGATGTTAATTCCAGGGAGGGAAGGAGCTGGCTGGAGCCTGCGCAGGGTGCTGGCAGCGAGGAAAGGCACGGATCCACTCCCCAATCTGCTCTGCGGAGAGCCAGGATGTGATTTGGGGTGTAAAGCTGTATTAATGTCCAAAGCGCTGCTTGGCTCACACAGGATTCCTTTGTGTCCTTAATGAAGGGAAAAAACAGGGCTTTATTCCGAAGCTTTGTGTATAATCAGATGCCGCGTTGTAAGGCTCTGGAAAACACACCAGAAATAATAATTGGGAGGAAATAAAAGGTTTAGTTCAAAACAGTGTGTGATTTAAATAAGAAGCGAAAAAGAAAGTGCGCAGGATTTGAGCATCGGAAGAATGAACTTTTAATTCATTTGCATTGAGATTACAGGGGGAGGGGCAGCATTTAAACTGGTATAAAAAACTAGTTTAGATGTAAATGAGAGATAATGGTCTTTGGTAAGGAAATAAGCAGGGGGGTGAACTTTGGCCGCCGGGAGCCCGCCACAAGTCCTGGCATTGTGGCTGGGGCTGGAAGGCCCAGATGCAGTAATTAGCAATGAGTTTGCAGATCTCAGCACCAGCGGAACAAAAGGGCATCGCTGTGGAGCTGGGCTGCCAGCTGGGAGAAGGGGAGGTGAGCTGGCACACCGCAAGGGATCATTACCCAGCAGTTTGCAGAGGGGAAAAGAAAAGATCCGAGGTGCAGCCTGGGGCAGGCATAAAAGCAATCTAGGGTTTGCGGGGTTTAATAGTTCCCAGAGCCCTGGCATTTTCAGCTGAAAAATTCCCTCGGCAACTGAGCCAAAGGGGTCGAGGTTTTTAAATAGGTCCTTCGATGCCCGTGGAGACAAGTGCTGCTATTCTTTAACCCTTGAAGGCTCAGCTGATTAGTTCGGATCGGGGAGGCAAGCTGCTGGAGAGACACGGGTTGGTTTGTCATCGTCCCATCCGCCTGTGCTCATCGCCTTGAGAAGGAAGCGGGAGTGGGAAGCAGATCACAAGCCCCTGCCTGATGCGGCCATGCTGCTGGTCTCCCCACCTCGCACCCAGCACGCAATGGTGTCCGTCACACAGGCAAGTTAAAGCTGCATCCATACAGCCCGTATGCATCCCTGCAAGGGTGTCATTCACCAAAGTTTGGCCAGAGATCTGAGGTTTGTTACTGGTATTACTTGTGTTTATTGGAGAAGAGCCGGTCCCAGTTTGCTCTGGGAAAGCCCAGCTCTCCTCCCCCAGGGTCCCTCAGCTCGTGGAAGGATTGATTGATCCGCTTATTACTGTCGCATTATTATTTTTTAATTGCTCGAAAGGAATGGCCTCCCTGGAATGCAGCGTTTGTTTCTGCTGAGGCGGTCACAGCCCAAATCCTCCAACCCAGGACTGCAGCTTCTGGCGTAGCAACCCCCCTGCTCTGGAAAGAATGTGCCTGCGCTCCCTTCCCTGTGTGCCGCGCGGAGCTGTTCGCTACGGGCACGTCTGATGAATACCGTCTGTTGCCACCTCTCAGTGGCCTGCCTAATCCCAGGCAGATTTGTTATAGATTTACATGCGGAGTGACCTGGTTTCTGGGTTCTGTCAGGAAAAAAATAACTCTGCTGTCATCCAAGTGATGCATGAGGCAGGCAGCCCTCAGGTCAGGCCCAGGCTTTACGTTCCCAGGACTAGTGGAGGAATGTGATTTGGCCTCCTGCTCCTGTGCCACCACACTTAACACCCTGTACAGCACCTAAATACTGCCAGGGATGCTGTCAGCCAAGGGTCCCGACCCCTTGCAGCATCACTGAGCAGGTCTTCATCCCTCACTCCAGGCTTTCACTCACACTTCGCAGGTGCCAGCTTTGCACACCATGAGATGGGGTCTCAGGAAAGAAGCCCCCCCAAACCCCTTATAGAGGTTCCCATGCAACATTTGAAGCAGAAGAGGTTGAACATCCTGAGACCCAGGAGGAGAGGCTTCCAGTGTGAGGCAATGGTGAGGGAGGTGAGGGGCAGCTGGTTTGGTTCCCCACTGAGCTCCAGGGAAGCAGCCAACACCCCAGGGCTGAGGCTGGGGGCAGGGGGACAGGAGGTGCAGCCCTGTCCCGGTCCCTGTCTCTGTTCCAGCACATGGGAGCAGCCCTGCTCTTCTATCCTGGTGTCCCACACAGAGACATCGGAGGGCCTGCGAAGGATGGACAGGAAAGACAGCACCCAGCCTCCAAGAGCACCTCACCATGCCTGGACTGCAGCAGTGTAGCAAGCAGGTAGGAAGTCTGTTCCTGCGGTGCTCAGGCCCTGGTTTTATTAGTTTCTTACTACCGTATGTCAGGCCAAGTCCGGAAGCTCACCACAAGGCTCATTCATTTCTCTCTCCCCCCACTCCCTCCCACAAGCTAATCCCATTTGGCCGCAGCGCTGCCCGGCAGCTTCCCTGCCTGCATGCTGCCTGCTGTGCTCGCTCCCGCTGCCACACTGCTACCCCCAGGCCACCATTCCTGCCCCACGGTGCCCGTGCACCCATGCCTGTGCAAGCACACTCCTGCGTCTGTGCAGGGAAAGCAGGGGGAGAATGGCAACAGCCCTGGGCGTTCCTCCATCTTCTGCGGCTGCCCAGTGCTCCAGGCAGCTCTGGCTTTGCAGCGTGGGTGCTGGGGTCCCATCTCTTGCTGACACCTCTCTAAAGCTGGGCTGTACCACAGCTTGCTGCAAGCCCAGGGGTTGGAGCCTGGGTTCCCCCAGTCATGTCTTGCAGATGGGAGTCCCATGGTGATGGCTTCAGGAGGTCCCAGCCTGGTTAACCACAGGCTTCACTGCTGTTTTCAGCAGAGTGAGCAAAGGAGGCATGTGGCTATAACCACCTGCTCCTCCAGTCCCTGCCCTGATACCTGTGCCCCAGCATGGCCCTGAGCTAGCTGTTTGGTATCAGAGGCTGGAAGCATGCTGTATGGCAGCCCTGGCCTTTGTGGGGGGAGAGATGTCTCTGGGTTTGGTCCCAGGCTTCCTAGCAGCCTGCTTGATACCTGAAATGCAGAAGTGGATGGAGGAAAAACACGAGTTCCTCCTCGAAATAGCAATGTGCTAACATGGGCAGCAACCATCTGTCCACTGCGCTGGCTGGCCTGTGCCAGGCAGCACGCAGCTGGCACTGCCAGGAGGGCATGGCTCCACTGTGCCATGCTGGGCTGACTGGTTTTTTTTTAACATCCCTTTTATTGAAAAAAGAACAGGAAGCCACAGACATCCCCAGCCAGATTCGCTGCTGCTGTCACCCCGGCCACACAGCTAGAGCAATGCCAGGAGCAGATACTGCTCGGGGACTTGGTGTCATCCAAAATGTGACCTCTCACCAGGAAAAGCTGCTAAGGTCAGGGTCCTCCAGGTGAAGAACAGTGCTGGCTGCTGCACCAGAGCTGCCTGCAGCCAGGGGAAGTGAAAGCCTATGGAGGGGGAGGAGAGGGGAAATGTTGGTAACAACCACTCTTAAAATGCTGCGGTGTACTGATGGGGATGGAAGGCATTCCCCATAGCTGTCGTGTAGCTCTGCTAATTAGCTCTGCTAATTTAGCAGCATTGTGGTTGTCTTTTTCTCCACCCCTGTCCCCAGGTTCTCTCAGGAAGAGAAGCCTGGATCAGCAGCCACAGTTTACATGACACTTCACACTCCTCCTTGCCTGTGTTGGGGAAGAGCTTTGGTCTGGGAGCCACAGCATGCTTGGGAGCTCCCTCCGAGCACTCACCCAAGCTCAGGGGAAGCTTGCACCATCATGGGATGTGCTCTGTCCCCATTCTCATCCTCTGGGGTTTTTTGTGTTGGTTTTTTTTTTTAGGAAATTGAGAAATGAGTGGTTTGCCACCCGGCAGGTCAGAGGAGCCCTGTCCTTCGCAGACAGGAAATCTCAGAGCCATTGGTACTCTGGGCCAAGTTTCCCCCGTGGTTCCAGCATGGCTTTTATCCTTCACTGCTAAGGGGACAGCGAGTCACACAGATTTGGCCAGCTCTGGGGCAGGGTCAGCCCCTCTCTCCTCCTGCCTTCTTTGTCCACACACTGATTTTTATTTCCAAGCTGGCTCTTGATCACCAGTTTAAAAAAATCCCCACAACCATTTCTAATGCGCCTCGAGTATAATCTTCCCAGGGAGGCTCCATCCCCTCACCACGTGCTCCCCGCGCTCCTGGGCTGATTGCATTCATGCATCGCTGTGCAAACCTACGGCCGCTTCCCTCAGAGGATTTCTCTGTCTGCAGGAGGACCCCTGAAGAGAGAAAGGCAGAGGAGGGGTGTGGGGGGGAATGGCAGTGGCACCCCTGGCCCTGGCTGCTGGGGCTGGTGTGGAAGGGCAGAGGATGGGCAGAAGAGAGGGAAAAAGCAGGTAAAGAGGAAACAGCCCCCCTCCTGCCCGACCACCGAGGGTGCTTGCTCCAAGGGCAGCATGGGCGTTGCTTGAAGGCTCTCCAGCAACCCCCGGCATAACTACACCCCCACCACAGCCATGCTCCTGTTCCCACTACCAGCACAGGAGCACACCCTGGCTGCTTCCATCCAGCTCCTCAATTTTTATCCTGCGTTGACAGCTGCTGCACCACACAGGAGTGAGCCGGAGGAACTGCTGGCTTTAAACTGGCTTCTGGAGAGACCTCCCAACTGGTAAATTTTCCAGTTAATCGTGTCCCGGTAGAGGGGACACTCACAAATCAGCAGTGCCTGATGCTCCTGAGCAGCAGTTCCTCCTATGGGTACAAGTAATCCTTCAGAAGAGCGGCCAGGGGAGAGGGGGGAGAGTTTCCCCCGCGCTCTCAGTTTGCTAACTGCAGGCCAGCGATGGCTTTTCCAGCGTAGCTGTTATCACCGCTCCTCTTGCAGAGGCAATTAGCCATCTTCCCCCGCTGTTTGCACAGGCCTCGCACGCAGCAATGGGGGAGACGGAAAGACGGGAAGTTAAACCTGATTGCAGAGCCACAAAATCAACAGGACGACAGCAGGGGCTGGGTATTGCCTGAAATGGGATGGAAAGCTCGTTTTCTTTCAATTTGGCAGCGCGCACACTCCCAGCTCAGGGAGAGCTGCTGGCTATAGGTCAGGCGGCACGTTGTCTTCTCACCATTGGGCTTTTGCTCTCCTAAAACTAGACCAGCCAGACAATTTTATCAGGAGTGATAACCTGTCTCTTGGATCACAACAGCAACAGCACTGGGATACTGTCCCGCTCCAGGATGCAGGGGATGGTACCCCCACACACCTGCGGAGCATGGGGCAGTGGTGAGCATCCCCAAGCCGATGGGCCATTGAACTGCATGGCACAGTGCTGTGATGTCAGACTGCAGCGCAAGGCTTCCCGTAGCCAGTCTGCACCTTCTTGTTCAAAAATGCCCCCTTCAGTCATTCCTCTCTGCCTCTGGTGGGGTGCGGGTGGGTTTGTGGTGTGTGGCACCAGACCAGATGGAGAGGGCCAGCACAGTGCTGAGGTGACTTTGCATTATTTTTTTCTGTGGCAGCCAGGATGCACTATCCAAACCCATATAAAATGCATGAAATGACCTGGATCCAAGCTGACTTTGTCCCAGTCTCCTTCCCACTATAAGCAGCAGCAGGATGTAAATGCTGAGTTTCCACATTTTTAACATTATTCCTGGGTTTGTTGGACTGCTCCACCCTGGTGGCATTTCCCAGGGAAAGCTTCTCACTCCTCACAGCGCCCCAGGAGCACCTGAGAGCCAGACTGGGACAGCTCTGCCACTTGTCACCCCCCTCAAGCCCCCCACAGCCCAGCTCAGGGAAACTCGAGCACGGAGATGCCAGCTGCCCCATGAGGATCCGTGGCACAGGGCTGCTGCCTCCTGCCCTGTGCTGTCTCCCCTGACCAATGGCTGGAGGGCAGGGCAGCCCCCTGCCCCTCCGGCCCCAAGAAAGAAAGGTCAGAAGGGAAGCTACCTGGCAGCCTTGGTGTTAACCCAGCACACATCCACCAGAGCTGGTTGGGAAAGCCCAGCCTGACATCATCATCCGAAAAGGACCCCGAGTCCATGTGCTGGTTTATGGAGGAGCACGGCCCTCGGCACACCCCCAAGATGCAAAGATCTGTGGCAGGCACCTCCAAGCAAGTGAGTGCCTCAGGCTCAGTCCATGCTGTAGTCCAGGCTTGGGTCCCCATGCCATTCACACTGAGACTTCCAACACTGCTTGTCCTTGCTTGAAACCCCTTATGCCAGCATACTGCTGCCTCCCCCCTCAAAAGGACTTCATCATTTCTTCCAGTGTGAAGGCTGAGGAGCATCTAATCCCGGAGAGTCAGCAGGCCGTCGTAGAGAGGACACCTCTTCTTCTCCTCTGTCCTCTTGCTCCCTCCATCCATCCAGGCAGGCAGAGGAAGATGCTCATGTGCTCATGTCTGAGCCCACGCACGCCGGCTGCCTGTGGGAAACATCCCTTGGTGGGGGAAGGCAAGTCTCCTCCTGCTCAGGAAGGTTAGAGCTGCTGGGACGTTCCCATCTTCTCCTGCCAAAAGCACTGCTGCTGAAATCACATCGCTGCAAATAAAACCGTCTCCTGGCTAATTACTAGGGAACGGCTCGCCTTCTATTTTTAGACAGCTTGCATTGAAGATTACCCAGCTCCTGTTTCTCTCGCTGTCTCTTTGCTGAGCATGTTTCTCTTCCTTTCCCTCCCTTGCTGCAAGTCGCGCTTAACCAAGTTTGGCTTCCCATGGGGTTGGGGCACAGAGGACAGCCACATGCTTTCCTGCCAAAACCAGTGATTCTGAAGCTAGCAGGAGCAATGGCTTTACAATCAGGAGGAAAGGGAGCAGCATTTTGCAGAGCCAGGAGCTTGCCATGCCCAGCCTCCGCCTGCTGAGTGCTCCCTCCACCTGGCCAGAGCCAGGGACCTGCTTCCATCTGCTCCACACACTGCTCAAATCCTCCTGTCCAAGTCCTACACTGTTCCAAGATGAGAAGCAATAATAAAGTCAGACATCTCTAAAATAAAAAAAACCCAAAGAGGGGACCCTTCCAAAGCCCTGGCTTGTGGGGCAGTCAGTACGTAACGTGGAAGCAGGCAGCTGGGAAGGAGAGAGGGGCAGGCAGGGATGGCCACGTGCATTGCAAATCCTGCACCGATGGTTTTTCTTTTCCTCGGCAGCCCCCGCTCCTCCGCCAGCACCCCGCCACAAGGAACCACAACAGCACATCACAGCACTGCTGCTCAGCACCAAGCCTGCACTCGCCCCACCCTGCCCAAGGCCGCAGCAAAGAGCAAGGCCCTTCCCCATGCCTGGCAAGGGGATCCAGCTGGCGTCACGGCAGTCCCTGTGCTGCCGCAGAAGGGCAGCTCTGCCTGCCAGGAGAGCTGCGATCACACGGACTCCGAAGAGCAGGGGTTACACATTCGAAGTGGCTCTGGAGCCCACGGGCATCCCACACACATGTGCACGGACGCAGGAGGCAGAGCCCTAGCCAGAAGGAGCGCATCCAAGCCCGCTTGGCGGGGTTAACCTTGGTCCCAAAAGCCGGTTAGGCAAATTAGCACGGCGTTTTCCCAGAGCTAATTAACTTCCCTCGCAGCAGGGCTAATGAGCTCCAGTGAAGCGCTTGACTGTGGCAGCTCGCCGACCCTCAGGCGACCGGCTGGCCTCAAGGGCTCGCTGCAGCCTGTGGCATCCCCATGGGAAACTCCCACCCATAAGCACCAGCCCAAGGTGTGGGGGGACTCAGTCTTCACCATTGGCTATGGAGGCCACCTCCAGTTTTGGGGACTATGGGGGAGTCCCCATCTCACACCAGGCAGGTCCCGGATGCTCCTCAGAGCAAGGCAGTACCAAGCATAAGCCTTGGCAGCTCCGGAGCAAGAGAGGTGAGATTCCCACCACCAGGCAATTACAGCATTTGGGAGCTGCCTTTCAGCATGTCCCTCACATTTTTTGGTGAGCACAGGCACAGTCCAGCCCCATGTCCACTGAAGTTGGGGACCGGTTTTCCATTGATTCAGTGGCTGGTGAAGCAAAACGTCTTCAGTATTCTCCTCCTCTCCTCCTGTCCCAGCAAACCACATTTATTTTACCCTCCACTCGACTCTTCTGGGGATCGATGGGTCGTCAACATGATGAGTTAGTGCCTGTAGTGACAGTGGCACTTTCCATTACTGCTGATATACCTGGGGGACACATGTCTCCCAAAGACTCATCAAGGCTGGGAAATTCAACAAAGAGGCTAAAACTGTCACTTGCAATGAAGCCACCCCAAAGCCCTGGTTCCTGCGGTGTGGGCAGGACCTTCCCGGATCTGCAAAAACCCCTCTGGGCCCTGGGAGGTCCCCAGGGACGCCAACCAGGGCGGGTACTGTGAATGGGAAGCAGTGCTGCCACCGCTGCTGCTGCTTTGGGGGTTTTTCCCCCGGCTCTTTTCACCAACTGATTTCCTCATTTTCAGATGAACACTTCTAGCTGGGGAATGATTTCCTTCCCCCACGTATCTTTTGGCATTAGCAGACTCCGGGGTTGGTTTTTTTTTGAGGTTGCATTATTATGACATTTTAATTGGCTCAGGACTACGCAAGTCTCAAAGCCAATTTGGACCCGGCGTTTTCAGGCAGAACTGTTTTCTGTCTCCATTTTGATAGATACTTTAAGCTGGCCAAAATGGCCTCACGTTAAATAAAACAAAACCTCCCTCTTATTTTACAGCTCGTGGGCGATCCGGTTCCTTCCCTCCCTGCTTTAATTTCAGCTTGAAACGTGAACCGTACCTGTGTCCCGTCGTCCTGTCCCCTCCCCATCGCCGAGCTGCCCACCCCGGGGATGGCAGCAGGGCGAGCGGCAGCTGGGCTGCCTGTTCCCACTCGCCTTTGTTTCGCTACCGTGCGGGAGCCGGGTCTGAGCCAGCGGCGCTGAGTAATTGCAGGATTTCAGGCAAAGACCAGGCAGCAAGTCGCGAACCGCTAATGAGTGGGTGTAGCTGGAAGGGCTGGCGGGGGCCGACCAGGGATGCTCGGGGCCAGCGGGGCGACAGCCAGCCGTGTGTGTCGTGGCAAGGGCGCTCGCTGCGCTGCTCCAGCAAAGCCGGAGGACGTGTCGGAAACGTGCCACGCGTCGTGACGGCAGCGAGACAAACCCCCGGCGGCTGCACAGCTCGCACGGAGCATCCCCGTGTGCGGCAGTGCTAATCTTTAATTTGTCACACGTGCACAGCTCCCCCGGCCTCCCTCCTGCCTGGGCTTTTTTTTTCCCAGGCGCTAGCTTTGATGCTGCCTGACATCCCGACGCTCCCGCTGCCGCTCCAACACCCTGCCGCTTCCCCCTGGCTGCCCTCCCCTCCCACGCTTTCTATCCTGGGGGGCTGCCATCAGCAGACCACTCAGCCCCCCCCCCGGGGAGCCGCCCCGTGCCTCCCTCCCAGCCTTTCCCATCGGGATTGCCCTTCCCAGCAAAGCTGCTAATTGCTGGGTGTTATCAGCAGCGCCCAGGAGGGGCTCCAGCAAAGCCAGGAGACACTGCCCAAATGCTGGGCATGGTGCTCGCCTGCTTCCCTATCCCACCGCCTGCAGCAAGAGCAGCAAGCAACCGAAGCCGCCAGCACGCTGCTGGACTCGTTAGGGTCGCTGCTGGAGGGCTTTTAATTAGCGATGGCTAAAATGCGCATCTCGAACCACCACGATGGCCCACACGACTCTGACCCAGTGACAGATCACACACAGGCACCGACCCAAGGACACACATCATTTATCTGCTCTCCTGCTCGGTGCCTTGCTTGCAATAGCAAGATTTCAGCAGCTGGCCCAGCATCAGAGGCAAAAGAGACAGAGCTGCTGAATAATGCCGTGCTGCTGCCAGTACAGAGCCCATCTGCCCCAGGCTTCCTTGGACCAGAAAGATTTTTGGTCAAAAAAACCTCCAAACCCCTCCAGTTTGTGCCATGTCTCAAAATCTTTTGGGTTTTGGCCCATTCTGAGCTACAGCTGCTGAGAGGCTCCTGAAGAAGAAAGGTGCAAGAGTGTGTGTCAGGCAGCTGGAATGTGTGTTAGCCCTGCAGCTGTAGGGCTGGGTAAGCCCTGACCTGGGCCTGGGTGTGACCAAGTGTTGATGCCTATGATGCACCACCTTAGGATCCTGAGTCAATGACTTTCCTAGCACTTCCTTCTCTTTTTTTTTAACCAACCTGTCAGGTGTTGCTGCAGTTCATGACCTGAGATCCTTTTCTTATTTTTCCCCTTCTGACTTTATGCTTTCAATGTGATTTACAAAAACTGCTTATAATCAGGCTCGTTCAGCAGCTGGATAATGGTTGTCAGGAGTTAAGAGGCACCATGGCATGTTTAGCACAAAAGCTTATTGTGTACCTGGATCCCAAAGCTCTGTCGTTCTCAGGTAGTTTCTGTTATGGGTAGGATGTGCAAAGGTACCTCTGGGGTGCCACCAAGGGCATTTCTTGCAAGGGACACAAGGGTTGCGAGGCAGAGGAGTGACAGTAAATGCCCTCAACAGTGAATTATCAGCTGTAAATCCGGATTAGGAGAAGAGTTCAAGGTCTTGGAAAGGCTGTGTTAATCCCTTCCTAAACTTGGCCTGAATACTTGGACGACCAGCTCCCTCCACGCAGCATTCCTCATTCAGCAGCTGTGACCTGCCTGCTGGGCACTGAGCAGGGCTGGGGAAGAACACAGGCTGCAGCCACCCACTGGAGCTCACAAAGCAGATGCCCACCCCTTGGAAACGTCCTTTGGTCCCAGTGTTACCTTCACGCCAGGAGCGTGAGCACCCTGAGCACGGTGGGTGCTTGTGAAGCCACACGGCATGTGGGGTGCCCCTCCTGGGCAGGAGGGAAGGTCCTGTAGCCACAGCGCCTCTCCAGCAGCCTGTTCCCCAGCAAGACCTGCCCTTCCGCTTCCCCTTTCTTCCTGGCAGCACCTCAACCACCCCCGTTTGTTTCAGGGGTGGGGGTGTTGTTATTTTAGGGATGTTTTTTAGAGCAGGAAGAAGTGATGCTTTTGTGGCTAGAGGCTCCTGAGTTTGCCCTTCCTTCTGCCAGCCTCGCTCCACATAAGCCGACGTTAAGTCTGTGGGCTAATTGGCTTTATTTATCGTCTCTTTTAAAGCTTTGCATCGTACAGGGGGTTATTTGCTGTCACTGCTACTTTGCTTATTTGTTTGGGGCTGGGGTTTTGTTTTTCTTTTTGCTTTCCTCTCGAGGGCCTCTGTAATTGTCACCTCAGGCATCAATTACGGCTCAGCGGTGCTTTTGGGCACTGTCCGAGCTTGGAAATTGCACAGCCCAGGGGAGGGGGAGGCTGGGCGCAGAGGCAGCCCCAGTGGGGAACCTGTATGTGTGGACACCGACAGGGCAATGCTGCAGGGAGGGGGCCGGGGGCACTGCAGGGATGAGCTCTGGGGTTTCATAACCCAGGGCTGTCGGGAGGTTTGCTGCTGTAAAGGTCTCGCCGCTGAAGCTGAGCTGCATAAACTGTTGGATAATCTGTGTTAGAGGCTTTTCCTCCCTGGCAGGAGAGCTGCTGGATGCCAGCCACATGAGTGTTTCATACTTGCAAACCTCCACTGTGTTTCCCCAATTCAGCTGCTCAAAATTCTGCCAGTTTTGTAAACAAAAAATTGGGGAGTTTTTTGCATGGTTTATTACTAGCAAAATCCTCTCACTTTTTTTTTTTTTTAACTGCCAAAAAGTACAGAGAATGTTTTATTTCTCCTGAAACAAGCAGAAAACATCCTTGGGGGGTTTTGGTGTGGGTTTTTTTTCCTTGTTTACCCCAAAATAGTGGATTTCCATTGCACCTGTCCCATGACCGGTTTTCTCTCCAGGGGACAGAGGCTGGCATGAAGTAACCTTCCCAAAAGCCTGAGGATCAGTGCACCCAACTCAGTTACAATCCAACAGACTAGAGGCCTTCTCAAAGCATCACTCATCAGAAACGCGCTCACATCAGCTGTCTTCCCTTTCATCCTCCGCCACAGCATCTCTTCAGAGAATTGGGGTAATTAACACAGCCCTGACTTGTCCTGCCTAACACTCTGCACTGTGCAAAGAGCCTCCTGCCTGATTTCTGGCTAGTGTAGAAGGAGGAGATAGAGGGAAGCAAGAAAGACCGAAAGCAGAGTGATGCTGTGCAAGGACCTGAAGCTGTACCCGGGCTCCCCACCACAGCCCCACAGAGAGGCATGCAGGGGCCGGCTGCATGGATGCTTGGGGCCCATCTGCCTGGGAAGCCAAGCCCCGGGAGTCAAGCGACGGGATTAAGAAGTCAGACAGAAATGCCGTGCACTGAGTAAGATTAGTCCCTGCTAAAGTGTTTCTTAATCCTAGGCGCAATTGAGATAATCTAAACAGAGATTAACCAGGTCCAGCTGGAGTTAAGCTCCCCACTCCCCATTTATTTTTGGCAGGAAGAGACTAGAATCTAGAATCACAGAATCATTAAGGTCGGAAAAGACCTCCAAGATCATCTAGTCCAACCATCCCCTTAACCACCCAAATTACTAACTAAACCATGTCCCTAAATACCTCATCCAACCTTTCCTTGAACACCCTGAGGGACAGTGACCCCACCACCTCCCTGGGCAACCCATTCCAGTGCCCAACCACTCTTCCTGAGAAGAAATTTCTCCTGATTTCTAACCTGAACCTCCCCTGGCACAACTTGCAGCCATTCCCTCTTGTCCTATTGCCAGTTATCTGTGAGAAGAGACTGAGCCCCAGATCACCACGACCTCCTTTCAGGTAGCTGTAGAGAGCAGTAAGGTCTCCCCTCTTCTCCAGACTAAACAGTCCCAGTTCCTTCAGCTGCTCCTCATAAGACTTGTGCTCCAGACCCTTCACCAGCTTCGTTGCCCGTCTCTGGACGCACTCCAGAGCCTTGATGTTTTTCTTGTAGTGAGGGGCCCAAAACTGAACGCAGCACTCAAGGTGCTGCCTTACCATAGCTGAGCACAGGGGGATGGTCACCTCTCTGATCCTGCTGGCTATGCTATTCCTGACACAAGCTAGGATGCTGTTGGCCTTGGCCACCCGGGCACACAACATTTTTGGCCCTCAAAGTGCAAAGAGAACAATGTCAATGTACAACTGCCTTCAAGAAAGCCCTTCCCTCGGGCTCATCTGTGGGGTAAATCAGTGGCTAGCTCAAGGAATCATCTTCATCAGCCTTCCACAGAGCCGTATTTGAAAAGCTACAGGGTTTGGAGAGAAAAAACACTGTTTCATTTCACAAGTCTCCTTTTCACTTCCTCAGCTGAAGGCTCGCCTATGGCTGCAGTTGGACACATAAGCTGAAGGCCATTCCGCTTTCAGGATCTCCCTGCTGCGGCGTCTGGATTGAAACAAGGCCCATTGGGTTTGTAAAGCTTTGAGAATGTTCCTATTACTCTTAGATAACACAAAAGCTTTTTCTTTTTTTTTTTCAAAATACAATAAACTCTTTGCCAAAATTTCATAGTCTGCCTTTAAGTAAGAAAGGAAAGGAAGAGCGTAGGGAATGTTAAAAGTTCAAACTAGTATTCCCAGACCTTTAAAACAGCTCTGTTTCTTTTTCCTTAAGAAGAAACATCTAATTTTCAGTCTCTTGAACATTTCTGGATCATTTTAAGGTAGCAACAGCACTGTGACAATGACTCACACTGCAGCATTTCCACACGTCCCTTTGCCATCTCCAATGCAAGACGCTTTTCCTTCTGGCTGAAATGTTACTTTCTCTCAGGCACACGTACACACTCATCTATCTGTGCCTGTCTGCACAGAAACCATGTGCTGTGGGAAAAAGAAGGGTGCGGGGTTCTCTTGGAGCTGGCAGCTCTGATCTGCTGCGTCATAGGCTGAGGGAACTGCTGGGCATGCCAGGGAAGCCAAAGGAGCCACAGTGAGGGGTTGCACTAGCTGCTGGGAGCACTCATTGGACACTGTGGGATGTCCCCTCCAGCCTCCCTGCGTTTGGGTTTGCTCTGAGAGGGCATTCCCTTGGGAGACATGGAACAGCTTGGTCCTGTCTTTGAAGGAGGACCCTGCCCGGGGCAGGCAGCAGAAGGCAGGAGTGCATGCTGATCGTCCCCAAGGGGTACCCGTGAACCTCACATCAAACCTGACAGGAGCCACATCCAGCACCACTGCTTAATGAGGAGCCACATCTCCACGCTGCATCCCAGAAAACTTCTGCGTAGGTTTTAAAAATAGGGACAGGCTGAAGAGATTGATTTATTTCTCCCTACAAAGGCCACCATGCCACAAGACTGCAAGATGATTGATCAAATGACCTTTTTTCCCCATTTACTGCCCTTCCCAGAAACCTGTCGTAATCCATGCACAGCGAACACCTCTGATGGGATCAAACAGCCCTGTGACACATGAGGTGCAAATGCCGCACGCTTTAAATTCGTGAGGCCTTTAACCAGCTCAGGCCTCTTCCAGCGAAGGGCTGGAATTAGACACACGCTGTCACCACGGGGTTTTTTTGTGGCCTCTCATATGCCAGCAATCCTGCACAGCATCCCAAACACCCAGCTGCCAGTCCCACTGCAGCTACAGGGCGGAGGTAGGATTGCTGCCGCCCCATCCTTCTCCCTTCAGGTGCACACTTCTCTTCCCCGGTCTCCATCGTGATGAAGCAGAGCGCATTCAACCCAGAGGGAAGACAAAAAAAAGACCCCACCAAGTTTCTCTTGGGGAGCGCAGCAGCGTGAAGCATGGTTATTAACCAGACAGTCCTGAAGGACACTTTAAAATAAATTAAGAGGGCTGTTCCGCTCCTGCAGCTGATTACAGGCATGTGGTGTGTGGTTTTTTTCTAGAGAGTGGAAAAGAACGCTTGGAAGGAAGAAAAAAGCACAAAAAACCCCTCTTATTTTCCCTTTTTTGCCAGATCAGGCCTCTGAGTAATAACAAACCCGCAGTGCTCGCTGGTCTCTTCGGGACACTCGGGCCAAGCGAAAGCGTGTAAATCTGTGGGAGGCGCCGGGCCAGGGCGCAGCTGTCCTGACACGCTACCCACCCCCTCCACCGCCCCGCCACGGCTTCAGCCTCTGACACGCAGGAGACATGCGGATCTTGGAGGTAAGCCCTGGCGGGAAGGAGAGCAGCCTGGCGTCCCGCGGGTCACCCATTAAGCATTTCAGCCCAGAGCATATCTCTGGTAAGCCACTTTTTTTGGAGATAAGCTTATCTAGACCCAACAGCTGAATTTAACCCCCAACTTCCGATCTTGATTTTTAGCCTCGGCAAGCCCGTAGGTTTTCATGAAATTATACATACTGGATTTCAGCTCTTCCTCCTCCTCTGGCTTGTGAAGGCTCCACTGGTCCCTTAAAGAAGATCTGCACGGCTGTGCATGAGCGCAGCGTCCAGTAATGCCCTCGGTACCACAGCCAGGCCTGTGGTAGTTAGACAGGCCCCAGGCCGGGGAAAGCCTTCCATTACTGGCAGTGGGCCTCCGGCGGGAGAAGCACCCAGGTTTTACACTTCACGGTGATAACACATTTGAAGGTGTGGCACAGAAGTGGATTATAACCCTGGTATATCGCTACGTGGGCTTTCAGAAATCTGTTTTCAGCAGCTAGAAACGCTATTTCTCACTGCATGAAAGATGCACTCAGTAATAGTCCTCCTATCGCCGGACAAGATGAGTGCGTTGGGGCTGTCAGCGCCGTGACAGACTAGCCAGGAAGGGGTTTGCTAATCAGTTCTCCCAGCATCAAATCAGCATCTGCTATATACGATCAAGGAAATTGAGGAATCTCCATGTTTCTGCAATATTGCTTAGTTGGCCATGAAATATGGGACAGTTCTAAGAAGAACAGCTTATTTCTCCCTCACGAAGATAAAGCAACTTTGGCTAACGATGAAGCATCGCTGCACAATGAAGCCAGCTAATAGCAGTGTTCTGATGAGGGCAGGCACGCAGCGACATCCCAGCAGAAGGGAAGGGAGGCGTAAACAGCTTTGCAAATAAGACATTATTAATATGGTTGAACTACAGAGGGCAGAGGGGATTTATTTTCTCCTCTTTCACTCCAAAAGCAATATTCAGAAAATGCCGAGGTTCCCACATTTAGCCAAGAAATTAATTTCTTAAAAAATTAACTGGTTGTTTTCTAGCTTGATTTTTGTTTGGTAGCAGGCAAGACCAGTCTTCCTGGGCAAGGTGGTTATCTGGAATGGGGCTGAGGAAACCACTCTCCTGGCCAAGGGGTGGGTAAACAGTGTTTAAACAGAGCCAGGGTCCTGCTTTTGGAAACAGTACAGAGCTCTACTTGCCCACATCACTCCTAACACTAGGTTCTGAGCTCTGCAGGCTCTCTATCGCTTCTGAAAGTGTACTTTCTTCACGTGCCCGAACAGGTTTTTAGTGCTCCCCTGTTCAAACCTCTGACATTTGCCCCGGCAACAAAAAACTCCTGGGGTCAGTGTGAAGTGCCATGACTTTGTAGAGCTCACGGAGACCACGGGATTCACAGCAGCTGAGGGCCAGGCCCTTCATCCTGCGAGCAGGGCAGGTATTCACACTGCCACGCATCCCCCAGCCTGCCTCCACAACGAGGGCACCCAGCTCCCTCACAGCTTTTCCTGCCCAAAGTGCTTTCTGGGTTTCTGCTTTGGCAAGACAGCTGCGGGAGCAGGAGGGAGGAATTTCCTTCCTTCCTCCCCTCTCTCCCCAGCACTAGCATTCTTCCTGAGAGTAAAAAAAAATAACCAAACCCACAAACCAAAAACCCCAGAGCCTCCTCTCCCTCTCCAAACAGCCCAGGGGGAGGCCTGGGGGAGTCCCTGCATGATGGTGGAGCTGGACAGGAGGACAGTGGTCCCAGGGCTGGTGGGGCAGAGCTGGGCAATCCGACGGCTCAGAAGGGCAGGGACGGCTGAGTTTTTGTGGCCCTTGTGAGATTTTTAGGTCAACCACAGGCCGGTCAGTTTAGATCGACGCCGAAGAGGGCAAACCTGTTCCCAGGACCGAAGTGCATAAGCCCTTTTTATGTAACAGCCCTGAGATATAAGCGGCAGACGGGGATTTATGCTGCCTTTGAAGTAAATTGTATCCCGGTGCACTATAGCATGAAAGTTAAGATTTACCATTGCCGGGACACTGAAGACCCCGGTGGAAGCAAGGGAATAAATAGCGCGGCACTCTTCTCGCCGCCTTCTGCTGCGCGACTCAGCTTCACAGACCTTCCTCCCCTCTCCGCCCCTGCTTCCACTTGCATTGTGTCGGGGAAGCAAATTGGTCACATCTGCATCCGGCCAGAGAGGAACAAAAGTGCTGGCTAGGCAGCAAGGAGCTTTCTGACGGGGGGATACCTCAAAGTAAAATGAAAGGCCAGCCATCAAAGGTAGAAAACAGACAGCGGATGAAAGGAATTCTGTGCTTAGCTTTGGTAAAGCTACTAGGTATTAATAAAATAATAATTAAAAAATAAAAGCACCAGAAAACTGGGGCATCCAGAGCAGCACGGGTTTTTTTTCCCCCTCCCCTTTTCCTTTGCTCATCCTCTGTCATCAGCAGAGGGGAGGGATCGGCGTCCCCCCATGCTGCGGCAAGCACTGTTTATCTTCACTCCTCAGGACGCTGCCATTAGCAGGGCTTCAGTGTGCCGTGATGTTTCATCATTAGCTGGAGGTGCTTGATCTGGCTGGAGAAGAAATGAGCCATTCCCCTCAAAGAAACCCTCACGTTTCATGGCCAGCTGAGCAAATATTTTTAAATACTCCAGCTCTGCAATTTCAGCAGTCAGATAAAACAAAGGGGGATCTGATACAAAAGGGCTGAATTCTTCCGTTCGCTCTCCGGCAACCCTACCGACGTCGGTAGTGGTAACGGGGAACCGAGTTCAGCGCAGCAGGGAAGCACATGCACAAGTCCCACAGAAAATCCCCGTGGTCTTTACAGTTAATCATGTCCAGTTAATCATGTCCAGAGGTGGATGGGCACTCAACTGATCCGCTGAATCATGACACGCGGGCAATTACCCTAAATCAGAGCGGTATCTTCCAGTCCCAAAAGGCTCCATTATGTTTCACCAACTCCCTAAAGGAAGGCGAAAACCCCAAGCTGCAGTGTGGGGAGGATGAAACAGCCAGGTGTTCCTCTGCCGCCTCCCCAGCACTTTTCTAACCTCATGAAAAGTTCTGGCAGCTCTTTAAATCCAGGCTGTTGAGATTTACAGCTCCAGACCCTCCAGGCAGCTCGGTGAGTTTACTCTGGGTTTCTCCCAGCCGGCTGCGTCAAGCCCCATAGACAGGGTTTCACAGGGGCTGAGACTCATGGCCTGGGCGGTGTTTGGCCTCCTTCTTCTCTCTGACCGCAAATACGTGTCTTCCCCTCTTCCAAGCATCCTGGCCCCCTTCTCAGGCACTTTCACTGCCTGGGCCTGGCACAGCAGAAAGATGCTGTCCCACACACACTGACAGAGATCCAGAAGAAGTCACTGCCTGCTGGGAATAGCTCTACCCTTGCCCTGTGTCACTGCTGGCAGCTCCGGCAGCCGCCGCGGGGGAGGTTTGGCTCTCAGGGCATCCCAGCTTGTGCTTGCTCAGCATCAGTGAGGAAAGGGCCCCTGAGGAAGGATGCTCATTAGCTAGAGCATCTCTCCTGCCGGCCAGGCTCCCACAGCTCTGCAGCAGAGACCTCGGAAAGCTGGGTTCGCCTGCCCAGGGACGGCAGTGCTTCGATCGCCTCCGGGTGTTCAGCTCAGTGGGATCCCTCGCTGCACCGTTCTGCGATTAGAAGCATTTTCCAGCCCACCGCTTGCTAGGAAAAGAGAAATGCCCCAAAATGAGAGGTTTTGTGGGGAGGGAGCGTGATGCTGGGGTGGACGGATTGATGTCTGGGCAAAGGAAAAGAACAGCCTTACCCACACTCCTAACCCAGGAACAGCTTTGGCACCCATTTATAGGATTACAATATTATCACACATTAAGGCGCAGGCTAAGCCCTGTTTTTCATGTGTGCACAGGGGAAAAGGCAAGGCAGGAGGAGGGCCTGCGTATTCTTGTTTAGGAGCCAAAGACTAATGTGCCCAGCAAAGCAAAATTAACCCAAATACCATGATTATGCGGGGAAAAAAATCTGCCAGAGAATGTCATTCCACCAGCGATATCCTGCAGTTTTCCGCCGGCGAGAGTTTGAGAGGTGGCATGGTAACAGAGTACATCAGGGCAGGCATTTGACTGGAAGCATTAAATACCTCAGAAAGGTGAATGGCCAAGGTCTTCCCGATAATTAAAATGTGTGCAGTCTTCATAGACCAAGGAAGGGACAGAGCTATTGTTTAAACAGGTAATTAGAGCTGTATTTTAAGCAAACTTGAGGCGGTAACGAGCTCTCTCAGACGGGGAGAGCAGCTCTCCTGCTCCTGGTTCCAGAATGAATAACTATTGCCCCCCCACCCCCTTCAACCTGTAGCCGAGGGATGGCCACGGTGCTCTCAGCCCCATGCCCCAGCGGCTGCAGCTGGTGTTGGGGGGGAAAATTCCTATTTGATTTCACACTTCTCACTCCCTGTCTCCTTCCATCTGCATTCAGGTTCAAGAGAACTGGCTGAGCCCTTTTTTTTATTAGAGCGCTGGAGAGGAAAAAAAAAACCAAAACAAAACCAAAAAAACCCCAGGACCCAGTCAAGCCCCAAGGGAAGGGAGGAAACAGCGTGAGCCAGCGCTTGCTCACACACACGCACGGTCCCCATCCACACAGGAACAGAGACAGGGCAGCGGTCTGGTAGAACTGCCATAGAGGCAAAACCAGCCACCCCCAGCCGACAACCCAGCCCCAGGAGACTATAAATTCTCCTTGGCAGCCAAACCCACACGGAGGAGCCCCAGGGATGTGCTGTAATCTTGTTTTGGACAGCCAGAGATGCAGGTTCTTCTGCTGGGAGTGGGTGTTCCCATTAGAGCTAGGCAGGAAGAGACTCAAACCCTCCCCGGTGCTGAGGAGGGGGCCGGGGAGCCCTGCTCCTCCCAACCCCGGTCTCCCTCCTGCAAAGGGCTAATCCCTTCCTCACCTCCCTCTCTGCCAGCTCCTGATCAGGTTTCAACGTTAGATGGAGGGGTGGGGCGGGATGAACAGTCCAGCTTCTAATTAACCCCCTTGTACGCAAAACCAGAGAAAACAATCAGGCCCGGGGGAAGGCACGGAGGCGCCTTGCACCATCAACACAGTCCTCCATGAAAAATATATAAGGGCTAGACATCAGCGATGAGGAAACATGAGAGTACACAGAACTGCGCTTGGCTACCCAGCTTTGCAGCCCACATTATCTGGGTTGCTCTGACAGGGGCCAGGGCGGAGAGGGAGATGGAAGAGGGGGGGAAAGAAAGAAAGAAAAAAAAAAGCCTAAAAGAAAACACTTCAAACTGCAAAGGGCTTTAGGAGCAGCCTGAAAACCAGGCTTGTGGGGAGCAGTGGGGCAACGGCGTGCTGCTCTGACACAGCACATGGTGAGGGAAAAGCCCCTGGAAAGCAAAGGGCAGGTCATGCCTGGGAACAGCCCATAGCTGCATGCTGGCCGCAGGGATAGTCTTACGCTCTGTTTTGTTTGCAGCCTGGCTTCAGAAGCCAGGGCCAAAGTTTTGGATGGAAAACTCAGGATGAATTTGCTCTGTATACTGCTCTGGAGTACTGCTCCAGAGGAGAAGACTGATGCCAGCAAGCGCAGAAGGCCCAGCCTGTTTTGAACCCGGCATCTCTCACCCCTTTGGGTGTACCTTGGAAGACAAGGCACAACGCAATGAAAGACACCCTCACCTCTCGAACAAGTCACCACATCCAAAACTCACCTCTTTGACAGTCAAGGATGGCTTTGCCACTTCCCTCAAGTAGATTTGCTTGCTTACTCTTCAACACCAGCTTAACTTACAATGATACCTGCAACCTGCAGCAACCTTCTTTCTCCTTTCCACTAGGAAGGGTGGAGAAGATGACTGAGGCTGGTTTTGACTGCCCATCCCGTGCTGCATGAGCTTCAGAAATTATTTCTGTTTCTTGAGAGTCTTGGGATATTGGGAGGGTTTTGTTGCAGTGCCGGCTCCCAGAGCCCTGTGATCGTATGAAACTGTTACTGCTCTCGTGTCTTCTCTAGCCCTACTTCCTGTGAGAAGGCTCTTAAAACATTAACGATGGAGGAATAGTAGGGGGGAAAAAGTCATCCCTGTAGTCTTTTAAAAGGAATTAAGGTGAAATGTCCTGCCCCCCACAGACAAAGGTGTTCAACACTGCTCCCCAGCCACGACTGGTTTTCAGAGTGCCGGCAGGCCCTGTGTTGCTGGTGAGAGCTCACGAGCTCTGGCTGCTTCCACGGCGACAAGCACAAGAGGATGAGAGGTTTAGCCCAGGTCTAGAGGAAACTTCCCCTCCCGACTTCTTGACCAAAACACCTCTCCAGACGCTGTCTGGTAGCTGCCGGTGTGTCAGAAGCTGTGAGTGCCTGCAGTGCCTGCCAGGGGGCCTCAGGCCCAGCTTGTGTGACCCAGGCACTGAGCAACCACACGAAGGGGAGCTGAGTTTCATGGGGCCAGGTTGCACTGCTGGAGCATCGCAGAGCTTTGCCCAGGCACGGATGGTGGAGCCCTGGGCTTTTACCAGGAGAGGTGGGGCAAAAAAAGCTCCATCCCCTGACCTCCATTGCAGGCTGACTTTTAAACAGCTCAGAGCACAGACACGTTGGTGACTCATACTGCGAAACTTCTCTCTTTTTTTATCTTATTTTAAGTAGGAGCGCTGCTCCATCAGTCAATTACTTGAAGAGCCGCTCTAATTTGGCACCCAATTGTTTCCCCAGCTGCCGTTGCGTCTGATCTCTGCTGTCAGTGGCAAGAGCAGGCTGCGGGCACGAGGGAAGGAGCACGGGCGCCCAAGGGGTGACGTGGCGGCAGGGAAAGGCCGGGATGCCCGGCTGAACAGCCCCACGCCCACAGAAAAGCAGCACTAAAAAAACAGGCATTATAAAATCTCTCAGGGTCATAGGTGATTGCTGGACAAGAAGAATGACTTTGTGAGGCAGTAATGGGAGGGACAGGTCCTGGCAGCAGGGGAGCAGCCTGCCAAGGGGGACCCAGCCATGACAGCTCTCTGCAAGCTGGGGCAGCAGCCACCGCTGCTCGGTAATGAACGTGATGTGACATTTACGGCTTTTTTCCACTGTGGATTTCAAATCGCTTCACAAAGGTTGCTTAATAGCACTGTCCCTTTCCTTTCTTTGTCTCTCTGCCCCCTCCCTTTTTAATATAAAAAATAAGTGACATGCCTCCCATCACGCGAGAAGTCAGGGGCTGAGCCAGCAAGTCCCCGATCTCTGTCTCCTGCCCTTTAGCCTGTAGGAGTGCTCCCTTTTTTCCAAGAAATCCAAGAATAGGAGCCGTACATTAAGTCACCAAGGACTTTCAACCAAAGGAGGATGCTTGCTTTCAGCCGGGAGCCTTGATTAAAGCCACTCTGCCTCCCAGGCACTGCAAGGGGCTGCAGGTCTTGCGGTTGGAGAAGAGGGTGTGATGCTCCTTGCTCCAGGACGGAGGTACCCAGAGGCATGAAGGGGTTTTGGTGCAGGCGACCCATGGGGCCCTAGCTCCTCTTTCACTCTTTTAAGACAAGCATTTCCATACCCTGCCATATGTGTGCACACGTGCGTGTATTTGCACACATGCATCACCTGCTTCAGCCCACGCTGCTGCCGCCACCAAATCACTCCTGCAGGCAGGCGGGCACTCCATGGGCCACCAAAAGATAGCAGCCCCTGCCCACGCAGCTCCTCAGCTGCACTCGTGCCTCTCCATTTTATCTCCTGAGGCCTGTTCAAGTTGGGACGGATGCAGCAGCAGCAGCAGCTCTGGCTCAGGGCCAAGAAGCAGCACACTTGTTTTGGAGAAAGCCCATCCAAGCTGTGGGCAGTGCAGAACGAGCCGGCTGTGGAAGGAGAGGCTGTGGCAGGAAGGCAGAGGGTAGGTACAATATTCCTGTCCTTTTCTAGGCCAACTCTTGGGCTGATGCTTTCCTTGAAAGTGTTTTTATCATCTCCTCACAGTTTCCAAACTGACTTATGTCACGCAGCTCTCTTTACCTTCTTGGTGGGAAAATTAGGATTAGTCAAGGCACTCACACGCGTGTATGCACTCACACACCACATGGACACGTGTCGATGTGCTGCTGCTGCCTCTAGCAATGTATCAGGGTCTCCAAAGTTTGTTTCATCGGCCTGTACCTTTCTGCCTTACTTCACCAGGACACTGTCTGCTGAAAGAGCCACCATGCCCCAGAGAGCAGACAAGCCTTTGCGCCCCAGCTGCAGGGCTCTCCAGCAGGTCCAGGTGAACCTCCTGCAGTCCTGGATTCAGGCCACTGTGTCTGCAGGTGATGAGACCTGAGACCCAGGACTTGCCTGGATGTGCTCACAGCAGCTCCCGCTCAAGACACATCAGCTGGCATCTCCTGAGGGCAGGCGGCCCTCTCCTAGAAGGGAGGGGATGCAGACCTGTGCTGATGGGGCTAGGTCACTCTCCACCAGGACAGGGGAGAGAGTTCTAGTCAGATGGAGCCAGAAGAAAGCACTACCAAGTTGTTGGCCAACTTAGCATGCGATGTTGGCTTCACAGGAAGCTACTTGGCTGCCTTTCCCTGAATCAAGATTCAGTGATGCCAGGAGACAGGCACAGCGGGGAAACTGAAAGCAAAAAATGGCAGAGTGGATGGCAACTCGACATTAATTCATTTTTACCATATGTCTGACTATTCATTACACTCTACCATTCTGTTCTACAAGACTCCTGGGGGTTTTCTGTGCCATTTTATGGCTAGCAGGGGTTCCTCTTTGCTTGCGGCACCACATTATCACACCACCCCTCCTAGGCTAACGGCTCACGAAGTCCTGCAGCCTGTCCTGTGCACAGGTAACCACAGGCACCAATGTCCTCTGGTGCTCCCAGCCCATCCCTGGCACAACCACAGGCCTGCCAGGTCACCTGGCACCAGGGACTGTGCCCCAGCAGCATGGATGGGTGGGTGACACCTGCTACAGACACATTCTGGCACGTGCCGAGAGACCCCCACTGAGAAGCAACGGGGGTGTTTTTTTTTATGGATTTGCAAATTATCCCGTATTTCTTTGTGGTCTCCCTTCAGAGTGTGTTCCTGGCATGGGACCAAGGCCCAGCTCCAGCAGCAAGCATGACTCATGCTGGCAAGCAGCGGTCCAGGAGGGGGAGGATTGCCCAGGCTGGGAAGCGAATGCCATGGCTTTTCCGTGTGTGCTGTCTGCAGTGGCAGCAGCTGTTTCTCCTTGTCGGTAGGAGGGTTGAATTAGCAGCCCCCTTGCCTGGATCCAGCTGTCCAGCTCCCTGGTACACCATCACAACTCCTCACCCTCCCTCCCATGGCCTACACGGCTGCCTGCACTCTGCCCACTGTGTGCCTCACAGGCTTGATCTCCTGTCCAGAGTCTGAGCAGACCCCCATCTTCTTTAGGCTGAGAGCCCCTGCACCAACTCCTTATGGATCAGCCCCCCCCAGGGACTTCAAGGGCAGTCAGAGGATGTTCTGCACATGGAGGTGCAAGAGGCTCTCTGGATCTCAGTAAGAAAGGCACGGCAGCAGGTAGCATTATTAATAAGATAAAATAAGAAGAGGAATACAGATAGTAATTCTGATGCCCTTCAGCTGCTGGGACTCTTGCTCGGTGTCAGACGAGCTCCAAGTGAACAGCCACAGCACACGGCGCAGATCTGATCGTGGAGGGGCTGGGTCTGCCTCCTATACCATGGTGCCTTTAATCTAGTGCAACAAACAAAATCGTAGATCTTCTCCTGACAGGTAGGGACTTTCTCTCTGTCTTTCAGGATGTCCGCCGGAGCGCAACACCCACAGCACAGGTCCTCTCAGCATGTTCCCTTAGGCTGCTGCGGGTGCAGGTCTGCAGGGCACCCAGTATAAGGCCCGGCAGAGCAGACATACCTTGCCCAACATGCTGTTCCTCAACACGAGGCTCCCAACAGGGCGAAGGGCCCTCAAAGTCCTTTTCCTCAAAGTTTTTGTGCCTGCTAGTGACCACAGACTGAAACCAGATCAATGGAGTCGTTGTCATTGCGTCCCCCAAGGGGACATGCAATTAGAATCGTCTGTGTTGCTCTGCCTTAAAGCACAGAAGCAAACTTTGCCTTCATGATCAGCTCTATTTAATCCCATCAAAGTCCTCTCACAGGAGGGCTGTAGCTTCCCCAAGAAATACTGATGATAAAATTTGCACCTGTGTGCTATTTTGCTTTTGAGGGGTGCCAGGTGGATGTATTGCACAAGGACTGGCACGGACACGGTACAGCGGTGACCTGTGAAGCACAGGTACACACATTTCCTGGAGCACCCTGAGGATGCTAACACTGTGTCTGAAGTGAAGGACCATTCACCGACAACTGTATCAGGACAATCAAGGCTTCCTGCATCTGCTTTCTTTGCCATCCGGGACAAAATACAGCTCCCTCAGTCTGACACTACTCAGACCTGGAGAATAGCACCCGAGCAGCTGCGTGGGAGAAGTCCCAGCGGCTGTGTGAGGAGATCCAACTCCCAGTCCCATGGCTGCAAGCCATTCAAAAGCCCGAAACAGGCGCTCAAGTGAACAACTGACGATTTTGGTGTTTGCCCATCCATAAGGCCACTCAGTAACCCGTTCCTGGAAGACTTCTCACATCCTACTCCCAATCCACTGAAGCATCTGGTCTCTATTAGCTGTGCTTCTTCCCGGACAGTTTTCCAAACGTTCGGTGTTTTGCTGCAGAGCTGCTTTCACATGCGGTCCCTGTGCAGTACCAAACCAGGAACTGGGACAGGGTTGAAAAGAGAAAAGTATTTTTAAAGCAGTATTTATATCACACACTCAGATGCAGCCTTCTGTGGCACTAGGGCAGTGTCCAGAAAAGGGGAGGGGGGAAAGCTGCAGATATTACCCCTGGTTTACCCAGGGACCTAGAGGCTGATTTCCCCTTGGGCTTAGTTTCATGTTTGCAACATTGCCTCCACATAGGAATGGCTTTTTCTTCTGTGGGGGAGGAAGTGTCCCCGTTGAACACTCCAGGATCCCAACTTGATTATTTATTTTTTTTAATGTGCTTCTCTCCCACACAGTTCCTCCCAGCTCCGTGCCTCACGACGACAGGCATCCCTTCCGTCAGCATACCACCAGCACGACCCAGCAGCCCTTCCTGCCAGAGCTGGGAAACCACCACTGTGGCTTGCAGGGCTGTGAAGCTGGCTGCTGCCCATAGCGAGGCAGGGCTCTCCCCACCCTTCCTGCCGGTGGGATGAGAGCTGACGGTAAGCCCAGGGAAGGGTTTACTGATCCAGCATTCTCCCTTTTCCAGTTTGCAAAACGTTCAGCAGCAGCAGCCTGCAACCATCTCACGTTTATTTAATTTAATGAATGAGTTTCAGTGAGAGGCACTGCGAGAATTCCACATCTAAACTGGTATTTGCGTTCGTACTGGCACATTTCCTAGGGAACCTGAAATCATTTATGTTGCTTTATTGGCTGCCTGCGATAGCTAATTAACAACATGGATTAGCATGGAACAATCCCAAATTCAATTTCTGGAAAAGCACCTAGTTTTTGTCCCTGCAATTAAAAGATACCAAATGGCATGCAGGGCACAGCTGGTATGACACACGGGGTGTGTATGTGTGCGATGCCCACGTACCAAACACAAACCTAAGCAATCAGAGACAAGAGCTGGCTGACACTAATCCAACTCGTAACGCTGTTCAAACCACTTGGGAGACAAACACACATTCAGTCACCTTGCAGAGCATGTGGTTTCTCTGCTGGTGCCACACGGAAAGCTCCGGAAATGAGCGATGACTAAATTCTTACCAGCGAGACACGCAGGAAGGGTGCTTTAGAGAGGTACCCAGGTGGACCCCAGTAGCCACTGAGAATACAGGAAAGGATCACACCACTTCTGGCAGTGAAGCGACAGCAGTAATCTAACACACACCTGAGAGAGGTTTCCATGAAAGGTGTGTTCCCAAGGAAGGCTCCTGCTCCTGGAGGAGCTACTGGGGAGCCACCCTGAAGCCACCCAGGGCGGGGTGGAGTGTGAAACGGCAGGTACTACATGCAGACAAAACTTGTGCAAGCAAGAGCAAGACCTGCAGTCGCTGTGGGAGACCTTGCTGTCAGGAAGCAGAGCACCCAAGGGTGGGTGGGATGCGGTGACCAGCATGAGACAGTGCTGGGACAGGCTCTGTATTAGAAGTGGCTCTGCCAGTTCCTTGGAAACAACCGAGAACTGCACGCACCAAAGAAATAAAGCTGTTGCCAGCTGGAGGAACAATAGGCGAGCCAGAGCTATCTTTAGCTCACGGGAATAAATTCAAATTGCAAATACAAAGGCGTCCCTAGAAGAAAAGGCCTTCCCGTGCTACTGATAAGTGCTCAGCACAGCCCGGCCCCCACGAGCATCCGCAGCCCCTTTGTCATCCCCTGCCCCTCCAAAGGAAGAGTAAAAAGAGACCTGTGAGCCCCTTCCTGCCTGACTGCAGCCTTCCCAAAAGACCAAATTTTCCCCTTGGAGGGATGCTCCCAGCAGGATGCCGCGCCTCAGTGGCGGCCCTGCGGGCTCCAGCATCAGCAGCCATCCATCTGCAGCCACACAGACCTCAATACGGGCCAATTTTTCCTGCTTCTCGTTTGGGGAGGCGGGAGCAGGCAGCAGCTGATGTGCCAGCAGCTCCTGTACAACCTCCTCCAAATTTGTCAAGGGACTTGTCATGGCTCCAGGACAGCAGCACGAGGCCCAGTTCATAGAGAGTTCGGAGTTCAACGAGAGATGACAAAAACTGACCTGGTGTACCGCTCCCTCTGACGCCTTCAGGCTGGGTGGTGACTTGTGCCTCCTTTGTCCACAGGCAGCAGCTCTGAATCCACAGCACACTGACAGCTCCTTGAAGTCCCTCACTGCATGGCGAGCCCTCAGCAGCAGTTTTCAGGCTCTGCCCCTTCACCAGAAAAGCTGTACAGGCTGAAAATTAAAAACACAATCCATCAGGGCTCTGTGGCAATCAGGACATGAAGGTGGACTGTTGGGAAGGCATTTGTGCTGCCATCCCCTGAAAGGGGGTGCCAATGTGCAAGCCTAAACCAGATTTGGCTGGTTTAGGTCAGATTAAAGGACACATTGTCTTGCACTTTAAGATCTTGTCCCAAAGCCTTGCTTCACTTTAAGATGTTAGCTAAAGTGTGCTAGCTAATGGGCTGACAGCTTATTTAGGTCTGACAGCACACATCAGGCTGGCTGACCACAGGTTACCTCTGTACCATGCCCCCCCAGATAGCTCACCCTCATCCAACGCTCCCGGCACTTCTGGCTGCTGGCCTGGATGGTAACTCTGCTATGAAGCACAGGACACAGCCCCAGCAGAGCTCTGGGCCACCACAGCTACACCCCTACCTGACCTCATCCATGTATTGCCATCCTCAGCAGCGGCATAGGGCTGGGTAGCAGAGCCTGAACCCATGGGACTGGGGCGTAGCTAGCCCCTGCTCACACAGCGACTCACACTCAACTAGTGGAGGCACTGGGGTACTGTGGTCCCAAATAAAGAGACTTTGGATCTGGCTCCAGCGGTACCAAGCCAGGAGGAGAAAAACCTAAGCAGCGAGTTAGGGATGGCGAGCACAGCGAGGGGAGAGCAGGAGAGGCTGCTGCCTGATAACGTGCTTAATGAATTGCAGGCTTCGGAGCTGGTCCCTTCAGCTGGGAAATCCAAGAAACACCTCACACCTGAGCACTGGGAAATTGGTTTAATAGCCTCGGTGCCCGTAATGAAACACCACTAGGGAGCAGAGGTCCCGGCTGTCACCTCTGTGCGCAGTTTGTGTGCTATAAAAAGAAAACCCCAAAAACCTCCCAGCTTCTCTCTGATTCCACCGAGCGTTTCAAGGTGTTTGTTGGTTTAAGAGTCACAGCAACACTTTTTAATGGCGGCGTAAACGACAGTCGTGGAAGATCAAGGGTGCAGCTTGGGCTCCGTGCAAAGCCTGCCAGAAGCACAGCAATTCCTAACTCCATGCTGCAGTCACTTACCTTTCGTGTTTGTTATTTCGTTTTTAAGCAGCCACTTAGTGGTGGCTGGAGGGCACTTGCTATATTAATACCCAGACGGAACCTGCATGAAAGGAAGAGCTCCAACAAGTGACTGAGCTCTTTCGGGGGGGGGCGGGGGGGGGGGGGCAGAGGGGGAAGAAAAATAGGAACTCCTGCTGCGTGTTCCGGTGCCAGAGCAGGGGAGAGAAGGCAGGGAAAGCTACGCCTCTGCCCCAGCCTGGCTTGCAGGGGTGGGGAGCGAGGAAAGCTGTGAGCTGCAGCTGCATCGGCATGCCGACACAGCCTCCATCCTTGGGCCGCCAAGGCAGAAGATGTGCCAGCACACAGGAGGTTAACGGCGAAGTTATAACTCGAGCTGTTAAAATTCACGAGGTGTAAAATACAAATTGCATGCGGTGGATGAGCTGTCTTTAAAGTTTATGTATTACTTTTTCCCCCACCCCGGCTGGGGTTCAAACCTCCGCTGGCGCGAGGTGATGAGAGCTCACCAGAGGGAGAAGCGCAGCCTCGGTGGGGCGGCTCAGGTTAGGCAGGGGATCGGCTGGGGCCTGTTCAGGCCATGTTTATAGATGTTTGGCTACAGGAAGCCGTGGGAAACCCACGTCCTACGCATGCATGAACAATGACAGACCAGAATTAATCGTTTACTCGCGTTTCTTCCTCTTCTCCATTTGAAAGATACGAAGCACTGCCTTTGAAGTTGATGCACTTTTGTTTGATTATTCCCACAGTTCAATTTAAGTAATTTTCCCATTAAAAAAAAAAAATCCCACCAACAAAACACTTTACAATGGTTCCCACAACAGTAAAGGGTTGGCTTTCATTTTTTTTTACAATTTAATCCAATCTCATTTTTTTTATGTGCACCTTTGACTTGGCTCACAAGCATCCTCTCAGAACCAAGCTTTTTGCGTTTTTGCTCGTACCGCTCCCTTCTCAGCACCACTTCTTTCATCACCCTAGGGAGAGGGGGGAGTAAATGAAAAAAGGGCAGGTACCAACATCCATATGGGAGCACCATCCCCATCTGTAAGGGTTCCTCCATGTCCCAGGTGATTGGTCCTATGTGTTCTCACCCAACATTCAGTTCCTAGGGGCATTTTACTTACATAATTCTTTCCCCACCCAAGAGAGACTTCGGGATCAGAGATTCAGTACAGAAAAAAATATGTAAATAACCAGAGCAAGGAGAATGAGCATCGGCTTATGCATAGCTGACTGAATAGAACACAAACAATGATTGAGAATAGGATGGGCTGGAAGAGGAAATTTAAATATTTATCCTAAACTCTCTTTCTTTGCATTTCTTGAAATAAATTACTCCCAGCAATTGCAGGCAGAGATTGTTGATTAATTCCAGCAAAGGCAGAGAGACGGGAAAAATTACTGTACATCGTCTATTTCTGAGTTTCAGACAGCGCTTTTCATTCTTCTTTGTAGTCTTTGTGATTGGGCTTTTTGACTTCAGGGTGATTTGTGGGCGGTTTGCAGAGGAGTTTGCTGCTCACGTCATATGTACAGATATAGATAGTGAAGCATCGTCACACGTACCGTATGAGTGGGAAGCGCTTTTCATCCGAGGGAGTAGAAACACAGGCTGTCACCTGGCCAGAAGATACTGGGTGAGCAGCACAGCCACCCTGAAGAGCTGTCTGCTGAGAGGGACCTGTGCTGGGGCTGCTTGCACCCCGATCCCTCTCAGCCACCGGCAAAAAAGCAGCAGGGACTGGGAGGAGAAGCTGAAACCAGGATGCTGTTACAGCTGGTTGAGCCGAGGCTGACAAAATGCCCCGGGGCTGCTGGCAATGGGACATAAATTAGAGCAGTTGTGAAGCTGCTTTAGTTTATACCCGGGCATGGGTCCAGCCCCAGCTGCCTCAGCGGCAGAGGAAGGACTTAAAGCAGCCCGTCCTTCCTCGCACGCCTGGCCCAGCACCGAGAGTGAAGGGGCCTCCCCGTCCTGTGCGAGCCTGACTTCTCCCATGACTGAAACGGGTCCATCTGTGCTACGGTAGCAAACCACAGGCTGGTACGTCGGCGGCCTTAGGGAGGCTGCAGCAGTTAGCCCGGTCTGAGCTATAGGGGATGTCTCAAATAAGGCGCTGTCAGTTGTTTCATGCGAATTTGGTGAGGGAAATTTTCCAGACAGCTGCAGAAAATAGTGCTTTGTAATTTTTTTCCAGCCTCAGGAGTCAGAGCTGAGCTTTGCACGCCCTCTGAAACTCCGCGAGCAGCTGCACTGCGATGCACATAATGAAAGACGTAAAGGCCATACGGGCTAATCCCTCTGAAAGCTGGACAAAGTCTGAGCTGAGGTCTCACTTGGCCACTCCTTCCATGCCCCATGCCTGCTCTGTCGCTGCTCCGAGCAGACGTGGGTCCAGCCGTGGAGCAGCAGCTGTGCGGCAGGGTGTGTGGCAGAGGTGGGCAGCGTGGCCTCCGAAAGCAGCCCCCCAGCACAGCCAGCACGTGCGGTTCTCACTCCCTCTACAAGGAGATTTTACTCCTGTGCCACTGCAACACCCCCTTGCATGGCCTGCAGCGGGAACTCTGCCTGCTGCCATGTCAGCCGTGAACACCGACCAACACCTTGAAAAGCAGCCAAAATTGGTCCCTGTCACAGAAACCCCAAAACCCTGGGGGTCAGCCTGGCTGCCGTAACAGCTCGCCCAGGGCAGGCACAGGCTGGGTGGTCTCCCCACTGCTGTAAGTGGCATCTGAGGGGTTGGGGGCCAGGCAGGATGGCAGCCGCACTGAATGTACCACAGGGTCTTGCTTCCACCTCCTTCCTTGGGGCTCAGCCCAAATGCTGCGGGTTCCTGCACCACCTAAGAGGGAGCTGGGCACAGGGCTTAATTTCACTGCCAGGAGCTCTGAAGGTCCAGCAGACGACATCAGAGGGGCTCTGCAAACCAGAGGCCTGGGCAACAGAGCAGGTAGGTATTGCAGGCAGCTCTGCTGGCTTGCAGGTAAGCGGCAGCACACACCATAACCAAGCCAGAACGCATGGCTGTCACCGGGGATCAACAAAAGCCACACTGTCATTTGCAGCCAAGCCTTCACGGGCAGTGCTGTCACACACAGGGGGTCTGCAGGCAATAACACAGCACACGGTGACACAGATAAAATCATGACCCAACAGCTGAGACTTTGCACTGCGGAAGATTCCCTGCACTCCCATGAAATGTTACTGCCTCTTCAGTAAACCTGGTTGCTCTGTTTTGAAGGCATTTCTTATGTTTCCCTCTGATCTGATTTCCATTCCTGTGATCAATGAGAGTGAGACGCTGGGGTTTGCTAGACATCCAGAGGCTGCTCTCATCCATGGATACCCTGCGACATGTGGAAGCCCACCCTGCCCACGTACACCAAACACTGTCAGGGGCAGAGCGATTCCTTGCAAAGTTGTCTACTGCACCTTGCAGGAAGCAAGTCTCTTTATTTTGGCCAGAGCTTTGAACCACTGTGGTTACATTAGCAGCACCTTAGGGCCAAGGTGTTACTTTTTTTCATTCTTCAGCCTTGGTGCTTTTGATAAGCAGCCAGACAGACCAGAGAGTCGATCAAAATGCCCCCGTGCTGGATGCAGGCACCATCACCTGACACCAGGCAGCACTAACATATAATAAGCCAGTCTCCCTGGCCTCATCCTCTGTCCTAAAGCTCCGGCCTGCCTTCCCATACCAGCCATGCTGTGTGTCGAGTTACCCGACACGGTCAGCACTGGCTGAGCTCTTCCACCTCCCTCGCAGCCGACTGTGCCTCTCCCCAGACTCACAGCCATCGCCTCTTCCAGCACAGCAAGCATTAAGACACCAAGCATTAGGAAACTAACAGGTAAAGCCTTAGTAAGCCTGCAAAAAAAAAAAAACAACAAAAAAGCCCCTCCATAAAGGTATCTGTGGCCACAGCAGCTGTCCAGTTAATAAATCAGAAAGGAAGACCTACTTTTCTGGCCAGAGCAACCTCCATTACCACATCAGGAGAAGACTGCGATAGCTGTGGCTACAGGGTGACACGCAGTGGGTACAAGGCACATCTGGGCTCCAGTGCCACATGAGCTCAGGCAGAGGCAGCACCAAGCACAGGATTTTGAGAAAGCAGCCCTGGTTGTCCAGACTGTTGGAGCCAGCAGCCGGTGGAGAAGATGCCCAGCGCAAGTTGGGAGCCACCAGTCACTGCTTCCCCATCAGTGGTCTTCCCACATCCAGGCTGAGTACCTTTAGCACCGGGACTTAAGAGAAACAAGAGGCTATTAAACCACTAGCAGAGCCTGGGGGGAAAGAGCCTTGCTGGTTCAAGATACACAGAGGGATTTTAAAACCCAGGCTTAGGAATAAAAAGCAAAAAGAGGTTGCTCAGAGGCAGTGCTTTTCAAGAAACCTGCAATGTAGTGACCACCTGAGGTTAATCCAGGCAGAGTGGGTGGCAGGCACAGGGAATTACTTCATTGCGGGGGACAGGCCAGCTGAATAAGGGATTTATTTGTGAGAAGGGCAGAAAAGGAGGGCTGGAGGAGTAAGCAACTTGGTGGTGAGCCTTTTCACAGTAAGTGATTAACTGCAGTTTCTAATGAGCAGCGGAAGACTAAAGCTGACTGCTTTTTTAAAGCCATTTCGATAACATTGGCCCCGATGTAATAAGCTATTTGTTTGTGCCTACTGGCAGGGACAGCAAGTCGCTACCAAACATAATCCTCTAGACCCAGCGTCGTCAGCTTGTTTAGAAGTGTCAGCAACAGCATCCAAAAGGGCCCAGGCCCCATCACAACAACCGTCCCAAGTGCTATTTAAATGCCTCACTCTCTTTTGTGCTCTTTCTCTCTCTTTCTGCCCTCTCTTTACCCTATTCTTCTCCCTTCCCAAGCTGTGGGGCTGCTTCCCAGCTCTGTGCCCCTGGGATGGCTGGGAGGCTCAGGACGGGCTGGCCCATGGCTGGGGATCCCTGGATGACCTCCGAAACACGGCCCTGACAGTTCACTGAGCTGCCCTTTCCGATAAGCGTCACTGCTGGCCAAAGCAGGCAGATTATTGATGGGGGGGGGGGGTGCTGCAGAGGGCGGGGAGTGGGACAGGGCCGGGGAGCCAGCAGGACCGGGAGGTGGATCAGCCCGTCCACCTTGGATGTTTGAGGCAGCTTGCTGGCTCCGTGGCAATGGAGGGGTACTTCTGGGAATCTGTTTCTCTGATAATTCTGATGAGTACATACATACGCTTTCTTAAAATAGCATGAAAACATCATGCAACAGCATAATTAAATGCAACCTGAGGAACAGGCTGAAAACAACTCTGAACTCTCAGCACCAGCTGAGCCCTTCCGACCAGGAACACAATGCTCCCTTTAAAGCCACAGATTCACACACAGACACTTGCTTTCCTTCCGGCTTCTTCATGAACTCCACTTGCTTCTTCAATGCCAAACCATTCCAAAGCTACTCAAGATTGCTCATGAACTCAAAAAATCCCAAAGCCCAACTTGGTTTTCCAGCATATTAGAGCCACTACTGTCGTGCATGTGGCGAGCCCGGCATCATGGGGAGCAGCTGGTGGGATGGGGGTGCCTAGGCCAAATCACTAGCAGGCAGACAGACCACATCTATCCCTCTCTCAGGGCCACAGACGACAAGGCTGCTTGTGTTTTGCCTGAAACACTGATGCTGGGACATGTCAGAGGCCAGGTGGCTCTGGCATAGGTGGATACTGGGAGTGGCAGTTGATTATTTTTATTAATTACTATTTATATTACCTTAATTTCTTCTCCTGGCAGTTTCTGCAGCCCTCACCTTTGGTTATGTGCCATTTCTGGGGGGCAAGTGCAACAAACGTCAGGAGACAGAAGTCTTTGTGTGAGAAGGGGCACAATCAATTTTCTTCTCTGAATTTGTGACCTGGGTTCCTCCTTGCAAACCAGAAAGCCAATTGATTGTGTGCCTGTTGGTTCAAAATCTGCTAAAGGCAGGCAAAATACACCATGCCACTACCTGTACACTAGAGTACACCCCATCCAATTTACCTGGAGACTTCACACGTACGCTGACACATACTCTCTGCCTCCGTGAAGAATTGCCCACAGGTCCTGCTCTTGCTCCAGCTCTCTGACAGGTCCTAGTATATCCCTCCCTTCTCCAAAGGCTCCCCCTTTTTTGTCTGAGTTTCCCTACACTTTGTTCCCCGCCCTGTTGGGATGAAGGATCACTTGATTTGAGAGTGCGCCCAGCTTCCTCATGCTGGTGGATTCGCAGTCTGCAGGACCTCTGTGAAACAGGGGGACTGCAAAGCGACCTGCTGAGAGCCACCTTCTCAGGGCAAGTTGACTGAACCTGCCCCCCACCCTCCCCCAGGCTCCAGTCAGGGCAGTAGGCAGGAGACTTTGTGCTTTTAACAGCAGTTTTGTCTAAAAAGTTGTATCCAATTTAGTGCCATCTAGTCCCATGGCCTGAGAGAGCAGCGCAGCCGACGCCGTGCCAGGAGAGAGACCTCACGGGGGAATTACCGACGTCACTCAGCGCTGGCAGCCGGGATATAAATAGGCCTGCCTGACAGCTGCCGGGTCTCCACCCTTTTTTCCTTGCATGAACTTGTGGTTCCTGTTAAATTTGCAGGATTATTTGAGGCCTGGCTGGAAAGGAGCAGATGTTCCGCAAATGACACCGAACGCCCCGTGCTGTATGGTGCCGTGGACCTCCCAGGGCTCCCCCCTTGTACGCACTGGCTAGCAGGAAGGGTTTGCAATAGGGACAGGCTCCCCTCTCCTGCAGAACAAATTTTCCCACAACAAATTCTCATTAACAAAGTCCTGCTTCTATGGTTATTTTTAAAACCAGGCGGAAAAAAACAAACCCAGGCTGAAGTTGCACATTTATCCATACAGCTGCGGAGAATAACATCGTAAAATAACAAGCAACCTCGTTTCCCTGGCTATGCCTCCCTCCCTCTCAGCAAAAGATCCTCACTTCAAAGGGAAAACATAACCCTCCCCCTATCTCCCTGCATTATTTTTTTATTTTCCCCGGAAAATCTTTTTCCTCCCTGTTTCCAAAGCGTTGCCCAATTAATTACTTCTAGGCGGCATCTCACAGCACGGCTGAGCAATAATGAACAAATCCTCGTGGCTCACATGCTGGTGCCTTAAAAAAAAAAAAAACCAACCAAAACAAAAAAAAGGCTTTTAATCAGCTGAATGAGCACAGGGGCAAAGCCTATTGAACCCGAGCATAAGCAGAGAGCCCAGAGCAGCACCAAGAGCAAGACGCGGCTGCAGTCAGCTCGGTCAGACCCGCAGCAGGAGCTTTCTCCAGAGCAGGTCCCTGGCGAGCAACGGGCAGGGTGCTACCTCGCGCCCCTTGCAGCCCAGACGAGGCTGCTCATCAGGTAAGTGAAATGGTTTGTAAAACATTACAGCTTTCACTCTGTCTCCCACTCTCTCCTTTCCAAGCCCCCGTTTTTCAAGCTGAGCGACTCCGATGAGAGTGATTTTCTTGTGTTTCCCCCTCCTCCGCCAGCACGAGGAAAGGTGCTGCAAAAACTTCAGCTCCACCTGCAAGGAGCACGAGGTTATGCTTTCCCTCTCATGTGTCATTATTCCTTTCTCTTTTTTCATTACAAACATTTTGGGACTATATATAAATATATATATAAAGCACCTATCACCGTATCGATAAATCGCTTTTGCTCTCTGTACAGCATTAAACAGCAAGATCACGGGTGTGCTCGCTGTCTCCTACTGCAGCCCGGATAGCAAAGAGTAATAACAATTCCCACTCCATTTCCTGGCCCTGTTTCCAAGCAGGATGGATGCAGGCTTACGTGAAGCACACGGCTCTTTGTCCTTGCCTTCCCTTGAGCTCTCTAACAATAAGATCCTTTAACATCACCTTGCTGCACACTTCAAGAGCCTTTTCTCCTAACCAGAACCATCCTAACCATCAGGAACCACCTCCCACCTCTCTATACCTGCCTCGCTCCGGTTGCAGAGTTTTGGGTTCTTTAATTACTTAACTGTACACCATTAAGGCACAATCTACTAATATTTTGACAGTTAGCAACATGCCTCTCACCCAGAAAATGCCTCAGAGCCCTGTACAATTGTACTTACAGACTGCATCTTCCTTAACCTGCTCAGTGAATATTTACTATGCCGGGCTAGCAGTAGTTCTGGGTTGGGGGTGAATACTATCAGTTCCTCAGCAAAGAAATGGCGCTTCCTCAATAAAATTTCAAAAACCCTGCAGACATTGACCTGTGTGTGGGTCAGGGGTGTGAAGACATTGTCACATTTTCCTCCTCTCACAGTCTCAGTAGATCTTTCTGTCAGCTCCAGAAAAACTTGCAGCCGGTTCCTCTGGTGGCCGGTGCATCCCCCAGCCCACAGAAGAGCTGCCTCCCCAGGGCAGAATGCAGCTTGAGACGTTATGCAAAATTAATTGCACAGGCTCGTTAAAAGCACTTCTTAGGGCAGCAAGCTGCTTCTCCTTGCTTTTTCTTCTTTTTTCTCCTTTTTTTTTTTTTACAGAAAAGAGAGGGTGCCATTCCCCAGAGGGGACCAATGCAGAGCACACCCGTGACTGTGGTGAGAGATTGCACCAGCTGCTGTTAAAGTTGAGCCCCCCCTGACAAACGACAGCTCTCCCAAAAGCCACAGCCGCTTCATTCCAAGAACTCGCTGTGATCTGTCCCGTGTTCCTGGCGCTAGCCGGGCGTGGTAATACCAGGCCTTGGACCTCCAGTTTGAGGAATTGCCCATATTGTCTGCAAGTGTCACAATCACATTATCATCCATAATTGGCGGTGTACAGAGGAACTTCTTGGGGCCCTTCTAGCTCGCCACGGTCTGTCCCTTCTGCTTTGGCCATGGTTGATGCAATACAGGGAGTACAAATGTGGCTTGATTGGATTAAGGCCTTTATTTCTGTGAGGTCTGCTACTATTCACTGGGGTTTAATTAAATTTGTGACCTCCAAGTGGTCAGGGAATGTGTGTCAAGTCAGGCACATATGAAAACTGATTCATTCTGCAAAAGCTTTGGAGGTGGACAATGCCATTTGAATCTTTCATGATACCGATACCAAGAGAAGGGCCACGGCATCACCCAGCATTATGGTTTTACTGAGCCTCTGGGACAAAGGTTTTTGCTGGGAAGGTTCAGGAGTCCAGGTGAAAGCAAGTTTCTCTCTTTATCCCTCTCCAGCTCCTACTGCTTAGTTAGTCCAGTGGCAGCAGGGCAGCGAAACCCTTCCTGAGAGACAGTATCCGGTGACAAAACCTGAGGGGCATTCGGCACCAGAAGGCTTGGTACAGCCTCTCCCTTCCCTCACACCCCAACCTTCAGACACCGGCAACTCGCTTCCTCAGGGCAGTCCCTTCTCTCACTCACTCCTCTCTATCTTCTGCCTGTCTCAGGGCTCTGCCCTGCTCCAACGCTTTGTACAGAAAAAGAGGAGCCCCACAGGCTACGCTCCATGCAGATAAGGTCTCCCTGTTGCTGGAAACAGAGGCAGGGAAAACAGAAGCATAACAGAGTCCGCAAGGGAGAGACACAAAGCAGAAAACAAAATGAGTTTTGTGGACTTTGTGGCCTCAGCACCTAGTAATTTTGGTAGCAGGCTTTTCAGATTGTAACATTGTCATGGTCTAACTACATTGATCACCCCTACTCCAAACCCCGTGGGAGCACTGGGATGAGTTTGATTATAATATATCCTGGTCAGCTACTTTGGGAATAGTCTCCTGTCCTGGCAGCAGGTAGTCCTCCTATCTCCACTGGAAGGACACTCTTTTCCTGGTTTTCCGGAGAGCAGATGGGTGATCTGTTGTTGTTCATGGCAGTACGGTAGGGACTCTTCTAGCAACATGAATGCCACTAGCAGCAGAGGCAGAGCAGGGATGTTGCTTCCAGGAAGATGGTGAGGAGCCTGTCCTTTCTGAGAAAGCATATCTTTGAATGGAAGAGTGGAGACAGCAGACGTGTCTCAGGCAGGAAGGAGTCATAGGAGTCATAGGGTGGTCTGGGTTGGAAGGGACCCCAAGGATCATAGAGTTCCAACCCCCCTGCCACAGGCAGGGCCACCAACCTCAGGCCTGGATCTACACAGGGTTGCCCAGGGCCCTGGAAATCACCCTGGGGCGCGTGGGGACCTGGCCGTGCAGCTCCTGTTACCAGGTGACACAGCCACAGAGCCGGGCAAAGCCCTCCAGCAGCACCAGAGCAGGAGGGAGACTGTACTCCAGCGTGCCTTCACCTTGGAGGATGCAAGGGATGCAGACAGAGATTTCATTAAACAAAATAGTGTATCTGCAACAAACAACCCAGCTTTTGAGAATGCAAACCCTTCTTCAGGGTCTGAAGCAGAAGCAGAATCTCACCAAGGTAAATGCAATTGAGGGCAAATGTGGTTTATGCCAACCCACCAGGCATACAGAGAGAAATGACACCTGGCATCTGCAGGGCAGGCTGGGGAAGGCGAATAGGAGGAACATTACCAAGGCAGAGGTGGCAAGCCTGAAAGGAGGTAGCCCATCTCTAATTCAAGGTCAGGAAGGTCCTTCCTCTTGCGAAGGAGAGACAGGGCTGCATCCTCCCCTCCCGGCAGGCAGCTCTTTCCCTGGGTGGCTCACACGGGTAGGACGGGGGGATGTTGAGGTGGTTTTGCCTTCAATGCAAAGAAACACTAGGTATTTATGGTATTCCAAACAAGGGCCAAGCAAAGATGAGAAGACCTGTCTTGCCACATACCAGCAAATCAGTTAGTACTGGGACCTGGTCACAGTGCGAAGGGTAAAGGAGGAGGCAGAGAGGCATCTGATACAAAAAGAGTGGTGCCATGATGGTAAAGGAGGGCAGCAGAAGATGAGGAAACGGAAGAACAGAGCCAGGGAGGATGAGAAATGACTGACAAAAGCACAGCGGAGGGGTTGAGAGAGGACAGGCAGAGGGAGTTGTAAATGGATGACAGATTGGGAAATGCTCTGTAGGTGGTGAAAGGAAATTATAGAAAAGAGGACGCATTTTTCTGGGAGAGAAGGAAAGATACTGCAGCTAAAAGATAGCTCATAAATATTGAATGGGGTGAGGGGAAGATACCTAAGCAATGATCTCACCAAAACAAGGCTCCTGTCTGGTCTGCCACAGCAGAAGTGCTTTCTCTGACAAAATTGCTTTAGGGATCCAGAAGGAGCAGTTTCATCAACAAAAAACATCCATAAACATTTTTTAGTCTAAAATGAAAGGCTAGAGAACTCTGAAAAGAAGCCCTGAGAGGCTCTGGATGAAGAATTTCTGCATGGGCTAGGATTGGACCACTAAGAGGACTTTTTTTTTCCAAATGTAAATAAATACTCTGAAAACACACCACCTTGAGCAATAACACATCTTGCAAAACAGTAAAAGATACTGCATGGTTCCAAAACCCTGTCCTCTATCTGCAGGCAGCCCCCAGGCAGATTTCTTGTTCTAGCTCCTATGAACAGCTATGGAATTACAGGAAGAGAACTTGGACAAATGTCATCTGATTAGAAATCATTTAGGATGTGCATCTGTCATTTAGGATGAGTTAAAGCCTTGAAGATGAAATTGCCCATTATTTCCAGGAACACACTGAGGAACATCTCAGCAGAGTTCTCACCACCTCTCAGGTGCTGTATGCTACAGCCATTTTCTTGTCCAGAGAATCAACAAAGAAGCCTCGGTCTTAACCATGGGAAAAAAATGTAAAATAGCTGTATTTTGAATGTTTGCTGTAATATGTGTGCCTATTCTCACGCTTTGGCTTTGTGTCTTCATTGGGTTGGAGGGTTTTTTAACTGTGACCCTAAATCTTACCGCCCTTACCCCTTAAATACAATAACCATACTTAATGTGGAGAAGGACACTCAGCAAATGGTCCTAGAGCTTTTGGATTTCTCTTTGAGGGCATTATCAATAGTCTCTTGGTGAAAGAGCTCATGGCTTTCCTTCTGTCTGATGCTGCCCGAGTGACTCTGTAGTTTAAGCAAATAGCTTAGCAAATGTATTTCCAGGCAATCATCCCCTACACCGTTCTCTGAGCACCAATGTCAGAGAAACACAGTAAGTGCCCCACTGCTCAAAGGATCCAATATATCCTCCTTCATCTTCCAAAGCTGCAGTTTCTCGCATACAACCAGCGCTATCGATTCAGTACCTGCTCTTTTCACCTCTCCGCGTTGCTGAGGTCTTCACGAGGAATCTTGGAGCACAGCAGTCAAGGTTTTGCAGATAGTACATTTGTATATACCAGGTAGCCCAGCATTGCCTGCTCCCAGTTAAGAAGGGGAGGCATCCCCATGACCTGCAGCAGTCAGTGAGTGAGCTCTGTAGTTTACACTAGCAGCCAGCTTGGCTTTAGGTCATAAAGAGAAGGGCCAAGATGGTGCTTGGTCCTCTGATCTAGCGTTCTGCCTGATTTTTCGAAGCACCTTGCCAGGGTCACCTGTGAGCTTGGTCTTCATCGCATCCCGGGGGGAACAAACAAAATTCCTTTCCCGAGCAACGCCCCAGTCTCCTGGGGTGATCCACACTGAACCTGTGGACCTTCCTCACTCTTTCAGGGGCCAGCCGGCCGCTGGCCTGTTTGCCAACTGGGCCTCCACACAGCTACCCTGCGTCGGCGGCAGATGGCCGGATCCACAGCCCGCGTGGTAGCTGCCAGCACCTTCCCTGTGAGTAGGAGATCAGATGGACTCTCACATATTGCCCTTCCTGGCTCTGATTCACAGTGGATGCTTCAAGGTCAGGGATGGCTGAACAGAAATCACAGAGGCAACCGTCTTTTGATCTGGTTGTTGAGGTCTGTCCTTTTCCAGCTTCCCTTCCCCCCTCCCAAAAAGCAGGAAGGGGGCCAGGCTGTGCCTTTTGTCAGCATGTCAGGGGAGAAGGAGCACAAGAAGGCATTGGAGGGTCTTGCAACAAAGCCAGCACCCTCTTCTTCCTCGTGCCTTGCACGTGCAGCCCTCGTAATTTCGTGTTTCCCAAGGTGCGTTCTTTTGCCTGGCTGAGAAGCCAGCATGCCCAGGGTGCGCAGGACATTGCCTGGTCCCTGGCCAGGGGTGCAGAGAGTTCACCTCTTATCACCTGCTTTCTCTTTGCAGGGTGCAACCAGGACAGGACCTGGTGGACACTGCATGCAGTCTGAGATTACAAGCAGGGACACCAGTGGAGGAGGCCACATTTCTGGTTGTATTTCTTTTGCACATTATACAGGCTCTTGCAGTGGATCCTGGAGAGGTTTTCTCCAGCCTGTGAAATCCTCTTTTGAACTATAGCATCTCCCAGTTCCCAGACTGACAACCAGTGCTGGTACAAAATAAACAACAGTCAAACCACTTCCCCTGTTTGGAGGGATTCGTTCTGTGATAAATTTTAACATTAAAAGCTGCTTAGTGGCAGACGTAAGAAGGCCAGTCAGGACAGATTGGACAGAAGGCATGTATGTGGCTTGTAGCCACTTGTGTGTTTTCATCATGGTTGCTGGATAAAATTAAGATGGATGTTAATACGTTGCTTTCCTGAGGTTTCCAAAGGCATATTTGGCCTTCAGCTGGGAAAGAGCTCCCTGTGCCCGTCCTGTGCTGTGTGACATGGCAGACAAAGGAAACGTCTCCCTCGGTGCCCTTCTCATATTTCATATACAAGGAGGAAGACTCTTCTCACCACCAAATAATCTTTAATGTCTTTGCTTTCTTAATTTCTGAGAAAGTTTGGAGGTTATGTTTTCATTAACAACCCAATGAAGTCTGAAGCCTTCACTCCACACTCACTAAATCTCACTGAACTTAAAAGCAGCTCCCCAAGTGAAGCCAGACTAAAAACTGAGCAGAGTCTTTGGGATTTACTTTCTTTTTTCTAATTTTCCTATGACTGTCTGTGCCATTTCCCCTTTGACATGTTTTTCCATCTGATGGGTTGTTGTAGGAACGTTTTGCACTACCACACATCCACATGAAGAAGTCCAACCAAAGACCTAAGAAGCCTAGTGTTGGTCACTCTTAGCTGCTTTTGAGACATCTTATGGCTGTATTGCTCATGGCTAACATCTTGAGCCTGGACATATTGAGGTTAGCCAGAGACATGTAGTGACCCAGCTTCTTCACTCCCTGGAAGATCAGCCTGCAACCTTGGACTGAGGCAGAGGCTGGCAGCATGTCTTCTCCTTGCATTAGCAATCCTCCCCTTCATACTAGCTGGTTCTGTGTGAGCTGGCCCTGGCAAGATGAGCTCATGTAGAGGGTGCTGGAAAAGGACCAGTAATGCTGCTCTTTTAGCTGTCCCTTATCCTGATGAAGTCTGACAGATGCAGGGTTGCTGGTGGTGTGGTAGGTACTCCTTTGCTGGGAGGCGGGGTGTTGAACATCGTCATGACTGACAGCAGTCTCCAGGCTGTCGCTGCTGATGAACACCATCAGTGCCCCTCTTATACAGATGACTTACCTCTTCCCAGACTGCAGAGGAGGAGGCCCATGAAAAGCACCATCTCTTATAAGTAACTGCTCCTTTCAGCTTCAATGACACGTGGCATCCATCCTTGAGCTCTTCCAAAAACTCCCTCCTGGGACTATGCTTTCCCCATAACTTGGAGTGACATGCATCAGCAAGGAGGGAGACGAGGGTCTTGCTCAGCCTCAGTCCTGCCGTGTGTAAATGAAAAGGCTGGGGGTGGGGGCGGGAAGGAGAGGGCTGTGGCAGAGTAAATAAATTGCACCCTGCGTGAGTTATGCCAGTGGAGGTCCAGAGCGGTTCTACGGGCTTTCATAAATGGGAATTCGCCTCCTCGATCGCTCAGGGCAGCGCTGTCAAACAGTGTTGCCAGGCTTGTGCCTCATCCAGAGGCCTCGGATATTTCCCAAGTCGCCCCACTTCAATTTACTTTTGCAAAATGATTTTTCCCTTCTGGGGGGGGGGGGGGGAAGTGGAAAAGCAAGCCCAGAAAGCCCACCCGAGAGGCTGTGGGAGGAGGGGAGGCAGCAGGTGAGTGGGAAGGGATGGGAGGCTGAGCACAACAAGACAAGGGCTTTCACAACACAGGAATTCAGGCTCTTCCCCCCTCCACATCCCCCTTCGCACCCTTGTTTGAATTTAGCATGCGTCCTCCTATGGCATCGTAATTACTAAGATTACCAAATGAATCTTTTGCTTCTGTACACACCGGGCATTCAGCGGAGCTCTAATAGTTGTCATTAAGTTTTCAGGGAGGTGGGAGAAGATAGATTGAATGCGTGCACTCCAGTGCTGCGCAGAGCCCATTGATGGCTGCTGAGTAATGATTTTTTTCTAATTGGTGGAGAGCAGCGGCCCTAATGGATGTAGCCTCTCTGTGCATTTACACTGTCTCCTCAATCAATAACCCTCGCTGTGCCTGGCACAGAGGAGTTCCTGAAAGCCCCTTTGTAATAATGGATTGCTGGAGGTTACACAAACCACTGCCTCCCACTGAGTCAGCCCTCTGTCAGGCACCTCGCGCTTCTCCGGGGCCCCGGCTTTCCAGACGGGACACCCGCAGGGGGGCCCCTCGCCTCGGGTCTCTGCCCCTGTCCCGAGGCCACCGGCACCCCGCAGGCTCCCCGGCTGCTGGAAGGGTTTTGTTGCCTGCAGAGCCCATGCCGGCTCAGAGGAGTGGGAACAGCTGGGAAGCTTTTTATTGGCTTTGGCTTGGGAAGTTTGGCTTTTTATAGGAGGCTTTGTGGGGTTTGGGTTTTTTCCCCCTCTCATCTTCTTAAAGAAAAATCCACGGTAAGATGCTGAGTCTTCACTGAGGCTGAAATCTTTGAGAGGTCAGACCATGCCATGCCATGCCATGCCATGCCATGCCGTGCCAAGCAGGACCTTCGACTTGGCCAGAGCGTGAGCCCAGCTCAGGGAGAGTGAGCTTCGCCTCCCATTTAACCATCTTCCTGTGCCACAGGGTCCTTGTATCTTAGCCCTCGATGTGTGTGTGTTCCCCCCATTTTCTGCTTTCCTTTTTGAGGGACGACATGCAAGTAACAGTCACCAGACAGCTCTTGAAATTGAGCCTCAGCGGTGCATTTCCAGGATGTCTGACAGGTGGGGGGAGACATGAGAAAAGGGACCACAGAATTACGGAATCGTAGGAGTTGGAAGGGACCTCCAGAGAGCATCAGGTCCAACCCCCCTGCCAAATCAGGTTCCCTAGGACAGGTTGCACAGATAGGCATCCAGGTGGGTCTTGAATATCTCCAGAGAAGGAGACTCCACACCCCCCTGGGCAGCCTGTCCCAGGGCTCTGTCACCCTCACAGTGAGAAAGTTCTTCTACATGTTGGTGGGGAAATTCCTGTGCTCCAACTTGAGGCCGTTGCCCCTTGTCCTGTCTCCACAGACCACTGAAAAGAGGCTGGCCATTTCCCCCTGTGTCCCACACTTCAGATATTTATAACCATTAATCAGATCCCCTCTTAATCTTTTCTCAAGGCTGAACAGCCCCAGCTCACTCAGCCTTTCCTCACAGGGGAGATGTTCCAGGCCCTTAATCATCTTTGTAGCCCTTCTCTGGACTCTCTCCAGGAGATCCCTGTCTTTTTTATACCAGGGAGCCCAGAACTGGACACAATACTCCAGGTGGGGCCTGACCAGGGCAGAGTAGAGGGGGAGGATCACCTCCTTAGACCTGCTGGCCACATTCATCCTGATGCATCCCAGGATCCCATTGGCCCTCTTAGCCACCAGGGCACACTGCTGGCTCATAGCCAACCTGTCATCCACCAGGACCCCCAGGTCCTTCTCCGCAGAGCTCTTCTCCAACAGGCCATCCCCCAGCCTGTACTGATTCCAGCTGTTATTCCTTACCAGGTGCAAGACTCTACACTTGCTTTTATTAAACCTCATCATAGGGTATCTTAAAAGGGAGCTTTCAACACCATGCCAGCTTGGCCTTCCTCTTCCCCACACAAGAGAGCCTTTTTCTAGAAAAAAAAAAAGGGGGGGTGGATTTCCATGTTTTACTGAGATTTACAGATGGGTGAAACTTAGTTTCATCACCATTATTCTGTTTCTGGGGGCACTGTGTCCTCACAGCCCACTGCAGAGCACTTCCAAGTGCGAGCACATTGTCACTGTAAACTCTAAGCCCTCCACAGGAAAGGTGTCCATTGCTGGGACCTTTGGGAAGTGAATCTACCCTAGTTATGTGTCCAGATCCACATAACTGCGAGGTCCTAAGTGCCCAGTACTGTGTCTGCTTTTGTTGGTTTGCTAGCAAGGTTTTTATGTCTCATGGTGTGTCTGGGCTTTTGCAGCTGCACAACTCAGGCTGTAATCTACCCCAGTCTCTGAAAGGGGCATTAATGTGGGAAGGGGAGGGCTTGGGATTGCCCTGCTGGCATGGCTGGCTGTGGCAAGCACTGCTACGAATGGGATGGTCTGGATCTCCTCTGGCATTGAGGCAATTGGCATTTTCTGTTGCTTGGGAGCACTCAGAGCTTCTAATGGTCTCCAATCCTTCTGCTTGAGATTGAATGTGAATTTAAGGTCTGGCCCTGGTTTGCCTTGGTTAAAATCTGAAAACACTGAAGGGTAAGGCACAAGAGTTGATTTTGCTGGTGGGGAGATCTGCAGGGGCCTACACCCTAGCAAGTGGAGTGCCTATTTGGGACTGGTCAGCAGAAAGCACGTCAGCATGCAGGTAGCATGATCTGCCAATTCCTCCAGGGCAGAGATCTTAGCAAAGAGCAGGCCCCAACATCCCTGCATCACCTCCAGTAGCCTGGGAACACATCTGGGGACAGGAGGGCAAGCTGTGACTCTGCAGTGGCACACATGTCCTCACTTGGCGTGTTACCAGTGGACAACATTCCCCAGGGTGAAGATCAGCAGATACTGTTTCTACACTGTCAGTACACACCTTAGTTCCAGCTGAAGAAGTGGCAGGTAAAAGGGCTGTAGACGAAATATTATTTTTCATGGTTCGTGCCACAACAAGGAAAAGACTGCTGAATTGTTTTTAGGAGGTGGAAGTCTGATTCATCCTCATTGTCACTCCTGACTTTGTCTGAGTGCTGTGAGTGATTTTCTCTGTTTCACTGAGGGAATCAGTCATACCTAAGCTACTCTCTCACTGAGCAAGGAATGTCAGAGGGAGAGGGAGGCAGATGGCCTCAGTCCTCTGTTTTTCAGCAGTGTGTCGCTCCAGGATAGGCAGAATTCCAGGTTAGGGGAAGGTGAAAACTTCAGGATCTCTGTCCACACTGACATGCTAGAGCCCATGTACTGTAACTCTCTCATCCGCTGTGAGACCATCCCTCAGATCTTTCTGATCCTGATGCCTGAGATCATCCCTGAGATCATCATGTCACAGGATGAGCCAGCATGGTTTAGGGGCCTGGGGTGGCTGGGGTGCCTGCGCCCCAGGCAACACAGCACGCACAGAGGTCATGGAGGCATGAAACCCAGCCCAGCAAGGGAGGCACAGGCAGCATGCCTGCTGGTGGGGGTGGGGGGGGCGGTTAAGGCAGGGGGGTATTAAGAAAGAAGAAGGGGGCAGGGAGGGCCTTTTGGTAGAATAACCATGAGGGTGAGGCAGAGTGCAATAGCTGAGGCATCCCAGGCAGAGATCCACAGCAGAGGACAGCATATTTCCCTGCTGCTGCCACCCTACGAATGGGAACAGCGGGGAGACAGGCTGGAGGCCAGGGACAGCACAATCACAGAATCACAGAATCACAAGGTTGGAAAAGACCTTTAAGATCATCGAGTCCAACCTTTCCTGTCACATGCTAAACCATATCCCTAAGTACTTCATCTACCCTTTTTTAAAACACATCCAGGGAAGGTGACTCAACCCCCTCCCTGGGCAGCCTGTTCCAGGCCCCGACAACTCTTTCAGTGAAGAATTTTCTCCTAACATCTAATCTGACCCTGCCCTGGCACAGCTTCTTGCCATTCCCCCTTGTCCTATCTCCTGTCACCTGGCTGAAGAGACCATCACCCACCTCTCTACAACCTCCCTTCAGGTAGTTGTAGGTGGTGATAAGGTCTCCCCTCAGCCTCATCTTCTCCAGACTAAACATCCCCAGCTCCCTCAGCTGCTCCTCATAGGATTTGCCCTCCAGCCCCTTCACCAGCCTGGTTGTCCTTCTCTGGACTCACTCAAGGACCTCAGTGTCCTTCTTACAGTGAGGAGCCCAGAACTGGACACAATCACCTCCCCAGACCTACTGGCCACACTATTTCTGATACATGCAAAGGTAAACTGAGGCAGGCTTACAGAAAATCTGGGTGGCAACTTTAGAGGAAAGAGCGGGAGAAGAGGAATTAATTTTTTTTAATCTTTCACTCATGAAGATGTTTTAAAATACTTTTGTAAGCATTCTTACACCTTAAGCAAAGGGACAGTCACTTCAGCAGTGTAATTTATGCTGGAGAAGGGAGCTGTGCCTGGCGAAGGGCATCCGGAGATGCAGATGAGCCCACGTCCAAACCAGGGAAGACCTGGTGATGCCCAGAACTCTGTCTAGGGGAGCAGGGGATCCCTATAAGGGACTGCTGCAGGATGCCTTCCCGCAGGATGGGAGGCATCAGGAAGAAGCACAGAGGCCAAATCTGCCCAGGGGACCCTCAGCACAGGCAGCAGCTGCCTGACCCTGCAACAGACCAGCAAAGGACACAGAGAAGAGTACTCAGGGCTGCTGCTAGACAGGGCTCCCCAAAGGGGAGGGCTATTAATAAAACATCTAGACCAGAAAAAGCACCTTAGCTGGCACAGAGGAGAAGCCAAAGCAATGGCAAAGGAGACACAGACAGGAGCAGGATTTGGCCCAGCTGTCAGCCCTGACTTGGCCGTGCTGATGGTGGAAAAGGGAAAGGATCTGCCTTGTTCGCTCTCTCTGGCATAGCTCTGTTAACTCATCAGTGTTGGGGGAGTTTAAATACGTAGGCTTTCAGAGCAGGAGCACACTTCACCTACCACACAACGGGTGGGTAGGTTAGAGCACCTCTGAGCCCCACCTCCCATCACAGCAACGGAGATCCTTGCTGTGGGGCTCACTGGTGGTCTCGCAGCACAAAGGGAGCACAAGATCACGGGAGCCGCGGTGCAGCCTGAAGGCATCCAGCCGTTCATTTATGCTGTCGCTTCCGCACGATCCACTTACTAGCAGGTGGCTTAGATAAATCAAACTGGAAACACTGCCATAAACTGCACTTTCTGCGTAGTTTTTCGAACCAGAGAAAACCCCGTGGACTCTGCTGGGATGCTCAGCTGAGGAGGGATTATGACAGCTCAGGCAGAAGTGTTCGTGCCTCTCTTTTCCTGCTGCTGTTTTCCTGCAGTGCACCCTTTCAATGCAAGAAGAGCCTGCCTGCTTAGCTGAGAGGCAAGTCAGCAGTGTGAAGCAATGCAAGATGCCTTCTCTTGCTCCTGGCAATAAACTTTTAGTCATTGTTTATTTGCAACCCTTCTTAATCTAGAGGCAATCATCTTTGCTTGGGAAGCGTAGCTTGCTCTGTGCTTATAAAAAGCACAACCTCCTCACTTGCATTTGTAATTTCTCCCCTGCCCTGACAGCTCCTCAGGGACTCCAGACCTGTCCTCTGCAGCTTCCTTTCCTCACTTGGCTCATGCTTTAGGAAAGCAATGTCTGCTTTGGATTTTAATATCAGGCAAACCAGATGAATCAGAATCTTTCCAAACTGTCCCTCAGAACAAGCCCATATTCACATCATTTCAGTAAAAATCCTTACAATCCTTACCCCACTCCTATTGGGGGTGGGGGACACATGACACAGACAACGACACAGCACACACACACACAAACAAACAAACGAAAAAACCCACAACCAAACAGGAACTGTCTGAAAGAAAATTGCCACAAAGGAAAGGAGCGAGGGCTGAGTTTCTCTGATGGAGTGATACACCTTGCATGAGAATTTATTTCAGTATGCTTCTTCAGCACACACCAAACTCCCAGGAGGGTGTTTCAGATCGCATTTCCTAAATTTCCTGATTGGAACTGAGGGTTGCATTTACTTGGCATTTTCCTGTTGTTTTGTTTGGGGTCCTGCTTAGTTTCTGCCCTATGTGCCTCGCCTATTCCCCAGTCCCCTCACCACAACTCAGAGAGATAAGGAAATACCAAGGATGTGCCAGTGACCACAGCTCCAGAAAACTTAATTTCTGCCCCTCTCCCAGCAGGAAGCCCTCACTTCTCAGAGGTTTTACCCAGTGCATAGCTATTTACATCAGTCAGGAGTTCAAATTGTTTTTCCAAAGCAAGTTCTTATTATAGCTCAGGGTAAAGCCTCCCCAAGAAAAGCAGAAACATCTTTTCAGTACTTTCCAGCTCTGGAAAAAGCAGGTAAACTGGGCCCTCGGATAGTCTCCAGAGTCTCCTAGAACATATTGTTAGCCAGTCTTCAAAGGAGCCAAGGGATAAACATCCTGGGTGAGTTTCGGATGCGCTCCCTTGACATGCACAGCAGCTTGCATTGTGTACACATCCATGGGCCACAGAACAGCAGCACCCAAGGCTCATGGCTGGCCTGAGGGTCTAGGTCCTGGCACATCTTCCTGCTTTCTCCCCAGGGTACTTTAATTTGACACAAGACAGTTTCTTCTTTCAAGTGCCACTTCAGTTCATTCTTGCTTCCTTCGGGCTTTTCTTCAGCTGGTGTAGGAATGCAGCAGCAAATGACCGTGTTTGATTATGCATCTTGGGGCAAAGGACCAAAATGGTCTTTAATAAGCCATCGCCTGTGCCAAAAGCAGCCACATCAAATCCTGTGAAATGGGCAGTCGCTGCAACAGCGATAGCCTGAGCTGCTATGGTGGTGGCAGGACGACAGCCGATTGTCTCTTGGCTAAGCCAGGTTCAAGAGCTTAAACATGGCTTCAAGCTCTGGTAGCATGTCTTGGAGGCACCACGTGCCCAAGCATCCCAAGGGCAGCAAACCCCCCTCGCATCAGTTTCTGCCACCCAGTCTGTGAAATGGTGTTGTATCGGCTCCAAGAGCAAAAGGGGAAAGAGCGAGCGAGAGAAAGAGAGATGTTCACTCAAACTGGCAGCTGCCTTTTGTTTCGCAATGGCAGCTGCCAGCAAGAGACAGGCAGGGCAAGGGAAAAACACACAAGAGCAACACACTAGATGCAAAGCGTATTACACGCTAGATTTAAAATAAAATAGCATGCATGAGGAGTAAATATTCAGCATAACGCATGACGACTCAGCCCCACCATCCTCCTTCCGCTTCCTAGGAGCTGTGGGACTGCACCTCCCTGGGCTGTGCTGGCCATCCTGGGAGAAAAGATGCAGGCAACAAGGAGAAATATCACTTGGGTGGAGAAGAGTAGTCTGTGGATGATCCTGTAGAGTGGGCTTGTCGTTTCTCTCACTTCTGACAGCTCGTTTGCTTCCTTCCCTCACAGGACTGGATTTCAGTCACTTTAATGCTTTTGGCAGGGTGACAGCTCTGGAGCCTGACCCCCCCTCCCTCTGCAGAAGAAGTGCTGGTGGCAGAGCTGCACATGACTCTTGTGCTCCACATCACCCCTCTGACAGCCTAGCTGCGGCACAGCACCCCCAGCACCACCTCCTGCCCTGAGGAAGCCCTTCGCCAGGGCAGGATCTGCTTTGCAGCATCTGCTGGGGGCTGGGCAATGCTGGACAAGGGTCGTATCTGCAACATTGAACATCCCCTGGCCCTTCGCCTTCCCGTTTGCCTCAGTGCTGTTCCTCAGAGAGGCACGTCAGCAAGGGCGGGCACACGTTTCCCAGCCCTTTCCCAAGCACAGCGTTTGACAGCGTAGTGAACCTGGCTCTGGGCTCCCTGGGACCGTAGCAAAAACACTTTGGCCACGTGGCACTCACTCCGCTGGTTTAAATTTATTTTAATGGTTCTGACAGGCCAACTTTGTACCAGCAGCTTCTTCTGCCAGATCAGATATTGTTTACCCGCCCCACTTTAACTTTATGCCATGTTCAATATCTTCTCTCCGCACCAAGCTCACTTTGTGCCAGATCAGGTAATGTCTGTCCTCCCTCGGCCAGCGCAGAGCGTGAAGCTGGCATGCATTCCCTGGACTGATTCAGCAGGAGTGCGAGCACACACCTGCACCTGATCCAGACCGCGTTCTTCCCATCGCGCAGTCTGCTGGTGCGCGGATCTGGCATTCACTGTGGGGTGAGCATGGCCTTGGCATGCTCTGGCAGCTGCCAGGGACAGCAGGCACACCGTGGAAGCAGGCCTCCAGGCTGCCCCCAGCCCCGTCCAGAGCAGCAGGAGTTTCTGGTAGCTGTAAGGACGGTGCTGGGACACCGGTAAGCCATGCATGAGCCATGAACCTGATAGCATGTCAAGGTAGAGGGGGCTGGAGAAGGAGGGGAAAGGCTGTGCTGTTCTTACTTCAGGTTAGAAGAGCAGGGAGGTAAGATGAGCTTTACCTGAGGCTGAAGTCAAGTTGCTAGCCCCCTTTAAAAAGGAAAAAGAAAGAACGCAAACCATAAATAAAACCAGGCTACTGTGATTTTCCTGCTGCCTTTACTCACTGGAGCTAACTCCAGTTAGTCAAGCCACACTAAAAAACCACCTTTCCTCTATTTACTCCTGATCGGGGAGTGTAAACATACCTGGAGCAGGTCTGAGCTCCTTTTCATGCAAGGAAATGTTTCAGATGAATCCAAGGAACTGGGGCTTTTTTGAATGTGAGGTAGAGAAAGAAACATATTGTGTGAAAGCAAAGTGACTCTGAATGTGGCTGCGGAGATAAAACGGGGTTTTCAGCTCCGGCATGCAAGAGCCGCATTGCTCAAAGACAGCGTTTTTCTATTTCATCTTCTCTCTGTTTATTTTAAGTGAAGCCCTTTTTTATCTCCTTTTTTAAAAGGTTTTAATCTTTGTATAGAACATACTCCATGACCCTGACAGAGGAAAAGCAGCAAAGTCCTACCTCTATGAATCACACCGAGTGATCAAAGTCAACACCGTGTGAGCAGCGATGGAGTTACTCCTATTGCCACCCATTCCCGGCTTTGGCAGGCTGCATCATTCGTCCTGTTGATGTATCAGGATTTCATACACTATGAATATTCACCTTGCATATCAAATTAACCAGGTGAGAAAACACAGGTTTGTTTTGCATGTTAACTCTGTGTTAACGCTGCCCCTAAGTGGTTAAGTTGGTTTATTGCAAGTTAATTAGCCCTCATTTCAGGCAGTTATTTATTTATTTGAGTGAGACGGTCGTGGGGTTTTTTTCAGCTTCGTGACTAGGCCTTGCCTCTCGTTCCTAGTTTGTGTTTGCATCCTGCTCTGTGTGGGCTGCACATAACCGCAACGTGTGCACTCAACTCAGCTTGGGAATCACGCACACAGGGAAACATGGATGCCTACTACGTGTTTATTACTCAACCCAAGAGCGGCTGTGATCCTGTTAGCAGGCTCCTCTCCCTCAGCTCGTTTTAATTAGCATTTCAAGGGATGCTTGGTACAGCAAGCTGGTGAAGTTATGATGGGCTGCTTTTTGCATCTTTCCTCCTGAATTAATGTACTGCTTCATGATCATTTCATCACCCAGGCGCAGCCTTTTCCCAGCTGCCTTGGTATTTAATCCCCATGCTCCCATCCTTCTGCATGGATCTGTGCAATGCGCCAAGGTCACACCTTCTCCTCTTGGGGTAACTGGTTACTGTTGGAGGGGTACATGGGTGTGGAGATGCCAAGCAGCACAGATGAAGCATGTCATGGGGCCTTGCGCATCCCTGCTTCTCAGCATGTGCCCCTCCACTGCCCCTGGAGAGAGGCAGGTGAGGAAGGAGGGCAGCCACGTGCACTTCACCAGCTCTGAAGGGTTTCATGTTGACACAGGGGACTCAGTGAATCCTCCAACCAAATGACAGCTTACTGACACGCTGGGCTCCAAGGTAGCTTTTAGAATCATCCACCATGGGCCTACTTGCTCCCCAGTTCTGTCTTCAGTCACCAAACTGCTGCCCAGAGTGTAGTAAGCAGGCAGACACCATGACCCCCTCAAAGTCCAAACCTCTTCTGCTCCTCACGCTATTAGAGAGCTGAGTCGCTCAGGTTCAAGCAGGTTTTCATTCCTGAAGTGCTTCAGCTCCCTTTGGAACAGTGTGTAGCAGAAGTGCACCTTGGTGCTGACCCTGCCTCTTTCTCCTCAGGGATCAGGGTCTGAACAGGCAGGGTTAAGCCAGCAGCAGGCAGAGTGCTGTGTGGACACACTGGGCTTGACCTCCAGAGACCTGGATTCAGATTCGCAGTCGAGTCTCAATCTGAGGAAAGCAAACCTGGTTAATACTGCAGTAGCAGATGCCTGCATGCCTGCACTGCACCAGGCAGCTTAGCTATCCATCCCTGCTCAGGCAGTGTTTGCAGCTCGAGGAGAGGAAGGTGAGGAAGAGCGTGGGGCCGTGCAGCTCAGGATACCTGGATACAGTGGCAGAATCTTTCTCTTGATTATTAGCCTCTTCTTTCCTTGAAATTAACATCTAAGACACAAAAAACACCCAGAGCGTGGTGAATCTTCAGGAAGATTTCCAGGCTTCAGCACGGAGCACAGGCTGCTTTTCCGTCATGCCGCCACTGCCCTTCACCTTGAATGAGCAGCATTTTTCTCCTCCCCGCTTCGCTCCTCGGCGCACAGACCGCAGCCTGGAAAGGCATCTCACTGCCTCCTCGCAGCGCATCCCAGTGCCGCGGCTCAGAGGGAGGTGTCCAGCCCAGCGAAGCAGGAGCTGGGGAGTGCGATGTGGGTGAGCAGGCGCCCGTCCTTTCCCCAGGTGCCTGGCTCCAGCCGCTCAGCTCTGCAGCTCTGCAGGAGCGAAGGGCTGCCTACATCCTGGCCTTGCGCAGCGCAGTTGGACATGGAGTTAAGGAGTCCGGACGCTGGGATGCAAAAGGAGCCGTGACAGCGTGACTAGAGATAGTTCATCTGAAAGGGGCTTCGGGAGAGCATCGCTGATGGCACATTTACAGGGTCCCTGCTTCTCTGCCTCTTAAAAACCTACCACCGTATCTCTTCAGCGCTATGTTTTTAACCAGGGCTGAGAAAGTCTGCATAAAAGCGCAGGGACTACCTTAAATACCCCTAACCAAGACTTCTTAAAACTCCTATTAAAATACAAACACCACGGCAGGCTGGAGGTCTACCCAGTGGCCAAATAAAAGCCTGCAGGTGCCCATTAAAATTTGACAACTGGCTGATACCAAAGGCAGTATGGATCCAAAAGACAGAAACAACGTGACCCTCCCCACATAGCAGACTGGGGTTATTTCTCACCCTTTTGAAAGAGGGCTTCACTGCTTTGATGCCATCCTCTCCCCAGGGGCTGCAGAAAGGGGTTGTCGGTGGCCCAGTGAGCTGCTCAGGACAGGCAAGCCGCAGGGGCTGGGGGCTGCACAGCCACGGCCCCTCACCATCCCCCGGCCCCGCAGCCAGCACTGGCAACCCACCAGCCTCGGCCAGGGACCTCCCCACCCAGGACCATGGCTCAAAGCCTGGCACCGGGATTCGGGCCAGCGTGATAAACAGCAATTTATCTGCTTTTGCTGCCTTGATGATGTCCGCAGGCACTTTCCAAGCTCTTTATCTGCTTTCTCAAATAAATTAATAAATAAAAGACAGAGAGGCTGGAAAAAAAGGACAGAGAAAACGAGCAGATTTTGATCTAGTAAGCAATTTAAATCTGGGCTGGCAAGCTGCATTCGTTCATTCATTAATTCAGTCGTGTGCTCAGGAAACCCCAGCAGGACTCTCTTCCAGCGCAAGAACTTCCAACTGTGAAATAAACCCCGCGTAACCAGATGAACTATGAGGTATGTATGAGCCAGGTTTTAGGCATTAATTCAAGCATACTTTCCCTGCGTCGCACATTGCCAGAGCCTGATTTCTGGATCAGGTGTTGCTCACTAGCAGGCATAAGCTTTCTGAAGTTTCCCGTCCTCTGCCTCCCCCTGTATTGCTGGTCCTTGCTCAATAAATAAAAAAATATTATTATATGTACTGTCAGGGAGTCTTGATTCAGCTGTTAATAGCAACGTTATCAATACCTTGTCTTTCGGTCTCACATAACTCAAAAGTGGCTGAACGGTTTTGTTCTGGTATTATGAAAATGAATCACTCCTGGGTTTGAGCCCAAGCATAGAAAATCTCACCTTAAAACTTCAACATTCGTAAATTCAGAATATATTTAGCGTGCAGAAACTGATGGGCAAGATAGAAATCTCTGCATAAGCTAAGTGCAGTCTTCCACCTAGCAGGTCTGTGCTACACTGAATCACCGGGTGATTACTGTCTGTATGGGTGACTTCAATTATAGTATTATTATGTTATTTATCATTTGACAAATGAAGCAGGACAGCGGCCCGTTTGCGCCGGGTGCTGTGCAAACATTTGGATGTGCTCAGACAAGATCCCGAGGACTATCCATAAAGTCAATGGGACATGAGTGGAAATCTGCAGACAAGGACCCCTTTCCATGAGCAGGCTGATCTCATACCGCCATAGCGAACGCTGCAGGCTGGCTTGCCAACAAACAGCCTCTCCCAGCTCCCAGATTGTTCTGTGTGCTCCCCTGTGGCTTGAATATAGAGGGAGAAAGTCAAATGCATGGATGCATTTGTTTTAAAAGTGGGGAGTGAGAGGGCTTGGGTTGTTTGGGATTTTATTTTTTTAAGACAAAATCTTCAGTTGTTCTGGCTCTCAAACATTTTTATTATTATAGCCATCTAAAGGATGGTTTATGATGTAGTTAAAATTCATGTATAGCCTCTACTGCTATTTCAATACTTTATTTAAATATCAATTCTTTATTTGCTATGGGGAAATCTAATACGTGATAACAGTAATGCGCCAGTCATAAAGCAAGCTGTGATTGTCCAGATGGTACCAAGTTGTCCCTTCCTTCCTCAGGGGGACAAATTTTAAACCAAAACTTAGTCACTCTGTTCTCCACTACACAGAGTTGTTCAGGCTGCCAGGACCTTTGTCATACCTGCTCTGCAGATGAAAGTCTTGACTTCCCATGTTTATCACTCCGGCACCTTTCAGAGATGTGAGCTCGCCTGTATTTTCTTCAGCAACCGCCTTTGCACGCATGTATGTGCCTGCTGCCTGTCACTCTGAAGCCTGGAGATAGCCACTTATTCCCTGGCCCAGTTAATTCCCAAGCTTTCATCGAAATGGAATTCAGAAACGCAAAGTATTCCTTCAGCATGGCCCACAAATCCCGCTTTTTAAATCGGATCTTCCTACACAAAGTCGCTGTTTTTCTGGTGACATGCAGCCACTCAAGAGCCACGTCACAGACAGAAGGGTTGAAAACATGCAAAAAACCCTCTTACCTTTCCTCCCATCTGGCCCAGCCAGGGAAGGAGAGTTCACAGGTTGGAGGATTTATCTTCATCAGAGACCACCCGTGCTATTTATCAAGTTTAAGTCTAAATAATATCTTTAAATATGTTTAACTTGTTAGTAATGAAAATACTTAACTGACAATGATTTTGGAGCTACATGTTGCTGAATAAAAGCTTTTGCTCCTGAGCCGTCAGATGAAATGCGAGACCATGCTCAGACACTGGCTGGGATGAGAGTCTCCACAGTGCATGTGTTAACATTGCAGTGAAAAAAGCAGTCTCATCCCACAGACTTTAAAGCATACATGTGGCTTTTTGGTTCTTAGACACCTGTAAGCATCATGTTTTCTCATACAAATACCTGCTTTCTGCTTTCACAAGACTTCAAGGGACAGCAAAATTGCTTCAAATCAATTTCATCATGTGAAAAAAACAATTAGCAGTGCTTCCAGGAGGGGAACATTCTGGGTATTCATCATGGATTCTGCAGCCGCAAACAGACCACAAGCACTTTTCCCTCTGACAACAGTATTTAGAATTATATATTGTATAATATCCTGTAATCATAACTTTCAAATACAAATCTTTATAAATTCCATGGGTGAGGGACATAAGATGGCTTTTTGCTCTAGGGTATAGGCACTTGGGAGATAAAAGACTAGGAGCACCAGAAATACTTTCCCTCTGCCTGTGCTGAAGTCAGGTTATACTTCAAGATTTTTTTCCTCTCAAGCTTCATAGGATGAGCTTCTTCGGCTTCTCCTTCCAGAGCAGGTTTGACAGATTGCAAATCATTCTTCCAGACATTTTTAAACCCTTTCTGCTTTCACAGCAGCCTTTGCAAAGCAGCCCAGGAGGGGAGATGGAACTACACCCTTGTCCACCTTTACCTCCTCCCATGAGCAAGCGCTGCCCAGTGCAGCACAGGAGCTCCCATTTTCCTGATTCCCAACAGCCACATACAGCTCCCTGCACCAACAGTGCTCAACCTACGAGCGGACATTTGCTCCCATTCACACCAGAATAACCCTCTTGGAACTGGTGGGTAGTTACAACCTTTTTTGCAATCACAGCCCATGTATCCCTCTCAGAGCTGCTACTTTCAGAAATTCAGCCTCCCTGCTCGAGACATGTGACCAAAGGTTTTCCTTCTCCCCTTGCTGTTTCGGAGCCGCCCGGGCTGTGTAAGCTCACTTCACCAAGGCAGATGCTCTGTAGAACTCCCTGGTATCTCCATTCCCTGTGCCAGCTCCTACCTGCGCCACTGTGATTTTCTTTCCCTGACACACAAGTCGAAGTCACCGACTTCAGTAGTCAGATTGCTGCAAAGAGGAGCAGAACATGACTTTGTCCTGTCAGCAGGTGAAAGCAGGCAAGGTTTCTTGATGCTCCTGCTGCAAGGGGAATGGGCTGCTTCTGCTGCAAGGGGAATGGGCTGCTTCTGCTGCAAGGGGAATGTGTTTCATGCAGTTCAAATCCACCACTTAGCTCTGCAACCCCTGGAATTCAATCCTCAGATTCAAACACAGCAATGGAGGTCCAGGATACAATTCTCTGTATGACTCCACTTCAGAATACGTCCGAAAAGGCAGAGACTACATAAGAACAGACGATCACATGTCATTTTGATTATTAATGCTGATTTCCTGAGTTCCCCACCAACAGCCGAGACCTTGAGTGTAATGGCTAAGATCTCTGGCAGAGCATGATGCAAGCCCAAACTCTCGTTTCAGCACATACCTGAGGACCAGATTAACTCAAATCCGTGTCTCAACACTGCTACCACATCCCAGGGACAGCAGCTCTCATCCCACAGCCCCAGTCTCAGGAAAGGTTCTGCGTGTTATTTCCTTGCAGGGTAGATGGGGACAAGGCGTATGCAGCACATCCTCACAGTACCAGGTTTGCTGGGATTGTGCAACGGCAGGAAATGCTGCAGAGCCATTAGTGTATTTCAAAATACATTATAAGCCACAGAATAGACTTCTTTTTTTTTTAATTCAATCAGAACCATAGAAAACGTGTATTTCAATTGCTTATGCAGACTGAAACCACAAAGATATGCACCAAACCTGTTAGTCTTAGTTTACATACCACCACCCCTTATCCACAAGGCATTACAACGTTTTGAGTTCGGAAGAACTCCAGAGAATCCAGATAGACCTCATCTCTTGATATATGGGCTTGCTTGTGAAAACTTCACTTTGGAGCCAAGAGAGATAGCCAGACATGTCCTGCATCCTAGGCTAATTGTACGAGACTATTATTTATTCCATTCGGTAAGTGTGCATCTGGTAGTGATGATTGCAAAGCCTATAAGAAGGCTGATACTTCCTAGCAAGTGACATTTTTATGGTTAATAGAAACTGTCACAGAAACCACTTGGAGGGGGATATGTACAGGCTTGATTTTCAACTTAACAGTAAATCACTTCAGATTAGAATTAGATATCATGACAAAATCCTTCATCCTGTAAATTTCCACAATGCAAGTAGCAGTGGCTCTGGGAGAAACTGTGATAAAACTAGAATAAAAGTTTCTCATTTGGTTTTGACATCCAGTGTGCACGAGATCGTGTCTTCTCCGTAAATGATACCGCATTACAAATGTGTCTGTTCTTTCACATCTCACTATTGTATTAATAATATGCAGTAGTCCTCCTTGTAGGCCAGGACTCCTTGGGCCAGAGGCAGTCCAAAGACGGAAAAGAGAGATGGGTTTCATGCTGCAGACATCACAGGCAGCATCATACCTGCAGTGCTGCCGGATTCTGAGTCGTGCCAAGTCCCTGCGAGCACAAATGAGTCACCCGCACCTAGTGGGGCTCATACCACCATGAGGACACATGGGCTGATGTCCTGGGTGAGGGTGTCTTTATCTGAACATTCTTATTCCTGGTTTGGGGCAGCTGCAGACTTCTGGAGTGCTCATGCCACCGCTCTCCTACCAACTGCACTAGCAACATCGAAATACCTTTGTGGTGACTGTAACGATCCAATGACATAGGTAAGACAAAGTCCGTGTGTGACGCAGTATCTTTTATTAGACCAACTGATAATAGACAACTGATAAATTAGACAAGCTTCTGGGCAAAGAAGACCTTCTTCAAGACTCTAAAAGCCACTTTTTGAAGTGCTTCCAAAGAAGAAACAACCAGCACAAATGACCAATATTCTCCTAAATATTAGAGCTCAGCTTTGCTCTTCCAGAAGGGGATTGAATTGGGGTTGGTTTTGCACCATCCACCCTTCAAAAGAGCTCACTGCCACCCAGCAAGTGCTGGGGCACTCCCAGAGCTCCAGAGCCCTCAGTTGTGTCTCCAAGCCAGGGTTTCCATTCCTCCCCCAGTTACACAGGTGCTCCTGGCCTGCCTGATGTGGCTCTCCCCTGGCTGGCTGCATGCATGACATGGGGATAAGACCTTCCTTCTGCCCAGCTTTGTCTTTTTCATGGAGCTGGGAAAGATCCATAGGGACACGGGGCAGATCCATAGGGACACGGGGCAGATCCTCAGGACAGTGTGCGGCCACCACCTTCAGTCCAAGCTTCTGCAATGTAGTAATAACATTCCCACATCCAAGACTTGGAGAAATTTCACCAGGGAAACCCAAATTCTCCACAGTCAGGAGAAAGCCCCGTGAGAAAACTGGGTGTGAAACCAATGGAAGATAGAAACCTAGGCGTGAAAATGCTTGGGATGGAGCGTAGCCATGGAGCAAGATTATATTCCATCTTGCAAGGGTCCCAGTACCTCCCTCCCATGGCCAAGGGACATTCCCCTGCTGCTCTCTTTCAACTGGGCTCCACTTCCAGCAGCGAGAAAAAGAAACCATTGCAACAGAAGCAACACTGCACTGCACAACATCTCTCTGCAGCCATCACCAAAGCACCAGTCACACACTATTTGCCACAAACTGGAGAATTCACTAAATCTGGCCTATTTTGAGTCAAACAGGGGGCAGTTCCAGCCCTCGTGAGGACAGCCCTGCCAGCTGCCCTCCCTCCTGCACAATAGAGAGAGGAAAGGGACATCCATCTCTGGCACGCAGGCCGAGAGCAGCCACGGCAGCGTGTGCAAGGAGACAGGTGGCCGGTGGGGAGCCACAATGGAAAGGCAACCGCACGGCACCTCTGGCGGAGCACAGGCGGGTGTAAAAGGCTGCGAGCAGCCTGAGCCAATTAATTTCCATATTCCCTTTTCAGGCAGATCTGGCAAAGAAGCGCGTTGCATTCAGTGCAGGACACTCGGTACAGGAGGAAGGGCCGGGGTGTGGGGGGGGTGGGGAGAATTAAAAGAGGGGGGGAAAAAATGATTCAGCAATCAGCAAATTCAGAGGAGGGGCGGGAGGAATGGGCCTGAAGGGATGAATCAGCATTGGCTTCAGGTGATGGAGGGAAGGAGGCATTTCTGCTCCACTGATTTGTGCAGCCTGATTGAAGCCAGCGCGGGTGCTGGCATTGCATTGGAATGGAACCTGCCTGATAGGCTGCAAACGCTACGAGGTGGGGAAATCCAGCAGTCACGCAGGCAATGTCTTTATTAAGTATATTTCGTGACCTCCCAGCTGATTGGACTTTTTTTTTTACTGACTTAGAGTAGATGTTATAGCTGTTATTTGGGGGGAAGGGGGAGGCTGTTGTGTGGGGGGTTTTATGCGTATGGTGACAGTGTGTGGGGTAGTGAATTTTAAGCAAGACTGCATGAAATTCAATCACTTAATCTTAAATTACAAGCCACTGGCTGCCAAAGCAATTTTTGAGATGGAAATTCTTCTGATTCACAGATTCCTTTGCCTCTTTTAAGGAACAAATGAGTAAACAAACTATGAAAATGTTATTTGCTTTTTCAGAATTCGCTAGCAGGGAAAGATTAGATTTTTTTTTCCTGTGGCATTTGGCAGTGCCTCCTTTTCCCTCTGTAGCAGGTAGCTAGGAGAATATGATTCACGATGAACAGATATCGTTTCCAACATTTCTCTATTGTATAACCAAAAGCTGAGCCTATTGTTTAAAATGTCGCAGGGATGTTAATTAAGGTATACCAGAAATTACAAAACCTATTCCAGTCCCTTTGAAAGCCCTGGAGGAAGAAATGGGCCAAAGATATTTTTAGAGGATATATCCAAGGGTTTGGCGATATTCTGAGAGTCCTTAGTCAACCAAGTAAAACCTCTCGGGATTACCCATGGATTACTCACACAAGTAATTGTTGCAGACTCAAACTCTTCTGTGCCCACTCTCTGGCAATCAAGTTGATCTAGGAAGAGCACTCTTCAAAGGAGATAAATAGCAAGGTATGAGTACTCCAGCGGGTGCTAGGAGGAATTAGACCTCCTGAAAACCCAGCCCTGGGTATCATGCCAGCACAAGACACCCAGGAGAAGTAGATGGGTTTAGGGATTCTCTCTCTCCCTCTCATTCTGGCTCTGGTCTCACTTCGGTACAAGTTGGAAGTCTACAGTTCTAGTGCCATGCATGAGCAAATGGCAGACAGTTCAGACCTGAATCCTTCCCGCAACCCTCCCTCCCCCTGCACACAGAAGCCCTCCAAGCGAAGAGCCGGGCTTGTCCTGTGGCTTGCTCTGACAGGTCGAGATAGGAAGGACAAGGCTGGATTGATGGTGCTGATCACAGACGGGGATCTCAGACCCCAAGGGCCTGGACTCAAACCCCACCTCACAGCACCCCAGGGTGGCAGGGCCAGGCGCCAGACTGTGACCAAGAATACAGGGATCTGGAGAAAGAAGTAGGGAAGAGGTGCCTGCTCCTCTCCGGGGATTTGTGCCTGTAGGACCAGCACACTTTTCTGCTTCACTTCATGGGGCTGTAATGAGGCCAACCAGTGTAGCAAAGGCTGTGGGGCACCCAGGTTCCCTGCTAATGTTAGGGCTACAGAAGAGCCTTTGGATCAGGCAATATTTCACATAAGCATAAGCAGAGAAGAGAGAAGGTGCTAACCACCAGTGCACTCCTTCCCTCACATGAAGTCCCCACAGCTACCTGGTTTCTGATTTTCTCTCTTTAAAGGAAATAAAAAACAGTGTTCTGAGGAATAAACATCATGAACTGAGCTATTACAAGAGATTTTTGTGTGTTTGTTTGTTTGTTTTCTAGATACATCAGACCTGCCTAAGACAGTCATACGTGGTCACTGTAGTGTAAAATTATTCTCCCAAAGAAATAATTACCAAGCAGGTAATCTTCTCTTAATAAATGATATGTGCGTGATCATACACTTGTCTACATTTTATTTAACCCAGAAAGAAGGTTGCAAAACAAACGAGGCTTTCCTATTTCCTACATTCCTTTATATTGCGAATCAGGACATCCATGCATTATCAGGGCCTGCTCAAAATGGAGCCGCCTTTAAAGCGGAGTCTGTATTGAGGATTATGTCTGGATTATTGCCGAGACATCATTCTGAATTGGAGCTAAGCATTTACCCAGAAATCATTTGTAATTCCAGTTGCCCCTTATTTTGGCTAATAACGGCTGTAAGGACAATTGGATCAGCGCTGTGTACCTGTCAGCCACACCGAAATTCCCCGTACAGTCCCGAATTGTGTGCTGCATGATTACCAAGGGAAGCTCAGCACTGCGCCTTATCTCTTTTATAAATCCTCTTAATGCGGTTGCTGCCGGATCCCCTGCACACCACTGAGTCAGCACCTCCTGTCAGTCACCCGGAGGGGAGTTCTGCCTTGGGATGAACTGATTCAGCAGGGCTGGGGACCTCCGCACCGCAACACTGGCAGCTGCCTGGGGAAGGAGGATCCACACAAGGGGATGTGGATGCAGGAAAAACAATGCGGATGAGCGAGGGAGGAGAGAAAGAGCCAGAGAGTGAGGAAAAGACTGCCCAGCATCAGTCCCTACACATGCTGCTTCCAAGAGGGGCTTGCAGAATACCCTTCCCCACAGGCAGGAGAAACACAACCCACCCTCCCTGTCTCCTCCTTGCTGAGGGCAAAGGAGACTGACAGGGCCCGGCTTCCCAAACAGGGCAGGGGGCCCAGCTCACCCACCCACACCAGGGATCCCTTCACCGCAAGCAGGCCACACACCGATCCCACTCTGAAAAAACAACTTTTTCCAAGCCGCAGAAGAAGGATCACTAAAAACCTCCAGCTACCACATCTTCCCACCACAGCAGCGAGGGGGGTTTTTTTAAACAAAAAAACTCTCTGATTGAGAGAAGGGGGGGGAAGTTCCTTGGGTTTTATCCATTTTGCATGCACATAAAAGATGAACTTCCCTTTGGAAACAAAACGCACAGAGTTGCAGTTTGAAAGGGGCCTCAATTTGGCTTCGACCGGGTGCAACTAATTGCAGTTGCGAGCGCCAGCAGGTGCGAGCAGGCAGCTGAAGAGCCCTCCCCCCGGCCCTGCCTGCTCCTGGCAGGCCTCTCTAGCGATGGGACTGTGGCCGAACAGGGTGTTTGCACCATCTATTTGTCTGTTTCATTTCTGAGTGGTATATTAAATGTCAGCAGGGCTGGAGAAGGCCCTTGGAGGCCCCAGAAGGCCCCAGAAGGTTCTTGGAGCCCCTTGAAGGCTCTAGAAGGCTGGTGAGGCCACCCTGGATCAGGGTGACACCACACCCCTTAGTATGTCCGCTCCTCTAGCTGTGGTTTCACTGAGCTCTGCCCAGGCCCTGCATCCAACACCACCACCGTGTTGACAGGATCACTGCCACAGCAAATCTGCAAAAGCCTCCAGCCTTTCTCTGCTTTCACCCCTTTCGTGACCAGGGAGAGGCTGGTTACACCCTCTCTCATGTGCTGGCCTCCCCTCTGTCCACTGCCTGCCTTGAACTCAACTGAGCAGCCAATGGGGCCTGGTGGCCACAGCCTCCCAGCAGTGGGCAGGATGGAGCAGGGGCACAGCAGGGGTTTCACCAGGAACAGTGCAAGTTCTGGCCAGGGTTCCATCCATCACAGGCCCCCAAGCCAGCCAGTGTGCCTCCCTCTTGCACCCTGCACCTGAGACTTCATTGATGCTGGGCTGTTTGTTCCCTTAGATTAAATGCCCACGTGGAGTTGACAGCGGATGGTAGCAGTTCCACCTACTGTAGCTGGTGGTCCAGTTCCTTCACTGCGGCTCCCCAGGAAAACACCACTACAGATGGGGGATGCTTCTTCCTCTGCTAATTTTTAGGGTGCTCCTTGCCCCAACTAAATTCAGCACGGCCACAGCAAGAGGAACGCAAAGCACACTTTATCAGTATCTTTCCTGAAAGCTCGTTTTGTCTGCAGTGCTTTTAGCAGGGCAGACAATTACATTTGCTGTCTTAATTCTTTCATTCTTTTTATGTCTTTCAAGAAGTAACTGAATCACCGAGATAATGCACAGGCTTTCACGAAGGGGATCTATGATCCCATCGCCCACACCCTTCTCCTCCCACTCTTACCCATTTGTCCCCTTACTTAACAGCCTGAGGTATGAAACGAAGAGCACAAGCCAGTTTGGGCAGGCGCTGAAGGTTTCCTGCACGGTGCCTAAGTACTCTGAGAGCCAGTGATTCGCAGGGGTGCAGATTGCAGAGGCAGAGTGAGCCGGCTTGATTTACTACCCTGAGCCCCTGAATAATACATGCAATAAAGGACATCTCTGAATTCATTCCTGAATGAACTCCAGCATGTCTTTGGCGGGGAAGGGGGAGTGGAGTGGGAATCCAATACTGATTTAAAGTTGTTGGTGATAGTCCCCACAGTCCTCAGTAATTAGTTCCACTGGTTAATTACCCTCACTGTTAAACATCTGTACCTTATTTGTAGTCAAAATTTGTCTGGCTTCCAACTTCCAGTTGGATCATATTATCGTTGCGTCAGCTAGATTGAAAAGCCTTCTATTATCACATTTCTCTTCCCCATGTCAGTACGTAGAGACTGTGATCAAGTCGTCCTCTCAACTTTGTCTTCGTTAAGCTAAACAGATGGAGTGTCTTCTCCAGTCTGTCACTTCAAGCCGCATTTTCCAGTACTTAGTCATATTGTTTTGTGGCCTTTCCTGTATTTGTCCTCACATCATCCCCAACCTTTGTGAACTGTTAGCTACATCTTTTTCGGGGTCAATCCTCTCTAGATCTTGAGTTCCCTGCAGTCCCAGGACTGTGGTCTGCATTCTGTTTCTGGATGTAAGTCCTAGTGATCAACAGCAGAGACAGATACACTTTTGGCTTTGTACCCATCTCATATAAAGCGACCCAGACCATAGTTGGTGATCTCTCTGTTTCACTCTTCTGCTGGCATTCCCACTGTTGAGGAGTTTTCCTCATACATGGTGCTACTGGACATCCACCTTTTTCTTCCCCTCCCTTTCCCTCCCCTTCCCTCCCTTTCCCTCCCTTCCCATTCCCTCCCCTCCCCTTCCCTTCCCTTCCCTTCCCTTCCCTTCCCTTCCCTTCCTTTCCCTTCCCTAACTTTCTGAGGCAGGGGATAGGAACTGGCATGAGGATGGGACAGAATAGCACTCAGCTTTTACCTCTGCTATACAGAGGCCTAATCTGTGCCACTGCAGTCCATAATCACTGTATTAATGAGAAAAGCAGTTATCCTTAGGGGTGCAGTGGGTTCTGGCGTCACCTTGCCCCAGTGTATGGCAGAGATACGCTGCCTAGCAGTGAGTGAACTGGTTACCAAAGGCACGGCTGCATGGCAAAGCCCGGCCAAAGCACACCGTGCTGTTTCTCAGGGAACCAGCCCATGCACAGGGGGATGTTATTTCTTCTTAAACAGTGCTCACTGGCTGATGAATCAGCATCTCCTGTGGATTCCCAGAAAGCAGTAAGCACACTGCTTATGCCACGCAAGCTACTTCAAGGAGGTGCCACCAAAAACAAAATATAGAGACCATTGGATTTTTTTCCTGAGGAAAACGTGGAGCAGCTTTTCTTGTGCCCACATGCAGCACAGAGCTGGAACTGTTGCTCCACAGCACAGGACACTTCTGTTTGTATAACTGCACACAACACAGGAACACATACAGAAAACAGGGGGTGCAGGTGGTCCATGGGTATCTGTGCCCATTTCCTGGCTCGGGGAACATGGCTGCAGTGTGATTTCCTGTGATTCCCAGAGCCTGTGTGATGAATCCTGAGCCGGCACCACCAGTAAAACATCACACAGCATGGTCAAGGTTTCCAGTCCCTTCCAGAATCTGGAAGTTAATGCAGCACCAGCTCTTCTTTCTTTCCCTTTCACTACTAAATTGCCTCGAAACTAGCCAAAGCTTTGCTTGCAACTGGAAGGACTTCTGTAGGTGTTACGGGATGATGGAAGAGAAGTGGTGGGCAGAAGCATTTCTGTGGCAATTGCCCATCACATAAAAATGCCTGAGGAGACCAGTGAAGGGCCAGCTACAGGAGCACATCCAGGCGCTGGGCACACTGCTGCTTTCTGCTCATCTTGATCCTCGGTTAGGGCAACAGCCATGTTGTAACTGGGGGTGACCTCTGTTTTGGGTATTGCACGTGGAGCCTGAATTGTGCTGAGCAAAGCCTTGGGACTACTTAAACGAATGGGAGTTTTGCCAGTGACTTCAATGGATCTATGATTTCACCACGACATCTGTCACACATTAGCTACATTGGTATTGATGTAACAGGCTGAAAACCAAGACCTGGCCTATGCCAGTTTAGAGCCAGTGGAGGAGTCCTGATACCAGTATTTGGGGAACAGCCAGACCCAGATACAGTACTTTAATTTTTGATATAATTGCAACCAGGCTTCGGGGTTGTGAAGCTTTTATTATCCTAGTAAAAATGATTCTCCCCCCCCAAAAAAAAAAATAGTTATACTGGCACAAAGCCATCTGGGAGGGAGACTTGGTTTTCATGTCACTGTGACTGGGATATATTGCCTAATTCACGAGTGCACCCTAACATCCATGTCACTGATGCTAACAAAGTACTCTGAACCAAATAAAAGTGCTACATCATTTCACTACTGCATGGACTGAAACATTATTTTTTATACTATTAAATATTATTTTCATACCATAAAATAATGTTTTAAAAAGCAATGTAAATAATGGATCACAGAGATCTAAATAACCACACACAAAAATCCAGAGTCTCTGCATAACCCTAATAAATACCCCACATATCTGGATGGAATGGCAGAAGCCTGGTAAATATTTCAGTTTTGAAACAGGGAAAATAAAGGAGTCCTGGCTTGAAAATAGCTTCTCCTTTCCACGATATTTTTTTCTCACAGTCCAAATAACAGAGTGAAGAACCCAATCCAATTCCCATAGGTCTCATTAATGAACCTGCAAAGGGAATGTGTTGGAATAGCTGAGGGCTCTCACTCCACTTAAAACATGTAACAAACCCAAAAAATTACTTATCTTTGCTGTTCCGAGGACACACAAAGTTTGTGCTCTGGACTGTGCAGCTGGAGGTTTCTGGCATAGATGATACACTAAGTCTTCCAGGCTTCTTCCTGCGCCCCTCACCAAGCTCTTGATGCAAAGCCAGAGCTGGGTCCTGCCTGCCCACAGAAGGTGGGAGGCCTCCTCCACGATAAGCGCCCTCCCTTCCAGCAAGGCCACTCATAGCCAGGCTGTGTCCAGAGGCTGGTGCCAGCTGCCCAAAGGGCTGAACTTCCCAGCTATCCCATGCTTCTCTAATCATGCATCCTCCACCTGGGGCTTTCTTTTATGAAGCAGATTGACAAAGGTTTCCACATCCCTGCTTCGATTAGACATGGGGCCAAGCATGGAGTGGTGTGATGTGCCGGTTGCTCTGCCCCATGGACTGGCAAGAGAGGCTGGGCCTGAGGAACACCTGGGTTTGCCCCCTGCTGTGGAGGGAGTGGGAGGCGGTTGCCAGGTACAGCAGCCAGTGTTGCTCAGTGCTTTGGGAGCTGTGGCCATTCATTCCGGGGTGCATGAATAGAAGATCCAGTTAATCCACCCAGGTGTGAGCCTCACCTTCTGAAAAGGTGCAGCCTAAGCCACAGCCTATTTCCCCAAGCTATTGCGTTCTGTCTGTATCAATTTGGCTCTTATGTCCCTAAGCAACACCAACATGGCTGATCCAAAACGAATTATCTGGGTTGGGGGTCCTGGCGCAGCACAGCACAAACAGAGGACCAGAGGCAAGCCTTTATTTTGGGTTCCTGCTATCTCAAATATACATGAGTGGAGCTAATTTTGTTCCAAAGAAAACAAAGATTGTTTTTCTCCTCTCGTGTCCTTCACATAGTCTGGTTCTGTTTACTGAGAAGGGGGTAACTCAGTCTTTTATCTAGGTCTTATTTAGGAAGACTGAACTGCTAGGTCCCTCCTGCTTCATCAAATCCAATCCCTTGCTCTTGCAAGCAATTGCATCTTATAATGCCCCTCATAAACCAATCAAGTGTTGCCTAAAAACTAGTTGGGTTTTTGTTGTTGTTGTTGTTATTATTCCCACTGCTCGTACTGAAAAGGTGCTCCAGAACCTCCTATTTCAGTCACGCATTTTCGCTCTGCACAACCACAACTCCAAATAAGGGAAGGCAGTCCGAAAGGAATAAATAATATTGTATGGGGAAGAAAAGCAACTAACCTACACATTATCATTAAACAACAGGACGTGACAGGCAGTGTAATGTTTCTGGTTTTGTTGTGAGTCAGGAAGATGAAGGTCATGTGATATCAGCTCTCTCTGCAGCACAATAAACCTTATTAACATTATAAGATAAAAATAAATATTCAACAATTAAGGGGGAAACGGGTCACACGTTTGCATCTGCTGGGGATTATTGACAGCAATCTGACATTACCGTCAGCTAAACCCACCGCTCTATTTTGTCCGGAGTTTCTAAAGCCATTATATAATGATCAGCCTAATAAAGTCTAGATTAGAGGCATTTCTCTTGTGTACAAAGAGGTTGGCTTTTGGGTTGCCTTGTGGAAAAGCAACATTATTCTTAGGGAGAGAAAGGGTTAGTTGTCTCTAACAGCGATCCGGATGAAAAATGTAAACTGTCTGAGGCCATTTCAGACCTCCGGCAATATTTTATGCTAACAGGTTTATGTCTGAATTAACAAAGTTCTCTAACCACTTAGTCTGTTAAAATGCAGTTATTTTTCCCCCCTTGCTAGGAAAGCATGTGCCAACCTAAATTTGGATTGTATTTATTACCATTTGCAATCACCAGGTGTCAGAGGCCACGTGAATCCTGTGAGTTTATCTGATTTGAGTCTGGAGCATCCAAATGTACCTTTCAACTTGTTTCTTCATGCTGTGCATGTCTGGAGTGTTTCGCAGTAATACCATAAGCCCCTACAAGTGCACAGAGTGATAGGAAGGAGCAGAGTAAGATACTGTCCCCTGGGTACCACATAGCTTGGAGGAAGGTGCTGAATTTGAATTATCCCATAATCACTGACCCAGTATCAGAATGCAAGCTTCCTTTCTTTTCTTCTTTATTCCCTTAAAAAGGACAAGGGGGCATTGCAAGGAGGGGAATGTCAACTAAAAGGTGTTATCGAGCCAGGTAGCACTGAAGCATGACTCCTCTCATACTCCATTATACAGCATGCATGGAGATTGGCATCACAGCGTTGGCATCTACAAGCTACCACCCACCATAGACCTTCTGCTGCCCCAAGGCCTGGGACCACAAAGTGGGGGGTGAAGGACCTCAAGCCAGTCTCAGCTGTGCTGGCTCAGGACCCCAGTGAGTGGGTGGCCCCATGCACAGCCTAAAAGCACTGCTGTGGGGTCCTCAAAGGCAGGAGTCACCAGCAGACGTGGGGGACTGTCTACATCGGCCTGCTACATTGGACTGCTTATTGTCCAAGGCCAGGTGGGTTTGCTTTACTTTGATCACCTGCAGCCATAAGCACCTGGCATCATTTTTAAACTCTTTGCTAACCCAGTGGGGACAGAGGCATGACAGGGGGTCCCAGCATTTAGAACAGTCCCTGTACCTGTTGCTTCTCTACCTTAGGGTTCCTGCTTTCACTAAGATGAATGCTACTTGGTAGGCAGGGAATAGAATAAAAGCAAATTTTCTAAAGTTCTGCAGAGTAGCCATGGTCTAAATAAGCTTTTCAATACCTACATTAGCAGTGAAGTGACTAACTGGCCACCCTGTGTGAGACACTTTTACGTATCTGCCCATAGATGCTTCACCATCACTGTTTTTAGGAGCTGGGACACTGATTTCCAGGAGTAACTCCCCAGAACAAGGATGCAGCAGGAAAGACCTGCACATAGGGGCACAAATCCCGTCCAAACTTATATGTGTAATCTACATTTGTAGGCTTCTGTATCATGTGGAAGTTTAGAGACAGACGCATGGACCTTCACTGGGGTCATTAGCAAATGCTGGATATGCTTTTTAAATCCCAGTAGAATATGATGTGGTATGAAATACCTAATTACATACCCTGTTTAATTTTACTTTCTGTCTTCTATACAAACACAGACATGTAGTGTTATGGTTCCAAGTTTGCTGCTGTACAAAATTCATGCAGGCTGTATGACAGCAGTCTAACATACCACGGACAAGGGCTGCAGTCACAAGGCTGAGCTCTGCTCTCTCCACGCAGCAGCACAGAAAGCTGAGACACCACACCAGGATCCCACTGTGCTGCTGTCATGTGCTGTGTGGGTGACTTTCTGATTGCTTTTGATTCCCTCCCTGTAGTAAAACATTTGTTTTATTTTCCTTGGAGGGAAGGGGACGTGTTTGCTTTGGTATTTTGTAAAGAATTAAGTCTTCCTTCATGTCCCAATTAGCTTTTAGCACATTTAGACTGTGCCTGTGTAGCACTTTTCTGTAGTGCTTTTAAATCCAGAAGGAGGTAAGAAAGGTTGAGCTTGTGTCTGGAGACAGGACGTGCCCAGGGATTCTGCCACACAGCCCTGACAGGTTTCTCTGTTCTTTACCTGACACAGTGCAGCCCCCATGTGAGGTACTAGGCACCAGCAATTAGCACTGGAGTCCCAAGGGGCTTCGGGGGGGGTGGGAAGGGGTGTACTTACAGGGAAAAAAGTTGGATTTGGTTTTTCTTAATGCAAAATTAATTCAAGCCTGCCTTTTATTCCTTTGCTGTATGCCAGAGAGGTCTCCTAGTCAGTGCTAGCCAGTGGAAAAGATGTCTTCCTCTCCTACCCTTCTGATACCTGCCCTCAGCCTGAGCTGCCTTGCTTTTAGAAGGACACATGCTTTTAATTTTAGATCTGCAATATTCTGCTGTTAGCCTTGAAATCGCTGTTACCTTGAAGCCACTGTTATATCAGGTGAAAGGAAAATGCAAATGTAAGTATTTATTTACAACTCCCAAAACAGACCATGCAGTTTAAAAAGATGCACACATAGAAATGCTTAAGTCTTTCTGTAGCCATTCTGGTAGGTTCGAGACATTCAAAGCTTTCCATCAAAGTGCATTCACTACTTTCCCTCCAAAAGCTTAATTACCTTTAAATGTTTCAAAAGGCAGCCTTGCTGCTCTTCCAGTGAAAACAAGCACTCTCACTCAGAGATGCAAATGTCAATGCACTAGACCAATGTGTCGCATCCTGTTCTCAACTTGACTAAATCAGCAACTCCTTCACTCAGTGAGGGTTAAATCCTCCCCCCACCAAAAATAAAAAGAAGATTCAGTGTGACTCATGTTCACTGCAAGCGTGTCTGTCCGTTAAATGGTGTGTGCATCTTATTTCACTCCAAACCTTAGCCAACCCACTTACTACAAGCATCTTCTAGCGACCAACATGGGTAGTTTGTTAATCACTCTTGATTGAGACCAGACACTGCACTCATTGACTACTGCATGGTGGCAAAGAGATGTAGGGGTTCCATCCTGGCATCTTCTCTTTTCAGGACTACAAGAACAGTCTGATTTCCTACTTGTTTCAGGCTCAGTCCCCTGGGTGTCTGCCCACCTCTCACGCCCTGCCAGCAAGAAGTGTGAGCAAGGGTTGATGACACCAAGCTGAGTGGTGTGGTTGACACCCTAGAAGGAAAGGAAGCCATCCAGAGGGATCTTGACAGGCTGGAGAGATGGACCCGGGTGAACCTAATGAGGTTCAACACTGCCAAGTGTCAGGTGTTGCACTTGGGCTGGAGGAATCCCAGACATAGATACAGACTGAGAGAAGAGCTTCTTGAGAGTAGCCCTGCTGAGAAGGACTTGGGGATTCTGGTGGATGAGAAACTTGACATGAGCCAGCAGTGTGCTCTTGCAGCTCAGAAGGCCAATGGTATTCTGGGCTCCATTAGAAGAGGGGTGGCCAGCAGGGATGGGGAGGTGATGTTCCCTCTCTACTCTGCCCTCGTGAGGTCCCATCTGGAGTCCTGTGTCCAGATCCGGGGGCCCCCAGTGGAACTGTTGGAGAGGGTTCAGAGGAGGGCCACAAAGATGATTAGAGGCCTGGAGCACCTCCCCTATGAAATGAGGCTGAGGGAGCCGGGTTTATTCAGCCTGGAGAAGAGAAGGCTGTGGGGGGACCTCATTGCAGCCTTCCAGTACCTGAAGGGAGCAGGGAAACAGGAAGGGAATCTACTTTTTAAAAGGGTAGATAATGGCAGGACAAGGGGGAATGGACTAAAGCTAAAGGAGGGAAGGTTTAGATTAGATATTAGGGGGAAGTTTTTTACAGAGAGAGTGGTGAGGTGCTGGAACAGGCTGCCCAGAGAGGTGGTGGATGCCCCATCCCTGGAGGTGTTGAAGGCCAGGTTAGATGGGGTCCTGAGCAACCTTATCTAGATCATGCCTGGAGGTTGGTGGCCCTGCCTGTGGCAGGGGGATTGGAACTCTATGATCCTCTATGATGGGTCCCTTCCAGCCCAGACCATTCTATGATTCTATGAGTGTGCTGGAAAGCTGCAGAGACCTTTCTGGTTGCAGGGTAGGTGCTTGGCTACCAGGAAGGTAGCTGAGGCATATAGGAAGGGAAAATCAGAACAGTTGTAATACTGAAGGGGACAGTGCTCATTTCTCAGACTGCCTTCAAGCACACTCTCCTAGCTAAAACTGCTTCTCTTTGGTTTGTGAGGATCTGTGAGCTCTGAATACCACAGCAACTCAGTTTCTCCTCTGTTTTGGAAATTTACTTCTGGGAGTTTTTATTCTTCTTGGGAGAAGCAGATATTCCCAAACCCTCTCTTAGAGGGCTGATTAACTTATTTTCACTCAAAGAAGGGAAAACACCTGGTGTTAAACAAAGTGATCTCAAATGTCATGTCTAGGAGGGAGCCTGGCAGAGAAGGCCTGGACCAAGTTACTCAGTCACCTTGACAAAGGTGATAAGTCACCTTGCCACATTTGTAGTTGGCTGATCTTTGTCCTTTAGAGACTCCCTCTAACCCCCTTCTCTAGGTTTGTGTTGGGCATGAAAGTAGGCCAGCTGCTAATCCCCTTCCCAGCATGCTGAAGGCCTCTTCCCAAATTTTCTTCCACTCATGACAAACTTAGTCCCAGTGAAAATGCATATCCTAATCTGACCATCCACCAACCCTTCTCCTTTTGTTCTGCCTACAGCTGCCAGTTACAAGCATAATGGTTACAATGCCTTGCCAGATCCCCCCACAATTTATTCTGTCTTTCAAGAAGCACAGCCTCTTTTAAAGGCCCCTCTCAAATCCAATGGAAGAGTCAGCAGCTATTTGTGTCCCTGGCACAGGCAATGGTGCTTGCCAGGGCAAGGCTGCCTAGCCAACATGAATAAAATTGCAAGAGACTCTCCAAAACCTCTTATCAGAAACAAATTAATTTGCTGTATTCTTCTCCAAGGTTATTTTTTAAATTGCCTGCTGGAGGGAGACCTTGCTAGCAAGTTACTCTCATCTTCTGCAGGAACCAAAGCTCCATGTTTTCCATTATCAGTCCCCCACTGATTGCTAATCCTGTAGAAATTGCAGCCCTTTTTGTGAGTCTACCATGCTCAGATTCATCAAGCCTAAGTCAACCAAGTTTGTGGGGCCTGATGGGATGCCCTGTGGAATTGGAAGGGCTGCAGGCAGATGCAGGAGTTCCTCTGTGTGCAATTCAAGCTCAGCATTCTCATCCCTTCCCCAGTGAGATGGATGAAACATTTATGAGCCCCCCATTACAATTCTTCAATGAGGGGAAGGTCAGAGATACTTTCTTGTCTTGGACGAAATTCACATCTCCTCTGGCTTTTGCCTACATAAAAGCTTTTTTGAAGGACAACTTCTTGATTTGGAATGATGAGGTAGTGTCAATTCCAATCTTGATTTGGAATGATGAGGCAGTGCATTCATGTACTGCTGAATGATGCCTCAATGGAAGATACACTCTCATCAGCCCCATGGCACAGTGCGAATAACACAGACTGTTTTCACCTTTTCACTCTTATACTGGCCCTCCAGCTGTGTTCCCTCAGTGGCTGTAACAGCTCTCCCTAGTTTGCACCAGGAGGAGAAAGACACACAGATTTACCATTTTCAAAAAGAAAGGAATAGCATTTCTAGCGAAGTGTAGCACAACGTGGTCTTGATCCCACAGGGACAACTTTAAGGGAACCCTCTTCATGTTTGTGGTGTTCCTCATCCCACAGCTTCCTTCTTCACCTAGGACCACGAGGGAATGATGTTGTTAAAAGCCAAACACTACATTCTTGGTGCTGCCTCTGTCTACCTGGCCTCTCTGCAAAGGAAGGACAATGAGTTGACCACAGAGTAAGAGGGTGAGATCTACTTTAGCAAGTCACGGCCAATTTTTCCATCTTCTGGTATTGTGCAGCGTGTTTGATCCAGTCAGTGCACTGAATTCCACATCCATGACCTCTCTGCTTTTCCTTTATGATTATGTCACAGTCAGCCAGATACCAACAGATAGGCAAGAAGTGAGCAATTCCCCTGTGCATGTGCTCCAGGAAGAGCTCAATCCCTGCTCTAGCCAGTAAAACCTTTCAGGAAAAAGCATCCAACAACAGGGAGGGGAAGAAAAAAGGGAAGTCTCAGCATGAGAAGAAAACGGAGACAAAATTCCTCATAACAGGCCATCCTCTGCTCACACCCACTGCTCCTTAGACAGGAAACCTCTCAAAAGGCCTCTGCTGGTTCTGGCTCTTTGAGGCTCCGTAGCTATACCTACATGTGTGTGAAGCTGAGAGAGAGGAGAGGCATGTCAAAGTGTTGCTTTCTGTCTACTGACGGTTGCAGACAGACCCGACACTTAGAGCATGAGATAGCATCGCGCCCGATTTACATCAAAGCTGCTGCTACCTCTTCTGTACAAAGAGGGGGGGGAAAAAAGTCAGAATCCATTTCAGTTACTTAATTCTCAGCTGTAGGTACAGCAGAAAGCAGCATTCAAACCAAGGATAATTGTGTCTGAAGAATGCCTATAGACTGATCCATAGGCACTTATTGTTCAAGATGACCCTCCATTTTATGATCTCCTGTTACCCACAGGGCCCTCCATCCCACTGCTGGTAGCAGGTGTGTTTACAGCCTTCCTTCTGCATTTTGATCCTGTTACTGCACAATTCCTCAACCTTCCCAAGACTCTAAAGCGTTAGCAAAGGCCTAGTCCCACACAGGGGTAGGAGGCAGTGAACATCCCATGCCTGCTTATGTCACAGCAGTGATGCTACCTCGCCAGTACTAAGCCTTGAGTCGAGGAAGGATGCAGCACCGCTGCACTGTGCTTGCCTCCCCTCCTGTGTGACACCTTCTGAGCTCATACTAAGTTAACATGTATGTTCTTGTGCCTTCGCTGTTGTCATGACATTGGCACTAATTTTTCTAGGCCATAAAGGGAGAGTACAACTTCCTCCTTTAAAAAAAAAAAAGTAGGTTTTCTCAGTTCATTTCCATAAAGCCCAATGCATTATGCATTATCTCATTCAAAGGTAAATAGTGGATACACACATGGATGAAAGATTAAATCCTGGAAATTCTAAACAATTGGCAGGAGGCATACCCATGGCAAATTGATTCTGTTCCCCCTCTGCAAAAAAGAAATGAGAGAATATTTGTGCATTTTTTAAATTATGTGTAAGATTTAAAGACATTTGTGGAGTCAGTTCCTTTGATTTTTATTTTTTTTTTAAATGAAAGAACATGGTGATCATTGGAAAGTTCCCCAGGTTCAAAAGATTATTTTAAAACAAAACCTCTGGCAACCTTGCTCATTGCTCCTCTCCAGTATTACAGGCCTAAGTACCTGAATAACAATGCCTGCATCTATCACAGCAATGTGCAGAGACAAACAGAGCCACACAGAGCTCCATCCAGAAAAGCGAAAAAAAATCCTTAAAGGAAATTGTATTGCCCCAAGGAAAAAAAGGTTAATTTAAATATGTAGGTGGTCTTGCTTGATTGGTTGGTTTTATGTCAACCCTGACCCTACGGTAACCCTGGTCTTGCTGATCAAAGGCATTATGCTACAGGCTACAGGACTGAGCCTGTCGTCTGTAAGACCTTGCCATATCTCTGTGTATTGCCTCTCATAGAGCTGTAGCTTCTACACACGGGCATCAGCGAGCTGTCTTGCTATACTTAGAGACCTTCATTTGGACTCAAAGTGGTTTCAGGTGTTGCTGGACAGTGTGACAACAGAAGTCTTTTGTTTTCTGTCCTGTGTGCCAGCCTGGCAGTGGGAAAAGCAGTTAGTGACAGCGCTGTCCACAGAGAAGGTAAGGGGCTCTGAACATGTGAGGTATCGCTACTGCTGTACCTGCCAGGTTGATCACACACGCAGTTTCAGCAAATCTCTGCTCCTTCTCTACCCAGAAGGTTTTGTGCACCCAGTGCACAACACTAAGAGCGGGCACGATAAAGAAAGCCTTGCTGCCACTGCCCATGATAGCCAGTACAGGAGCAACTCTGGTTTATGGCCACTGGGCCCAGACAAGCTTCTTTTCTCTACCCCGCTTCACTCCTTATTGCACCAGATGGTACGTAAGCATGCACGTGCCTACAGGTGTATATGTGAGTGCGTGTTGGCTGGAGAGGGGTGAGGAAGGTGTCAAACAAATGGCAGCCTCCATGCTCACACCTCCATCCATTACCCTTTGCTGAGGACCACCTTGTTTTCCCACGGGCAGATGTGTGCTCCTGCACAGTGGCCCGGCCATCTGCAGTCTAATTCGCTCCGCATCTCGTCTGATGGAGTCCCTCCCTCCCCTAAAATAAAGGAACTATAAAGCAGTGTGGCATTCAGAACAAGTTATAGGTAACAGATCAGAGGAGATTATGTTCACGTGATCATACTAGCTGAACCTGTTATGTAGGCTGAGACCAACAGAAACTGTTCCATCCTCCTGGACACACATTTTCTTTGCTCCTTCGTGCTGGTGGTAGTACCTGGGTGGCCGAGTGAGAAGCTAGAACAGGGCAGAAGAACTCATCTAGCAGAAAACCAAACAGGTTTTATTGAGAGGTAACTCATTTCCAGACAACCACCGATGCTTATTCTCGCCTACGGTCTCTCATGCTGACCCATCTCCACAGGCTGGCACCTGTGCCTTTCTCTGCTGTGTATCACACCTCAGTGATGCTGCTGACACATCCAGCAACCAGCCATCGCTCCAGACAGTCCATATACAGATTTGGTGGTGTAAACCTAGAGGGAATATTCAGGCCTTGTGCAGACAGGAAGGTGATCAAATGCACATCTGTATAATGCCACTGCTAATAAAACAACATTACCTCTACTGAGGATGGATTCCTGGCCTAACTGTAACCCAAGGCCTCTGGAATAGCTTGAAGAGGACACATAGTTCCTCTGTCCCCATTTAACTGCACAGAAAACTGTCCAGTTGCATGACCTGATGCTGCAGGATTTGAGTAACATCTCTACTGCTTCATCCCACCTCTGTAAAGGTGACACATGAGCACAACCTGATTTTTCCTTCTTGCCCAGGTTACCGGTCTACCCTCTGCAGCCCTGAGCTCCCAGCAGGAAAGAGAGGTGTGTCAGCAACTGCAGTCCTTCAGAACAAGAGGGGAAGCGCAGGGCCGAGTATCAGCCACCAGCTGACACTGCTTGCCGTCACAAGCGTACTTGCTCATGACAGGGCTCAGGACGTTGTCTGGTCCTTGGAAGTTTCCTTGTTTACTTATTCCCAGGCCCGTCCCCAGCCCTGTGTACATACACACACACACACACACATTCGCACGCACACACGCACTCACAGAGTGACCTGCTCTCCTCAAGAGCGAGGGCTGGAAAGAGGCTGCCGGGGAAACAACCCACAGTCATTTGACATTTGGTTTTGTTTCTACACATGGGTTTTCCTGTGGTAGCACAGCATCTCACAGCTCAGATTTTAACCACCGTGGGTTCTGACTGCCCGTGTTGCGCATGGCCACCAGCAGACACAGTTCTGAGCTCAGTAAGAAGATCGGAGAAGTAAAGAACCCTTTTTCCTCTGCTTCCTTTTTCAGTCTTGCCATTGCCAGCAAGGCCTCACACAGCCCCGCTTTAAGCCCTTACAAACATGGAGCTTGAACCTTTTTGGGCCTTCAATACCCAATAATAACTGGGACATTGGGCACGTCTCAGCAACTACAGCGGGTCTGTCCCTCACAGGTTTTCCGGCACACTGCTGCAGGTGTGTCAGGACTCAAAATAGTCCCACCAGTGTTACAGTTTCATCTGCCGGTCCCAGAGGATTTCATTACTCCCTCAGAATGTTGTTTGGGGTTTTTTCCCTACCAAGATTTCACATTGCCAGGTAAGTTCCTCAGCTGCCTGTGAGCATTAGAGCCTCCCTGTCCCACAGCCATTGGATATAAAATGGCAGAGAGGTGGGGTCTGCCTGCTTGTTTTATTGTCACTGTGTTCAGGAGAAATCTTTTTTCAGTCAGTATTCTTCTCATCGAAAAACGCTTTTTCCATTGTCCTGAAACGATTGTGGAATTCAGTGTGGACTTACCAAATTGCTTTCCTGGAAAAAAAATGTCAGGATTATATTCACAAAGCTGAGAGGAAGACAGCCACTTTTTATTCACTCATAAAGGATGTGGGAGTCCTGGGTTTAATTTCCTCCTCTGCCTGCGGGAACCTGAACCAGCATCACTTATCTCCCAGGAGAATACTGTAAGACTGTGCTGTGCTGCATACTAAGGTGGGTTGCTCTTACTCCCTGCCATCGACGTGTCCTGGTCCGCACAGAAGGTCTTTCTGGGCCATCAGCTGAGAACCTCACATGGAATTAGTTCACCTGGCTTCCCCAGTCTGTGCTAGTGAGTATTGGGCTGCTAAGGAACGTGAAAGTGCTGCCTACAGAGTGCCTCTGCCAGGATCCCCCTGCCCTCTCCTGGGAAATCAGGGGGCAGACACAGCAGCAGCAGAGGGCATCGCATGTCCTGCACAAGCACTGTATCACGAGGTAAAAAAATACACCTCAGTCTCCTCAAGGAAATTACTTGTATGGTCAGCACAAGTTAAAGATAGGAATTAGCTCAAAGAGAAAGTCTTCCTGATATCACCTGAATGCAATACTGAGGTCAGGGCTGATACACAACTGGACTGACAAAACCAACAGACCACAAGTGGTGTGCCAGAAGCTAAATGTACCTGGTGGCTGCCGGCATGTTCAGCATCCTCTGAGGACATCATTTTGATACCGAGGATGGAACAGGTGAACAGGAAGTAGAAATCCTGACCGTTGCCATTGTCAACTTCCAGACCTAAGTTACCACCATGACACTATCAGCACTGTTGTTACCAGATCCGATCAGACCTTCTGGCCAGTTTCTGCCCAGGACACATGCAGATGTCATTGCTAGCTTCACCAACTTCAATTCAGTCCTGGAAACCTCTCTCTTAGCTGTGTTTCCCCACATACTTTCCTTCCCATTCTCTCTCCCATCACCTTCTGTTTATTCAGACTGGCCTAGAGAGGAGGGGTACAGCTTGTGCAACACAGATGTGAGCTCCAAGGAGGGAGACACCTAAAAAGCGGTGTCCTGAAAGAGGCAGAGCTGGGTACAAATTTCCTAGATCTCAGAGGGGCTATGACCATGCACTGTGCTTATCTTTTTCTGGCAGTGAGGCTGCAAGTATAAAGGCAAACCCAGAAACGAAAGTAAATCTTTTTTTTTTTTTGGTCTTCACTGTCCTTTTTCTCTCTCCCTGTGGATATGTCTGTCTTCAAGGGAGCAGAGCAGAGTCCAAAAATGAGTAGTAGCAACAGATCCAGATCCATCTCGTTGAGTGTCTCTCTTTCCCCAAGAACAGCTACCGCTGCTATGAACTTAAATAAAGGGAGGGAAGCATTGCTATAAAAACTGTTGACAGCCAAGGGAAGAGGAATAATGGACGCTTTCAAAACGGAAAGTCTTACTTAATACTTTATTTTTCAAGTGCTTAAACTGTTTTTCCTCCTTTTTGTGTATCTTTAATTAAAGGTTAAAAGACTTCTACCGGTGATTGTTTGCCATGGTAACCAAGTAGGCTGAGGCCTCTGAATTCACAACCCAAAACCTTTTTTAAGTGTTTAATGTTGCACAGTGTCAGGGTCATGTTAGCATCTTCCACTGGCGGAGCCTACTCCTTCCCCTGGAACAAACAGGGGGCCCGTGTCCTACCGGCCAGGCCACCAGGCTGGAGAGGGACATTCCTCTCACCTCCACACTCCCCCTCTGAATCTTACCCTTCACTCTCGCTTCTCCCTCCAGCGCTTGAAGGTTTCACTTTGAATTAAGTGGAGTTTTCGTTATGAAACAAAGCTATTTCTTTGCCGTTTTGTCAGGGAGGGAAACAAAAACCTAACCAAGCTCCTCTGCTCCTACTGAGGTGACGCTTTCTTCTTTCCTGCTGAACCGAGCTGCGCTTATTCAGACCTCGCAGCTATTTTTAAGAGCAGCGCCCAGCTGAATGCTATTCAGGGTCACCGCTAAGACTCCAGCAGCAGAATGCACATCGTGGTATCTTCTAGTTAGTTAAGAGAAATGACTGGCAAAGTCATTTTTGCAATGCGTGCGGTCTGTATCAATGCACACGTGTGTCTTTATTACATTAGTCACCTCAGCTACCAGGATGACTTGCAATTAAGATTGCAGTAGTACCTGAAATGTCACATTGCTTGTCTCCCTTCCGGAAGGGGCACTGTCTAACCAGATAAGGCAACGAAGGACATATGAGGGCATGACCAGACTTATCCCTATAACCACGTTAGAATGGCTCAAAATGCTACCACACCTCGCAGAGGAATAGTTTTTAGCTGAGGCAGAGTCTCTGGCCACGTGCAAGCTCTCACTCTGTCATACTGCAAAGTAAGACGAGTTTCAGACATGGCAGAAACGAACCCATTTCCCTTTGCATTTGTCACAGACCAGGAGTACGTGCCCATACACTTCTCACATATATCCTGCAAGACAGCCGTCTCCAGCCACAGCAAGCTACTGCAGCGTGACAACACACAGCGTCACCTGAATGCAGGCTGAGTTTGAGTGAGATGCACGCAAAGCAATTAGCATAGGAGTACCCACATGGCTGATGTGTTGCATCAGTTTTGCCTGCAGACAAGAGTTTGGTGGGGGCTTATATTTATCTCACGTGAGAGGCAGAGCCGCTGCCCCTCCGGCAGGATGTGGGCCGGTGGCCCCTGTCTGGCTGCCTTCAGAGCAGGTCTTTACGGATCACAGCCCAAGGCACAGATGCTCACCCTCTCTTTGCCTTCCCCCTGCACCCTCCATTGCTTTCTCACCAGGAGAACAGTCCTGGGCTTTGTTTCCATGGCCCTTTCCTTCATGCTGCATAGATAAAAATTTGTTGCTGTAAACTGATAGATCAATGAAATTAGAAAAGAACAATAGCACCAATAACTGAATGTTGGGATACATACACGGTGTAGGCGAGCCACCCAACTTTCCCCTTATGCTCTTTTAAACTAACATAGGTGGTCTAACTGTGGCACAAAAACCCAGCCACATGTGTTTCTTTGTAAGACTCGCTCATTTAAATCAGCTGCTTATTAAAATTAAAACCAAGTTTCTCCAGGAGAAGAAAAGGCACAGAGCTTATGTTTGCTTCTATCCTTTCTTCTTCAAAGATTTTCTGTTTCATAAATTACTCTTACCACAAATGTTTTCATATTAAATGTAGAGAAGAGAACAAGATTATCTGCTTTGAATATCAGCGGACATACTGATTTGGACAGATTCTCATCTGCCAGCTGCTGGAAGAGCTTCTTTCTGTGGAGCTATGCCGAAGCACCAAAGCCAAAGGTTTGGGCCTTTTTTCTGAAAGAAGAACTTGCAGTGACTTATGTGTTAGTTCGGGCTGCTGTGCTGGTTTTGGATGAGACACAAACCTCTTTTAAATGTTTTTTTTTCCAAAAAAATAGAAAAATTGTCTTGTCTGTTCCCTGAAGGCCTGCTCTGTAGGGCTCTATGGCTGCCCTTTTTTTTTCTTTTCTTTTTTCTTTAAACAATTCTCTAATTGCTATCTTTCCTAAGCCTTTTAATTTGTATGTCATAGTATAAAGTTTCTGTGGTTGTGGAAGTCCCTATTGAGCATCAGCGGTGCTCCAAGAAAACACCTGACTAAGTAGGAACCATCTACCCCTTGGGAGTTATTGACTGCTGCCTCCAAGGGCGTAATTAACAAGTGGCAGAACTTGCCGCGTGGCTCATGTTTTACAAGATCCCACAGTATCGGTATTGATTAGGATTAGATTAGATTATTAGATTAGATTAGATTGTAGATGCTTATTTAAGTTATGAGATTTTCTGGCAAATACCCTGTCGTGAGCACCACAAGCACATTCCTAACACAAAAACACCTCAAAATGACCTACAGTCATCATACATGCAATACCTCGAGGCGTGTATATAGGCAAGAGGCTGAGCATGCCAGAGAAAGGCCAGGATCCAGCACTCAACACCTCACAAGCTAAAGGCACAAAGGAATTCCACTAAGAGGCAAGTTTGCATGAAAAACAGAGGCTGAGGGAAACCTCGGTCCTGTGTGTGCCGCTGGCTAATGGCACATGCACAGCAGATGGCAGCGGATACAGCCAGGTTGGCATCCCATGCGTTACGGCCCTGACACTGGTTCTGAGGAGACCTGCATAAACTTTGTACAAGGGAGAACGTTATTTTTTTCTTTCCCTAAAAATACCTAGGTGGGTTTTTTTGAATCCTGAAAATTCCATGCATCTGTCAGAAAATTCCTGTTTTGTTCAACAAAGGTAGAAGAAGCCAAGATGATTTTGCTGCCCAAGCTGGGATGTCTGGCGCCCTTTAGATGTGCCAGAGCATGAGAGACATCTGCACGCAGCTGCAGACATGACAGAGGACCTAACAGAGACCATGCTTTTGCAAAGCTGCAGCTGAAGGGAATCCTGAAGTATCTCATATATCTCTTCTTACCTAAGGTTAGGCAGCTGAATCTCACTCATTTTTTATTTTCATGTGCCACTTGAATTTTCTAATGTCTCCTGACCCTTCTTCTCTCTTCCCGTCTTACTCTTACATCCTCAGTAACTAAGTGGGAAAAGTCTAACAGAAGGGGAGATAAAGAAGAAGGAAAATGGAAAGAAATAAAAAGAAGGAAGGAAGGAAGGAAGGAAGGAAGGAAGGAAGGAAGGAAGGAAGGAAGGAAGGAAGGACCAAAACCCTTCTTAATAAAAAAAAAAAAAATGGAAGTCCAAACAAAAGGAATCAGAACTGTAGTTTTACAACAAAACATTTTCCTTCAGTTAAAGCAACTTGCAGTTTTGTCAGATCTACTCCACCTGCTAATGCCTGGGAAACCCTCCACCTCCACTCTGAATGTTCTTGTCCCAACTATAAATAACTAGCAGATTGACTCAAAAGCTTTGTTGGCCCACGAGCAACCAGATGATGGAAACAGTGCAGTGAAGCTTCCCACAACATCCACCCAGGGTAGAGCCTCCTGCATGGTCTGGAAGACAAGCTAGAGGGCCATGAATGGTGCTGCTGACCTCCTGAATGGCCTCAGTTGCCACACCTCATCTTCACTGGGATAGCAGGAAAGAGTAATGGACCCCAGTGCAGCGTCATGAAGATTCATGTCAAGAACTGTAACTTCAAGTCCTCTTAGCTGCCTGCAAGAATTATTTCAAAGGCTCATCTGAAAGAAGAGCAAGTTTTACTGGCAAATGAGCATAGAAAATGAGAGTAGAAATTGCCCTTCTAGCAGGAAAGACAGCAGATCTGCAGACTGTGAAGTCTGTGGGTGTTTGTGTGTGTATGTGTGCAGCACGGGAAGAAGCAGTAATTTACTACTTTCCAAAAAGCAGCAGATGGATCTAACTCCCTTGATATTGGAAGTGCTTGGTCCTGGAGTTCTTGATTTGACTCAGCTCTCTTTTCAGTCAGGTCTCAGACACCGTGGCCACAGGCAGAGCTGCCCCTGGGTGTAGCTCTGGAGAAGGAGCGGGGCTACTGTTGCAGAGGATCTGCCGCTCACCAGAGGCCAAGGTCTGTGTGCTTCTTCCTAGGAAGGCTCCAAAAGAAGTCACCACGCTGCCTTGAGAAGTCAAACGACGGAAGAAGAAAGAAGCTGGGCTCCCACCAGCCTTTAAAACCCAGGCACACCCTGAAATACAACAGAAATGCTCCAGAAAGCAGATGTATGCAGTTTGCTCAAGTATGGAAAGCTGCTTTACAAAACTTCTGTTGCTGCTTTCATGTTAAAATGCTTTTAATTGGTTTGGGTTTTTTTCCCTCTGAGGTTTTATCTTGTCCTGAGCACAAGGTACTGCCAACTCGCAGGTGCTCTGCCATTAGGGTTGCCTAGCTTTGATGGCAGCACCATCGTCCTAATAAACCTGATGCAAGAGCCCTCCTCTGCCCTTCAGGCAAACAGGTAAGAGCCCTCTGTTTGCTGCATAGTTGGCAGCTGAAAGGTGACGGGAAAGCCTGACAAAGAAAGGCTCTGCGGCCCTGGTGCAGACGACAGACCAACTGTTCAGGGCGATAGGGTGATCTCACCAGCTTTGAAAACCTTGGCAGGTGGGAAATAAAAGCAGTTTTGCACTCATCTCAGTGACCATCACCTTCCTCACTCAACCCTCCTGATGCCTTGCCCAGCTCCCACAGACACATGGGTCCAGGCAGAGCAGAACAGACAGAGAGCAGTATTTCTTCTGCAGCACTGACATTTTCAGCCAGCATGGCCTGCTGGGTCAGCAGTAATTCCACCTCCGCTGGTGCCCTCTCATGCTATGTACAGCCTGGGATAAAGCAGGGGAAACCCCCACCCAGCTGGGCCACGATCTCTACAGCTGCAGCCAGCCACGGATTGCTGCTACTGCTCAGGAGGAAGAAAAAATGGCACAGCCACTCATCATCAGCATCGTTGTGGTGTAGCCCGTAATCCTCCACACATGTTCCACCAGGCAAATTATCAAAGTAGAGCTGCGAGTGCCAGCAAAGACTCTCCAGTATCCTTGGCTGATAATGTTCAGTTGTTTTCACAGACTTCACTCCAGCCAAGTTTACAAAAGCAGGCAGAGCGCAGTCCAAAAGCAAGCACAAGAGAAACACATAAATCAGAGGGTACAGACAGAGTCTCTTGCGCTCCCAGCTCTGCTACAACCAGCAGACTAGAGTGAAGGCAGCATGCCTTCGCTCCTGCCAGTTCCTGAGAAGCCCCTCCATTTCCAATCGCCCCAATGCCGCTTTTTCTCCCTGGCAGCAGCAGGACACTCTTTTCTTTTCCATCACAGTCTCTTGATGACAACTATGTGCTGCCACCAAAGGGCTGGGGCCTAGCCTCACCGCTGAGACCTGCTCAGAGCAGGGTGAGGCACCCAAGTGTCAACCCAGGGGTGAATGAAGGGGTTATATTAAAGCACGCAGGTGCACCCTGCCCATGGGGCTTCTCCTCTGATGGTTACTGACAGTGTAACGCCGACTGCAGAAAAGGAAGACATGCCTTTTCTTTGCTGCAGCAGCTCACAGACAAGGTGCACCAGCTGCATGTCCCCCGTGGCTGCACAGGTGACATCCTCTTAGAGGTATGTCCTCTTAGACATCATCCCAGTGTAACTTGTCAGGGTGTTACGAGCTGAGGCCCTTGGAGCAACCCGGACCAGCCCCACCACTGGCTGGCCACTCCTGAGATGGCCACCAGCAGAAGTGCTGCAGCCTTCCTGACATGGAGGCCATCTGAAAAGAGGGATTATCACCAGGTGATTGTAAACTCCTTTGCAGCAGGGCGCATCTCTCATCCCTCTGACAGCACCAAGCACAACAGGGGGAAGCAGGGGGTCATTGTCTAGCTTGCCCCTTTTGGCACCCCCCCAGACATAAATGTTTATGAATAATAACAATAACACAATAAAGAGAGCTAAAAAAGAGCCGACCCTGCGAAACGGTGCAACAGTTACCTGCCAGCTGAACCCTGGTAGCAGCAACAATAAACACAGCACAAGTAGAAATTATCAAAGACGAGCTGGGAGGAAACCACAAGAAATGGCAGTTGAGCCTTATTAGCGCTATAAATCATAGAACTGGTTTCAGTTCCTGCAGCTCCTCGCAAGCCGTGTGACGCGGTCTCTTGCGCAGCAAGCAATAGGGGTCTGCACAGCCTGGGGGCACAAAACAAGGCAGGTGGGGAAAGGCACTGCTTTTTACCAAAGTAATTCTTAATTTAATTGTAAATCAAAGGGGGGGGGGGGTTCTGCTGCTGTCTGTGAGCGATGGAGAGCTAAGCAAGACCTGTGTGAGGTGGGAGAAACGTGGACTTTCTGGGGCTTGGAAACTTCTTTAAGTGCATGTTCCAGGCAGACATTGTCCCAAAGCTATCTGCTTGGGTTATTTATTTATTTATTTGAAGATTTACTGCCCTTGCGCTCTGCGTTTTCCTGGTTCTCCTTAAGCCCATCATACATCTTGAGGGTTTTTTTCTCTAGGGGTGATTTTGACAGTGGGAGCTACAATGTTTGATTCCTCTTCTGACTCTCCTCTGAGGTGGAGGGGGCAGAGGGAAGGGTTAGTCCACGTCACCTCTAATTTTAACAGTATTTGAAGCTTCTTGAAGCACATGATCAGTTTTTACCTGGGACCCTCCCACCCCCAGTGATGCACCACTGATGTGCACCATTGATTATCCTTTTCCTGCACAGAAAATTCATCCTTTACCGAATTCTCTCGGCAGGTCACAGATAACTGTGGTCTAACTTGTTCAGGGAATCAACGAACCAAGGAATTAATAATAATCATTACTTATTATTTAAGAGCCAGCAATGTGCTCAACACAGTAAGAGACCAATGATGGAGATAGCCATGGCCTCACAACAAATGTTTTCACCCCAGAAATACCTGCATCTAGGGAAAGTTCTGGCTCCCAAGAGTAGCCCCAGAGACTTTAAAGGGAGTCTCCCAACCCAGAGAGAAATGCCAAGCATTAAATTGTAGTTTTAAAGCACGCCTGAACAGCAGCACCCTGATCATTATATGATGCCCCACACACTACTGCGTCACAAGGAATACCTAATAAAGACATGACCCCAGCAGGTAGCACAGTGTGGAACAGCAAAGCAAATGACAAAGACTCAGACCAGAGTGCTCTAAGAAGTTCAAAGGAGGAACAAGTGAAGTTCTGTGTCTAACTAGATTTGCTTTAAATTTGAATTAATTACTATCTTCTGGCCAGTAAGAAGACACAAGTAACACAAGCCCAATCGCTTTTGTTCTCAGAAACCAATCCGTACCCATCTCACGTGAAAGAGAGCAAAAGCTTTCACACCCTCGGGCTCAGGCCAGATGAAGGGATTGTGCCTGGGACTGCACATGAGGAGAGGAAGCACCATCAGAACGGTGAAGTCCCATTACGAGGCACCCACGCAAGCACTGCAATGCACTCTATCTTGTTTGTGTCCCCAGCATGTCTGACATGCCTGCTAAGTGAGGGACCCTTGGTGGAAAAAGGGTAAATACAAGGCAGTATTTTTGTCCTTTCATTCTGCCATGTCATTTCCCTGCAGCGGCACCAAGCATGTGGGACCCGTCTCAGTCAGCTGAGCTGTGTTTTGCAATAGCACGAGCTCAGAGGGGAATGTCACCATGGCTTCAAGCTACCACACAGCCCTTGTTTGGTCCTTGATGCAACCACTTCAGTTAGAGACATCTTAGAAAGGCTAAAATAACCCACTCTTCCAGTCAGACGGGGAAACCCTAGGTTCTGTGTTGCCAGTAGCTACCCGGAGGGAAAGGCACGGCCCAGATGGACCGTTTCCAGCCCACAGGTACCACACGCAGCAGGGGTAGAAGCCAAAGGTGGGTGGCTCACAGTTTTGAGTGTCAAGCGACCAGCAGCAAATGGTTGATGGTAGATCCACTTCTCTGCATTCATCGAGCTGCAGGAGTTGGTTCGGTCTGTAGGCTTGTGTGAGGCTAGGCAGGAGGCCCTGACAGGAGACAGCAGCTGACACTACGGTTTGGTGATCACAGACTAAGCTACCCCCTGCTAGACGAAGCTGTCCCAGACTCCCATGCCTCCTGCCACTAGTTCTCACCCTGAGGTTGTCTTCGTCTTTGGCTTCACAAGAACTGATCCCTCACACACAAGGTTTTTTTCCTGGTTAATTTTAATCCAGACTAATTCCTTCATTTGGGTCACTGTGTGGCCTCACATGCTCTTGCACCCAGCAAGTGAGCAAGCACTGGGAAGCAGGACAAAGCAGCCAGCAGGACAGCGTTCTTCTACTTACTACACCAACTGCTTATTGCCACTGTGGCGTTTGGGGTTTATTTGGGTTTTTCAAAAGGGAACTCTCAATTATGGTGCAGAACATTCAAGCTCTGGCTCTCTGCTTATGGCTCCAACATGTTCACAGTGATCTTGTTCTCCTGAGTAAGAAAAACTTGTGAACTTTTCTCTGACATGGATGAGCCGCAGGCTCTGCTAAAGTGCCTCTGTGTTATGGGCAACCTCATAAAACTTTCAGGACACATGGTATGAACTCCACAGTCTTGCTGGGCACACATCCTGTGCAGACTCTGGTGCCTTGACAGCTTTTGGAGTGTAGAGATAATCTGTCCCACTGGCTGAAGTCCAAGATGGCCTGGACTTCTTGCAGTCATGCAGCCTACAGCAGTACATCAGGTACCGAAACATTTTGTGTGCAGCTGCTGTTGCTGTCAACTGGCAAAGCAAAGAGTAATAGGATACTTGGCTTTGTTCTGACTCAGTCTGGTTGATCTTTTATGCGTTCGACCACTGCTTTCAGTAGCAGTATCTATATATGCCTGCTTGAAATGACTGTGAAGCTCGGGCTTGATCAATCGCTATCTCACTCAGGGAACGGGTTTTGTGCAGTTTCTGAAAACAAGCACATCGCACCAAGAGTTAACCAAAAGCACATCACTTCCTCCTCACAGAGCCCTAAAACTCATCCTCTCCATCCAACATCATCTTCTGATCCTTTGGGTACAGAGCCTGGGGGCAGGGCTGTGCCAGGCCAGCTGCCGGCCCGGCCTGCAAGGACATTCCAGCAGAGTGAGCATCCGGGAGTCGAACGTGGTTTGGCAGGGGACATGCCGCTTGCTAGGTTTCTGATGGGGTGGGGGGGTGTTGGTACATCACCTCATCACACAACTATTTTATCTTCTGCCAAGACTTGCATCACTTGTCTGAGGATGAGTCAGACCACAGGAAGCGAGGAAAGGCAAACAGGGGTGAGAGAGGAGGGGTTTGACCCTCTCAGAGAAGACGGTTGCTGGAAAGGAAGGATTGAGATGTAATACCCAGTAGCCTTGGACCAAGCAGGCATCTGATCCCAGCATCCTCTCCGTTCTCCAGGCAGTACAGTGGAAATATCCTCTGCGCTAAGGGTCCTTTAAACAGTTCATCTGTGGGAGTCTTCAGGAATACGCTTCAGACTTTCAGGCCTTTCTCCTCAATCTCATCAGCTCGGGGAGGGGGGGGTGGGGGTGGGGGGGCTGAGGGGGAAGAAAACCAGGCTGTTTTATTTAACAGAGCACACACACACAATCTAAGCCACGGGTCCGGAATGCAGGGGTTATAGCAGTGATGCTGGCTGGGGCTTGAGCCTTTCACTGACATATCTGGGACTCCATTTCCCAACTCATACTGAGCAGTGTTTGTCCCTCTGTGCCACAAGGATGCAAAGTCCTGAGACAGAGCTAGTATGTGTATGACACCAGCCATCTTGCCTGCCAGATCCGAACAAAACCGAGTCCAACATCAGGCCGAGATACTAGAAACGGAAGTGGCCTAGGCACGTGATGGTGAGCATGGTCTGTCTTGTCTTGATAATGCTTCTGTCTCTGCTAGCCGCCTTCTCTGTCTGTAGCCTTTGTCTTCTTCTGGAAGTTTCCTCCACCCAGGCTGTCCTTTGCTCCCCTCTGTGTCATAAGGACGCAGCTTCCTACTTAAAACCAACTCCCAAACCCTGTTTCTGCTGTCCCAGCTCCCTCCATCAGTGCATTCCCTTCTAAAGTGTAACCAGGCTCCAGATTTTGATGCAGCTTTGTTACAGGGAACCAGCATCTTATTAGACCCTCCAAATAGCATTATCTTCCCACCCCTCTCATTACTTAGAGCTATTGTGAAGACAATAGATGATCAGATGTGCCCAGGGAAACAGCTGGGGTAAGCACAGGGATCGAAAAACTAACTTAGGAGAAAAGGCACCAAGAGAAAAACAGCGAACCGCACATTCAAGTTTTGCCAGCATAGCAAAGAGTGTGGGAACAAATTACAACCGTCAGTGAGATACCTCTGGCAATGAAAGCCCCAGTTTCTTCAGGAAACTGGTGTGAGTTATACTGGCAAAAGCTGTATCTCCAGTAGGAATTTGTCAGAAAACCCTTCCCAGGGTAGGCAGAGCCAGCAATATTAAAAGGCAATAATATAGCCCAGCTGTAGGAAGCCTCTTTTCATGGGGAGAAATATTTTCCTGTGACAAGTCTCAAGCAGTTAAGCTCCAGAGAGCTTCGCAGTACAGGCAGAAGCTTTGTACATTTTCTATATGAATATGTATTTAATTATGGCTCCAGTGCAGAACGCATTAACATAAATAAAGAGGAGAAATAGAAAGCTGGAAAAGAGGGAGGGGAAAGGTCTGTTTCTCACCTGTCTCCATTAGCAGCAGCCCTGACTCCTCATCGTTCTGAGGAGGGCACAGAGCTAGGCCTGGATATTACAGCTTATCTGTCCGCTCCTGGCAGCTGGCAGCAGCCTCCTCAGCCTTGTTGGTCTTGCTTAGGGATTAGTACACATAGGACCATGGTCAGATGACCAGGAACCAGCATGATAAGGAGACATAATATGTTGAGGAGTAAGGGGAGAAGAGGGTGGTTGTTGGGGGTGGGAGGGGTTGAGGTCGTCTGCAGACTCACATGTTGACCCTCAGAAGAAGAAAAGTTAGCCACAGGAAGCCCTCAGTCCTCACATTTTCCAGAGCATTCACACTGGGGGAGACACCCCTCCAGGCCAGCAGAGCTTTTTCCTCACTGCAAGCACCTGCCACAGGCTGAGTGTCTGAGGGAGAAGTAAGAGTCTCTCACCCCAGCCCTCCAGCACTGTGACTCAGATACAGCCCCGACACAAGACACCTTCCCCTACTTGCTGCCTTTCAGGGACCTGCCCTTACACGATAGCTTCCCGCTGCTCTATTAACCCTCCACCTCTTTTGCTACCCATGGGCAAGCAAGACAGCACTCATCTCTGGGTCTCAACTCTCCTGCTCCCCCATTCCTCCTTGCCCTGCCCAGCACACATGAGAGTGCTTTGCCGTTCCAAATGATGGGCAGAAGGACAGATGAATGACAGCGGGAGAAGGAAAGCTTTGCCTGAAGAGCAAGGCAGAAAGCTCCCCCTTCGTCTGCCTCCACTTCCTCCAGGACTCCCCCATCACATCTGTATGAACATCCATCTCCCCTGCCTAGTACCTGGTGACGACTTGTAGCCCATCAACTTTCTGAAGTAAATAAATCATGTCCTTCACAGAGGACAGCAGAGGGTTCCTTCTACTGATACTCTGCCCTGACTGGACCAGAGACAAAGACCTCACTTTTTTTCTTATTTCCCTTTGGTTATTTTTTAAAACAGGGGCCTTTGCCAGAGCCTAAATACTCTCTTGCTTCTGTACCAACACTCTCGCATGCTCATCTTCAGCCGGAGTTCACAGCAACATCTAGGACAGGACGAACTTCCAAAATGTGCAATATTATTTGGTCTTTTGTTACTATGCTTCAAGAACGCACTCTGAGGGAAATACAGATCTGAACCATTAGCAGCAATCCCTCCCCTCTGTGCATGCTAAAGGTGTTTTGCAATCCTGCCCCAGCATCGTCAGCAGCAGTTGAATCCCACCTCAGGGCTAAAAGGCCGAGCAGAAACTGGCAGTGCCTGGTTTGTCTCTAGGAAGCACCCTCACATGAAACTCTGCTCAAAGCAGCCCAGACCTAAGCAACACTTCCAGTCATAGAATCATAGAATGGTCTGGGCTGGAAGGGACCCCAAGGATCACTGAGCTCCAACCCCCCTGCCACAGGCAGGGCCACCAACCTCCAGGCCTGGATCTACACAAGGTTGCCCAGGGCCCCATCCAACCTGGCCTTGAACACCTCCAGGGACAGGGCATCCACCACCTCTCTGGGCAGCCTGTTCCAGCACCTCACCACTCTCTGTAAAAAACTTCCCCCTAATATCTAATTTAAACCTTCCTTCCTTCAGCTTTAGTCCATTCCCCCTTGTCCTGCCATTATCTACCCTTTTAAAAAGTTGAATCCCCTCCTGTTTCTCTGCTCCCTTCAGGTACTGGAAGGCTGCAGTGAGGTCCCCCGCAGCCTTCTCTTCTCTAGGCTAAACAAGCCCTGGTCCCTCAATGCACATGGCTACTTGGCATCACAGCTGCCATAAAGGTCTCCAGTTGCCACGGGAGGTGACTGGGTTAATACTAGAAGGACTTGTTTTCTTTCAAAAAAAAAAATCCGAACTGTAGAGGGGGTAGACAGTTTTAGCCTCTCACATCAGGGCTGGCTGATCCTGGTACCTACATTCAGGGCTGCCTCGACAAGTGGAGGGTTGTTTAATTATTGACAAAGAAGAAAGTCCTCCAACCAGGCTACACTTCATTTTAGGAAGAAAAAAAATAACCCAGCTCTATCCACACTGGCAGCACCTGAAAGTTTTGCTTCTTTGTGTTTTTAACATCAATGCACACAAAGATAATACAAGGCCCGGCCGGGGTAGTGGCGATGAGTGCTTAATATTCTCTTTGCATAAACCTAACAAATCAGTGCGTGGTTTAAAAATGTCACTGCACATCTGTGTGTGTTTGGGGTGTGTTGCTGCACAGTGGGGCGGGAAGAGGGGGGACGTCAAGAATAGCAGTAGGCCTCCTGCAAGCTATTTACCTCTTTGCTGAATAATTTCCCACAAAGCAGGGGTGAGTGGTGAAGTCCTGCATGGGCAGGAGGGTGTCTCTGCAGGAAGGCTCCTGCTGCAGCACTTGGCCTCCAAGAGATCACTGCCGGCAGGGGCTGGTAGGGGCTGCCCATAAACCCTCTGCTGCTTCACGTGCAGATTGTATCTGTGAGATCTTGCCATTCCGTGGGTTTACAACCATAATGACTAGGGCTGTTGGACCTAGTAGGACTGGATAGACGGTTGGACTTGATGATCTCGAAGGTCTTTTCCAACCGAAACCATTCTATGATTAAGTGTGCTTAGAATTAATCTTTTAATTCTTCTTTTGGTGGCAAAAGAGAAGCTCCAGGGCTTTTTCCAGGCTTTTTCCAGCAGATCTACTGCATTTATTGCTTTAATGTGGAAGCACGGGGTCTGCTCCTTCCATACATTCCCAGATGACTATTCATAGCCCATTAAGCAGAGCACCCACAGATCGCAACTGGCGTTGGATGAGACTTGGCTTGCCAGAAGACAGAGGCAGATGCATCTTCACACCAAATCACCCACAGCCCTCTGGGAAGGGCAGTTGTTTTTGTGACAAGTCCCTCTGGGGCTTCCCCAGCTGCTCCCGTTAGCAACCTGACGTGCCTGTGGCCTGGGCACTGAGCAAATACTCAGCGGGTTGAACAGAAAGTACCAAAATCATCTTGTGATGATATGTGCCTTTCATAATCTGCTCAGAGAAGTGTTGTGGAGAAACTCGTACTGTCTGTGCCATCCAGCTCTAGAGATAAATAGAGGACAAGTCTCCATGGCTGCCAGTCTGGCACCTTCCTGGGGCAATAAAATGCACTCAATGCTTTTCAAGCTTTTCGACAAATAATCAGAACTGTTTGTCACTATGTTGAAGGAATTAGGGGTTTTAGACACTGCTGGAATGATTAAACAGAGGCCTTTCTCTCAGAAGGGCATGAAATTTAGCTGAAAAGCAGGGTTTGTGAGTTTTCCGCTGGGCAGAGAAACCAGCCAGGACAAACTGGCAGGAAGAAAGGCAGGCTCTCCAAGGGGGTGGATTTCCCCAAGTGCCATGGGAGCACAAAGCCTGCTGACCTTGAGCGGGGTGCCTGCTCCTAAGCCTGCCTGGGATGCTGCACGGGATGAAGGGGACAGGGAAGACACGTTACAGAGAGTCTGTCAGCCTCTGGGCCGTGTAGAAGGCTTTGTTGCAGCTCCCATAGTGGTATGCAAGAAGGGAGAGCACTGAGCACAAACGTGGGAAAAGATGTTAAGTTCTTGGGCAGGGGCGGGAGGAGGCAGGGGGGACATGAAGAAGGTGCTTCAGGAGCTGCCAGAGAAAGGACAGAGTGAGCAGTGTCGAGGAAATATATCTGTGAGTTGCCAGCACAGAAACGATCGCTGAAGTGTGGAGCAGGATAAAGGTACCTAGGGACAAAGTGAGGAGCAAAGAAGGACTTGGGCAATGTCCTAAGGAAAGATGATAGCAGGGAGGCACTAAAAGAAGACAATGCAGGAATACCTAGAGAGGTAGGATGAAAACCAGGAGCACAAAAGGCTCTGGAGCACCTCGGAAAGAAAGCTTTTCGATAAAGGAGGAATGATCCATATCAAAGGCAGGCAACAGACTGGGAAGGAGGTTTCAGAGTGTGCCAGGAATAACAACTGTGCCTCAGCTCATGTTGTGTTCCCTCTCCCCCCGCAGCACCGTCCCCTTCTTTACATTTCATCTGTAAACCCTTCAGGGCAGGGACCTGTGCGTCCTCCTTGCCTAGCACTTCAAGCAATCATTTGACAGTCATTCCAAAGAATATTAATTGGATGGATGTGCATGTGTGCTTTTAAACACAAGGACTGATGTATCCCTGAAACCACAATGCCATTCATTTGCCACCCCAAGAGTTCAAAACACTGCATCAGGTCCTTGCCCTCCTTCCTTCCCCTCTGTGGAAATGAGGAGGCCGTATCAGAGAAGAGAAGAGAAGAATACATCGTGGGAGAAAAGAGGGAATTGCTTAGACTTCTGCTTTTCCAGTTTCCCAGGATTGCCCCCAACATAGATGCAACAGTCTCGGTGAAAATGCAGACGAAATGCACTGGTAATTCCGCAGACCCTGGCTACCCTCTCTGAACTCGCTTTTGCCCTCCTGCTGCCACAGAAAGCCCCTTTCCCACGCTGGCTGGCTGCCCCCCGCACCTGCCATCATGCACCTCAACTTCCAACGCCAGTTTGCAAGATCCCAATTCCTCCAGCTCCTGTCTACGCAGTAAGAGTTGCCCAGAAAGCCTTGAAATATATTCCTAAATATTTATACTGTAGTTAGCAGTGATCCAGGAAGGAATTTAAGTGTTTCTTTGTGTGTCTCTAGCTCCAGTGGCACTTAAAGCATGTACATAAGGGTTTTACTAAACGGGGGCAGGCCTTAATGCACACTTAATTACTTTGCAGTCTGGACCCAAATGCTTGCCTGTATTGCAGTGATGAAGCTCTGTCTCTTGATTTCCTGTCTGCAGTGCAGGGATAAAAAGAACAGATGATGATGTGAGATGGAGACTCCATTGGCCTGACCTTGGGATTGCCAAATAACTCATGACTGGCAAAATCCTGGATTGATTTCAGTTGGATTTTATGAGGCATGGAGCTGGAAAGACTGATTTTTATTTTTTTTCCCCTTCCTCATTACATGGCAATGACTGGCCCAGCCATGGCTCCCGGGCCCACATTCAGGATTTCCCACGTCCGCTGGCTGCCAAGGACTTTCTTTCTTCTGTTCCCAGTGCTCTGGTTTTTAACCTTTTTTAATTTGTGGACCCTGCGTATTTGCTAAGGTAGAAGTGCCCCCCTTTAGAAACGCAGTAGCCATGGGGCTATCTACAGAGGACAGAATTTATGACAATGCTGAAACTAGTTTTTCTCGCTGCTTTCCACAGGCCCTCACAGTTCTGTGGAGAGCAGACTGCTGAGTGCTGCCCTGGCTCCTACAAAGGCTTTTGTCTGCTCCCAGTTTCAAGTGCCACCAATGACCATCAGTATGTGAAAAGCATTCTTTGGTTTTAGACTGGGACAAAGTCCCTGCAAACGAAGGCTCCTTAGCATTTCGCCTTCCCTGTTCAAGTGAACCTCATAAACTCTCAATAAATTCAAATCTTAACACCACAGATTCTCTGCAACATTGCCTTGATAACCATTTAGTATGTAGACCAGGAAGCCATTAATAGTGAGCAACAAGGAGGAAAGAAGATTACTGCCTTTTAATCTTTCATTTATTCTGTGGGTAGCTAATAATTACATAGACATTATGGGCAGTTACTATTACTTGCTAAGTTTCACCAAGTCCCCCGTTTCTCTAGTCCTCTTTCATGTCAGTTAAAGGAAACTATGTATCTAATAGAAATAAGCTGTTTCTGAGGGTATAGTCACAGAAAACCTAGACCAAATAGTAAGGGGTTTTAGGCACTTGCTGCTCACTAAAACTAGAGAAAATAGGGACTGTTAATGCCCTTCCAAATCTGGATCCTCATGACTACAGCACTTGCTGTCAAGTGTTATGATGGTAGAAACCTGAGATGAAATTAAAGCCCACGTCTCCTCGCACGGGGCACAAGCTGTTTCTCCGTAGTTGCTTTTATTTTTATTTTTAAACCAGAACTGCAGGACAAGCCTTTTCTTCCCATTGCCACGGTGTTAATACAAGGCGTATTTTCAGCTCTGAGAACAGTAAAAAAAAAAAAAAAAAGCAAAGCGTGGCAAACCAGTTGTGACTACTTTGCTTAGTATCAAAAGGCACGGAATAAAACATGCAACATCTGTGTCGTCAGCTGCCATTTTGGGGAGCAGCCCTTTCCTTCCACCAGCCAGCGAGAGAGACCACGACAGCAAACTGGCGTGTACAGTCAGAGCTGGAGAGCAGCCACAGACCGGAGGCGAGAGCTGGGTGCTGCTGTGCCCCAGCAGCCCAGGCTATTTCTGGCTTCGCTACTGGCTGGGCGAGCACGAGCGAGCTGCTCGTAGCGGTGAGGCTGAAAGTCTTCACTGGCACAAATCGCCTGCTCTCCATTCTGCGAGGGGTTTGCTGTGGCTTCACAGAGGGCTTCCACAGCAGGAGGCATCCGATCCTCCTCGGTGCTCTGTGGGCTTAGCTGGAGCAGCCTGGGCACGCAGGTTAGTCCAGAGTAGCTCAGACCTGCCGGTCTTCCACGTGAGCCACAAGATCTGCCCCTTTTCCTTGGGTTTTGGCAAGGAAGGGAATATATGAGAGTGGTGATTGGCAGGAGGCAAACTGCTGCTGGGTGAGAGCTTTATGTCATTGTCTCCTTTAATTTCCCCATCACTAGCTATGTCAGTGAGTTTAAATATGAGCAATGGTGTTGCTCAGTATTGTCAAGGGCATGCAGAGCCCCGGCCTGGTATCTAAATGAAATCCACTGAAAAATGACTAAACAGGATTAGCACAACCTGAGCGCAGATGCAACACAGACACACAGACACACACACACACAGTCATGAATCACTGTACACCTATGCACAGAGGTGCAGCAGCCCTCAGCAGCGGCAGCAAAAGAAACTGGTGCTGGCGTAACAGGATCAAGCCCTTCCTCCAAGAATAGTAGGAGCAGGTCTCATCCAGGGCAGGACACCGACTGTAGCCCTCTGCAAAGTTTGGGCTGGGCTTAAAACAGCCAGGACAAACATAGCCCTCTAAGGGTGCTCCCACCCAGGCAGCCACCACCAGACCACTGAGCAACCCGGGTGTCCTGGCAGGCCTGGTGTGGTGCTGTTGTCTGTCCCTCCATCCACTTGCCACTGCCACAGTCCTTCCCCTGGGTTTGGTTGCAGACGCTCTGATGGCTCCTCCACCTCAAAGCCACTGTGCACATGTTGGGGGAAATCCCTCTCTGGGAGAACACCTGAGAGCTCATGAGGGAGGATGGAACCCCTCATCAAGTCAGTGTCCTGCTGCATGCAGCTTCCTGCAGTGTGGGCCCCTCGGGCTGCAGGCAGGGAGCTAGTGTCACAGGCAGAGCCATTCACGCAGGAGCAAGGCCTCCTCAGGGGAGGGCCCCAGATTCTGCCATTTGTTTCCCTTTTCGATCTGACAGGGCAGAGACAGATTTTATTGAGCTGCTGAGCAACTCGTGAGGCCTGTCTACTCACTGAGGCTTTTCTGAGAGCATGGGTTGAGAGGTTTATTGGATCAGGGGATAATTTAGTATCCATTTTTCACAGCATGTCTATTCATATTAACTCACCCTCACAGCCTGCTTCCCTTCCCATCACCCCCAGGTACAGGAGGGATAGGAGTGGAGGGAGGACCTTGTCTCTAGCTTTTCACTTTTGGTGGGACCCCAGGGTCCCCAGGAGCAAGGTGCTCATGGGGCATAAGCAGGAGCATAGGGCTGGATCACCTTATTGGCACCACCACTTCTTTTTTTTCAGCACAGGAAGAAAGGTGTTCCAATGAGATCTGTCAGCCCACCCCCTAAATGCCACTTTGCTACTGTGCACCAGTTCCTCCCAAAAGACACAGGGTGGTATTTCTAGAAGAGACATGAACTGTAAGAGAACCTGTGCCTCCTGGACAAAGCCATCTGCCCCACCAGTCAGAAAGCACATGAAGATGCCTCTCCTCCAGCCTGGCTGCTGAGGATGTCACAGGGAGGCAAGCAGGTCCCTGACGGAGGTTCAATCCTGATCTGAGTTCAACATTCAGTGCACCAGGTTTCTCCTGCATGAAAGCTTTCACCACTCTATACCTGCTGCTTTAGACAATGGCACAAGTTCTCCCCAGGGGTCATTTGAAGCAGCACCATATTGTATCAGCCCACCTCAGGCCAGGACTGGAAGCCAAATTCTTCAAATGTGATGAGCTACTTGCTTTTTTGAGAATCCCCAATAGCTACCTTTGATCCAGTGCTCACCTAGAATTGTTACTCGGAGGCAACATCAAGAATGACAAGAGCTTCTACCACTACATTAGCAATAAAAGCTTAAACAGAGAAAATGCAGGTCTATCACTGAGTAGGGAAAGTGATGTAGAGACACAGGGCACAGATAAGGCTAAAGGTACTCAATTCCTTCTCTATCTCAGTCTTCATCAACAAGGTCTCCCAGGCCCCTGGGCTTAGAGGAAAAATACCAGCAAGCAGATAGTCCGTGACTCAGGGATTGCCTGAGAGATCTTAGTCTCTTCAAGTCCATGAGGCACCACAGTTGCATCCAAGAGTGCCAAGATCACTGGCCCACATCCTTGCAAGGCCATGCTCTAACATCTTCAAAAGACTGTGGAGGTCCAGGGATTTCCCTGACAACTGAAGACTAGCAAATGCGAGGCCTGCCAATGCCTATAGGAAGGTCACCAAGAAAAGGGAACTGGGAATTTCACCAGTGTGCACAGCAGGAAAACAAGACACAATGGGCACGAGTTGAAATAAGAGAGATTCAGGTGAGATGCAAGGGAAAAGTCTTCCCCACGAGGACAGTCTAGCAGCAGAGCAGGCAGCCCAGGAGGCTACACCGGCTCCATCCTGGGAGGTTTCAAGCCCAACCAGACACAGCCTTGGGCAGCCTGGTCTGGCCTGGGCCTGACCTTGCTTTGAGCCTCCCAGGGTCCCATCCAGCCTGAATTATGCTGTGATCCCATGCCGAGTTGAATTGGACAGCAACAGTAGGAAATTAAAAATACAGAAATATAATCCTACTGTTGACACAAATAGCCCCAGTTCTCCAGACTGCTTTCATTCTCAATCTTCTCTGACTTGTGCAGGAAGCCAGGCTAGCTCTCAGCCAGGTCAGCATTACAGATCTGCCCTCACTACTCCTTTGCCAGTCTGAAGGCTCGAGGCTGCTGCTGCTGCTAAGAAAAGAGTCAGATATGTACAAAGCAACTGCAGAAGCTGCCTGTCTCTGGGAGGAACAAGCCACCATCACCTTCACTCTTCTTCCCAACTCCCCTTCTCTCCCTTGCTCCTTCAGTAAAAACACAAACAAGAAGGCAACCCCCCAGGACTCATCTTACAGGCTCTGTGGCCCAACTCTCCCTGTTGCCCTCCGCTCCCTAAACCTAGAGGCACTCCAACCAGGCCACAGTCCCTCTCCTGGGGGTAATGGCTGTGCCCTCCAGCAACCACAAGCTGAGCAGTCTCACCCTTCTCCCTCACAGCGGCTAAGGCTAAGCACAGCCCAGCGAGTCATCAGGAGCAGGGACCTCATCAGGAGCAGCCCTGGCCGGAGAGACAATTTTGAGGGCAGGCTAGAGCAACCGCATGTTTAAAAAAGATGCTTGAACTCCCCTCCTAAGTGGTCACGGAAGCTATTTTCATCTTCAGCTGCTGCAGATTTGTTCCTGGGATGGTGGCTGCACCAAGTGGCTGACACAGACCTGAGAATCAATCAAAAGTAATTGAAACAGAAGAGGCTCAGCAATCAACCTATTAGGTTGCTGGAGCCAGAAAAATGCCGCTATGAGGAGCCAGAGAAAGGGGAACTGACTTTCCCTCTGAAAACTTAATGCGAGGAAGAAGCGCTGTCTTTTCTTACAAGAAGAATGAAAATCTGTGGAATTCTCTTTCTGTGTATTTTTGTCCCTTTTAATGGGAAGGGGAGAAAGGAAAGAAACCATTAAAGCCTTAGCTGTAAAAAATACCATTTCATTCTCTTTTCTTTCCCTCATTCCACCCCTCCACATGCAATAAAATGATTCTTTGCTCTCAATTGTTGTCTACTGTGGCTGCGGTTGGAATGGGCTTTGTTTTTCTTCACTTCACTGCTCCTCACCGGAGGACTTCACTGGCTGCAGCAACCTATTAAGCTGGTTGCTGGCTCTCTTCTGTCAGAGCGGGAGCTGCTGCCAGAGTCTGGTTATTTCCAAACGCCTGCATGAATCGGCTCCCGCAAAGCCAGACCTCGGAGCCGTCAAAAAGAGCGTGAGCTGAAGTGTTAGGGGGTTGCCAACCTCCACTAATTAACAGTGTACGCCCCTCCACCATCCCTCACCCAGGTTTCACAACCTTCTGGCAGGTGCCCCAAGGGGATTTACAGGGGTGAGCTTAAATATTTCATGTAAATCATTAGAGCAAAAAAGAAAAATTAAACGTGGTCTTTAAAAAGGAGGAGGAAAGCTTAGCCACTTGCATTCATGATAAGGCATACGCCAAGAGAAAAATGCAGCACTGAGAATTCAAATTTGGAAAGGACTGGCACGTGTGCTGGTAAGAAACATCTTACCAGCCTCCTCGGAGAGCTGAAGTTTGAAGGGCCACCCAGCCCCCTCTCCTATCTGGGTAGCGTGCTGAGCTGAATTACTGTGGTTACAGAGGATGTACTGACTCGACCCTGATACAAGAGACTCTTGTTGACTCTGAATTCTGCACAACATATCCTTGGTTAGATGCAGTTATGAAATGTAAGAACCCCTGGTTCTGTCTGGATGAGTCCTTCCCCCGCCTTAATTTCTAATTAATTTGAACGGGGTGGAAAAAAAAGTTTCCCCTTTCCTCCTGACCTAGACAATACAGTATGGCGGGGAGGGGGCGGTAGGTAATATTATGATTAAGGCTTGTGTTTTGATCTGTGCAGTGGGAACAAACTAGCTGACCAAGGCAATTTGGCTTCAGTTCTGGGGTGATTAGAGCAGTTCTGCCTCGTTTGCACTGTCTACTAAGAGCCCGGATGCTCAACGTTGTACGTGCTCCTGGCAACCCCTCCACACCAGGGACTTTTCCATGGGCTGGGTAGGCTGTGGAGGGGGCATTTGCATCTGTGAGGTGGCTCAGGGAGGTTGCACCTGACCGTGGGTTTATGGAGTCAAAGGGAAACGTGTCCTGGGCTCTGCAGAACAGCATTGCAAGTTTTACCAGTACTTATTGCTTTCTGAGGGTACCACTGAAATTGTCTGGGCAAACTGCAGGTTTGGGAACCTAAGGAATTCACACCTGTATCTAGCCAGTGTCTGTGCAATGGTACAAGCACTGTCCAGATACACCATCTGCCACAATTTATGTGAGGGTTGTGCTTTCCCTCCAGGCTTAAGCAATAAAACTCCCAACACACCTCCAGAAAGGCTACTGCTTTCATGAGAAGTTTATATGAAATAGCAGGAGGCGGGAAGGGGGTGTGAAAAATTAGAGGCTGCAATTGTGTCCTAATACTGCTTAGAGTGGAAAAAACCCAAAACCAAACCAAAACCCAAACCACCAGCATTTATTTTTTGCCACTAACCTCCTATAGCAGTGCTTGACTGACTGTTACTATCCTTCTCAGGAGCAAAGATGATGCCATGCACCACTCAGGAGTAATGCTGGAGTAATATGGAAACTCATAATTGCAGGAGAGCTATGTCGTAATTCAAGCCGCCCCTGCAAATGCTGAATCATCAGAAATGTGATGCCCTTCTGCCATCATCTGCAAACAGCCTCTGAAAGAGGTGTGATTAGACCAGGGTTTGGGGCTGGGACCATCTGAATTCCAGTGCTGGTTCTGATACATCCCTCACATGCACCTGGGGAGTGTTTAATAGGGCTCAGATGTTCAGAGGTTCTTAACATCTGTCACTCAAATCCCGTCAAATGCACCGTGGGTACTTAAATCCTCAAAAAAAAAAAAAAAAGGTATTTAACCTTCTGAAAACAGGCAGAAGAGGAATTAAAGTTACTATTTGTAATATTCTTTTAAGAAGAAAAAGGACTGAGTATTACTTTTAGTTCTTCATTACTTCATTCAGTAGAAAGCTGGAAGATATCAAGTAGAGCAGCAGGATAGTACTGATATTAGTACTGGGAGTGTCGTTGGGTCATTTCTGGCTTTTTATGGGTACCTTTATCAAGTAAATGGATGGATTATATGCACCATGAATGAATCATTCTGGGCAGGTGATGTTTGTTCTGTGAAAGGGCCTCTCTCAGAGGACATCCAAAGTCCCTTAAACTTTCCAGGATTAGCAATGAGTGACCTAATATCTCCTCCCACCACTGGTGCCTAACACTTTACAGAAATTTATGCACAGAATGTGACAACTTGTCATGAAATGCTCAACTTCATGTATCCCATTTTCCTGTAGAGTTTTCTGCATAATATATAAACAGAGGGGGGCGGGGGAAGCCTCTCTGAAAGCTCCTGCCAACTCACATCTATTTCATTCTTTTCTTTTGAAAAGAAACCTATTCCAGATGGTTTATCATTAGAACTTTTAAAATCTCTGATGCTATGAAACAAGTATGTAGAGTCAGGTTTAGCACAGCCTGGGTGCCCTCCTGAGAACTTTTCCTACTGAACCTGGGCCTGTAGCTGCACGTCCATCTCAGGAACCAGTGGAGTGCCCTAGGTCAATACAGCCATCCAATATTGCTGACAAGGCAGGATTTGGGCCAGCCCGTGACTGGACAATTTGTTTTCCTGTCCTCAAAGATCTTATTCTTCTCGGGGTTTGGGCACCCACTGTACCACATGAGCAAATATGCTCAGACCGATGCCAGCAAGGTCATCTCTGCTGTCACATGGGCAAGCTGTCCACATTTATATCAGGGCTCCCATGACACTCTGCAAACAATGTAGTGAACAGGAGCTGCAGTATCTCCCCCCTGAACTGCGTGCCCTCCCGGGTGTCAGGACTGCAGCCGGGCAGACAGCCAGCGCGCCGGGGGATGTTTTAAGCAAGGCCTCTGAGACAAACCTCTGCTTTCAATAAAGTGCCACAGGATTTTTAATGCCCATGCAGAGCAGGCAGCTGTTACCCAAAGGACATTCTCCACCCTAAAATTACATGGAAATTATTTGCCTCTGAAGCTATGTTTAGCCTACAGAGATTCAAACGTATAATTCTAGGATATCTAGTTATTTGATTAAAATGCTAATATAGCCACCTAACTGCTAATGCTGCCAACCAACCGGACTCCCTAAAAGGCAGAGCTGTATGCTTGCTTTTCATGTCTTGCTCTAAACCAGGGTCTTACCCTAAACCAGGGGATCGTGATCACTGCTTTAAGCCCAGGGGTTCAACCTTCCCAGCACAGTGACTCAGAAGAGCACTCAGCTCAAAAGGCTACAGACAATGCACAGAGATTTGCCCATCGCTTCATTCCAGGCAGTTTCCCTCCCCCACTGAGAGCTCCGGAGCAGCAGCAGTTATGGCAGGCTCCTGAGGAAGGTTTGCCAGCTGAGGAGACACCCCTTCTACTGAGAAAACGTCAATATTTAAAAGGAGCGCCTGAGCTTTCCCCAGAACTTTTCTTAATCACCTTTTGCTCGCTCTCACTACAAGGGCTGGGAATTGTACCTTCAACACCTTCCCTGTGAAGAACAGCTCTCATTTCATCCCAAATCACTTCTGTCCTGCTTTAAAATTCGTAGTTTGTCATAGTCAATTATTTCCACTGAAAATCCAGGCACCAAGATGCTCAAAACCAACATTCAGTATGAAGGAACACACTGCACATCATTTTAAGCTCCCGCTACGAACAAACATCCCTTCATCCTGTATCCTTTCCCTGCCTCAGGGTCTCAGCAACGAGCTGTGCCCTAGCAATGCTACATGATTTAATGATAAATAGGTCTAAGTTCTTCTTCTAATGATTCCTGAGATTCCTTGCAACTGCTATTCATTTTTTAATATCCCCTTTTGCTAAGAGGGTGCAGAAATGACGACTGTCCTGGTGGTGCCAGTCCTAGTGCTCCAGCCCGACAGCAGGCACTGAGCACGAGGCTGGTGATGCTCTGCGCTTCACGGTATCGAGTCCATATAAGCTGCCTCATCGCTGGCTCCGCAGGAATGAGTAGAGAGTCTGAGAGGGTACTTTCTTCAGGAGAACAAGGAGGGGAGGGATGAGTGTACATGCCTAATTAGTTACAGGCAATTAAACACGTCTAGCTTCCCCTTGCCTCTCATCCCTAACCTCCAGCCAGTGGAACAGCTCGCCTAGCAGAAATCCAGCACAGCCATCTCCGGATGCATAAACCCTATACCCCTTCACCTTCATAACATGGTGCCTGAACTCTTTCAGCCCCTGGGCACCAAGGCATTTGCACCCACTGTGCACAGGAGAGTGAAGCACCTCAGCACTGTAAGGAAGGCGATCAACCCGGACCAGCCTTACCTCCCGTCACAGAGCACCACCCTCTAACCCACACCCTGAAGCTCCTGCTGCTCATCCTGAACCAGAGGGCAAAGGCAGCTTTCAGAGACACGGGCTTGCGAGGAACTTCTGTCACCCCCACCCCCTTCCTCCCCCGTTTGCAGGCCCTTGGTCTTTCCTGGCTTCACACAACTTCGACCCAGGGCATTTCCCTCACAGAAACATTCTGTCTCAACCCAATTTAACAACTGCTTTTGCTCCAGCACCCATCCTCCCTGACATCTTTCTTGACTAAGGGCAACACAGTCTCAGGGGTTCTCCCTTAACCTCGCTGCTGTTGTAGGCTGGGAAGGATCAGGATGCTTGTCCCCTTCCTCCTGTCTTCCCCCAGCAACTGCTATGTAGCCTCCTCAGACCCTATCATCTCCTCCCTCCCAGGGTTTCTAGTACTGGGGCCAAGCTCTCCAACAAGAGTCTCACCAGGGCTGGGTATCTTCCTCACCCACGCTCCCCATGCTGCTGCTTCTGCCACTTCCACCTCCAGGGAACAGGCTCTAGACTGCTCCTGCCAGCGAGGAACACAGCCTCTTGCTGTTTAAGGAAAGAGGTGGGTGGGGAGAGAGTCCCTCGAGCTACAGGGAGAAGCAAACTCTGCAGTCAGAACTGCAAAAGCCTTTCCTCCCCAGCGTACTCATCCCTTCCAGGACACAGCCTTGGCCTTCCCCCTAGAACATGTTTGACCCTGCTGCATTAGACCCTTCCTCACCTGAGACTCCCAGACCACCTGGTCCATTAACAGTGACAGAAGAAAAGGAAAGGTGTCTAGTACTTCACTGGCATTAGCTACCACCTGCTCTGTCTATTGAACATCTCAGCATGCTTTGGCATCCCAGCAGGTCTGCAGAAGAGGGTCACAGGTCAGCCTCCCCTGGCCACTCCCTGAGCTGCGTTTTGCATCCAGGAGCCCTCCCTAGTCTGACAGAAAAGCCCATGCACCACAGATGATCTTTTTCTCCTTCCAGCTGCCACTGTTCCTGCTACTGCTGAAGCTGTGGTGAGAGCTGGTGAGGCCAGTGCTTATTTCATAATGGCCTGTACCTCTTCCAAACAGGGTATGGGTACATGGATGGAAAAGACAGAGAAAAAAATCCATAGGAGTAGTCTTACTACAGCATGTAACTGTGTCTGAACAGGGTCACCACCCAAAAATCACTACAGCTGGACACATTTTAGCTTCAAGTGCAGCCAAGAGCAAAAGGGGCTCAGTTTTAACCCCTGTGTTGCCATCATTTTACCACAGGCCTTGTGATACCCAATACTCTTTAAGGCCTCTGTTCCAAGATTCAGGTTACACGAGAATCTCACCTCGGCCTCTCTTCCACATGTTCTTCTTGTCTTCTTTTTGTCTTGCTCATGCTGCTTCCTGACTCTGTGAACCTCAGAAAACAGACTCCCTATGCCTCACTGAGACCTTTCACCTCATGACCAAGGCAGCAGCTGGACTTCTGATTTTACACCAGCTGGGCTCAGCAGCACTGTAAGCACAGCGACTCAAATACAGACAGTAGGTAAACTTCTGGAATGCCTTTTCCATGCTGACTGACCCAAAAGCCATGTCTGATGCTGTGTCAGATACCACCAAAAACATGGTTGTGTTCAGATGTGAGAAAATACTGAACTGAAGGCAGATCTTAGCACACAGAAATGGGTTAAAAAGAAGAGTGAAGAAGCTGAAAGCACCCTTACCTTTTTCTAAGGTGTCTCTTCACGCCCAGCATCTCACATCACGGTCCAGATCTCCCTCACGCAACCCAAACCTCCTGTCCTGCTCTCCCTACATGTATTTTTAGCCATCTGCTGTAAGTTACTTTTACTCAGAATAAAACCAAGTTTTAGTCCAAGTTATGTGCTGTCAATCCAAAGCATCAGCTCACTCTGTTTAAGTAGAGGCTTGGGGAACATTAGAAATTATTTCCATAAACCAGTACTATGCTGTTATACAATACAGGGGTCGGAGTAGAGGACGTGGTCTAGATTTGACCAAGACAGAGTTTAAAAGTGGTCTGGATAAATGGGGTTTCACTGTAGAGTAGACAGGGTTAGAGGTCAGCCTTTGCAGAGGAAGAAGAAAAGAGTACTGATCCAGCTAGGTAATTTCTGCAAAAAGCAGACTTATTTATCAAAAACCAGAATTGATCTAGCTTGCACAACATTAAAGCCAAAGAATAAATAATAAACAGCACCTCCATTTGTCACATAGTAAAAAGAACAAAAGTGCACAACTGGGAAAATGTAATTTGGAGAAAAGTCCAATATGGAAAAAAAATAAGGCAGAGTTGCACGAGTGAAATAAAACCAACCTGTGATTTATTAGTGACTATTGTGTGCTCTGTGCTGTATTTCTTTATTCAAATAAAGCCCCGCTGAAATTCCTCTGAGATGACGTTTCGGCAACATTTAGCACATTGCAAGGCAGGGTTTGAGGGTCACAAGTTCAAGAAAGGACTTGTGTTCCTCTGTCCTCCAGCCACCTGATCTGAGCTACTGACATGACTTACTCAGCTGCGGTGATGCTGCTGGTGGGAGGGAGTAGTTTGCCTTGTGCATTAGCATCTCCTGTAAATTATTGTAGGAACAGGACTGATACAGCTCCAGAAGCAGCATTTCAGCTGTCCTAGGCTGGAGGGAAGCTACGGCTGATGGCAAGAAAGGGAAAGAAGCCAGGAAGAGAGAAAAATGTGATTTTGGAGGGCACGGTATGAAAATTTAAACTGCATTATTTGCACAGGCCAAACAGCAATAAAATCCAAACGTGTTGGAATAGCTTATTCTCTCCTCTGGCTTCGAGCAATGCAGGAAGATCTGCTGTTAGGTCTCCCGATGCTACTTCTTTCCCCCCCCCCCCCCTTTTTATTATTAGCCTCCTACATTTTCTCTGCCTTTAACTGTAAATTGCTTCCCAATCAGCACACTGTGACAAGGCTAACCAGAGGCAGCCAGAACCTGTGCAGTGCAGGGCCTGGGTAGGCGGCGACGACTCCTATTCACAGCGGTGACACCTCCATGTTATTTTTCTTACCTTCCTTGACCCTTAGAGATCGGGGGGACCTGACCATAATGCTCGGGCAGTGAAAAAACACAAATCCTGCTGGACTTGCATCTGGGGGAGAAACAACCTCAGGAACTGGAAAAGGAACTGTCAGCCTTCATTATTAATATCCAGCTGTTAATATTTAATGTCATAAAACCGCGGCTCCCTCCGCAGCCTAGTCATCAGACATGCAGGGGTCACACCAGCCAGAATCCTTTAGACAGACGATTCAATGTCCCTGTGCTTTAGCTTCATGCCGGGACTGCTAAAGGTGTTCTAGATGTATTTGAGATTAAATGCTGGAAGCTTTAATAAAGCCTGAGATTAACATAAATAAATAAATAAATATTAAATAAATTAAAGGGGAAAGGAAAAATAGTGGTTATGTTCCTGCCTTCCCAGCCAGCTCTGCTCTTCAGCGCTGACCCCATCCACTAAGCCAAAGGGCACCTGCAGCTAGCAAAACATAAACAGCACCGGCCAAAGCAAGAGCCGAGGGCATTAGCATTAGCACCGATGTCACACACACACACACCACACCACCCCCCAACCACACCCCCACAGCTGCAGCTGCAGGGCCAAATCACTGTCCTTGGCTTGGTGTCCTCGCACGGAGGAAAGATTTGACCATGAGGCAAAGGGAAGGCCAAGATTTAAATCCTTCAGACTACAAAAGCCGCATGATGCTACGTTAGGAAAATGACCATCTAGTCCAGCCTGGTCTGTGTTCCCAGGCACAGTGGTGCACACCGAGGAGTGCACACTAGGAGATGATAGGGAAAGTCTGATCTCTTCTTTTAGTGGATGAAGAGAGACAGAGAGAAGGCCTCTATGGCAGCGGCCAGGCAAGGGACATCTCAGCAGTTATTTTCAGAGCCTTCATCCCCACAGCCTCACAGAAGGGTCAGACACAAACATTGCTAGCAGGCAGTTTTCCTCTCGGCGGGCGCTGGAGTGCGTCACCTCTGCTGGCACAGAGCCACAGGCCCTGTTTCCCCCTGCAGATCCGGGGCTCTCCCCGCTAGCGGTTCCGTTTGCTCTGCCAACGTTGCCACTAAAGCTGCCTCGCAGTATTAATTTTTAAAGACTCCTTCCTCCTCCCGGGTATAGATTCAGAGACAGCTCCAGAAGCCCACACATACACACCAGCACAGCGTAGCAGCCAAACGCGTCAAACGAGATTTTAAGGAAGAATGGAGGAATAAAAAGCGCAGCCAGGATGTTTTGGCATGCAGCACAAAGATAAGCGTGGCGCCCCGTGCTACATCTGCTACTCCTTGGCCTTCCCTGTCTCTTCTCTTTCCACCTGTAAGCTCAAGATTGATTTCTTTCTAATTTTTACAGAGCAGCGTAGTCAGAGGGGCTGGAGCACCCCAGGCAATGAAGAAACATAAGTAATGAGAATCCTCCAAGTATGTTAGTCAGCATGACATGAAGACAGCTGAGACGGTCCACAAAGAATTGGTCAGATCCAGCAGAGCTCATTAACTCTGGCTTGGGGCTACTCCTGCCAGACCTGGGGTAGGACAAGGTCCCAGGTGTCTCTGAGCTGCACCCTTGGCTCCAGGCCACTGCATCAGCCCGGCATCAACCTGTGCTGGCACCATGGCTCTATACAGCACAGCCCCTCAGCTAGGCAAAGCGCTGCAGAGCACGATGCAGATATCCAACTGGCTCTTCAGGAAACAACCTGGATGCAGCAGCACCCGTGCTGAGATGGAGCTGTTAAACCTAGATGGGCTAGAGCTGAGTCTATGCAGCATCCTCAGGATCTTCTTTCCTCCGCCCCAACTTCTGTTTTTGGGAACACAGTGCAGAGACACCCCAATGGCCCTGCCCCTGAGGACATCTCTGGTGTGAGGAGATTAGTAGTGCAGAGTCAGCACTCTGGGAAAACATGGGGCCCAGGTCCTGTTTTGGTCTGGAAGCAGGTACTCGCATCCTCGCAGCGCTCTGCTGGAGTCCAGCTCAGGCTGTTACGCACAAGTTCCAGCTTTGCGCCTTCATTATGGATAATCCACAACCCAATTAAAATGCCTATGGATGGTGAGGAACTGACTGCAAGCAGACACTAAAACAGGGTAATGATGACTGTAGTGGTCAGGTGTGACGAGCAGGACAAGGCAAACCTCCTCTTCCACCACGCTCAGCCATAGTAAAAGCAACTATTTACAGATAGCGTCTCCCTGTCTATGGAAAAGAGTAACTGCAGACAACTCCAGCAAACTAGGACAACAAGTGAACTCCAGCAGTTAATTATAGTAAATATTTACATAACGGCTGGGCCCTTCAAATTTAGAAAGAATAGTTAATGCAAGGACATGCCCTTTAACCATCCCATTTTATTACACAAACCACCAGGGAGCCCAGCACACTAAGATTTGCAAATGAAGTGTTTGATATTGGCTGAGACATTAAACTACTTACCTAGCGCTATAAAATGCATAGATACAGTACATCATTCTTTTTGCAGAAATTTCAACCCCATTTACTTGAGTTAACTCTTCCTCCGCACTTACTGTTTTGTGCTCTACAAAGAAACACGGCACATAACCCTGAATAGACCTAGTGCCACCACTTAGCAGAGTCTGACTTAAAATAAAACTGTTTTCTCCTTTGCTGTTACTAAATTTGGCATCACTTATGTAGATTCTATTGATGTGTCTAATCTACTTAACATCCTCGATGTTCTCCTATTAGCTGGTTGCTTGGGAATTTGCCTTACACGAAAGACTCTGCTTCTGTGTCCCAATCCCTGCTTACTCCACACACGTACTGTGTAATTAAACCAAATTCTGTAAGTGGGGTAATATTTTATCATCCAAAATTACTCGGTTGTCATGAGCGTTGTGGCAAGTCCTGTAATAGCAAATGCTGGGGACACTGAGACTGAAGGTGCTGCATGGTTTCCAGCCAGGACATAGTTTTAAAAGGATCGGTGTCCAACTTTGGGAATCCAAGTCAGTCACGAGCCCCCTCGACTGGAAGGATTCAGATGTGCCTTGGGGAAGGTGTGATCTACACCAGGAGCAAGATGGGATGCTGCTGACTCTCAGGGAACAGCAGTTGTGGCCAGTGGCTGGCATGACTCTAGGAATAGCTGAAAACAAAGCACAATGAGCTGATCATCTTCAGAAGTTCAGTGTGGAAGAAAAAGGAAAGGAATGAGACAAAAAAAAAAATCCCAGAAGACATTTCCCTCTCCCCACTACAAAAAAATTGCATTCCCAGCTGCACAAATCAAATACAGGAAAGGGTTGCCCACGGTTGCATTAGACATAGTTTTAGGTGGTCCATAAAAGAGCTCTTCTTACTGAAATGTTATCCCAGGTACTATTTACTGCTCTATGACTTCCTTTCTAGAGGATTTTTGTGTTACCTTGGGGAGGAAAATGCTGAAAGGTATCATAAGTCAAGGTGCCAAAGTGTGCGATGTAAAATTAGCTGAGAAGAGAGGATGAAGCGGCCCAAGAAATGGTCAAGTTTAGCCAAGGGACAACTGCTGCAGAATCGGGGACCCAAAGAACTTAATGAACGGGAGGGGTTGCACACATCAGAAACCTTCTGCCAGGCTGGCTGATTTATGTGACTGCGAAGGCGCAGATGAACCCTCCCTCCTGAGCTTGCTCATAACATTATGGGGTAGGCTAAGAGGGTTACTCAACATTATTACTGCTGTTGCTGTTGTTTATTTATTAATGCATCTGTATCAGAGACCGTGGCTGATCCTGGGAGTCTCGCTGTGCTACGTGCACAGGATGCAGAGTGAGAAAGAGCAGCCCCTGCCCGAGAGCACTCCGGGTGCTCCCTTTCCCCAGAACCAGAGCAAGCTCGAGGCTGTCCCCAGGGACACGGATCCCCCCTTTGCACTGCCATGTTAGCCACTTATTATTTCCCAGCATAAATATGTTTTATAGAGAAATAAAGCCCACAATTCTGAAAAGGGAGTGCTTTCACACACACCCGCTTCTCATCTATAAAGGCCCATGATTTGGCATCTCAGGTTAGAGTATGAAATTATGACACCAGAATTGACTTTAGGAGTTTCTGATGCTTCCTTGGATGATTGCTTCTATAACTTATAGAGACAGGGGAGCGTTTGTATTCTAGTGAACACATAAATTAATATCCATACATGAAAATGATGTGGAGAGAGCAGGACTGGGGCAGGGATGCATTTTCTATAGTGTGTAACGCCAAAGGAGGGCTTGTCAGCAGCCGTTTCTGTTGTATTTGGAGTGTTGTGGTGAGAGTCTGCAAGTGTAACGAAGTAAAATAAAAACGGTTTATACTTGACTTTTTAAAGCAGCTGAGAAATTTACGGCCTTCTCCATCATCATGCTGTTTTGCAGGGGGGGAAAAAGTGCTACTAAAAATAAACATACGTTCTGCTGCTTGCTGGTAGATACAAACCAGATTTTCATATTTTCATGTGTGCCCTTTATACTACGAGCAGGGCAGGTTATTTCGCAGAATAAGGAGCAGATGTAAAGGTATCGGTGTCTGGCCTTGCACTGCATAAGAGATAAGGCTCTACTGTTCATGCTTGCTAAAAGCTTTATTTTAGTCTGTCGTGGCAGAGACAAAATTATTTGGTTTTACTCCTTCCCTATGCATATAACAGCAGCAGTATTATACATGTTGGAAATAAATTAGCACAAAATAGGCAACAGAATACCCCGTCCCCTGCACAGCCCAAAGCTTGTTAAATCCATGTCAGCAAAGCTTTAAAAGCAGAGGGGATGGAAACCCTAGCCCCACTGAAGGCAATGGGAAGCTCTTGGTGAGGGACAGGAAAGGGTGGGTGGCTAGATTTCACCATGTTCCCCAACACCCTCTTGGATGAACAACAGCAACCAGGATGTTTCTGTTTCTCTCACCACTGATCCAAATCTTTTAAAATTCAAAATAAAATGTTATAGGCACAACATCAAAGAGTTGGGAGACACAATGGAAGCGTTGGCCTGCTCCTGGCCCTCTGCACTGGTGAAACTGTAGGGCTGGGGGAGAGGAGGCAGCAGGTAAGGCGCTCCCATCCCCATCGGCGCAGCACGCTGCCTATCGCGCGGCACTGCCATGAGGAGCAAGGGAACAGCCTCGTGACACACACTGGTGGCTCGGCCAGATGGAGGCTTTGGACTCCACTGCGGCGCTCAAGCTCTCCCCAGGTCTGAAGGCAAAGTCCTACGCCAGTTTGTTAGCCTGGAGAGCTCAAAGCGATCCTGAGAGAAGCCCTCATTCCACATAAATCGTCTGGAGCTGATGGATGGCAGGAGCCTCAACTATAAAAGTCTCAGCCAGAAACATGATAAATAGTTGCATCCTGTTAAAAACAGGCAGCAGAGCAGCAGTCACAGGCATTGGCTGAGTAGGAATGCCAGTCAATGACTGAACTGCCAAGGCATTTTGGCGTGCAGCTTCAGAACAGGATTTCAGGCTATTCTTGCAAGCGAACAACCTCTGTAGTAACCTGGTTTTCAGTCCACATTGAATTTCCTCTGGATACCTTAGGAGTTGGCAGAAGCAAGCCCAGAGGAATGTTTTGGTTGACTCTGTTTTTTATATATAGCAGGTACTGAAGCCAGCTTCTCCTGGCCAAAACCATGTTTTTCCCTTTGGGCATCATTTAAATTTGCTTGCTTTACCACCAAATCCTTATTTTATATAACGTACTCAAGGGAAAAAGTTACCTCCTTGCATTCTCCACCATTGTTTCTGCATTTACTCTAACAGTAGTGTATCTGTGTGGCGTTTGCTGCACTGGAGGCTCAGACTCCCATAGAGCAGGTAATAAATAAATATTACTGTGAGCTTTCTGGAGCAATTCTCTCCCTCATAAGAACTTCTATAAAACAACAGTCCCTAGATTACAGACACAACAGCAAACCTTTTTAAAAAAATTCTCTCAACACTTGAAACTAGTGGTCATGTGTGTTTTGCTCTGTATGCAGGGGAACTAATGAAAGCTTGAAAATTTGGAGCTTATACCCAAAAACTTCCTCCCTATGACACTTGACACTTTATGTCCTATGACACTTCCACTGTAGTGTCCCAAATCCTTCCCAAGCCCACAGTCTTGAGCCTGCTGCAGTTTCAGCTCTCTTCCATGTTCCTTAAACACCAAATCTATACCATTTTTTCATCTCCACAGTGCTCTCCTCCTGTCCTGTGTGACTCCTACCATGACCACATAAGCCATCACACCACTTTTCCAGCCTTTCAGCTTGGCAAGAGACAGCACATGCTGTGCCTCAACCAGCAATACACAGATGTGGACCCACAAGCTGTCAGATGCCAAACAGCATGGGCAACATCTTCTTTCCAGCTTTTCTTTGGTGGGACTACTAATTGGGGTCTTTCTTCTCTAAGTACTGCCATCACCACTGCCCTCTGCCAAATTCTACTCCGTGCTGACCAGTTGAGCCTAAAAGCTCGTGGTTGAGGACTTACACTTAAATGGTGTGACTTTTGCATCCCTAGGAAAGGCCAAAACCAGGAATATAATCTATGTCCTGTTACCATGTTTACAGATATCCTTCTTGCTAATATTTCTGTTGAACTTGCTCCTGAGACTTTGAGCAACTCCATGCTATGCACTGTATAAACAGATAGTAAGGCATTGACTCTGCTCCAATTAAAGAAGACAAGTAAAGGATGAAAAGCTATACTGTTCCACTAGTAAAAATAATGGCTCTTGTAAATATGCAGTGAAGAATAAATTGCACACAAGCATGGCACACAAATACATGGACAACTTCAGGCTGGGGTTGTCCACATCTGATCAGTTGCAAACACAGACAGATCCAAGCCTTTCTCAGCAGAACCCAACTTTGAAAACATATATGGAATAAAAAAAAAAGGCACTCACAGCAGCTCTAATGCTAAATTATGAAGCCCCCTCTACTAGTCAGGAAGAAATGCTAATGAAAGGCAGTAAGAGTTGAACCATAACCCTTGTATGGATGGCATCAACCTCCCAGCTTCAGACTGGTGACAGAAGCTCATCCTCTCTAGAGACTCGCCGCTCCACTCCACTGCGTTGTCATTAGCCATCCATCTTATCTTCCTCAACAGCCATGAGCTCAAGACACTCGTTGGTAGGGGGGACACATCTCAAAACTCCACTCGGCCCAGATTGAACCTCTCTGGGCGCAGACTCTCCTCATGCTGCTGTTTCACATTTCCCTGCAGCAGAGAGCAGCAATCTTGTTCTGCTATAGCTCAGGAAGATGTCCTAGTCACAAGATCACAGAGATAGCAACCATCTTAGTTCTAGTATTTCATCAGTCTATACAGATGTGACGAGCTGTGACTGGAATAGTCAACACCTTGATGGTCAGGCCACTTTGCTAGGAGAAGCACTTAGAACTCCCAAATTAGGCAGGGCGAGGCTCTGAAAACAGGTTTTCCATCAGTTAAGAGATTGCTCTAACCAATGGACGATGGGTGGAACTTGCCCACAAGCTCAGGAAGTCGCTAAGCAGGGAACATGGGCCTCTCAGCACACCTAACTAGATGCCTGAATGCCTTAGCTGATTTGGGCCTTTGCTACACACGTGAACCAAATCAGACTGGAGTCGTTCTCCTTCAAGGCTTTGCAGATGAGCAGGACACTCAACCATCATCTTTTTTTGGTTTTTTGCTGCATCAAGAAGGAGTTATGCAACCTTAAGCTGTGCTGATTGAGGCAAACAAAACAGACCAAGCCCTTCCCACAGAGTGTCCCTTGGCTATCCCAGGAAGCTCTAGCATGCATGCTTGGCTCAGTGTCAAGCCCCTAAAAGAGCCTGTGTCAGTAACCAACCTCAGCAGAACATGACTTGAGAACAAGGATTCCTGGTTTACAAAATACTGCCATGATGCCACCCAACAAGTAGCTAGAAGTTAACTGAACACACTGCAAGAAAAATGGATGTGTAAAGGCCCTTCTCAGTGGTTAATATGTTTTGCATTTTGGTCTGTTGGGTTTGTTTGTTTTGGTTTTATTTAAAGGAAGATGTTTGGGGTGGGTGTAGAAGACTTAGCAGTGAAGTATCAGGAAAGCAAGTCAAATAGAGAAGCAGCAAGGGCTTCAGTTTTTGCATCCCTTGTCTTGAATTCCAGCTTTCCTGCATCTAAATTTATGGTAAGGGATGCGGAGAGGGAAATCTGCACTTATTTATTTCTGGAAGTTAAGATGAAGTCATTATGGCTTGCACAGTATGTTTGCTATTATGAAGCTGCAAACAGAGCTACAGAAAGGGCATTTAGTGGGAAATATTGTCAGCTGGCAGTCTCGGGCACTTGAGTACCCTCCATAACATGCATAACGGAATCAATTTAAACCTAGTGAAAGGGACATTGTCTGATAAAGTAATTCCTCTTTGAACACAAGATGGCAGCCTTAAATAAATGCAACCCCGCACAGCTTTTAATCTTACACATCATTAAATTCCTAATTTACACATTATGTTTTCATGGGCCAACCCATAACTCATTAGTGTTGAACTCATGAGTTGTAAAGACCAACACGCTAGACAAATGCTGGTTTCTTTATCTGCTTTTCTTTGGGTGGCAGTTCTCTTTTAATTTGCCACAGAGCCAAACTCAAATTCAATATTAAGAAAGCTTTCTGATCTTTCATGCTTTAGGCACCCTCTACCCCAAAGAAAACCCACCCTGGTTAAGGCTCTGTACCCACAGATTTTACTGAGAGAGGGTGGAGTAGAGAATGGGGAATACCAAGGATTTTCAACTTGTTCAAGATCCTGGTGTTCCTTGGAAAATATTATCTTTCTGTGGGAGGACTTCAAACAAGCCTTGAAGTCAAAACCAAAATGGACTACAAAAAGCACAGGGTTTGGAGCTGGACTTCCCACTACTCCACAAAGCCTAACACACCAAGTAATATTTTGATCTCTCGTCTTTCCATTCTCTTATCCAGGTGTTGCTTGAAAGAAGACTCACAAATGCCATCTGAAGAGGAGGGGCTCCATACTGCTCCAGTACCATGACACTGGAAACAACTAGACCAGAATGGGTGGTAATGGCAAAACAAAGGCTACAGTTGCTTTCTCTGCCTTGGAAACTACAGATGAAAAATGTCAAGCGTAGAAGTCTTTGCAAGATACCTGGTACCACTGCTTTAATGTTGCAAGTAAGAACATAAATGGCTATTGGAGCACGTCAGGCCAAGGGCCCTTCCAAGCCAGACCATGGTCTCCATTTCCCTATGCAGGCAGCAGGAAAGTCTGAGTCACCATGTGGGCCATGGAAAGCAGAGCAGCAAGGCAAGGCTTGAGGCTAAGTTTGTTCTTGCTGGGCTGGGCTGCAGTTTGTCATGGCCGCAGGGTCGTGTAGCTGCAAGAGCAGCTACATTGAGCAAGCCAAGATCCAGCAGCCCAGGGATTCTGTGTGCCAAAGCCCAAGGTCCTGTGTGCCTTGCTGGAACTGGGCTGAGATTCACAGATGGCTGGGAACACTGCTCATAACATGGAGAAGTTCAGGTTCATCCCTTTCCACCACAGTTGAACAAACTGCTGGGGAAAGCCAGTACTCCTCAGGGGAATGTTCTGTTGTGCTACTATGTTCTGCTCTGCTACTGCCCAAGAAAAGCCACAAACCTAAGAGCAAGTAACATGGGTGAGGAAAGAGGGGGAGTATTCTCACCTCAAGTGTAAACAGTTGCAGGATCTCCTCCCCATCCTTTACTAAGACAAGCAGAGGCCATCTGTAACACTAGCAGAAGAAACCTTACTGGAAGTCCCCATCTACTCTCTTGCTGGTCATGTCTCTAGCAACTCACAGCGCTTGCACCACTGGGTACCTTACAGACCCTTCAACTCTTTTAGAGAATGGCAGTGCTGACACAAGTCATCTGCTCAGCATCCCCTTGTAGCTAACATCTTACAGTATGCATATATTCACTCCCACCCCAGCCCCTTTTTCTATCTGCTTTACTCCAGAATCGTTTTTTTTTCCCTTTCTGTCCTGTGTTCTTTATCTCTCCTTGGGCTGAGAGAGTTGGGCTTGTTCACCTTGGAGAAGAGAAGGCTCTGGGGGGACCTTATAGCGACCTTCCCATACCTGAAAGGTGCCTGTAAGAAAGCTGGGGAAGAACTGTTCACGAGGGCATGTAGCAGTAGGACAAGGGGTAATGGTTTTAAACTCAAAAAGGGGAGATTTAGGTTGGATATTAGGAAAAAGTTCTTCAATATGAGGGTGGTAGATCACGGGAACAGGTTGCCCAGAGAAGCAGTGTAGGCCCCATCCCTGGAGATATTCAAGGTCAGGCTTGATGGGGCTCTGAGCAACCTGATCTAGTGAAGATGTCCCTGCTTACTGCAGGGGGGTTGGACTAGATGGCCTTTAAAGGTCCCTTCCAATCTAACACATTCTATGATTCTATTTTGGTGGGGGAAAACATACAGTTTTGTTCATGATGAGTTAATGTCCACCTAAAGGGGAAAAGTCAGTCAAGAAAGACGTAACAACCGGGAAATTGCCTTTCTACTGGCACCACTTTCCAATGGAACCTCCCAGTGAGCCTGTGGACAGTGAGGGACAGTCAGTGTGTAGCACTGGGTGGCAAATAAAGGGACTGTATCTCTTTACAGAGAATAAACTACCTGGGGAAGAAAGTGGGCTTGTGATGTATGCCCGGGCATCAGCAGTAGTAGATGTTGCTTTAATCTCTGGCACAGATATTCAGTATGACGTAAAATCATACTAGGCTTCTTTATGCCATAGTTTACTCCTAGGGGAAAAGGGTCTAGCACCCGGTGCATTTATGTGATCCTTCCTCTTCACAGTCCTGCAAACACATTGGAGACCCAAGTTGCCTCCTCTCCTTCCTCCACATCTTCCCCATTAGTGATCACTCCAGAAGTCTAATGCAACCCCCAGCAACATCTGTGCAACCTTGTGAGGACATAATTTAAAAACAATGGATTGCACAAACATAGCAGGAAGGGATGGATTCATTTCGTGGTTAAAGCACAGCAGGAGGCCCTCAAAGATTTAGGTTCCATTCCCAGCTCTGCCCAATAGTTTGAACAAATCATTCAATCTTTCCAAGCTTCCAGTTCCCCGTTATGAAAGGGAAACAGCACTTAATGGGGATGGCTATGAGGATTAATGCATGCAACGTGAAGGAGGTGAGGGCTGTATTCCTAGATACTTAACAGCGAGTACTCTCCTTGGCTTGCCAAGTGTCCTAGGCTCCTGCCGGAGATGGGACACAGCCTCCAGAGGTGCCAATACAGCACGGCCAAGTACTGCAGCGATGCGTGGCACAGAGCGTGGCCACCCCTCCTTGGCAGGGCACCTCTCCAAACAGGGCTGAGCCGTGCAACCGCTCCTGCAGGCAGCCCAAGGCTGCCCACACAGATCCAGGCGGCTGCAGAGCCAGGGCAGCTGACAGGTTCGGTGCCCACTGCTGCTGTAAGCACAGTGCTGGGGCTCAGTCAGCCTGGGCTGGCCTATGCCCTGCCTGCACTGCCCCACTGCTTGGCCTGCCCACTCCCTGCCGGGCCCGCCTGTGCCACGCTGCCTGCCCTGCCCATGGTGCCCACACTCTGTTCACACTGCCCTGCTCCCCAGGCCCTGCCTGTGGCACTGTTTGCCCTGGCAGTGCTGCACCCCTGACTCCCCAGAGGCCTCCGGAGAGCTCCCTACTGCCCTTCTGCACCCACACACGCTCAGATCTGCAGTCCCTTCTCCAGCCAGCCCCACCAGCTCCTCCAGAGTCAGCACTTCCCAAGTGCCTGCCCCTGCTGCTGATAACCACACACACACACATACACAGAGTTAGGGTTATACATCTTCCCACCCAGACCCACTGCCATGGGCATTCCCCACTTGGCCACATGGCCCAGCTGCTCCCTTGCTCCCACCCACCTTTCTGCTTCTCCACCCACAGCTACTCCACAGCCTCCTGTGTGCCTCTTGCCCTCACACGCCGCCTGCCTCACATGCAGGGCTCAGGCAATCCTTTACACGAGGGCCAGCTTCTGCAAGCCTCCCCAGAACATAAACAAGACATACCCTTCAGCCACACGCTGCCAAAGACAGCACCTCATGCCGTGCAAAGGGTTTCCTCTCTTCTGGCCTCCTTTGCATACCAGACTTACTCCACACCCTGCGTAGACCCCTTTGCTCCCGAATATAACCACACACAGCTGAGGCATGCACACAGCGCTAGATCCACAAGCAGCAACAACAGTGATCTGTAAAATCCGTCTTTTACAGTCAGGAGAGTACATAGAAAGACATCAAGGCAGTGTAATCGGACCATTAGTGGAGGGAGGCCTAAGAACCCAGCCACGAGCCAGCATGCTATCTTTTAAGACATGTTGTTACCACTCTTGCAACTGCATTCACATCAGTCACACGCCAGCTCCGTTACACTCTGTCGCAAGCCCTTCTCCTGTACTTACTATTTGCCCATACCCCACTGATATTTACCATCCAGGCTGTTCTCAAACGCTGCTACAGCAGGCAAACTCTATGGCAGAAAACAAATGCTCTGAATCAAATACATCTCTCCACCTGTCTCACTTTGCATATACAAACACACAAGTACTGGCTCCACGGCTGTGCTGCATATCTCCCAAGCACTCCCTACCTACCTCTATATGTATACCTTACAGACATACTGTCTACGAGTGCTGCCTCAAATATAGCCCTTAGACTTCCAAAGGAGTGACTCTGTGCCACTTAGGCACCACAAGTACATCCACACATCTTATATGGATTTTCACGTTATCCGAGTCAATAGAGCTCTACTGGCAAGGCAAGTTACATGTGGTTGCCAAATCAGGAAGCAGATCCCCTAGATCTTCATTAGAGATAGATGCAGTCTGCCCAGAATGGAAACTCAGATTGCTTAGGGCTTTTATTCAGCTTATTCATTTGTCCACTTGTGTTTAATGAATGAGCAAAAAGCCATTGTAATATTTATCTCCATTTTTGCAGCAAAACATACTTCAGGATCCCATTGTGTCTGATGCTGTGTGAAAACAGATCAAGAGCTGACCCTTGCACCAAACAGGATATATCCTAAGTAAGCAAGAAGACACAACAACCAGTAAGTACTGGAGATGATGACATTATGCAGAGATGTTTTCTCTCCTCCTACCTTACCACATGAATTTACTTTCAAAATCTCTTAGCATTATTAACACTGCTTTATGCCTTCATGCACTTTGGACACTAGAAAAAAATATTATTCTTTTTTTCTCTGTCACACTGGTGGCATAATCAGCTCTGCCTTGGTTTTCCCATCTCCAGTTTCTGGCCATGGGTAGTGCCTTTGGTGAGATTTCGTCCCAATTTATGCCCTTTTCATTGTCACAAGGTCAGGTCACTTCCTTACAAGTCACCCGCTGTGGTCAAGGTTGTTTTTCTTGACCTGGTTTATTGCCTTTTAAATGTTTTAGTGTTTTGACTGTTTCTCAGATTGAACACAGGATGTTTGTTGCACTGGTAAGAGGTTAGTACTGTGAAGCCTAGGGAGTGATATATGGACGGTTCATGCTTTCTTTTGAATTTAATTTTTCATCCTCTAGTGCTCTGTGGTGAAAGGAGTGCTTGCTGCTTGCCTAGGGAGACACCTGACACTTAGACTTATCTTCTGTAAAGGCTTGGGCCAAACTTTTCTCCTCTGACTTTGGGAATGGCAGGAAAGGACACACTATTGAAGTGAAGGAGGGAACAAAGAGGGGTTCAAGCCCTTCTGATCCCACGCTGCAGTAAGGAACCACACAGCCCTCTGACAAAAATCAGTTGCTCCAATATAAAGGGGACTTTCATTCCTCAGTCCCATAGTACTCCTTGTAGCAGAGGAGAAAAGAAGAGTAACTTCACCCATAGTGTCCTGCTAGAATGTCATAACCAGGAAAGCCCCCAGTATCCAGTTTGGGGGCTTTTACTGCCCCTGAACACCCAAGAAGAATACAAGGGCTAAAGAAAAGGGAAGGAATCTCTCCCTTGAGTACTTTGTGCTTGAAGCACTGAAATGCATAGGGTTTCCTTTCTTTTTCTCTCTTTTTTTTTTTTTTTGGAGGAGACCTAATTTTGTATTGTCCTAACCTGGTTTGGCTGCCCCTGCCTCTGGCTGTAGCTCATGTCTTGAGCCAGTGATGTTGATTTAACAGAGACAGATCTGACAGAAGTAGAAAGAACAGGAAAAGGAGACCTTTCTGGAGATAACCTTCCAGTGTAAAATAGGTGTGTGAATCTTTCTGTCTTCAGGGACACCAGGGAGCAATGATCTTTCCCTCCAGAGCACTCATTTTCCAAGAACTAAGTACCCTGGCTTTCAGAAACTCTCTCCTTCACTTCTTATAGCTGGTTTGCTAGATGGAGCTAACACCAAGAGATGGTATAGGTATAGCTGGTCTTCCCATAGCTCTTCATGTCTGACTTTCTCTACCCCGACCACCCACACCAGCGGAGGATGGTTCTGAAGGGGAGGAGGGGATAGCTCTGTGGGGTGTATGAATGGTTGAACATGGGCCGAACAGGCCAGGAGAGGTTTCTTCAGTGAATGAAATATTGAAAGATTCTGTTCCCCACTGCTAAGACACAACCATCACGTGAGGTTAGTTTGTACTGCCTGTGCCCACACCTGTGCCTTCCCAGTCTTTCAGATAGCTGAGCTGCAATGGCCGGCGGTCCGTTAACAGCTAAAAAGCCCCCTTGGCACAGCTGCTACAAGAGGTATGAACTTTCTGTAAATGGGAGTGGTTTATAGTTGTTGGAACAAATGCTACTTAGCTGGCTTCCGAGTTTTAGATAAGGATTTTGTGTTTCCTTGATGTGCTCAGTGAGAGAAAGGATCGGTATGGTTGCGTTTTGCGGCTGCTGCTGCTGGCCTCCCCACGGATAACTAGTAACTGCTTGCAGGACTGTAGGCAAAGATCTGCATCAATCTTCTATTTCATTGAGTATGATTGGCTGTAAAAGTGAGACCTGCAGCCTTTACTTCTATGCAAGAGGGACAGAGTTATGCCCTGTCCAGTTCTTTTTTTTTTTAATCAGGTATTTCACTGGCAGGTTGCGTCTGTCGGGTGGATTCTTCATAGCACAGAAAGGCTGGTGAGTTTACCTTGTCGTGCTTTGAAAGGAGGCCTGAGTGCCCTTGGTCTGATAGAATTTAGAGTGTGTTTAATTTCCATGTCGCCAAAATAAAATAGTATTTGTTTTAGAGATTTTGTGAAATACTGTTGTTGTTTTCTAGGCTGACCTTTAGAGGCTCTGTATTGCCGTGGCAGTATGTTGCTATGGGGATCACCTCACATGGGTGAGAGCACAAACCAGTACATAAAGATATACTGGGCGCTTTATGCTGCACCTATTCAGTGGTGCTGTACAACTGGAAATTGCTCCCAGAGATCTGTTAGGCTGACTCAGAAACACATAGGGAGAGCTCACTTCAGCTTATATCCCTTTATTCCTATATAATCCTGTATTGTTTGGTGGGGGTAACTTTTTCGTAAGTTAGGGCCTTGTTTTCAGGGGTGCCATACATTTTGTTTTCCTTCCAGCACATACAACTAGCAGCAAATTGAAGATCAGTCCTGGCGGGGTCAGGTCAAGTCAAGGGCTTAAACTATATGTATCTGTGATGCAATTAAGTGCTTTCTTCTTTTCTTTGTTTTTTCCTCTTTTTTTAAAATTTTTTTTATTTTTACATCACCTGTAAGGTAGAAGTATGTCAGTGGTTAATTCCTCCTGGAGAAATCCAATACAAATTCAGAAATACTTTGCTGTTGGACAGATGGCTGAAAGGAAATGATTAATCTACTAACCTTGGATTTAGGAGATATGGATTCAAGTCCCTGCTTGCTGCAGATTTTCCATGTGACACTGATGCGTAAATATCCTAGAATATGGCCAGTAGCCTCTGCGCTTGAGTTCGCAGACTGTAAAATAGCATCACCCTGTCTCTCAGGGCAAGGTGAGAAGAATGGAGGCAGATGGCCCCAGTTGGGTAATCCTGACTCCTTTACAACAGAAGCTGCAGGCCCACTGCAGCCAGGTGAGCAGAAAATGACTGTGACAGTACCTGAAGCATGGATGGGAGAGAAGGCGATGGCAAAGTATTTTGTTACAGTGCTGGGGTGATATGGACATATATTACAAACCAAGGCAGTTGGGTGCTGTGGGGGTAGGTACCATACAAATGCCTGGCAAAACCAAGGCTATTTTCAGGAAGCTAGAGCATCATTTGCAACTGCTCATGCTGACACAGATTTTTCTGTAGTTTCATGTCTTGAGGACTCTTCTGTTCTGTATGGGCATAATTAGTGCCAGTGACCGTCTCCCAAGGGAGTGTCTGAACTGGAATGGAGCCATCCTGAAGACACAATATCATGAGAAGGTTATCTGAAGAAAACATAGACATCCTTCTAATCCCCCTACCTGTTCTCTTTCTTCATCCCCATATCCCATCTGCAACCTCTTTTAAATAGACCCAGGTACTTATTTAGTTCCTCAACTATTCTGAAGGACAGATGCAATATTTGCCAAAAGGTGCTCTCATTCTTTGGCACCCTACACACAACGTGGGACACACCATGGGCTGGCTATAGGAACCACATCCACTCTTCCAGCACCACCATACAACTCAAATGCGAGTCCCACAGAAGGAGTCTTCACATGCAGAGCTTACTAGTTAAATGTGTGTGATGACCCCACTATGACTAATGCACAGGTGAGAACGCGTGCTGCTACGCGTGCTATCTTCAAACCATCCTAAAAAGCAGAGACAAAGACTTAAAACCCCTGTGTTCCACATAATCCCTCAGACATCTTCCACAAAAGCACTCTCCCCACCAAAACAGGGCTTCTCTCTGCCTTTTTGATGAAAAATCCATCATCAAAAGTATTTATTTGTTTTAAGTGAATCCAGAAACCGAGTCTCTGAGCTGCTGTCTTTTGCAATTTCCTGAGCCGACCCCACTTCTCTACACAATTCATCATTGCTTTCTTTGTGCTCTGCCTGCTCTACCCCCAAGAAACATTCAAAGACATTGAGTACAGACCTTAAAAGTACACATGCCTGCACATGGCTGTCTCAACATATCCTGAGGCTGTATAGGCTGAATTCTCCCAGAGCTGGAGCTTGGGGGAGGAATACAGCCAGCAGACGTGTGGCGGGCAGGGGCTAGAAGAGGTATTGCCAGGGCTGAGTGTAAAGGTTGATGCGTTGGAGACAAAAATCACAAACATTCCCCAGAAACTGGGATCAGGGTCCATCTCCAAGAAGGGCTTCACATCTGGGAAGAAACTGCCTGCGGGTAATTGGGTTTGCTGGAGTTGCCTCTCTAATTAATAAGTGATTTGACTTGGAGATTGGAAATAATAGTTGAAATGATGGCATAAGCACAGGGGCATTGGGGCTGCTGCTGCTGTACTATTAAGAAAGGACTTTCCTGTACAGTCTAATGACACTATATGGCAGTTTGAGGAATGTGAAGTTGTTTGCCCAGGAGACCAACAATGTGATAATATTGGCATATAACCTTCTAGTATTTGAGTAATTAGTTGCTTAGCTACTTTGGATAGGTCATTATTTTGCAAACTGGAAACATTTGCAAGTGGTGATATTTTCCTCAGTATGGTGAAAGAGCTAAACCTATTCTGGCAGTGTTCAACTCCTAGAAATATATACGCATAAATTGTTTCTAATGAGACCATCTGCCTTTTATAGCCCCTTTGGAACCAAATAGTACCCAAAGACCACTCTGTCTTTTAGATATCTGTGGTCAGAAAGGCTGGTCCTGGCAATAAAAGTCTATAGTTTTTTGCAGATAGGGAAGCTTTTTGATTCCTACATTTCAAGACGTGTATTTGAGTGTGTATGCTTGTGTGCACGCATGATACTGCTTATATTTGGTAAAATTGTTAGAAATCACTGGCCCAAATCTCTTAAGAGATAGCATCTGGTGGCCTGTCTGCTAAATTAGTATTTTCAAAGAACACAGAAAGTCCGATCTTTCACTCACAGGGCTGGGGGGAGCTTTGCAAATCTTCACCGTGTCAGTATCGTTTGCAAAAGAATAGCATTATTTGAAAGGAATACCCTCAATTTAAAATCACAGCTGAGTTGCTCAGACTCAGCACCTCATGTTGAAGCGCTCACATTCTGACTCCGGTATAAAACTTGTGCGATGCGCAGGGCACTGCATGCAAGCAGCTCCCGCTGAGCTCATCCTGTTGCCCTGCAGGCAGGGGACACACAGAGGCTCAGCACCTCTCAGTCTCCAAGCAGCTGTCGCCCTGGTGACAACAGGCCAAGGGAAGAAGTTTCTTCTTCTACTTGTGTCTATAACCGTGCACCAATTACTACAAAAATAATTCCGTAACCTGTAATTCAGTGCTTGCTTCCTCCTTGCCTTCTCTTGGCTGGAGCCAGATGAGTGAGAATAGAGGAGTCAGGTGCTTTTCTCCATGGCTCATTTTCAGTCAAATCCCCTTTCGAGTCCTCCTGTGGCAGCACAGACTTTTGAAAAGTCTCCACTGAATGTTTGTCTGTTTGGTTGGTTGTTGTTGTTGCCTGTGACCACGTGGATGCATTGGCGTGAGGCTTGGCAAAGCCATACTCTGTGTGGCTTCTCTTTAAATAGTCCCTGTGGTTTCTTGCCCGAGGATGCAACCATCAGTGGCATGCACTGCCTCTGTCTTGGAGGGATGGTCTACGCAGGGGAGAGCGAAGTTGGCCCCACAGTCTCACTGGCGGTGCCAAGAGGCACCAGCGCTGGTGCGGCAGGGCTGTGCACCGCACTGTCGCCTTGCCTACACAAAAATACCCATTTTTGCCCTGTCAACTCGGGCATGCGCAGCATTGGTTCCGCTCACCCAAGAGGAGGCATCTCCCTCCTCCTGCACAGCCCTGTACCCATGGGGGTGCCACTTGTGCCACCATTCCTCACCCCACTCCTGCCATGGCAGCGGGCGCTGCCACATGCACAGGTACCTGGCAGGGCTACCAGCCAAGCACTGCGCACATACTGCCCAGCCAGCCAGTCGCATCACCATGTGTGCATCCAGATGGACCGATCAGGAGGAGGGTGGGGCTGGCAGGGGAGGTGCAGGCAGCAGGCGGGCTGTCATGGCACCTGCCCACAGGCAGGGCCTGTGCCAGGGGTTGTGGCTCCTGGCAGCTCTCAAGGCCCAGTGGAGGCCTGGCCTCCAGCTCCCAGCTGACCACGGCCAGACACACTGGACATGCAGGGTATAACTGGCCACAGTGGTGAGTAAGGGGCGTTTGCTCAGTGAAATGTCTGGGAAAGGAGGACGCATGCTGGGCCTGCATAAGGGAGAAGGGAGAGGAGGAGGCTGGGATCACAGGCCATGGCGCGGCAGTGTGGTGCTCCTCTGGCTGTTGAATGGGGAGGGCACCCCAGGGACTGACTGTCTTGAGGCAGCTCCTCAAACCTCTGCCCTCAGTATGCAACTCTAGCCACTCTAGAACCCCATAGCAGCCAGGCCCACCTGGCTTGGAGGGGCAGGGAAGGAGCAGCAGGTGAAGCCAAACAGCTAACCCAGGGAGAGCTGCAGCAAAGGCAGAAGGAGCCAAAAATCTTAGTGTAGGCATAGGCTTGAGCCTGGTTCTAGATTCGCTCAACTAAAAGTCAGTGGTGCCCCTAGAAAGGCGCAGGGGTGGGGTATTTTTAGGGCATACCTGGTAGGTGACCAGCCCTGAAGCAGTCAGATGTTTCTCTGATACTCTGTCTTGAATTAAATACTATCTGCCAGGTCATGTTAATTAACATTCCATCTGTCATAACACAGCGGGATAGTGAGCTGGGGGGGGGAGGGGGATAAACACTTTCCTATTCACTACCTGCTGTTAATTAGTGAAAGAATTAAATAATTTTTTTTAAAAAAAAGTCTGCACTCTTTTTAAGGGTTGGTGAGTAAGTGCTTTGTGGTAACTCAGCTGCTTTGGGTGAATCTAGGGTCCTGACTGTAGTCAAGATTAATCCAGAACTTTAGACAGTGAAGCTAGAGCATATTCTCATCTTAATTACAGCCTGACAGTAGCTGTGCTGTGTTCAGCTCAGGACAAATACACTCTCAGGAGGCTTAGGGTTGGAGTTTTTCCAGTCATCATCTCTTCACCCCAGGAAAAAAAAAAATCTTTCCCTTTGAAATCTCACTTGCCCTATTTCCTCTCAGAGGAAAGTTTTACTGGGAAGTTTGATAAAACTCCTTTGGTGTCTTTAGAGCTGTAGTGCTTTGAAATGTATCTGAACTTTCCTTCAGATAACTTTTTTTTTTTCCTTTTTTTTCTTTCTCAGCTCAAACACACTCCACAATTGCTGGGCCTTGTTGTGTACCTGTCTGAGGTAGGTTAACTAGCATACCAGGAATATCAACAAGTTAGTGGCTCGTCCTATTTTTATTTTTTTTAAAATGAAGTGAAATCCATTTTCTCTTACCAGGTCAAGTGTCCAGTAATCACCACAGAATTTGTTATTTTAACTTACTTTACAGGTAAGTATCTGCATGCCCCATTGCAAGGGATAACATAACACGTGGGAGGGAATTCTCACAAGGCCGATAGCTCTGTACCAAGTGCACCCACTTCCACTGCCACACCAGTTGTGAGAGAGTGTGACTGTGATCCTGCCTCACGCAGGTGCGTTCACGTCAAGCCAACCAGTCACAGTTAGCCTGATGGCTGCTGAAGCTGCTCGTTTTGTTCTTTGGCAGGCCTGTTTTTGTAACTTTTATCTAGCCAGCTTTACTGCTGCTTCTGCATTCACAGTTGAAGCCCTTTGCCAGTAGTGAACAGCAGTATTCCCCAAACGACAAAGCCCCCTGATGCAGATGCAATGTCACTTAGGGCTAAGAGGACAGCTCCAACAAAGATCTCAGTCCCTGTCAGTCTTTGTTCATGAGATAATGCGATTTTCAAGATAGGGGGAGTGGGGACAGACTTTACTTGTTTTTTGGATAGAATGGCTGGATTTGGGTTTGGTATTGTTTCCAGTGAAACACACTTTAAAGCAGAACTCTGTTTTTCTTGACAGGCTGGTTTGTTTGTAACTACAGAGTCTCTATCAGCAGGACGGGTCTTCTGCAAATACATGCCTTAGTGTGGTTAAAGGCCGCCCATACACATGAGTTACCATCTGGTTTGTAAAGCACCAGGGGATCAGAGGAGGACTTTCCTCACAGCTTTTGTCAGAGCTCTGAGGCACCTTCTTCTGGACTGGGTCACAGCTCTGTGCTGTAGTAACATCATTACACATCTCTGTGTGTTTCTGTCAAAGCAAGCAAAAGCTCACGCCTTGGCCAAGACAGGAAAGTGGCCATGAGAGTACATCAACACAAGCAGATTGCTTCTCCTGCCTTCGGAACCGTGTGGCCAGCGTCACTGTTACGCAGATGAACAGAGTGTTACGTGCATGTGAGGATGTTCAACCACAGGCAGGAAAAATAAAAGTTCAAAGGAAAATGCAAGGCATAAGCAGAACAGGGCCCTCTCTCTCCCTTCCTGTACAGAAGCGGACAATCAGAGGCGGATGGCAGGTGAGGAGAGGGGATGAATCTGTGGGAAGTCAGAGAGCCTGCCGGGTTTAGTCCCTTTCATTGTCATTGTAATTTGCTCCAGTGACAGATCCCCTGGAGAAGGAGGGAGAAGCGACAAGACAAATGGCTACATTCGTGTTCATGGGCTGGGCACTGAAGGGCGGAATCCAAATTTGCAAAGTAGCTGCTGTCTTGTGGTAGGGTAGGGATACCAGGAGGAATTTTTACTCCTTACCATGTCCAACGTGAGGTGCAGTCACCAGAGGATACTTACCCCAGAGTGTGACTAATATCAGAGGTGGGCAAAGGGGGGGTTACATTTTAGGAAATACGTCGTCTTTGTGCTGCCACATGCCTTGTCTGTAATCAGTCTGAGAGTTTGAGACTGAGAGATGTACACAAATGCCCTTGGCAGACAGGTTGGTTCTGGACATCCACTTTCTGGCTGTGTTTGTGACACAGGCCCACCAACCCACCTGTAAGCAAGCTCTCTGTGTGTCCTCACCTGGTCAGTCTCTCCCCAAGCAACTGAACACTGACAGGTGAATTTTGGCCATCAGGCAGGGCAAGATCCTAACCTGCTGAGCTGTCTTCAACGGCTCTCCTACCACGACCAAGTTTTCAGGCAGCCGGAGAAGAAAAATGTTTTTACACAGAGTGCATGTGCAGAGTTCAGCTTTGCTTGTTGACCAATTGTGGCTATCTTAAATAATGCAATCACAGCCCCACTAGCAGCATTAATGGGAAGCATCCCTGCAATTAGCTTTCCGAAGGTTACACCGGTAATCTTCCATCTTCCACCCGGCCATGTATGCACTGGGAGAAGGGGGGCGGAAGGGTGCCGTGTGCATCAGCACACAGGGACGGGGCTTTCCTTTAGTTTTCCTTCCTTGAGTACTTCCCTTTGGAAATTAAGAACGTAATCGGAAGCTTTTCCAGAGAAAAACTGTATTTATTTCTGGTGTCATAATGAAGTCACGAGGGAAAGTGTCTTTCCCCCCCACCTGCCAGCGCAGACAGCATTCACAGATTGCTAGAAATAGCAATCCTTCCAATAAGCCCTGGTGTGAAAATGTTGCATAAAGCACAATGACTGGCAGGATCCTCTCTTTGTGTTCCCCTTCTGCCTTTTCTTCCTGATCTTCAGTTTCAGGTCTATCTCCGTAGTGCTGCTCAAGCCCTTTCTGATTTTATTTTATCCTCTTTGCACAAAGACCATTTTCTTTTAGGGCTTGTCCCTGTTCCCTGAACTATTTTTACCAGTTTCACCTCAGTCTCTTCCCTCTCTGACTCACTGCTGGGAATCCTCTCTTGGATCATTCCTCCTTGCCTTGTCCCCACAGCATCACTCCTCCTCTGCTAGAGGTCAGAGCATGCTTCTCGATTCCTGGCTATAAAACAGGGACATCCTGGAAATCCAAAGTCTTGGGGCAGGTCAGTGGTAGCTCCTTCCAAAAACAGAGCAAGCAGGCTTCCCCAGCTTTCGCAGGGCTTAGCCAAAGTTCCCATTACTCATGAGGTTTCTACACTGAAAGCAGAAGCTTGCTTGGTGTTTCTGCTTGGTCCCCCTGCATTGCCCTTTGGATGCTACAGACAGGGCACTGGGTGGCAGCTGGTGTGCTTTCGACCCCTGTATGGTCAGAGACAGCTTCTCCCTGGAGCCGACTGCCTTCAAAGGTGAAACTCTGTTTCTCACCCCTGCTTCCCAACGTTGCTCCCGCAGAAAGTTGTTCTCCTTTTCCTGTTAGTAACTTTTTAAAGGGCAATAAATCTCCACCTCTTTTGATAATTCATTTTCAACTGACCAGTTTCCAGGTGGGTGCTGAGGATCTCCCTTTCTGCCAGGACTTTGTGGATAGCAAGGAGCCTGCAAACCGCCCCATTTAAACCCCCCGTGTTCACAGACCTGCCCTCGGCCTCCCTTCCTGCCCGGGTACTGCTCATGTGGCTGGCTGGCTCCGGCTGCCTGTCCGCAGAGGCGCTCAGTGAAGCTGTGATTTTAAGAGCTGCATCTTTCCCCAGTACCATGCCTTTGGGGTTGTACCCTCCCTCCCCCAGACCTTAGATTCCCTCTCTGCAGGATGTCAGCTGTCCTCCTTGTCTCCTCCTTTCAGTGGGATGGCTTCCTCTGCTCTTACTGTGATAAGAGTTTGTTTTCTTCTCCAACATACCCTGGGCTACTACCGCTCTCTGCATTTTTCTGCTTTGATACCTGCATTTATGTTCTGATATTTCTCCCTCTCCTGGGGCCATTCTGCTTTTCTTTTCTCACCCAAAGCAGCCCTGCTGTAAAGACAGGTATAACTAATAGTGCTGGGTTCCATAGGTGAAGCAGAGTTCAATTTACCCTTTGCAGACATCAGACAGAATCAGGCACAGGCAAGAAACGTTGGGCTAAGATTTATGTGGGACTGTTTGTCTAAATGGGTTCCCTACTTCCTTATTTCCATGGAGTGAGGAAGCTGACGACATCTGCTTGGTGCCTGATACCACCTCTGACTGCACTGGTAGAAACTTTTCCCAAGAGACATGAGCCTGTCATTTCCCAGGGCAGCAGTGGGGTTTTGTGTCAAGGGCTCCCTTTCCACCTGGGACACAGATAGGTGCAAGGTGTGGGTTTGCTCTGCAGCTGCTGGCCGTGTGCAGCCTACGTGAGCAGTGGAAATCCTTTTCTCTAGGTGGCTTGTAGACCCCTTGCTCTCCGAAGGAAAGGGGAGACATGCAGCTTGAGATCAGCTCCTCTCAGAGGCTGTCTGCAGCGGGCATGAGGGCAGAGGAGCTCTTGCTTTGCTCAGGCACCATGAGTTTCGACATCCCCTGGTCCTCCCCAGAGAGAAACCCCACTGTTATTTAATGTTATTTCCATTACTGCTGTCGCACAGTGACAGGGTCTGATTTGAAATCTGACAGGGAGAACTGATGCTTCTCTTGCCCAGACTGTGGCAGCCCTGTCTCCAGCGGGACAGCGTGCAGCTACTGGAGAAGAAGCAGCACGTCCAGGGCAGGCTGCCCACTGCTGGGTGCTCCCTGGGTTTGGGGCTGAAGGAAGACTCCAGCCAGCCACAGATCCACAGAGACTCTTCCACACCCAGGCTTCAATTAGAGAGAAATCTGGTTTTGTGCCTAAAAGTTATGTGGTTTCTGGCTCTTGAAATATGTGCTAAAGCTCTTGTATGTCACATGCAGCACCCTGCATGGCTGTGCAAGAGTCCTGGGACTGTACTGTACAGATACTCCTGCCTTCAGATGGAAAGGGACATTGAAACTAATGAAAAATAGGCTGACTTTAAACTAGCCCTGTAACAAAATAAATTGAGGGGAATGTGTTAACGTTTGTTTTATTTAACTTTGCCAACTTTCAAGTCAGCTCTCAAGCACCCAGAAGGTTTTAGAAAATGTTTAATCTAGCTCAGACAATTTCCTGAACTCCCTAACTGGACCACCCCACTTTCTGAAACGCTGCCAAAAGGCCTTAGCCACTCACAGGCTTCGGTGTGCTGCTCTTTCACAACTTCTTGCTGTCCTCCCCCCGCTCCACCATCCTCAAGCCGTCTCTCCCGCCTTACTAAAGTCCAGAAAGAGGAACCTCCCAGACCTTGCTGTCAGTGCCTGATGAAGCAAGCCCTGCCAAGATCCATTGACGTGCCTGGCAAACGACTGCCCCAGCGCACTCTGAGGCTGAGGACGGCGTGAGCCTGACGGCTTAGCTTGCCTGTGCTAGCCTGCCTGCTCCAGATGTGCCTTGCCTACCCTCCCAAGCTGCCCCTGGCTGTGGCATGAGCAGCTGAGCTGGATGCCTGTCCCTAGAGAGCCCGGAGACACTCCCTGTCATGGGCGTACAGGACAGCGGTGTAGTCTTTCTTCACCCTGGCTCATACGCCAGGTTTGTTGTCCTGATGCCCCATCCAGCAGCCACTGCCCGTGGTTGGCACAAAGCAGCTGTGGCTGTATCATCTCAGGGGACAGGTACACTAGTGAGTGTCACCTCTCTTCTCTCACCTCCGGTGCCACTGCACACTGTCTGTGGAGCTGTCCCAGAGCAGGGAGCAAGGAGGGGCACGCATGGCACACAAGGATGCTGTGCGGATGCCAGAGTGCTCTAAGATGCAGATTTCAGACCTTAATTTTTTTGCTGAGTTTTTTGTTTGTTTGGGGTTTTTTCCCCGGGAGAGCCAGAGCACAGCACAGTTTTAACAGAGCTGCAGCTCACCAGGGTTTTAGTCACTCTCCCACTGAGAGATACTTTCTTTTTAGGGGCTTATCACCATGTGATTAAAGTTTCCTCCCGAAACTTAGTTTCCTGCTCTTCTCCTGTGCTTCCCTCTTGTCCACCCACGCCATTGGCTTCAAACAAGGGCAGAGAGCTCCCTAGAGCTCTCCACCACCTACTCATCACCCTGCTGTCCTTCCTTCCCTGCCTGCTTGCCCTATCCCCTCTCGGTCACAGAGGAGGCAGGAGGACAGGAAAAACTGGATGGGCTTTTCCAGGGATTTGTGGAGGCGTTTTCTGTCTTACTCTCCCTGGACCTGGCTGGCCCATCTCTAGGATTTTTACTGGAAGAGATGTCATTCAGCCACAAACCCAAATGAAATGAGAAATTGGGTGGAAGTGGATAAAGACAGCAGTAAGGAAAGTGATTAATTAAACTGCTAGGGTCACACATCTGTCTGCAGTGTCTTGCTGGCTAAAACTGGCAGAGCTCATGAGGAGCCGGTGGGGCCAGAGCTAGCACAGCCCTGCAGCACAGCCCTGCAGCACAGCCCTGCTGTGGGATGCTCAGCACCAGCATGTGCAGAAGGGAGGGTGCCATTCCCATCTCCCCAGACAGGGCTTGGAGGGGGAAGCAATGAAATGTCCAGGGCTCAGGGCTTTCCTCCCTTCTCCCGTGGGGGAGCGGCATTGCTGCAGGGAAGACACAGCAGTTTCCTCAAGGCAAACCTTTGCCAGGGGCAAGGTCTTTCCTGGGGGCAGAGCCATCCGGGACCGGCAGGGCTGGGTTTCACCACTCGAGGTGATTACCTTTTCTTGGGTCTTGTAGGTGTCATGCAGCAATTAGGAGGTTAAACCTCCTGCTTCCAATTGCTGAATGTCTCTGCTCTGAGCAGGATAGCATACGGCGTCTTCCTCTGCTTCGGAGTCAAGGAGTTACTGCTTGGGTATAATTTCCCTATCCTTCACAGCGTTATTGCAGGAGGGAGAGGATTAACAGGTATGCAAATCACAGTGGGTGGGGGAGGGAGAGCTACGCTAAAAAATTAATAGGTGCCATGGTGGTGTTGCTGTTGAAGCTCTCCAGTGCCTTTTTAAGGAAACTAAGGTGTTTGCAGGGTGGCTGCAGGCCTGATGGGAAGAGAGAGCCAACCTTCCCCCTCCTGGCTCCAGCACCGGGTCAGGTAAGAGGATGTCCTACAGAGCTGGAGCTGGGACAAGCCACCAGCACCCCCTTGCACACACCCCGCCCCCCCAGAAGCCCACACACACACAACAGCAGCATCTCCCTCCCCGCATCGGATGCTCAAAGCTGCTGCATGCTGAGGAGGGGGTCAGCGGATGATGGCAGGAGCACAGCAAAGGGCCAGCGTCCAAGTGAGGGAGGGAAGGGACTCCCCAGCATGTCTGTTGCTGCTGGGTCTGACTGTGGTCCCTGACACACTGGGCTGCGTTGAGACCTCACGTCACACTCCAGCCACACTGGATGCCTGCTCCTGTGTAGGGCTGTCATCTGTCAGTGGCCAGCACTGGGCAGCAGCTGGCGTTACTGTGGGTACCTCCCCAGGCACCCTGTCCCAGCCCTCAGCCCCCTACCCAGGTCTGATTTAAAAGGGACACAGCACATCTGCACCCCCACCTCACTAACCCAAGGGAGCACACACCAGGGGAGGAAAGGGGAAGGAGGGCAAATGGCAAGTGAGAGTGATTCAGACATAAGCCCCTTAGTGCCCAATCTTCTATTTCTAAATAAATCTACTTTAAATTGCACTGATTTATGATTCACGTATTGTTATTTGATCAGTCTCGGTGCTGCAGAACCTTCAGGTGCTTAAGGTGTTTCTGATCTGCCGTTCCGGTCGGACAGAGGGAGGCACCACTCACAAAAAGCTTGGGTTTAACCCCCGAATCCCTGAGCCTGTCTCCTGTCCTATTACTGGGGCTGTCTCTTTTCCACCACATCACGGTCTCCTGGTGTGATCACTGTGTAGATTACGCAGCGTCTCTGGGGTCCCCTGCTGTCACTCGGGGACGCTTAACGTGAATCCAGGGTGAGGGTATTTTGGACACTGGCTGTGTCAGTACACATCCCTGGGAGTTTACATTTTTACATTTGCACCAGGAAATCAGCTCTCTCATTGTCACAGGGTTAGACAAATACCTGATAAAGAAATAAACCTGTCAAATAAATTTACTTTACGAAAAGACCGAGCCCTGCAGAACTCTCTGTGGTGTATTTAAAACTAAAAAAGCCTTACGCCTTCACAGACTGGCTGCCTGGGATACAGCATTCCTCCACGCTCGGGAGCCACCAGCAGCAGGAGCTGAACCAGGCCATCCTTGGGGCTGTTTTGCTGCCATTCGGCACCAGCTGTTGAACTGACCCGCTCTCATCCTCCTCCTCTTCCTCCTCCTCCAGCACCAGCTGGGCAAGGGACCAGGCTGGCTCACCTTTCTCTGTCTCCAAAGCAACACTCATGGCCCTGCCATGCACTGAGAGTTACCACAGGTGAAGCTAAGGCAAAACACAGAGTGGGAACGACTGTAATGACATAGTTAGAAACTTAGCTGTATGTTCGAAGCACTGGCAAGTTAAACATGGGCTGAGTGCGAGGCTGCATGTATGGGATGATGAGCAACTGTGGAAATAAGCCTGGGAAGGGGCTTTCTGGATTCCTTCGGCCTGCACCATGCCCCTGACACAGTTCCTGCTGCGCCCACACAACAGCTCAAGCCCAAGCGCTTGGGCAGCTTTCCTCCTGACAGCAGGTGTTTACTGTTAAGTAACCCTGAAGACGCAGACACTGCTTTGTGTCCACAGAGCCCTGAGCTGGGCTGAGCCACCGGTTACTCCAGAATAACACGTCCTCCCTTCCCTAATGTTTCCCAACAGCAAGAGTTGCTGCATTCCGCTACCCAGGGCATCAACGCCCAGACTAACGAGGCACCGTTTTGCTGCAGTGTATTTGCATCTCTCTGTTGACTTTGCTTAATCGAGCTCACTCCTGAGCCTTTGAAAACAGCACACGCCGGCTCGTTGGGCATGGCAGCCATTTCAGGCGAGGTAACCCCTTGGGGACCCCACACTTTGGGTCACCAAACTGTTGGGGAGCTAGTGGATGGGCTGAGCATCCAGGACCCCAAGGCAGAGGCTCAGCCATCTTTCTGAGCCAAGGTAATGCCACACTGCCACCAAAAGGGCAACGCTCCAGTGCCCAGCCCTGACCCCTTGTCCTCCTCCCAAGGCCCAGCAGCAGTGCCTTCTCCCCTTGCAGGGGGCTCAGCTGCTCTCCCACCCTGTACACCTACACACATTCCGAGGGTCTTCTGGGTCTGGCTTCTGCAGAGTTTGTGAGTGCAGCCAGCTCACAGGGGTCCCAGCTGGGACACCCAGTAGCAGCGATCCCTGAGACAGGCCCCACTCTATCACAGAGCCATCATAATCACTGCCCTGCTGAGCTGGCCCTTCAGTGAGGCACCCCATATCCCCAGGAGCTCGCAGCAGACGACAGAAGCACAAGTAGGATCCCTGCGTTGGGGAAGCCAAGTTGGCCAGGGCAGCCAGGCAGGTGCAAAGCCACTCTGGTGACATGAAGCTAAAGGGACAAAAGGATGAACTCCTCACTCTGCGCCTGCTCCCATCCCACGCTTTCCTCTGCAGGGAAAGCCAGAGCTTAACTCTGCCCCTGGGCTGGCCCAGTTCAGAAAGGGGATTTTTCTGTGTCGACTGACATATCATGGAGATACTCAAAGCTGGTATTTCCCCAAAGATATCCTGGAGGCTTCAAACTTTTCATTTCAGTTCCCTTGGTGCTTTACGCCACCGGTTTCAGCATCTTGGGGAAGGAGCCTGAGCCTGGCCCCACTGAGCGGTCAGGCCCCAAATGCCCATCAGATTCCTATGGTGGTAGAATAACTTCTCCCAAGCAAGCACCTGCAGACCACCAGCCTAACACGTGGCAGCCGCAGCCCAGGTCTCCTCAGTCCCAGCACTGGGCTCTAGGATTAACAGCGGTGGTTTCCGAGCAGCAGGGCTGGGCCGTTAGAGAAGAGTCCCTTCGGTGCCTGTTGGCTCCAGTGCTCAATTTGCATACTGCATTTGCCAAGGGTTATTAGTGTTGATCAGCTGTTAAATAATCTGCCCTTTTCATTTCAGGAGGCTTGTCAGGACTTGCCTTGGCGTGGGCTTTACTTAAACAGGAGTTTTATGGCATATCGGGAAAGGGTTGTCATTAGGAAGCCTTTTCCTTGAAATTTCGACAGCTACAAACACTAACCACTGTCTCTGACATCACCATCATCTGCCGCCTGTGTTGCCTAACCCTCTACATCCTCAGCACCCAAAAACGGCTGCAGCCACAGAGCAGCAGAAACCAGGCTGTGGCACTGCGGGGACCCCTCCTTGCGCCAGGCAAGGACCCGAGAGAGATGAAGGTAAACCAGATCCCACATCAGCAAACGGAATGATCACCCGTTGGGAAAGGGCACCAGGAGGCTCCTGGATACAGGTTTTCAAAACAGCCTCACTCTGCTCAGCACCTGCAGGGATACAGTCTCCGGGGAGACTTACGGCTGCGTTTCACAGAATCACAGAATCACAGAATCGTAGGGGTTGGAAGGGACCTCGAGAGATCATCGGGTCCAACCCCCCTGCCAAAGCAGCTCCCTAGCACATACTGCACAGATAGGCGTCCAGACGAGTCTTGAATATCTCCAGAGAAGGAGACTCCACCACCTCCCTGGGCAGCCTGTCCCAGGGCTCTGTCACCCTCACTGTGTAAAAGTTCCTCCACATGTTGGTGCGGAACTTCCTGTGCTCCAGTTTACAGCCATTGCCCCTTGTCCTATCTCCACAGATTACTGAAAAGTGGCTGGCCAATTCCCCCTGCATCCCATACTTAAGATATTTATAAACATTAATCAGATCCCCCCTTAGTCTTCTTTTCTCCAGGCTGAACAGTCCCAGCTCACTCAGCCTTTCCTCATAAAACCGGCCTCGGTTTTAGCTGTGGCTCCTCAGGGCCATGCGCTCTTCACAACCAGGCAGCAACAGGAGCTCCCGAGCCTGGGGAGAGTGCGGGCCAGCGATGCGATGCGATTCGAGCAGGGTGGCTTGTGACTCATAAGGAAACAGGAGGATGGGGTGAGAACCACATTCGGCTGGTGGTTAGGCAACACTGTCAAAGTTCTCTGGAAAGCGGAGCCAGGAAAAAAAACATAAATGAACTTGAGGACTGAGGGGAACTTTGCAATAACCGTCTGGTTCCCACACATGCAATTATGCCCAGTGCCCTATAGAAAGGGATGAAAAATACGGATGCAGCAGGGAGCTGAAGATGGTTTTGATCCGCACACTGGCTGGTCTTGACTAGCCAGGCAGAAAAAAATCATGCTGCTTTGTGGGGAAAGGACTTTCCACGTTACCAGCAAGTGAACCAAAATGCCCACCCCGGCAGGATACCTCTCACCCTGCACCATCTGGCCCTCCTGACCGCAGGTTTTGAGAGGGTGCTGAATGCCAGGGGCTTGTCCCTCAGGTTTCTTCTGCATTGCACCGTCAAGGAGCACGTTGCCTACTGCCAGCCTGCCAATGGCCCCAGCGTCCTAGCTGTGGGGCCACGGTGACACCGGCAGGGGCTGAAGGGCTGCCCTCCTTCTCCCGGGGCTGAGCGATAGCTGGTGTGATGGTGGTACCCATGGGGAGCTCCTGCTGGCAGAGATAAGGGGGGGGCAGGGGGTCCTACCAAGTCGTGATGGCCGCGCTTCCCCCAGCCGGACCAGAGAGGTGCAAGTAAGATGAGAGGATGTCAGCGGGCGAGGCTCTGGGCACAGTCTTCACTTTCTCTCACCGCTCTTGTAGGGGTAAAGATCCACAAGCAGCTATGATACCCGAACAATTTGGCTGTAACAACCATAAAATGTGGGATCAGCTGCCTGCCCCTCGCTCACCTCATCCATACAGCGACTCGGTTGTGCCTCGCTGGTACTGCCTGCGTCACGGACATCAGGCAACAGAGACAGCAGTTAGAATTGATTAATTGATTTGTGCATTAAATAGGTATTCCTGCGCAATTATTGGCAGGTTTGTTAATGGATTACTATTTAAACGATCCTGATATTTTAAATTACATGTTATTTTATCGATGCACATTTACTTTAAAAAAAAAAATGAGCTGTCCTTGCATCTATTAACATATTAAAGGGAAAATAAAACACCCAGGCTGATATACCGCACAATGTGGCATTACTCTGGGTGCTTCCTAAGCTAGGGAAATCTTATTTGTTTAATAATAAGTTGGTCATGAATATGCAAATCTGCATCAGTGCAGTACCTCACTGCTGTCACTATTAATGAGTTGCAAATTAATGTGACAACAAAAGGAAAATCTATTTAGTGGCAGAACTGTGGTTCGTACCTGGCTCAAGAGAGGAGCCGGCTGCAGTCGCCCCGGGCTGCTGAAGCAGGATGTGCAGGAGGGGTGGACAAGGGTTTCTTCGGAGCCAGAGAACCAGGAATAAGCCACCAGCAGCTTGCACCCCCAAGGGTAGAAGGCACTGCTGCCTCTAACGATCCATCACACTTAACTTGCAGGAAAACACCAGTCCTTCACTCCGCAGTCGAAGCGAACGGTGAAATGCAGGACATGTAGGTGGGAAGAAGGCACGGACATCTCGACGCGGCACTTGAAGCAAACATCATCTTCTTCAGATCTCAGGGGATTTATTATTTTTTTGTTCCACTGACAGTGGGTCCAAGCTCACCAAGTGGAGCTTGCTGGATGCCAGACACTTTCTGCTGGCCCTCCTTCTAGCAGAAAGGCACCAGCGAATAACCTTGAGAAAAGACCTAATAAATGTCCTTCTGCAACTGTGGCATTCAATTCGCCTGTCCTGTGTGGTGTTACCAAGCTCGCTCCCACCAACGCTGGACCCATACTGAAATGGAAATACAGCTTTCTGCAAACAATTTTAAACAGCTATGATACCTTATTTTTTCTCCTCAGCTAGCTTGTACAAGTTTAAAGTAGGGATGTGCACCTTTTTCTTGCAGGAACTGAAGAAATGGTACTGAATGGCTACCAGCAGCCTGGCAGAGCCCGGGAATGGCAGCTGCCTGTGTGCACTGCTCCCTGGCACTTTGTTCATATTAGTGCCCAAACGATGGGTCTCATCTATAGTTTTGGTATTTAGCACAGAAATGAAGGGAGGAGTCAGCTGCAAACTCTTTGATTCACGGAGCGAGCGTGGCCCCTGGGAACAGTTTTTAAGACAATTTCCATTCTGCTAGTGTGATCCTGCAAACTAGAAGCCAGGCGGAGTTTCCAGTGGGTGTCTGAGCTCTCCCTTTAGCAGATGGCTCCCCAAAGACCACAAACAAGGACTGAACACCTCTGGCCCTTGCTTGCTACTTACCATATCAGTGTCTGTGCTGCAAATCTCCAGCTAGGCCACCAGAGCAAAAAGGGGAGACAACAGAACAGCAAAGCAGAAGAAACAAGAAGAGTGTCCAGAAGGAAGGAAAAAAACTAAATGGGAGACTCCCAGGACTGACCCCACTATGCAGAACACGGTCCTCTTGGGTAAGGCAAGAAGGTGAAGGAGGAGTTCATTATTTGTGGTCCTCAGCAGCATCGCTTATCTCAGGGGAAACCTCCCAGTGCTGCTCAAGCTGTGGCTTCCCCACCATCCCCGCCAGGCAGCCAGCCTGGAGCTGGGTATTTCCTGGGATTTCCCAGCGAGCGCCAAGTGAAAGCTTGACAAAGGAAACTCCCTTCAGTGAGGTTCACCTGCCTGCACTAGCTGGAGGTGGTTTGGGGCTGTTTGGGGATTTTTCCCTATTGCACTAGTGGTTCTCCAACACCTCCGTGGGGCAACACAACCTCCCAGCCAGGCAAATCCAAGTGATAAGTGGGGGAAATTCAAGGAAACACCTTGGCTTGGGCCCCAACAGCATCATCAACCTTGCACAGGATCAGCAGGGTTTTACCACCCCCAAAGGCTGTGTTTCTGTTTCCTTTTTTTCTTTTATTGACTTGGAGTAACGCCAGTGGCATGAAATGAGTCTCTGTGGCCCATGGAGGATGCACAGGGAAATGCTTTAGAGAGCAGCATGAGTCCAGAAGCTGAAATGCTGAACATCGGCCCTGTCCTGCCGCGCTGGTTGGAGCCAGCTGCCCCCATGGGGTTCTGCACCACGCAGGGTCCAGCCAGTCCCAATGCTGGCAAGGCGGCCAGTGCTGCCACCCCCCTGCCTACAACTCGCTGTCACAGAGTTCTCTCCCTGCCTGTTCGATGCCATATCTCCTCTCCCAGTGGTAACTGTCCCCTGGGCTCACCTACTGCAAAACCAGGCTTGCGCCAGCCTCTCCTGTGCCAGTCTCTCCCAGTCGTCCCAGAATAGGGCCAGCCAAGCCAGCCTCGTGTTCCCATGAGGGACGCTGCCCTGCTCCTTCGCTGAGCCCTCCGTGCCCTCTCACACACCTTTGCACAGCCAAGCCTCTTTAAAAAGAGAAAGTACATCCTGGGAGATATAATGGTTTTGTTATGTCAAGGGACAGCACTGTGATCAGGTGTTCCCCACCATGGCCTTATTTTTAGAGCGCAGGCGGCCCCGGCGGCGGGCACACGCTCGCATTACAACAGCGTGAGGCCGTTACTGTATTTGAGGAGGGATGATGCGAGCGCCAGCATGGAGAAGGCCCAACTGTACTCAGTGGAGATAGTGGAAGGCTGACTGAGTGGAGCCATTTGGGAAGCACGTGCTCAGGATCGTTTAAGGAGGAGAGGGCCAAAAGAGGAAGCCACATCAACCTTCTGTTTGCCTGCGGGGCACAGCAAAATGCAAGGTGTCTGTCACACACCCCTGGAAGTGGTACGAAGCTGATTTATGCTCAGCTCCAACCATCCAAGCATTACACAGCTGATCAGATAAAGGTGTCTGTCTGTAACCATCGCTTGTAACGTTCCCCTTGCCTTAAGTTTTTCTGACCCTCCTTTGCTCTCCAGGAAAAATCAGGGGTAAAAGCACCCAGCACTGGAGAGTAGGGATATCTCAATCCCAGCTCCTTGCAAAGCTTAGAAGGAAAATCCAGAGTGTCCATGTAAGCCGTACAGGAGGGAGCATAATCATCCTTCTGAAGCAGCATCATCTTCTGAAGTCTGAAGAGAGATGATGGTGGTTGTGTCAGGACTAAAAATTCCCTGCCCTGTGGGGAGACAGCACTTCTGCCACTAACAGCAGACAGCTGTCAGAACCCCTCTCTCTCACCTCAGCTGCAAAACCACTTACCTTACCCCCAGAAGCAGTCCCACCATAAGGCACATAATACAAACGTTTGGCAACAACTTGATAGCAACGGAGTGAGGCATCACCTCTGCATCATTCTTCTGGGGCACCTTCAGGGACGAGGCATAATTCTCCTCACCTTCAAGATGAGGGTATTTCACACCATTTCTTAAGCTCCCCCAAGAGTCAAGATTGAACCTGCAGTAGACCAGTAATCAAAACCTCTTGAGCTTCACTGCTCCACAGACAAGAGAAACTTTTTCCCAGATGCTTTCCTCAGATGGACCAGGTGCTCTGCCCAAGAACTTCTTTGGTGGGTGTACTGGCCATCATCAGAAGAGCGGTGCAGTTTCAATGTCTCGGCTGAAGCATTTGGCCACCACAGGGTACTGCTAGCAACCACCCCCAAAGTGAAACTCAAAGAGTTTGGGCTCACAGCAAGAACTTCCTTCCACATGGAGAAGGGCAGACCCAGACCCTTGGGGCGGGGAGCAGCTGCCCAAATGCTGGGAGCTCAGCCTCTTAGGATGCCGCCAAGTTCCTGGGCTGTGGAAAAGCAACACCCTGTTCACTGTCCCTTTAGATCCCACCAAGGGACGCTCATAGCTTTAACGCTCTACATTAAAACTAAAGCATTTCCCCTGGTACTACTTTCCACCCCTCCGCAGACACGACTGAAAAGAGAATTCAGTCGATTCAACCTAAAAAAGATGACAAAGGAGGGAAAAATAATTGAACCTATTCACAATTCTCTGGCTAAAAGGCGACGCTGAAAGTATTGTGAACGCCGCTTTTTAAACCTCCGTCCCACAAAAGGCGCCCGCCCGATGTTTCCTTGTAACCTTGAATTTAGAAAGCCGATGGCAGAGTCTACACCTCAGATTTCATCAGCTGCTCGCCAGCACCCGTGCCCGCTCCGCTCCGCTTCGGGAACCGCACGCAGAGCCTCCTTTCATAAACATTAATGAGTCAGAGCTCATTCTGCAAAACCAGGCAGGGAAATAATGGGAGTCACTTTAGCCTCTTCATTTCTCAACAGTTTTATTGCCTTTTAAGAAAATTTTTGTAAAATATAAATACAAAGGCAGGAGATTTACTTACAAAGTTAAAACACAGATCTCAAACATAAACACACAATTCAGAAAATTTAGTTTATGTACAGTTTCAAGCAACTTCAACATATGTTAGTTTTTCAATATTTTACAAGGTACAGAAAAAATAGTTCAAAGTCTTCTTTAAATAAAGAGCATAAAATGTTTAAACATATATAAACAATCCGGTTTGATGTGTGAAAACTAAATTTCACAGCTTTTAAATTAGGATATAAAAGTTCTTACAATTAGTTGATGCGTATGGATATGGTTTAATTTATATTACAAACTATTGAATTATATTCAATAGTGCTTACCTGGCCAAAGCAGGTAATTCTGTAAACAAAAAAACAAAAAATAATAACACCAAGTGCCTTACCGAATTCTATCTCCCAAACAAGCCACACGACTTTGATCACATCACCTAGAAAAAGTATGTTCTGTGTAATCAGTGCTTTGTATGAAACAAAGTCAATGTGTGGGTGTGTTCTTTAAAAAAAAGATGTGTTCCTAGTAATAACAAACTTATCCCAAAGCCTGTGTGCATTTAAAGAAACATTATATAACAATTTTGTAAAAACTGATTGAAGTTAAAAAAAAAGTCTTCCAAAATCCATCCAACTGGAATTCAGATCTCTTATATAAAGGAAAGATATTTTCATATTTAATAGTGTCCTTTCTTTACAGAAACAATTGCATCTGAACACATATACATAAAGAAGTAACTGTATAGAGCGCTGTACATTAAATGGCCTGATGGTTCACCAGAGGATGTCAAAGGGAGGGTCCTCGTGCGGATGCAACCAGTGAAGCGAGGAGCCGAGCAAAGTCTTGAGTTCGCTTGTAAACTCTACCAAGTCCAACAACTCTTTGCTCTCCGGGTTAAAAGCTTCGAGGTCCGTAGCGCAAGAGAACAACTGGCTGAGGGAAGTCTGTTTGTAAAACTCTGCCTCCGTGATGGTGACAACTTCCAGATTGGGGAAGTTGCAGCGGAAGATGCGAGATGACATTTTTAGCCTCTTCACCACGTCCGAAAGCAACAGCCAGTTCCGTGGCCTGTGGAAGTGAAGGAGAAAGAGGCTCCAGTAACTGACATCAAGTCACAGCTCCTCAGCCCTTCCAACTGTATCGCTGCGTGATGAACCCTCCCTGGCCATGCCCACACAAAACTTCCCCCCCTGAAATCGAGGCCTCTGCCCAGGGGGGTCAATCATAACAGATGTGCAGGTGCGTCCATATTTACCCACAGTACTGCTGCCCACAGCATTGGGAAAGGAGGGGGACTGGGAATTCAGAGGGCACTGGAGTCTACAAACCCAGGGCCCATGGGCGCGTGGGTCAGCAGCCACCTCAACAGCTGCTCACCCAGCTGAGCAACAACTCCCATTTAGCAAGTTATGGGATGGCCCAGAGTTACAGCCAGACACTGTAGCACCTCTGACTTCCAGAGGCACCTGTATTAAATGCGAGTCGACAGAGGGGGATTTCTCAGCTTAAGAACACCACTTTTAAATTCAACCTTTGCACGTGCCCACCGCAGAGAAGTTAACCTTTATCCATCGCCCTAATAATAACAGCATGCTAAACCCACGCGTGGTTGATATTTAAAGCTATTTTCCCCACGGTTGTCACCCAAACTAATGCAAAGGACAAACAGTAGCTGTTGATGAAGCCAATTTCTATCTTGAAGGGAATGGACAATAACATTTTCCAGGTATCTAGCTATTATTGGGTATCATGGTATCTTCTGCAAGACATTTATTTGTTTGATACAATTTAGGGCTTTAAACCAGTTTTGCCAAAAAGTCTAGAAGAGCAGCAGCAGTTGTCACTTCATCATCCACAAAAGCGTGTCCAGTCAGCAAAACAGAAAAGCCCATTAAATACAATTAAGAATGCCTTACAAACACGATACCCCAATTTCAGTGCTAGAAGCATGCGCATTTTGGAGTGTTCTATCAAGGTGCCTGCCCACGATGAAGGAAGGAGCTTGTGTTGAAACATCACTCAATCCTGCTTGGGAGCACAGCGTTTAAAACACCACCCCAGCACATCAGCCTCTCCCCCTCTCACGTCCTGTTAGCTTATTTCTGAAAAGCCCAGCAATTACAGCGTTGCACTCTCATTTGCATTAGATCGGTGCAAGCGCTTCTCTCCATGGACACAAGCTGCCCCCATCCCAAGCAGATCGTTTTGGCTCTTTTTACACCAAACATAGTGTTTGTTCTTACCCCTGAGAGAGACACACTTGAATGTTGTAACAGGGCAAGGGAGGCTCATCGGAAAATTCAAATTCGAACACATCGCTAAAGCAATCTTCATCTTCATCACCTGGGCCGGGAGGATTTGCCAAGACGTCAAATCCAGATTCATCTTTCGGATCTAAATAAAATTGAATAAAGGTGCCAAGTCAGCACTGAAGAGGCTGTTGCAGCTCTTGCTTTTTCTTCCAATAACGTGATCTGTAAATAAAATCAGTTTCCTTCCTCCCTAGCTTCCTCCACCATAAAACGGCCCCCGCCCCCACGTGCCGCATGTTTTAAAAAGTCCCCGCATACAAAGAAATAAAGGGTAACATTTGCTCACCGCACACAGAGCTGCCATAGAAATCCCAGTACAAACCAGGGTCGTCAGCACTTCGACCTTGCAGGTCAGTTAAATACTCTGGAGAGGAAAAAACAGCAACAAAAACACACTGATGAGAACAAAAAGCTGGCGAGTTTAGCAGACGGTGTGTCATATAGAGTCTCACTACGCATCCCCCACACCTCTCATCAAAAAACCTGCACTGTGTTCCCGATGCCCATGCTACACAGAACGGCACAGACATGCACCATCCTTGCAAACATTCCCGGAATTCGCTTTTCTCCCACATCCCCTCTGCCATCACATCAAATAAGTGAGCCACCACATCAACTAATCGCCCACGGTCCGAGAGGGACGGACCTAACCATAAGCTTCAGTATCTGAGAGCGGCAGTTCATTTTCGTGAAAGACAGGATGTACTGCACTTCCGAGCCTGCAGTTATTCTGGGCACCAGCTTGAGGGTGGAAGAGTGGCCCCAGAGAAACCCATGGAAAAGGCTTTTCCAAACAGACAATATCCAGATGATGTAAAGCCTTTCCTGAAGATATAACTTTGGGAGATTTGCTAATTGAGCTGATGAAGATACTGGGAATCTAGATGCTAAGAAGTCCAAAATACTGGACTTATCTGGAGTCCCAATACAACTACGTGCTTTCTGCACTGCACCGTTCAAACAGCTAAGGGGACAAGTCTTAAACTCACTGAATATGAACTTGCATCCCCTAATAACATGGTTACAAAGAACATTTTCAGAGGTAAGTTATTAGGGAGTGAAAGTATCTTTATCCAAAACTTAACAGGGAAAAAACCCAAAGCCATATCAAAGCACGGACATGCTTAAGGACGAGAACCTTTAATATAGTGTTACAGCATGTCAGACATAAAATGAGGCAGAACTTGTGAAAAGTCAAGTACTAGAAGGATAAAAAGCAAGACCCCAGGAAAATCTGGTTATGTTTAATGAACAGCTATTCGATTTAATGAGTTTCTTATTTTCACTTCAAGCAGAGAACTGAAGGCACCAAAACAGCCTGCTGACCTCCCACCCATCAAACCTGATAGTGGCATAATCCTTATGACTTAGTAAACATTTCAATCAGAAGGAGCTCCCATGCACAGCTACGCTTCCTACCCAGAGCTGGACGGAGCTACTGCAGTCTACCCTAATGCTCCTCAGTGTGCAGCCATCCCAGCTGGGCAGGGAGCGGGGGGACACGACAGAAAACATCCCCCTGTTCACTGCAGGCAGCGGAGCCCTGAACAACATGGCCACACACCTGTGAGGAAGGTTTCCATGAGCTCGCTGTGGGTCATTTTCACAATGGTCCTCCCCGAGTAGGTCGCAAGCGTTGGGTCAGCACCGTAAGACAGTAACAGGCGGACAACCTCCAAGTGATCGTTTTCGACCGCGTCATGGATTGGTCTGTGGAAAGGAAAGAAAGATCACAGCGTCACATTTGTGACTCAATAGTATTATGCAAATGCATCTGACAAGAAATTTCTGACTTCAGATCAAAGTTATTTATAAAAATATACCACTATTAATACAGCTGCCAATCATCTCATTGTTGGTTTTACTTGCACATCATCCCCTCCCTTCTTGTCTTTTCACAGTCAGACGGCTTGGGGCAGGTATTTCTGTCACGTCTGTTCACTGCTGAACACGTTTGGAGGGCCAGCGGAATAACTGCACCGCTGCAGCAGAAGGTGGGAGTTCACCTGAAGCCTCACCAACAGCGCTTTGCGGCAGGTCACCCAACCACCTGGCACCTCTGCCACCCTAACAGTGTGCTGTGGAGGAGTACTGGCTGGTTCAGCCTGCCGCTAGGCAAGCACAGCAATCCGTTACCCAAAGCTCCTCAGTTATGCACACGGGAATAAGTTACCAACACGTCCTGGGAATTCAGCTTCTGCACCATTCCCTCCCTGAACAGCGCTCGCGAATGTATCTGCACCCAGTCCCAGCCTTCTACACAGAGAACAGCTGTTTCCTGAGTTTAGTCCACCCAGGAGTTAAAGCATTTTCCACTACTGCACAAGCAATCCATACAAGCCCAGGCATACTTTTCAGAGCCTACAGAAGGGATTGCTCGTTAATACACGTCTGCAATTCCAGGTTTAGAATTTCTTATCGCTAATTATAAATCGCATTAACTTTTTGCCTTTAAAATTGATTATACGTAACGGGGAGTTGTCTGGAGTTAGAATATATTACACTTCAGAATAATGAAGATGTGTTAAAATCCTATCTTTTCCTTAGAGAGCTATGGACAGGGAACTGAAAGAGGAGTCAAATTCAACAGCCAGTGATCGTGATGGTGGCCCTTCAACTCAACCCCACCTGCACTACTCTTCCTCCTTGAGACTGTCAACACTGCTGCCTCCCAACAAGACTTTCAAGCTCTCAAAACAGATGTATTAAAAGGTAAGAATAAGGAAGTAAATAAAGAATTTAGCTGAAACTCCTCTATTGCAAAGGAGGCCACATCCCACACTCTTTCTGCCACACGCAACAATGTCCCCTCAACCCCACCTCCGCTTTGGTATGGACTGGTATCCACGTGAGTTCGGGGCAGAGAGGCAGATCAAACCAGTCAGAAGAGGAAGGCGCACCACTGTTTTCCCATCTATCACGTAGCACTGCTGGTGGGAGGGGGACTCTGATCCATCTCCAAGAAAAACACGTTCCAGGTGTGTTTACTCCAACTACTTTCCAGTAGGACGTGATTTAGGGCGATTAACATCTGTCACACGTGAAGCACTCTCACTTGCCCTCATCTTGCTAGAAAGCTGCACACAGTTTTGGTTTCGACCTGTGCACGCTGTATTGAGAGAGGGAGGTGCACTGGAAGAGTTTGAGGCTCATTACCCACGGAGAGGTGGCTCTCTCCTGCCTCTTGCATGCCCCAGGCCACCAACACAGCAAACAAGCAGGTGACCCTTGAGCTGCTGAGCATGGTCTTCAATCCAGCTCATGCCACCCCTCAAACATCTGGCACCAGAGAGTGCAACACATGAATGCCTTCAAAGCCTGATGCCACTGCTCTTTGGAAAACCACTTTCCAGTTCTAAGCCCGGAGAGGTCCATGAGGATCACCTGCAAAGGGTCACACATCTCTTCGTGATTTCTCAGGGAAGTCTCTAACATTGCACTGACACTATCCGATGCCCTCGACAGACAGTGCTGGAGAAACACTCGGGGCCCCTGCCAAACCTCAGCCTCCCACCTCCACCTACTGCGTGGTGTCCACAGAGGGACTGCCGCAGCACTGCGTGCCCAGCACGTCCAGGATCTCACCCATGCTAATCATCCCAGGCGATACAACACCACCAGTAACAAATAATAGGGGTGCTGACACGGCGGCCGAAGAAGTATCAGGTGTTGCTGGCTGTCAGCAAGCAGCTCAGGCCCGAGCTGTCGGGTCACGACACCCTGAACATCTACAGCAGGAAAGGTCAGCCTTGCTGCAAACCCTCCCGTCCCCCACCAGGCACGAAGCATCCCTGGCTGGAAGTCTGGCAACAGGCACTGGGAACAGATGAGAGTTACGGCTGCCGCCAAATGCTGGGGATGCTTTGGTAGGGTCAGACTTCGCTGTCTCTGTCACTTTCCTGGAGTCTTTAACTTTGAACTGGTTTTCATTTTATTTGAGAATTAAAAATTTTCTGGTTTTGGAAGGGGGGGGGGTGGGTTTGGAGGGTGCTGTGGGTTTGCTGGTTTGTGGGTTTTCTTGCTTGTTTGCCTGTTGGGTTTTTTTTTAACTGCCTTTACCTAAGTGGCTTTTGAAGCAGTAATGAATTCAAGATGATCCCTTAACTTATTAAAAACAACATCTGAATCACCGCCCAGTGTTTCAATCGATATAACGACCCTTGGGTGAGTTTATTAAAGGGCACCTGGGTCTCCCCTAGGAAGGAGAAATTGCAGTGCATGAGACAGGACCCGCTCTATGAGTCACCCAGCCTGGCACAGTGAGGTAGATGGGGCAGAGGCAGCAGGGCAGAGGCAGCCCCATCTTTGTCACCAGTCAGAGCACAGGGAAGCTGCCCTGGGCATGAGGCAGCCCCATCTTTGTCACCCGTCAGAGCACAGGGAAGCTGCCCTGGGCATGAGAGGGGACTGTAGAGGCAAGGGGAAGGAAAGGCACAGTAAAGCTGCACAAGAGGAGGAAGAGTAATAAATAGAAGGAAGCAAAGGCGGGAAAGAAAACACCATCAGGGAGGGGGAAAAAAAGGGGAATCTCCAAACCAAGGCAAGGGAAAAGAGGCAATAACAGAGCACTGACAGACTCTTTTACTGGCTAGTGAAGCTTCTTGGCAAGCTCACGAGAGGGACGGTGCAAAGGCACAGCTACTCATGTTTGCTTCTCCCACCAGGGCCAGCAGAGGACAAAGTATTTTTCAGTCCTGGCAGAGTTTAACCATCCTCTTTGCAGGATGCAAAAGTGACTACTGGAGTTGGGAACCTTTTCAGATGTGACAAAAAGATCCCTGGGAGTCCTCTCCTGGGCTGCTTTGCCCATATAATCTTTTCCGCCCTGCACATCATGGAAATAAACACTCTCTATCCCTAATGGTACAGTTAATGGAAGTACAGCTCATTTCTAAAACAAACCCTTCCAAAGGCCCCAGAAGGATCTGGGGACATTCGAGAGCTGCGATACCCTAACAGGAGCCACATATCTCAACCTTCTCTTGTGTGCTGTCGAATTCTTCCTACTATTTTTACTGCTACTACAGTTAGGAAAACATTTCACTGGGGGTTTATCATTCCACCACCAAAATTATAAACTATTTAGACCAGTCAGGGTTTGCTCTCAGCCTCTCAGGCACCATCAAAATTCTCCTCACTGCAATGAGAGATCTCCTAAGTCGCCGAGCAATACCGTATCCTGCCGTTGCGTTTTTATTTCCATCCCCTCTGTTATGCAAGGCTGCCCCACGGAAGAGGCAAGGGGCTGGCTGCAGGAGGGCAGCGGCTGCCCCTCCTCTAACGCGACTAGCTGCTGGAGGGTACGGCTCTGCCAAGACCAGCCGAAAGGATGCAGGAAGAAAGCCATCTTGGCAGGGTCCTCCCAAGGAAAAAAAATAATAATAATTAAAAAAAAAGGCTGAGCTCATCACCCGCCAGCGAGAAGGATAAAGCAAAACCGGCTGCGGAGAGCGAATCTAGCGGAAAGCCAATCGAGGGAGCGGACTGGAAAGCAGCAACCGGAGAGGCCTCGCTACCAGGCGGGAGCTGCCTGAATGCCTGCCATGTGGCTTTGTTTTTAAAGCAGCACCTGGTTCAGCCAGGGCAGGCTGAACCAGGGCGTAAGGCGAGAAGAGCAAGGAGATAAGGCCAAACACACCACCCGCAACCGTCCTTGCTGATGTCAGGCACTGGTCATCCCCTATGCACCTTGATGTGCTGCGGCGCTTACAGGGGTCCTGCCAGGGAAGGAAAGCGCTCGCCTCTTAAGCACTGTCTATTATTATGTATGGGTAAGACGATTAAGAGCCTTTAGTGACTGTAGCACCTCCGAGACAGGTCTTAAAGACACCACGATAACCCTCGATTAGCCAGGAATTCGGCGGCAGAGCGCTCGTGTATTCGGGTGTGTATTCAGGGTCCGTGGGCGCTGCACCGCCCGCAGGGACCTCAAGGGGGGAACAGCCCCGGCAGTAGGCGCTGCGGGCTGTGGGATGCAGGCAGCCGGAGGTGCACAGGCAGAGCCCCAGAGCAGAGGGTGAAGGAATCACCACCCCCACCCGCACACCCCACAAAAAGCTGCCACCTCCTTGCCCTGCTGCTGCAGCCTGAGGGCCTGGCTTCACCAAGATTCCTGAAACCAGAGGCTGAAAGCTGGCCTTTTCTACTGAATCCACCACAGTTAAGAGGCAAGGCCAAAGCAAGAGGGGTTCAGGTCTCTGCTTCGTGTTCAGAACTTAAACGTGAGCACGTAGAACCACGTGTGACCAGAGCACCCACGGCGCATCACACAGGATTAAAAGGAGAGATGCAGAATTGTCCCCGCATCCTCCACCTGTGCACGGACATTCTGCTCCATAGCTTCGCTTCCCACAACTTTCCAGAGAGCGCCCTCCAAGAAGGTGACCAGAGAAACAGCAGGCAGCAAGTCACACAGACCTAAGAGCTTCAGGGAATCCTAGTGACACCCCAGGCTGACACACCAGCAACAGCAGCGTAGCAGTTACATCACAGCTCATGCAGTTACATCACACCTCTACGTGGATTTACTTTAACCGGCTGAACAGAACTAAACACATCCACCCTTACTGCCTGGAGACTTGAGAGCTTCCAGCACGACCAAAAATCTCTCCAGCTAGCGGGCTGTGAGAGATGGCAAAGGTGCCAATAAGACGTGTTTGGTGAGGGTAAAAAAGCAGGGGAGGGGGAGAAGGCTTTGATGGTGGGTTTGTTTGGTGTTTTCCAAGGGATGAACGTGTTCAGGAATTTGAATTTTGACAGCAATACAGTTGAGGAAGACTGACAGTTCTTTCCTCCTAAAAGTTAAAGGAGAAAAAATTACTGAGCCTTCAACAGAGAAATGGGGTTTCTTACAAATGTCATGACTTACCCTACGGAGACAGCGAAGTCTGACCCTACCAAAAGGCAGGGGACAATGCTGATCACAAGTTCCTTACACAAGCTTCTGCTCTCTGCCCTGCTTAACTCAGGGCAGCCAGACCATCTTTCATCTGTGTATTAGACATGTTTCAGATACACATTGTCTGTTGGGCAGCTTTTAAGAGAGACAAGAAGTGAAAAACCAAAACCCTGCCATCAGAAAAGGGGACCACAAGCCGAGTTTTGACATTACCATCTATGATCAGATCATTATTATGCTCATTTTTGAAACGCAATTTTCCCCGAACAGCTTTTCAGGGTACACATGCCAAGTTTCTTTCTCGAAAATCAGCTCCATCTGTGAATCGAAATCAAAAGTGGACTCTGAACTGTCAGGTGGTTAAGACTGGCCAGAAACTTTCTGGGGTTAATTTTCCGTATAAGTTATTCCAGCAAGTGAAGGGGGAAAAAAAAAGAGGATCCTTTTTTTATGGCAACCGGCCGTAGGTCATGTATTAAAGCTGGAGACAGCAGAAAATGTGGGGGCTGTCTGTCAGCGTGGAATGCTCAGACACCTTAGGCAGTGAGACATGGAGAAGGACCCTGACAATCCAGCCAGAGTTTCAATGTTTCTCTAGAAGCGTTTCCTTTGGGCCGTGATGGGCCGGTAACTACAGACCATCGTGAACTTCTAAGGGACCATCCTAACCGGCCTTCTTGGACTTTTGTTCTTCTGACTCCTCCCTTCCCAAGCTAATAAATAAAGGTCTTAAAAACGAAAGAGGCAGACTCTTAGTGATGCTAATTTTACCTCCCTGGCTATTTGGACGGTGATAGTGATAACAATGGTTTAAGATAACAAGCCGTAGGAGCTTCCCAGGGTACAATGCGGACAGGTCACCCAAATGCACAGACTAGATAACGTTCTGCATAATATGCTGAAGAGAGTTATCCCAAGGTCATCCCCGCAGAAGTGGTCAAAGAGGTACCTTTAGGACATGCACAAGAAGCTTAGAAAAGGTGTGGAGCAGCATTTGTATCTCCACAAAGGAAAAAAAAAAACCAAACCACCATCCCTCACTTATCTATGAGCACAGGAACTAAGCACCTCTTCTACTCTGGGAAGGATTCTAAAATCTAACCCTGATCCAGGTTACCAAAAAATAACTAAATACCCGAAATCCCGAACGAGCCGAGAGCTTCACCGTTCAGCAAAACAACACGTTCATATAGCGTACAGCACACACCCAATGGCCGCAGAAGCCTCCAGTGCTCTTAAAAGTAACCCTGCTAAAAAGGCAAAGCCCACTCCTTTTGGCACAGCTCAAAGGAGCTGGAGCGCACAGGAGCAAGGCTACAGCTCAAGTATCTCTCCTTCCTGCCCTGCAGCTGGGAATTTCACAAACTCTTAAAAAAAATCCCAAGCAAACAAACAAAAAAGCCCCAACAAACAAGCAAACTAACCAACAAAAACCTGCACAACTTATTAAAATTCCCAGAAGAAAAAAAAAATAATTACACCGAACTGGAGTCACCACACAAGTGTGCCCCCACCGCTTTATTAACCAGAAAGCGGAGGAGGTCACCAAGTCCTGCACTCTCCTGCCTGAGGACCAGCAATAAGGAGACTGTGCAAGAGGACCCTGGCAGCATTACCTGACTTAAGGGTTTCATGCAGGATGGGGAGGTAGGACAAGGCAAGCATGAAGGAGAGGCACAAAGTGAGAGGGAAAGGGTGCTTCCTTCCCACCACTGTGATGGCCAATGCAACTATTGCCCGGTGGTGGTGACCACCAATGCCGATGGTGGTCTGGGGGTGCTGCTAACCTGGTTCCATCCTGAGCGCTGCAGTTGACGTCAGCCCCGTACTCGAGGAGATGCCGCACGATGCTCAGCCAGCCTCTGGCACAGGCTTCGTGCAGGGCACAGTAACCTGCGTTGTCACGATGATTCACATCACACACCTTGTTTTCCAAACAATACAGAACCACTTCCTGGAAATAGGAGGAAAAAACCAGATACATCGAGTTATTTTGTGTCTCTTCGTGAAGGAGGGGGAGAGGGGGAGAAGGGGCAGCGGGGGCACTGGAAAGGGTAGAACACAAACCCCTATGATACACCTAAGTTACCCTCTTTGAGACACGTCAGTTAAAAGGAAAATAAAAAGGGAAGCCACTGAGAGCCCCACTTCTTCAGCAGATGCAGCAGAGACCACGACTTCCCACGAGCAGACTTAGCTTGTGCGAAGCAGCACTGAGAGCTCCAAGCCCCGCAGGGACCTTCCCGCAGTCCCCAGCATCAGGAATTGTCACCCAGAGGGAACGTGCAAACTTTGCAGGCAAAAAACCTCGCAGCTTTTCAGTTCTCAAAACTTCCACAGGAAGGTTTTTGCTCTTACATCTGCATTTTTTCCAGCAGAAAATTCTGCAAGCACAACAGCACCGCGGCCCACGTCGGGTTTGGTTTTTAAAAGGAAAAGCGCATGACCCCGAAACAAAACACATTTAAGACACACAAAGGACGGGTCTGCTATCAGCGAACAACAACAACAACAAAAAAAAAAAAGCGCGGCTGGCTCTATCAAGATGAGGGAAATCCCATTTTCACCCACCCTGGTTTTCTGCATGCAGAACTAAAGCCAGGCGCCAGGTTCCAGTAACGAGCCCGGCGCCGTGGGAAGCCATGTGAATTTAATACAATTCATCTTGCAGTCAAATATACCACGGTCGAGAGCCTAGGCCAGACTCAGCTCTACGCTGTCATGCAGCCTTGAAACAATGACTGCTCCATCACTCAACCAAAAATTTAGGATGGTGCGAGTCTTCCTCCGTTTGTCTCCAATGCAAAAGAAAAAGGAAGAAAAACAACCCACATTTCTAAGTGATGCTGCACGTATAAAATAGCTTCCCCCCCTCCCTTTTCCCCCCCTCCACGTACCCAGATTAGCAGCAAGCCATTAATTTTGCGCTTGCTCCTCTCAAAGGCTGAGCGACATCCTCACCAAGTGGGATACGGCGTGGAGGGGGAGAGCATTTGCTCTGCCAAAGTAAGAGAATAAAATGACCGCCGGGTGGGATACATTTATTCTTCCCGTTTCAGAATCTGCCGGAAAGCCCGCAATAATCTGTGCTGTGGGTATACCTGACCCGAGAGCTGGTATCCAGGATACAGCATGAAGCTGCTCTTTTAGCAGGCCCTCACTAACCAGGCTGAAGCGGAGAGCTAATGAGCTGCCCGTCCCAGGCTCCAGAGCATCCCCCCTCACCTGCCACTGGGACAGAGCAGAGCTCTCCACCACCGAGCACTCCATGTGCCCATCGGTTTAACCTGGGATCCCCACAGTCCCACCTCTCTCTCACCCAACAGCGGCTCTTAACGTTCCTGCTCATCAGCCCGAAGGCCAAAAATCGGTCTGGAAAGGACGTTCTTTACCCTACTGAAGCCCAAAGAAAGGGCTGTGCGAAATTATATCCCAGAGGGATGAATTTTCCTTCAAAACCAGACCACCCCGCCAGGCAAATTAGCAGATGGATATAGGCGGCAGAAGCGGCTGCCGTATTCAGCTCCACTTTTAGCATGCAGTTACCATTTAAAATAGATTCTGCGACTCAAAATAAAGGAACACCTTTCATCTATTTTTGTAGAAAGGAAAGGCTCGTCCTAGGGCGAAATGCCTACTACTGGATGGAAAGGCTAATTTTGTCGAGCATTCTGTGTTAAGAGGCTATAAGAAGAATGTCATTAACCACAAAATTTAACCATAAAGACCATAAAACTCCACACTGTTAATTAATTAAATGCCTCATTAACTTTTTTTTCCTAACATGATTTATTCAATTTACAAAAATATTAGCCATCAACCGCCGAAATACAGGAACACGTGGTGCCACAAAACACACTTTTGGTTTCGTAAGCATCTCTCGCTCATGTTCGAGAAAGGCTGTGAAAGTGCCACGGGGCAATTTAATGGCTGTTCAGGTGCTCTATTTAAACCAGCAATCTGAAAATCACTCGCAGTTAATCCAAAGACTCGAGCTAGCACATCACCAGCCAAGAGATATATATGTGCCGCCGCCGCTTCTGCTGCCTGCAGTTTGTTAGCCAAACTGCAAACAGCAACGCTAAACGGTGCATGCAAATACGCACACCCCATCCTCAGCTAGGTAGATGCCCTTCGTCTTCCTCTCCCCGGCCCCTGCTCTGTGGTGGCTCCTGCCCCTTTTTCCAAGGAAAAGGGTCAGCATCCTCCCCGCCGCAACCTCCCCCATGCACCCCCCCCCGGCGCTCTGGGCAAGCATGCTGCCAAGAAGCACTGGTCCGTTCCACCCAACCTCGAAACGTCTGTCGGGCGAAGCATTATAATCTGAGTCCTAACGCTTCCCCGCGGCACTGTGCCAAACCCCAGACGTGATGCTAATACCCTGGCAGCGTGCAGGAGCCCCCAGGGAGCAAGGGCTGGACGATGCTCGGGGGCTCCCAGACGTAGTGACACCAGGGACCCAGGGCTCTTGCGAGGCAACCCCGGGGCAAACCCTCTTCCCTGCCTGGATAGGCCCTGGTCTTCGCGAGTGTTTAAACCCCCTGTCACACACCACACATTCCTCTAATTCCCCTGCCTTCCCAGTGTTTTAAACCCAAATTCACCAGAGAACTTTCCAAGTCCAGGCGCACACCAAAAAGCAACAAGCGGCACAAAGACAGCCAGTGTTTCCTCTCCCGTCACATTCATTACGCAAGCCTTTTGTAATTTTTTTTCCCAAAAAGACTTTACGCTCCCTATAATTCCCTCTTCACAAAAAGTAAATTACAGTTTTAAGACTACTATTATCTCAAGTCATTTGTTTCAAATGGGGAAAACAGAATGGATTCAAGAGCGCCCGCACCCCGCGAATGGGCTGCTAACACCCTGATGAAGCGAGGCCTGATGCAGAAGCCTGGTGAAGAGAAAGCAAAGCTTTCCACCAGCTTCAGCAGGGCTTTGCTCAGACCGCATGGATTTCCAGAGCTGAAGACTGTTTGCCACGCTGTCTTTAAGTAGCCTTGCTGGTTACAGCCCTGCAATTTATCTGACCAGACACACACCGCATTTGTCCTTCGACATTTCACTCTCCCGTCAGCTTTTCACACAAAAAAAGCGCTTAACCGTGCGTGTCCCCCTCCCCACAAATACCTGGGGCACATCCAACTGAGAGTGAGGTAGAGGCACCTGAGCGAGCAGCGCCTGGGCTCCCCATGGGTCCCAGGAACGATACATAGAGCTCGCCAGCACCTCTGCGTGCCTCTGGGTTTGGGATGGGATCTCTGCACAGCCACTGGGTATCCCTGCTGCAGTGGAGGGCAGGCACGAGCTCACCAGATCTCAGGACAGAGACTCTTCCCCAACACAACATCGGGGCCCCGTGACACCAGCTACTTCCAGCTCCGAGGGCTGCACCAGCACTTGTCATCCCTCTGCAAGCCACAGCCTCTGTGCCACAGACTCATTTGCCTCCCCTGCCATCAGGCTGGCAGGAGGCCACAAGGCTCCCTGTGGCAACCACGGCAGCTATGAGGAGCCCTCATGTGCCCAAGAACATCCAGAGCTCCTGCTTCAGCGTCAGCCCCAGGCCATCACACTGCAGCCACCAAAGGTTGCTGCACCGCCAACGGGGACGGCAGAATGCAGACGTGCACAGCTGCCACAAGGCCACAAACCAGCAAATTAATTTGACCCACCGAGACTTGATTTTTTTCTCTTTTTTTTCTTTTTAAAATTAAACAGAGGAATTTGTAACTTCTTGACCACTCTTAATTTTTCTGGAGACGGAGGGAATTCAGCTTGCTACTAACTGCAGTAGTTTGGTCGCTAGCATGAGAAATGCCACAGAGCTTCCAGAGCTGACCAAACTATCACAGCCCACCACAGGACAAACGACACCCTGACAGGACAGCGCAGCCACCCACCCACTGCTCTCAGCCCTGAAAGACATGTCCAGTGCCGGATCCTGGCACCAGTTTGGGCACACAGACCAGGTTCTACCCCCGCACTGCTCAGCTCTCCTGCCCTGAGCTCTGCCAACAACAGGACCCATTGCTGTGCTGTCAACACCAGCTGGACAGTCAAGTAAAATGATGGGAATATTTAAGCCTAGTAAAAACGTGGTGTTCGCTTAACTTTCGGGTGAATTCAAGTCAGAAAATCAAAATCTTTAATCAGCTGGAGGCATGGTGAGCACACAAGGTTGCCCCAGGACTCCCACCTGTGTGAGCCCGGGCGTCTCTGGCTTTCTGAGAGCAGCCCAGTAAAGGCCAACACTCAGCTCTTGCTCTCAGCAAAGCACATGGAGAGCCCTCAGCCTCTGCCTGGGCAAGATCTCAGCCCATCACCAAGTTTTGGAGCTACTCCCATTGAGAGCATGGCTGGTGCAGAAAGCAACGTGCACAAGTAACCCATGGCAGCCCACTACCCTTGAGCAGTACTCCCCGCGACAGACACCATGCAGGAAGAAAACACACACTGATAGCTTGGAGTGCATGCTAAAACACATTTTGATTTTGGATCCATAGGAAATGTTAGGTCCGTAGGAAATTAAACCATTTAAATTACGGCATTACCATAGCAACGTTGTAACAACCACTCCTCCTCCTCCTCGCTAGAGCTGAAGTGCCCTGGGTTAGAAGAAGCCTTTGACTAGGGTAAACAAAACCTTTCCAACAAACCGAGCCTTCCAGAGCTGGAGAAGGCCTCTCTCCAAACTGAGCTCTGCAGCTGTACAAAGGGCATTCTGAGGTTTCAGCAAACCGCTGAGGCCTGGCAGGCCCCACCTGGGCCCAGGATGATGCCACCTTCCAGCATGGGGCTGAACCTCCAGCCCCATGGTCCAAGCAGTCCCCTCACCGCCAAGGCGAACCTCGCAGCTGTGCCAAAGGCAGTGATTGCTCTCTGCAATGAAACACCTCTTCACAAAGTCTGAAGTTGAGCAACGACAACGCTCATACCTACATGCCCATATTTCCCCAATAAAACCGTGCTTCAAAACAGCAGAGCCAGGGGATTCATCCGTTTCTGATTTTTGTAGCAACGGGGGGGCCGTTTCATTAGACAACATTGTTCCAGCTACGCCGAGCAGCTCCTGACTCGGAGCATAAAGCATGCAGAGTGCTCCTACGATGCATCTGATCATGCAAGAGGACACTCCAAGCGCTACATCCTGTGTCACATACCAGATACTCCTTGGAGAAAAGAACAAAAAATAAAACCCTTCTCCTCAACTACGTGCTCTTCACGAGTAACAAAATGAAAAAATTGTACAGCTCATTAAAAATCACCATAAAGACTGCTTTAAAAAGAAAAACCGACATTCATTCTGTCTGCAGATAGCTTATATTTAAACGGAATCGAGGGTTACCAATAAAACTTTTTACCCTTTGCTCATTCATGCAGGATACTGCTTACGCTGTGTCCCTGCCAGCCAACCCAACAGTGGTGGGGACCTGTTCCCACATGTACCTGCCCCCAAGACTCCATGCACCGGGTGAGGGGGGCTGCAAATTTCAACCACCAAAATGTAAAGCTGCCACTTTGCAAAAACTTCCATCTATTGGAAAGAGGCTTTGAACTTGAAATCAAAAAAAACCCCAACCACCAAACATCATCCCGCAGGGCGTTGACGGACCCTTACCTCGTATCCCAGGCGTGCCGCCCGCTGCAGCAACGTTTCCCCTGCGTTCTTATTGACAATGAGCCTCCGTGCCTCAGGCGGCATGGGCCGGCTCGGGGTGGTCTCCTGAGGGGGGCTTGCGATCGGCAGCTGTGAGGGCTGCGAGACGGGTAGCAATGAGGGAGTCTGCGGAAGGCGATCGTACAGCTTCTGCTCGTATGACTTGACCGGTGAGGAGTCGCAGTCTGAAGTAGGCTCTGGTCGCTTCCTGACTTTCCTCGTTACCGTGACCTGTCAAAACCATTATCGTGGGGTTTTTTTTAATCCTCATTTTTATAAAACAGCAATGGGATTATATTTTGCCAGCACAAAGTTACACTTTACCACTCATATTTAATCTTTCAAGGAAGTCCCGCTATGTTTTTTTAAATGCAGGATGCCTCAGCGCCTGCAACAGTGCCTTTAACTTGGGTTAAGAAAAGCAAATACGAAATGTGCAAAGCGTCCACAGACGAATTTGAATGCAATCCCCACTACCCTGCATGCATGACAGCGCATTAGTTTTAAGCAGGCTGGCTCTGCCTTCTGAGAGGCTGGTGGACAATTAAGTCTAAATAAAGATACCTTATCTTCAGCATTTTCGATATCTGTGGTGTCATCCCCTGTCAGAGATGACCTCCTTCTCCTCTCCTGCAGTGCCAAGTGTTTTGTTTTACACTGACGTTTCCCTGATGGCTTCTCGCACTCGCTGTATTTCTGCAGCAGAGACGCATGTTGGAAATCCTCCTCTTCGTCTGTGTACAGCCCATCTGTCTTCCGGCTTTCTTTAATTTTCTGCTGTTTGGCAGCCAACCTCGAGGCTGGAGTACAGCTTGGCTGAGCCTGCCTTTTGCTGTTTGCATTGGTGGATGAAAGGCTCTTCATGTGCGGAGACACTGGGAATACGGGCAAGCCTAAATGGGAAGGAAAAGGCATTACACGTTGCATGGTGTGTTAAAAGGAAAACACATCGCTAGCACTTAACACAAGCTCCTCGACTGCTTAAGAGATCTACCAATTACATTTTCAAATCATTAATATTTTAAGCGTTCCACATTCAAACTGTAAATAGCATCTTGCCAGTTAACGTTATGGTAACAGTTATTATAACGCTCTGAAAAAAAGAAATTTTAAAAAAAAAAAAAATCTGCTAAATGAAATGCCCTGTGCTGGGTGCCATGGCACCGCGAAGGCTGCACGGTGCCGTGCTGTGCCGTGCCAGCCTGGCACTGCTGCAACCCAGCCGCCACAGACAGAGCAGAAAGCCGCCACTGCACCGCCTCGCTGGGGGGCGGGAGGGGGAAACCCAACCAAAACTCACCTCCTTACCTGGAACTGTTTTATCTGAAGGGGAACCAACTCCTCCAGCAGCCTGGGCCCAGCTGGGCTGGTCTGCCCTGCGCTAGGTGTGGTCGCAGGGCAAACAGACTGATGGCAGGGGCAAAAGGGGAAAGCAAGAGAAGGCAGGCGCAGGGACAAGGTCTTAATGGGACAGCACAGAGGGAATGTTGAACTGAGAAACAGGGAACGTCTCGTCTCCTTGGTGGCATTTTTACTTGAAAAGCAAAGCCGAGAGTGGACAGGCTACTCAAGTAGGCCTGTGTTTTTCCGAGTGCTCAGACCAGATATGAGTCTTTCTGTGAGACCAGAAAGCCTATGGACATTGGGGAATTAAGGCCAGTGCTCAGCCACCCATGGCAGGATACCAGCAAGGCCAGGTTTTCTCTGTGGGTTAGCTCTAACAAGCCAGATCCCACAATCTGAGCCACATGCAAAAAGCATGGTTATTTTTTTTCCTCACGCCACCCCAGAGTGCAAGCAGGTTTACAACTAAATAAGGACAGGGAAGTTGACTTTTTCATAGTCTTGAGCTTCCCCTGGGAAAAGAATTGAGGTGACCTCAGAACCGACTCCTCTGCAGAAAAAATGAATTAAAGGTTGCTGGAAAGGAAGGGACACTTCAGCCGAACAATACCCACACCACTGAAGGAAGGTGCGGAAAAAACCCCAAGCACTTGAAAGAGGCTCCTTTGCTCTCAGAAGTCTCTGAAGTGATGCTACTTTGGGAACAGAAGAGATGGCAGGAGCAATAAAGCACGACGCTGCTCTGAGAAGAGAGACCTTTATTTAAAGAGACTCGATCCAGAGCCAGTCAGTTTAAAAAGAAGAAAAAAAAAATCTAGAATCCTCTTGGTGGGCAGCTTCACACTTTTGTCTTCCTTTAAATAGATCTGTGAAAGCAACTTGCAGAAGGCTTTCTAGATTAAAGATGGAAACAGAAATCCCTCGGTTCTTTCGAGCTGCTTTCTAGAAAAAGATGTGTACCATGGCTTGCCAAGCAGATGTCAGGGAATTCACGGGACACACGACGTGCAGATTGTTCAGCAAAAATCCAGCAAGTTTTTAGGGTTTGCAATCCTGAAAGAAGCCACCTAGTCGTAGGCTCAGCCTACGGATGCAAGGCTGTCTTTCCAATTCCGCAGGCAGCATGAAATAAGGAGTGTTTAATTCTCCTGTTCCCAACTAACCTAATTGGAGTAGCACGTGAAAAGCTCAATTCCAATAGAGAAGTATCATCATTATCTCCTTAATCTCTTACTAAAAAAATTGCGAAGATGGAAAGCAGCAGTGATGAGGTCTGGCGAGCGCAAAGGGAAGTAAGAAACTGCCGCATGGAGAAAAACTAGAATAGAAAGTAAAAAACTCCACAGGTCTGGACAAGAACAGAAATACCACAAGGATGGAGGAAAAAAATCAACCAAAAAAAAAAAAAAAAACACAGGAAGACAAGCCTATCTCAAAGAACTGCAGACTTTTCCCGTGCAGGGATGCAGAGGCAATAAAAGCAGAAGTTTAATCACCACAGAAAACGAGTACTCCAGCCTGCAAGCTCCAGGTAAACTCTTGTGCTCCACTTTGACCCTCCTCAGCAGTGACAGCAGGCACCAGGCTAAATGGGTGCTACAGCCAAGAGGTGGGAGTAGCTAAGCTATCCCCAGGAGCTTCAGGATCAATAATGTTGCAAGAAGCCAGCACTCTCCAAAAAAAGCCAAGCGTCAGGCTGGGAAATGTAAAGACACAGGGGCTTCAAAAAGGCAAGCAATTAATACTGGAATCATCTCTCTGACCGCTACGTACACGAAGGGAGAAGAAAAACAAGAGCAGGAAGGAATATCCCCAAATATCCATGTAAAATAAAAATAAAAATCCTAAACCAAAACCCCCAAAAAACCCAGGCCTCCCAGTGATGTGGGTTGTGGCGAGTCTGACTCAGAGCAGGACATGCCTCCCCTCCCGCAGGAGCGGGCTGCACTGAGGTCCACGCAGAAAAGCAGCTGCTGCCGCGTCACCTGAATGCTCGCTTGTTCAGCTCCCACCCGGGCAGCTGCCTCCTCCTGCCTGCCAAGCCAGCGGCCGCCACGCTGCCTGCAACCCAGGGCGGCTCCAAGGGGCTGGAGCCCCGTTCCCCTGGTGGGTGAGATCCTCCTGGCTCCTTTCCTCGGGGCTTTTTGTTTCCACACTGCCTGGGAAGCGAGGCAATTAAGAGGATCGCCGGGTTTTCTCCTCGTGCGGGGTGAGCGGCTAAGGCTCCCTGGGGGTCTGTCAGAAAAACTGGCGACCGCACAGCCAGCAGCTTATTGCTCAGCTGGGACCCCAGCACAGAGCACAGCTCCCACCTCAGTCACGGGTGGCATGATGCCCTGAGGTTGCAGGCATCCCCATCCTCATGGACCTGCCATGCCCTGGAGAGCCAGCATGGGCAATGTCACCTCACCAGTGGGATGAGGCAGGGCAAATAATTTTGAGCAAGCCACATCCTGGTTTCCGTGGTTCTGACCTACAGGTGAGGCTGCAAATAGGCGACAGCCAAAACAGTCACCATGGGGGAACATTTCCAGCAGCCACCGCTTGGTCACCCAGCCAGCAGGCACTGACCAGGGGACAGAGGGCTGACAGCCCGGTGATGACTCGCAATGAAAATCCCAGGTCATATTCAATGTCTGGAGCATCAAGCCAAGAAGTCAGAGCCTCTGTCTTCCCAGAGATTCGCAGGGACAGACGGCAAATCATCCTGACATTCGACTAAGGATGCAGGGTTAGGCCTCATGGGTGCAGGGGCAGATCTCGATGCCCTGCTACACCCTACTTCTTGGGACGTGACCAGCTTCCCAGGGGCACAGGCCAGTTCACTGGCAGCGCCTGCACACAGAGAACAAGTGTTCTCAGCCCCAGCATCAAAAAAAAGCTGCAAGTGACAGGGTATATTCTCATATTCACAATTATCTGCTTGTTTAAGACAACAAGTTTGCGGACTAGTCCCGGGCAAGAAAGACAAGCTGGAAGTCTCCATCCCCATGTGACTGTCACACAGGCGATGCTCTGTCACACAATGGGGAAAAACGTCCTCGTCCTAGTGAGCTAAGAAAAAAGGAGATTCAAAGGTTTACGCTTCAACAGGGCTGGAGAAGCATCAGCAAAGCGATCTGAACAATCTCCAGTGGCCTGCCGGGGTGTCTAGTGGCTTCCAAAACCAAGAGATCTTTCATAGCCACGGGGCGACTGAATCTGAATGCCTTTGGGAAAGTGCTGCACAAACCGGGAGCCACCTCTTTTTCTTTCCCGAGGTCACGCGTTAGAGAAGCCTGTCACTGCCACGGGAGGCATTGCAGGGGAAAGCCAGAGCATCCTTCACACAATGTGTCTTCTTGTTAGTGACCTTCGTTTAATCTCTACAAGGTATCTCTTTCTGAAAGTACAAAGGGGAGAAGGTGATGGGCAGGGATGTTTGAGCTGATAGCATGCTCGCCAGGGCAGCACATAAAGCAAGGGAGTAAGAGTCAACGTTCCTTTTAAACTAAGTTTTCATCTCCTGCTCCACAAATCCTTTTGGAGAACCTTCCCCATCAATAAGCATCAAAGTTTAGGGTTTTCTGCCCTCAGATCATCCTACTGAGGAGAAAGATGGGTGAGGAGCTTTAGGACAGAAGGAAGATGATACTTTTAACTGCAACCATTTACGAGATGCTACCCAGGAAAACTCTCACTGGAGGGGGGATGACCTGGACTCGGACCTTTCTGTGGCATGAGACAAGAGGATCCACTCTCCTCATGGTTCCTTTTGAGGGGATCTCAGCCAAACTACAGTTAAGGCCAGCTGAAGAGCAAGTATCTAACCACTGGATGAAACTCCCAGGTCTGTAAAGAAAGGAGCCCAAACATCCAACTGGGAAGTCCCCTCCTAGAAACAGCCTTTCCTCAAAAACAGGCAGAGGGCTCGGAGAAGTAAGGAGGAAAGGAAGGAATTTGCAACCTTTTACCTGAAAAGCTGACAGAGAAGACAAGGGCTCCCTGCTGCACCCAGAGATAAGGATTCACAACGAGGTGCCGGGGTGCGCAACGGGGCATCGGACATGGGGACTGACTGTGTGCTGCCATTCCCCACCAGTCCTCCAACCAAGCTACAGCAGTGAATGTCATGGAGAAGTGGAAAGGCAGCAGACAGCATGCCTGGGGGCTGAGGACAGCTGGGGATAGGAGAGTGTCCTGCCCATCCAACCAGGCTGAGGACAGCTGGGGACAGGAGAGTGTCCTGCCCATCCAAAGGACAATTTTGCAGGCTGCCTCCACAGCCTATCCCTCAGGGTGGGGAATGGGCAGGAAAGACAGAGAAGAGGGTGAAAAGGAGGAAGGGGAGGTGGGGGGATGAAGCAGTGAGAAACAAGTCAAGGAAAGCTGATGTGCTTTGAAGAAGCAATCCCTTAGGAGAGACACTGGGAAGATCTCTGCTAAAGGGCCAGGGAGTGGGACCACAGGACATGCCTGGCACAAACCAGGAAGGCATCTTCTTTGGGAGGAAGATAAGCCTTGCTCTTGCATGTATGCCCTGGGAAAAGCAGGGAAACCCAGCAGTGCTGAGGGTGCTGGAGGCGTTGGGTTCCCAAAACCAAGAGCTGCTAGCTGTGCTGACGCTGTTTCAGAGGTTCACAGCCCCTCACATCCTACTTGTGGTTAAACATCCTTTCACCAACTAGCAGCCCGTTTGCTCCCTCCCTCACCCAGAAGCATGCCCACGTTGTACGCCCCAGATCCCAGCTCTCCTCTAGAGACGTTAACTTCATCTTTACCTTATCTATGGAATAGGATTTAAAGCCAAAACACACACACACACACACACACACACACACACACAAACACAGTTATATACACACACGTACACAAACACATTTTCCTGTCTGCCAAATATCGGTGACAGGGCAATTCTTAAAGAGGAGGTGTCAGTCCTTATACAAATGGACATCTACAGAAATACATATAATTAAAAAAAAAAAAAAAAGAGGCAAAAGAGAAAATAAAATACATCTCTCAACAATTCCTTAACATCGGTGGCAGCATGCGTCACTGTAAATGCTAAAGCCGTCTGGTTCCCCTAGTAGTCTCTGCATACCTTGTTCATTGTCACTTGTTTTGAGGGACTCTTCAGACCAACTTCTATTGCTTTTGGCCTCTGACCTTTTCTTGGTGTGCCTTTCTTCTGTGAAGTCTTTGACCTTTGCAGTGGCCTCTGGCTGAACAGCCTCAGCTAAATCTTTCCTGCTTTGCCGGCCCAACTTGCCGGACGGGGATCTCTCTGGTGACACCTGCTGCTCCCATAGTTCCCTAAGATGCTGCAGGTGACGCTGCTTTTTGGGATGGAGCCCTGTTAATTCAATGCACACCTTCAGGTTGGTCACCTCATTACAATTGGGCTCTTCTAAGTGGTTAGAGGAACTGTTTGTCATTTCCCTCTCAGGCCAGTCATCTAATGGAAAAATAACTAAAAATTAATCAAAAAGCCCCCTCAACTTAAAACAAAAGCTACATTTTTCACTTTCGGGGCATATAGTCTCAGCTTTACCACCACACTATGCATTTTAAAGGTTCGCTCATTAAGGGTTACATGCACTACAGTAACTTGCACTGCTGTGGCTACAGTGTCCAATAACTAGTGCTTTACCCTTATATGCCAAGATTTTTATATATACATATATATATATACACACATATATATACATACATATATATACATATATATAATTTTAAGTGAAATGACAGTGCTCACATTAGTAACTTTCAAGTTCAAAAATGGAAACACATTAAGCCAAAGGGACGTTCCTTTCACAAGACATTCCTTGAGAGAGACCAAAGCAAAATGCTGCCTTACCTTTGGAGCTCTTCTTCTTTTTTGCTTTTGATATAAGCTCATCCTGCAGTTCATCCACAAAGTTTTCGTTTTGGCTGCCATCATTTTGCACTCTCTCACCAGAGTGTTTACGCTTCCTGTCCAGACGTGGACATGGATGTTGGCCAATATCTTCTGCTGGCTGGTCTTCCGCTTTCTCATATATAGAATGTCTCTCTAAATAACATTTCTCATTTGAGAGCTCTTTTTCCTCCGGAGTTTCAAGAAAGTGACCTTGGTTGTTTTCTGTACTAGTAAAGTTACCTAAAAATAACAAAAAAACACAAACACCACAAGACCCAGTAAATACAAACCAGTTCCTTGTGAGAAAGCTATGCTCTCCGATCAATGACATCTCCACCATGACTTACAGTTTATGAGGCATGCAAATAAACACAAAATCTGACTTCAGAGCAAGTCTCCTCTGGCCAGCCTAAGGCAGCACTTTTCTCAACAGCTAAGTACAAATCCCACCCCCCCCAAACCCAAGATACTTCGTGTTGGGTTTACATCAATTTAAGAAGCACAGCATTCACGATACTTGTAGCCATAGAAACATCACAACATGCTTTTTAAAAAAAGACACATCTTTAGCTATCGAAAGCACAGACCCTTTTCAGAAAGCCACCTCACCCCACCAAACCGTGGCAAGTAATAATCCAAGCTCCACTTTGCAACGCCTTCCTTTCCAAAAACACCTTCTGATGATCATAAAGCATTCGGTCTCTCGCTAACTCCTAATCCTTCCCTAACTCTCCACCATGATTTGCAGTCTGCCTTGAAAACATCCATCCCCTTCCTTCTGGAGATACAAATGGGGTAGGGAGCACACACTCACATACACAGGAATACCACTAAGAATCGCTGGGATATTTTGCAAAAAAGCCCCACTGCTTGGATCCAAGGTTAGAGAAAGGCTTCCTCGCTTCAAGTAACCAGCCAGGCCCTGTACATCACACGATCTTTACCACCTCATTTTAAGATCTCTCTTTTTCTTTTTCCCAGGGATTATTTCCAGCAGCAGCAGCAGCAGCGACTGGGTGAAAACCTTACTAGAAACTAGTTTTGACAAACGAGCCCCAAAACGCTTGCATTGCCAAGCTTGCCCTAAATTTAGCTTCCCCGCTCCGACACCATTCCCCACCCCCCAAATCTGGAGACAGCTTAAGCAATTTTTAAACAGATCCTTGACTTAAAAATGCACTTCATCATCATCTTGACTAGTTTTGGGTTTTTTTCCTTTGACTTAAAACAAAATAGCCAAGGCCTGATTAGGCAGACTTGCAGTACAGACTGCAATACAGTTATTCAGCTCCCTATTTACAATTCTCACAAGTTGGTCTTCTAACGTTTTAGCCCTCCTGGCTGAGCACTGTACTCTTTCTGCACATCTGCTGCTGTTTGGTAAACGTGTCTGTATGCTCTGTTCTACCTTCCCATGGCTCTCTGTCCCTTTTCCTCTTCCTCCCCCCTGCCCTTCCTCCTTCTCCCACTTCCCTTGCTGCAAATGCATCTGCTGCTTTCCTACCTGAACTCCTGACAGCTCTGTTTCCCTTCCCTCCCCCCCTGCCAAAGCCCCCACCCCTCCCCCCAATGCCCCCACTTCCACCCTCCTCTACCTCCACCCCCCCAACCCTGCCCCCCGCGAGATACTCCCAATCCTTACTCAGCCTCCTCCCCCATACAGTCTTCAGCTTCTGCTCTTCTACCTCGCCTGGGCAGATGTTGCTCCCCTGAAGCCCCCTTTCCCTTCCTGTCCCCTCCAAGAGCCACTATGCCAGCATCCAGGCACTGGCAGCCCCTGGATTAAGCCCAGTTGCATCCCGCCTTATCCTGGGAGCACCTTCCCACAGCTCTGCCAACACCTCCTGGCTTCACGACCATCCTTGAAATCCCTGTTGTCAGCAATGGAAGGCTGAGAGAGAGGAAAAAAAAACCCAAAAGACAAAACAGAACAAGGCTCTCTGATGAGATTTTTCTTCACCACAACTTGGAAATGGCTCCAAGAAGCACCTAGGGCTGGGGAGACGTTTGCAGGCACCGGAGCATCGTTTTTACACTGCCTGGGAAGCTGCCTGCAGGGCTGCTTTGTAAAACAGCAGAAGATACTGGGCCAAGAAAAATCAAAACAAAAGTTGACTTTTTCCAGGCGAGCGGGACGCTCGAGCTATTCTGCTCTTTGGCGATGCTCCCCTCCACAAAGCTGTCTGGCCAACACCTGCTCCCTTCAAGATTTTTAGAAGGCCATTTGTCACATTTCTTTCAGCTAGCCATGCCAACGTGTTCCAGGAAAACAGGTATCTCGGCTTACTATGACTGTGCCTCTACTCACCAGCATCCCCCACCCCGAACCAGAAATCATCTGGCAACACCCCATGCTCACACATCTGGCACAAAGATACTGCCCGAACAGCTGTACCCCATAACCACACCGACAGCACTGGCAGTCCTGTTTCATGCAGGATGAAAGAAGCTGGACCAGCCATGTTCCATGTATGGCTTTAGAAATGCTTCTATGAGATTTCATTTTACATTTTTAATGCAACCTGCTATTTCCTGTCCCACCTCCCCTACCCCCCCCTCCCCTCCCCTTACACAGGGAGAACGGGAAACATTACACTTGTGTGCTGTTTCCCCCAACAGACCAGGTAAAGGCACTCCTAGCCTTCCCATCTCCAGCAGCACCACTAACTACACCACAGTTCATGCTGAGGGTGGCTAGATCGGGGCGGCTTTCCTGCTCCCAACACTGTCTGGCCTGAGAAAAGGCAGGCACATCCTGACCAATTCCTGGAGAAGCTTTCGCAGGGTCAGAGGAAGTAGCAGGCTGTAAAGAGAGGGGGAGGGCACATTGATGGACTTAATCTTTGGGGCTTGCAGGAAACAAGAAGCTAATTCCAGCCTGCCACCACCGAAAGCAACCCGCTGCAGATTAATCCCTTCTCTATCTGCGAGAGGACTTGGCACAGGGGATGCTGCATGCCGCTCGCTCAGACCGTCTGTGCTGAAAAACAAAAAGGAGGGGAGAGGAGTCTGCTGTAACCTCACTAACAGTTCAGCATCATCGGCATCTCTCCAGGGCTCCGTGCCGCAGGTAACAGCACAGGTCTATTGAAGTTTATCCAAAAAGCTCTCGCTGCCAGCAGCTCTGTGACACCTTTGCCTCCGCTCTCAGGTCACATCCGAGAGAGACCCCTCAGGCGACCAGAGCTGCGTCCCCTTGGCCGCTGAGCCAGAAATCCCTCTTCAAGGACTGCCCACCACACACGCATCTCTGCACTCTGTCCTGCTAGATGCGGTTAAGGCCATTAGAGGAGCGACATTCTCCCTACATTAATCCAGATTGCATAATCATCCTGCATCCACGCGTGAGGAGAGCGGCAGCAAAGCCAGGGAGCCGCGTCCTTGCCTATCTGCTCCACTGCTGACACTCCCTGCCTCTCCTACAGCCGGATTTCCAACACGAAAGAACAAAGGTCAGCTGCTGTTCGGGACATGGCATAACCCACGGGCTGTCAAGCTCTCTAAGCAGCTTGCACAGACACGGCACACACCCAGAGGTTCTTCCCCTCGGCACAGCGGTGACCGCCTTACAGAGTGCAGGAGCTCTTATTAATATTTTACCACCGGATTCCACTCTGTCCTCAAACTGTTTTGCAAGCAACCCAGATCAGACGCAAGGTCTCCCCAAATTAAGATATAAATGTCAACACGAGGCACAGCAACATAAGCATATCTTGCATGCCCAACAAGGACACAGGGAGTTTATTTGCTTTTGTTCCCCCCTGCCATGTATCTACAACATCTTTTTCTCTGCCCAAGGAGGAAAACAACAACAGAATAGTCGGTGTTTTCACATCGTCGTTATTCAAACAGTGACGAGGTAGCCAGAAACACGGGATAAATGCTGAGTTCTCATAACAACACACCTCTATGAGTAAGGAGATTAAACTCCTGAGCGAGTTCCTTCCCCGAGCCTCCAGCATTTGCCAGTCTCACACCAGCTGTGAGAACCAGCACCAGCAACTCAAACCATTTCTCACTGTCCCACCCAGCTAGAAACAAGGAAGAATTAAGAAGATGCTTCTTCCCATATGGCTCCTGCCTGAAGCAGCATTGCCTTCGTTCACGGGTTACAATCTCACCAGAGACAGTTACACGCACGCACAAACATACTGCCCAGGAAAACTTTCCTTCGTTTTCCCAGCTCTCCTGTTGCTGCCAGCTGCTCTAGACCAGGCCCTCCCATGCAACGCAAACGAGGAAACACATCTTAGTCTTTAAGCTGTGATTCTTTTGTTTAAATAACGTGGCAGCTAAAAACAGCCTTTCTCCTTCCCCGAAGCAACCTCTCATTGTGCTCACTTACACAAGTCACCCTTTACTCATCTGACTAGGGTAATGACTAGCCACAAAAGGTAAAACCCCATACTCAGCACGGAGATCGACAACAACAGGAAGAAACTCCACAAGTCACCTTCAGCATCCAATTCCAAGTATCCCATGGGCAGAGGGAACCCCGCTGATTTAATTTTTCCCCTCCAAGTACCTCTGCATTTGTTTCCTTCCACTCGAGCCCACGGCACCACAACAAACAGACGACTGCCATTCTCCCTGCACAGACTTCTTTGGTGTTTTCCAGGTTTGTTAGTTTTGAGGTTGGGTTTTTGTTTTGCACTATGTTCCACCACGGGAAGGTAATACCTGACCCGGGGCAAAGCACATATTTACCGTCTCCCATTTTTCATTTGTTCAGGTACACACACGTCCCAGTGGGAAAAGAAAAGCTAGGGATTACCCTGCATAGGGACACTGGCACCTCGCTCTGGTGCTGAATATCAGCTCTGAAGGCTTTGGCGCATTATACCATTTCTTTTCACACATAGAAAGTGCTGTAACTTTTTCCCCATGACCTCATGCCTTAAAATCAGGTTTTTAACATATTGGGGGGGCTTATTTCTCCCAGCTAAGGCTTAAACTGGCAGTGTCTTCCTCCTATAAAATTAGATAAATGGGCAATTATGCTCCTCGATCAAGAAATTCACAGCTTGTAGAATTTATTCAATCTTTCACACTTGGGTATGATTTTTCCAATACCACTAGAAGAGCTTTGTTACGAACCGACATGCGATCATCACATGCCCGTATTGATGCGTGTGTCCGTGCCAATAGCTTAAATCACTTGATCTCTGAACAATCCTATGACTCATGACATATGCATCCCATAATTTATCATGTTTGTGCTATGGAAATGCACTGGAGCAGCATCGCCTCAGCAACATTTACAAGTCACCTTGGCAACAAAGCAGCTTCGCGGCTGCTCTCAGAACACCCGGCAAAACCTAAATGAGATGGGAGAGAATTAAAGCACTTCTACTTTACTCCTTGGCTTTAATTGTACATTCATTAGCTAACACAGCTACCTCCCTTAAATTGGGCCTTTCTTTAATTAAAAACAAAGCAAAACCAAAACAAAGCACCTAAAAAAAGCCAAACACCTTTGTTACCCTGAGGATTGTGAACCTTAAGAAGACCCGGCACGGCAAGGCCATGCGCCGCCGAGATAGAGGAAAAGTTTAAGCAATCAGGTACCGTGCCTTCGTTTGCTTCCAAGGGAGTCTGTGCAAGTGCTACACAGCTAGGAAAACTAGCAAGTCCCAGGGCAAGCTAAAAAAAAAAGGAGTTCCTATCCCATCAGTGCCTCTGTATGCATCACCTGCCTGTGTTATTTAGCCTTGTGCTGTTGTTGTCCTGATCGCACCCGTCAATTTCCAGGAGCAGAGGGGCAAGCAGCTGCTAGGGCCCCACCAGGGACAGGCTCCTGCGCTCCTCCACGCCAGGCATGGCTTCAAACACAGCTTCAGGCAGGCCGAGGCAGCAGCAGAGGAGCCCTGCAAGCCAGCTGCACACCACAATCACAGTTTCAGTTGCGGTTTTCCTCTTACCCGCCGACGCTGGGCAGGTGAAGCGCTCGCGCCGGCGGTCGTGCCTAACAGCTCACAGGTCTTGCTCTTAAAAATCCCCCCGCTCGCACACGTAAAGGCACACCGCGTCGCTTTTAAAGCCGGGCCTGGACAAACGCTAAGTAAAACGAGGGGGAAACATCTTCTCAGCTGCGACATCGCTTGCAGGAGGCAGAGAGAGAAACGGAAGAGGCCAGTTCCCATTTGAGAGCTTTTTAAAGCCCAGCACACCAACAGCGTGGTTAGAAACTGGGAAGGAAAGGGATGGCAAGAGGAGTTAAGTAGCCCTGGCTCTTGCTGGCGACAAAGGACAGGGAAGAGCGGGCAGAGCTCATTGCCCCTTTGCTGGTCGCTGGGCAAGGAATGCATCGAGACTGCCGGTAACTCAAGCCCCACCAGCACGCCCCAGCCGCTGCGCTGGAGGCATCCATGGAAGTGTGAAACTCAGCTTCTTGATTTATCGGCTGCTATCCCGAGGGGCAGGAGGTGAACCACCACCATAAAAAACTTTTACGGAGACCTGAATCGGTACCGGTAAGTATCTGCTGCCGCGGAGGCAGGCACGGAGGAGAGGAGATGCTGCGGCGGAAGAGATCTGCGCTTTTAGGAGCTCAGACATTCAGCGGAACTCTGAAATCGCCTGCTAAGTCAGAGCTAATTAGAAAGAGGAGAGGAACGAACTAACACCAGGCTGAACAGACCTTCCCTGCTTCCAACAGTTACTCAGTAGTCTGAAACACATTTCAGCCAGCAGATTCACGTGCCAGAGACCTCACTGAATGATGAATTTAAGGACATATCATATCCTCGGCCTTTTGCAAGGATGGGGCAGGGGGGTGTTTCAGCAAACGATTCTCTCTAATGCTTTTCCCTCCCTCCAGCCCTCTACCCCAGGCAGCACTCCCCACACCCCCAAGCAGGCTCTCCTTCCTTCCCCTGCGCCCACCCCTGACCATGCAGACAACCTCCCCGCCCTCCATCCCCAGACCCATCCTTCCCAGCTGCCGAAGCAAGCTGGCACGACCCCTCAAACTGCTGCTGCTCTATACACTTCCCAGCAAACCCAGGGTGGGATTTAACAGAGGACATTGCCAGGGCACCTTGAGCCACCTGAGGAGCAAGGGGGGTTTCAAGGGAGAAAGCCGGGGGCAGCCTGCCAAGCTCTCAGCGTTAGCACGGGGACCGCAAAGGTAGTGGAGCCTTCCTCCTCAGTGCTGCCTCGACACAGCTTGGAGAAGGAAATGCCCACTCAGCTTTCAGAGGCTGAGCCCTCTTTCTCCCCACCACGGTACCTTCCCCCTTTCTACAATTAAAACTTTCCTTTGCTATTTTGCCAGGGTAATTCTTGTCAAGGTTGTTATTTCAGTGACAACACCACCACGGTAACTTGATTTAGGTGAGTAACCGACCGAGTACAACTGACCAGCACGCTCTCCACCAAAAGCATTAACCAAAGACCAGAACAATAATTCAAAGTTATTAAATTGCCTGAATGAAATTTTCTACTAGCCCTACTCATGAATCTCCACCTAAAGAAGAGCACACTTAACCACCGAGTTACACAGTATGAGCGCACACACAACCCCCGCCGTCTGCAGTGTGTTTCCTCTTGTTTTGCAGTACTTTCAGCTTAGATTTTTTTCCCCCCTCAGTTGTTAAAAACAAAGTTGCAGCAGGAGGAACTGATCCATTTCTTAATTACATATGTAAAAGAGAAAAAAAATCACTCTGAAGCCACACGCTTATTGAGAGTTCCAAACACAAAACAAGTGCACACAGTTAAAAAAATCTCCCCTTGGTATCGTTCTTTCATGTATTTCTAAAAGTTCATCCTACTTTTAGGACCATGTTGTTAGCACACGCCTTCCATGGTTCTCAGACACCCTGCCTCAGCCTAGTGGGAGCAGCAGCCAGCCTCCCATGGGGAATTTCACAGCCCAGGAGGACCTGTGCGAGGGAGCTGCACATGCACCACCCCCCCAACCCCCCTCTTCCCCAGCCAATGCAGCAAGAAGTTACCCAATTAGCTGCTCATCATTTGGGAGTCTCACAGCCAGCTATTATGGATAAGCCAGCCTGGAAGATCTGGAAGACCATGTCCTTTCCCACTGCCCTCATCGCCCTTCCGCCCTCCATCCTTGGTTTGCCCAGAAGCTGCAATGCTGGCATTTCCCAGCGTGACCGCACCTGGGAAGTTGATGTTCAGGAAGCTGATGTCCTCGTTTCACTCTCCCCCCACCTCCTTTCTGCATTTAAAACGTAACTTTAGACCTTCACTTTCACTGCTTGATGTGGCACTTTAGCAATTAAACCCACCATCTCTTTAAGACAGCAACTTTGGTGACAGTTAACTGCCTCCTGAGAGGCAGGTAACACTGCAACCAGTAACTCGCAGACCCCAAAACAGGCACAGAGAGCCCCGGCCACAGCCGCTCTCCACCCGCAGAGGCTGAGGTCAGCGACTTTAACCAGCAACACCCCCCCAAGAACCCAAAGATCACACTGCCCGCACAGCTCTGCTGCAGGCTGCCACAGCACACAGACACGTACGCGCTTCGGAAAGCCATCTAAATTCGCTTACATCTGTCATTGTCATTTTGGTCAGCAATGGCATCTTCCAGAGCGACAGACTTTGGCTTCTTTTCACTGTTTCCTTTCAAGTTTTCCCAGTCTGCCTGGCTGAATCTGCAGACCTCTGAGTCTTTGGTAGCTGTTTGGCCTTCTCTCTCTTTCATCTCCAACTCTGAGAAGCGCATCATTGCACGCTAGAAAGAGAATTGATATGAAAGAGAAAAAAAAAAAAAAGTCTTGCGATAAAAGCGACTTCATTTACCTTACCTTCTATGAAAGCATTTCCAAAGAAAAAGCGGCTCAAAACCCAGGTTTGAGATAGATATTAGGAGTTTAACACACCTGACTTTGTAAAAAACAGTGATCTAGCATCTATATCCAAATAGCCACACAATTCTTTCATATATAAATATATATATATATATATAAGATATATGTATATATAAATGTATACTGTATATAAAACGAAAAAAACAACACATTCTGTTTTGGAGGTTAAAAAGAGACAAAAACAAAAAGAAAAAAGAAAACAAACGAGGGAAAAAAAAAAGAAAACACAAAACCGTACAATGAACAAAGACGACCATGGCCCACAAACTTCCCTTTGTGTATTTGGAAATGAAATTTAACTCAAAGGTTTACGTAAGAGTCTAGTAATAAAAATTTGAAGAACTGACCTCACAGTAAGCAGCAGGTAGACATAAAATACTGTCCTCTTGTAATCCTTCCATCTATGTAATTAAAATGGGCACTCAATGGATCATTTAGATAATTTCATCCATTTTTATAAGCATAAACCAATTCTTTTCTTAACAATGCAAAACAATTTGGCTTAACTCATCCCTTCATTAAAAGTAAAATACCTTAAGGATATTCCTACACACTATCTGTCCGTCAACCCGCGGCATCAACCTCAATACCGCTCCTACTCTTCTCCTACGTGTTTCACTTGGCGCAAACGTTGCCTGAGACCCGCTAATACATGGCTGCGACTCCTCTCCGTCAAGCGGCACGCTTGGCATACTAATCACAACTTCTGGGTACGCTTTGCTGGCTGGCACTACAGGCCAGCTGAGAAATTACAGCCAGCGCTGGCGCCAAGGTAACATGCACGCCTGTCCAACTCCCCTCCGCAGCCGCACGAAAACATTTCATAACGCACATTTAACATTTCTTAGCAGATCTTAGCAAAAGCCCTTTTTAAAAGCTTACCAGCGCGTGCATAGGTAAAAGCCATACATGCTAGTCTTTACATCGCCTTGCTCTCTCGCTAATGATCTTAACTCGTTTGTGGCGAGTACGCCCTAGCAGAAAAGGCTCCTGACTTCCCCACCTGCGCTGCTCCTCTCCAACTTCTTAAAACTTGACTGCGACTCGCAACAGAGAAAATAACGACAACAAGCGCGGCGGCCGTCGGACCGCGTGGACTCACCTGCAATGCCCGCTGCTCCCGGCTGAGCTGGCTGGAGTCCGCGTACAGTTCAGTCGTCACACACTTGAATCGATCACCTACGTAACCCGCGGAGTTCGCGATCCTCTTGGCCAACTTGGACGGCTTGGGTTTCAGTATTTTGCCGTCGGCAGAGTCTGCGTCGTCGGCTCCGTCTTTGGTATAGGGCTGGTTGGCATCGATGCTCGGTGGCACGGTCCCCATGCAGAATGGCTTCACGTCCTCCTGCACCTTGCCAAAAGCCAGAGCCGGAGCGTCGCTCTCGTGAGTGCCTTCCAAGAAAGCAGGCGAAGGCTGGACCGTCACTCTCTCCTTAGGCTGGCTCACAGATAAATCTTCTTTCCTTAAGCCGAACACCGATGAACTCTGGGCTTGCTTGAAATTATAGGTTTCATGAAGATCGTTATTTCTCCCAAACTCCTCTCTCATTACAATAAAATCTCTGTGCTGCGACGCCTGCTCTACCTTGTGCTTTGTAGGGTCATTAGCCTGATTACTGCTTTCGGGAGCAAAGCCGGCTTTTGTTACGTTCACTTCAGTCTTAGCCTCCTGCTCGTCTCGCAGTAGATCTGGGAAGAGGTGTTTGTCGCTTTTGGCCAAGTTTTTACCGTGGCTGGAGCTCTGGTGCAATTTCACACTCTTGTCACCTGGTACTTCAAAATGCATCTTCCCACCACTCTCCAGGAGCTCTGGCACCCGGCCCCGCAGAGCCGGGTCCTCATAGCGGACCCTCTCGTGAGACCGCGACCTCCGCTCTGCCTTGTCCTCCTTGTTGATCTCCAAAGCCGAATGCTGCAGCAGCATGGGGTGCACCATCCCCATCCCCAGTGCGTCCTGGTAGGTCATGAACTCCCCTCGCCCCGCCGGCAGGCTGTAGGGGAGGCCAGGCTTGGGAGCCAGGTGCCCGGGGTAGAGGCTGCCATTGGGCAGCAAGACAGGGTGCGGGTACACATGTCCTTTCCCATGGAGGGAGAGAGGGCTGATGGCTATCCCCTCTGGCACCGGGTATGGGAGGTAGCTCCTGGGGTAGGGTAGCGGCGGGGAGCGAAACGCCTCGTTGGGCGGCAGGAAGATGGGACTGGAGGCCAGGGCGGTCTCACTCGCCTTGAAGTTGGCTTCCTGGCTGCAAGATTTAGCCACCTTATTGCTGTGTTTCACGGGGGTGGCCACAGGCTGCCCAACATGCTGTATGACCGAGGTGGTGCTCTCTGCAGAGCTCCTGGCTGTCTTGGCGCAATCCACATTGGCATTGGGAGCCGGTGACGCTGATGCTGGTCGCCCCCCCACTGACACCGTCCCAGAAACGCTGCCAACAACCGCCTCTGTGCCACCCATCCTGGGGCACGAGGAGCTCCGCTGCTGTGGGATCACCCAGTCCAGCGCCTTGTTCTTCAGCTGGACGCTCTTCCCGCTCTCCTCGCCGGGGCTGGGACCAGGAACGATCCAGGAGGAGGGAGCTGTGCTGATAATCTCAGGCCTGTAGATGGGGCAGCCGTTCCCGGGAGAAATGGTTTCCTTCTGAACGATGTCACTGCTGGGCAAGTGCGTCCCCCCTCCCGCCCTGCCGTGAACCAGCACTGTCGGCGTCATCTTCTTACTGTGCTCTGACTTGCCAGCAGTTTCTGCGTCAACAACTTTCGCCGACAAGTCCAGCGGTTTGTCGGTGACGTCTTTGGTCGGGGTCTGCTTTTCCAGGAGCGGGGGGGTCCTGCCGCCATCTTTTCGGTCATGGCTGGCTTTCCTCGCGTGGGGGGCGGCCGGTGGGGGTGCCTCCCCAGCGTCACTGCCTTTGGGAAGCTTCCCATTGGAGAGGCGGGAGGGTGGAAATTCACCGCCAACATTCACATAGGGTTTTGGGAGCGTAACAGCGGAGGAGGGAGAGGTGGTGATCCTGGGGAAGTGTTTGTGGAAATCAGCATAGGCGTCTGCAACCTGGGCAGGCAGGGGCAGGCGTGGGGATGGCCGGGGCGAGTGTGGCAGCAGGAGCGCGGGGTCCGACGGTATGTTGGCAGGGGCTGGCTTGGCAGCAGGGACCCGGGGCTGCTTGCTGCTCTGGATGTGGGGGTAGGCGTGCGTTTCGACGGGGGTGCCGGGGCTGACACCCATCTTCCATGACAAGCTCTTATCCGGACAATGCACCAAAGGTGGGATCGCCGGTGAGGCTGAAGCAGTCGAGAGCCTCATGGGCGATGCCAGTGACGAAGGGATGTGTGGGGCAACGTAGTGGGAGGGAGGCAGGTATAAAAAACGTTCACCGTTCGTACATACAGGCGAGTAGGCCAGGTGCTGCGGTAAGCTGTAGGTGGACTGCTGAGGTAGCAATGCCTTGTACATGTTCAACGAATACTTATTTGGTGAGTCAAGGAAAGGGTATATGGTGGGCGTCGCACCGTCCATGTAAGGGTTTACCCAGGGGAGCCTTAGGTAGCTAGCACCATTAACACCGAGGGGACTCTGCTTGTCACCCGCAGCTCGGTCCAAACCCAGCGTCTCCCCTGTTGGGACAGAATTTTTTTGTATTCCAGGTGGTGTTTTGTATATAGCGCTGAAGCCGTTCGGGGCTTTCGCAGAGACAGCCGCGTTTTCTACCCCTTCAGGGGGATTAGACTTAAACTGGATCTCTGGATTTCTTTCAGGAGTAAATCCGAGCCCGGCTATCGAACTCGTAGCATCCCGTGATTTTTCTGAGCCAAGTCCACACAAGCTGGAATAGACAATACTGCTGGGGACTCTGAGTCCTTCTCGCATGAGTCCAGACCTGTCCATACTCAGAGCTGCGAGACTGTCAATGCGATGTGCTGTGGTCGCATCCACCTTTACAGAACAAGAAGTACGTTACTTTCACATCTCACTAACACAACTACCACTTGAGCTGCAGACATGTCAGCATTTGGAATGGGAACAATGCAAATGCAAACACACCATTCCTCGTGAAAACGTACAGAGGCTGACTGGGCTGGGGAATGGGAGAACAGGAGCAGTATGTATCACCACAAACATCAATACAAAACTCTCCGCACCCAAAATCCATCTGCTGGGAGCTAAGTCACAAGGACCCATAGCTCAAGCAGCCACAAGTGGCCCAGAGACAGTGCTTGATGGCACCACTCCTGTGCAGCAACCAGCTCACTCCCCAGCCCCACCAGAGCAAGAGGTGTTGTGGAGAACAGTATGGGAAGGATGGAGGCTTCTCCTCCTCCTCCAGGACCTCTCCCTTCCATGGCAGCTATCGCTTTGGGTCTCACCACCACCACACAATTCAAGGGGCAAGGCATCTGAGGACACAGCATGAAGATCAGTCTGCTGTCAAATTTCTTCCCCACTAGCTGCTCCCCGTGTACACTCTCAGAAGCAGAAAACTGCCAACTTTGCTGAAACACTGATGTACCTGACGCTTACATGAACTATTCTCGTTAGACGTGCAGGTATGCTGCATGACATTACTCATAAAAGAGCAAAAGTAAGAATATGATGTCATACGACAACACATCACCACAAAGTTGGCATCAAGAGATTAAGAAGATAAATAAACAAAGTCCTGTTTCCTCTGTTTCACTGAAAAAACTTGTACATGCCCACACCCAGCCAGAGCTGCAACAGAAAGGTAGTTTGATAATTTCTCCAAATGGATCATGTAGTAACACCCTGGGTGGGAGATGGTGGAGAGGACAGGCACGGATTCAGACACAGCACGAAGCTACAAACTTCTTACCACGCTGTGATTCAGGTGATTCTCTTCCCTCAACTCCAGTCTGCTTTTCGGTGCGTCGCCATCGTTAACAGGAATTTTCCTATAAAGAGACAGAAGTGTACTATTTGAAAACATCTTGCACGTCTCAGATCAGTACGAGATCGTATCACCTCCACATTTTGATTCCCCTGGAGAAGTCCCATGTGATGGGATGATGTTTATCCTTCTGCGCAACGATGCACAGCAACTACTCTAGAAAGCAAGGACCGTTTGAAAACAAGTATAAAGGCTTTTGACAACAAGAATGCACCGAGCACATCTCAGAGCAGCCTCTTCCAAAACAAGTGATTGTTGCCAAGGTCTCCTCCTCTCTTTTGCCCCTCACCCTTTGCCTTTTTCCAAGGAGAGACTAGCCCATTTTAAACGCACCCTGTTCACGTGCCATCTATAAACCCTGCCGAGGAGAAAATTAAAACTCACACGCTAACATCATACAAATGTCAGCTGTTCCATGCTAAAGAGGGAGCTGCACATCTGTGCCATACCAGCGCTGCAGCAATGGGACTTGTTATCACAGAAAGCACCGATAAAGAATATACCTTAGTGCCAAATTCCAAATCCCAGGGATAAAAACCGCTGACATGCAGCAGAAGGGAAAGTTTCTGCACTACCCAAAAAGGAACTTCCTTCAATCAAAGTGCTTAAAGGCACATCATCACCTTAAGGCAGGATCGTGGTTTTAATGCATTTGTTTTTAAAAGATTCACCTCTGCTTCAAGTGGCATGCAGAATTATTACCCCTAAAAAACTGGGAGGGAAGTGGGAAAGGGAGGGTGCGAAAGCAAAGAGAGATGTTTGTCCGTTTTCCTTCAAGCTTATGCTTGCCAATAGTGTGTTTCCTGCAAAGACCAGAAACTTTCCCCAGCTTCTCGGAGGCTTTTCACACAACAGCGAGAACGCAGGCTAACGGAGAAGGCAGGAAAAAACTCAAAAACGCTAAAACCTCACAGAACTGGCAAAGACAACCAACCACAGGCCTAACTGCAGCGACGTTGTGGAAGCTGGGGTGTAAGGAAAGAGGACAGCAGCCAGTGCTCGCACCACCCCGCTGACAACTACTAGAACGACTGCCCTTCTAATCATCAAAGGGATGAGACTCAGCAGGAAGAAAAGGTGGGGAGGGAGAAAAATTTCCCTCATGGGAGACAGCAAGGCCGCTGCTCCCCTTTCACGAGACAAGCTGCCAGAACAAAGGCCAGCAACGCCAAGTCGCAGGCCCTAGGAGAGTCGCCCCTCCGCCGTAGGAGAGTCGCCGCAAGAACGCGTGCGCTATTCGGTTTAATTCCCCTTCGCAAATACGAAATAATAAATTAATTGTAAAAGCGCGTTTAAAGGCTGCTTTGGGGAGTAATCTCTTTAAAGGGCGTCCCCGCTTCACTGACCCAGGTTGCCTGTTAAATAGTAAATCAGCGGCTGCTCCGCCGCTCTCAGGCACGTCTTGCTTCTCCCCCTCCACCACCCCCCCCACCCAAGCCCGGCTGATCTCGATGCAAGGCGGCAGCTCTCTACTTTGGTATTAGGGAAGCAAGCGAACTCCGAGACCTCACACTGCAGAATTACAGTGTGGTTTAACTTGCCAGAAGCTTAAATATTTACCTGTCTTCATTAATTCCACACATGCGGACCCTTTCATTGCTCATCCAGCTATGAACGTTGCCATACAGGGGTGTTGCAGAAAGCATGACGTCTTCTTAAAAATCGCCGCTTTTCTTCACGTTTTTTATATTCTATTTAAAAAAAAGAGGGGAGGGTGGGGATGGGATGGGGGGGGGGGGAAGAAAGAAAAGAAAAAAAGTTGAGCAGATTTGTCTAGGAGGAAGTGCAAACATCACAGTGGAGCAGCCAGCCTCCCTCCGGGTAATTAATAATGAATGCAGGATTGGTGCGGGGAGTGAGCTGCCTACGTTAACCGCTAAGGGAGATACCCTGCAATAAAGGAGCAAATTGAGGGCATTTATAGGTCAGAGGAGATGGATCTTTTCCCCAGCGCACATCCAGAAAATTAAGAATCATTCCAGGCTATCGACAAATAAAAGTTTCTCCACCGCGTTTCATTTCACCAAGAAATGACTCGGTTGGCCAAGTACACACCAGTCCCCAAACCTTCACCTCACACAGGCTGAACCAAGGACTGGGGACCCTGCGGGCCGAGGTCATGGAGACCCCATGGTCCAGGTAACATGTGAAATTACCCACAGGCGCTCACAAAAGCCCTGCATGAGGAAGGCAGAGGAGCAGGAGCACACCGCCAGAACAGCCACATACCGTGTGTATTAGCTACACTGATTGCTGATAAAGCTTTCACGCAAGGCCCTAAAACCAAAGAGAGGCGGCTACAGAAGGGATCTAAATAAAAACCTCCCCTTTAGCGTCTGCACATGACTAACTTGGAGAAAGGGGTTAAAAATAGTAAGTGGGTTGGCGAGCTCCCCACCCCTTGATTTGATTAAGCGCCGAGCCCTGGTGGCTTCTGCATCGGAGCTGCCGCCGCCGCTGCTGCTGCTGCTGCGAGTGCTTTCAGTAATTCAATGATGCCTGCTCACTCCAGGGAAAGAAATCATTAGCGGGCTCGCTGGAGAAGTATTAGCAGTCCAAGAGGATCAGCGCTGTGTGCAGCTGGAGAGGCAGGTGAAAGGTAACCGCATTTTCGCGTCCAGCAGCAGAGGGGGGAAAAGGCTTTTCCTCCCCTCTACCTTGCCTAAACGTCACCTCTGCTCGCATTAAATTCTAGTTTGCTGCATGAGTGAAGTGTCAGGACAAGCTGCGTTTTATTAACAGGATTATCGCGGCGCATGATTTATTCCAGTGCAAGATTTTAATTGCTCTTCGGAGGTTGAGTCGTTTCTTTTGACTGAGCTTCGGCGTGCATCCTGCTGCTAAATGCTGGGTTAATAAGTAGGGGGAGCCTTTAATGCACAGGATATCCCTCAGCTCTTCCTCTCTCACAAAAATAGAAGCCTTTAAGTGGGAGGCACGATACTCCTTTTACACACACACACACACAGACACACACAAGCCAGTAACGGGCGACTGACCACTGGGAGTTTTAATGCCTAACGTCTCCCAAAGCATCCATGCTTCCCCAGCAAACTCATTTCCTTTGTCAGGCTACAAAATATGCAAATGATCGCTTTGGCATTTAATGGGGAAGAAGCCCAGATTGGGCCTTGAACACAATACTTCACACACGTTCAGAAGAGGTTTAAGAACTGAAACGGCAGGAAAGCCTTGTTCCCCAACACTTTTTTCTCCCCTCAGAGAGGCCTTTTGTGTAAAACTCCACGTCTGGAACAAATGTATATTAATGAAACGGCGTGTTGACCCTCCTTCTCTCCAGAACAGTTAGCTTTCCCTAATGAAGTCCGCAAAAAAATCGCTGCAAGGAAACAAAAATCTGTGGAGATTAGATACCGCACTATCATTCAAAAGGAGTTATTTCACTGGAAAGACGGTTTCTGGACAGATTTACTGTTTTCCAGATGCGCCGCTCGTAATGTTTTCAATAGAGGCAGCAGCAGCATGGAGCGAGTGATTTAGGGTTTTACATAAGGTTAGTAGCCGCCCCGTGTGCGCTGCCTCATCTGGGAGGAACGGATGCTGTGCGCAGAGGAGATGAGTCTCTCAGCAGCGTATGGCCCGGCTCCCTGCACCTCGGACGGGGCTGGTTGTGCCCGCCTGATTTCCTCAGTGGAAGTGTATCCTTACGATAAGGCGGGGTGCCTGAATTAGAGCCAGTCAATCCCCTGTGACATGTGCTGATAGTGAAACACTCAAGTTGCACGGAGAAGATGGGGGAGTGGCAGCTTCCCCAGCGCCGGTGGGTAATCCAGAGGCCCCACATCCCGCTGTGCCACACAGCCACAGCAGGCAAAGCCCACCGGGGCACGGGACAGGGCATCTCAGGGCCCATCCTGCCGGCTGCCAGCCCCTTCCCAAAAGCCGCTCCTTGGCGCTCGCCGCCCCGGGTGCACGCGTGTGCGCAGTTATAATCACCGCCCTGATGAACTTCTTGTGAACTGTTTGAAAGTGGAGGTCTGCTGAACGAGCAGCGGCGCCACTGCCAGCCATAATTTCATTGCAACAAACAGCAGACTTTTAACTCTTCGCACACCCTTTCCATCCTTACTTACTTCCCTCCTCCTCCTCTCTCTCTCTTTTCCCCTCCTCTGCCTCCAAGCTGCCGGCCGCCCGTCAGGGCCCGTGGCTCACAGTGGACTCCAGCCGCTTGGCCAAATGCCGGCAGCTCCGCAAGCCCTCAGCGCTACGGGGACAGGCTGGGTGGGAACGACAGGATGGGACACGAAGGAGGGCGGGGGGGGGGTGCACCGCTCCTATTTATACCCAGCTTCCGTGGGGGCGGGCGCGGCCAGCCCCGTTATGTAACCCCAACGGCGGGCCGGGCGCCCCAGCACACGCCGAGCGGTAGCCGCGGCGGAGGAAACCGAAGACACCTCTCTCGCTCCCTCCTCCTCGCCGTCACCCGCCGGGCGGCCACAGGCCGCCTGTGTGTGTCCCCTCCCCCGCTCCCAGCCCGGCGTTACCCGCCGCTGTCAGCAGCGCGCCCCAGGGCGCCACAGCCACCCCATCCCCCGGCCGCCCCCGCTGTGCGGCGGGGCGCGGAGCGGGGCTCGGCCGCCGGAGAGCGCACGGCATTTCCTCCGGGAGGTGTCTGGCCGATAAAGCCATTTGCGGCTAAATATAGACGGTGATGCACGGAGGAGGGAGGGAAGCGGAGCGGGGGAGGGGTGGGGGGAGCGAGACGCGCAACACACACGCGGTTCCGCAGCGATGCCGCCGTGTGAAACCAGTTGTGAAAAGCGCCTGCAAGCACTAACCTGCCTCCCGGCGTGCTGCCGAGCGGGGCCCCTGCGTGCCGCGCCGTGCCGTGCCGAGCCGAGCCGTGCCGATCCGTGCCGGGAACACCCACCGCCCCGCGCTGCCCGCGCCCCGCCGGCCCTGCGCCGCAGAGGCAGGCAGAGACACACACCGCGCTGTTTGGGCAGCTGATTAAAAAGGGAAACGTTTGGGTCTCCCTCGCAACGTCAACAGACTTTTGGCAGCCATTGACGCCAGCAGCAGTAAAGTTTTGTTAACACACTCCTGGCGTGGAAACGAGAAAAACCCGATGCCCGCGGGGAGGGGGGGGGGCGGGGAGGAGGAGGGAGGAGGAAGACGCCGCTTCCCCGTGCCTCCGGTGAAAAGAGGGAGTAGAGGGCAGCACCGCCCGGGACGGGGCAGCCTCCGCTCGCCCCTCACCGCGCTTCCCCTGGTACCCGGTGGCGAATGTGTGAGGTGAAAGTCTCGGCGGGGCGGGGTGGGGTGGGGGGGTAAGGGAGGGGATGGGTGGAGGAAGCCCGGCGGGGCAGGCGGCTGCAGCGAGCCAGGAAGCGGGGCGGGAGGAGAATTGCAGCGGCGCACGAGTTCCCTTTTGGCGCCTTTACTCTTTTCCACCTCCGAGCTCCGCCTGGCAGCCCGCCAGTTTCCACTGCACAAGCCACAGAGCCAGCAGCAGCGCAACGGCAGCGCAACGGCAGCCGGCGGGGAGGGCTGTGCGGGGTGAAGAGAGGGGAAATAAAGAAGAAAAGGAGAAAGAAGGAGAAGGAAAAAAAAAGGGGGGGGGGGGGCCTGCGAGAGCCGGTGGCACCGACGGAGCGGCAGGCGCTCCAGCGAACAACCCGGCCTTTCGGAAATGAAAAGCGATGCAGTAAATTACCTGGCTCCGATTCCTACCCACCCCCCAACCCACCACCCCCCCCGCCACCGCCCGGTTCCAGACCACTGAAAGGATCATTTCTAGATTTGTGAAAACCCCTGCGAGAGTGAAAAGCAATCGGGGACTCGTAGCGATCCACTTCGATTAGCCCTCAACCCGTTCATCTGGAGTTTGATTTAAAGGGCAGCGCTTAGACAGTATTTATAAGCTTAAATATGGGCAGCTGCTTATGAATGTGCTTTGGTATCTCGTTTATCATGTACCTCCGACTTACGTATTTACGAGTCAGAAAAACAACGACCTGTGCCACCGCTACAGAAAGGAGACTTTAAAAGACACTGTATTGCCGCACCGTTTACAATGCGCCGTATAAAGCTCTGGCAGCAGCCAGAGATCTAATATTAGCCAAGTGTTTAAAGAACAGGGGTGGCTGCGCTTTTTTTTTTACTTTTTTTTTTAAATAATAATAACACCGTGGGTTATTTTCTACAATATCCACACGGCATCACCGCCAGTGACACCTTCTGTAAACCAGAGGAGGAAGCTGCAGACTAAGTAGCCGCCGCACGGATCCGCGGATTAGAGAAGAAGTTTGACCTTTACCCGGGACGTGTGGCATTTCATTTAACCATAAAGCTAAGCACAATGCGCCAGCGAGATCGCTAAACCGATTTAAAATACATATTGAGTCATGCACGACTGTTGTGCGTTTCGGTGCAGGCAGCGCAAAGGGGTCGGCGTCTATTTTAAGGCTCCTGCGGCAGCCGCCCGCCCCCCACCCCCAGTGTTCCCGTTCCCCACCCAACTACCCCCTCTCCACCCTCCCCGGCTGCCACACCGTCAAGTGTCGGACGGTGACAGGGACTCTCTACCGCGTAAACACAGCGCGGCGGAGCCGTGCTGTCCGAGGGCAGCCGGGGCCGCGGGGCATCCTCCCCACCGCCGGGCACCGCCGCCCCAGGCTGGCCGCTTCCCCGCGGTTGGCTCCGGGCCGGTGGAGATCCGCTCGCAGCGGGACACTGGCACAGCACACACACACCCCCCGCCCTCCCCTCCCCACACCGGGCACAGGCGGCCCGAGGGAAAGGCGGCCGCGGCCCCCGCGCCCCCCCCGCGCCGTCTGTCACGCCTTGGACCCTGCACAGACAGTCGCTGCGCCGTAGCGGCACCGGCGCTTTCCCCCTTTCCCATATGCTGCGAGGCGAATCATTGCATCGCCCTCAGCGCCGGCGGCAGCCAAAAAGGGGGGAGGGAAGAAAAAAAAAAGTTTTCAATTAATGATAAGCCTAGGAAGTAGGGAAGGGGGCGGGGGAGGAGGCCAATAAGGGAAAGTTAAAATGGCTGGCGATCCTTCAAATAACCCTGGCCACCTTCCCCCCCACTCAACCCCCCGGAACCCACACGGTGCTGCCTGCCGCGGAGCCCCGGGGGAAGACTCGGGCCCCTCCTTGAGATGGCCCTGGGGGGCCCAAGGCTGCCCCGGCAGACGGCGATGCCCACACCTGAAGATTACGGGACATCTGCGGGGTGGGAAGGCTGGCTCTCATTTCCACCCATCCCCGGTTAAAACGCATCGAGGGGAGGCGAGAAGAGTGGCTGCAAAGGCTCACACACACAACGCGGGGGGGGTGGGGAGAAGAGAACGGGGGGCAGGCGAGGCTAAGCGGCTGGTACCCAACTTTGAGGCATTGCTGCACGAAGGATTTCCCGGGGATTCGCGGGAAACACCGAGCCCGTCCGCGGCACCGGCAGCTCCGCACGCCCGCTACGGCGCTGGCTCCCGGCCTCCCCCTCCCTTCCCCCGGCGCGGGCGATGCCTCCGTTCCTCAGCGCACGCTGCGGCGGCGGGCAGGCAGGCTGCTCTCCCCTGGGGCGGGGAGGCGGGGGGAGAGGGAGAGGCGGGGGTTTCCTCCCGTACACACCACGCCAGGCAAAGCGGCGGTGCAGCCTGCCGCCGCTCCGGCCGTGCCTCAAAACAAGGCTGCCAGAGGCAAGCGGTGGAGGAGGGAGCCGCAAACCGGCCGTGCCGCAGGCACCCCCGGGCCCCCGCGCCTCCCTCCCTCGCCCACACGCCGCGGCATCTCCCTACCCAGGCCGTACGCGCCATTTTAAGAGACACACGCACACACTCGCGGATACACACGCACACACACGCACGCACGGGAGAGAGGTTTCCGCTGCCGCTGCCAGAGACAACAGGCAGCAGCCAAGCCCGGGCTGCGGAGGAGGAGCACCGGCGACGGCGGGAGAGGGACAGACACACGCACGCACGCACGCACACCCACGCACCGCGAGCCGGGCAGAAATGTGCGTTTCAGGTAATTTAACGCCGCATCCCCGGCGCGAGAAAGGGAGAGAGAGCGGGGGCGCAGGCCTGCGCACCCCCAACCCCATCAACCCGCCGCGCACTCGGCATCCCGGGGGCCCTTCATTGTTGCCTTTATTCCGTGTGGCTTTTGCTTTTCAGGAGGGAGATAGAAAGAAAAGAGGGGAGGTAAAAAAAGGGAAGGGGAGAGGGAAAAAAAAAAGAAAAATACCACCAAGCCAGCCCCTTCCCCCCACCCGTTCCCCATTGTTCGGCCGCGGGAGGCTGGGCGAGCGCAGCGCCACGGGCTCGCCATTCACCGGGCTCCGCCGTGCCCCCCTCCCCCTCCCCAGAAACTTATGGGGCTGCGGGGGGAGAACACACACACATACACACACACCATCGCATAGAAAAGTCCCAGCGATCCTGCGAGAGAGTTGGGCGAAAGGCTGCGCTCACTTCCGCAGCGTTATCCTTGTAGAAATACCGGAGCACGGCCCCCCGTTTCCTTCCCCCAGCCCCGCCGCGCCCCCCGGAGGAGGGGGGGGGGCGGACACGACGACGTGGACGACGACGACGACTGATTAATGGGACGTACGCCCTTGGTTTCCCTCCGGCCACCCCGGCGCACCGCTCTCCGTCGCGGAGCCGGCGCGGCACGCCGGGCGGGGGCGGCCCCCCCACGCATCCGTCGGGGACGTTGGGAGATATTGATCACGGACGACTTCATTTTGCATAATTGCGGCTGACAGGGCCTGTGGTTCCCTCATTTACGGAGCAACAGCTTCGAGGGGCTGATGGATGGGGAGCGGCTACCTCCGCTCCCCCCAACACCCCATCACCACCATCATACACACCCCCCGCCGCCCGGGGGGAGGGAGGGCGGTGGCTCCGCGACTCAAGCAGCAAATGGCCGGCGCACAACAGCGAAATATTAAAACTTAGGTGCCTCTGTCTCTCGTTTTTACCTAGCGCGACCAGCCCACAAACCTCCCGTTCCCTGCAGGGCTTTGTCTGCACAGCCGCGGCGGGGCCGGGGCCGCCTCCCACCCCCTACCCCCGATGCACGGGGAGATGCATGTGAGAAAAACTGCTTGGGAAGTTGGGGTTGCCCCTGTGTCCACCGCCCCCGCCTCCCACCCCCTCCCCTAACGACAACCAAAATAAACAGAGCTCGGTTTCTGCTAAACAATGCATAAAAATTAGCCTCGCCCCGAAGTTTACGTCGGGTTCGCTACACTGATGTTTGTCTCCTTGATGGGAAAAGCTCTCCCGAGTGTTTCTGGAAAGCACTGGCGAGCCCTCGTTACAAAAGCAGTATCACAAAGCACACGTCGGCGAAGGTCTCCGCAACTCTGTGTCCCGGCCCTCACTCACACCACCCCCTCCAGCCCTTTAAAAGAAGAAACAAAGTCCAGGGTGGGCACAGGCAGTGCCGCGTACCGCCCGTGCGGAAAGCAACGGGGACAACAAAAAGAGACACCCAAAACAAAACCACCACCACAAAAAAAAACCCAACAAAAAAAAAAAGGACACCCAGCAACAATGCTCGGCTTTTCCGTGGGGGGAAAAAAATTTTAAAATAAATTTTAAAAAGGCAGTAATAAAAAGTTGCTGGCGGCGGCGGTGCCCGGCCAGAGAGGAGGCAGGGCAGCGCGGAGGCTGCCAGCCAGCCAGCCCCTGCCTTCGCATCCCGGCGCTCCGCTCCGAAACAAAGCAGCGAATCAACTGTGATGCAGATGGGCGGCTATGAAATTTTTTGCTGCTGCTGCTGCTGCTGCTTAGAGCTTTAATTACTCGTTCTTGATCCGTGGGACTACGACACGACACCGCCAAGGTTAAAATGCCCTGAACAGCTCTGAGCAGATGTGAACGAGTTGGCAGACGCGCAAATGAGGTCTGCCTCTAAGCATGATAACAAGTGACTAATACATTGCATATCGCTGAAAGAAAATTATTTTTCTCTAATTTGCATTAGCTTATTTCCCCCCCCCCTTTTTTTTTTTCTTCAACGCCACCGACATTTCCTCCTCAGAGGCAGCTGCATAATCCTGAAAATATTACTCCGTGACTTTAAAAGATTTGGAAGGAGGCAGAGATTGCCAGTGTTTTGGCTATGCAGGCTTCTTTATCTTTCCGCCTTTGCTCCAAGGCGAAACTAGTTTCGCAAGCAGTATTCTTGCAGAAAAATGGCACATGTCATATAAAACACCGGTTTATAGGAATTGATGCTAAAATTGTTGAATGACTACTGGCGCACTTTTGCCACTAATAACACAGCCTAATCCATAAAGGACCAAGGGGACAGTCAAGGCCAAAAGAGACAAAATAAATAATAAGATTGACCGGAGAGAAATACATAGAGGGAACCCATCGACCACAATTACAAAAAGGGTGGTGGAGGAGGAAATAAGCATCTCCCCTTCCTACCTGCTTTCCAGCCCAGAGCCACCTCGTCAAAAAGAATAGTACACGGAGGTCACCTGCTATATAAAACAGCGATTCTCGTAGGTAGCAAAACTATGTCAGGTATAAATATAGGCCGGATCCCAGTTCTCCAAGTTCCCTCGACTTTCCAGAGGCCAGGAGATCACTTTGGGTACTGGAACAAACTTCAAGAGCAGGCAGCATTTTATATCCTACGCTCAAAAGGCAAACCCAAGGGCTTAGATGCAGAGGCTCTGAGGAGAAAATAGCCGCTCGGTCTGTTTACACGGGAGGAGTCTCTCACCGAAGACCTAACTCCAGGGGTGCCTGCACGTCCAGGTTATCGGGGGTTGCGCAAAGCCATCTCAAGAGATAACTTCTCCACTAACACGTGTTCCGGGAAGGGGGAGGGCACCCACTCACTGCCAGCCACCCCTCCGGGCACTGCCAGCCACCGCAGCTTGTGCCCTGCCCGAGGCCAGAGCGGGAAGCCCTAAAGCGGCTCAGAGCGGGGCTGCCCTCTCCTCCAGTGGATCTGCCGGGACGCCTCGCCCGCCGCTCCCTCAAAGTCACCGGGGCACCCGCTAACCCGCCGCTGCTTCCACCACCGGGAGGGATTTCCCAGCGCCGAAGCCGTCCGGGGGTCGGACGCGGAGCCGTCCGCTCCTCCCGCAGCCTCCCTGCGCTTGTAAATCAAGCGGAGGAGGAGAGAAGGGGGGGGGGCGGCTTCTCCCCGCCTAGCGGAGTGTGCTTAAGCGACGCCGCCGGCGGCAGGGGAGCAGGGCTCTCGCCTCGCCTCGCCGCCCCGCCGCCGCCCGGGATGCCCGCCGAGCCCCAGGGCGCCCCGCCGGGCCCAGCAGCGGCGGGTGGTGCCTCCGGGAGCGGCGGGGGCGGCCCCGGGGCTGCTCCGGCCGCAGCGAGAGCTTTTTGTGTGCGAGTGCCGGCGAGGCGCGGGCTCTTTGCGCTCCAACAGCTGTCACATTATTTGCACTGGCTGTAAACAGCCTTCGCCTTCCCCCCCCCTCCTCGCCGCAGAGTTAAATCCAGACTAACAATCCCCAGTTAGAGATCAAACCAACAACAGCAGCATTGTGTCTGCCTTCGCTGCTTCACCATCAACTACTGCAGCTGGTTTACTCGAAACAAGGAACACCCTCTACCCACCTCCCCCGCCCCGCGGCCAGAAACGTGCTTGTTCCCAGCGGTTGGTCAGGCGGAGCCTCGCTGCTCCCGAGGGGCATCTGCGGCACCGGGGCCGGGGGAAAATCGCTCCGCCAAGCCCGATGCCGGAGGGGTCCCGGGGACTGCGGGGCTCGCTCTCCTCGCAGCGAGGAGGGGTTTTCAGCCCGCCCTCCCGCCTGAAGAAGAAAAAGCCTTAACGGAACTTGAGCTCCACTCTCGGTTTGACTTTTGGGAAGGGCGAGGGGTAGCCCCGCAGCGGCGGGGGCAAAGGCACGCCGGCAGCTGCGCAGCGCAGCGCCCCGCGGCACACGGCGGGCTCGCCCCCGCAGCGCGGCGCGCCCCTGAGCAGCCCTTCCCCGGCAAGGCCGGGCTCCCCGCCCCCTTAACAACCCACCCCCCCGCCCTCCGCCTCGCACCGGGCCAGCGGCAGCACGGCACGGCACGGCATGGCGGCAAACCTCCCGCCGAGGGGCCCCCCTCCGCCGCGCCGGCCGCCACCGCCGGCCTTGCCCCGGGCGATGACCCCGGCGCTCGCAGCGGCCGGCCGGCAGAGACGCGCTTTCACCTTCAGCGCTCTCCCTCGCGAGGGAAAAAGAAAAGAAAGAAAGAAAAAAGAAAAGAAAGAAGCCACCCGATAACCTAAAACGCGAGCCCAACCTCGTAACCCCCCGGGAAGCAGAGGGGCATGCTGCACACCCTCTGAACGGGCCTTTTGTTGGGCACAGCTGGAATTTTGAGCGTAAATCCCCGTACCCCCTTCCCTGCCTTTACTTCGTTTTGTTATCGGCAGCAAAGTTAAGAGGGGAGGTGGGATGTACTGAAGAGAAGCGAGGGAAAAACAAAGCGACTCGAGGGGAAAAAAAACCATTTCCTTGCCCGGTTCGACTCCTAGGGCTACCCAGAAAGTGCCTCTCTGAAGGCACCCGCGACAGGGCGACTTGCTCAAAAGTCCATGTACCACACAAACTCTTGAAGAGGCTGCGGGAGCTGGAAACGGACTTTCTGGGTGCTTCTCTGAGGTCTGGGAGCCGGCACCAGCAAGGGGAAAGAGGTGATTTTATTGGAAGCACATCTTGGCCTGACTCCTGCCAAAGGGCAGCACTCCCCAGGCAGGTAAGGTGCTTCACACCAACGTGATATGTCTCCGATCGACTTCCGAATCGGATTCACCGACAAATGATGCCAGTACATAACTGGCGGGTCAGGATCATCGACTATTCATTGCCTATACGTAGCTAGAAATCTGCTGGCCTGGTAAAAACCACCGCTAACAAAACAATGTCAGCAAAGGCTGCAACACACTCTTGTGAGAGACCCGGCGATTCGTGCCTACCGAGGCTCTTTCAGCACAAAGGCTTTTAGAGGAAGAAGAGAGAGAGAGAAGGGGGGGGTGGGAAGGAGGGAGGGCTCTCGTGTTTCAGGGCTGCTGTCCCCTGGGAACCCAGAACCAAGTGTAGCTTCAATCAAATGCTGACTTCTCCTCCGGGAGCTCAGTAGGAAACCTGATCTCACTAGCTCATGCCTGCCTCCATGCATATAGGCTGGGTTTTCTTTCATACCAGCAATTTGTATAAAGAGGAGAGCCAATGCAGTTTATTGCGAACGAGATCTCGCAGTAACGGATCGAGAGAGATATTTCTGTAGCTAAAATAAGACAACCTTCAGCCGCCTGATCAGGGCAGGCCGCGCCGCAGCCACCTCCGGGCTCTGCATGCACAGCTCTGCCGTGGGCGCCCCTGGCGCGGCACGGCACGGTATGGCCTCCCACGCATCTCCCCGAGCCCTGCAGCAGCCGCCCTGGGTTGGGTTTTTGTGCAATGCCAGGTTACACACTTCCATTAAAACGTTTACCCCGGGAGATCACTTCCTGCTTGCGAGTGTTGTTCCGGCTTCCCCTGCTGCTCGCAACTTTAGCCGGAGCGATGTCTCTCCTCACCCACTGCTGCGTGGAGAACCTGGGAAGCATCCCTCCCTTCTCCCTCTCCCCCCGCCTCTCCTGCCCACTGGCCCAGGTTCTGCCCTGGCACGGCATGGGACGTCCGCTGGGAGAAGGCAGGCGAGTCTCCCAGGCAGAGCTCGGCATAACTTCACACCGCGCTCCTTAATTCTGCACGGGGCTTTGCTAATCCACTTTGTGCTTGACTACTGAAACGGGAGGAAAGGAAAACACCGCAGAGGGAGCACGACCAGGCCAGAACAAGGTGAGCCGGGGGGACCACAGCCTGTGGGAAGGGCTTTCCCCAGCGCCGGGGCCCGGCCTCCTACTGCTGTGGGCAAGCCAGAGAGGCTTAAAGCACATCCCAGCGTGCCGGGGCGTGGGAGCAAAGGGGATTGCCTAGGGATCAGGGATCCCTTGTAGGATCTCTCCATAGTGAGGAGCTTTCACATGGAGAAAGTTTGGCTCAGGGAAGGATTTTACACTTAGAAAGGAGCTCAGCCCACCCCTTCTCCAGCCATTAGCCAGTTCTCTGTGAATTTGAGGGAGAGCTGAGAATACACCCCTCCAACTTTGATTTCACTTCTCTGTTCCCCACCCGCCACCCGCGCACACACGCCATACCCGAGCTGTGGCTACATGCACCCCGCAAAGCTCACCCACCCCCTCCAGGAGACCCCCGGACTGCAGTGCTGCCCCATTCCTGCAGAGTGTGGGGGGAACCCAAACCGTGAGCAAGGGACTGGCAACCTCACAGTACATGGTCCGCACAAGGACCACTACTAGTGTGGGGTCTGCTGCCCGGGGGTGTGCTTTTCTCTGCTACCAACTGTGCCAGGCGCCAGCTACTGAGATACTCCCGCGCAGGAGGAAACCTGACTTCTCTAACCGAGGATACGGGCCCAAATGTTTTGTAACATGCAGATACTGAGGCCCCTAGGTGCGGTATTCCAGAGCATTACATAAACACCTGGGGTAAAAGCAAGAGCTACTCCCACTGAAAATGGAAAGCGAAACACGCTCTGAGAAAAGGATGGGCCAGGCTGGCAATGCGATGCTGGCGTACTGCAACCCACTGCGGGCCGTCTGGAGGTGTGTGGGGAACGACCCCACCACAGAGCTGTGGGGAGATCACATTGAGAGCAGCCCTGACCGTGGGAGATTGCTTCGAGAGCAGCGGGAGCCACGGAAAGGAGAGCACGCAGTTTGGCCGGGAGCGCTCTCGCCCCTCCTGACTGAGGAGCAGGCAGGGGAAGCACAATGTCAGGCTTGCCTAGTGCCGGCTCGGCCGCGGAGCGCAGCCCCGAGCCTCCCCCTTTCCCCAAGCGCTCTATTGAACACACTCGGCTCTTTATACGAGCCATTCCCAGTGTGGCTGGTGGATTCTGCGCTTTCCACTTTAATTGTCTTATCCAAATAAAGCTTTGTTTTCCTTAGCACGACAATCCCAACATTCAGGCCGAGATTTTCATTGGACAGAGCAGATATTTTATTCCCTGATTGTTTAGAGAGTTGGGGCTTACACGGAACAGCCCCGGCTTGTGTGCCTCTGCTCACAATGGGGTCTTTGCTACCCCGGTCTCCCTCATGTAGATTCATTTTTCCGGAGCGATCGGGATGAGAATAATTTTTCTCTGAATTTCATAGCTTTCCAAGTCCACCCTAGACTTTAACAAGTCTTTTAGTTTGCACCTAGACAATAAATTTAGTTTAATTTAGCTTCCGGTCTTTAATTTTAGCAGGTCTTCTTTTTGCATGCAAATCAATATGGCAATTACCATCTAAAAGCTCGCCCAGCCCCAGGTCAATGTAAATTGATCATTGTCCGCCTTCTACAAAATAACACCGGGAGTCTGTGGTGCATAATGAGATTATACTGGAAACTGTCTTTCAGATCACAAATTATATTTCATGCTGTCAGGATCTTCTCCAAGCGGACTTCCTTGAATGTCTAATCACACGGCACCAAATCTATTAGCTCATGAGGTAGGTAGGTTTGGGGTGCAAGGAGCGTGTACATGCAGAGGGAAAAAGGAGTCCCAAACGATCTGGGGAACAGTTTAGGAACACGGGTGGGCAGGTACTACCACCACGTGCTCTCGCTCACTAACTTTTCCAGTGGTGGACGAGGGGAAAAAAATAAAACCCATTAGAAAAATCTCCACTGGGCCGAGAACTGCTGTCCAGCAAACCAGGAAAAACTAATTCCCTGCTGGAAAGCAGCAGAACTTTCCTAAATCCACATTCGCAGCGAACTCCCGGCCTCCTCCTTTCCATCCCCACCTCGCCTGGCCGCCCGGCTCCAAAGAGAACACCCCCACAAAAGCCCGTGTCCCCGCCCCCAGCCCGGGGGGAAAGACGCCCCTGCCCGCCACAGCCTCGGGACCGGAGCGCTCTGGGTCGGAGGGAAAGGTCACTCCCGGAGCAGCGAGCGCCGTTAAGCCCCGTTCCCTGGAAGGACACCGGGATTAGCGGGAGCTGCTCACGGCCAGGGGAACTCCCCCTGCCTGCAGCCCGGGCCTCTGCGCTGCCTCCCGCACGCAGGCACACAGACAGACAGACACACAGCCAGACACAAGGCCAGCGAGAGCTGCCGAGGTAAAAGGGGTTCAGCCCGGATCTCCCCAGCTGGACGGGCTCGACTCGTCCACTCACATCGCTGCAAAACCAGGAAAGAGGGGAGCAGGCCCGCTCTGGCCATCAATTATTTCTAGAGCGACACCAGCCTAAGGAGGAAGTATTAAACTCGGCTTCGTCGCTGCTCTTTCTGAGCCCGCACTAAAGCGTGATCTGTCGTGGTGTTCAGGGGAAGGATAGCGTATCGCATATCACCCCTGAGACCCAACTGTGCTGCCGAGTTCCCGCAAGAGCCCACACCTTTGCCAAGACGTGTGGAAATCAGAGCCCGCTTGCTCTCTGCACCGAGCACCAAATTACTCCACGCCACGTTTACTCCAAGGGCAACGTGGCCGCAGGAGTTATGACTATGACCTGAGGTGGGGGAGACCTTTGGCCCGTTTTTGCAGGGGCTGCTTACTGATCAAAGTTGAGAGACCCTTTAAAGGACAGCCACAGACCGCTAAGGCTACTTTGGTACACGCAGAACTCATTATTTTGGGCTGTGGTGGCCTGGGTCCATTTTCTTCACAAACGGAGACCCGAAAGCATGTCAACAACTTTGTGTGGTCTTGCAGCTGCACGGATCCACAAAGTTTGCTTGCGTGGACTGTACAGTCGCCTTGCCTCTGGCATCCCTGTATGGGGACCTTGGCTTCTTTATCAACCCTAAAAAAAGTAAATTGTCCTATGCTGGGGGAGGAGGCGGGAAAAGGGATGATCATCTCAAACTGCCCAAGAGGCTGCAGCTCTCTGCACATCCTGGTAAAGGCAGATAGAGTGCGTGACACGGAGCCTGGATTGTCCACCAGCACAGGAATAATGCCAAGGCACCAGTATTGTTTCAAGACCCAGTCCATATTTGGGCATTCAGTTCACACATCCTAAGTATTGCTTTAAATATTAGAATAGAGACATTCGCCAATGTGGTTCATAACGCACTCAGATGGGAGAAGTCATTTCTGTTCCCTCTCAGATTACTACCTTGGTCTTGCTCGTCTTTTTTTTTTTTTTTTTTTTTTTGGGGGGGGGGTAGGGCGGGGGGCTGAGGGGGGAGAGGAGAGGGAAACCCTGCCGAGTCTGTTTGCACTGGTCTCTATTAGATATGCAACAAATCTGCCATTTCCGGCGTTGCTTCTATCTAATTAGAGATGTATTTAGATGTGACGTGTAAATAAGCGCTGAGCTGCCTGCTGCCCTGGCTGCGCGGACTGCTCGGGAGCATTTCCAATAAGGCTGTAGCGCCCGGAACCAGGGCTCAGACAAAGAGGAATGGGAATGGTCTGCGCTGCAGGCGAATCCAACAAAACCAGCTTTTATCTATCGCTCTAAAGCCTTAACTGCTTTTAATCTGTACCGCCCAGGCTTGCACGCCAGGATCGCATCTCATCCACCGAGGACGTCTCAGTACAAAAGGAAGCACACACGCACGCAGGAGCTGCAAATAACATCTCCCCCCGCCCCCCCTCCCCGACCCACCCGAGCCCCCACGCAAGACCCCGCTCCCTCCGCCCGCCCTGGCTATCCCCGAGGCGTGCCGTGCCCCCGTGGGCTTACAGACACCCCCCCCTCCCCCCGGAGGCAGGTACACCCGGCTCCTGCGAGCAGAGACAAGAGATGCGAGCCGAGAGCTGCCCCACGCCGTGAGCGCACACGGCTCCGTGGGCCGGCGGGCACCGAGCTGCCGGGGGGAGAAGTTGACGGGACCTGAAGGCGGCCGCGGAAACTCGGCTCTCCCCGCGGGGCCGGGAACCTCCGCCGCGGGTTTTCCACTGCAGCCCGCGGGAGGAAGGGTGTGTGTGTGGAGGGGTGGTGGTGTGATGTACGGCGGGGCCGGGAGAGGCGGAGAGCCGCCGGGGACGCCCCGCTGCCGGGGCTCGCCCGCCCGGCCACCCTCGGGGCCCCGCCACTCCCGAGCCCGACGGGCTGCGGTGGCGGCTTCCGCAGCCCGAGGCCCTCGACCCCGGGGTCCAAGAGCTCCTCGCAGTTTCCAGAGAGAGGAAACTCCTGGGAACTAAACGATCTGGCGCTCGCCTCGCGAACTCTTTTCCTGTTGTGGGAAACGGCTCTTACAAAGCCATTAGATGGACGGGGCAGCGCCGGGGCCCGAGGCGCTCCGTCCCTCTCCCGCTTCAGCAGCATCTTTGCAACTGCTGCTGCCCCCGCATCCGTTCGGGCCGGAGCAGCCGGCCGCGATCCCCTCTCGGCTTTAAGGGTTAACAACCATCGCCACAAAAAAAGAAAAAAAAAAAAGAAAAAAAAAAAATCGCAGTGACCTTTTCCTCTCCGACTCCCCCACTCTCCCTTTCAGGCTCCGATTCCTGAGCTCGCAGGGAGCCTGAGCGGCTGTCTAGACCGATCTATCACAGACGGACAAACAATACCAGGAGAAGCCCCTGCCCGGTCCCTCAGCCTCCTCCACTCACCTTAGAAATGGCGAAGAACAGAAAAGTGACCGCGATACAATCCTCCCCGGTATATTTATAGCCTTCCACACAGCCCACCTTCATGCCTGACAAATGAGATTTTGTCTGCTCTCTCAGCGTACGCTCCAATAAACACACGCACACTTTTTTCTTTTCCCCTTTTATTTTTTTTTTGTGTGGTGCCTGTTTGTTTTTGGTAACATTCCGGGCTCGTCCCTCCGACCTCGGGGCGGGCGAGGGCCTTCCACGCCCGTGCGGGGAAGCAGGTTTGATAGCCGGGGCGGAAGGGGGGGAAGGAAAAAGGGGGGGACGGACGAGGGAGGAGGCCCACTCGTCCACACGGAACCTCCCAACCTGGAAACTTCAATGTCCGTATTCATCACTCCCCTTCGCACCCAGCCCCCCCTCACCCGAAGTGCTCCCTGATCCCTGCCAGCCCTCCGGGTTGCGTATTAAAGAGGTATGTATATACGGGGCGAGGAGCCGGAGGTCCAACGCTGCAAAAGGCTGGGGAATAACTAATGAGCTGTGCAGCCCATTGATCCGGTGCGTACTTCCTAATTAACTCTGAGTCACCTATTTGTGACAGCAATTCAAAGAACTGCACCAGGGATAAACTGCAACCCCGGCGCGCGAAGGCAACCGGGGGGGGGGGGGGTGAGAGGTGGGGGGGAAGCGAGGCGGCGGACGGGGGGGGTGTGGGTAGGAATTTGCTCCTAATCCTCCTAAAAGCAATTAGGGCGAGCGCAGCGCTGGCTACCTCTCGGGAAGGGAAAGGCGGGGGGCGGCGGGGTGGAGGCGGGAGCACACCAGAAAAACACCCGGCGGCTCCGACAGCAGAACCGAAAGGAAATGAATCGGTGTGTCGCAAGCGCGACGGCACCGGGCTCCAGACAGCAAGCACCAGCGTCTCGGGGACTAAAGTAGGCGAGAGCGGCGGCCGGAGGAAGCGGCGCGGCGGGCAGCGGTGCGCACAAAGCTGCGGGAGGAGCAGCGCGGGCGGCGGCCCCGGGCGCGGCGGAGCCACCGGCGGGGTGTGCGGGCTGTGTCCCGGGGGCCGAGACCCCGCACCGCCCGCCCCTTCTCGCCCCCAGCTTTGTTCCCCAGCAGCCCTGGCGGGGCACGGCTCTCCCTGGTCGCCCCCCGTGGTAAGGCCACGGGGAGGGGGGCAGGAAGGGGAAAAAAAAAAGTTAGTAGAAACCTTTGGAAAATCCGGGCTTTGCTACAGGGCTACGTGGTGCGGGCTGGGATCTCCCCGCCCGCCCGCCCCCCCCCCCTTAATACAAATACGAATACAAAAGCTGCAGGCTCCAAAGAGCAGATGAAAGCAATGAACGGAGTTTCTGGAAAAGATTCATTAGTGGGAATTAATGCTGCGAGGAGCTCCGAGGCAATGCCATTAAAGCCAGTCCTCACACTTTGTCAGTTTTACACCGCTCACTACGGTCGGGGCTTTTTTTTTTGTCAGGGGAGAGGGGGAGGTGCTCTTCGTCTCCCCCCCCATGCCCCCTTCTTCGTCTCCCCCTCGCCCCCTCCGCGATCACCAAACACAGATGATCCGACAGACATCGCGGAAACGAGAGAGGGAAGAGGGGGGAAAAAAAAAAACAAAACCCACACAACACACACACACATCGAGAAAGAGGAACGTGAACGATCCGCAGCCCTCGCCCCCGGACTCGCTCCGCGAACATCAAATGCATGCCTCATATGCTGCGCAGAGCCGCCCCACTTGGCCCCGGCTTCACAAAGCAGCCTCCGCTGCCTCCCTGCCTGGCCGTCCCCCTCCGGCCGGCCCTTTGATGGCAAGCCCCGAGCCTCCCTCCGGCTCGCTCTGCAACTCCAAACTACATTCTAGGGCTGACTAAACTTCCGTGTCACGCCGGACCTCACGCCAGCACAGCTCCGCGCACGGGAAAGCCCCGGGCCGCCCTGCCCCACGTGCGCAGCGGCGGACACACCGCCGGGGCGGAGGGAAGGGGGAGAGCGGCGCCCCGGGGCTCTCCCGGCCAGGAGAAGGCAGCCCGCAGCGGGCTCTCCCCGCCGCTCACCTGCCCGCCCGCCCCGGATCCCGTGCTGCTCTCGGCGGGGAGTACCGACTCCGGACCGCCGTGCGCGGGAGCCGTCCCCGATACCCGGGTCGGCAGCCCCACTCCTCAGTCGCCCCGTCCCCCGGGAGCCCCGCAAAAGCCGTTGCCCCGGCGTCTTCCCGATCAAGACGACGGGGAACACCACAACCCCCACCGGGCGCACCGGAGCCGAAAGAGAGACCGGCAGCTTCTCCCCCCGCCACCCCAAACACGCATCTCTACAACCAACTGCCTCCAAACTTCCCCTCCGTCACCGCAGCCCCGGAGGCTCCCCGGGAGACCCGTCTGCTTCCCACCCCCGCCCCCGCCGCCCGCTTCGCTTGCCCGCCACCCCACCAGAGCCCCGCCGCCCCGCGCGTAACTTTCAGCCGCGCCACCGCTCCGCCGTCTCCGCGGCGGAACGAGGGGAGCCCCGGGGCTGCCCCGTCGCTGCGGGACTCGGCAGCAACGGCGCTTCCGCACGGGAGCTGTTCGCGGAGCGGAGCACTGACCTTCCTGCCGCGCCGCGGAGCTGCGGCGTGCGCGGTTCGCGCCGCGGGTCCCCGGCACCGTCGCCTCTCTCTGCTGCTCTCCCGGGAAGGGCAGCCCCGTCGGGGAGGGGGGGGCGAGAAAAGTTTCCCGATCCCCCTCCCCCTCTCCGTGGGTGCGTGTGCCGCGGCTTGCCCCGTCGCGGGCGGGCTGGGGAAGGGGTGCGGGAAGGCTGGGAGCTGCCGAGCGCTGGGGGCAGAAGCGCGGCCGTCGCCTGCGCCGACGGGGCAGGTGCCCGCGGGAAGAGGCTTTGCTTCTCGGCTCGGCTGGGCTCAACGGCGGGAACGGGAGCGGCAGCCCGCGATGCTCATTCCGGCTGCCGGCTCTGGTTTGGCAGCGCCATGTTGCTGGCTTGCTCCGGGCGAAGTTCCTGTGCTGGCGAGCGCGGCGCTCCACACATCTCGCCCGCGCCGCCGTCTCCCGTGCCCTGGCCGCCGCGGCTTTGTGTGTGTGTGGCTGGGGATTTAATTCTCCTCCTCTTCTCCTCCTCTCTCTCTCTCTCTCTTTTTCTTCCTCTCCCCCCCCCCCCCTCCCCTCTTTAGTCCGCCGGGAAAGCCGCTCTTCCTCACCTTGCCGCTGGGAGACCGGGCTCCGTCTGCTGCACGCTGCGCTCCCCTCGCATCCCCCCTCCCTCTCTCCCTCCTCCTCCTCCTCCTCCTCCAGCCGCCGCCTCCCCTCCCTTCCCCTCCCCCCGGGCAGGCGCTGCACCGAGGGAGCCGCCGCCAGCAGCAGCGGCAGCAGCAGCAGCGCCGCCACCGCTTTTTTCCCCTCTGCAAGTTTCCCCCCTCCCCTGGCTGCGTTTCCCTGCTCAGGCAGGGCTCGCCCGGCCGCTCGCCCGGTCCTCCCGCTTGCCCTGACTAATTGATTTGCCTCCCCCCGCCGAGCCGCCGGCCCCTCGCTTCGCCTCCCGCGTTCCACCCCCCCTTCCCGGCTGGCACAGGTCACTGCCAAGCTGCGGCTCCCCGGGGGGACTCCGCGCTCCCCGGACGGCAGGGAGAGGGAAGCCGCCCCCCCCGCCCGCCCCGCCGATACTCCCCTCACTCGCTACCCAGAAGGCCAGTGGAGAACTGCAATTACCATAAAGCTCCGCTCACTCCGCTCCGCCAAGCTGTCAAAACCCCGGCGGCGGCGGCGGCGCTGCCAGACATCGCTGCGAGGCTCTGCGGCGGGTCGCGCCGCGCTGCCACCCCCCGCCACCCCGTTCGCCGCCGGCCCCTTCGCCGGACGCCCCCGGCCCTCCCGCCCCACTCCCTCCAGCGCGTCCCGCCGCAGGGGATCCCCCCTCCCCCGGCGGTGCAGCTCGCGCGGCCACCCAAACCCGCCGGCCCCGGGTTTCCCCCCCCGTCGTGCAAGGGCATCCCCGCCGCCACCAAGGGCTCGCAGCCGTCCAGACCCCCCGCACGGGTCACTGCGCGCACAGACCCTCTCCCTCGCACCCTCCCGCCCGTGGAAGGGGTTTCTTCCCCGGCCCCGCGGCCCCTCTTTGGTCCCACCCGCCGCCCACAACTTCGCGTGTTCCGCGCCTCGGGCGCGCTGATTTCCGCGGCCCCCCCCGCCCCCCGCGCGGTCCCCTTCTCCGATCTCTGAATCGGGATGGAAAAAAAGCCGCTCGTTTGTCAACGTCTGCATTGCGCGGGGGGGGGGGGAGCAGGGGGGAGGGAGGCGGGAGGGACCTTATTAGAGCGCGTTTTCGCCTGATCCGGCTTTGGCAGCCCTTTACGCGGTTTTTACCGCATGTGAGCTGTGTGGCAACCCGGGGTGGGGTGGCGACTGAAACGTCGTTTCTCTCCTTGGCATTTCTACGGCTGCTTTAAGATTGTTGCCCGGGTTGAGGAGCCCTTTAATCTCCGGGTTGGTAGTTATCGGCTGCATCTATTTACTTTGGCAAGGCAACTTTTGGCTCGCCGAGCTCGAGTCGTAAATTTCACGTTCATAACGCCCATCTCCGCCGATACTCCCATGGTTTGGTTCCGCGGAACCCGCAGCTTTGTAACCTCCCGGGACGGCCCCGGGTCGACGGGGCCAGGCGGAGCCCGCAGCTCCCCCGCACCTCCCGGCGCCTTCCCGGTGAAGCGGGAGTTTTGCCACCACAGCGCCGCCGGCGCCGCATCGAGCCCTCCTCGCCGCCGCTCGGGGTGGGAGCGACTGCCAGCCAAACGCCAAGCCATTAACGCGGACAGTTTCCCCCGGGAGGGGGGATAGGGAAGGGGGGGGGAGACACGGGACGGGGCGTGCGGGGGTCAATTTTTAATCGCCACGTCCGAGACCCTGTGCGAAAAAAAGGCTGCGAAGGGGAGAGCTTTCTTCGCCGTGAGCACACGAGAGGAGCAAGAGGGGCGATGAGGTATTCAGCGCCAGAGCAGGACTGGCAGGGCTGCCTTGTCCGCTCCCCGCCGCTGCTTATCTCTGAAGATGGAAAAGCAGTAGTTCCCGAAAGTTGTAGCTACTACCAAAACGCTTCCCGCCCCCCCCCCCAAAAAAAATAAAAAGCAGAAGTTTTTAGTCTAGAATCTAAACCACGTCCGGAAAGGAAAAAAAAACCAAACCCACACAAAACCCAATCGCGAGAGTCGCCAGATGCTTGGGGAGGGGGACACAGAGTGCACACACCCCTCGTACACACGCAGCCGGGTCAGGGCCATGGGGTTGGTATTTCGCGAAACTGCCATCACGGGGCTTTGTGTTTTCGCCACGTCTCTCTTAAAAATTCACCCGTCTCAAAGCAGAAGTGAAATATCCACCGTCTGAAACCCGAAACTCCAGCCGCACCGCTCGGCTTCCTCGCAGGGGAGCCCGGGGAGCCGCCGAGGACGGCGGCAGGGCTGCGGTCCCGCCGTGACGGCCGGCGGGGCGTACGGCCCCGGGCAGCGGCCGGTTTTGATCCCGGCGCGGCAGGCCACGCATCTGAAAAGGCTCCCACACGTTTTTTTAATCTCCGATAACAAGCAGGAGGACACCTGGCCTATTACACTGTAAAGCTATTTTTTATAAAGATGTTTTAGGGCTAGACATTAAAAGTTATTAGACTGAACACACGTGAGTTACAGGCACACAGCTGGAGGAAAGGCCTCTGTTGGTGGGGTGGGGTTGGGTTCTTCCCCCCCCTCTTTCCGAGGGAAAAACCTCATTAAAATCGCTTCTGTCGAGAACTACCGCGTCTCCCGACGAGGTGGCCGCTGTCGCGGCTTCCCAGCTGCATTGATCTGGGCTTTGTCTCTCCCCGTAGGTCTGGATCCGCGATGCCATCGGCCCGCACTTGCATCACAAAAGTCGTCTGCTTCCCTTCCCCCGGGCTGCAAACTCCCGATCGCATGTGTGCACCTACAGAGCCGGGCTGGGTGGCTGGGGATGGGGTTTTTGGTTTGGGGGTGGTGCTTCCCCCCCCCGCCCTTTAACTACTGACTTCAAGTTATCTCGGGGAAAACTCGCTCCACTTTTATTTTTAACCGTAGTTCAACTTTTTTCTTTGTGAACGCAGTTTCCTCCGTGTCGGGGAGGAACAGACCCGCGCTTGTTCGCCTCTGTGCCTTTTTTGTTCCTCGGGTCCCCGAGCTTTGCAGCGGGAGGCTGGCGGCTCCCGGCGAAGACATTGGGGCTTCAGTTCGCTCCTCCCGCGGCCTGGCTCGGCCCGGCTGCGAGCCGCGACGCCTTCCCTTGCCGCGGGTGCGGCGGACATCGCCGAGCTAACCCCGGAAAATTCAGAGCATGCTCTTGCCTTGCGGATTACCGGGCCGCCTTCCCCCCTCCCACACGCCCCGGAGGGAGCTGACCCCCGGGTCAGGCCACTGCACACTGCTCTCTCCCTGGGAGCGGAGGGCGGGGGGGGGGGCGGGGGGAGGAGGCTCCGCGCACAGATGCTCGAGGCTCCGCGCTGCTGCGGCTGCTGCCGCCGCGGAGCCGGGCGAGGATGCGCTCGCAAAAACGGCTGTTCCGATAATGCTGAGTACTTAACCTCCTCGTAAAGACAAATCCATTGTTAATGGCAGAATGGGCTTCTCGCAGGAGGTTTTCAAGCGGGATGGCTTTACGCTGGTTCTCATTTACCTCCAGCGCCGCCTCTAATTAGAAGCCTCCCCCATACCTCCATTCCCCACCCCATCCCCCCTCCGCCTCCGGCCCGCGCACCTCAAAAAGTTGGGGGTTAAACCGCAGGAGCGGCGAGGCCTGGCCCCCGGCCCCCTCGCCTGCCCACCAAACCGCAACCGGGGGACGCGGGTCTCCCGGGCACGGGAAATGACAGAGAGGGGAGATGGGCGCAGCGAAGGTAAAATGAATTAATGCGAGCGAGGTGCTCAGACAGCCTGGTGATGAGTGCTAGGAAAAGCCTATAAATAACAGATCACTGTCCTAAGCTCTGAATTGCCCTGCTTGAGTGTGTCTTAAATCAGACCTTTATCATTGCTTATTGTAAGGCTGTTTTTAATGGAAGTGTAGAAATCTGAATAACAAAACAAGACGAGCCTCAATTGTCGTTATACGGGGTCTGCAGCGCTTTCAGACCTGACACGGTGCCAGCATATTGTTACACCGCCGCGCAAACTCCCCGTGCAATCAAGGGGGTTTTGCATAGCAGAAGTACTATAATTTTACTCCGTAGTTCAGGGCTACTCTGTTGACAGGAGATCCATTATTTTCCTCTCCGTCTCCCCAGAAGAGCCCGAGACGCGCTCGGTTCACGGACTAAGCGCCGCTATCTTTCTTACAAAGGCGAATGACAAATGTCTCCGGTTGTGTTTGCTTTGCTCCGCACCCTTCCCCCGCTCCACAGAAGAGCCGAGATGCCCGCGGTCCTCCGCATCCCGTTGGCCGCTCGGGAGCGGGCAGCCCGGAGAGGGAAAGTCACCCAAACGCACCAAACACACGCACATCTCGGCCGTCCTCCGATCGGGAAGCTCGGCCTGCCTCCCGAAGCCCGAGGCCGGCTGCCGCCGCGGCCGGGGAAAAGCGCTCACCGGGCCCGGGCAGAGCTCAGTAGGGAAGGCGCAGCGCCGGGTCCACCCGGTCGGTCGCGGTGGGACGGGCTGTAAGCACGGCCCCTACCCCGGGCCGGGGAAGTGGGGCGGCAGCCCCGGCACCCCCGCTGCAGGAAGAGAGGGCAGGCTGGCTGCGATCTGCCCCCTCCACCTCTCCTTTGCATACCTCGGCCATTTTGTCTGCTTGCGGCGCGCCTATGTCCCACCCCCCTCGCCCCCGCACCGTCCCCTCGGGCAGAGAGCTGCTGCGGGGCGCTGCCCCGGGCGCAGAGGCCGGGCCCGGCCGGTGGCGGGGCCGGAGGGCCGGCCAGGCAGGAGGAGGTGAAAGGAGGGCCGCCGGCAGCCCCGGCCACTCCTGTCAGCGGGGAGATGCTGCCGCTAGGCAAGGCCCTGCAGGGGAGGGGGAGTGCGCCGCACAAGTCTGGAGAGGAGTAAAAATAGCGCCGGCGAGGTTGTCGCTCTCTCGCCTCCCCCCAGCCCAGCGGGGGGCAGCGGGCGGCGCGGCGAGGCTCGGCGAGCGGGGAGGGCGCCGAGGGAGGGCAGGAGCCGAAGCCAGAGGAAACCCCGGCCCGAGCCGGCGAGCGGCTGCGGGCGAGGTTGAGCCTTCGGGTTTGAAGGCGATGCGCGGGAGCCGGAGGCTTCGCCCCCTTTTCCTGGTGAGGACCCTTAGACCCTGGGGGGCGGGGGGGCGCGGGCTGCGCCCCGTCCCCGTCCCTCGGCGGCCTGGGAGGAGCGGCGGAGGCACGGCAGCCACAACGCTCCTGAGTTTTAAATATAATACGGCGGCCGGGGGAACCGCCATGGTTTGAAGGTGTGTTTGTGCAGACTACAGCTTGTATGTTAATAATTGGATACAGTCGATGAATCACCTCCGTCCTCCTTCTGGTTTTGTTTTTGTGTTGTGTTTTGTTTCGGAGGGGGTGGGGAGAGAAAGCGAGGAGACGATGCCACGGCTCGGCGCTGAATACCAATTCCGCGCCCGGGTTGATAAACACTGGGGTTATTCACTCCGCCCCAGAGGTGACAGCGAAGGCCTCCGCCGCCCTCTGCGCCCGCGCCCCGCGGCGCGGCCCCCGGGCTCGCCGGCGTGCGGAGCGGGATTTGCGCCCCGGCTGGAAGCCCGGCAGCGGCGGGTGGCTCGCTCGGGTGCATACATATGAAATGAAAGCCTGCAACATCAAGGAGCCAGCGGAGCGGGGGCAGGGAGGGGCTCTCGGTGTGTACACGTGTGTAGTTTTCCAGAGAAAAGCCCCTAATTTTTTTCAAATCAGAGCCTCCCCTCCCGCCCCCCCTCCCCGCCCGTTCACCCGCATGGCAGACACGCGGAGAGATTCTTTAGTCCTGTACTTAACACTTCACAGTGTTTTTAGCAATTAAGGCGAGAGGGGGGTGGGTATAAAGATAAGCCACTTTTTCGCCCTGCAAGTGTGAAAGATAAGATAACAGTAAGCTGGGGCAAAACGTCTGCTTACAACCTCCCCCCAGCGATTCTGATCGGTCACCTCTTATCGCAGAAAATGTTAATTTCGAAAGCAGCTTCAAAAAAACAAGGGAAAATAAAAGTATTTTCCGTTCAGAAATGCCATTTTAAAACCCAGTCCTCACTTCATCTCCTCAGGTCGCCTTCCCCCACCCCCTCCCGCCGCGGTACCCAAACCAGGGCAAGCAGCAGCTTCTCAGAGCGGCTCTCGGAAGCCAAATCACGCAGGTAATGAGGGGACTGAAACCTGCCAGGCGCCGAGATTAGCAGCGCACCCCACTCCACGGCGCTCCCCAGCCGTGCCCGCCAGCAACCTCCCGACGTAGGCGGGGGACGCGGCCGGCCTGGCCGGCCCCTCGCTGCCCGTGAAGCGGGCAGGGAGCTGCACTGGGGAAGAGACCCAAGCCGGCACCACACGCGGATGAGGCGGAACAGGAGCCAGGCTGCTTTTTCCACATCGTTTCGCTGCAGCACCCCTGACGGCATCGGCGCGACGGGGTGGTGGGGATGGCGATGCCCCCCCTCCTTCCCTTCCCGCACCCGGCGTGCCCCCAGCCAAGCTGCAGGATCCTCTGTCGCCGCCGCGCTCCGCGTCGATTCCCTTCTGCTTCCCCCACACACACCCTCCTCGACCCCCCCGGCCGCCCCCGCGCCCCGCCGCCCGGCAGGCACACGGAGAGGCCCTAACACAGGCGCAGCGCCCGGCGCACACTGCGGCCGCCCTGCCCTTCGCGGCACCGGGCAAGGCCCCGCCGCGCCTGCCCCGGGGCCGGCGGGCAGGATGCGGGCGCCGTTCCTGCCCTCCCGCCGGGCAGTGGGGCACGGCGCGCCCACGTCCGTCGCCGCCACGGCCGGGACTACGCGCTGCTTCCCCGTCCCCGGGGGCCTCCCCGCAGGCCCGGAGTTTCCCCCTCCCGTCTTCGAGCTGTTGCCGCCTGCGATAAACCGAGATGCCGAGTAGAAAAGGCTTCCCGACACCTCCCCGTGGGCAAGGCGCTGCCGCGCCGTGTCTTCGCTGCCCTGGGAAACCTCCGCACGGGCCTCCACGGGAGGCAGCGGAGCGTACATGGCGTGGGCGGGCGTCCCCTCGTTCCCCAGCAAACCCGCATCCAGGGGCCCCGCACGGGAGCCGAGGGAGCGGGGACCCCGCGTAGCCCCGACGTACTCGGGGCTCGGCGTGGGGCCGAGATGGGGGGGAGGGGGGCTTCCCCTGACTCGCCGCATCGCCTGTCGCCTCCCGCCGCTTTTCTCAGAAACTCGTCGGTGCCGCGCTCTCGAAGTGAGTGGGTCAGCAGCTGATGACAAGGGGAAAAAAAAAAGAGAAAAAAACCCACCCTCCCAAACCCTAGCCTGTGCGATTACTCATCCCCAGAGTTCCCCTAAGTCAGAGAAACTTGGCAAAGTCCCAAGGCCGAGCCGTTAGCACGGTCTGAGGCTCCCCGGGCACCTTCCGCCGCGGGGCCGAGGCCGAGGGCGCGGGGCATGGCGGGGATGGGGAGGGCCAGCGGCTGGGACCGGCGGGGAGTACGTGTCCCCATCCCCGGCGCTCTTCGCGCTCGAGTTATTGTGGAGCGTTTTATCTTCACAGTCACATCGGCAGCTAACGAAGCTCGGCGGCTGCAGCCCACACGACTTTGGTTCTCTGCATTTATCCTTCAATAAAAGCCGATTCCTTTATTAGAAACAGGAGACGTGTCTCCTACCGCCCCTATCAAATCCCAACTGGCAAGGCGCAGCCGACACCTCCCCCTCAGCCCCCCCGCCCGCCCGAGAGGGGCAGGCAGCACCACCCCACGGCCTACGCCCCCTACGCCCCCCCTCCCTCCGGACCCCCCACCGCGAGCGTACCGCTCTCCCTCCCCTCCAGCCTCCCCCCGCCCCAACAAGGGCAGCCCTCGTCCCCTTCCACCGGAGCAGCCAACGCCCCCTCTCCGACATACCCCCCACCTCCCCAGGACAGGAGCAGCCGAGGCCAGCCGGCCCCTCGCCGCTGTGTGCCCCCAGCCCCAAACACCCCGCGCCGGCACAGGCAGCCGCCTTATTCTCCCCCCTCTCCGCCCCCCTCCCGCCAAATCAATCGGCCCCACCAGATGCACCCACACGACTTTCGTTCCCCTGCATTTATCGTTCAATAAAAGTCGTTTCCTTTATTAGAAACAGAGGAGACGCTTCTCCCACCGCCCTCACCTCATGCCCCCTCCGCGGGCGCAGCCGGCGGTCCCCCTTTCTCATCGCCCCCCCGCGGAGCGCGGCCCGCCCCCCCCCCCCCCCGCTCCCACCACCGCCGCCGCCGCCCCCTAAAAATAACAATAACAGTAATAACAATAATAACAGCCGCCGTCCCCAGCAGTCGCGGCAGCCAGCACCCCCCCCTTCCACCGAGCCCAGCCACCCCCTCCTCTTCCCTCTCAAATCCCCCATCGCTAGGCGCAGCCAACCCCCCCCCCCGCCTTTCCCCAGGCGCAGCCAACGACCCAGCAAATCCCCTCGCCAGGCACGGCTCGGCCCCTGCCCGCCTCGCAGCTCTCCCCTTCCCCCCCCCGCCCGAGCACCGAGCAGGTCTGCGCGACGGCTGCTTGTACGACTCCGATCGGAGCTGCCGCCGCGGCTACCGGGCGGGGAAGGTTTCCCCGGGTGCCGCCGGGAGAGTAGGTGCTCGGAGGATGCCTGCCAGCCCGCCTCGCCGTGCCGTGCCGCTCCGTGCCGTGCCCCGCCGCTCCGTGCCGTGCCCCTCCTCCGCGCCGCGGCTGCGGGGAGAGCGCCCGGCGGAGATCTCCCCGCCGAGGAGGGGCCGGGACGGAGCGCGCTCAGTATCGCATTAAATTAATCGCCCGGCTCCGGAGGAGGCAGGTGATTCTGCCAAACACAATGAGGGGTTTGAGCGCTGCGGAATAAAGCACCGTTCATGGGGCCGTGGGAGGCGATGCCCGGCTCCGCCGCGGGATCTCCGGGTCCCAGGGGGATCCCGGCGCTGCTCCCTGCCGCCGGCCCCAGCGCAAGGAGCTCCGGCACGGCGCACCCCACCCCCGCCCTCGGGGTGAATAAAGGGAGGGCGCGGGCGGGGGTAGGGGGCGAACAGCCGCCCGGGCTGCCGGGGAGCAGGAGACCCTGAGGATGGGAGACGGGGGGGGGGAGGAGGAGCTAGGGGGACTGCAGTCAGGGCCTCCCCGCCGTGCACCCCGCCTACCCCCCGCCATCAGACACGGCCCTCTGGGACGAGGGGTGAATATCACCCTCCCGCGGGGGAGGCTGGGGCCGGGCGGCGGCGACCGCACAGCCCGTCGGGCAAGGCCGGGCAGGGCAAGGCCGGGCAGGCCGGCGGGGAGCGCAGGGGCCCCCGGGCCGCCCCAGGGAGGGCGCTGCGGGGCGGGCGGCGCAGCCCGGGTTCAGGCGGTGGCAGGCGTTTTTTTCCTCGGAGAGCGGAGGAGGAGGAGGAAATCTCCGGGTTTTTAATGAGGGGGTGCAGCAGGGCTGAGCGCTGGGATTACACGGCGCGGAGACAGAGCTGCGGGCCGTGTGTGCGCGCAGGGCTGGTAGTCTCCGCCCGTCTGCCTGCTAATCGCACGTTTTCCGCTGTTAAAAAGAAACCGAGACGCTGTGGCCGAGCCCAGCGCTGTCTCTGTGACTGTGACATGAAAAGATGGCGCTCTCTCCCCTCCCCCAGCCTCCCTCTCGGCTTACACTTCCTCCCCAACAGCTTTTGCCTTCCAGTTTTTTAAAGCCCTCTTTTCTCCCTTCCTTCCTCCCCGCTCCCCCGGCCGGATACCACCAGCTTCCCAGCCGATCGGTGGGTCCCTCGGTTGCGACGATTTGTTTTTTATCCTTTTTTTTTTTTTTTAATCTCTACCTCGCTATTTTCGCCTCTCCCTTTTCTCGGAAACCTCGATCTCCCTCTCTTTATGTCTCGCTGTCTTGTGAACTTCTGCAGCTTAATGGGGGGCAGTTTCTAGGAGGAGGCGGGGGGGAGGGAAGGGGATTATGAAGAAAAGCGAGGAAGGGGTTACCGAGCCTTTTCTCCCCCACCCCCCTCCGATCTATATCCTCCCTCTCCCCCGAGGACAGAATAACGAGACGGGTCGAGGTGTGTGCCTCTCGGGGGAGGAGAGGCGGTTTGTTAGGTAGAAAGGAGGAGCCGATAGGTGTCCGGTCGCGCTGCGGGACCGCCCGCGAGGGGAATAGAGGGGGCAGCGGGAGGCATCCCCATCGGGAGGAGTTTACCTGTCTAAGAACTGTTTTTACGGTGCTGTGCACACTAAGGTGGTCCCGGCTTCTGAAGCGCGGCTGCGGTCCCTCTCCGAGACGGGAGGGCTGCTCCTCCGCCTTCCCCCTCGCTCCCCGCGTTCATCACCAGAACGCTCTCCAAGTGCTAAGTTGTTTGGGGATTTTTTTCTTTTCCTTTTTTTTTTTTTCTTTAAAGCCTGCAAATTAAATTCAGCGCCGCTCTCTCCTATTTTAGTGTCTGTTATGTTAATTGCACTTATCGCTGGGGCACTGCTCGCCAGGGATGCATGAAGGCCTCGGAGATTAACCGCAAGGCTTCAGCTCGGACTTTTCTCAGCCAGCAGCGAGTTGCGAGTGGCTGCCGGGGAGTTTGGAGGGTACCGTGTGCTTTCTGGGCGTGCTGGTGCCGGTCGGCCGATCTGAATCCGGGCTAGAGGAGGGGGGGGTGTCTATGTGGCAGCGGCTCCTTGCGCGCCCGCGGATCTATTTGCGTAAGGATTTGCATCGCGGGAGGACAGGTATTTTTCCTCACCGCGGATGGTAAAAATGCAAAATTAGCGCGACAGTTTCTAGGCAGAAGACGCCACTATTACGTGATTCCGCTTAACCTGTCGGTTGTGCTTTCTGGAGCAGCAGGAAAAACGGACACCTTTATCAATGACGCCCTGAGCCGTTCTCCCGGGCGGTCGCCGTATTTATCGCCACCTAAGCCCAGGTCGGCCGCGAGTGCCCTGTCACAGCCCCTGCCTCGAGTAGGAGGTGATGCCCAGCCCGGGAATACCGACACGGCCCGTTGTGCCCGACGGAATTCCCGGCCTTGCCACGAAGGAGTGGGCATGTGTGGCCTTCGCAGACACATCCTTTCTCCAGTGCCTACTTCATCTAGTCGTTATCAGGGGACGGCGTGTGGAGTGACTGAGCCTAATAAGTTGTCCACTTGTTCATTTCAGGAGCATTGATTTCTGGCTCCAAGGCACTCTGTTCTAGCGCTGGCTACAGCTGCGGGGCATTTCGCAGCTGGTCTTTGGCCTAGACAAATACCAGCGAGAATGTGAGCGTTATTAGCCACATAAATAAATCATTAACGTGCACGCAAATGTTATTTTAGCATAACTTCCAAGGAGAAAAATATCCCGGCGGACCAAGCCGGAGAGGCGCGTTGTGTTGGAGCCGCCTCTGCGCAGCCTGGCCGGCAGCAGCGGGAGGGGGTCGGTGTGTCCGTGTGCCCCCCCCTTCTGCACACATACACACTTTTTCCTCCTCACACCACCCGGCGCCGAGCCGGGAGATGAGGCACGACTCCTCCGCTCCCGATTGAACATTAACAGGGCCCGGCCCGCCGTGGCACGGCCGCGGGGCCTTGCCTCGCAGACCTTTGTCTGCTCTCCCGAGGCCGGGCGGGGACGGCGGGCGCTTTTCTCCCCAAACGCGACGGCGCTAATGAGATTACCGGCCGCCTGGCCGCAGCTGATGCTGCGGAGCGCCGAGCCCACGGGGCCGAGCCCGGCCCGGCCCAGCCGCTGCGCCTCGTTAACGCGGAGCCCGCGGCACAAACGACGTTGGCTCCTGACCTCCCGCGAAGGGCCGCTTGCCGGCTCCCCCGTGCCCGGGCGGCGGGGAGCGGCAGCCGCCGCCGCCCGGGCCGCGCTCGCCCTGCCCCGCGGAATCCCGCGGGTGCCAGTAAAGCCCTGCCTGGGAGCCCTGCCAAGGCGGCCGCGCTTTGATATTCCGCACCACGGCCGCTCCTCCGCTTGCTCCTAATCACGCAAACGCGAGCGAGCTCCGGCACTCGCCGTAATAAACGCTGAGCGCGTTTCACCGGGCTCCCAAAGTAAATATTATATCGGCGAAGCGGGGCCGCGCCGCGAAGCTGAAATCTTCCACTTTTTCGTACTTAGCAACCGGCTGAAGCGGCGTGCGCTCCCTCCCCGAGCCGGGCTCGGTGTGATTTACTTTCTGGTTGCGATGCAGATATTCACTTGTCAGTTCAAGGGCAGGACAGAAACTGTGCAAGCGGAGTCTTGCGAACAGAAATCTCCCATTTACGAGGTTCTGCTCCACCACCAAAAGCCACCCTCCAGCAACTTTGTTCTCCGTGCAGCTGCTTTTATCCCTCCTTTCACCCCCCCAACCACATCTCCACCCGACCCTTCTTCCCACGTTTCACTCCTCAGATGGATTCCCAGTCTTTTCCCGACTGACCCTGGGGGAGGCGGCGGGGAGGGAGGTGTGGGGGGTGTGCGAGGGGGAGGGAGACCAGGAGATGTTGATGATGAATGACAAGGCAAATGATAAGAGCCGAAGCGACAGCAAAAGCAAACAGAAGTGGTCTCTGCTCTCTCGCAGGGCCCAGCCCCGTTTGCAGACACGGGAGTTGTGCCTGTGCCATGAAAGCAAGGTTGGCCTCCGCAGGCAGCCCGGCTTCTCCGGGGCGAGATAAACACATTTCGGTCACGTGGCGAGCCTATACGGTGCCACGCTCCTATTTGCCTTCCCCGCTCGCTTTTCACAATAATATGCCATCCGCCAGCCAGCTCCGAGGCTAACCTCACATCCCTGGAGCCCGGCCAGCCCGCCCGGCCATGCGGGGAAAAGCCGAGGCTCCCTCGGGGAGCTTGTACCCGGTCTTGTTCTGGCGGCTTCCCGAGCTTGGGCTGGGGCAGGGTCTTGTCTGCATCCCCGCTTGGGGCTGGGGCAGGAGCTGGGTGCACCCGAGAGGGAGCAGGGGCCGGGGCTGGCCCCACCACGGGGACAGGGTGCGGGGAGAGCGCGGTGTCCCCGCTGAGCGGAGGATGTGGTTTTACCCGGAGACCACGGTACGGGAAGTGTGCGGGCGGTGTCGGCTTCGGGACCGGGGAGACCCTCGCATCTCCGAGACCGACGGTCCGGGCGCGGAGTGGGCTCCGCTGGGGGTTAGGGGGGCGGGGCACCCGCAGCGAGACTCTAGTTTTGCCGCTTTAAAATGGCTGAAAAGGGTGTCCCCGGGCACCCCGTCACCGGTAGCAGCAGCGGCGAGCCCCGTCGCCCCGAGAGCGCCTGCGGCAGTCCCGGCTGGTTACGGGAACAATGAGCCACCGCGGACTCGCCTGGTGCCTCCCCGCTTGCCGGGTCCGGCCGGGGGCAGCGCCGCGGGGTTGGGGGTGCAGGCGGCAGGGGAGGGGGATTCGGGGGGGGGCGTGCGGGGGTAGCGGGAGGCTGGAACCGGCCAAGTGGACCCCGCCCGGCGAGGCGAGCGTGCCGTTTAATCCCTTTATCCCCGCTCGCTGGTGGCGGTGCGAGCCGCCGGGCTGGGAGCCACCCGCCAGCAGCCCGGGGAGGCGACGTGCTGGCTTCGCGGCGCAGATGTCGCCGGCTGGGAGCAGGGACCCGATCCCCAACCGGCACCACCAGCAGCCGGGGGAGTGGGGTGGAAGGCGGGGGGCTGGGGAGCGGGGACATACGGACACAGGGCACGACGGCCCCCGACGCCGCTTGACCGCGTACGGGGGATCCTCGCCCTTCGGAGCCGCCGAGAACTCACTGCCGTCGGGCACCGGAGCCGTGCCCCAGCACGCCGGCGGCGGCCCCGCGGCCTCCGTATCTCCGCTCCCGGGGCGGGCCTCACCGTCTCCCCGCGGGGGCACAGTCTCCAGCTTCCCCTCTCTCCGGGGCCTCCGGGGCGAGACGAGGAACAGCCCCCGGTGCGGTGCCCGGGCTGGGCAGCCGCCGCTCGCCTGCCCGTGCTCCGAAATCCGGCAATTATGCAAATGCCCGGGATGCTCTCCCCTTTGATCTGAACTTCCTCGGAATGATCCCTTCTCATTACGGAGCATGAAAATGCCTCTCGGACGTGTAAAGTGAACTACAGAGCTCCTTTCATCCCCTTTTGTTACCCGCACCGGGCTGGTCTCTCCAGCCCCGCATTCCCCAAACGCCGGGAAAAGGAAAGGGGCTCCCGGGGGAGGCGGCTGGACGTGGGAGCAGCCCGGGCCGCCGGTTGTCATGGCGAGGCCAAGCGTCTTCCCAAGTTATGTGCGACTAATGGGTTTGTGCCTCGCTCGGCTCCGGGTTCACCTTTCCCCCCGCTGCTCGGCTCCCCGCCGACCTCCCCGCCCGCGCCCCCGGGGAGGCAGCGGTGCCCCCCGCCCCGGGCCGCCCCGCCGAGCCGCTCGCCCAGCCCCGGTGCCTCGTCCTTCTGATTCACCGCCCGCATATCAAACGCGGCGGGGTTTAGAAGCGGGGGCGGAGGGAGGGGGTGAGGACTCCCGCCGGCTGGAGCGCGGTCCCCGTGCGACTTTAAACTCCATCTTTTGTTGCGCTCCTTACCACCTCTTGTTTCAGTTCTGATAACTGAGACTAACGAGGCACTGAGCGTAGCTCTGGGTTAGTATGGCCACGCAACCGTGGGTATGATTTTCAAAGCTCCCGAGAGCCATGGCTGGGATTTATTTTTGTTATCTCTTTTTTTCTTTTTTCTTTTTTTCTTTTCCCCCGTTCGAGTAGAGATTAAGAAAGTTTGTGCTGTCTTGAAAACTACTCCTCCCGTGTAGGAAAAAAATCCTGACCATTTGCCGGAGGCCATTTTATGAAACCTCAAGGAGATTAATAGCTTGCATAATTTCAGGAATACCAGGTGTCTCCTTAATACCTTTTTTCCCCTTCCCTGCCATTCATTCAGACAAGCCAGGAGCTGCGCAGGCCAAGCGCTCCCGTGACAGACAATGGATTCCCACCTATCCCAGGGGCCTGCCCTAGAAAACGGATGGACTTTTCTTCCCTGCTCTGCTCATGTACCGTGCGGAGAGAAAGCCTGCAACTTCTCTCTGAGACGAAGGGATGCGTGTGAAGGAGAGCAGGGGGGTGAGGGGGTTACCCAAAGAGCATAGGTGATTTTATTTTGCCGGGATTTAAGATTTCATCAAGACAGGCATCAGTAGATGGATGCAGCGTTAATGAAACCGCGCCGCTGCAAAACAAAGCTGAGCAAGCGTTGCAAGGAGAATTATTGGAGCTGGTTTTAAAATGTTGTCATGTTTGTTAACAGCTGCTTAACTGTGGGGCCTAACAGGCTCTCAGAAAAGAAGTTTTATTAATGGGGGAAAGAAAAAAGACACTCCCCTTGCTTGCTTGCAGTTAAACGATGACAGCTTATAATGCATTCCTTCAAGACCTTCAGTAATATCAGGTCTCGTGGGACTTGAAATACCTAATTCATAGATTTTTTTTTTTTTAAGCTGAGAACAGACCATTGTGATCAGCTGGTCTGACCTGCCACATATCATGGGCCAGTGAATTCCAGCCAGACGTTCTTGTATCAGACTCATAAATTCTGGCTGAGCTTTTAGCCTGGCATCCAATCTTGCTCTGCAGACTTTTAAGTAACAGAAAACCCACTGCTTGCCTCAGTTGTTCCACTGGTTATGTATGTCCCCTCACTGGTTTTATAAAAAAAAAATGCACCTATTTCTGCTCAGAATTCAGAGCTTCATTTTCCAACATAGGATCTCATTATGCTTTTGTCTGCCACATTAAAGAGATCTCTACTATCAGAAATCTCCCCATAGAGACACTTAGGGCACTTGAAGACTATGATCAAACCAAGTCATAGCCTCCTCTTGGATAAATTAATAGATGGGATTTCTTTAGTCTTTTGCAGCAAGATGCGATTCCCAGACCTTGTCTCACTCTGGTGGCTCTCTTCTGATCCCGTATTAATTTGCTGATGCACTTTTAACATTCAAGCACCACAACAGAGACGGACACAGTATTCCAGCAATGGACTCATTCATGTCGGAAGCATTAATGGCATCATTAAGTTTACTTGTTTAAAACCCTATGCAGATTACCTTTATAGATAGCCTCAGCAATACTGACTTTATTAAAACCCCATTTAAAAAGTCGCCTGTCTTCATGCAGACTGGTGTTGTTCATCAAACTCACAGCGCTGAGCATTGCTTGGCCAAGCTGCAGAGCTAGCTTAGTTTTTCTAGACAGGACTTTATCAGTGCTTCATCAGCCCTAGGCTTCCCTAGGCCTTCAGGTTGTTTTTTTATTTCCTCTTGTCTGGAAGAAGCAACTGCTGAGTATTCTCAAGTGGCACTGGCCGAGAAGCGCATACCTGGAGCTCCACTACACCATCCCTTCTTTTCCCTCTTCCAAAGCCCCAGTTAGGGTTCCAGCAAGACTCAGATTAGTTCAGTCCTTCTAGTGGCCATGGTAGGGCTCGTTTTTGAGATGCTTCTCTGTGGGTAATCCACAGCTTTCAGAAGGGCTTCTTCAACCATAGAACATGGTCAGGTTTGTGGGCATGGGCAGATGGGGCTCCCCCTTCATTGGGTTTCCCCTCTTCTACAAAGGACATAAAGTAAGCAGGGTAGACCCGTCCCACTATATCCAGATGAAATGTGACCTCTGATAAAGAAATAAGTGCTGCCTTTCCTCTGCCTGTCCTGGTGATGCCCATCCATTTTTCAGTCTATCTCAGCTTCTGAGATAGCCTTACTGTGGAAAGGCAGAGTGGAATTGCGGGATCGCCAAGGACCAAGGTCCATGTGTTACAGAAGCATTAACTACACTCCTCCAGTATCTTCCTGATCTCTGATCTACACCAGGAAACGCTGTATGCAGTGAGTGCCATTGCACCAGGTGCTACAAACCTGGACTCTGTTCTGTGTGAGAGGTGGCCACAGTTGTACCTGAGATGCCCTGGATTATTTGGGTGAAGCTGACAGCAACAAACTTCAGCTCTAGTTAGGACTGTGTTGTGCTGGGCATCATATAACCAGGGTGAAACCGTCTGTGCCCCAAAGATCTCTTTCAGTCTCATTTCTGTCCTGAAAAGCAGAAAATCATACAGGACAGACAGAGCCTTGGAAATGGCTTGGCCTCAGTTTCATGGTCCCTGTGCTTCCTAGCATGACTCACACCCGAGCAACACTCCTTCCTTTGTTTCCCTCCCAAGCGATAGGTCTTTTTTCCATAGTCCCAGCTGGAGATTCACGTTAATCGTGATGTCGCAGTCACGCGTCAAACCAAAGGCAGATTTCCTACCAAAGGCAATCGGACCAGCCCACGGCATCTTCTAGCTTGCCCAGTTCCTCAGGCTGTTCCCACTGACATCTCTGCCCTAAGAGAGGTCATGGCATATGCTGGAGATTGGGTGAGCACGGTGGGCCTGCACCATGGACACCTTCTAGTGGGAAAGCTGCTACAGTCTGCCGAGGGAAGATGCTCCCCATATGGGAGTGACTCTCCATTTGCACAGAGCTGATTAAGGGGCTCGGACACCACGTCTTCTGTCACTGCCTCCAGGGACGTGGTGCCAATGACAGTGTAAAAGCCTGTGTAGCGACACTTTTTACCCTGCAGTGAACTGTGATGAAGTTCATGTTATGTTAGAGAACCTTGAAGCTGCTGCTGCAACACCTGGAGAGGCTCAGCCTGCATAAACCAACACCGAGAGGAGGGCAGCACTGGATTAAGGGTTAGGATGCTTCTGTGTGTGCCCCACCTCATGTTCTGTGCCACGCATTTGCATCACAACCGTCCCTTTAAGCTTAAATCATCCACAATAAAAATATTCTTCCCATGACACACGGTGCAGCCTTCATGTCCTACTAGTAGCAGCCCTCCCTTCGTTTATACTTTCCACGTGCCCTTGTTTTACTATGAGTCAGACACACTTACCCTCTCTTCCTCTGACATACACTTTCCTACCTCAGAGGACACGTATATCAGAAGATACATCTGATGGCCCAGTTTATGGATATCTTCTCATACAATTGGCAAGACTCCTTTCCAAACCCGCTGCTAGATAGCCATCGGATTTGAATCAAATTCTCTGATAGCCTCGACCGGTTGAAAAAGCAAGCACAGGGAAGTCACCTTTGTTGTAACAAAACACCCTTGAGTTGCACTTAATTTCAGGATGTGGTGCAGCATCCTGACCCGCTGTACCAAAATGCAATTTATAATTTTAAAGAGCAACGATTGCTCCAACCGCTGGACCCGCAGCCTTGAGGCATGGCGTTCCGCAGGGTGGAAATGCCTCCCTTCTTTCTAATCTACCTTTGAGCCCACACCTCCCAGCCGCCCATGACAACCAGCTCTTTCATTCCTTCCAGCCCGCCGCCGCCAACTGCGTTTGGGTCTGAGCAACCATTTTGGGGGTCTGTTCTCCTCCAACTCTCCGAGGGGTTTGTCATTAGTTTTCATGGAGAGCAGAACGAGGCTGTATGTGGAAAACCAATATTGACATTTCCTTGTTTAAATATCATACATCAGAGGGGGGGGTCACGGGAGCCAAGGCCACTAGAAAGGGTTCCCCCACAAGCTATTATTTCCTTTTAAAAAGCACCAGGGACCCGGCGGTCTCCCCTGGGCCTCACACCCGCATGTCTGCTCTTCTCTGCAAGCTGGCTGACTGCTGCCGGTGCCACTTAGCAAATACAGATGTTCAGGTCTTTTTCTTTCACCACGGGTCTCACTCATCGCGGCGCAGAGGCCCGGTACTAAATGAATGCCTCATTTAAGCCCTCTTTTTCGAGGTGATGTGAAATACACCCCCCCATTCACACTCACCTCAGCCTTCGCTTGCAAAAATCTACAGCACTTTCCCATCAAATTTGAAACAAATGGCATTCAAACTTATTTTAAAAATTAATTGAACCAATACATCAACAACTTTCATGTCTTCAGAGCCTGCACAACCCTCACCTGGGAAATTTGAACTGCAGGAGGGTAATTTTGCATTTAAATCTGCAGAGCAATCTTTCCCAACCAGGTTGCCTTCACAATTCGTACAGCCACACAGTACTACCGGGGTTCATGAGAAGAGATCCCCTCAGGTGTCCTGCACATATGGCACACTCGATCTCCCTGCCTGGGGCGGGGGAAGGGGCTCTTCTTCCCACGGAGGAGTCACAGGGGTGTAACCCCCACATTGGACCAGCCAGTGCAATGCCATTGGCAGGTGTGTCTACGCCCTACATCATGGTTCCCTTCTCCTCCCAGTCATCTGAGCAGCACCTTACTGGATACATCTTATTCCCATGTGTTCCCCATTCCTGTGTGAGAGCGGGTGGGCTCTCAAGGTGAGAACATATGCTCAGCTAGGAAAAAGGGTATTTGGGGACTGCTAGGAAAAAGGACTGGAGAAAGCGACAGAAGACATGCCCTTTCCCAGGGAGGGAACGGCTGCAGGATTTCTCTTTTTATCTAACCCCCTGAACGGATTTGCTGCTAAAAGAAAGATAATCCACATTATGGAGAAACAAAATTACATTCACATGAACACACGCATACAAACACACACTGTTCTCTCCTAACTGCAGGACACGGGCTTCAGGAGCGCTGGCCTCTGAGAGCTGTGGCAGCAGAACCCAGGGCTGAAGCTGGGAGCTCGCCTTCCCTCCCCATACCACCAGCATTGCTTCCCCGATCATCTGCCGTTGTAGTTTTTACAGTTTTGCTTCCCTTTTTTGGGCAGGCAGGAATAATCTGCCTTCTGTGCACACAGAGTGCCCAGCAGGCTAAAGCTGTGGTTAGGTAACACAATACTTGCAAACCTGGAAAGATAAAATACCACTGAAATTTAGCGTGTGTTGATCCCCTCCTGCTTATCCCAAGCCTCACCCTAGTCCAAAACTTCACCCCGCTGTTTTGTGTTTAGACGATAGCCACGGTACATTAGACGATGCAAGGCAGAGTCATATCCTGAAGAGCTCACAAACCTAACCAGAGCCCAGATAGGCAGCACAAGCAGAGACCGTAAGAACATGAAACCATGGGTTTAGGTGGTCATGTAAAGGTCTTTAAGAGTTCTCAGCAATGAGACTTTCAAAATCATTTTTCCCCTTCTCGGGAGCATTCTGGAGGTGGTGAGGTGTAGGAAGTGGTGGAAAAGAGAGATGGTGCAACTTGACAAACTGTTCCTGGGTGAATGTCAAAGGTGTAAGCCTAGCTGCAAGCAAGCCTGTGGGTTGGCGGGGCACCTGCGGCCTGCTGCTGCCAGCAGGAAGGGGATGGGGCTACACGGGGAGCCTGGGTTGTGCCTGTGCTCTAAACTGAAGCGGCTTTCATACCTCTCGGTGCCCCCGCTGCCTGCTCCAAGCCATCGGGGTTTGCTGGCTCTGATTCAGTACTGTTCTCCACTGCTTTGTTTCTGAGGCTTAGGCATCACCACGTAAGGGCAATCCCATGGAGATTTTAAAATGCCTTCAGGGCAGCGAGGGACAGCAGCAGGAGGACTATCTGAACCACTTTGGTCTGAGACATTTGGACTTAGATCCACCCAGGCATTAATTCAGTGAAAGCCAGACAGGATCAGGCTGAAACTGGCATTCTGTGCTGTTGGAAGCAAATCCAATTCACATAGTTTTAAGCACACGCAAACCATTTTCTATGGGGACCTGGGCGGCTTTACAAGAGTGCTCGAGGGACCGGGTGACTTTTAGCGTGGTGAATTTCAGAAGCGTAACCAAGGCGGCTTAACGTTGTGGCCATAGCCCTCCCTCAGGTAGGGATGACTGCAAAGGCCAAACCAACCAGTCCAAAAGGGTTTTGTTTTTTTTTCCTTTTCCATCACCACCGTCTTTTTTCCTGGCTTCTTGTTAGGTATACTGCTTGAAAAGCACTGTATCTTATCATCATGACTCAAGCCTGTGTTTTTCTCTCCCTGCTAAAATGCTGGAGGTACTTACTTAGCAAGAGAACAGCTCAGCGCAGGATCTAGAGGGAGGTGCAGAGACCCCCTGGGGCCACTTTTGCCTCCTGCTTTTCAGGTTGCTCAAAAGTTTGGGTCCTATGCTCAGTCAGTAAACAACAAGGCCCAGGGCTAGAAACAGTGGTGCTGTACAATACCTATGCAGTAGCTCTTCTGTCACGAGGCAGGGACCTGTCAACTACAATCAAACCCCATCAGGCCCATGGGAAATAGGTTCCAGCTTTGGTTTGCCACAAACCTTGCCCCAGATAGGGAAGAAGGACCTGACTCAAGCCAACCTGAAACAGTTGCATAGACACACATATCCGCTACTGTCTCATTCTTGCACCCTTTCTTCAGGTGCTTCCTTGCCGTGGGAGGGGGTGTCCCCAAGACCTCACTGACATGTACCAACAGGACTTACTCCCAGGCGCAGCTTATATTCAGCTTTCCCCAGACAAGAGTTACTCTGACATCTTCATGCACACGCACACCTAAGGATCCTTCTGAATGCTGTGTGCGTGGTCTTTTGCTCTCCAGCGTCTTGGCAGACCAGGGTTCAGTCTGCCCAGACATGTGCCACCACACACTGTGCTTGGTCCCTGTGCTCTGCCCAAGGTCTGTCCCCGTCTCCCACTCCTTCCACAGCTCTGACACCAGCGACATCCGCAGCACCACAGCAACCGCTTGAGGTGCAACAAGGGCACATGAGTCATTTTCCTCCTAGCCAGCCCTGTCTGCTGTGCTCTGGCAGGAGTAGCACAGTGCTCTTGCTCCGTGTTTGTAAGCAACGCTCAGAGGTACAGGGCAGGGTACAGCTTTCTGCCTCTCTGACTTTAGGGCTTAGAGCAGTGCTTTGTACTCGGCAGGTCTTGCTGTCTGCTTGGCTGCACAGGCTTGCTGCTTTCCCCTTTTGCTTCCCCTGCTGTCCCCAACACATTAAAACCCCCTCCGGGCCAAGGAGGGGGTGGGTGCAGAGGGAGCAGGTGGGCTCGGGATGCACTGGGACTGGGGCTGGGAATTGCCCCAGGGTGCTGGTGGCAAGCATGTAAGTAGCTATCCTGCTCTGCAAACGCAGGACAGTTGGGAACAGGGGGTCTCAGGCAGCGAGGTGTCACTTACATGACCTGGGGCTGGGGCCACCACTGGGTCAGGGGGCAAACCACCCCAGCCGGCTCCTCTTGGGCTCCCATGGGGCCAGGGCATGGCTCACTGTGGAGCCAGAAATCACTCTCAAACCGACACCATACTTCCTGACCTTCTCAGGGACCTGGGCACAGCTCACCGAGATGCCTCTGGCCTCCAGAGTCCTCCCAGCGAGCTGTCCCCGCGGGACACCCGGGGCAGCCCTGCCCCCACTGCTGCTGACCCCGGCCCCTGCCCAGGCCTGCCTTCCCCGGGGCTGCGAGGCAGCGCTGGCTGCAGGGCAGCGGGCGTACCCCAGACTGTGGGACTCAGCCTAAATCATCCCGAGTCACGACCCCAGCAGCGTACGTCAGCCCTGTCACAGGGAGAGCCCACGGATGTCCCGCCTGGCTGAACAGGCGGGGGGGGGAAGGGGGGCTCCAGAAAATACCAAGTGCGTGCTTGGACTGCATCAAAGGTATTTATTTTGATTGTCCCTTGGCTATAACTTCCATCGTTCCCCTTTGTTTTATAGCTGCTCAAGTTTACTTACAGAATTAAGACAGATTTTGGAGGGAGGGGGAGGAAGGGGGTAGGAAGCCTTTGTTCTCCGGAGTGTGCTAAGTCTTACTTTTACATCATGTGGCCTGAGCGGCACCAACACACACACCCCCCCCCTCCGCCCCGACCGTATTTACTCTATCTCGAGTGAGTCCTTTGAAGGAGAGGGCAGAGGCGTCGTTAACCCTCTGCGTGCCTGCTGGGCCCTCCGCCGGCAGAGCCCGCCTCTGGCGGGGACGCGGCGGCTCCTGAATCACATGCCCGCGGGTGTCGCTTCGATGGGCGGCATAGGTACGCGTTCCCGTCCCCCCCGCCAAAATAAGCCCCACGGCGCCCGTCCCGCGGCCGGTCTCCGCGTCAGCCGTGCGCACCGGGGAGCAGGCGGCGGTGGGCCTCTCGGATAGAGCCCGGGGATACCCCCTTGATCACTAGCAGGCTAGCCTGCTTTACACGAGGTTGGAGATGCCTACAAACTCGAAACAGCTGCCGGGCTTTGCTCCGGCCTGCCTGCTAAAATACGCCGATCTCCTTTTAATCTGTTTCATATTCACAAATTAAGCACTTAGCCTAGGTAATAAATCATGAGGCAGTTTACGAGGCTAGCAGGAGACAAACAAGTGGAAAGGGAAAACAATCGCCTAAAAGTGCATTCAATGCAACTGGAAAGACTGCGCTCCGAAAAGCCAGCCAGCGCTCCCCTGGGCGGCTGCAGCACCCCGCGGCCCCGGCCGAGCCCCGGCGCCGGCGGGGGGACACCGAGCCGAGCCGGCAGCGCCCGCACTTGTCCGCGCCGCGGGGCTCCGGTCGCAACCCGGGTTCCCGCCTTTGTCTACCCGGGTACCGGCCGCCCGCACCGGCTCCACCTAGGAGAGACTCCCGCGGCAGCCGGCCTGGAATTAATGACTCGGGCTGGCGATAACCTCCCCTCGCACACCCACACCGGCTCGGCCTCGGCTGGAGCCGGGAGAGTGGGGGGGACCAGACGAGAAAGGGTTGCTGGAAGAAATTAAGTGCGGGCTCGCCTCACGCCGGAGCCGCTCGCAAACGCCCGCGGGGGACGTGGCGCTCCCCAGTGTCCCGGGGGAAGGCAGCCCGGAGAGGTGCCAGGGGCTCCGGAGCGCACATGCCTGCCCACTTCGCCCGGTGCCGCCGGGCGCGGTGTGTGTGCAGCTGGAAAGTAGCTCCTTGACTACCAGAGTTGCTTCCCGCACCCCTTTCAGGGATGTCCGGTAGAGGAGAGCACGCTGGCTGGCAAGGAACCCCACCAGGACACCCTCCTGCCCCTTGGGCCGCTGTCACGCTCAGCACGCGAAGGTGGGGCGCGGGCAGGACGGGGCCCCAAAGAGCAGGGCTCAGCCCCAGACCCTCGGCTCCTGCGGCGGGAGGGGGGAACCGGGAGACCTTCCAGAAGTGCCGGCCGGGCTCTGGTAGCGGGGGGCCAAAGCACTGCAGCCCGCAGCCCGGGACTCCCCGGCACCTTTCCGCGGAGGGTCTTCCCGGGAGATCCGCCAGCCAGCCCGGGGGACGCAGGCGAAGGCCCCAAGACAAAAGACTCGGCGCTAAGACCCTTCCTGGCAAAGGCGCAGCCTGCCGAAAGTATTTCAGCAGAGACTTTTCCCGCCCCCCCCCCTCCCCCGCCCCCGCCACCTCCCCCGGCGGAGCTCTGCGACGGGCCGGTGGCCCCGAGCCGTGGCAGCGGGGCTGCAGCCGGCTGCGGGAGGGGGAGCGCTCAGGGGAGGGGGTGTGGGGCTGGTTGGGGGGGGGAAGGTCGACAGCATCCCCCGGGAGGGGGAGGGGGGGGGGGGAGCGGTGATTTAAAGGGACTCCCGCGAACGGGAGCGACAACAGACCTGCGGCCGTCCGCCGAGTGAGATCTGCCGAGCTGCGGGTGCGAAGAGGCGCTGTCAGGGGCTATTTATCTCTCGCCGGAGCGGCGGCTCCGGGCCCCGCATCGCCCGCCGGTAACAATGGCAGCGGCCGGCGGCTCTCCACGCGCCTGGGCGGCGGAATGGATGGCGGAAGATGCCGCCGCTCTCCGCTCAGACGGGCTCGCTCATGCATCCCTCTTGGCCAGAGCCTCTCGCTACTGCCGCTCCGCCGAGAGCTCTGGCCCGCTCCCCTCCCACCCACCCCTCCCGCCCTTCCCCAATTTTCCATTTTCAGGACTTTGGCGCGGAGCCAGAAATGTCAGGAGGGGATGAAACTTGACACAGAGTTCTCAACCCAGAGCGATTTCCTCCCGCCTCACCCCCACCCCCCCTCCAACCTCTCCCGCCTCCGTCCCCAGCCCCTAAGTTAACTTGAAGATAGTTTGGCCATATTTCAGTTTGAAAAGAAGGGGAAATTGCAGGTCACTGGTGCGTGGTCGGGCCGGGTGTATTTTTTTAATTTAAAACGGTAGACACCGAGGCCTGAAAAGCATCTGCAGCCCGTGCACTCTTAACTGCTTCTCCCGGCCGCGGCGCGGTTAACCCCTGTGTGCCTCTGCCGCCGGCACCTCCTGACTGGAGGGACTTCGGCCCCGTCCGGGCAGCGAGCCCGGCGCGGAGCCCCGGAAAGGGGCCGGGACGGCGGATCGGAGCGCGGCACCAGCCCGGCTTCCCCCGCGCTTCGCTACCACACATCAGGGCCGGGTCGCACCCGCTGGCAGGATGAGGCCCCCGACGCGGAAGGGTGGCCAAGCGACAAGCAGCTCGTTGAGAGGAGCCGCCCTTCCCCCCTCTCCATCGTGCACACTCCCCCGTGCACCCCGCTTCCGCCGTCTCGGCCCGGGGCGGTACCCCCCGCGGAGCCCCCGCAGCGTCGGCGGGGCAGCGCCGGGGACCCAGTCACTAGGAGGGATGCTCGGTTGCTCCCTCCTCCCCCGTCCTGGCCCCCTGGGTCCGGGACCCCCTCCCTCCCTCCCTCCCCCCCCCCTTCCCCCCGCCGCAGGGCTGCCCTCGCCCCCGGCCAGCTGGGCGTGCTGATAAGGGCGGGCGGAGGGGATGGAGCCGCGGTGCGGGAGGGAAAGCTCCCGAAACGAGGAGCGCAGGGAGCGGAGCCCGAGCTAACTCCGGGGAGGATGCCTCAGCACTTTCTCTATTATGCATTTCCAGCACAAGGAAAGCTAATTCCTCCGCTGAGGGCCTCAATCAGGCATTTATTTGACACTCATGATGCATGAACGGCTAAACACTAGTCTAAGCGGAGGATCAGCCGCTAGTTTATAGCTCGCGAGGTTTTTTTTGATGCAGGTGAATTATGTTGATCTCTGAAAGCCTCGTATTCCTGGGGGGGGGGTGGGGGGAGGAGGAGAGGAGGAGGGGGAGAAAACAAGAAGTGGGGGGAGGCGCAGGGGAGATGAGCTTTTTGAAGCTCTTCTCCCGCACATCCAGGAAACTCTCTGCCCGGGAGTTTTGGCTGGTACTTCTCCCCGTGTCCCTCACTTGAACCCCAGTCTTCCCTTGCTGTCCACACCCCCCACCGCACCCCTTTGCCCCCTCCGTGCTGCGTTCTCGCCCGGCTGAGCCCGGCACGCAGCCCAGGCGGGCCGGGCCGCGGGGCAAGGCCCCTCCACGCCACGACGGGGAAACGCTCCCCCGGGGGACGGAGGCGTAACATGGAGCAGGGACAGTCACGGAGAGGAGGCGGGGGGGAGAAGAGGAGGGGAGAAACCATATGGAGCAGGATGCAGGGAGGCGACGGGGAGCGAGCGAGCCGGCAGAGCCCAGGAAGGAGCGAGGAGCCTGAGGGCCACCGCGGCCCGGGATGGGGGTGACCCCGGTGGGGTCTACGGGGGCTGGGAGGCACGGGAGAAGACGGCCGGGCCCTGCTGCCCACGCTGCCGGGGTAGGCTGCTCTTTCTCCCCATCTCCCATGCGCTTTTCCCGGACACTGCCCTTTATTCCCGCCCCCCCCCCCCCCCGTGGAGAATTTATTTTAATTTTCTTTTCCCCTCCTGCTGGCCTCTTTCCAAGTGTTGTTCCAGGACCGAAAAAAAAATAACAATTAAGTAGAAGTCATGTCTTGTGACTTGCACAATCTCTCCTAACGCCTGAGTTCAATTTTACACAACATTTAATACAAATATTAAAAATCAATATATCAAGGGGGTTGTTAATGAAATGTTACAGTGAGCGTGTGTCACCAGATAGAATTTCGGTGGGAAACGTGTCTGATTTAGAAAAAGCTGAATGCGGTTGTATTCCTTATCCTCCTGTTAAAAACAAAAGATAAAGGTGTTCATTAAATCATATCAAATCGAATTAAACTCTATTGGCGGGTCCCTCCAGCAGAACAGAAGTCTGAAAAGCAGGGGATGGAAAATGAATCTCAATGCATCTCTTGACAACGGAACAGGAATCGGAACGCATTAAAAATAAATCAGAGCGCTGCTGTAGGTCACAACACAAGGATTAGACTGCACTGGAATAATGGGACGGGAGACAGAAAGGCAGAGACTACCCTGCAGGTACACCCCGGCACTAGAAGGGGAAACCACATTTTTTTTTAAGCGATAGGTCACACCAGGTCTGTAAGAGACAGCTTGTGCCCCTTTGCTTCTCCATCGCCCCTTCCCTGGCTCCCGGGACTGCAGTGCTCCCCAGCTCCTCGGTATGCTGCCAACTCAGCATTTTGCAGGCTAGTGGCTTTGCCTGCCCCCTCCTCCCCGCCCCTCCGCACTTCTCCCTTTCCCCCCCACCCTGGCTCGGTTGAGCTGCCCTCCGCCAGCCCGGCCTCTCGCACTATTCCGCTATTCCCCGTGACCCCTCTCAGCCCTTGCAGGAGTCCTTGGGAGACGTCTGCAGAGCGATCAGCCAAAAAGCTGGCAGCTGCCCCGGAGGCGAAAAGCGGGAGCGCCGCTGGCAGCCGCCACCGCCCTGCCCGGCGCCCGTCCCGGTCGCAGCCCCCGTTGTCTCCGCGCCCAGCTGCCAGCCCTGCGCTGGGTGGGGGAAGGGCCGGGGGACCGACGATATGGGACCGAAGGGGCTCTGCCGCGGTGTGTCCGGGAGATGACGGTGATGATGGAGCAGAGCTGGGAGCCCAGATCGCGGACCCATGGTACATTGGGGCGCGCGGTTCGACCCTGCTCCTCCTTTGGCGTGGCGGGGCCCCAGCCCGGGCCGTGCTCGGGTAGGAGCCGAGGGCAGAGGCGAAACGTGCTCCCTCGGCCGCCGCTGCGCCAGGAAAGGGCTGTGACCGCCGGGGTGGGAATTGCCGGCCTCTCCCCGAGCTCCCGTCCAGCTTCGCCAGGCTTGGACTTCGCTCTCGGCTTTCCTGTCCCCGCTCCCTTCGTCCTCCTTCCCTGAGGGCACGCCAGGCCAATCTCTCCCTCCGCCTTCCCCTCCCCCTCGGGGGTGGCAGGGGTTCTCCGTGCCGGTATGTCGTTAGGTGCTAAAGAGACGTGTGTGCCCGCCGACCCTCCCCAGGCAGGGGAAGCTTGCCCAGGTGTGGGCCGCCTCCCGCCCCGCGTGGGCCTGCAGGGAACAAGCACTGCAAAGGGGCTCGGGAAGGGACCGGGGTGGGGGGGGCCTGTGTCTAGTCTCCCCCCTGGCTCCCATCCCGAGCGGCAGCAAGATACACGTGCCTCTGGGGAGACCGGGGGATCCGCGCTGCCTTGCCGCCTGCAGAGCCAGGAGCGAGCGAGGCAGCCGGGAGGCTGATGCGCGGCAGCCGGGAGAGCTCGGCACCGAGCCCGGAACGCGCGGCGAGAGCGGGAGTGCGGCGCCCCCGCGGTGCGGCCAGCGGGGCCGGCACCGCCGAGCCCCGCCGACCGAGAGGGAGCCCCGCGGGCAATACTGGAAACCCTCTGGCAGACGCCGTCCTGCCGCTTCGCCACGGGGCTGCTCCGCTCCCCCTCCCTCCATCTCTCCCTCCCTGCCTCCCCGGGGCCGCCTGTGCGGCACGGCAGCGGTTAGGCGGTGCTGCAGCTCCGGAGCGCGATAAACAAGGGCGGCCAGCTGCCCTCCGCCCTCTGCCAGCCCGGCAGCACCGCTCCCAGTAGCTCAGGGAGGTTGATTAACCGCGGTCCGCTCCGATCCCGGGGCCGCGGGAAGCCGGCGCGCCGCCCCCGGAGCCGCGGAGCGAGGTGGGGGGCCGGGTGCGAGGGGGGAGGGAGGGGGGGTTGGGGGTGCCAGGAGATGCTCGCCGCCGCGGCTTCGTGCGCGGCAGCATGATCGCTCCGCGGACCGTGCCGCGGGCTCCTCCCGCCGGGAGCGCAACTTCTGCTCCGACCTGAAGTCTCAGCTCCTCTGTTTGTTTATTTCCCCGGCCGCGATGGCCGGCTGCCAAGCACGCCGACCTTGCCTATTAAAAACCCATTTTTCTTGCCCTGCGCGGAGCAGCAGTTTGCTCGCCGCGCTCCCTTGTTCCGTTAAAATAAAGCGCTGCGAAGTCTGCTCGGGGGTGCCGAGGCGGGGGGATGATGGTGGCGGCGAGAGGTGGCCGCCTCACGCGTCCCGCCCGGGGCCGGTGCGGTCTCCTGGGGAGCCTCCCGGCGTAACCCGGTCCCGCGCCGGTCGCCGCCGTGCCCCGGGATCGCGGCGGGGCGGAGTGACCGCCCTGGATCCTCGGCCAAGCCATTTCCTGCCCTCTGGAGCCGCGGCCCCTCTCCGGCGGCCAAGCGGTAGCTGGGTCTGGCTAGGGGACGGCGGGCAGCGGGACCGGGCGGAGAGGCGGCGGGCTGGAAAAATCAACACGCGGCGGCGGTGGCGGAGGGCAGCGGCTGATCCCATTAGCCGCGCCGAGCCAGAGCCCGGCTGAGCCGGAACAGCGGGGTCACCGCTGCCCGGGGCGGCCCGGGCCGCGGGCCGGAGCGGCGTGAGGGAGACGCCCGCCCCCCTCCCTCTCCCGCCCCCCCTTCCTCCCCGGTATTCGCTCCGGGGGCCCCTCGCCCTTATCGGCCGCGTCAGCCGAGAAGGGCGGCGGAGGCGACGTGGCTGCCCACCCCCGGGGGCGGGGGCCCGACGGCTTTGTGCCGCTGGGCGCGGGGGGCCGCTTCTTCTCGCCGCTTTGTTCGGCGGTGGCGTCGCCCGCCGGGATGCACTCCGGTCAGCCCGCCCCAGCCGGGCCCCGGCTCGCTGCTCCCTCACCCTCGGTACTGCCCCTCTGCTCCGAGCCTCCTCCAGCACCCGAGGGCGGCCTCTCTCCCCTTCTTCTCTAGGATGATCTAAAAGTCGTCCGGAGCAAGCTGCTTTTACAGCAGATAGAACAATAAAGTATATTGAAATAAGTCTGCGGTTGGTGAGTTTCCAGCGATACTTAATGGCACTCGCGGTAAACAGTCCCTCTCTGTGCTAGCGGGGAAAATCATCCAGACACAAGCACATTCCACCCTCTTTAGGGCTCCCTGGCTGTTATTATAGTTATTGCATTACTCTGGTGTAAGCCTTTTGTAACTAAGCTTCTATAAAGCCCCGCTTACAAGCACCCTGATTAGAATTTTCCTTGCCAGTAACCAAAGGCCACCCGCTTTCCAGTGCCATACAGAGGGAGCCGTCAACAGCCACCCCTCTGAATGTACGCTTTGTTCCTGGCAACAAGGAAACGAGTGGGCTTCTATTGGGGAGAATGCAACCCTTCTTTTAAATATCACACAGCGAGAGCTGATGGGGCACCGGGCTTCGGAGGGGCCGCGATGGAGGGAGGGAGAGACGCGGCGGGGTCACGGGAGCGCGGAGTGGCCGAGCCCTAATGCTACCCACGGAACGGCTGCCACTCAGCCGACGGCCGGAGGATGATCGCGCTGATCCCTGGCTCAGGGGCGGGCGGGGACGGAGACGGGGCCTGACTGGAGAAGAAAAGGAGGACGCCGGATAATGGTTTCCCAGCGGCGCACACCGTATCCCGGCGTCCCCCTCCCCAGGCACGGAGCGGCCAGAGGGTCACAGGCCCGGGGGGCACCCAGGCGCAAGGGGACGGACGCAACCGGCATCCCCTCTACCCCCACCCTCCCACCCCCATCTCGCCGCTCCTCTGGGGACGCTCGGTGCCCTGGGAAAGCAAACGCCGGGTGGGTTAGGACATCGCCGTTTCTGCAAAGACGGCTTGGCTGCCCGGCACCCCCCCCCCGTCTCCAAGGGCGAGGAGTCCCCGGGCGGAGGAGAAGGAGCCCAGTTTCCCAGGGGCGCTCCGCCGGGACCGCTGCAGCCCGAGCCGCTGCGCAGGCGGCGAGCGGGCGGGCAGCCGGCCGGCCTCCCCCCACGGAGGGCTCCGTAGCCAGCCCAGCTATTGTGAGCGCCCGAGAGCCCGTCTCGCCGGGTGTAAGCAATTACTGTGATATGTCCAACACGTATGTTGGTGACATTACCAGGGAGGCGAAGGCTTGGCGCTCAGAGGGCCGAAGTGCTGGGCTTTCACTTTCATTCAGGATGTGTGTAACACAGAGTCTTTTCTCAGCTCGCCTGATTTTTAACTTCCTCTAAACCTCTCTCTCTTTTTTTTTTTCCTTCTTTCTTTGCTCGGAGAGCGGCAACGAGAGACCGAGAGGAAACACGCTGCTGCTGTGCAAAATGTGGACCATGTGTGGGAACTATTCACTCAGAGTGCAACTGCAGGCACCAGGCGAGGGGCTGGCAAAGCTGAGGGGGGGGGGGAGTGGGGGGGTTGGGGGGTGGAGAGAAAGGCTACGTCTCTGTCGTGCTTATTTTTGCTTTTTTTCCTTTTTTTCTCATCTTCCCTAAAGCCAAACCACGTCGCTGTGTGTGTAACGGTGCGTTTTACTGACTTCTCGCTGGGCGCGTGTTGGGTTGTTTTTTTGTTGGTTTTGTTTTTGGTTTTTTTTTTTTTGTTCTTTCTTCTTCTTTCCAGTCCAAGGCTTTCGCGATCTGCTTTTGTGTTCACCCACCTCAAGCCTCTGTGGGCAAAGGGTTAAATCTTCGGAGCCCTGCAAGGAAGCGGCTGAGTTTCAACAACAACAACAACAAAAGAAAAAAAAGAAAAAAGAGAAAGAGAAAAAATAGGGGGAGAAGAAAGCGTGAAGAAGTGGGCAGAGGGGGCTCCAGGGTCCCCTGATCGTCCCTTTGGCTGCTGTAGAATAATAAAAATAATTAATAACAATAATAATCCCCAGCCTTTCTTTTCTATTTGGCTGCATCAGGAAGTGCCTCTGGCCTTGAAGCTCCCTATTACCTCTCTTCCTCCCCCCCTCGTCCTTTCCTTGGGAAGTGAGAAGAAAAAGGTCTGCAGCTGACAAATATTATCCATCCTTTTCATCGATCGGAGCATATACAGATGTGATAGCTTGATGTACACTGCAAACCGGCTGATCCATCGCTTTCTCCCTCTCTCGCTGGCTCTGGTTCGGCCCCCTCCTCCTCCTCCCCCTTTGTTCTCCCCCCCCCCCCCCGCCTTTCCCTCTCTTTAAATAGATTTCAAGGCGCTGCCTGTTGGAGAGCAGCTCTCCAGAGAGAGCGAGCTATTGCTTCCCTGCCGATAGCCTCCCCCCTTCTCCGGTTTCCAAACAGAAAACAATCCCCGGCCAGAGGAACCTGTGCTGGGGCTGCAGGAAGGAGTTAAACCGGCCGCGAAGAGCGAGATAAGGAGGCAGTTCGCTGCACCATCTCTTTAGAGCCCCGTGTAAAAAAAAAAAAATCAGAAAAAGGAAAAAAAAAGCGCAAATCGGGGCTCCCCGATTGTGCGTCGTGCACAATCGCTTTCGGGAAGACGCAGTTTGTCCTGGGCCAGCGCTCGACCTGGGTCCCAGGCCCAGCGGGAGCTGCCCCGAGCCCCGGGGCCGGCCGGCGCGGCTCGGCGCTGGCGGGCGGCTGAGAGGCGGCTGGCGGCGCGGAGCGAAAGGGTTAAGCCTCCCCTCCACCGCCCTCCTCTCTCACCAGAGAATAAGCGCTCGCACGAAGCGTTTCTGGGGAGGCAGGCTGCGAGCAGGCCTTTCGCCGTGGATCCATGGCTACCTCGCTGTCTGTCACTGAAATGATGACCCTCCCCTGGTGCCCCGTGCGGTCAGCAAGGACTGTTAACAGGCACTTGCAATCAGTTTTTCGAAAGGTTAGCCAAGGTCCCCGGCTCTTGCAGACGGGAGGCATTACGAAACCACCTTTGTATCTGCATACACTTACATAAAAAAAAAAAAAAAAAAAAGGAAAAAAGGTGAGGAGGAGGCGAAGGAGAGAGCAGCAGCACTCCCCGAGCGGGGAACGAGCCGGGGCGGCGGGCTGGGGACTCTCCAGGGGCAGGCGTGGGGACCGCCGCAGGCATGGGGACCTCCACGGACATCTCCCTCCGCGGAGGTACCGCGGAGGTACCCGCGCCGCCCGGCAGGCAGCTTGTCCGCGGAAGAGGTGGGATGGCCCTCGCTTCCCCCAGCCCTGCCCGGTGCTCGCCCGGTGCTGGAGAGAGAGCCAGCCGGCGGCGGGGCTGCCGAGGCGAAAATGGAGTGGGAGGAGGGAAAAGTGCTACCCGGAGAGCTGTTGTGACAGATGCTAAGCTTTGCCCTACGCGTGCTGATGAGAGAAGGAGTTAAAAGAAAGCTGCTTTTTCGATCGAGCTTCTTCCCCGAGCGTCGGAAGGAGCGGCTTGCTAGAAAGCCGTCCATCAGCAACCAGTCCAACCTGCCCGTGATAATATGCGATCAACACCAAATCACCCCCGCTAGGCACGATCCATCATCGCTACGATGCAATGGGCCCTTGTATGGATGTGTCTACACGGGGGGCGGGCGGGGAGAGAAGGGGAGGGAGCGGAAAAAGAGAGAGGGCGAGCGTGTGTGGATGTGTGTAAGGCGGGCGGGGGGGGGGGGGGGGGAGAGGAAGCATCATCCACCGGAATGGGAATCGCCGCCTCCCCCAGCTCTCAGCGAGCGGAGCTGCCCGAGCCAGCGGAGCCGAAAGTTGCTGGGCCGGGGCTGAGCGGGGAGCCTGGCACACGGCCTCGCCACCGCCTCCGACTGACATCAGCCTCCCCTCCTCCCCCTCCTCGCTCCTCCTGGGCAAGCTTGACTGGCGTAAAATTAATAATTAATAGGGTGAAATTGATTAAAGGGCTGGGCGCGCGATGGGGGCGCTCGGAGAGCCCTTCCCCTTCCCGGCTGCTCCGCATCCGCCTCCCCGCCGGCAGCGGCCGGGCAGCGGGGACTGGCCGCCGCCGCCGAGCCGGGGGAGCTCCGGGGCAGCCCAGCCCGAGCAGGAAGGAAAAGGGCGGCGGGGACCGGGGAGGGGAGGAAGGCGTCGGCTGCAGCAGCAAACCCCGCTGGGTGGCTGACTGTAACCGAGATCGGCCGCGCTAGCAGCAGCGTCGGCGGCGGCAGCAGGCGGGGGCTGGCCCCGGGGCTGGCTCGGCTCGGCGCAGCTGGGTGTGTGTGTGCGTGTGTGTGTACAAAGCCGGGTCCCGGGAGCTGCCTGAGGGCGGTGCTCCGCATCACAAGGCCAGCCTCTCTCCCCCCGCCCCCCCCCCCCCCCGTATTTTCCCTACCGCGATCAGTCTCTGCCACGGAGGGAATGGGGAACCGCAGGGGACGCGGCGGGGCCAGCGCACGCCTCAGCCTCCAGCCCCGCGGAGGTGGAAAAGGGTTAAACGTTGACGGGGGGGCGGGGGAGGGAAGGACGTGGGATGGGGAGCGAGCGGAGGGTGGGGGGCTGCCGAGCAGCACAGCACTGAGCGCAGGGAAACCACAGCGCACCTGGGCTCGGCTCGGGAGCCGGAACGAGCCGCCGCCTCCGCCTCCCTCCTCCCTCTTTCCCTCCCTCCCGCCCTTCCTCCAGCTCGGTGCCTGCCTGGCCCGTATCGCGGCTCTATCTCTGCAGCAGCGGGAGCTCAGCTCCTCTGTTCCTATCAGCTGCTCCCTCTAACCCCAGTGACCCAGATAAGCGCGGCGGCCTCCCCTCCCACCCTCGCCTGCTAGCGTGCCGGAGGCCCCGGCCCGGCTTCCCACCCCGCCGCCTCTCGCTGCTTCCTCGGGGGCTGCGGGACCGCCTCCGGCCCGGTTCGCCTCCCGCAGCCCCAGTGGGGCTCCTTGCGGCCCCGGTCCCGACCCCCGGCGGGGGCAACAAACCTGGCCCTGCTCCTGCCCCCTCGCTGGCCTCTTTCCCCTTGGCTGGGGCTGTTCCACTCCCCCCCCCCCCCTCGGTGCCCATTTCTAACAGCTTAGGGTCATTGTTTGCCTGCGCTGCGCCAGCTCGCCGTCAAAATAATAATTAAAAGCAAAACAAACACCCCGATCCGGTCTTTCCTGGGCACGCGGGTCAGAGCCACCGCAGACCAAGTGTTGTTATTCCCGAGCTGGAAATAGCCCTGGCTCCGCCCTGGACAATCGCCTGTCAGAGGCCTCTTCTCTCCCCTCCCCGGAGGCCCTTCCCTGCCCTGCTTTATTTACTTTTGAAGTGTCTGGATTGATGGAGAACTGCGGACGGCACTTTCTTCCCCCAGCTCCCTCCTGCACCAGGGCTCCGCTGGAGCCTCTTACCGCACCCGGCGCTCCGCGCCAGCTCCGCATGACCCAAGATAACCCGGCCCCGGGGAGGCCGGGGCGAGCGGGGGAGGGCGCTTAACCAAACCAAACAGATCGATCTGTCCCTAGCCGGGGCCGCGGGAGCCCGGGCACTGTGCGTGTGTGTGTATGCGTGTGAGGGGAGATCGGTCGGAGGTGCCCCTTGCAGAGGTGCCCGGCCCGCCCGGGGAGAGGACGGAGGGAGCAGCGGTCCCCTCTGCCCCGGAGCAGCCCGGCCCGCCCCCGCTCGCCCGCCGTGGGGGGGAGGAGGGGGGCGGAAGGGAGATCGTGGCTGGGCCCGTAACGACACAAGGGATAAACACCAAAGTTATCACCAGCCGTGACCAAAATAAATGCCTGTGATAAAAAAGCACTGACAGGATGATCCATTACGCGGGTGTCACTGCCTACAACGAGGTTCAATCAGATACGCCGGTTGCCGTGGACAACGGGGGAAGCGGCGGTACCGGGCTGACGACTTTTCTGGAGAGGCGGGTGGTGGTTGCCATCAGGGAGGTGACATGGTGCGATCTGCACGAGGGTGGCCCGGCGTCGCGGGAAGGGACAGACTGCGGCGGTCCCCCGGCCGTTTCTCCCGTGACCGCTGCTCGCCTGGGGCACGACCCCAAGCCACTGACACATCTTTGGGGAGAGAAGCCTCCTTCCCACTGGTGGCCCCGGGGCCGTGCGCCTTGTGCTTGAGGGAGCACGGCCCCCGTGGGGTACATCTACAGCTCATGTCGTCGTGGTGTCGTGTGTGTGTGTGTGTCCCGGTGCAGTGCGGGGAGCGCGGCTCGGCTCCCTGCTCCCCCGGCGCCCCGCGTCCCTCCGCAGCTCGGCAGTGGAAATCAATGAGCGTTTGTTCCGTGCAGCGCGACCGTCTTCAGAGCGATGCCCTGTTATTAGCGGAGAAAGAGGAAGGGGGAGGGAAGAAAGGCTCTCTGCGGGCTCGGCGCTGCACGTTCTCGCCTCCGGCGGTACCGCCTGCAGGTGCCGGAGCGGGGGCAGCGAGGGCTGGGCTGGCTGGCAGCGCCGCCGGGGAGAGCCGTACCCCGGGGCGTCGGGCTAATCGCATGGCAGGTCAGCTCGGCGGGACGCCCGAGCCCCGGGCGGTGCGATTAATGAAGGCTCAGAGGCAGCGGGGACGGGCTGCGGGCCAATCTCCCTACTGCCACATTCCTCTGGACCGGGCCGGACCGGGACTCGTCCCTCCCAGGGGAGGGGGTTGTGGCAGCTGGGACAAGGTTCCCTAGTCAGGAAAGGAAGCGGCCCCTTCCCACCCCGCTCCCCGGGCCCAAGCAATCTTTGGGAACGACCGTGTCCGAGGTGGGAGGCGGCGGGGCACCGTCCGCCCGCAAGGGGAGGAACGATGCTGCGGTTGTCCCCGACGGTGCCCCGGTGCGTGACACGCCAGCCCCGCGCCTCTCTGGGGTGAGAAACTTCCCGGCTGATAGCGACGGGTGGCTGCGCCGCAGCAACGCATCCTCCAGTGCCGAGCTCCCCCATGAGCGTAAACGCATCCCCCCCCACCGCCGCCGCCCCCTTCCCGTCAAGATTTAATGCTTTTCATGTTCTTCGGCAACTGCGTTTCCACAGAGAAACCCCGGCGCGCTCCCAGCTCGGCGGCTCAGCTGTATTGTGGCGAGCTCAGGCACAGCCGGAGTGAATCCATTACGCCTCGATCCTACAATACAGGTTTATGCGGATACCCTCTGATTTACATTTAAAACAGCGCACGGGCATGGTCTGCTAGCCTGAAAAGAAAACACAGCCATGTAACTTCAAATGACCTTCAAAGCAGTGCAATTAACTCTCGTAATTATCAGTACACGCCTTTTAGAAAAAGACACAGGTGCTTGCCTCGGTGCTGTTCCACCTGGTTAAGCAGCCTCGTCCTACGAGGGAATAACAACCCCCCCCCGACACCCCCCCCCCACCTTTGCAATCCCCAAATCTGGGACTCGTTCCGCAGTTCCTACATTTCGAAATCTCCCTTCATCCTCCCCTTCCCCCGCCCGCCGCCCGGGCTGAGGGACAGCTTGCTCAGCGCGGCGAGGCTTTGTCACACTGCCACACACACACAGCACCACGTCGCTGGCTGGTGCCGGCGGCGGGCGGCGTGTTTGCTTTCCCCGGCTCCCACAAAGCGCTCCCCTCCCGCCGGCCCCCGGACCGCAGGCCACGCAGAGACCAAATTTAGGTTAATAGGATGGGCTTTGATCCGTGGTCCCCTTCGCCCTCCCCTCACCCCGAACGACATCGATCCGCTGCATTTACTCCCGCGCCGATCGCGCCCCCCCCTCACCGCCCCCCCCCTCCCGGAGCTCCCGCAGTCACGCTCTGAGCGACGGGAGAGCAGCATAAATAAATATTCCCGAAATACCCAGCCGGTGGCGACACCCGGCCCCGGAGGTGCGCACGAGTGGCCAGTCCCCAGCGGCTGAATGTGCATTGTCATGATGGCTCCCACGGCCCGCGGGCAGCACCGGGGGTGGCACCGGGGGCGACGGGGACGCGGGCAGCTCGGGGTGGGGGGAAGGGGGGTGGGGGGGAGGGGAAGTATATGTGTGTGTGTGTGTGTGTGTGTGTGTGTGTGTGCGCGTGTGCGCTGCTGGCCCCGCAGGAACCGCTGCCCCCCCCCCGGCTCCCCTCTTTTGCACACACACACACACGCACATGCACGCACACACAAAATAAATAAATAACGAGGCGGCTGGAGCCATCTGGGGTTGGATGGCTTCTCATCTCATTACAGAGCATTAGGAGAAACAGGCAAATATACAGCTATTAAAATTAATCGCCTCGCGCTGTCAGCTGAACATAATGGAAATTATTTATAGGCTGCCTACGATGCCTTTCTCGTCACGGAGGCTCGGTGCGGAGAGGCACACTCGCGGCTCCCAGCACGGAGAGGCGTGCGGAGCTGGGCTTGGGGCAATGGGCTCAGCTCGACCCGGCCCCGGACAGCGAAGTTTGGGGGCTCGGGGCGGTGAGGGAGGGGAAAAGGAAAAAGCAAGCGGCGGAGGCGCCGCGTTTAGCGAGCCGGATTGCTTATTTTCGGGTGACTGGAGGGGAAGCAGCTGAGGCACAAACAGGGCAAACCGCGACGCTGGGGGCCTCCCCGGGCTGCTCTGGCGGAGCGTCCCCGGGGCGGTGCGAGGCAGGGTTGGGGGCAACGGGCCGGTTCCCCCAGAAAGAAACCTTCCCTGAGGCCACCGTGGGATGCGGCGAATCACGCCGTGGGAGGGGGGCGATGCGCTTCCCGAGAGATCTGCCCGCAGGTCTCCGCTTCCAGATGAAATGCTAATTATCAGCCCTTCCGCTTCTGCCTCTGGAGCGGGCTTTCGGAGCTCTTCGCTTCTGCACAGGGGCGAGCCGGGGGGGGTCCCTTCCGCTTGGAGAAAAAAATCCCCCTAAACGTATTCTCGGCTACGCCAAGCAGAGCTGGCCTATTCTTCTGACCGGGAAAGACAGCGAGCGTGTTTGGGAAGCGGTGAAGCTCTGCCCATACATTTACCCGTTCCGCCTTGGGCTCTTTTGGCCGAGAGCCGCCCCCGGCTCGGCTGGGGCGGGCTACCTTTTCCCCCCACCCCCCGCAGCTGTGGGGCTTGCCGCGGTGCTCCGCTGCCGTGAGGACCGAAAGCCTGCTCCGCAGGGGCCAGGAGGGTTACGGCTGCCACAGGCAACGGGAGCCACCGAAGAAGCCCGGGTGGCTGTGGTGGGAGGGGGTTGGTGGGGCGACGTGCGAGGAAGCCCGAGGGAGAGGCTGGAAGCTCAGCTCCGACAGGCTTGAGAGGTTAATAAATACACCCGTCCCCTCTCCCCAGCCCGCCTGAGGCTAAGACTCGCAGCTCAGCGGGTAATTGACAGTCTCAATCCAAAATTGAAACATGTGTTAACAACAACGCCACGCATCCTAGGAGCTACCCGGGAGATCGCCACCTCACGGTCTTTATATATTATTTGAATCCACCGGAGGAAAGTGTCACGAGGTTTTCAGAGCACGTTTCACCCCTACCTGTAAATCAGCTCTTATCGCTGCTGGCTGCTCAGACAGAGCCAGCCTCTGCTTTATAGCACCGGAGGAGGAGAGCCATTGCTCCCTCGCAGCGCCGCTCCCGTGCCGCCTCCAGGCGAAGCCCGCCGGCAGCCCCCGCCCGACCCGGCCGCTTCTCTAGGGGCCCTCGTCACTCTCTATCCCGCCCCCCCCCCGCCCCGCCATAGCGTGAGCCTAGCTCCAGGGCAGCGCGGGCTCCCCAGTCTCCGGCAGCGGACGATCCGGGACCCGGACGCCGCCGGGGCTGCGCGGCTCCTCGGCGCTCCCGCACGGCCCTGCCTGCGCGGTGTGGCGGCGGGGACGTGGCTCTCGGGCAGCGCGGGCGCCGCACGCACTGCATCTGCCCTCCCCCCGCTGTCAGGGCAAGCAGGACTCGTGTCCGGGTCCCCCACTTCCCGTAATTCCTTCGGGCAAGAGGTGGTGAGGGTCTCCCAACCCCAAGTGGGAACCAGTGCCCACGCTCGCATATCGTCTTTCCTGTGGATGAACCCGTGTTTGTGGGGTCCAGCGGAGCGGGAGCATCCCCTGGCGCTGAAGGCCTTTCTCGCGGCAGTGCTCCAACATCTACATTGGGATCACCACCTCCCTCAGGAGCAGGGAAGCTAAGGATCCCCCACCCCAAAACCCCTTTACCAGAAACCCCTTTAAAGGGCCTATGCTGTCCCCGGCAGGAGGGATCAGGCCAGGGCAGGGAAAGAGCAAACTTGTGCCGAAGTGGTTGGACGTGCAGAGGCAGGACAACACTGGCACGGTTCCCCGGGAAGGGCAGGTCTCCAGGGCCTCCCACCGCCAGCTCCATCCCTTCCCCCCGCCGTTTGCCATCGTGCGCCGTTTTCACACCGTGCGAGGAGCAGCCTGCCTCCTCCGCGTCTCCCCCTGCCCCCGTAGCCCGATCCCGCTGGGGAGAGCTGGTGTCTGCGAGCCCTGCGCGGAGGTCGCTACCAGTGGAACAGGCTGATGGAAAATCCCAGTTCTTGCCGCACATAAACAAGGTGGGGACGGGCAGAGCGGCCCTCAGCGCTACGCGGGAGGGGAAGGGAGTGGGGTCCCTCCTCCATGGCCCGCTGCCCGCCCAGCTCTTGCCCCAGGAGCTCCCTCCCCCGGCGGGCGTCGGCCGTGCTCCAGTGCGCGGAGGCAGAGGGGCCCGGGGGCTCCGTCCGGCGAAGGGACGGGGCCGTCGGCGGGAAGTGGCCTCCGCGGGCGGTCCCGGGAGCAGGGACCTCCCGGGCAGGGTGCCGTGGGCACGGCAGTGGGGCAGCGTCCTCGGCCCCGTGGCGCGCCCGCTCCCCGACTCCCCCCCCCCCTTTCCCCCCCCCTCAATATTCGGCAGTTCTCGCCCACGCGCGCACGCACGCTGAGTCACGCGGGCACGCCGCCTGTCGCGCGCCGTGTCACGCACCCGCTCCGTGCGGGGCACACGCGGCCGCTTCCCGCGCGCGCCGCGTCGCACGCGCGGCTCATCCCCACGCACGCTCCTCGCGGCCTCTCTCGCACGGGCGCTACCCCCGTCCCCCCCCGAGAGGAAACACCCCCCCCCCCCCCGCCCCACAACTCTCACCCACTCGCTGCCTCGCTCAGCCGGGACACACGCCGAGGAGGCGGCTACGCGTTCCCCTCTCTTCTCACGCCCGGGGTCGGCCACGCACGCACTCACGCTGACCCGCACCCGCGGGATTTCCCACGCGGGCACACGCGCCGGCAGCACGCTCCCGATCCCCCACGCGCATCGTCTCGCAAGGCAGCAGCCGCCGCTTCCACACGCCGAGCCGCACGCCGTTCCCGGCTGTTCACCGGGCACGTCGCCACTCGCATACGCGTACACACCCCCCACAAGCCCTGTCACCCCCCCGCCCCGGCCTCCGGAGCTCACGCACGGGACGACCCCAGCACCGTCCCCGGACGGCCGCATGCGTGCGCGCTTGCGGGAAACCCGAGGACCTTCCCTGCGGCCCCTTTGGCACAGCGCTCCGCCGCCACCGCCGGGCCAGCTGCACGGCCCCGCTCCGGAACAGCTTGTGTTTGTTCCCATCAAACGGCCGGGCGGGGGGAGGAAGGGTCAGGCGGCCCCTGTCGTGCATCCCGGGGCGTGGGGCACCGTAGGGCGTGGAGCCCGAAGGACACGGGGGGGGCGGCGGGGTCTCCACCTGCCGACGGGTGTCCTCGACCCCGGAACATCCCCACCTCCTTTTCCTCCTTCCCTGCCACGGTTTATCCCCCCTCTCCATCCCTCCGTCCCAGGCCGGTGCTACGGCTGTACCCCGGCTCCCGGGGGGGTGGCCCCGGCGGAGGCAGCGCCGTGCGCTCGGCGGCTGCGATGTGCGTGCTGCCAGAGCCAGCAGGGGAAAGGCCAACAGCGCCCGAGGCGCGGGCAGAGGTAGCGGCTGATCTCTTGGCAGATCCGCGAGCGATTTGGCCGCCACAGCCGGGAGGCCGGCCCGGATTATTCATCATAGGCGTACGAACACAATCCCCCCCCCCCAAGCCCCCCCCCGCCAGCCCTGGATATTTTGTCCTGGCCGTGCAAACAATATTCAACTTGTATCCTCTTCCGTGAAGGCACGGGGAAGCCGGCGTCTGCCAGGAACAGGCTCCCGTGCAGCGCACGGCAGCGGGATCCTGTTTCCCTCGCAGCCGCCGAAGAGCGGCCGCTCCGCGGGAAGCGGGCGCTTTCCGCCCCCGCCCGGCGCGGCCCCCAGGCCCTGCCAGGCGTCGCCGGGGGAGTGGGAGGGATGCTGGGGGGAGCGATATGCGTGTGCGTGTGTGGTGTGTTGGCCGCCGCCCGGCTCCCGCCCGCAAGGCGAGGGCCCCCGGCGTGCAGCCGCTGCTTTGCAAACCGCACGATCGCAGCTCTCGGAGGGCGGCGCGGCGCTGGCAGCTGGCGCTGCTTGTCCGTGCCAAGCCGCGGCCACAGCGGGGCTCGGCGGCCTCGGGCGCAGCGCTCCGCTCGCCAGCCAAAGCCAAAATAAAAACCAGCTCCAGAAACGCCCCCGATGTTTGCCGGGCGCAGGTTTCCCCTTTTGCTCCCCGCAGCCTCTAGGGAAGGGCGGGTCTCTCCCCAGCGGGGAGCCGCCGGCGCCGCGGGGGGGGACGACGACGACACGACGACGGGGTGGGGGGTCGGATAAGCAAGTCTCTCCCGGGCCCCTTCGCCCACCCCGCTGCTGCGGCGGGCTCCCAGCGCGGCCGCGGAGCCGGGCTTCCCTCGCCCCCTGTTGGAAACCGCCGCGCAGTACGCAGCCGCGGCAGCGGGGGGGGGGGGGCCTCCCCTACACATTCCCCCCCCCCGCCTCTTTCCCGCTTCGACCCGGCTGCCGCCTCCGAGCGCAGGAAACGTCCCCGCCGTGCTCAGCAGGAACGCCACGGCCCGAGCGGGGCCTGTGGGCCGCGGGCGTCTTTTCCTTTCCCGTCCTCTTCCTTCCCTCTTTCCATCCCTTCCCTTCCCTTTTCCCCTTCCCCGGCTCCCCCTCGGGGGCCGCTCCGAGAGCGCACTCGGGGCCGAATGCATCTCGTTCTTAAATCAAACCAGGATACTTAGAGCTTAACTCCAGGGTTATTTTCGTCCTAGACGAAAGGCTCTCGCTACTTATTCGGGGAGCTATTTAAATACCTCCGCCGACCTCCCCTCGAGGTTACGCGAACGTTTGCCTCTGGGGAATTTCACAAGGCTATTCGGTACAGTCGCCTCGGCTCACCAGGACACGCCGCGGGAGCCGGGGAGCATCGCCGAGGGCGGGTAGGGGAGGGAGGGAGAGAGGGGGAGAATGTGTTTTGTGGCGCCGAAGGGAAAAGCCCTCTTTTCAGCCGGGGAATCGCGGTGCTTCACACTCACTTCGTGGTTTATTACTACAGGAGGAATCTGTTTATAGTCAAACAGTATTACATTGGGCCGTATCGATTTTCCAGCAGTACTCCCCACCGATTTAATTGTTTTTAGGAATGTCAATTGCAGCTCTCATGTTCCCTGAATTCATCAGTGTTCAAATGATAAACCTCATCATCGCTCTAAATCATACGGCAATCTTCTCGTTACTTGCTGCTTGTGCCCCCCGCCGGCCCCCCCAGCTCCCCCCTTCTCCTCCCCAACCCGGATTGTACGTGGCTCGAGGTGTATAAAACTCCACGCAGAGCCCCAGCAGCGTGCTCCCTCCTCTCTCCGATTCATAGCCCCTCCGACCCAGCTTTTTTTTTAAGTCTTACTCTCTTGAAATGAAGAGTTACACCCCTAAATTAATCACGGTTCCTGGTTTCGGGTTCTACGACTCAAAATCCCCATTGCAGCGCAGAGGAGACGGAACGAGAAAAAAAACCCCCCAAAACCCAAACCCTAAAAAAAGACATCCCCCACCCCCCCCCAAACCCAACACCAAACCATCCCACACAGAGAAAGTCATCGTGTCCTCACAAAAAAAATCAATTAGGAGGAGAAAAAAACCAGCTGAAACTGCGGACAAGGCGCTGGAAACTCCGCGCTGTTGCTGCCCACGGCTGCGCTGAGCCCCGCAGGCGAGAGCAGCTCCGCGCCTTGCCCGCCGCCCTGCCCTGCCCGGCCCTGCCCCCGCACCCGGTCCGCACGCCTCCCGGCGCGCACACGCGTGGGCAGCCGCCGCGGGTCCCCCGCCAGCCCTCGGCCAAGGTCACCGGGCTCCCAAGGGGCGCTCCGGTTGCTCAGGGGACGTCGGAGGGTACGGGGACGGCCGCGGTGTGACCTTCCCGCGGCAGGGACGGGCTCCCCGAGGGCCAGCGTGGCGTGGGGACCGTCCCGGGAGGGCCAGCCGTAGCTCGCGGTTCCCGCGGGGGGGGGGGGGGCGGGTCGCCGGCAGCCCCCGCGGGAGGGGGCGGGTGTCGCCGAGCGCCGCTTACCGCAGTTATTTCGGCAGCTTTTCCTGCTGCTGCTGCTGCTGCTGCTGCTGCTGCTGCGGCTGCTCGGGAACCACTTTTCCCCGTCACAACAAGCCCCGCGGGCAAGTTCAGCCCCAGCGGCGGTTTCCCTCGGCGGCAGCCTCTGGGCGGGCTCCTTCCCGAGTGCCCCAAATACTGCGGAGCACGTTAATGGCCGCGAGTTTAATATGTACACTACAAAGTTCGTCGCTATCGCTCGGGGCGGCTGCGGGGTGTGTGCGTGTCTGTGTGCGGAGGAAGGAGGGGTGTGGGGGATGTGGGGGGTGTAGATGCATGACTGGGCAGTGAGGTGGGAGATGCCAGGCTGGCTGCGACACCCATGGCGCCCGTACTTCGAGGGATCGGGGCTCAGCGGGCGACCCGAGGGCAGAGGGCAGCTTCTCCCCGCCGTGAGTTGGGGTTCCTCTAGGATGCTGAAGGCGACGGCAGGGATTTCCCTGAAGGCAAAGGATTACCCTGTAAACTCAGGGAGGACACCCCCCCCCCCCAATAAGATGTGGGGGCGGCGCTGCCCATTAACCCCCTTCTCAGAAGTTTCCGCACAGCGAGGGGCTGTGCAAGTACCCTAAAACATCCCCCGCACGTAACTCCGTGGGAAAGCCCAAGCTCCGCTCAGGAGCCCCAGGGCTTGACTTGATCCTGCTTGTGCTTTCTATCGTTTCCCCCGCGCTTCTCTTCTGGGGGAAGGGTAGGGAAAGCCTTGCTACCGGCCTCGCAGCACTCCGGGAGAGAGTTAGGGAGCAACTTGCGCCCCCGCGGTGTGTCAAGCGCGGTACCGGGGGGCAGAGGGGCATTTCGTACGTCGCTTCCCCCGGGGCCGGAGGTTGACGACCGAGGAAAGTCGCGATGAGCGACGGGCATCCTTCATCTTGCTCTGCTGTCTCCCGCGGGCAGCCCTCGGCTGCTGTTTATTTTGTTATCAAATCAATTAAGCTGCCGCTCTCGTATAAAACGGGGGCGGGAGGGGAAGGAGGGGGAGGAGGGGGGTTTGGAGTAGAATTGTGGCCACTCCTTTGACATCGTCTCACCAAAGCGAAGAGCTCCTCCTGTTGGAAAAATGTTTTCTTGCCGGATGGGATCACCCTGCTCCCCTCCCCCACCAGCACGCGAGAGATTTTATTATTTTATTCTGTGTTATGTAGCATTATGTTACACTATGCTACCGTTTTATTTTCCTTTATTTTATTTGATTTTACTTTTCTTTATCTGTCGGTGGTCCTTGCACCAGCAATCGTACCACCAGGCACCTGGTTCAGATGCTCTCGTGTGGTCCACTTCTCTATCATCATCACGTTTACCTCCACCATTGGGAAGGCTGGTCAAACACTGGCCCCAACTCGGTGAACCCTTCCTGTGTTGTGCACAGGGCCCCAGTAACACCAAAGGTGCCCTGACAATGCCTGGCACACTGCAAATGCAGGATTTCTTGGCTTGATCCAAAGTTCCCTGGGATCTGCAGAAATCAGTAGCCTGGAAAGATTCACACTGGCCCTCAGGGGCTGTCAAATCTGTTCTGACGTGGGGCAATCTCTAACCTGTGCCTTACTAAGTTCATGTCCAGGATTATTTTAAAGGGGTTTTTGTGGTTTGTTTTTTTTTTTTTAAAAACCAACAGTTTCTGTTAAATGAGCTAAGCTGAACTGGGTAGCCAGTATAATCACAACTGGTGTCTTTTGGAGCAGCCTTGGTGGAAAAGCCAAGTATTTGATGAGCAAGGAGATTCTCTTGGAGCCTTGTGATTTGCTGGGAAGCGCTTCTCTGATTGCAGTTTCTGGCTGGAAACACTGATTTGGCTGCCAAAGGAAAGCGCCTGGCCGGCCCGCCTTGCGAAGAGCGGGGCTGCTGGGTTTCGAGCAGGGTCTTTTGCTCCTTCTGTTCAAATGAGCTCTGCTCCTCACCGCTCTGTTTGCTGCCTGCGATTTAAGGGCATGCCCTATTAAATAGTGATCTATCATATAATTTGGTTCTGTTATGGTAGTGCAGAGAGGATCATGATCTCCCCAGTCACAGAAGGCTGCGGGTGGAAGATGCTGTACTAGCCCATTTTGCTCTCTCCTAGCTGATGTGATCTCATCAGGGGGACTGAGCCTTGTGACTGGGCTGCTTCGATCCCACAGTATATTGCAAGACACACCTAGGCTTCTCTTCCTGTCCTGCCTTCCCACAAGGTAGAGGACTGCTTGCCCCAACAACCTCTCAGCTTTCTTTCACTCATTTGCTCCCAGGAAGCCACAGACATGGAGTATCTTGGGGATCCCTTCTGCTTTGGCATGCCACCAGGAGAAGGTAGAGTTGTATGGAGGGCACAGAGCTCCTGATGCTCTCTGCTTCTCAGGGAAGGTATCCTGCAACTCCGAGGAAGAGTGGAACTGAGGTGAAGGGAGTTTGGGGAAGGTGGAGGGGAAGTGGAGGTGCATTGCAGAGCAAGGCTAGATGGCAAGGCAGCTCCCAGCAGGTATTGCTCATGGCTGTATCGCACCAACTGGCACCTAGTCAGCACGGGTCATGCGCGTTTTGAACTGGGATACCACTGGGATCCCGATGCTCATTAGAGATGCTGACAGGAGGAGAAAAATGATCCCTCTCTCTCTCCCTCCCTCCCTCATGTTATAAGTACTCTGAAGAAAGAATTCGGTGCACTGGGTAGGCATCTTACAGGAGATGCTTTCAGAAATAGCCACCAACTATGAAAGCCTTTATTTCTGGGGCACTCAGCTACACTCTGTATGCAAAAGCAGGTGCACTTACAACCAGCAGCTACTTAAAAAAATTCCTATCTTAATTCTAGCTGGCCAAAACCAGATAAAAATGCTAAGACATGCAGGCTAGGTGCAATAGTGTTGGAGGATGGTGAAGACTATGAGCAGGATATCTTCAAGATATTTTCTTCTGCACAATTAATTTATCCATTTTACAATACTTTACCTTGGTACCTGTGCTAAGTACAGTTGATTTCTGTAGTTTAAGAAACCACTGTACCCCTGCTCCTCCTGCCCAATCCTGCAGCAGCCCCAAGCTCCGTGAGGTGCTGGGGCCACGTCTGAGCCAACGCGCAGCGTAACGGCACAAAGGCACTCTTACGTACTCACACCAACATGGAGAGAGCAGTGGGAGGGGGAAAAACTTAGTGAAACTAGAAGTTGTGGCCTTAGGGTGTCAACAAAACAACAACTTGGAAAGAACAACAACAAAATCTTGTTTTGTTACATTTTTGCAGCCTCTCCTCATGGCCACTCTTGCCTTCGCTCAACGTTTATCGAAAAGGGAAGAGTCTTACCTGTACCAGGCATTACCAGAGCCACAGAAGACAATCAACGATGTCCTTAGGCAGCGTAGTCCTTCGCCAGCTCTTGCAATCTGCAGGCGTGATTTCACCTTCTCCACATTACGTCAGCCACATCCACCACCCACAACCCACACGCCTCCCCCCTCCATCCCCACACACTCAAACCCTGTGGTGTGCTTTGCAGGAGGAGCAGTTGTCTGGATCGGTGGCGTCCTGCGGAGCAGCTGGGGTTCCAGTGGCAGCCGGTGGCAGGGCTCTATGTCAGGGGATCATGGATGATCCAAGTCACGTGTTTCCTTGTGCATGGGAATTGACTGTAGGGAGAGTCGATAGTTTTGAGAAGCTCTCTCCTGCTCCCTGCGCTGGCGTGTGAGTTAGGTGGTGCACCGAGGAAGTACGGTGTTGCATCTTGTTTTCTCAGCAGGAGAGGTTTGCGTGCAGCGTTCAGGTTAAAGGTTTCGAGTGGGAAGGGAGGGAGGAAGCCTGTGGGTTCTAGAAGTTGGTGGGGTGACATGCCGAAGGTGAAACTGCGGTTAAGGGCTTCAAAACCCGAGCGAAGGCTTGGCTAGGGACTTCATGGCTTTCTAATGTTTTTTGTTGGTGGGATGTGCTATGAGCAACTTTAACGGATTTTTAACAATAGTTTTGGTTTGGTGGGATTTTTCTGCAAACATTGACAGATGGCATGGGCAGCTCATGTCTTTTCACCTTTCTTCCTCCCATAGCGTGTTGCAAAGCCCTAAATCTTCACATATCGCCTCACTTTCTGTATGGCCTCTTTACTTGACTCCCCTTCTCTGTCTCCTTTTCCAGACCCTGTCCTGGAATAATTCTATATTCTGTTGTTCCTAGAGCCCAGAGTAACCCTTTTCTTCTCTTTTCTGGCTCTTTGGTCAGCTCTTCCACTCCTGTACAGATTCACTGGAGGTAGCCATATGAGATGATAAATGTGAGCACTGAGAAAAAAATAAAGGTGCCGAGGGAGCAGGGAAGAGAAAGGGGATATGTATAGGATAGCAAGGAGGGGCAGCATGAGGAGTGCTAAAGATACTGACATGTAGGTAGGGGCTTGTCTGTAATATGCTCTGAGGGTTTCCAGGACTGACAAGCTCCGAGAGCAAGGGAGTTGTGAGAAAACCGTCTCTGTAGTCAGTCTGGTCCTGAGCAGGGAGAAACAGAGGCACTGCGTGCTGACAGGACCTGGGCAGCCCCTCTCCTCTGAATATCTGTCACTTAAGCTTTCCCTTCCCTTCCATGCTGCCCCACACAACTGTACTGCTGCAGCTGAGCTGCAACCCCCTGCCCTTGCCTTCTGAGCTGACCGTGGTGCAGCTCACCAGTATGCTGGCAGAAGAGACCCGGGGCGGGGAGCAGAAAGAGGGCTGGGTTCCCCCGGGGCAGGGGGTGTAAAAGCCCCAAAGCCTGTATCTCCATGGGGGCAGCCCTCAGAGGAAGCCTTGCCTCAGCTCTGTGGTGCGATCAGGGCCGGTGTGTGCCGTCACAGAGGCGCAGCTCCTTTGGCACGAGCTGAGCGCAGGAGAGTGGAAGGTGACAGGGGCGAGACATCTGCGAGGAGAGAGCCGCTCAAGCGCTGCTGATGCGGTGCAGTACCTCGGGGCCCGGAGCCAGGCTTAGTCCTTTCCTCCTCTACCACCGAGACGCTGAAGCACTTGGGGCTTAGCAGGGCTTAACCACTTACACACATCCAGCGCTCAGCCTTTTGCACGTCACGTCGCCTGCACACGCACACACACACACACACACACACGAATCCCACTCATCTCGCTCCCCTGTTGACTTGAAAATCCACCTCCGTAATTTCTGTTATCACGTGAGCGATGCAAGAGGCGGAAGGCTTTTTAGCTCACATGGCTGGCAAACCCAGCCAGTCCCCTCCGCTAAACTCAGCGCAACTCAGATCCGCCACCAGCAGGGAGGTTTTGCGGTGCCTGAGATTTCCAAGGTACAAAGCAACAGAACCCTTGAGGTGCCATCACATCTTCCATCTGTAAAATTTGGTACTGACAATTATTTAGAAATAAGCGTGAGAGAAAACGAGCATCATATAGAAATGAGTGGCTATGCCAGAAAACAATGTGCCAGCCCCTCCCTGCCTTATGCAAGAGCTAGTCTCCAAAATCTGGACGTTGAACTCAATCAGGAAAGTTGGATGCAGGGGGATTTGATTCCTGTTTTGGCTGCAGATTCCAAGTCAGCTTTAAGTGTGGCCTCAGTACTGACATCCTCCCTTTAATTTGATTGAGCACAGTTTATTTTAGCTACTGCGCACACCGGCTTCCCCTAATATGAATCCCTGCCATAAGAAATCACTGACATCCCTTCGAAACACCACAGGAAACGTTTGGTCACTGTTTGAGAGCAGACAAAGCATTTCAAATGGAGAACATGGCTGAGAACTGGATGCAGAGAAAGAAGAAGGATTTAATATTGAAAGCAGGCTCTGAAGTCCGCATCATCCCCTCCCCCACTACTGAGGCACCAGAAGCGAGATCCAGCCCTTGCTCTGCACTGTCATATGCACCTCTGTAACAGTCATCGTGCCCTTTTTGTGATGCAAGCCAGACGAGGAACTGATGGGAGCTTTCCAGCAACAGGCTGTGCGTCTTCAGCATCCCGGGGTGGCTGGTTTGTTTATACAGCCTCTAATGGAGGCAGTGGATTAGCCACTCACTTTGCGCCCTATGGATGCTAAAAATGTTTCTGGCCTCACCTTAAAGGAAGAAACTGTGTATTAGCCACCATCTTCAGCCTTTTGAACCACATGGCCAGAGCCAGACAAAACACAGGTGTAAGGGGAATGATGAGAATGTAAACATTTATGAAAAATCGGTCCAGTAAGGTTTTTCCCCTCTCTCTTGGCAGCTCAGTGTTACTACAGACCTCGGACCCTGCGGGCAGGTAAGGAGGCTGGCAGGGGTCAGTAAAGCATCATTTTTAAATGCCAGATTAAAAAAAAAAAAAAAAAGAAAAAAGTGAAATTTCATTAGGTTGTGGAAGCTTGGGCTCTCCTTTGTCAGCAGTTCTTACCAAAGACAAACTTTAATGGTATTTATGTCTAAAAATACTTTAAAACCTGCTTCTTAGAAAAGAATATAGATTCCAGGTGCCTGGCCACAACTGTAAATCGCTGTCAGTGACACAGCCTATGCATATTTAGGGGACCCAGCTTTGCCTTCTCCTTGACAGGATAGTGGGTTGCCTTGGGGTTCATCTGCTCACATCACTGTCATCTGTCATGACATATTCATATGGGACCCAGCTGCTGAAGCTTACGCTAAGAAAGGGAAAACATAAAAGTAATTGGTTGATGTTTATGTGGTTCCTTAGGCTACACCTGCACAGTCCTTTTCAGGGCTCGCTATTTGAAGAGTCATTAACCTTACATATATATGCTGTCCTATATCTTAAGTAATATGCCCTTCTACTGTTAACCTTTAAATAATGCAAGTGCAGAAAAAGCCTCGTCACTGCTGAGCGCCTCCCGGTAAAACTTGGCTGGAGTTTAATGTCAATACTAAAAGCATCATAACATTTTAGTAAACTTGTTTCTGAGGTGAGATTGATTCCCTTAGATTTGCTGGGAGGTTGGACATCTTTTTAACTTGAGGGTTTTAGAAATGCTAAAGAGCCAGCAGCGTGAAGATGACAGAAGGCTTTTGTTACCGGGGTCTGAGCTTGTTCTGGGCCTGATGCAAACTTGCCAAGACAAAAGAAGGTCAAATTGTGTCCCAGAACAGGCCTCTGCCTCAGACTTGCTCCCTGCAACAGGCATATGTGGGATCTCCTGGCAATGCAGCCCTTGTCATGGTGGGCCCTGCCTCTTCCAGTGTTGGGGCGGGAGATGATACCCTGGTCTTGCCACAGCTTCCTGTGAACCAGCTGTCTCTGAGCTCGCTCAGCAGGGAACGGTGAGGATGTTGGTGCTGCACCGTGTATAGGAGTCACCCTGGGGAAGGGAGGGGAGCACAGGCTGGGTAAAGCATACGGCAGCGGCCACTTCCCTCTGAAGTGGTCTCCCCAAAGGATTTGGGCTGAACGATGCTTGATCATTGCGGTAACGACAGTAGCAAAGCAACGATCATTGATTGGAGCATCCCCAGCACCGTGCTGCATCTTAAATATTATCATTAACCTGGTTGATGGAGTTACAGGGAAAATGAAGTGTGCACCCACCGTCTTTCATTTAGGAGATCGATTAAACTGAAGCGGGTAGCTATGGAAATAGGTAGGAGAGGATGCCGGTAGGTGCGATAGGTAAGAGAAACCACTCAGCCAGTTTCAGGGAAACTGGCAACCAAGCAGTAAGCATAGGACCACTCGTAACAGGCTTGAAGAAATGCTCAGAGAAAGTGCTCAGGGGTTCAAGTGCTTCCAGAAAAAAAAAACCCCACCATGAAGCTGTGGGCAAAGAAATCACCTCCTCTTGCTCGATTCCTCCTGCGTTCTAGGAATCAAGAGGTTGTGAATAAACAGGGCGTCACTGAAGAAATCGCTCAGTGTTTCCAGTTTCTAATAGAAGCAAACACCACGTTTGAGCCATGCTGCCCATCAAAAAGGGCAACCATGCATTGAAAAAGATGTGAAAATATATAAACACACCTCCAAGGAATGAGAATTATCCATGTTCCCTTTTGCTAACTCTCTGGTTGTGCTTCCTATGATAACTCGCTCCCGGCTCTGCAAGCAAAGAGCGGTGTAAGAATCTCACATGTGACCAAGATAGCAAAATGCCCATATTTATGGTCTCTCAGGCTGGCAAACTCTGAGCCCCTGGCTAGTCTAGAGAACTGGCCTCAGGGTACTGTGGGGTACCTCTGGGTGGCTCTGAGCTAGCGTGATCTCTCGGGCACGCAGGGCTCTGGCTGCTGCTGCGCTCTGCCTGGGCTCCCTTTGCTCCCGGTGGAGTGAGCAGTGTCAGCAGCACTGGCAGAGCTGCAGCTTGGGTTACGTGCTTAGGCAATGCGCTCTGTGTGGAGCGATGTGCTATATATGTGTTTGCTGAGGCGGTACGTTACTCATATTGGGAAAGGTTTAAGGCGAGGGGAGGGAAAAAGCATGGTCCCTTAACATAGAGGCTTAGACACCAAAGGCTTTGTAAAGGAAAGCCCCCATATCCCCGAAACACAATTTCAGATCTGTTGTTAGAGAGCAAAGAGGCAGTAATTATGATTGGAGACCAATTGTGCTCTATTGCCAGGGAAGATAATTCTCACCACGGATACCCGGCTAGCTCTACTTTTAGTCTGTCATTTCTTTTTTCAGCATGCTGGAAATCTCTGAGAAAAGCAAGGGACAAACATGATTTGGAGGTGTCCAAGTAAAGTTACCTCTGAACACAATGTAATCCATCAGGGTACCTTGTACAGTGTCTATTTTAGTGAAAGTCCCCAAAATGACGGTTCCTTGGAATGAAAACAAATGCTGATATAATGCATAATATAGGCAGCTGATTTCTGGATTGTACTGTGCTACCCTCTATCAACAGAAGTAGCAGTTTTTAATGTGAAACTGGAATATGCATTCTGCTGCAGCTGCCTATGTTCCATATGGGATTGCTTCTGTTTGTTTTTCACCGTATTGTGTGAGGTGGGGAGCACGAGGCGACTGTCCAAGGGCGATGTTGTATATATGTCTTCTACAGCCACAAGCCTGAGCAACTCCTTGTGTGAAACTGTATTTGATCAGCCCGTATTGTGCTCGGTACATGTCATCAGCACCTACAAAACCAAAGCAGGCTGAGGCTGAGCACCGGGACTTGCTGACATGTGGTGCCAGAGCCTGCGGGGGTGACATGGCCATTCGGGTGTCCTGACCTATTCATTGCTGCGCACTGACCAGGCAGCTCCAGCCCAGAGCCTGCCATGCGAGTTCAGTGACGTGCTGGAGTTTTGTTGTCCTCATTACCCCAGCTCGTGGCATTTGCAGGCGTTTTGGGCTTGCCTCGGCATACCTAGATATGCTCTCCTTGAAACAAAATGTGGAATAGGGTCACCCTAAGCATATCCAAACATTACCATACACAAAAGTGTACAGGAAAGAAGCATGACGATGCAGGAAAGCTTGGGAAAAAAGATGAACTAGAAATATACTTTTTTAGGTGTGTTTGTGTCATTTGTTTTAAAATACAGTAACCCATGATTCCCACGAGGCCAGAAATAAGGAACATCAAAGTCTGCATGCTCTGCAAGTATATTTCTGTATATCCTGGCTGTATACCTATAGCTTCCTATGGTGGAGCAGAGAAGACAAAAGATGTGTTCAGAGGGAGCCCTGCTTTCCTCCAGCATCAGAGCAAACAACATCAGGCCCAGCATTGGTGAGGATCAATGACACCTTCAGGGAGATGGTGGAGAGCAGCTTCAGAGAGCTGCACAGTCACGCACAGTCAGCAGGACACCTAGGCAAAATTTTCCAAAACTGCGTGCTACAGACTCTGGAGGCAGGTTTAGGATACCCAGGAACTGGCAGCTCAAAGGAGTCATCTGTGCCACCCTGAACATTTGGGAAATAAGCTTCATTCAGTGTTTCGGACTATAACTGCAAGGGCACCATTACAGCTCCTTGAGGATTGCTTTGCTTCTCTGGGTAAGAAAAACAACATCACTCTTATTTCAATGGATTTTTTTTTTTTTAAAGAGAAGTGGAACATGTTTCTTCCTTTCCTGACTGGTGTAGAAAGACCATTTTCTCTTCTAATCACTGACAAAAAACGGAAGAGCAAACGACCTACGTTTTTCCACTGTGATGTTCTTTGCTTCCTTTTATACCTTTCTCTCTGAAGAGTGAACACATCCCCCTGCCCCCTATTTCCCAAGGTTCTCCTGGTGATTGCAGGTTATTGTGGGGATTAATGCAGGGGAAACTTGAAAGCAGCAAGAGAAGCCTGCAGGCTCTGTCGGGTATGAGGGATGGGCTGTTATCCCTCACACCTCCTTGTTGCAAAACCCATTTGGTGGTGTGCTAGTGAAAATTAAACTCGCCTTTTGCAAGTGTTTGGATCAGTCACGGGAGAAAAGAGCCTGTGTCAGGGACGGTTTTAGCCACAGAAAGGACTGGCTTTGCTCCCACACTGGGCAGCCCCCTCCTCCAGCCAGTGAGAGCTTTCCTGAGAGCCCTTGCTGCTGCTCTGTCTCTGTCTGGGCTTGGCTTTCCTATCCACAGCATCTTCTGCGCCAGGGACAGGGCTTGGTCTGGGCACCTTCCTCCTACCCCTTGGTCCTGCAGCCTGGTGAAGTGGGAGAGCGAGTTCTCAGCAGAGGCAGCCGGACCTGGGCTGAAAACCTGAATGGGACAGAAAAGGAAACAGCTGTCCTGTGAAAAACCTGCCATTGGGTCCCATCCTGCCTCTGCCCACATCTGCAGGAGCTTGGCCTTTGATTTGGATGAGCCTGTGCTTTTCTGAGCTCCTTCTATTTAATTCATCCTAGTTCAGAGTAGTCCGATCCATCTTAATAGTCCATCCCTGCTCACAGACTATGCAGGAGCAGGTTTCCCTTTCTACAGGCTTGTGATTTACAACTCGTCAAGGCGACTTAGTACCGATGCTCTTTAGCAAATTAATTTTTTTTTCCCAACAAGCCAGTTGCTAAGGGCATTTACTACTTGCTATTCACACTCTACACTTGGTTGCTGTATCCCAAGGAATTGTCTCTGTTCCAGGGCTGACCCTACTGGTCTAAAAACCAGAGCCCCGTCTCCGCTCATGGATTGTCCATGACCTTATCGTACTGTTCCTTGGATCTGTTGTGCTCACCAGGAAAATAAAGTAAACAAAAAGAAAAAGATTTTCAAACCAGCTGCAGAGCTACTTCCAATACAAAGGCTGTCGCTGGCATGGGGTCACTCCAGTACTACTTTTATTTCCCACGAGCACTCTGGAGAATAAAAGGCCTGGTGTACCTGAGCACCAGTGAATAATATGTGTGAATCACCACAAAATACAGTTATAATATAAATTAAATAAATATAAACCCAAAGAGGTGACAAACTGCAGCACAACTAATGAGGTGGCTGATTCCTGGGACTGAAGGGAAAGCTGCTCTGTAGCATTCACCTTGCTGGCACAGACAGGATCAGAGAGTAAAGCTGGAAGCCAAACCTCCTTCCCAGGCAGCACAAACGGCTTAGTAGTACGTTACGCAGCCTTCCTGAAATAGCTGCCCCCTGATTCCTCAGCCGTGCTTGAGGAGGGGGTGGGAGGGAGTATGTGTGGATGGTAAATGCCACCGCAGGCTCCCCTACGCAGGCACCCCCATCGATGCCAATTTTTGATCCAGCAGCACAGGGCGGATTAGCAGCGGAAGATTAATTCCTTCCTGTCATCTCCCCGGGGAGGTTAAATGATCTCAGGAGCAATTTCTCTTGCTAGGAACACTGTAATCCCGAAGCAGGCTGCTAACTGCTACAGTTTATGTGGGGCTCTAATGACGGCAAGGAGGTTCCAAATTTGGAGAAGGGTCATTGGCCAAAGAGATGTTTATTTAATTAAACGGCGATTTCTTGCAACCCTTCTCTCGTGTGAAACTTGTAGCTTGGAGGAACTGTTTGCGTCAGATATAAAATGTCGGAATGAGAAACCCCTTAACTAATTAGAAAGGGAGTCCTGCTGAGCCTGAGTGCTTGAACTTGGCCTTGGCTGTACATGCTGCCTGTCTGCGTCCTTGCCCCGCTTACCCAGCACCGCTACTTGAAAGCGAAACTCGGAAACATTTTGGCTCGGTTGCGCTGTCTCTCTGCACCCACATCTTCCTGTCAGTATGCTCCCCTGTAGCCTGACACCCTAAACTGTGCTGAGCGGGGCCTCCAACCCGTGCTAGAAGATGGCTCGGACAAGAGCAGATCAGCCATGTGACACTTCTTGCTCCTGTTCTCCCTTACTCTCAGTGACGCAGGAGGCTGCCTCACCAGTGGGAGAAAGACATGGGAGTATTCCCGATCACAGAATCAGGGATAACAGTTAAAAATTCATCACAGCTCAGTCCTATCCACCATCAGATGACACGGTGCCCTTTTCTCAAGGCCACTTCTGTGCCGCGAGGAGCGTGTCGTCGCATCACTTCTGCAGCGCAGCGAGTACACGTGGGGCTTCCCTGCCCCAGAGCACGCACTCGCAGACGAAAATAAAACGAGGACCAAGAAGCAAATAGTAACGAGGAGCTGAAGAGATGAGATGAGATGAGAGGAAGGCTTCTGGTAATCACGGGTTTGAAAGGGAGTCTCGAATAGAGACTGTTCTTGGCAGCAGGAAACAGAAGACAGCGCTAAGTGGGGAGAGCCGCGTGAGTGACATACAAATGGGAGCGTGGGAGCAGCCAGCCCCTGCGGCTGGAGCAGCAGTGGGAAGGGGAGGGGGACCCAAGGGAAGGGCGAGCAGAGCTGTTGGTGGACTTTGGATGCACCTGGTGCTGGAGGAGAGAAAGAAGGTGGTGAACAGGGGTCTGTGGGAGCTTTTATCGTGTGGTGTGACCAGCGTGTGGTTCTGCGGCACATCAGCTGGTCTTGTACAACGCTGGGGTGCCTGCTCTCCCCCTGGAGATGTGTGAGGCAGGGCTGGCAGAGACACAGGGTGCATCACATTCACTGCAGGCACCACCTGCTTGAGGGCATTTGTAACCAGGCAGATTACCCCGACACAGATGACATGTGGTTGCTTCTTACCCCCCAGCACCCTGTTCCTCTGTTGGAGTTCCTATCTGGGAGTCCAGATTAAATTTAAGTGTGGCTTGTAGGGGGTTAGGTTGCACCTGCAAATTACCGGCTACTTAGACCTGTCCCTACACAGGATATGTATCACTTTAATTGACATCAGATAAAAAAACCAACCGTGGCGACCTCTCTGTAGGTACAGCATTCAAGTAGATCCCAGGGGTTTGTTTCGCCCTGTGTGTTCTCAGGTGTAGTGCAGAGTTTTCATGTGCATCCTTTGACCTGTATGTGTCCCTTTGTAGAAACAGGCTGTTGGGACTGAACCGCCTCGCCACCCTGCCTTTGGAGAAATCATGTCAGGGAACATCCGAACATTAAGGATGGGGGGGGGGGGGCAGGCAAGGAAATTTTGGCGTGAAAAGCAGAATGAGAGACGGGATGGGGATTACAGAGATGAAAAGCAGACCACTAAACCCAGGGGTCTGATTCTGTCCTCCTTGAAGGAATTACTAGCAATAGTTACAAGTATCTGGTGCGTGGGCATGGAATTGAGTCTGCATTGCAAAGAATTAATTGGGGGCAGCAGCAAAGACAATAGCTTGGAGGGCTTCTTTGCTGACCACATCTTCCCTTCCAGTTGCTTCATGCAAAGCAGCCAAACATATGATTAGCTGTAAGCACATGAGTAGTTTTGCTAGTTGCAAAGGCACCACTCTGTTGTTTTAAAGGTTAAGCGTAAGTGTGAGCCCTTTGCTTGCTTCCTCAGGCTTTAGAAGCACTGGATACCCAGCCTCCAAATCAGCACCTTAAATGATACCCTGACGCTGAAATACAGCCACTGAGAATTAGAGCAGAGGCAAATCAGAGACACGCAGGACGGATGCTTCTTAAAGGAGCTGTTTATTAACATCTTATTGCGACGGCTCAGGTGTGGATTGCCCCCCTGGAACTCTGCGAGATTGCCGCAGTTCTGTTCACCTCACAAATCACTAGTGGCACCCAGCGGCTAGAAGGGTTAATCAGAAATTTGCCTGGGTCCCTCATCGTTTCCCTCACACACAAGTTAGCATCTATGCGCAGACGCCTCTGTCTGGGTGCCACACGTATTAAATCCAGGAGTAGCTGTTCTTGGGTGAGGCTGCAGCTGGGAGGTATCTGCTGAGTAACTACCGTGATTTCTGTTCTCTGAGGCATTCAGCCTGTGAGGCAGGATGCTTGGGCTTCTAGTAAAGCGCATGGCAGGCCAAAAGCCCTGCTTGCATTTTGGCGCGGCTGCGGGATAGTTAATGCTTATTTATTCCGTGAGAGCACTAAACCTGCACAAATGAAAATTATGCCTGTTGTACAAGTTCCAGGACTTTCCTCCGGAGAACACTTTCCAAAATTTGCTGACTTTCAGTACTTACGGAATTTCAAGAGCCAAGTGATCCATAGGAAAGTTAAAACCCAGCTAGTAAATGAAACGAGCAATTAACCAAACCGATGAGAAGGAACGCCAGAATTTCATCGCTGGAGTTTCTGGATCTTTAGCCTCTCCTTGGTGCATGTATAATGAAAAAATGTGTCTTCTAAAAGACAAGTAAAAACAACCCCGTTTATTACTGAATGATACATTAAATGGGCTTAAGGTGCATGCCTGATCCTGCAGGCTGCGGTTGTGATCTCAGTAGGACAAATCCTGTGACTTGAGTTTGTAGGTTTTTATGTACTGCACTTGCATACGTGTACTGAGGTGGAGCCCCTTCACACCGTGCTGTGCTCCTCTGCCACCTTCTCTTCCAGGAGGTGGCTCACAGCAGGTCAGAGCCACCTTGTCTCCACCTGGTGCTTCTGCTGTTGGGCTGATGACAATTCCTATCATAACATGTAGCTCTATCTGTACACCATTTTCTACTCCCCCATCTCTCTGGCTGTCAAAAGCTGGCATAGAAAGAGAGGGAGAAGATGCTAATCTCATGCCTGCTCCATTTTAGAGACTGGAATCCTGCCTGTGGTAGGAGGATAATACTGGAGGCCTCAATTACTGGGTTTGCTGTGACTCCCCGCAGTGCTGCGGGAGCAGAGAGGGGCAGCGAAGCCATTTCGCTGGGGTCTTGAGTAATGGATCGGCTGAGCAGGCAGCACATGCTCATACTCTACCAAATAACCCCGTGGCATCTGAACAAGGGCCGTGGTGGGGAACAATGGGCCATGGTCAGAAGGTTGCTGGAGCCAAACATCAGAGCAGCCTTTTGGGGCTGAGGGACAGTCATACCCAAGCTTGAGCAGTCCTGTGGCAGCCACTTTTCTGAAGTCTACTATTGAACATGAGGTGGAGAGCAATGTTCCCTTCCTCCTAACACCAGACAGCTGGTTTCTGCTGGGGTCTGCTGGGTCTGTAACAGTGAGTTTTGCCTTCGGTGTGATGATGTGTGGCTGCTGCAGCTTCAGGGAAGAACAGATTTGATTCCCCATGCTCTCTATGCAGGACACCTCTGGAAAGCTTTACCTGTGGCATTCAGACCTTGCTGGACCAGGACTAATAGGGTAATTGCAGTCTTGATTTCTGTTTCAGCCATGTTGTGCTTTCCCTGCTATCACAAGGACACAGACCACCAGTCATGCCCTTTCCAGGTCCTTTTTGTGAAATGTAACGCTTATGGCTGCATGTCCTTTACTGCAGCTTGCAATGGGTTGTAGGGAAGTGTTGGTGACCTTGGCGCACAAGGTGGGTGTTTGGAGATCCTTTTTATGTCTCTCATTTCTGGCTTTTCCAATACTGCAAATGAGAAGAAATATAAGTCATTGGGCAAGAATTTCCTGACATTCAGGGTCAGATCTCTGCAATCACAGGTGCCACCTAATTTTCCCTAATGTCAGTTGGTTTCTGCTTGCAGAAACTGGATAACCTCTCTGTGCCTCAGTGTCCCTGCCTGTGAAATGGGTGCATTTATGTAAAATATGCTGGGGCATTACATTGCTTGCCAAGCACTTCATGGGCGCCTGCTGGGATGTACCAGGGAAGTGCACATTAGCTTTTTTTTTTTGGCATACCCTTCCAGACCATTCCCTTGAAAAGTTTTTATTTTACTGTCATCACCCTTGTCTCTCAGCACATTCCTTAACGGAACTGAATGGCGTTGCCGTTGCCTTCATTCATCCCCCCCACTCTTTCCCGCCTTCTGCCAAGGTGGGTGTGAAGTGTGTGTGCAGCAGAGTGCTCTGCCATGGTCCAGTGCTTTCTCTTGTTGGTTGCTTTCTTCTCTTTGGTTGCTTTCGTTCCTTTCTCTGCAAAGAAAGAAGCGAGTGGAAATGCAATAGGTGATGTAAAATTTGCAAGCCAAAGAGAGCATACATCCATTCCTATATACACTACTAAACAGGAGGCTGAAAACCCCTGTCTCCTCTTGTCCTGAGAAGAGGAGCTCCTTGCCCAGCTGGTGAGCAGTGAGCATGGAGTTTAACACATCTGGGTATACTGGTAGAACAGGGTTCGATTGTCCTTTCTGGCACGTCACTACGGCCTACCTCAGCCTCAATTATGCGCTTTCCAGCTTTTCATTAAGGAGTCACAGTTCTGTGTGACGTTTCATGTTTGGAGGTGGCTACAAAAACCTGTCGGGCGCTGGCTGTTTTCTTAATACAGTAATCAAACACAGAAGTGCTAAACCATTAATTCTAGAGAGAATTGCTTTGGGTTTGGGTTTTTTTTTTTAAACCCCCAAGAGTATAAAATCCAAAGAAGACTTAATATAATTATTCCTAGGGGATGGTGTTCATAAGTGTTGTGACCATCTGGGCATACAGCTGGCTAAACATAGCCTCTACTACCCAGGAGGGATCCTTCGAAGGGGCAGAAAAGGGCTAAAACATTACAAAAGCCGACCTCCTTTCAGTAAGAGCATCCTCCCTGTTTTGGAAGCGTTGAGCGTTTGGCCTCCCCCAGCCACTGAGCCTGCTTTATTTTGTATTTATTACTCAGATGAAGGCTGGAACCAGGGTTCCTTGGCCCATTTATAAAGCAATTTAAATGAGACGGCTGCTCTGGGCGGCAGTGCTTGGGACCAGCCTGAGCGGCCGCAGCAGGCGTGCCAGCGGGAACTGCCCTCAGCCTTCGGAGCGGGGATTTACGGTTCACATACAGTTCAAGCACAGCTCCCGCCCTGGGATTATGTATGTGGCCAGCCCTGGGGTGTGTGAGACCGGCTGCTGGGCAGTCCTGAATTCCGTGAGCAGGGAGGGGGGCTGCTGGCCCTGGTTACTGCATGCCCAGGGACCTTGCTGCCTGTGCTGCCTGGCTCTGGGGCAGCGGGGCGCCCCGGGGACCCAGGAGGTACCATTCCATCTCCTTGGCTGTCACTGCTCTGTCCCTGTGTGCTGCCCAGGCTGGCAAGGCTGACTGACCCCCTGCAGCCCCGGCAGTTAGGGAGCGCCGTTTCGGAAGAGTGCTGTGTTTCATTAGCTGAGCAGCGTGCAGGAACTTGCATTGTCCTCATTGATGCTGCTCTCATGCTAGAGCAGGCAATGCCAGCTTTTTGTGCATCTGCCTCTAACCCTGGGGTTTCATCTGTGCAGCGCGGTGGTCGCGAGTGGGGCAGAAGACCCAGTGGGATGGGTGCTGACCCTCAGTCCCACTGTCCCAGCCCAGGACCAGGCAGCCCACCCACACACCCAGGCCAAACTGTGTGATCCCAGCACTGTGGGGTGTGGTGGGGCCTTCGGGCTCCGGCTGCGTGAGAAATGGCTGTTTTCCAGCAAATCCCACAGCCTGCCAGGCCTCAGGCAGCTCAACATGGCCCTGGGGGGAGTATAACTTGAGCCATAAACAAGTTAGTAAGGAACAAAAGGATATGTTAATGAACCATTGGTGGGTCTAAATCATCAGCTGAGACTAATTTACACCACAGAAAGATTGACATATATGCTCAAGCCAGAAAACCCTAATCATTTAAAAAAAAAAGAGAAAAGAATCCAATCTGTTCCTGCTTACAGGAACACCTTTCTTATCAGGCCAATCCTTCAAAACCTAGCAATCACCGGCAATGGCCGAATTCACTATCGATCCACCTTCAGCTCTCACATACTTTCTACACCGATATCGTGCTGCCATCAAAGCCCACAGCCCTCCTCTTCCCCAGCCTTGCTTCCAGCCTCTGCAGCCCGGCCTGAGGCCTGACCTCCCTGGCACTCTGACCTCCACCGCTGGTGTGGCCATCTCCGAGCCCATGGCCCGTGCACTGGGTACAGTCAGTGTGTTTTTCCCAGGTAGGAGCTTTGGAAATTTCACAGCTTTCCAATGCGATTGGAAAGCACTGAGCAGGCACCTTTTGTGTCCTAATGTGCCTAATCAGAGAGGGACTAGGTTTTGCAGATAACCTATCTGAAACAAGACCTGCTGTGTCAGGTCAGGTCAAAGATCCATTGAACTCCACATCTTGTCTCGAACAGCAGCTGGCCACAGCTGCACAGGGAGGAGTACAAGCCCAGGACACACACACAGTGATCCCATTTTCAGGAATATCCTCTCAGCGTCAGCAAACTTTGGCTCAACAGCTCCTTCCCTACAGGTACTGTCTTGGCATATTTGACTTTCAGCTCGAGAAGAGAGGGGTGATCAGGGTCAGGGACTCTTGCAGGACAGAAAGGTCAGATTTGTCTTAAACAAAGGAGCCCAATGGTAGCAAACTTCACCTCCACTGCAGAGGATACTGCTAAGGATGCCAGCGCCGTGGTGCTGCCAGAGCCATGGTGGGCCATGGTTACGCAGCAGAGGAGTCCTGCTTTCCTGGCCATGCTGTCACACCCACTGTTTTGGGGCATTTAGTGCAAGATCGGTTTCAGAAGCCCTCCACACCTTGGCTCCGTGTGCAGAAGATGGCTTTCATATCCTTTTTGTAATAAAATCTAGTTATTCTCACCATTCATCAGAGCCCTCATACCTCCTTCCTTTCCCCCCCCCCTCCTCTTCCTCCTTCTTCCTCCTATTTCTCTTCCCTTCCTCCTTTCCTCCCTCCTTCCCTTCCCCTGCCAAACACTATGTCAATAGAGTAATTAGGCCCACACAATCAACATGCAAACTTCAAGCCAGGAAATGCAAGAGTTAAAGCTCTAGGACAATGTTATCTTGGCTGGTTTCCCATTTACATCTTTTGCATCTGAGGCTTTCCAGACCAGCCGGGCTGCCCCGGCATCCTCTGAGCTCCTCCCCGCAGAAGGCAGGGCAGAGAGCAGCACCCCACAGGTGCTGTTTGCCTTTAAGAGCACCCCTTCTTGCACATATTTCTGTTGGTATCAGTAAGAGAAAAGAAACGTAGCACCGAAATCAGTGTTGTTTGGGTTTTTATTTCCTTCTTCTGTGTAGCCTAACCTTTTAAAACTATGCCACCTCAAAATTTCCCTGTAGTGCCTTTATTTTGTCACTTGCTTGTTCGTGCCGTGGGAGAGAAGGGGAGGCAAGAATTCCCTTTACTTCTTGAGGTCAGTTGCTGTGGGAGCAGCTGAATGTTGCTCCTGGGGAAGTGTCCTTGTCCCACTCACACCCCTCCCAGCGCTCCTGTTTGGCTGGCACTACCTCTCAGCAGCACTGGGTTAGCAGGGCAATGGCATCCCATCTGTAATAAAGCAGCACAGTTCTTGTGGAGTAGGACAAACCCCTTCCCCACATCTTTTCCTAATAAAAAGAAGGAAGGAAAAAACCTTCAAGCTCGTAGAATATTTACAAATAGTGCTGACAGACCCACACATAAAGGAATTATTTATTGTTTTTCCCTTCTGTACACAATTTTTTCCTTTCCCTGGGAAGGAAATAGTCTTACTTGCTTTTTTTCGCCTTCCCATACACTTGAGGCAGTGAGGACCAGGGGTTGTTGCAGAAGTTTCTTGCCTTGTTTCACTCAGAGAGTTGCGATGCCTCCCAGGTAAATTGCCTCATCATCAGTCGGGCTGAGCATAGAAGTTTGTTATTAACACAGAAACGTGGGGAAAGTAATTTTTCATTTTTACTGAAGCTAAAAGTGGTTGAACAAGATCTCTTCATCATTTTCCTTTCCAACTTTGCTGAAACACAATGTTGAAGTGCCAGCATGAAAGTACCCCACTGAAGAAAGGCATGCTGGAAAAGAATAGAGATAATGGAAATGGCAGCCTAAAAAGTTGTGACAAGTGGGATAAATCTCCCAGTCCGTGGATGATTTGTTAAGCGTTTTGCAAACATATATACAGGTATTGCAGATATGTGGGGGTGGGAGGGGTGTAATCAATAAAGTGTGTGTACAACAGATGGACGGATTAGGCAGGTAATTGTATTACTGTGTCTCTCCCGTTACATTTCTGTTCACCCATTAAAGCCATTTGTAAGTTATCCCCCCTCTCCCTGCTCCTGGTGATAAAGGTCATTATTGCCACCAGCCACCAGGCATGCCTCACACCCAGCATGGCCACTGAGGCAGCCACCTGCAGATCCTCAACGCCTGCTTCGGCGGCATGACGTGGCTCAGCCCCCTTCCTTTTCCAGGAAAATATAACCCAGGGAAAAAGCTCGATTTTTTTCACTGCCTGCTGCAGCAGGCTGAGGTGGGAGAGATGTTCGTGGTGCTGAGGAAGGGGAATTGTGTCAGCATCAGCCAGAGCGTGACCTTGTGTAGAGGGGCAGGAGAAGGCACGAGAAACCTCCCTGTGATGCATCAGCCGTCCGGCTGCTGCCTGGCAGGAGACCGGCTGCCTTACTCCATCCCGGTTACATGCCAGCCTCCTCGGAGCCTGTCCGACTCACTGGGAAGAGGATTTCGGTTCACACCCGTTTAGTCATCAGCGTCTGACTTGGAAGTCTGGCTGTAATTAGGGGTTGTATGTAATGTAACCTAGATAGGTTGCATTCCTGCCACCCCAGCCTTCCCCCGCACAAATACCACACAGCAGGCTGTGGATACAGAAGCGATGGGGACAACCTGCTGCTGGGTCTAAGCTGAGACTGCAGACAATATCCTGGCCCCTACCTGCACCAGCCAGGCACATTGCTCTGGCTGACTTCCCCTACATGGCTCACCTGGGACTGAGGGGATGGAGGGGAAGCCCTCCCTGTCTCTGGAGCTGGTGTCACCAGCGCCCTGCCCCTGGCAGCACAGGCCTTTCTGGGCAGGCACAGGGCACTAAGAAAGAGGGGAGGGGGACCAGCCAGCCTCAAAGGTGCATTGATCTCTCTGGGTCACTCTAAACAGCCCCATCTAACCAGCCAGTTTGACCCTTTTAAGCCATTTCAATACCTGCCTGATATTAGATTAAGGGAAACAGAAATGGGGTACAGGACCTTATTTTGGGGTGTGGGAAAGAAGGGGATAAAGAGAAGAGAGAAAGAGAGAAAGAGAGAGAAGAGAGAAAGAGAGGGAAAGAGAGGGAAAGTGGGAAAGAGGGAAAGAGAAAGAAGAGAAGGAGAGAAAGGAAGAAAGAAAGGGAAAGTTAAAAAAAATTGATAAAAATAATAAAATTTTAAAATAAATACATCAATAAAAATCATGGACCATCTTGTTTCCTTGCTCCCAACAGGGAATGCAAGAAGGATAACTCCAGTACTCAGCACTGGGGTAAATAAACTGGTGAGGTGGGTCCTGGCCCCTGGCCTCCAACACAGTCTCCAGTGGACTTGCCTTGCTGGAATGGAAGTCTACATTTTAGATGTAGGCAAGACTTCAGATTTCTAATGGATGGGTTTTGAGTTCAAATACTGAAAATAAAATATGTGACCTCGGGCTCACATCCTGCTACACCACCAGCAGGAAGAGATGGATTTGGAAGCCAGCAGTTGCTTTGCTGGCTGCAGTCTTATGAATCCATGTGCAACAGATGAAACAACGTCGGCCAAAGTTGTTTTACCTCCTGCCTCTCTGCAAGCTGTGGCTCAGCTGGGCCCATGGGCATACCCCTCTGCACCCCACCCCCCAAAAGAAAATACAAAGACTGGTGATGTCTCTGCCCCTGGCCTATTGATGGACACAAACGACCAGTTTAGCACTTTCATTTCCTCTCTGGGAATAGGGGGATTAAAATGCCACTATCTCCTGATTGTAATGCTTTTTATGCAGGCACTAGGTAAACACTACACTAGTCAACAAACCACTGTTAATAAAAATTGCTAATTAAATGAGGGCCAGTGGTTTGCTTTATTGACATAAGTATTTATAGCCTTTTTCTGCTTTCTTGTGTTTTCCAAGGCTCTGTATGGTTTGCATTTGCTTTTGCTCTCTGCTCTTGCTTGTCCTTCTAATTATTGCTTTGTGGGGTTTTTAGTTGTTGTTTTAACCACCCCGAGTCAGACACAAGGATCTGCCTTATATCAAGCGCGTTCTTTTATTGGAAGAACTTCTTTAACACACCCCCCACCCCACCAGTATTTTGGAGTTTGCAAAGAATACCACACATTTCATAAATCTATCTTTTGCAGTCTGTTCCTAGCCAAGATAGCTTATACTCTGGGATAGGACTCATCTTTTTAATACACGTTTGTCTAGCTCCTCGAGGAACAGGGCCTTAAACGCTGAGGGAAAGGAATTTTTATCCAACCGGGGTTATCCGTATAAATTCAGGATGTGTAGTTGATTACTAGATAAAGAAAGGCACCCAAACTGCAGCTCAGCCAGGGGCTCCTTCTGCAGAAGCATGGCTGTTCACAGGCACTGCTAATTCTCTGGAAGCCCGCCCTGGACACGGCACACGGGACTGAAGTGGCACGCAGTGGCCGACGGGTGACAATGTCAAAAGGAGAGCCGCGCTGCTTCATCCCTCCGAAACCTCCCGTGTGATCGTCAGGTCTGAGCATCACGTCAGCAGAAGAAGTTTCCTTGGCAGAACATACCCCCAAGGACGTGACACTGCTGCTGGTTGCCGTGGAAGCTAGACTTGCACTAAATCAACTTTTCCAGGTCTCCCATATGCTATGTGCTCTCCATCCTGCCTTCCTGCTCAGATACGCGGAGAGGCTGACGCGTACCGTGGCTTCCGACTCTGCGAGGTTTTATTCTAGAAGGCACCAAAGCTGGTTCCCACCTTCACGTTCTGGCCCTTCATGGTAAACCCAAGTTGTCAGCAGAAGATGCACTTTGCAGACTGATCTGGAGTAAGCACTGGACAGGAATGCAGGGATAGCCTTGAGCCAACGCTGTTGAGAACATAAACAAAATTGAATGGAAATGAGTATGATGTAGAGCTTGTGTCCTTGAAAGCTAATTTAAGCTCTTGGCTCTGGTTAAGTTTTAAACATTTCTGGTGGGATGAGGAAGACAAGCAGCTGCAATGCAAAAGATAAGGGCTGGAGCCTGATTAATATTGGTGTTTTGAAGGAAGAGTTTTCACAGCCCATCTGGGAGTGATTTATTCCCACTCAGAGACCCCACCAAACACAGAGCAGTTCCAGAAATGAGCAGCCTCAAAAACAACAGTCCTCCAACTGCCTCCCTTGAAGAGAGGGCCAAATGCTGAGGATATTCTGAAATAATCACTCCAGTCAGCAGGTGAATAACAAGAAATGCCAGTTAATAAAAAATGGCAGGAACTGCAATTCTGACCATATTAGTAAAAATAAGTAACAATAAAATGACATTAAAAGAGGTAAGTAGTGTCCAAGTCCAAAAAATTGCAGAGCACCTTTCTATCACAATGGAGATGGCGGGTTTGAACACACAAAGAACTTACTGCTGGGTAACAAATTACTGGGTGTCTGCTGATCCACAGCAACTGTCCCAGCTGATTCACATGGTGGCATGTGTGGGGTCATTTGAGATCTCTGCAGCCCCCCTGGAAGATGAGAGAGGTCTGTGCTAATATGAATGACCTCACATTTGCTGCATCCTAAGCATAGTCATGTAGACAGTCGTCCTCTACCAGTTGTCTGGTGCCAACTGGTTCTCCTGTGGTTTCTTCTTTCTGTGACTGAGCCTAGACAAGTGTGCCACTGCCTGACTTTTGGTGATACGCTTTTCTTACTGTTATGAAATTATTTCTTTCCTCCCTCCTCAGGTAACCAGGTCAGTGAGCCCAGTGCTGCTCCCCAATAACAGGACTGTTCCTGTATGGAGGAAAATGGGAGAGGCAGACCATCCTGTGGTGAAAAGTGATTGGGGGACCTTCTGATAAGTAGCCACCATGGTTTTGGCATTACTATGGCATCCTTCTAAAATGTCTTTTCTGTGTGGCCACTGATTTTCTTTCTATCTAAGGCTCTACTTGGCTGGTGGAGCCTAAGCACATCTCTCTATTGGAAACAAGGCGGTGAAGAATATTTGTTTTAAAAACGGGAACTGCACAAAACTAACATGAATTTAGATTTCATTACAAACATGGAACCTGGCAAAGATTAATTGAAACATTTGCCAAGGGCCAATCTAAAGTTTGATGAAATCAAAGGGGGACTTTAAACTGACATTAATGGTCTTGGGGTCAGGTTGTAAGCCAAATTGGACAAGTTTCAAGGTCCCTAGGTCAATGGATTTTTCTTTTTTTAAAAATCAAACCCACACCATGGTATTATTTTAAAAGACATTTCAGCCATGAGCCATAGAAATCACCTGGTACCAGTTCAGCAGCTCCCGTAGACCATGGAGTGCAGATTGTAATGCCTGGCTCTCTGGGCATTGTATTGCCCAACGCCTGTCAGTCTGGTAAGGGAGAAGCCAGGCATCAGGTACTGTTGGGTCTGAGACCCCCAGACCTCTCCTGGGTGACTCATGGCACTCCCTCTGGAGTGCCCTCACCAATGGAGTTCTCCACCACAGAAGGTGACAACCTGTAGACCTAAAGGCACAACACAAAGCCTGTCATCTCTTCCCTTTTGTATCTGCTTGAGGGGATGGGTGGGTGGGTTGTTTATCTTGTGAGAAGGAGCCTTTTCCTTTTGACTCTTGGGTGTATGTTTACTGAAAGTCCAGTGTGTTCCCTGAGACATGAAGATAGGCCACATCCTTATAAATCAGGGGAGAGAAAAAAACAAGAACAGAAAGAAATGGGCTAGGCGAGCTTCAGAGACAGTGCGTGCGCCTGTGTGCGCTCAGCCAGCAAGGGGAATGACACTGACACTGTTTCAAAGGAAGGTCATCGCACAGACCATAAATCTCAAACACTTAGAATTTGCTTCATTTGTCTTCGTTAACTGGTTTTTACAAAAAAGTTCAGCAACTATTGGAAAATTTTGAAATGTTTATTTATTTATGGGGCCCTCCAGCTGTTCATGGCTAATGATTCAGAGTTTGATGCGGCCAAACACAGCATGACTGGCCTGATCCTGCCTGTGAGGGACCTGTCCATAGCAGGGTTGGCAGTGCCTGCACTGGTTGTGTGAGTAAGGGCCAGGGATGCCCTTCCGGGTGGATGGTGGGCCATGTGCAAGGTGAATGAGTAGGGGCAGCGCTGGTTGTGAGCGTTCCCTTTGCCTGGGCACAGCTGGGCACCAGTGGCAGGTGGAGAAGGAGGAGAGCCTTCTGGAAGGGAGAAGACCTTTGCCATGGCTTTAACAGCCACTCCCAGGCCTCCACTTTTGGGCACTCTGGGGGAAACAGACTTCTGCTTTGAGGCATTGGAGCTGTTCTTATGTCTGCTGCTGGTCTAGTTGTGCTGCTTTGACTCTTCCATTTAGCTTTTGGCCCCTGAGGTTTTGTTGAGCAACACACATGGTTCATGAGTCAAGTTCTCCAAAATTCTTTAGCTCAGAGAAGAGGGGGAAAGGACAGTTTTATCTAATTGATCACAATTAATGTAATTAGTACTTTGCAGTTTTTCCTGTCCATGTCTCTTTACCTTTGAGACGTTCATTCATCTTAACATCTATTGCCATGCTTAATTACTTCCAGAGAGCCCACAGCAAACAACAGATATGTCATTCTCTTCTGTGACTGGCTGCATGAAAATATTAGAGAGAGATGCATCGACCAGACTGACCATTTAGTCAAATTCCAGCTCTGCCATTAACTTGCATGGTGGCCACAGCAAGTCGTTTCACTTTGCTCTGGGCTGTTTCACTCATATAGGAAATGGAAATAGCAAACTGATCCATATTAAAGGTTCACCCCAGCCCCAACTAAGACAATAGAAGCTTGGCTTTGCTTAGCTTTGCTTAGCTTGGTAAGTCTATTTGGAAATGTAAGCATTTTTGTTTTGAAAAATTCCCATTAATCACACAGGGAAAATCCATTCTGTTTTTCAAATAAGCAAACTAAACTGAGGAAAATAACTGCAACGTCCCCAGCAACTGAGAAGCAACTTCTGTAGGCTCATGTTTGTAACCTGTGGAGCATCCCGATCTCAGCATGCTTTCCACCACTGCCTCTGTTTCAGCCAGAGCACTAGACCACCTCCTTCAGAAAGTCCAGGCCCACCAGAGGTCAGAGAGGACCTTGATTTATAGGAAGTTTAGTTTGCAGTCCAAGAGCTCCTTCCCAAGCAGCCGGGCACTTTATATCAGCCCTTGCTTGCTAACTAGGAGGATTAATGACCACTTTCCAGTTCCATTTTCAGCTACCAACCACTGACTGTCATGCTTGACTGCCTCTTTTTCCAACACCAAGGGGCTAGAGACATCTAATGGTAACTGCACGCATAGCAGAGCATCTTCTCCCACAGTAGCAGGCTGTCCTGTAAGGAACGGCTTCCAAAGTTTAACTCTTCCACTGCCGCAGACGCCTATGTGTGCAAGACCAATGAAACGATGACGGCTGTGTGGGTGTATGACATCACGGCCTCTCACTAGAAGGGAAAAAAAAAGCGATGTAGATGATTCTGGGGCAAAAAATGGACAGTAGTCAGTGAACACATTCAAAATTCACTCAGGTGCCTGCATGTCACTGGGCTCCACCTTGGCTCTGTTCTCCTTTTCCTTGAAGGGTGAAGGGGGGGGACAGGAGAGGTGTGTGAGCCAGTTACTGTAGCTTTCTTGATGGTATTGTCACACTGGGAAAAAAACAACACGTCAAACAAAACCGACAATTTTCAATGGAAGAGAAGTGGAATAAAAGGGCAAAGACCTGCAGATTAAGGAAGGAAAACACGAGCAGGTCGAATGGACAAATGCCCTTTTTGCTGGCTTCAGGGTGCCCTGAGTGAAATGGGCACACGACATGAAGGCTGCAAATTCCTGAGTGCACACTCAGGAATTTGTGATCCTTCTTAACAGTCTCTGCTGCATGGAGATAAATAGGTGCTGTGGAGCAACATAAAATGCACAAAAACAGATATACCTTCAAGAAGATGCTCAGTAGCTGTGTGGTTTACTGCCCTGCCTGTGAGGATCCCTGAGGAATGACACAGTTGCTGACTCAGGCAGCATGAGAAGTTCAGCACAGGATTTAAAGGAGAGCCTTTGCTTAGGAAAGGTGCAATGTGTATGTTCAGGAGCATCATTTTTGAGCAAAAACCTCCCAACGACTTCGAAACAGGCTAGATTAATAAAGGGAGATCAAACAGGGACACAGTGCTGAAGTACTGAAGGCCTCTACCTTTTACAAAGGAATCCCCTTATTTGTGTAGACACCTAAATCCCGATGCACAGTGAGTGTGGGAAATGCATAGGGATTTCCCAGGCATTGCTGCAAGTGCTTAGCTCCTCTCTCAGAGGAAGCCTGCAGCAGAGGTGAGACAGGAGCTGGCATGGGGCAATGCAGAGTCTGGATCCAATCATGACACTGGCCTCTTTTGGTGCAACCTTCCTGTTGATAGGATCAGAATGGTGATACCCTATGTAGTCCCCAAAGGTGCTGTGATGCTCACCACAGTCACTGACAGGCAAGTTGTGGAGAATCTCACTCAGCAGTGGAAACTATTCCCATCTGTCCCTTCCCTTCCTAGGGTGGCTGTCCTCTCAGAAACATCAATGTGGGCAGAGACAACTCGACTCCTTCCATGAAAGAGCCAACAACTTAAACTGCCTGCCACAGGGGAAAGCTGCGGGCAGTCACTTCTTAAACCAGGGCAACAGGAGTCAGAGAGGATTGCCTGTCAGCCTCCCACACTGCTAGTGTCTGAGGGCACTATGTGATGCACAGGTGAAAGGCAGAGGAGCAAAGACCAGGATCAGCTGTAGAGTAGACTACTATTAAAGAACAAATAAACCCCAAACTACTGTAACCCTTGAAGTTTTTAAACTACAACTATGGCTACCATAATCCCAGTCTAGCAGAAGCATCCAGACATCCTTTCCACCAAGGTTGGCCGAGTGGGAGGGCAGCCTCCCCACTTGTCAGGAGGTCTCCCTCAGCCCTTCCTCACCAGCTGTGCCTCTCTGTGTGTCGTGAGATGCTGTCCTTTCCCTCCCTGTGTGTCTAGTGGTGTTGTCCTTGCTCACTTGAGAGCACGAGGACTGTATGCGTGGCTTCTTCCAGAGGAAGCATTTAAGGAAGTTGTGACTATCACTGCTACCTGAGAGAGCTAAATAACTGCTGCCCAGCACATCTGGATTAGCAGTGGAGTTACAGCCCAGCTCTTCCCAGTGCCTGACCCAGGGTCTGCTCCTCTAAGGCGGGTCAGAAAGTAGGTGGCGAAGCGGTGGTGTGACAACACACAAGAACATACTTGGTTTTCATTATCTCATTTTCAGTGACTTACCATTGGTTAAGTTTTATTTCTGATACCCAGTTGCATGCTGTCTGAAGGGAGTTTCGTGGCTTGTCCAAGGCCCATTTAATTCAGTGGCTTTGTGTCAGCTTCACCGAGTGCTGGATCCCACTTGGGCTGTGAATGGGCCCTTTAATAGGTACAGCTGTAAAAACACGCTGGCTACTTCTCTGTAGGCCTGGTTTCACTGTACAAAAAAATAGTGTATTTGCAGAAGAATGGAGTTCCAGATCAAAGGCAGCCGTTTTCCATTTCAAGTTGAATTTGAGAAATAGTTATGACCTAATTAAAAAAAAAAAAAAAAAAGAAAAGAAAAAAGAAGAGGGAATGGTGAAATTTCAGCATTTCCAAGTCATCTTATTTTTTGGGGAGTGGCCTTCGGTCCGTGGTGGCTCAAGGGATAAAGCACAATCCCAGAGTGTGTGACACTTAGGTATACAAGCCTTATCTGATTATTTTGGAATAAAAACTATAACTGGGATCTTCTTTCTGCCGTGCACAGCTCCTAGCCACTGAGTGGTCCAAGGGATGTGTGGAGCTGTTTCACTCGGCAGAAAGAGATACTTGAACATCTTTTTTAACTGGAGAAAGAAAAGGGCTTTATAAGTCAATAATTAAGACACTCATTTGTTGGTCCATGTGCTGGAGAGCTGAAACACTGACTCTGTAAGCTACTGTGGGTAGTGCTTACGGGGTTTGAATCAGGACTCAGTCAGACAAATGTCTCTCTGCAGTGTGGATCATCAGACTAAGGTGAAGAGAGAAGGACAGCTTTTCCTCTGTAAGTTTTATGAGCAATGCCTAAGCTGACGTCCAAGACTTGTGATCTGGTCTTTTGTTTCTAATCTTCTCTATTCTTACTCAAAATACCCCCCCAAAAAATCTTTTGCTCTCTAAAGAAAATGACTAGGTCAAGCTTGAGTATTTTTCCTTCAATTTTTGAGCTCTAACACCACGCAGAAAAAGTGACTTTTATTGCAAGCCAAGTCTCACAGATTCCTGCTAAGAGATGTGCATGGTGCTTCAATACTGCGCTGTCAAATTCCATGGGACCCTACCACCTTCTGCTTGCCTCCTATTTATTTTGAAGCTGGGAACTGCTGTATGAAACTGATAGCCTGACTGGGTGTTAGCTTAGGTCCTGGGGCAATTCAAGGGTAGAATGATCTAATGCGACAATCTGTGAGAACTCAGCATTCAGGGTATTACCATTCTTGACTAATTGTCAGTGCCACCAAACGAGCCTTCTGTCGATCACAGCCAAGGAGAAGGTCGACGTGGTATCTCAGTACACACACAACTACCTAATCTGTAGCTTGCAGTAGACTTAATGACCATAAAGATTTCAGAAAGAAAAAAAAAAGGTGAGGTGATGTCTATGAAAAAGGAGAGATAATAGCTGATTCAACCAGGCTTCGTTAGTGAAGAAAGATGGCTAGCCATGGGATGAAAAGAGGAGATGGCTAGCCACGGGATGAAAAGAGACGCTGATATTTTCTTGAGCTGGAGTCCTTTTGATCTTAAGCATGTCTTGAGATTTTGGGTTGCTTTCTTAATCTTAAAATGATTAAAAAAAAAAAAAAAGTCCTTTTCAGAAACTGGGCTGCCCCAGTCTGTGCCCTACTTCCTGCACCTGGACACCAGACAAAGATGTTGCAGCTTTCAAGAAACAGCGCATTTGTCAGCGTGCAGCCCCCAGCCGAACAAAGGGCTGGATTCATGAATGCAATATCAGCCATGGAAATGTTCCACCCCTGCCCCTTCACCAGCTTCTGGCTCGATCTGTTGAAACAAAAAATGAATTGTCATTGGATTTTGCAGCCTTTGAGGTTCCTCGGTAGATCGATACATCTTGGACAAGTTGATGGCCCCTAATTTGAATGAAACTGCACAAGAATCACAGGAATTTGAGCTTAGATTGCGAGCCACTTTCAGGGGTTTTGTTTCTAATAAGGAGAAGTAACCCAAAACTGGTATCAAAGAAGAGGTGAGCGGCAGTCTGTGCACCAAGGCAAGGTAAGTGTGCAGTGAATTACAGTCACTTCTGACTTTGCTCCCACACAGCAGCACTGCTTCAGAACTTCCCTCGCCCTGGAGAAGCAGGGTACCCTTCTGACAGGAACTTCGTGTTCGTTAGTGGTGTTTGCTCTGCCTGACATGACATTTAAAGGCTCTAGACCTGTACCACATTTATTCAGCATTGTCATATTTGGCAAAACATTTAAGTGGTTATCCAGCTTGAAGCACCTACGTAGTCCCACTGTCAACAACAGAACGTCTCAAATGCTTAGATTTATGCATACGTTGGAAGTACCTTGCTGAATCAGGACTCATTCCAGTGATCATTCCAGTCTTTGCCCACAGAGCCTTACACATAACACAGAAAACACATTTGAGTTAATTGGACAAACCCATGTGTGTGCTATATGCACATTCTGTCATCCCCGAGAGTATCAAAAACTAATTATGCCCGTGTCACCCTGCACACCCATTTCTGTGATTAGTCACCTCCACCTGTAGGAAACGTAGCGCTGTCACCTGACGTGCCCTGTGATCTGCCCCAGAGGCTGGCGCACCTCCAGCTCTGGGGGGGTTCCCTCCACTGTTGTCACAGTGTGGTGTAGCTACCTGTGATAGCCGATGAGCAGACAGATGTCTTCAGCGCTGCTGTTTTAAATTTGGTTCACTACAGACCCCTTTCGAAGACTAATCATTTCTGCCAGGTAAGAATGCTGTCAGCCTGGCATCAGGTAAGTTCACGGGCAGAGAGCTGTACCCTGCATTGCCTGTTTTATCTAATAAAGACTTTTCCATCTCTGGTCCACTGCTTACAATTTAGCCTTCATCAACTGACTTGCCAATGCAGTCATTTGGTCAGAAAAAAGGTAAGATGCTGATGTGCCTTCAGACTCCTGTCAGCTGACATACAACACCCATTGTCAAAACAGGGTAAGTAGAAAAGAAAACAACTTGGCTATTAGAAACTGAATTTCCCTTTACCATCCTCCTGCTCTTCCAGTACTGTGACAAGAAGTAATGCTTTGGTCATTCACATGCTGACACATGATAACATTTTGAGGCTAGAGGTAAAATGAAGTTTGAGATTAACCCTTTTTTTTTTTTCCCTTTCCAGGATGGGACTAACTGCTCAGCCTACCTAACTGAAAAGTCTAAAGCAGGCCTGTGAACCACACAGGTAGCATCAGAACTATCATTGCCTGTTTCCTCAGACATAAGAACAGTGCTTCATGGGCGTTTATTCCCTGCCTTTGCTCCTTTCTTCAGCCAGGCTTGGTGCCACATGGCTTGGTCTCTACGCTCGACAGAGCCAGCGGTGCCTTCCCAGGCAGGCTGCAGCGGCCATGGCCGTGCATGGAGTCAGCTGCTAGGGCCAAACCGTCCCCAGATGTTTGAACAGAATACACAGTGGACATCCCCCTTGCAGGCATTACCGGCTGCAAATACCAGGAGGCAACTGGGTACATCCGAAACTCCCCTGCACCCACTGCATGGCGGGGATGCAGGCAGGGAGGGCAGGAGCAGGCCTTTTGCCTGCGTGCCTGGCAGCCTGGTGCCCCACGTGCCGTTTGCATTTTCCACGTTGCTGTAGTTCAAAGGAGCATTAATGTATGCGTAGCTAATGAGATAAAGCAGCCAACAGCCTGCTGTGCTGGCTTAGGGAATGAACACAGCTTTTCCCACCACAGCTCTCCTAGTGCTGAGCTAAGGGGATGTCTGCCTCGGCATGCAGGGCCCTGTGGAGAGGTTTGTTCTGCTTGTGCCTGCTGCCTTCACCTGCCAGTAACACCTGAGGCAAGGGGTGCTTTCCCTCCATTGGACCGTTACCTACCACAGTCCAAATTCCACAGAGATTTAGGCACACAGGAGAGACCCCACAGAGGAAGCTGGCAGGGTCCTGGGAACGATGGGTGTTCGTGGACGCATCTGCATGACTGAGACCCAGAGTTCTTATAATGTGGGAAAAGTAAGCACCAGCTCCTGGCTGCGCAATAAAAGTGCACTAGAACCTCGCCCTGCTACACGTGTTAATCATGCTTTGATAACTGTCTCTAAAATCAAGTTTAATAACAGCTAAACATATTTGAAGAGTTTTCTTGGCAGCAGTTTATAGAAGGTGCTACCTAAGCATGCTGGAAAAGAAAATAAGATTCTACCATCAAACCTCTGGGAGAAATAACAGCTTGGATTTGTTAATTTTGGACCAAGTCTAAATTCTTCTGCTGGCACAGTTTTAAACTATAGTCCTGTAATGCATCTCCTCATACTTTTATGGCAGCGATAAGAAAATTGGCAAAAAATTGGTACTGCCCCTTTTGGATCCTAGTGAATCTTTTGAGTCTCGCTTGTTTAGTTTAATGACAATATAATCAAAATAAAGCTAGCATGGCCATATTGCAGTCCCAGTAATGATATCTCGTGTTGGGATAACGAGCAAATCACATCAGGGGCAGGCAGAGTGCCTCCATGGCAGGAGAGAACGAGCAGCCACTCAACAGTCCTCAGCAATGTGCGGCTCCTCCCAGTGTCTCCCCATCTGGGATAAAACAAATATGCAAATGGGATGGACCTGAGTCCTGAAGACATCCTTAGGTGGCCTGAGGGGTGCAGCAGGACACCCAAGGACCATGCACAGATCACAGGGATGGGTGTGCAGGCTGGTACCTCTGAGGCTGGTATTGGTGGCTGTTCCCACTTCCTTAACCCTTACCATACCAGAGAGCCAAAAGCTGAATAAAGGTTGTTTTATAGAAGTTTATAGTCACAGGAAAACAGCTTTTAACCCTAAAATTGGAAGGGTTAAACTATTAGCCGAGTTGGAATTTCTTCACCACGTAACACAGGCAGCAGAGGAAGTAGAGATGTTCACATGAGAGTAAATAAATGCTTTTTTGTTTCTTAATCATGGCATGTTCTTCGGGTATTTGACAACTGGATTGAGCCTTTAAAGTCATAACATGTTACCTGAAGATGTGGCTTGATTACAGCCTAGACATGAATGTATAATCCCGGTTTTCAAGGGGCCAATTATATTCAATATTTCACGTAGCTGTTCCCCGAGGAGTGAAATTATGCCACTGCATATTTTATATTGATCATTTTGGTTCTTAGAAGCTATTCTGTAGTCAGATAACAGTATCTTTCAGAGAATGCTACCTGCAGAGACTGCTCCCCAACTTGGGGTACGGCTAAAATCCCAAAAGCTGTACTGATTTAATTACAAGTATTCCAAAAGAATGAAAGATTTATTTAGACTTTCCCAGGATGGAAAAGAAGGGGGTAATGGAAATTCTTTTACCATCCCAGCCGCGGGGGTTGTGACTGAGAGCACGCTCTCATTTGCTGTCTACACAGCTGTAATTAAATCACTCCAGCTTTCAGATGTATGACCATACCCCAAAGTCAGGATAAAAATTTTCAGTGAGGGAGATGAGGTAACACCATGTGAAAGCAGTCAATGCAAATAACTGGATGTAGCATCAAGGGGGGTTTACTGTTTTTCCAAGAGAAGTGAGGAGCAGAGCAGGACACACGGCATGCCGTGCCGCGCTGGCGCTGCTGGCACACGTCCAGCCTGATGTTAACAGCCACCCACAGCGATGCTATCCAGAGGATCATGGTGCTACTGCTGTGTCCTGCCAGCCACATCTGCTGGCTAATAAAACAGAAGCCCAATCCCATCTGTGATCAAAACTTGAGAAAAAAAGTTTGGAAAAGCTCAGTTTTCCCAGGGAATCTAGAAATCTTTCTTGCTGAGAGCCCCAAAGCACATAAGCTCATTTTAATTGAAAAAAAGCAAACCTACTCCATGATGGCAGGAAAGCAGCGCACTCAAACTGATCAGATACTGCTAGTTGCTGGGGGAGAGGTGTTCTCCTGGACAAGAACGCCAAGCCAGGCTGTTGGGGAATTAGGTGAGGTTTTGGGCAGGATGGCAGCAACAGCGGCAGTGCGAGGTGGCTGTCTCCTGGTTCAGGATACCTGCTCAAGCAAGCTCTGTGCATCCCAAAGAGAGGAGACCTACCCAAAGTGGGATGTCAGATCAGGCAAGTGCAGGGTCCTGGCCCCAGCAGGGGCAATGAACCAGTAGCCTGGTTTCTGCCCCACCAGGTGGGCTCAATAGAACCTCCTGCCTGTGAACCTGGGCACCCCCAGCTCCCCAGGCTCACACAGTGGCTGGGTGCTGCAGCTCTGGGGAGCTCTGGGGGACCAGAGAAGCTGTTGTTGCTGCCACCATCCCCATAAAAGGCACTGAATGTGACGCCTCAGCATGTGGGAGAATACAGTGAGGAGGCAGTGCAGAGATGGGGGAACATCCTTAGGGGTAGAGAGTTCGATCAGTGGTGAAATTGGCTCCATGGGCCAAGGACAAGTGGAAGATAAAAGGACTTAGCCTGGGAAAGGACCTGACTCAGGATAGCGACACATTTTGCCCTGCTTGAGGCTAACCAGCATTTGGTAAATATGTTGAACCCTGCCCTCCCACCCCATTCTGTGCATCTCTGTGATGTCAGGAACCACACAATCCTGCATGTGTGCTGTTACTGCTTTGCAATGAACCCATCAATGTAGTTAGGCAAGGAGAAAAGCACCTGAGCACAAACCATGATAACAACAAGGAGGGTAAATGCTCCCAGCATTATCGTATCCTAAAAGCCCCATTTAGGGACTTCCTTCCTGGGCATTTACATTTACCGTTAACTGCTGAGGGCTGACCCTTTCAATGCAAGGAGAAACACCATATAGAAAAGGTACTGCATAATAGATAAGATCTAGGATATGACAGGGTTATGAAGCATAGGTATTGGAGAATAAAGGAAATATCTGCAGTGTGTGGCCTCCAGAGTAAAGGTAGCCCCACCGATCTCCCTTTCCAGGGCAGCATCTTAACTGTAATATCTGACCCTGTTGGTGCTGGACAGACCCCTGAATCCCAGTTACTGTTGGGCCGTGTCACTTCACATGCTCAATCCTGCCATTCTTGAGCAAAACTCCTGTACCACCGTGCAGGCATTTTGGCTGATTCACAGCCGCCTGGTTGGACCTTTTGAAGGCTGGGTTGAGAAACTGTGGGGAAGAAAGCAAGGGGTAGCACTCTGCCTGCTAACGCACCAGGTCCTCTCTGTTCTACAGCCTGGCAGAGCTTAACATACCCTTTGTCTCCTTTGCCTGTGATAGATCACATAATTATTATTCTCTTCACAGGTGATGTGCACAATTTGGAAGATTTCTGAGTGGGGGGGTATAGTAAGATAACACTTTAGGGAAAAAAGAAACCCACAACAACATCTGCCACCCCCAATTTTCAGTTTGCTAACATTTCAGTGGTAAACAATAAAAGTTTCAGCAAAAAGATACTGCACAGACCAAAAGATTCCTCACTGCAGGCGGGATGATGGCCTGTGGTACAGAGACCAAATACAAACTAACCCAGAGAAGACTAATTAAAAAGTGTTGCATCTGTCTTTATCTTCCATGACCAGTTTGCCTTGTAGTTGCTGGAGTTTAAGCTGCAAAGAGTTTAATTTCTCTCTTCGTACAAAAGGCTCCCCACTTGTCAGAGGTTCAGCTTTCTGGCTGACATTATCCACGCTCAGACGATGAGAGATTTCTGGGAGTCTCCGCATCACTCAAATGACTTTCTCCAGGTTAACTATTCTCTAGCTAAACGTGTCACTTTTCTCACCATTATAAAAATGGTCTAATGACCTGTTTCCAACCCGGTTTCTGAAGGCTGGGCAAACTTTAGCAGAAATTTGGCACGAAGGTGTAAGACAAGTCATATGCTGCAGTTTGGGAGGTGGTGAGAATTCAAAGATACGTGACAGGAAGAAATCCCCTGCCGAGTGTGTTTGCTGGGGATCACTTTCTACTCTTTCTATGGCAAAACCAACAAAAGTGATTAGGGGAAGGAAAAACCCCCTTCTCTGTGAATTTGCATGCGGACACTTTCACATGAGCCCTTGCAAGGCTTGTGTTTTCCACCAGTGTTCTAGCAAACAAGTGCAAATGCTGGTGAGAAACAACCATAGGCAAATCTCAGGGTTTTCTCTGAATGAATGTTCACAAATAATGTTTTGGAGAGCTCTTGGCTGGAACAAAATCTGTGTAATCAGAATTTCCAGCACAGCTCAGGACACTAGACTAAAACGACAGATGAGTTGGAAAAAAACACACCCTACATACAGAAATGCCCTGGGGACCTTCCATGACCCTCCCAGTGATAACGTAGCAGAAATAACTAAGCATGTAAACCCGTAAACTTCCGTACTGGGAATTCTCTCTCCTTGAGCTCTTCCTTAAAAGCGTGCACGTAGGATATTGCTGTAAACGGGGGCAGCGCTAATGCATTCATTGATCAGACAGGGTGCACCCACTCAGTACTGCAGTGCAGGCTTTCCATTTGTTTACCCTTCCCCACGTTCCAGTGGCATTTTCGTTTTAAGCAAATTTCAGCATAATCGCCGTGTTTGCTTAAACCTGCGCATGTGCGACGGAGCCGCCCCTCGCCCATCTGCTCCGGCAGCCTCTGTCATGCAAAATGGACACCCCTCCGCCCCAGGTGTTGGGAGCAGAAGGAGGGATCCCCCCTGTCACACGTGTGACGGAGGATAGAGGGCCAGAGGCACGGGGGAATTGTTATCGCCAGACGCGAAGAGCCGCGCGATTCGGAGCCAAGGCTTCACGCCCCTCACACATGCATATGTATTTTACCTCATTATTGGCTTCGGCTGCACTTATTGTTACCAATTTGTGTCCCGATGCTATTTTTCTAGGCAGCCTCGGTGGGAGAGACTTGTATGCAGAGCAATATTTGCATTTCTGCGAGCCTTTACGGGCACACATATTGTTAATACGCACATAAACAGGATGCCATTCATATTTAACCAGCGCTTTCGGAGTCGGGTGGCATCACAGCTGAGGGAATGGAAATGTTCTGATTTGTATCACTTATCGCAGTGGAGGTTGCTGCCTTCACATACTCTGACTTCTGCAGAGCTGCTGTAATAAGGCAGTTATATTCACATAGGACGAGACACTAGGCATTTAATAACCCCCACTTCCACCCCCAAAAGCCTAATAAGCTTGCTTTGCCAGTTGATCTTTACAGTCACTTGCCCCTCCGTTTTTTCCAGACTACTGTGCTTCCTTTATACTTAAGCTCTTTTTTTTTTTTCATTTTCATTTGCATATATTCAAGGCCCTAAAGAAAAACAGCTCTGCATTAAAAGGCTATTACAGAAATATATGCTATTTAAGTCACAATAGAACATGTTTTTCATTGGGAGGGGAAAAAAAAAAAAAAGAGGGTGGTTTAGTTCCAAGTAAGATTTAAAAGGATGTCACTTGATGTTCAGTGTACTTTGGCTGATGGAATTTTTCCTGCAGTTTGCTGCAGCTTCTGCTTTAGTCAGTTTGTCTCTTCTGCAGAAACAGGACTGTAGCAGGACTGTGAGTGTTCAGATGTGCCACCTCCCCCTTCATCTGAGGTCTCCCCCAAGCGCGGAGGACCCAATACTTCACCGCACTCTACTCTTGTGCTAAGGGGGTGTAAAGCAGTGCCACTCACTCCAGGCAGCATCTCCTGCTGCCTTCAGCAGGCTGCAGGGAGCCCAGCTCAGCAGGGCTCATCCAGTTCCAATTTCATTCCTAGAAGTCAGGGCTGTGTCAGGTGGGAGGCTTCTCCAGCGCCTTTACGAGATGCAGTGCCAAAAGGATAGGCATTAGCAAAAAGGTACAGTGAAAGTATTTTAGTCCCACAGACACGCCCCCCCCAGCTTGTGGGTGCTTATGTGTGTGTGCCCGGGTGTCTTCCTTGTCACCCCCAAAAGGTTTAATGGCCAGGATTGAGGCAGTTTTCATCCCAGCTGTCTGATGTGGCTTTCTGCTGGCAGTCACTGTCACATGGGGGAAGTCGCCGAGTGGTCTGGGTGTCTTATCCAAAACTTTCTTCGAGCAGAGCCCTGCGATTGGATTAAACCAGCCTAAGATCAGATTCCCTCCCAAAAGGGATGATCCTGTCATCCTCCAGCCTGGCTCTGTTTCCAGTGCCCTCCCTGCTCCCCCCCTCCACCACCGGTGATGCTGACCCTGCAGCCACACAGGGAGTGCAAACAGCACCGAAAGCTCACTCTGCAAAAGGAGAAAAAGATCCTTTTTCACCAGGTCAGCAAGACACCCTGTCCCACACCGCGATGAGGTGGCAGGAGCACGTGGCTGGGAGAAGAGGGCAATCTCCTTTCATCAGGCCGTTAGTCACCAGTTCCCCTGAGCTGATGGCAAAGTTGCCTTTTGAATTTACAGCTCATGCCCTAATTTAAGCTGCTGTCAATTTTTGGTTCACCTTAGCACCCGGGGCTGGCAGTGCTGCTGCCACAGAGGCTTGGCAGTACCTCTGCTAGGGGCCAAGATGCTCCAGCAGAGAAGGGCAGGGAATGGCAGCAGTATCTGCACCTGCTGCAAGTCCATCTCGCCTCTTTCTTTGGCAGAGATATTTTTAACTCAGGTCACCTCAGTGACCCAAGACATCAGAGTGCAGCTTCACAAACAGTTGCATGGCGACCACCGACAACTCAGGAGCTCTGGCAAGGTTCAGGAGGGAAGAGGCTTCTGCCTCGCATTTGGGTGGTGCTGCAGATGTGGTGTTATCCCTTCCCTTCAAGGCTTGAACTGGCTTTCAGGCAGGAGCTTTGCCTTTGCCTAGGCTCTGTGAAGGATTGGGAGGGATAGAGGAGAAATCCTAACGTTTTCCCCAGTGGCAGAAAAAGTAATGCTCTAAGAGCAAGGGCGGTTTGGCTGTATTTTTATTTATATATATGTATTATATATGCATTTCAGCATATATATAAAAATATATATATATAAAAATATATATATATAAAAATTTTTTTGCCAGTGAGCAAAGGGGTGGCTGCTTGGTAGATGTGAAAGCGAGAGGCAAAGGACAAGCAGCTCTTGCCTCCATCCCTGTATTTTAGAAAGCAGTAGACAAACTGGGTGAGTTTTGTATACAGGACAAAAGGTCCTTTGAACAGAGATACGCAGGGTTGTGACTCTTCAGTGTTATTTCATGAGGGAACAGAGAGGATTTAAAAAAGAAACTCTGAAGCCCCAGTGACACATTTGCTCATTTTGTGTGTGAAATAGCAGAAACAGCTAATTCTTCCACCTCTATCCAAGGATTTCCACAGCCTGTTTTTACTGGGCATTGAGGGCAGGCTCATGGATAACCGCACTTCATCATTCCACCAGGAAGCTCATTCAGACTGAAAGTTGGACTATTGGTTTTTAATTTTAGCGCAGTTTTTCATTTTGATAGCCCTTCCACCTGACACGGAATTGCCATGGCGCAAATTGAATACAATAAAATTGCTAATCAGCCCATTAGAATATGTTGATGGTATAACATCCATTAGTTGTTGAATAATGTCTTCCTCCAAAGTATTTTGAATTAAGTTTTCATGATAACAAAATTAATCCAGGTATGTGTACCCACCTGTAAACACGGTGTGCCCATGCACGTGCAGCCTTCTCTTGGAAACCCACGCAACTTTTCAACACGGTGACGGTCCCGTACAAACACCCCTGAAAGAAAACCTGTCTTCAACTAGTGAAATAAGCAATTAAATGCAAAGAAATTATCCGTGAAGTGAGACAGGCTACAGCCATTTGCTCTGATCATGTGTCTTTCATGGGAACGCAAAACCTGTTAGAGTCTCCAATGTCACTTCACAGGGAATTTTTCTGACTTCAAGTGGTTTTTATCCCAGGAATACATCCTACATTTTACCTCCCTGTCAGTTAAAACAAATTATTCTCCTGCATCAACATCTTCTTATCTTCTCCTGCCTTTTTTCCAATCACTTGCCTGAAGATTTCTTAGGTCCTTAATTGTGAGACCACAATTTTTCTCAGCACCCCAAGAAGAGCTCTTAGCCTATTTCTTTAAACGTCTCATTTAATTTCTCTAACCCAGTGCAATTCTTCCCTTGCTCTACTAGTACAAAGGCCCACAATGCAAACTTCTTTTCTTGGCTGTCTCTTCCTGGGGAAAGACAATTTCCTACAGTGGCAATTTCACCTGTCAGCATCCTTTGGTGCTACATCCTGCATGGCTGAAAGCTGCCACACCAAGAACGCCTTTGTCTGAAGCTGAAAATAGATAGAAAGTAGCAGTGAGTCCAAATTTTCTCTTATTTGTTTAACATGCTCTGTTACAAGCTACTAATCATTATAAAGTAAGAATTGTTTGAGCTGGTAGGGGGAAATCTGTCCCTGTCCACAAACACAGGTTCTTTATATTCAGCAGAATAAACCTTTATGGTCATCTTCTAAAAGAAACCTGGCAGTCCTGCTGTAATTTGGCAGACTTTATTTTCTGATAGGAATCTTGGGATTGTAAACGGGTCAAAATCCAGCCTTATCCAGGAATAATAATATTCAGAGCATAATATTATAGAAACTTTCTCATAAAATGGTACAACCCACTATGAGAGCAACTGCGGTCAGAATCTCACTGACAGTTTGATTTTCCTCTATTGGAAATGATACTCTGGGAGGCTTTGTAACCTCGGGCTTTTGAGAAGAATGTCACTCGGCATCTCTGCATCTTTATGCATCTAAACACCTTCAGGGATCAGGTTCTCAGTTGCACCCAAAGCTCATACAAACTGGCATCTGTGTCACTTACAGATGGAGAGCAATCTACTTGCAAGGAACGATAGGGCTCTACCATACAGGGATAAGAAAAGGAACAATACGCTTGAAACGGGCAAAGATGATTCAGTTCAATCTGAGGAGAGTTGCTTTGTATTCCCAGTCAGTTTAACAATCCTTTCATCTTTCAAGGAAATTATAACTGTGATTCATTGGGACAAAGTTAGCAACTTCTCTTTTTATCTAAGTCCTATTATTGGTGCTTGTAACAGCCATTCACGGACCTCCTGGGAATCAAAACGGACAATTGCATCCTCCTCTCTCTGCCAGCAAGAGGCTGGGTATCATTAACAATGCTTAAATTAATAGCGAATTTTGGAGGGAGTAAATGTGCCCCTGCAGGAAACCAGGGATGAAGAGACAGGATATACATTTCAGTTCAAAGTCCTGCCTGTGCGTGGAGGTCCGTGACATTTTCCCGTTCAAAATTAGACATTCATAAGTGCACTGCAGCAAGGTGCAGGCTATTGTTTTGGTCCATGGGATCAATAGCTGCGAGGGAGGGGGTGGAAGGTGACTTTTTGAAAAAGGGAGTGTTTTTCACAATGGAAAGGATTCCGTAATGTGTAATAAGTGGCTGTAGGTGGTTCCCTGCCCTTGCTCTTTTTTTGTGCGATGTAGGTCTCGGGGCTCTGAAAGGAACTGGAACACAGGGTGAGGCCTTTCATCAAACTTTGCATTGCTGTGGATAACAGCATCCAAATTTTGCCAGATTATGTGAGCGGAGGAGACACGTAGAAGCGAAATAGCTCGAGCTCAGTCTAGGTAAGGTTAAAGCAGGGCTGGTAAGTGGAGGGGAAGCGTGGCTCGTGGCCGGCTGCAGCCTGCCGAACCTCTCTGCACAGTCAGGCAGAGGGATTTTGAATCTGCAGCCAAAAGCCAGATGATGTTGGAGGTGGTAGTGGTCCTGCCTGGCAGCAGCGGGTGAGGGGCCATGCTGGCACGAGTGTCCTGGCACTCCAGGGTGGGAGCAATAAGGTGGTTTGAGCTGAACGCAGCCTGCACCCCTGGAATTACCAGAGCTCAGAGAATCCTGCAGCAGCAGCAGCCTGTTCCTGCTCCTCCCTGCTCCTCCATCATCCCAGGTAGATTTTATCTGCCAGTGAGAAGCCATCACAGGGCTTGCTTCATGGGTGCCCTGCCACTGAAGCTTAGAGAACTCACTGCTTTCACGGAGCACAGGAGGACTGGGAGACATCCAGCCTGATGATACTCTCCCCTTCTCAGGGGCCTGGGGGACTGAATTGTCCTGAGGGCTGGTGCATCTGGTGGTCTGGTTGGGGCTTGTGCTGCAAGTTGCAGCATGTGTCAGACTGAGGTAGTGCTCACCCCCCATGGCTGAACCCTGAAACAGAATAAACACAGAGACTTTCTGAATTTGTGCTGTTACCACTACATCAGGCAGACACAGAAGTACTCACTGCATCACAACTGACTTCTGTTACATGATTCCTCCCTGCGATGCTCCATCAGCTAAATAACCAAAACTCTGGAAACAGTGGGTCTTGGAGCAAACCCCAGGGTTATCCCTGTGCCTCTTAGAAAGGACATACCACCAGTCTGGGGGTATGGTGGTGGCATCAAACAGAACCCAGCACTGCTATGAGACTGAAGGCAGCAGTAGCAGTATTTAATGCCCTATCTCACTTAAGGCTGGTCAAAGTTGCTGTATTCATTCCTTTCTAAAGTGGACCAGACTGGTACAATGCACACCTCTCTAATCTGGAGTCTATGTAACGGTGAAACAGTCTGTCTAGTCGTGAGATCATAAATGGAGATAAAAGAGAGCATTAGATAATCTGCTCCATCTGTTCCATCTTCCGTCCCTTGCAGCATCTTTCCCTCTTAAGTCCCACTGGTGCTTTGTCATATATGTTTTAAGTGTCCAAAATGACAGAACTTCTACTCTTCAGAGACTGACTCAAAACATAGTAGGACTCCCCAGGGGGACTTTTTTTGTTGCTGTTAGTTAGTCTTACATTTCATCTCCTTAGAATTAACTCTGAGTTCCTGTTTCACCATAATTTTTTTTTTTTTGACTTTGCTTGCTTTCACAAAAGCCACTGGATTCTTATTAGCAACTTCAGGAGAAGCTGAGAATGACCTCAGTCAGGATGAGTCTAAGAAGGGAATGTAGGTGAGTGCATTGCTGTAAGTACCTGCCCCATCCCTTCTTGTCACTCAGGAAACATCTAGCACAGCCTCCTACTGCTGCCAGCGAGCGAGTTGGCTGAACATGAACAATATTGGTGAAATGGTGGTGAATTATGCCAGGGCCTCTTTTTAAGTAAACTAACAATGAATGTTCTGAGCACACACCCGAGTGAAAACTGATCGCTGGGCTTTGCGATCCGGAGTGGTAACGATCCATCCAGTCTGTGACTACCTGAGCCCAGCCCCACTCCTCGGCCGCCTCAGTGGCACCAGAGGGAAGCACCTCCTAGAAAAACAGTCCTTTTCTAGTTCCTCCCCCTTATTCTTCACTAGAGCATCTCATACCACACCGGATTCACCTCCTTCTAGTGGTATTTACATACTTCAGAAGCACATTTTTTGTTATTTTGTCACCCTCCTAGCTGTCACTTTGTTGAAATTTACATTTTTCTATTGTCTCCTGAGTCAGTTCCTTCAGTCCCCACTGAACCGAGCTCAATTTGAATGACCTTCAGCAGATATCATTGTAATTATAGCCTTCCCCTCCTGACCCTCTTTTTGCACATTTTATTGCAGACTAGCAACATTTACCCTTTCTTTAGCAGCTGAACAAGCTGATGAGCTCAAAGTGTAAAAAATAGTCTCTTCTCAGTGTACCTCAGCGAGAAGGGGTCTTGGAGGTAATAACAAGGTTGTAGAGTATGGCTTTGCCCTCTCTCTGAAGAAAAAGCTAATTGAAAAACAGTTATTTTCAAGCTGTCAAAGAAACTCTGTCAGTAGCAGGCAAGAAATAATCCTCTTATATAACAGGTCAAATAATAATATGTCATCAAGGTGCTTTTAACTTCATTAAAAATTGTTCCTTGATAAGTGACATTTTAATTATGTGACCAGGTAATAAAATAATACATGCCTGAAAACTTATGTCCAACCCATGCATCATTAATGGGCCTAAATTAACCCTGGATAATAGGTTAGAAGTTAATCTTTAGATAGTAAATACTCTGCTGGGCATTTTTCACACGCCTGTTTGGAGTTTTGAACTGATGGTTCAATTTGACAAAGTAACTGTCATGGCGACCTGCACCTAGCCCGTAAAACAAATGATAAAGGTAACAAATGCTTTTTAATCTACACTGGAATGGTGTCATAATCCAACAAAACATCAGGAATTTGAGGATTGGACTTTCATATTGGTTTAGCACAACAGGGTCTTGGCAATTCCTCTAGATCTCTAGCTGGGAGGTGAGTCTCAAAACGGTGTATGCCTCTCATGAACCAAATGAGACAGCCGCTCCTCTGAACCAAAGCACCCTTCTTTCAAGACCACACTTTCCCAAGCATTGCTATGAACAGAGAGATGTAGATTATATAGGTTTAGGCAGGAGGAGGCTGATCTAAAGACAGCGCTTGTGTACTTTAACTTGTGCATCAAATATTTGAATATGCCTGTCCGATAGGAAGGTGATCTTGGTTGGTTTGAATTTTGATGTAGTGACCTTTAGAGCTAAAAGAGGACTTAAGAAATAAAAACAATCTGCACAGCAAAATCTTAATCTGTGAACTTTTGAGACTGCTTGTGTTTAGAGATATTTGTTGGAGCCAAATTCCTTTAAATAGAATAAACCATGCTAGTCTCAGAACTCAATGCAAACGTCGTGAACTCCAAAGGCACAGCTCCAGCCTCCAGCCACTAGGCCCTAAAGAACACGAGTCTCATCTAACATATAAATGTCTCTGAAGCATTTATCACCGTAGTTTCTGTGCCATGCACAGAGATTTCAGAAATTAGTGGGATCTGCCCGGAAGAGATGATCAATTTCCCATTCATCTGCTGTGCTGCCCTTTGGCTTCACCATTATGTCTAAAATAATGGAAGTTACCCTGCGATCACGGGCATGTAATTCACAGATGTGGTGTCCTGACATGATTTTGATACCAGCATTCAGGTAAGATTTGCTAGGGTTTAGATTTGCTTTTCTGCAGCTCCTCAAACGTCTCCCAAGAGTAGAACCTCTGGCTGTTTTGCTCCATTCGCATCTTGCTGCTTCCGAACATCGAATTTGGGTATCAGCAACCCCAGGAGTAAAAATGAACTGGGAGGACAAAGCTGTGCTGTTTCAAAGATGTCCATGTGCATCTGTCACCTCTTTTATCTAGGAGAATCAGAAGCTGTTGGGGAGCTTTGATGTTCTGTGGGAGACATTGACCAGACAGGGATGAGGCTGGCCTGGCCTGGGACTTTTTCTATTTTATGCCTAAAATGAGTATAAAAATACCCATACTACCCAAGGATCATCAGAATCTGCATCTTCCAGCTGCTCCAACCCCTACTATTTCCTGTAATGGCCTGTCTCTGATGGCAGATGTAACAAAACAGGATGTCCAAGTGCTGATAGATATGGAAGTTACACCCAAATGTACTGCCCACCCACAAGTGGCAGCTTGCAGGCACAAGAAGGCAAAGGTAAACGTATGCTTTAGAAAGACAAGTGTCCGAGTGCCACTCTTGTGGCAGGGTCCCTTCAAAAGTAAAGCGAGCAACAATGAGAACCAGGATGGATCCAAAGCACAAAGCATATAATAAGATTTGTTATTTTTAATGGAGTTTCTGGAAACTCACTGAGAGCCCTATCTACCAACAGTGATGTCTGCATGTCAACCTAATTCCCTCCTTTAATTCTGAAGCAAAAAAAGCTGTATTATTGCTTTTGCCACTGTGATCCCCTCTCAGGCTGCTCTAATACCTCCCTCCTTTTTGGATAAATCCCCTTGCATGCCATCTGTCTTATGCTCCAGTTCCTCCTCAGCCCCTGTCACTGCTTCCTATGCACAGCCCAAGCCAGGGGCCCCGTAGTACCCTGCCTGAGCCCACAGAGATAAACCCTGTGCTGAGGGAAGTTTTGGAGGTGACCAACACTTCTGTTGGCCCAGAGATGCCAAGTGATGTGGCTGAAATAGTGAGGGACACCCATGGTGTGTGTCTGTGTCATCCCTGTGGCTTGCCAAACATCAGAGTGCACCATGTCTTTCCTCTGCCCCGTATGCAGAGCTTGCCTGGCCAGGACAGCGCACTTGTCAGCACTGGCACGGGATGCATCAGGAGGGTGTCAGGCTTGGTGTTTACTTCACACTGTACCCTGTTTTTCCTCTAATGTTTTTGAGGATGCTGCCCACTGGTGAGCTAACGAGACCACTCCGACCTCAGAGGGCTGGCAGAAAAAGGTTCCATTAGCGATAGTGGCTGCAGAGCAGTGGTGTGTTTGGCAGGATGAAGGAGCCCGGTATTGTTTCCAAGATGGTTTGGATGCCCACACAGCTAAAGCAACTGAGGTTATGGGGTGTCTTGTCAAAACCCTTACAAGAGGGCAGATAGCATGGGATTCTCCCTATTTCCAGTTATTGTCGTCGGGCTGCTGGTAGGCCAACAGTGTCTCTAGCTTATTCCCTGTGCTTCGAGTATTTATTCCTCAACAGCCTCTTCCAGGAGCTCTGATCCAGACACCGTCTTTGGACGCATTTCCCCAAATCAGGTTGCACACTCGGTTCTCCCCAGATATTAACTGGCAGCCTGGTGTGGTCCCATCAGGGGGCAAGGAGCTTCTGTCAGAGCCTGGGGGATGAGAGCTGGATGCTGGGGAAAAGCAACAGGCCTCATGGAAAGCAGGCTCAGGACAGGCTCAGGACACCTCTGGCACACAAAAGCCACTAGGTAGCTCCCAACATGCTGGACACAAGTGAGGAGTGGAAAGGAGAGGGAAGGTATGAGCCTGGGCCAGCGGGACATGGCACTGGAGAACAGCAGCAACTGCAAATGCTGCCCAGGTTTGGGTAGCAGGAGCCTGTGGGTGAGGGGCACCACACAAATGAAAGCGTGTTTGATCTGGTTTCCTTTCAGACTGAGCTCTTTGTAAAAGCCTGCCTGCGCCGGGGCTGTGTTTGGCAGGGTGTGCTGCGGGGAGCCAGCACCGCGTCACGCGCTCTGCATTGGCAGGATGTAGCCAGGCAGACGGCACAGCCACCAATTAATAGCAGACAGCAATATTTAAACTAATCATTACGGGGATCAGCAGTAAAACAAATCTCTTGTTAAAATTAACAACATAGTCACTAAAACCGATGCTGGTTCAAGCTATTCATTACAGCAAACGACTGAATCTAGCCAGCAGCACTCGACACGGGGCTGATGCTGCTCTCAGTTTTGTGTCTTCTGGAGACAAGGCTTACCCAATTTCAGATGCTCTGTGGACACACTGACGTAACCAACAGGAATCATGCTAAGCAGGAAGGGCTCTAGCTCATTTTGCTGCCTCCCATTACGTTTCCAAGCCCACGCGTTCACATCACGTCTTTCCCAGCCATGACGTCTGTACTGGTGCCGCCGCTGCTGCAACGCACCACGCGCATCCAGAGCACTAACAGCTGGGACACGTCCTGCCCACTCTGCCAGTGGAGCGCCCTGGGTGGCATGCCAGCACATGACTCCAACTGTGGGTCCAACAAGGTGGGGAACGTCCCCGAGCTGGTCGCTGCTGTGAGCAGATGGGTGCCTGAATGAAACCACAAGACCCCCAGGAAGGACGCAAACAGAATTTACACCATGAACTCCACCAGCAAACTACATCCCCGAGGTAGACATCTGTTCCTGATAACTTTTGAATGCTTTGTCAGGGTATGGAAGGTTTTAAAGTTAATTAGCCTCTGAAATGTGTATGCAAAGGGGCAGATAGCTCTGTTAATGTCCCCTCTGAAGGAAAGGCTGCAGCATGAACTCACACCTCCTCTGGCAGGAGGGAATCCACATGTGACAGCACCTGCAAAACAAAGCTGCCCTGAGCGATCAAGTTAGCACAGCGTAAGAAATACTTCACGACTGAAAGAGAAGGTTTCCTGCCCCTCAGCTGAGGTGACATGAACCTGTGGTGCATCCTCTCCTGGCCCACTGCAAATACATAGCAACATATTTGCTTGAAATGCTTTTATACTTGCGCTTGCATTTGCAATGATCTAGAAATGCATGTTTACTGTGTTTTAAGGAGGAAAATCTGCTCAAATGTGATTTCCAAGAGACTGGGCTCGTAAAACAGCAGACGCTAAACTGGAAAAGAAAACTACAGTCAGATTTTTTGGTAACCTACCTATCTGTCCATCCATCCACCCATCCATCCATCCATCCATCCATCCATCCATCCATCCATCCATCCCCTTCATTTGACCTCCCACTCTCCCTCCTGTACCCACCTTGAACTCTCCACTTTTTAATCCTAACAAGGTTGCACTTTTGCTTGGTGGCTTCAGATCCAGCACTCTCCCTGCCAACTTCCAGCCAGCTAATTGTTCGACTCTTTAATGTTCCCAAGGTTGCAGGATGCATCACCTCCCTCCGACCTCCAGGGCTTTTCAATCTCTTATGAGTTGAAGCTAGCAACCATCTCAGTCTAAGACCTCCTCATCAGCTGTACTGCAGCAATATCAGAAGGACCCAGGGAGGATCAAGGCCCCATTGAGCGCAGATCTGCATAAAAAGCCAGTGAGAGACAGCTCCTGCCCTCCTGAGGTTATGGGCTGAAAGGGAAAGCAAGCAGTGAAGGTGAGTGGGAGACACGTAAGTGGAATATTCATGGTGATGCTGGTCACATCGCTGGTTAGTCCCTCTCTTTTTTATTATTTTTTCTCCTCTCTCTTCCCCCAGATGAAAATAAACGAAGATGCTGGTTTGCTTTTGGGAGTGTGGCGATTTACTATTCACAAAAGTGATCATCTGCCTCCCTCCACCTTGGTTCTGTGCCAGCGCTGCTCCGGGCTGCGCTTCCCAAGGAGGTCCTGTTGTGCTGCGGGGATGGTACAGCACGGAAGCACTGGAAGACGAAGGAGAAACACTTGGTTGCCCACCCACGCCATCAGAGATGAATGCAGCCTTGCAGTAACCCTGCTGACAGCAAACTGGATGCAGTGTAGTCCAGTGTGTCTGTTGTGGTTTTGCCCCAGCTGAGAGCTGGGCACCACACAGCCACTCACTCTCTAAGAGGGAGTAGAGGGGGAATAGGGGGAAGGGGGAGGGAAGGAAAAGATAACAAAAAAGCCCCCAAACCTTGCTGGTTGGGATAAGGACAGTTTACTGGGACAACAGAGAGAAAGATATAACAATAATAGAACTTTATCACATAATATACGAGACTGGCAATACACAAATGCAGTCTTTCACCAAACTGCACACCTCGGGCCATACGGCTCAGATCCATCCTGAAACAAGACTGTCCCCAAACTGCATGTCCTGGAGCCCTGCACTCCTCCCCCACCAGCCCCCCTTTACGCTGAGCATGACGCAATTGGCATGAAATACCCTCTTTGGCCAGTTTGGTCACCTGTCCTGGCTGTGTCCCCTCCCAGCTCCCTGGGTGCCTGCCACCTTCTCATTAGCAGGGCAGTATGAACAACTGAAAAGTCCCTGACTGCTTGGCAACAACTAAACCAGCAGTGTGTTATCAGCAGTGCTCTCATCCTAGCTCCAACACACTGGTTCCACCGGCTGCTAGAAAGAAAATAAACTCTATCCTAGCCAAAACCAGGACAGTGTCCTATCAGCCTCCAGCCTAGGGCTGTAGAGGAGGGAGGAACTGCATCCCTTCTCTTCCCCTCATTACACCCCAAAAGGGAGAGATTATCCCAGCCAGTTCACAGCACACACACCTGCCAGGGCAGAAGGAAAGTTTGGAGAACTGGCAAAACCCCTCTGAAGTAGGGCACAATATCACTTCAGTCTAACCCTAAGAAGAATTTATGCCGGGCTTTCTTGGGTAGCAGAAGTGTGCTGGCATCATGGAACTGCAAGGACGAAGGACAGCCTGTCCTGTCCTGATGCAAAACAGTCCTACCCTTAAAGTGAGGCTTCAGAACGGTGTGCGAGAGTTTGATTTGCATCCAGAGTGGAAACACGCTTGCCAGCCATCAGGCTGATGTGATTTGAAGCAGCTGAGATATTAAATGCACTAAACCAGAATGTATAATAGTCATGCTGGCAGACCTTTAATTATTGTCGTGCTTGTGGGCACTGATATCATTCAAATTAAAAGCTTTCCCCACTACTTGCATTTTTTAATACGTTGATGTACTCTGCACTGATGGATTGTCCTCTCTTGTCCTTCTCTCATGAAATGCTTGGCGCAATTTGCTTCAGTGCAGAACTAAAAATTATTGGCACTCACTTGCCATACTTTTGGGGCTCTTTTTGTTTTGTTTCAAAGCATGGACCCCCCTAACTAGAAAAAAGGTTTGATGAGTTTGGAGGGGTGATGTTAATTCGTCAGTCACCAATCCTCCTTCTCAGGAAAAGCACATTATTAATAGGAAGGCTGAAGCGCTGCTGCAAGCTTCCCTAGAGCAGTGCCTTTGACAGTGCTGGCTGATGACAGAGCAAAGTTCCCTTTCTGTGTGCTCTGATTTTCCTCTCTCAGCTGGTTCAGAATCAGATGCAGTGCATCTGGGCCAGTGCAGTACTCAGAAACAGCAGCAGAAAGCTCTAGAAGCTCCTCTGAAGCAGTTTTTCTGTGCTGGTTTTGGCTGGGGCAGAGTTAATTTTCTCCATGGCAGCTGGTTCGGGGCTGTGGTTCGGGTCTGTGCTTCAAACAGAGTAGGTAACACAGGGATGTTTTAGCTGTTGCTGAGCAGCACTCACACAGAGCCAAGGCCTTTGCTGCCCTTCAGCCCACCCCATCAGCCATCAGGCTGGGGGTGCACAAGGAGCTGGGAGGGGACACAGCTGGGACAGCTGACCCCAACTGACCAAAGGGATATCCTGTACTGTATGATGTCATGCTCAGCATTCGGGATGGCTGAACCCCTGCCTGACCATGGGGAATGGGGAATGAATTCCTTGGTTTGCTTTGCTTGTGTGCACGGCCTTAGCTTTACCTGTTAAACTGTCTTTACCCCAACCCACAAGTTTTCTCACTTTTACTCTTCTGGTTCTCTCCCCCATCCTGTGGAGAGGAGTGAGCAAGCTGCTGCATGGGGCTGAGCTGCTGTCTGCAGCAAAGCCACAACAGCACCAGTGTTGCTGATATTGGAATCCAGCTCCTTGTCTGGTACCCTGAGAAGGCTGCTAGCACACTCGCTCACCCAGTGTAATTCTGGAACAAGTGGAACGATTTTAAGCAGAATGAGCAGAGTATCAGCATAAAATATTTGTCAGAAAAGTTGCTTACACGCTCTCCTGAGATGGCAAAACCATAAACTAGGCAGAGGACTAGTCCTATTTATTCTCCTAGATGAGTGGCATAGCACAACATGCCTCCATCGCATGGAGACTCGTTTGCACTCATGTCATCCATGCTGCTTCCAAATTGCAGGCCCTGGTTTGCCACAAATCTCCTTCCAACTCTTGCTACTTTCTGCAGCGCCCCTACGCTCTGCAACTCAGTTTTGCTTTGGGGCAGCAATGGAGCACAGTTAGAAAGGGACTGGGGCTCAAACCAGGCACGAGAAAGGGCCTGCCTGGACGTGCTTGGCCCTACCTCACCTCTCCCAAGCACTGAGCCTCAGCCTTGCTGCAGACCCCAGAGCAACGCTGTTGCTTCAAGGGGAAGATCACATCTGTAGCCTGTTTTATCCATTGGAGACTTGGTCTAGTTGTCTGCATGCAGAGCCAGGAGCCAGACAACAAGTTTATATACTCTGTGCTTGACTGCAGCACTAAATCTTTCACTGGCCTCGAGTAATTCACTTCACCTTCCTGCCTTAGTTTCCCCACGTGTAAAAGTGAGATAACGCTTACTTTCCTCCCAGGGATTTTGCCAGGATTAATTAGTTAACTGAGTTTGCTCGAAAGGTGAAAAGCATGTTGTTTCTTTGGGACAAAAACGCCCTCCCTCCCTTTTACAGAAGTGATTTTGAAAGCTCGAAACCAAAGCTGAGGAGACCAGCTAACTCCAAACCAGCAGGATGTGGGAATGCTGAGGGAAGGACCTCATGGGTAACATGGAAAGGCTTGCAAACAGGAAAACTTCCAGCCCTTTGGAAGCCAGATGAGGTGAAAATGAGCAGCATGTAGTGGATGAGTAGGATCTTCTCCTCAGTTCCTGGCTCAAGCCCAGTGGAGTCAGCCACCAGCTACTCTGCATGTCTGGTGACCTCTGTATCCAGTCAGTCTGGCATAGTGTGGACCTTTCTGGAAAACATACTATCCCAGTCGGCTTTCCAGAAGAGAAAACAAGTTCAGCGCTGCCTCAGGTGTGCTTCTGAGCAAGACCAAGGAAAGGCAAGGAAATCTGCACTTTCCCTGTCTGTGCTAGGTCCAGCCTTTGGGACTGAAAGTAGGATCACACAGCTAGTCCTCCTGCTTCTCACCAGCACTAAATTAAATTAAAAGGATTCAGAAGTAAATGCCCAGGACACAAAAGGAGCTGCTGTCACAGTGAAGAAGAGAATCTGCTCAGGAGATTAGGGTGAGGAGCAGCAGCACTAGCTCCTGACGAAACAAAAAGGAGGGAGGAAGGAAGTGAAAAGCAACAGCTCCCCTAAGGTGCCATTTAAAGAGCAGAACTTAGCAGGACGAAACCTATTACACTCGTTACCCTCAGAAGTGCCGTTGTGCAGCGTGTCAAGATGCTGTAGCTGTTTGGGCATAAAGGCAGCATTAACAACAGGTAGTCTACAGCAGCAACCAGCCAGTCTCTTCTGCATGTAGCGACATCTCTGGCAGGGATCATTATCCTCAGGTCCTCCTCCCCCACCACAGTGTGGTCTTTCCAGATGTGCTTAAGGAGTAGCCCATGTGTACACTTTCTGTCCCACAACAGGAAAGGTACGGCGTACATAGGCTGAGCTGCCGAATTATTTTGCCTAAAGCAAAAGGGGGGAAAGTTCATGCAAGCTGTTTTCCTGCCAGACCTGTCAAGAGGGGATTTAAAGTCTGTCAGTGAGGTGCTAAAGAGTGCCTGCTCACTGACAAAACTGGACCCAAAAGAAGATGACTGCTCACAGCCTGAGTGATGTGAGAGCTAGCAAAGGTGAGGCCCTATCATCAATACCTCCTGCAAAAGAGGAGTGACAGATATTGTGGTGCTTCTAATGCCGTGTAAAGGGGCTTGCCCCTTGCACAGCCACCACGCAGCTTGCTCACCTCAGCCCCATCCCCCTTCTCTCCTTCCCTGCGTTTGTACCCGCTGTGCCGATGTGTAGTTGTGCCTAAGCTGCTACACACATTTTGGCTCTTAATGCACTTACTGGTCTTGTATCTTCTTGGGTTTTTTTATTGATGCAAATCGGGAGTAATCCTAAAGGAGATTCGAAAGGGCAAACCCAGTGAAAAACAAGCAGAGTCGAAAAGAGGTCCAATTTCCAGCAGCAGAAAGCTGACTCTCTTCAGAATGGAGGCTAAGCCAATCAAAAGTAAGAAGCTTCCAGATTTCAGGACTTTTAAGAAAGAAAGTTTTTAGCTGTAAAGAAGTGATCATTCCCTGCTGTCACAGGCAGTGCAGATGATGACAGCAATGGATGTATCGACTGGTTCCAACTGAGGACCTGGCTGGGTGGAATTAAAGCTGCTGTAAAGAACAGCCCCGCGTGAGTTTGCAGGCTGAGAAAAGTCCATGAACAGGCTTTGGTGTAACCTCCCAGGGGAAGTGTGGACTTGAGGGAAGGGCAGATGGGAAGTGGATGTGAGGCATCTGCACGATGTTCTCCCCATTCTGGTTTAGCCTAACAAACAAGTGTTTGTAGACTCCAGTCTCACTGTTATTAGCAAACAGCTCTTACCATCGCTCAGCACAAGAGACAGGGGAGAAGTTAAGGTAAAATTAAAAAAGAATATGCATAGTATTAAGACACTGCTGGAGCCTGAAGTCAATATTGCCTGCTGTTTGCAGAGTTGCTGCTTCTGTTTGAAGGACCCTACACCTCTCTTTCCTTTATCACATTTGCAATTAGCTTTCCATACACGTCTGCTCCTGACCTTAAAATAATTTCCCCTCGGCTCCAAAGGAAAATGATTTTGAAAAGAAATTGCTTCCAGAATCACAGTTCTTTTCTCATCCTTCAGTGGCTTTGGCAGGCAGTTTCATACAGCCCAGCTTACTCCAGAAAGAATCTGTGCCTTGCCGAGCATCACATTTTGTGGCCAAGATTTTGAAGAAATTAAATGGGACCAAAACTTCACGCTCCAAGCCCATATTTAGGCACTTATGTAAATGCCCTTTTTTCAGCAGCACGTAGTGCATTGTAGCTCCAGCTGATGACTTTTCATTCTGCTCCTTTTCCCCTGCACCACATCCCAACATAACCACGGTGTTTTGGTACAGTGACAGGAGTATATGCTGCTCCAGTAGACCAGAATCTGCATTTCTGCATCCTGTGATATACTTCTCTGGAAAGGCTGGAGGGCAGAAAAGTGACTATCCCTGGGTGTCAAGGCCATTTAACACAAGCAGAAAGCCAGAGCCAAAACAGAGTATTTCCATGGCACGGAATAATTTGCTTTGCTCCCTCCAGAGACGCTTTCATTTTTCGCCCAATGCTCAGATCACACTCCCCTGAAGTTCTCAAAAACGGGCTGTACAGGGCACTCATGTAAGGCAAAGGGCACTTGCTGGTGTAGAGAACTATTTTGCCACGTTAACAGCCGGTTCAAGGTTAGTCCTAGTGGATAGTTAGGCTTTTAGTCTTGTTTACTGGATTTTTTTTCCCCCACCCTGGTTTCCTTGGCACCTGCCCTGGTGCCTGGGTTTCCTCAGTGGCTGCAGGAGAACCCCTGCTACCCCCCGGGTGTCCTGCTGAGGAAGCCAGAGCTGCTGGAGGAATGTGCTGCCAGGAGGGAGCCCCTCGGAGGACTCAGGGAAAAAAAAAAGGCTGGGAAGATGTAAAATATGGATTTAGGTTGTCTAAAGGAAAAAGAACTACAAAACATTGATAGTAGGAGACACACTGGGCTACAGAAATTCATCCCCAGCGTAACTTTCATTTCAGTCGGTTACCCAAGAGCTGGATTTGGCCTGCCTGGCAGAAACTGTTTGGTTTAGCCAGTAACAGGAATTAGGAAAAGTGAGCTGTATTACTGTAATTGCACAAAAGAGAGGGAGGACAGATCCCATTTCAAATTTCTGAGTAAGGCTTTTTTAAAGGGGGGGAAAATATTAATACCGAGGCTGTGTTGATGAGCTTTAGGGGGGTTGCTAAGCAACACGGCCCTTTGTCTATAGCCCAGGCGATGCTTGGGAGGGGACTGCGTAGGAATAAAATTCATATGGCTTCTATAGAAACATGTTTTTGTAGCTTTTTTTTTTAAAAAAAAAAATAAACAGAAACCCAAATCTGTCTCCTTGACTTTTTTTCTCCCCACATGAAAGCCAATCTGCTGAAAATGTAGTTACGGCTGCGATCTGAGAGCACGTATTGGGAGGCTGTTGTGAGCCCGACAGCAAAGTCAGGGCAACGTGCACATGGTTTTAACACAACACCAATATCCACTCAATGTATCTCTAAATAGCATGGGGTCTTATTTTTATCTCTCAAATCCAGATACGTGTACTAATTTGCTGTTTAAGGCACCAACCATTACATTTCAGTCTGTTGTATTTTGGTTTTTTTTTTTTCCAGGTCACCTTAAGGAATCTCCTAAATGTATCCCTGTCTGGCACAGAAATGGAATAGCTAATAACATTACATAACTGATAAAATAAAACCACACATTTCTAGATATTAAAATCACACATGTGTTGGTCTAAGCCTTTTAGTCAAATTCAGCTCCACAATCCTTCCAATTCAATACGTCCATTTGTATTTAAACTTGGAGCTCAGGAGTACAGGGCAAAGGAACAGCTTTTGATTTGAGACTCACAGAGAGAAAATTATATTTTATTAAGTTAGCAAAAACGCTGACTGCAGAGAAATTTTAAATAATTTATTTTTTAAAAATGAAAGTACTCTCGTGTTCTGATATGAAAGAAAAGCTGAAGCTTTGCTGCTTATTGTATAAGGGAGCAAAGGTGAAAAGTGGTAAACTAGGTGAACTGCTAACAGTCAGTGCCTTCCTTCTATGATTTGTCCTGGCATCGCCTCTGCAAAACACACACACACCACACATTTGTAACTACAGAAGCCATATTATTGCAGGAAACTACAAGGAAACTGGAAGACCCCAGTGTGCTGGCAGAGAGGATTTGATATTTACTCTATAGAGCATCATGAGATCCTCTACACATGGACAGAGGGTCTGGAGCAAGAAGGTGTCCCTACCCAGAGCAACAGGCTTGGGAAAACATTACTGCTCTGCTTCTACCTGCACCTCATGAAGAAACGATGGTTTTGAAAGAGAGGAAACATGCACCACTGATACTACTGCCTGTCCCAAGGAGCCATCAGGGACCTTGCCAAAGGCCCAACAGGACCCAGCCTCTTCCCTTACATCCTTGGTCCCCAAAGTTACAGGCCTGCAAGACACAGGGGCCAAGGAAACAGCTTGCAGCTGTTCCTTTGCTGGCCATTGAGTGATCCAGCTCCTTCCCTGTTCACGGCTCATGTTCTGTCCTGTACCACGACCACAGCCTGAGGATTCTGCTGTGGTGTAGGCAGAGCAAGCAGCTCGCCTCGGCTTATTAGGGTAGCATGCAAAGGATATTCTTCCTTTTAAAACCACAGAGATTTGTAAGAGCTCAGTGCATTTACAAGTGGAAGATGACAGCAATAGAGCAAGAGGTGTAAAGCTCAAAAGAAAATGGTAAAGAGGAGCTGTTACTTCTCAGTTACTGAAACACACAGTGAGATACAGAAAGAGAAACCTTTTCTTTGTTGATGTGGGTTCTGCCATTGAATCTACACGAGGTTCAAAGGCAGCCATAACAAAGTTCTTCAAAGGGTCAGTGCCCATGGGCCATTGTCAGCACAACAGCTAATTTCACAAAACTCAAGTCCAACATGGACCATGTGGAAACTGCTGGGGATATTAGTGCTGGTTGTTTTGGGGTTTGGTTTTAAAATGAAAGCTTTCCTTTTCAACAAGATATGGGCATATTGGCTCACTGGGAAAGTGTGATATCAAAAAATTAAACAAGGTACTGCTGGACTCCCAACAGGGCAATGGATAGCATAGCCCTGTGCTTGCACAAAATTTTGACTGGAGGCCAGTATCAGATTTTCTCAGAGTCCACCAGACATTGCTTTTTATGAACACTATGTAAAAATGTGGTAACAGGGATGTGGTTGTGTGTGACCTTATAAACAGCAATAGTCTGTCTACCTCAGTTTGGGTGACCATGGGCTTATATCAATGCTGCTGTTAACTGAGACAGATTCTCCTAAGATGTATGTCCCATAGCTCTACAGTGAGAATCCAGCTTCCTTCTATATGTAACTTCTCTGATTTCACTTTTATCCTCTCCCAGCTCCTTCTGCTGCTGTAGGCTGTAGCAGTACCACAGAAGTTGTATGAGGCTTTTGAAACGCACAAGAACCCTTTTACATGCATTGGGCTGGTGGAGGTGGGAGGCTGGATCATGATGCAGGTAATAATGTGTGGGCAACTCCCAAAGAAGGGCATTTCTGGAGGAAAAGTATCCCTGGCTGTCCTGCAACCCCTCCACAGCACAAAGGCACTGGCCAAGGAACCCTTTGTCTTAGGATCTACCTGCAATATACAGCACCCAACAGTGAGCCAGATCCAGGCCTCTGCCAAAAGAGACAGCGAGCCATGCTGTTCTCCTAGATCAGACTATGAGGGGAAAAAAGGTATGATTTGATCTGAAGATTGCTCAGAGAGGCAAACGTCTGGCCTGGAGAGAACACCACTGGGCAACCATTCCCAGTGTGCTGGGAACAGGAATGAATTAAATTTTCCAAATCCTTTTCAAAAGCAGGTAGAACTGGCATCTGCTTTTTTTTCTTACCTAGCAGGTACCTGCATCACTCAGTCTTCTGCCCCAGCATGGGACTTCAGAGGTGGTTCACAGGAGGCATGCCAGTGAACACTCTTCCCAGCGCCCGTCTATGCGCAACTAGGCTCCTCTGCATTCTTTCTGACATGACGCATTCAGATCAAGTCAGTCGGGTTTCTGGTCTGGGAATGAGTCAGCTCCTCTGTTTTGTTCCTTTGAGGTGTGCTGCTGTTCTGCTCAGGGATGAGGGGGAAGCCTGCAGACGCCACGCCTAAGGTAAATAGGCAGACTCCGAGCAAACCCACAGAACTTATTAGGACCCATCCAGGCAAGGGTGGGTGCAGATCCAGCTAGAACCTGTTTCCAGATAAATAAGAGAGATGGGGAAGAGAATTTTGATTTTTTTGCAGTGTGTGTGGCTAGTATGAAGTCAGAGCTCTTCCATGGCAACGTTACGGGATTTCAGATCATGGTGAGTTATATCTAGAATCTGTGCACGCCAAAATTAGCATATGCACATAGAAGGGTTTGAATTCAGCTTACCTTGGGCAGAAGGGACTACATTTTACAGCAGCGCTCGGGGTGTGCTGTGTCTGTCAGCTGCAATGCACAACTCAGAGTCATGATAAATAAATGGCAGGTGAAGAGCCAAAATATAAAGTGTTTTTTCCCAGCAAAGATGTATCATGTCCCTTTTCTTCTACCTATATATTACCCGCTCTACAAACAACTCAGAAACTCGATTATACCTATTCAGATAGTTTCCTGTCTTGCAGCAAAGACACTTGTTCAGAGAGGCATGTCACTCCTCATCTTCCTTTTGACTTTTCTCAGAGGAGCTTTCTGCTCATGTCGTAACACTTCCTGGCCTGTCCAATGGCAAAACTGGCAGATGGTCTAAGTGGGACCCTAATTTGGCAATCCCTGTATAGAACACAGTACTTAGCTGCCTGCTAAGTGACTTCCTACTAGGCAGCGGGAAGAACTGCCCATGTTCTACAATCAGCTCGGGAGGAGGTAGATAACAACCTGCAGATGGGCTGCTGGGGGTGCAAAAGTTAAAGCGAAAAGACCCCGGACTGCAGAGGTGAGCCCTTTTGTCTGTATCCCGCCAGCCTCTTTACGAAGGAGGAATCCTTTTGCAGTGCATTTGAGCAATGTTTAGAGGGAGAACTGAAGCTTTCTAGTTGCAAATGCAGCAGATTTTAATAATAAAAGCACATTTATTACCTTCCATTCTTGTCTTAAATACCTAGAGCAGATGCAGAATATTGTTGATTCATACTATCGGCTTAAGCAATATCAACTGAGTCACAGGGCATTTGCTAGGGATTAATGAGTACCCGGGAGAGCTGATGGCCCACAGCAAACCAGAGGGCCATTAAGCCCATTAATTCCCTGGGAAATGCCCTATGCCTCAACTGTTATTTGCTGCTATGACCTCCATCCCTTTCTTATTACTGTTACACAGAGGAAAAATAGATCTTGAGCAAGGGCAATATTGGAGATGGATATTTCTCAGCCCAGGGAATTCTTGGCCAGGCCAGGAGATACTAGTGGCATATTGTGTTGTGTTCATGTGCTGCAGCTGCCAATCAAGAAATATTTCTCTAGACCTTCACTAAAAAAGTGCTTGCCTGTCTGAAATGCACGGCTGGCAATGGACGAAATCCTTCTGTTTTGAAAGACAGGCTTATGAGCCACAAGGAGTGCGATGGTCAGTGTTCTGAGAGCTGGGCGAGGGCCACAGAGCCCACCTCATCAGTAGTGCAACAACAAGCTTTCCAGAAGAAATCTTCAGGATTAGTTCTCACTGCCCCTTTTTGAAGGTGCTCGGTACGTGTCCCACATCTGGAGTCACAGAAAGAGCAAGGAGATGGGGACATCTGCCTGCTCCAAAGCCGAATGCAGCGTCAATGGTAGTAGAAGGGATGCAAAGCATCTTCCTTGCTGCAAGACGCATGGCACGCTAGGTAATACGAGCTGGAAGACCGCTTCTCCTATGCGGCATGCAATGCTATGGATCACATGGAAGCCTGCTGCATGTAGTGTTAATTCAGAGCAGAGCAGCTCCTGCTCTTCCCTTTAAGCTCCCTCCTCCTCCTGGGACTCCACCCTGGAACAGCAAAATCCTTAGATCAAAAAAAATCTCTTAGAGCAGCTGTGGCCCGTTCCCATCCCCTGCAAGTGCTGGAGCTCAAAACACCCTCCTCCATCTGAGGAATGAGCTTTCCAGGTCATTTTAATTCAGTTTGCTGGTTTTGAGAGCACAAACTTTGAGCCAATTCAAATTCACAACCTGCATAACTTAAATTAGTGGGGCCATGCAGAACGCTGCCTTTTCTACCCTCCCTGGTAGTCGACATAGTGAACAAAAAACCCCCTAAACATTCCACAAAATAAACACATTAAGAAGACAAACTTATGTAAATGAAACATGAAATTAAAACAATTCATATCAAGTCCCAAAATGATATCATGTATTAAAATAACATTCAGCAACATATTGTAACCACTGAAGTTCTAGTCAGGTGAACAAGGTGCACTCCCCGGGACAGGCATTTGCTGAAGTAGAAAAACAGTTTTGGAAGCAGTAGTCTCCTTGCACATACAAAGTATTTAATCACTACGTTTTATTCAGTTAGTTCCATTCAACAAGTACATTTCAAGTTCAGAAAGCATAACAAAAAGGGGGAGGACTTATTTTTCCTTCTCCAATCTATGAATAAAAATGCATGCAGTGAGTTCTGCAATTTCTTGGTTATGACTTACTTCAGTGACTGATAACTTAATAATTAATAGTGACAAACCAGTTATTTTTAAACTTAAAAAAAACCCATGTCTGGTTTTGTTTTTTTAATTTTCTTATAAGATATCACTTGAAGCACTTTATTTAAGTATCAGAGAGGATTAAGCTATTTTGAGACATTTTGATTGATTTCTAGTTTTTAATTCAACATAGATTCATAAAAAGTTAAAATAATTTGTAAGTAAATGAACCATCCTTCTTTTTTTTCCAATTAAAAATAAGACAAAAATTAAGAATTTGCCAAAGCAATTCTTTGTTGTGCATAGTTAATACTTTTGGTTAACAGGAAGACCTCACTGAGTACGCTCTCTTGTTGTAAATCAAGGTGTTTTAATGGTTACCAATCCATGAAAGCTAACTTTTCTTTCAGAAAATAATGAGCATAACTTGCAACTGCAAAAAAAAAAAAGAGAGAAAATCTATTATTTAAACCAACATTTCCTGCTTGGTGATTTAAATCTTGATTTAAATCAGTTCGCTGTAGGTGTTGGAGTTGCCTTTGTGTCGTCAAATAATCGTAGGGAAGAAAGGAAACTCTGTTGAGGCACATCCTATAAATGTAACACTCGCTGGTATCTGAGGTGGCAGTGGCATCTTTACATTCAGAAGCTCTGGGTTAGTGGCATTGGACGACTTAGGTTGTGCCTCTGAATTGCACTAAAAGAAATGGCTGCGGCTAAGAAAAGCCGCGGTGATTGGTGCTTGACTATTTCAATATTGGCCTAAAAAGGTTTGTATCACTTTTGAACACTGTTTAACAACCAATCTGTTTCCCAGATCCCTTCCAAATTCATCTTTCAGTATAGGACAGATCCCATGATCCCCAAGTTTCACAGGCAGCAGAGGTAATCTCCAAATCATGGGGACACCACACATTAGAATTGCTGCAGGACAGCAAGAAAAACACCACCACCACCACAAAAGAGAGTAGCAGAACCACACACCATAAAAGAAAAGCATGGGTACAGCACAAACAGCTAGAGGAACCTGCAAAATGACAGTTCATAAAACATTATATAAAGACTGGGAAGTGGTGTTGGTAAAGTAATGGTGGTGTAATCTGTGGCTTTCCGTTCTCTTCAGTTCCTGGTGAGCTGATTCCAAAGAACAGGGTTTTCTTCTCTCTTGGCTCTCAGCATGCTGTCTCCAAATCCACACAGCCAGCAAAACACGCCTACAGCTGGTGTAGATGCTCAGTTTATCCAGTTGCTCAAGTGCTTAGCCTGAATGCTTTGGATGGTTTGTGCTATATCCTACATCTGTTATTTGTCTGTTTTTTTAAAAGCATCATATCTTACTGTGGTTCCCAAACAAATCTTCGTCAGTGATCAAAAAAAGCCAAATGCTGTTTTTTCTACCCAGTACAGGCACTTTCAAGTCCAATTCAAGAATGGCTGGTATCCATTTACCTTAAGCCAGCAACCACTTAGTTTAAAAAAATTCTTACAATGAATTGTTTTAAAACAAATTTAATGATTCATCTGCACTTACTTTCAAGTAGTCTAAGACCAGCTGTGATTTACCAGCTGCATGGGTTTAAAAGGGATACAACATCAATACTACCCGGTGTAGTGCTTAATTTTAGTCTTGTCGTGGTGAAAGGCTTCACAATGTTTCCCCTTGCTTCCCAGTTTCTTCCAGTTAGTGTAAGAGTCCTGGCAAGCAGTACATTCTCCTTGCTTGAGATACAATTGAGCTGGCATTCAGATAGCATTTGTTTTGGTAGAAATGTTCCCTTAGAAGACAGGGAACAATTATGCTGCTTATTATTAACATATAATGACATCTACAACAGTATTTTTCCCAGGTATGACCACACTGGTGAAAAATCACCCTCACAACTGACACAGTTACTTGTGTGCAACTTCTGGCTTCTGATGAAGGCAAAGAATGACCACTAAAAAAGTTAAATTAGTAATTTCAGTGGAAGGGGAGAGAAAGATATGGGCACATCTGAGCAAAGTCCTTCCAATGAAGTAACCCTTTCCTCCTCCTGATCACTTACGAAAAAAAGAAGTTGTGTAAGAGCTTTTTCCAAAATGAGATGGCAACCTGACTGTGCCTAGACTGAATGTCAGCCATCCAGCAACATCTGTATTACTCCATTCACCACAGAAGGAGAGATAAACTCCTGCATCCTTGCCTTTTTACCGAAGCTATGCCAATTGTGGTACAGCAGTGATATAATTTTGTGTGTGTGTGTGTAAAGAACTGGGATAATTTTTGAACCACAGCTCAATGAAGAAAAGAGCAACCTTTCTTGTTACGGATTCTGCACTGGCTTGCAGACATTTTATCAGTCCTGTGAAACCATTCTCTGAGTCAACTAAATCTTACCCCTTTTGCGAACAGGCGTGCTATGATATAGGAGGAGACTTACACAGTCACTGGTACTAGATGACCTATAAAACACCTCAGTTTTGACACACGGGTACTCTTATAACCATTAAACAAGGCTACCATCTTAGGAATGCAGCGGTACATTTGCAAAGGGTTTTGGAAATACAGAACTCACTTGACATGAAGTCATGGGATTTCTTTAAGTTCAATAAAGCCCAGAGCATCTCACAGGCTGCAGCCCATATCCATTGCTCTAGAGCTCCCCAGAAAAGCAGATCTCTCTCCAGGAGAAAGATATCTTCTTGCTTTTCAGGAGAACTTAGTGCAATGGCCAACCCCATTGCTATTTGATGGGATCCATTTGGGTGGAAATGACTTCCTTTTCCCAATGGCTCCTCTTGAAGCAATCTTCCTTGGCTGTGAAACTCTGGAGGAGGCTCCCTAACGGGCTTTTCTATGCTGCCTCTCAACTGCCCCACAGTGAAGTAGGCTTTCCAAGCCTTAGAGAAACATGCTGGGCAAAAGTCCTCTACCAGACACTCAGGGTGCAGGTGACAGTGCAAACCCTCTGGGCCAGCTCTACAGCTTATCTGTTATTAAATTTCAATCCTTATCCATCGCTTGTGATAAAATAGAAGCCAGAGGGTGGATACACAATGAATGTTTTCAAGAGCTGTAGTCATGGGATAGTTTACTCTGTGGTGGCTTAAATGCAGACCGGAATGAATGCTAAATCAAAGCACAACATTTGGCCTCAGGGTAAGAAAAAACAGTTTAAACATTGCTGGCCTCAAGGTACAAACCTAAACATTTTCTAAACTTCCAGACTTCAAAGAGTTGGCTTTTCTAAGGCAATTTCTTATTGCTGCATCACTGGGAGGCTTTTCCCTTTCTCTGCTTCCCACCCTTTGGGAAGAATACAGGCAATGACTAGGACCACATCCTCTAGGTCCCAAGGGATGGTCACCTTGGCTCCACACCTGTCAGACAACACTGAGAAGCAAAATGAAAGCAAGGTGAGAGAAGTACCATCCTCTGTGGATGGTTTAGAGGTGGCTTGCATGTTCTCATGCACGTAGCTCACTACTTTGGGGAAACACTGATCTCATCACATCTACCACAGGATCAGGAAGCTTGCTGGTACTACATGTACACTTTTTTGTGCCCGGCACAGCATGCCCTCTTGCTTGGTAAGAGAAGACGTGTCTTACAAGGGGTCAAGAATGTAGAAATGTGACTAGACAAATACCACCACCACCTCTCTTAGCTCCTAGGTCCAGACAAGACACGGCATGGCATTAGGCATGACACAGAAGTTGTCATTTATGTCATCATCTTTTAGAGCCTTTCTGAAGTGTCAGCTTAAGCATCGGTTCAAGTTAGCCTTCCTCCATCTCCCTAAATATTACACAAACAACCCGCTGTGAATTTAACCTCTCAGTGCACCTTGGCACCTGGGCATGGGTTTAGGCATAAGCACAGCAGCAGACTCCCCATTAACTTGCCATCTGACCCAGTTCTCTCATGCCCAGAAGTAAAGTCAGGGAGAAAAAGAAACCTCTGTCATCATTTGATGACCATTTCCTTCAGCTTCGGTGCCAACAAGGGCAGCCCTGGCACCTTGCCTCTTGTTCCTACACTGTGCTACCCCTTGGTTGTGCTAGAACATGGGGCCATGCTGTGAACCAGACTGAAGAACTGGTATGAGTTAAAAATAGTGCATGCAAGAACAGCAAAAACTTAGTTTTTTAACCCAGAGTGGTTCTCTGACCCCACTGGGCCACTACAGATTGTCCAGGCTACGCACCTCCCACGCGGTGACATGAGACGTGACGCTGGTTTTGCATTGCATCCATCGGACAGCACAGCACTGCTAGGAGGCACAGGCTGTCCTGCCCAGAGCCAAGCAGTTAACAGAGAATGCCAGCACCTGATCCCTGATACACGTCCCACCCTGTGTCACAGCTTGCCAGGCAGACAGATCGATGTCACCATGAACTAAGTGGCAGCAGGTCCTCTTCCTTCACCAACTGCAAGTGGAGCGTTTTGACCAGGAATAGCCAAACTTTTTGAGAAGGCTTTTGGAAATTAAGCACTTCAGCCTGGAATATTTTAGGACACTCTGTCCTGCTGAGAAACTCATTTCAGTTCAGTTTTTATCCTGAGTCCAAGAGAAAACAGATTTTGAACACCTGAATAAAATTGAGCAAGAATTCTTCTTTTCAGTGAAGTAAGGATTATGTTTGTACCAAGTATAAATGGCAACAGGGACAAGTAGGGTTTGCACAATATATGATGCACAAAGAGGGTGCAAATCCAAGGATCAAATGGGTATTGCTGTCTTTATACCAATCTTCTGTAAATGTAATAAAATAACATAGCAAATTATAATACATTTAACGATTGCTATACATCCTCATGCCATGTTGTCATACAATACTCATACAATGTATGTGTAGCAGTTTAAAAACTGCACATGTGCATACAAAATGTACACTACTTGCTCCTCTGATACTCCAGTAAAATTCCGGTATTATTTTCATCATAAACCTACTCTGAAGTAGCTATAGGGAAAGCCTCCAGAATATGAGAAATATTGAAGCAATAACTTAATTTCAAGAAAAGTATATGTAAAGGGATGGGTTCTGTCAGTGGAAGGTAAAAAAGAATTTTGTTAATTTGGGCTTTTTAAAATGCTTTTTTTTAAACAGACAAGTAGATTAGAATTTTATTGCCAGTGATGGAAAGTCACAAATATTTCATAAAAAGCCAGAAATATCTCCACCAAAAGAAAGAGTTTCTTCTTTCTGTAACATACCTTGTCATTGTCTTAGTCAACCACAGATCTCATAGGTATAAAAGCCATGTATTGGAGGTGTTAGTGCCATGTAAGGATTTCCAACAATAAATCCACATGACTAAACAGATACAGTCATTGTGCCACAAACACATACTGAACAGTCAGCAGGGTATTGGAGAAAAGCTGGGAAAAGAGAAGTTACAGCAGGTGAGAAGTTTAAGAAGAATTTCAGGATGAATTTGGGCTTTATAGAAAATAGGGCTGAGGAAAAGACAATAGAGAGATCTATACTTGGACAAGGAGAGAAAATTACAAATGTTTTGGACATGTTTGTTTATTCTCTCTTGAAGATCACGGAATCACAGAATCACAAGGTTGGAGATGACCTTTAAGATCATTGAGTCCAACCATTCCTGTCCTCTACTAAACCATATCTCCAAGTACCTGATCTACCGTTTTTTTAACCACATCCAGGGATGGTGACTCAACCCCCTCCCTGGGCAGCCTGTTCCAGGCTCTGACAGCTCTTCCAGTGAAAAAGTTTTTCCTAACATCTAATCTGACCCTGCCCTGGTGCAGCTTTGTGTCATTCCCCCTTGTCCTATCTCCTGTCACCTGGCTGAAGAGACCACCGCCCACCTCTCTATAACCTCCCTTCAGGTAGTTGTAGGTGATGATAAGGTCTTCCCTCAGCCTCCTCTTCTCCAGGCTAAACAACCCCCAGCTCCCTCAGCTGCTCCTCATAGGATTTGCCCTCCAGCCCCTTCACCAGCCTGGTTGCCCTTCTCTGGTCGTGGTCAAGGACCTCAATGTCCTTTTTGTAGTGAGAAGCCCAGAACTGGACACAGCACTTGAGGTGTGGCCTCAACCAATGCCAAATACAGGGGTGCAATCGTGCAATGCTTTCTACTCTGACCTTCCACCATGAGACTGGGAGGAAGCCCCTACTACTAGAAGGTAAAACCCTGACATCCTGCCCACCTCAGCCCACATTTGCTGGACAAACTTCTTTTTCTCTCTGTAACAGGCTTTTCCATGGGATTCATGGAGCAATTTAGAGCTGAAAAGAAGGAAGTTATCAGTGAGAGAAAAAAGGTTAAATGGGCAGACCTTTGGGGGCAGAATAGCTGAATGTTATTTACCCAAAATAAAATGACATTTCCTTATTTTTCTTTCTTTGAGAAAAAGCATGGCGAGTTACTGAAGGAATGAAGGGGCAAAGGAGCAAAGAATTGGAAGGAAAAAATATCCAAGATTTCATGGAACACAACTTAAAAGTTGGTTGTGTGAGGGCAGGTGAAGCAAGTACTTCCTGAGCAAGACAGAAGCACAATGGCATCTGCAGCCTTTGCTGGACATGAGCTGTCCTTTGTAACATTAAGGATTCTTTTTCTCTTTGGTGTGCCTAGAATAAAAAGTCCTCGGATACCTGCACAGCATCTGCTTCCCCCTCATTTGCTCAGATACAAAGGGAGAGTAAATATTAACCAAACTCCATGCAAATGAGAGGAAAACTTTTGCCTTAAAAAAGCTCTGGCTTCAGGCTGGGTTTGGAAATCTTTGCACTTGCTAGATTTGTGGGAATGGGTCATTTTTATGGTAACTTCAGTGATGTTCATTGGACTACTCTCCAACCAAAAACCTGCTTTAGCAGAGCCTGCAATAGGTCAGACTGCAATAAACTAAGTTAATAGTATACAGTCCCAGTAATAAATACTGGTTTATGAATAAGATGCCACATGTCTTATCTCTCAAGCTCTCTGAAAGATGGATTTCTCTGTGCTGTTCAGGGAACTCCTGGCAACCGATCCTTGCAGGAGAAGGACAATGTGAGGAACCCACACTGCACAGCTTATTCATTCAGGGTCTTTTCTGTTGGGAGGGTAATCTGAAGCTCAGAGCCTGTAATTAATAGCCTGTCACTGTTGCTGCCACCTTTTTGTCACCTGCTCTGGGAAAACAGTGGTTCCTACAGCACGGCTCCAATGGTGCCTGGGTTCACCTATCTACAGGGCCATGGAGTCAAGTGCAGAGCCTGAGCCCTGTCCAGAGCTCAACACTGTTATGAGTTGTCTGCTTTTCTCTTCACAGCAGTGTTTAATTCTCACAGAAGCTACACCAGCTGAGCTTGAGGAAACTACACCCCCACATTTGCCTGGATTTCCTCCTCTCCTCCTCCCTGTGGGTGTCACAAAAGGCTTAAAATATCTTGTGCCTTGCGGCACTTTTCCTGTACTATCTATTGCAGATATTTTAAAAGGGTAGAAGGAGGGATACTATGATCTAGAGTAGCATTTTTAAGCCCAGGGAAATTATTATACTGGTGCTAACCTAGCTCAGGGCCAGCTGCTTCTTGGACGCAGAGGTCAGAGTTTGAGTTCCACAGCGTCTCCTGATTTTGCTGTGTGTCACAGTTTTGTGTGTCTGGAGGGGGGCTGCAGGGGTGGCTTCTGCAAGAAGCAGCCAGAAGCTCTCTGCAGGCCCCACAGAGCAAACACCACCTGGCTCAAGGCCAGAGTTGTTGTTGACCAAACCCTAGCCCATCAGTGATGGTCACAGTGCCTCTGGGAATCACATTTAAGAATAAAAGAAGCACAAGCACCTGCTTTTTGCCACCAGAGAAGGGAGTGAGAAGGTATGAGAAACTGTGCAGGCACCAAGGACAGTGAAGTGGGGGGAGGAGGTACCCCAGGTGCTGGAGAGAATGATGCCCCTGCAGTCCATGGAGAAACCCATGGTGGAGCAGGTGTCCCCCCGCAGCCCACAGAAAAGGCCGAGACCCCACCTGCAGCCCATGGAGAGGCCTCATGCTGGAGCAGGTGGAGACATACAGGAGATGCTGTGACCTGCGTTGGAGCAAGCCTCTGCCAGCACTTGCAGCCCATGGAGAGAGACAGAGACACAGAGTTGAGAGAGAGATCTGCGCCAGAGCAGGTTTGCTGGGGGGGAGCTTGTGACTCCATGGAGGACCAGGCCGGAGCAGTCTGGGCCTGAGAGACTGAGACACATTCTATGATTTATGACTGCACCCCATAGCAGTGACCCACGCCAGGGCAGCTGGTGAAGAGCTGAAGCCCTGTGGGAAAGGACTCAGGTTGGAGAAGTTTGTGGAGGACTGTCTCCTGTGGGTGGGACCCCACAGTGCAGCAGGGGAAGGGTGTGAGGAGTGCCCCCCACAGCCAAGAAGGAAACCAACTTGTGAGGAACCCCTATTTCCCCTGTCCCTGCCCTTCCCCATGGCACAGTGGGCGGGGGGGTGGAGAAGGGAGCAAAATCATGACTAAAGTGAAATCTGCAAAGAAGGGAGGGGTCAGGAGGTGCTTTAAGATCTGATCACGCTTCTTCCTATTCGACTCTGGTGTCACTGGGTGTGTAGTGTAGGGTAATAAATTAGAGAGTTTTCTTCACTCTGTGTTGAGTCTGTTTTGCCTTTGACGCTGATTGCAGAGTGATCCCTCCCTGTCCTTATCTCGACTCCTAAGCCTCTCAACATGTATTTTCTCCCCCTGACCAGCTGAAAAGGGGAGCAATAGAGCAACTTTGGTGGGCGTCTGGCCTCCAGCCAGGGCTAAACCACCACATTGTGTCAGAAATGCACATTGTGTTAAGAAATTAGGAAGCTGTGTCTCCTTTTGTCTCAAGGGATTTGGCTTTGCTCATCGTTCTGGCAGTCCTCTGTGTCCTACAAAGAAAAAAACCCCAAACCCTCTCCTATCTGCCACTATTTTTAGTGTGTGTTTTTGAAGGAAGAACTCTGCCTGCATCGAGCAGATACCTGAAGTGCAGATACACAGTGACACTGGAAAATGAATGTAATGCTCTGAATGTTGTGCCTCTGGTTCATAGGCCCGTTCTGCAAATCTATCACAATTTGTGATTCACAAAAGTTTATCTTGTCCTTAGACACACAACTCTAATTCCCCTCTTTCCTGCATCAACCCACTTAAACACTAACTCTTAAGGAATGTAATACTGTCTGTTTGCTGATGTAAAAGGCTCCTGGAATGAAAAAAGCAGCTTTTCCTCTACCACCCTGCGGTGAGAAGCAGACTTTGCACAGCAAGGTGATGGATTATTATAACCAGTGAAATCCACAAAATTCCTTCATGAGATTGAAATAAATTCTGTTTTGTTTGTAACTGCGTTTACTATTTTTGTTAAACTGCCCCCTCTCAGGTCCTATCCCAAGAAGAAATCCTGTCAAGACAGATTATTTTTGGCCAATTCACCTTCAAAGAGTCACAATCAATAATCTTTCTTATAGAAGCCAACCTTTGGGAACACAGTAAAGGATGTTAATGGTAGTTCCTGTGGACATCTCACTTTCTCTAAAGGCAACAAATGAAATATTAAAAACTAAGCAGCATTTAAACGAGTCACTCACCATGAAGTCTGTCTCGAAGCACACAGAGTAATCAAAACCAAAGCAACACAAGGGACCCTGGCTTTATAGAAATAATCTTTCCTCCTCTATCATCAATTTCATAAAAGGCCTTCAAAATCCACAAGAGTAAAACTGTTTCTCACTTAGAGAGAAGAAAAAAAAAGTGTGTGAGCATTTTAGGCTTTTTAAAGGAAGTAATGTGGCAAATTGTAGCCTTGTGTAATTCCATTTATGTAAGCCAAGTTACATACATATGGCCTACAAGGTTGTGGGGTGGGAATTTGGTAGGCTCTAGCAATTCAGAAACATTACAATCTTCTTACTATCACCTGTAAGTGGGATACCACTCCATATTTTTCAGCTCTAAGCGGCTTATCAATACAGACTTTCAAAGAGGAGCTTCAGATTTTGTTACATAACCCAAAAACCTTCACTTCATCTATTTATCAGACAGCACCATAGCTGTATCTACAAATAGACATGTTTTTGTTGTGAAAGCGTAATGTGAAACACCCCATGATAACTTTCCTGCCAGTATCTGCCTATAAAATGATGAATCTTACCCAAATTTGGGTGAGTCTGTGATCTGCCAGGTATTAGAAGCAATAGTTGGGCTGTTTGCACCTGTGAGCAGTTACAGAAGGAGATGCTGGCAATGCTGGTCCTCAGTAGTTAGGCTATATATGGGACATGCTACAGCAAACTGCCTTTGGCTCTGTACCCTCATTCCCTTTCTCACCCCAGAGAGAAAATACTGAGCTTCACTGAATCAGGAGCAGGCCTGCCTCTTCAATGCAGGAGCGAAGGCAGATCTTTCCTGTTAGAGTTGATGCAGCATTGGTAGTCACACAACGAAGATCAACCAGAGCCAAATCTTGTCTCTTACTACAGAGCCTCCTCTGTTTTACCTCAAAGAGACGGTAATGACTTTTCTTCCTCCCTGTTCCCCTTTGCTAATTGCTGCTGTGTGCAGGTTTCTCTGCTTATGACATCTGTATGGTCCTTGCTGTGTGGAGCTCACTAAAACTGCAGGCAGAAAAGCAAAGAACTACCCAAACAAGCAAAAGGGTTGGCAGCCCCCAGCCAGAGTTCCTCCAGTGCAGCATGACAAATGCAGCCAAGTGCTGGAGAGCCAGTGTTGCGCTGCATTCGTCAGCCAGAACAGGACTTTAAATACTCCAGACAGCTTGACTGAGACTACAGCTAGCTACAGTTTCACTATAATGAGTATTTATATATATATATATATATTCTGCAGTCCCATAGTTGTGAAAATTGTTCCTATGCAACTGTGCTCTGGCAGCTCTGTTTAGCTTTTCCTTGTGCTTCTAGCCCTGTCATTGTGAGCACAACTTAAACTCCGTAAGCTGAATGCAAACAGACAGCACCAGTGCCAGAATCTGCAGGAAACCTTCACTCCACAAGGCCTGACCTGTCCCATTCTCTTCCCTGGGCACTGCAGGACTGCAGCCATTGGTGGTGGCCTTCAAACACAGCATGAAGTGCGTGTGCTCTCACAGCCTCTGGCTCTCCCTGTGCGCAGCTGCCTCACAGGCAAAGCACGGAAGATGTGCAGAGTGCTGCCACCAGCCCAAAGGCAGCCTGTTGGGGTGTGTACTCCACAGTACCAGAGCCCCTTTCGAGAAGCAGCAAAGATATACCCAGTGAGTCTAGAGGCCACGCAGCATGTATCTTTCCTAGTTTGGCACAGAGCTCACCATGCTGCCCAAGCTCCTTGCAGGGAGGCTCTGGGGCTCTCTCTTTCCCTGCCCTCCTGCAGCTCACTCTCTACCTCCCTTTGCAGGCACTAACTGGACTGCAGCAGGTGTGCTGCAAGGCTGTGCGGCCTCGAGCCAGTGGGAATAAAGGAGTCGGAGCTGGAGTCCACTTTGCTGCAAAGAGCAAGAGCCTGGGATGGCAAACTTTCCTGCCTGAGGTTAGTGCAGCAGCTGTCTGCCGTCTGGAGAGCAGGGGAGATGATTTCCTAAAGATGGCTATGAGCTTCCCAGTTGCCCAGCATATGTGAGGAACGCGTAGAGACCACTGACAAGCCCAAACCCGAAAGTCAGGGAGATGCACTGCTGAGAATAGGTACACATTCTTCCTTTTCAAGGAGTGGGGCTCTTTAGATGGATGCAAAGAGTGAGTCTTCAGCTTCTCTACCATTCCTAAAGAGGGTAAGGGAAGCCTCCCCCCATTCCAAGAAATAAATTAATTTACTGGATTCCTATGTCACCTATTGGAATTAGGAAAGAGACACTGGAACAGGTTGGCCAGAGAGGTGGTGGAGGCCCCATCCCTGGAGATATTCAAGATCAGGCTTGATGAAGCTCTGAGCAACATGATGTAGTTAAAGGTGTCCCTACTTACTGCAGGGGGGTTGGACTAGATGACCTTTAAGGGTCCCTTCCAACCTAACACATTCTATGATTCCATTTGCCTAGGACACTTGACTGCAGAACTTACACACCTTTTAAGACTAAGCATCAAAGTGTCATGTTAATGTTGAAAGCAAAACTAATCAGCAGCAAATTCTTTGACAACAGCTCCTCACTGATAAACTGCTGACCAAGAACTATTCACCGGGAATCATTCTATTAGGACATTTTTAGTAGAAAGTTTTCTTATTTGATTTGAATGGAAGCAGACCTCATATTTTCTGTCCAACTAATTGAACATGCCAAGAATATACCAATTATACCAAAAGCATGAGCACAAGGTTGATTTTTTAAAAATATTTTAAACATCACTAGTAAGGATTTGGAAAAAAAAAAAAAGTTCTGTTATCCCAAACATCAGAACATCAGAAGGAAATACAAAGTTGACATACAGCAAATATTCTAATAGAGCTTTTCATGTCCAGTTTGAATGAGGTTGGAGACAATACCACATGTGCTGTGCCCAAGAATTCATGTATGTGTTCAAATGGTAAAGAAAGTGAACAATCTGACTATGCATTCTTTGCTGATCAGTCACAGTGAAAACTCATTCATAACCAGACATCTGGATTGGCCTCCAGTCACTGCATGCTGCAGAGGTGTGCATGGCTCTTAGAGCATGTGTTGACCTCACTGCGTATTTAACATTATGCGCATCCTTAACTTTAAGTGTAGGAATAATTCCTTTAATATGAAGTTTTTCTGTGAGTATTTGCAGGGCTGGATGCTAATTCTGAGCTGGTCTTCACAAAGACATTCAGGAAAATTAATCCAAATTAACTAAAGGCTTAATTTAAAGCAGATTAGTTAAAGTACATTTAACCCTGTAAAGACTTTTCAAAATTAAAGTAGTCTTAATTCAGCTTTATATAAAGCTTAATCCATTTTCAATTTATACTTTAAGTTAATTTGGACTAATTAAGTTGAATGTCCTATGTAAATGAGCCTGAGGCCCCGACTCAGAACTGTGACCAAGCACAGGTATAAATCTATCCTTATTCAGAACAGCACATCCTTAAAATCAGCTGGTTTCAATAAGATGCATACAGGTACTTAAGTATTTTCCTGACTCACACTCTTAACTATTTTATATTCTTAAATCATTTGAGAATTATAGTCTGATGGTAGGGAAAAATCATAGCCCAAAGGGCCGAAAGGCAGATAAATGTATTTCATTTACTGTCCTCCAGATGATACCAATTTCTCCAGTGTGTGTACAAGAAATCTTCCATCATTGTTTTCTGTGGGAAATGCATGATTGACACAGAATTAAAAACTGGTTCTTCAGGCTAGAATTATTTTTTCCTTATAATGGGAAAAGATGATTAGCCCTTCATTTTCTGGGAAGACTTTGTAATGGCGTGTTGTTTTCTCAAACTGAACTGGTAAAGCACCCTATCCATTCCCAGTGGAAAAGATGAATTTCAGCAAATGTGTTTAGGATTTTACATCTCCGATTTCACAACTCTTCTTTCAAAGCTCCTTCCTGTGGAAGTATACTCAAGGTGTTTGCTGGATATGCAGCAAGAAACTGAAAAGCAAGTTTTCTCTCAAGGTCTCAATAAGTACCCTACTTCATATGTAAGTTTAAGTATTCAGAGTTAGTTACGTATGTGCTAAACTGTTTTATTAAGGAGAAGTAAAACTGTACAATAAAATAGTATTATTGCTGGCAATGCAACATCAAAGGCATATTCAGTGGCAAGTTGTCTGCTAGCTACCCAAAGTCAACTAATTAAAAAACACTACCTCCAGAATAAAATTTGCCAACTAAATAGGTATGGAGCCAGACAAGCTATTTAGAGAGTCATGGAGCCTAGGCAGACATCCCACCTCTGCTTGCTTAGAGTGGCTTGCAAAAATCATCTCACTCATGATACAGCTCGGCTCCTGGTCCATCCAACTTACTGTTCAAACACAAATTCCTTCAGCTCCCCCTGGTACTTGAGCAGTCATATTCACACAGCACAACCAAGCACAGGACAGCAATCTCCAAGGTACTAATGAGCTGAGATGTAACGATGTATATATGGTGTGCTGTATCCTAACACAGAGAACCAGTACAGTTGTATTTTCATGGCACTGAGTCCAAGTGAATACTCATCCCTCAGCAAGACAGTACAGCTTCTGGACACAGGCTGGCACAGATATGGCTGACTCATGCATCCTCACTTCATCTGCCTTTACTAGAATGTGTATGAGTGGAAGTAGATCAAGTATGTCTGCACCATGATGTACCCACAGTCCGCCCCATGCAATCGTACAGTTATGAGTGATACTCACCTGATGGCCACAACAAAACAGAGATTTGATCATCACAGAATGGAGTTCTGTACATCAAATTCACCAAGTGTCTGTATTTTCACCAGCCTTCCCCAAAGAGAAGAGTCCAGAGAGGTGACTTCATCTTTTTCTAGCTCACACAGTGAAACAGAGAATTTTATCCTATGTAGGTTCTTCAAATGTGCTTATCACTGTTAGCTGTGGACTGCCCAGAAAGAGGAAGAGGAGTTACTGCAGAGAGATCCAAAAGCAATTACTGCTGTCTTGCCCAATGACTACCTAATTTCTACTGCCAGGAACAGCAACTTGTTTAGCCCTCCTTTCTTTTACTGCCTTCCCTTATGCTATTTTTCTACTGTCTGGTGAAGTTGCTACTACCACCTTTCCCAATTTGATTAAAAAAGCAAAGAGAAAAGATATTCATGGGAATATAGACATGGCTGCCTTCAATAGTGCTTTGCAGAATGGCTGTGTTGTGCACATGTCAGTCAGCAGCATAATGTGCAGGGGGCACTGCTTGTAAATGGGGCTTCTTTATAATTTCATTGTCATCGTTTCCAGAATTTCCGTGGCTCAGTTTTAGTTGAAGCGATGTTTCTGCCACACTGAGCTGAAAGAGCTTTTTAGATGTGTTTGAAGGCTGTTTGCCACCATCAAACGCTAGCCATTCCTGCGTTCTGTACCTGCTTCACATTGTGCACCCAGTGGGCCCTGCACTTGCTGCTATCTCCTCTTGAACCGAAAGCTTTTACTATTCTTCAGTTTGCAGATGTGGTCCAGATGAGGACCAGTGCCTAGCGGAGGTGTGAACAGTAAAATAATCACTCCAGACACAGAAAAGCAACTTCTCCCCTGCACACATTGATCTGGCAGCATTTAACCGGCACCTAGATGATAAGGGCAAAACATGGTCAGGGCCTGCAGCCATGAAATGGACTCCATAGCCTTTAAATTCTGTTTTACCGGGCTGGCTTACAGGGGTGGTTTGGGGCCTACTTGGCAGCTCATTAACACTCAGTTAACACTCCTCTATATAGCACAGCCTTGACTTTTACATTTTCTTAATTTTCAGGGGAGAAATGTGCGTTGAATTAAAGGGAGGGGTAATAGCTTAAGATATACAAAATATTATTAACAAATTCAGCTTTAAAAACATTGAAATAAGAAAAGCTACAATGTACTGAACGTACCATTTGTGAATACAGAGTCCAGGAGAAGCATTGCTTTTACCTCGCAAAGTTTCCATTGCCTGTGAGTTCTGAGCGTCCCAGCTTCAGGTACTAGAGACAGAGGAGCGGGTGGTTATCTGAGGAAGCATGCATCTAAACCAGCTTCTGTTTTCAACCTTACAGCAGCATCTGTTATTTAAAAAAGCCACTATAACTCACTTTTAACTGGCTGCATGGCGGGGGAAACTGCAGCTACCTTTCTTTGATGCTGTAGCCTTCAGCTCTGAAAGCCAGAATGATCTCTTCTTGCAGATAAAGCAGTGAAAGAGGAAGTGAAAATGTCAGGCTGCATTCGATTGCCAGACAACTGACTGTTTCCCATAATTAAAGAGAGTAATCCCCACGGGAAATGGGGATCTTACCATCTCCTAGTCGCCTCAGCCCTCAGACAGCACAGTGACAGCATGCATGAGATTAAGAGGTGGATCATCCTTGGGCTCTCCCCACTGCAACATCTGCCTCTGCTGAGGAGTGGCCTTGCACAGGACACCTTGAAATCCCAGGGACGCTGCTCCCCATTGGCATGAACCCCTGTCCCACAGCCACCCAGAGCTGAACAAAGGATCCCCAAAGCACCAACTTGCATGGTGACTAGTGCTAGCCAAGGAGGGCATGCCAAAGATGGCCAGTAGATACACTGCCAGCCTATGCAGCTCCCCAGGGACATCCCCCTCCCCCCCCCCCCCATGTTTTTTATCAGACAACCCCACCCAAAAGGCTCAGCAGAAACAAAAGCTGCTTCTCTCTGCACAGAACTTTGGCAAGCAGTGTCTCCACCCTTCCCTTCCCTCCAGGTTGAGCCTGCCAGGAAAGGAATGGGCTTTTCTGATTAAAGGAGATACCCTTCACACTCCCCACCATCTGCAGGAGGCCCTGAGACTACCAAAGGTCCTTTTCTTGCTAATCCAGGCACTTTGTGGACACTGGGGGCCTGAGCACGCTGCACAGCATGATGTCCCGCAGAGCTACCAGACTGGTTTTAGGAGAGCTCGCGTGGAATCAGGAACAGTATAGTTGAAGGATTGCAAAGATCCACCTGGCCCAGTGAGCCCCACTGGAAACCACGTTGGGTGTCTCTGTGTGGCCTTGTGCTGTGCCAAGTGAACATACAGCACATTTCCAAAGACAGCCTTCACAACTGCGCCAGAAAGGCTGCATGCACAGATTGAGTCATTAACCAGATTTCAGCTGGATGGCCGTGCATGAACTCTGGTGTTTTGCACATGGAAGATGGTAGGCAGCAACTGGAGAAGCAGGTCCTGGCCTCTGATGGGGGCTTGTCATGAAGAAGCAGTCCTACCTGTGGAAGATAAAAGATGCTAAGCTTTCTTTTGGAAATGCGATTGCCAATGGAGATGGAAAGCAGTTGAAGAACCAATGAGAGATGATACATTCAGATAGACATTCCTTTTTGGCTACAATGTGCAGGAGGACTGACCCTGAGTAATGCAACAAATTCCTCTTTGGTGAGGGGTCAGATGGGACCAGGGCAAGCCTGATGCAACGTAGGGCTTTGCTTGTATTTGCAAACGAAGCAACTATAGTGTAAAGAGGACCTTTAATGACCTCTGCTCTTCCCTTTTCCTTTCTCCCCAGATAGCCTAAAAAACATGCAGCTTGCATGAAAGCATGACTATCTTTCTAGTTAATCAGTCAATTCCAGGTCTCCTGAACACTTTAATCCCAGGTATTTGATAAAATATAATTTATCCTAACACCATATTTGATTTTATTTTTTTCAGATCCAGCACTAATTCAGTGGGGTATATTCCATCCTTGAAAGGCAGTAAAATCCTTCATATTTGTAATCAATAAATATTAAATAACATCTTATTTTCAAATGTTATATCATCTGTATATTCAAACACTGATTTCAATTATTGATCCTGATGTAGATTAAAAATTTGACATCTCCACATTCTACAGTCTCCTCTAATTCTCACCTACCTTATTTTCTGGACATCAGAGGCCCAGAGTTTCCAGCAGGAAGAAAAAATATTTTATGTCTCCCAACCATAGAAAAAGCAACGCAATTTCACAGAACATTGAAAAAATCAGCTTGGCATCTCCTTTAACACTCCAAAGCACCCTAGATCAGAAACACACAATATTTAGGGGCTCATAAATTGGCCAAATATGACTCTTCATTACAAAAAACATGAAAAAGTGCACCCTGCCACAGGAAAGATCACCTCCATTTAATACCGTGTCCTACTATGGATGCACAGATGCACTGAATTTCTTATAGGAACTGAACAGAAGCTGTTTTACATGGAACAAGCAAAATTTTATAGCCAGCCTCATTTTGAAAAATTGATAAACTATCTTATATGAAACCTCATCATCCCTGTCTCCCTCCCACAAAAGAATTATAATCAACTTAGGGTATGTAAAATGGAAAATTGCAACCTCAACTGTTAAAGTTTGGTACAAGGCCTGACAAAAGGGTTACAGTGGGGAGTGTCAGGTAAGCTAAAGTGAAAGAGTTACTACCTGCTTCACCTGTAATGTCTTCATGATTGGAGCCTTGGAAATTACGGTGATAGCTGCTGCTAAAACACCTCAGACTAATGCCCCTACATTAATCTCTTTTGGTGATATTGGAAAAATGCCTGGAAGCTAATAAGTGCTCAGCACATGGGAGGATCAGATTTGATATGTGAACTATCTTTTTCAGGGGGCTTTGGCACTTGGCTACATAGATAAGAAGCAGAAAATAGGACAGAAACCAGCAAAGTAATATGAAAGCACATGATGGTGGTTTATTAAAAGACTTACAGCTGGAAGAATATGAATGCACCCTTTTTGTCTCTACATGTGATGTACCAGCCCCTCTCCCATAGCTCTTTGAAGGCACAGAATCCAGAAGAAACAGCTGAATTCTCAAATCAAAAAGCCAATGAGCTGGAATATTCCCCTCGAAAGAGACGATGGTGGCTTTATTGAAATGACTCTCCAAGAAGTGGCTGGCTCCCAGAGTGTGGTGGGGGAGCCAGCCATCTCTTGGAACAGATGTGGCATAAATGAGGAATAATCCAAGGCAGTGTCCATGCCAGGCCTCTTGTCATCAGCCGATGGTGCTGCTGGGATGTTTAGTCTCAGGATGCTAACCCCAAGAACACAGGCTTCCCCTCCACCTGGTCTCATTCAGAATAAGGAATCAACAGGGGCACAACCAGTATTTCCAAGAAGGTACCTGGTGGGGATAATGAAAGGGACACCAAGCCTTTGGGAAAAGACTTACAAGGCAGCATTGCCAACTTCTGCTGGTAGAAACAAAGCTTTTGCGATAGCATCTCACAGAATTACACAGAATCACAAGGTTGGAAAAGATCTTTAAGATCAGCAAGTCCAACTGTTCCTATCCTATGCTAAACCGTATCCCTAAGTACCTGATCTACCCTTTTTTAAAACACATCCGGGTCGGTGACTCAACCCCCTCCCTGGGCAGCCTGTTCCAGGCCCTGACAACTCTTTCAGTAAAAATTTTTTTCCTAACATCTGATCTGACCCTGCCCTGGCACAGCTTCATGCCATTCCCCCTTGTCCTGTCTTCTGTCACTATCTCCTCTGCCGGGAACGAGCATGAACATCAGCCAAACTTACATTCCAGTAGACTGCAGGGGTATTTGAGCAAAAAAAGCCACCAGATATACTGGATCATCTTGCTCTTGCCAGTCTACCTGCTGCAGGTGACCTGCTATGCTTACAGATGCCTTTGTTTACAGGAAGATGATGTAACTACAAGGAACTGCAAAAGCGCCACAACATTTACCCAGTCCAAATAAACTTCCCACAAACACATCTTGCACACAAACTGTTTGGGTTCTTTAGCATGCAGTACTGTGGCTCAAGAGCAGAGCACTTACAGAACTGTGTGTTTGTTTCACTGCACAGTATATGCATAACACAGTCTATGCATCCAAATTTAGCAGTGAGTCTCTACTGCTTTCCATTGTGCAAAATGCCAAGTTGCACATCAACAATTGCTTTAGTTTCAGAGAAAGTTGCACATAAGAGGCGGAATTATTTGCAAAATAAGAGGAAGTGTTGATGATCGTGTCCTCGCCGTACGATAAAAGGGTGTTTCACTGAGCTTCAGGATGCAGAGTAACAGCATGGTCCCTCCTGTGATCTCGCTCAGGAAAAGGTCAGCTAGCTAGAGAAATTATATTTACTTTTGGAGCATTCAGCTACATAAGCTACCAGCTGGGAAAAAAGTGTTGAGTGACTCAGAGGGAGATGCTTTTACACCCGCAACATGAATTGAAGTTATGAAGGGTTAACAATGAGAAATGGTGGAAGATAGTTCAATCAACTCATCTGTGCCCACTGTTCCAAAAAGAAAGCCCGAATGTTCCCAAAGTAGGGAGGATCCTCCAACGCATTTAAAGCCATTCTCTATTTCACAGATGAAAAGGTGCGTACACATCCGTGTTACCATGGAGAAAACTACATCTTTGCTCTCACCTACTTGCGGATTTCAGGCTTTGAACTTTAGATTAATACTGGTAATATTTTACCTCCACCTACCCTTCACCACAACACAGATGGTCCTGAAACTGAAAAGTAAAACTATTTACTAATGGACCCATAGGGTTACATTCAAACCCCAAACATTACACTAAAACTCTCCAACCTTTGGCATATTTAAACCGAGCACTGCGTTTTGTATGGCACCAGCTTTTTAAGGCTTTGGATCCAATTCTGAAGCCTGACCCCTTGGGCCAGATTCTGATACCTTTCACAACAAGTAGTATTTTTTTTCCCTTGAAGGGCCCCAAACTAATACAATCTGTAGGAAGAGAGACAGGCGTGTGACTCTTTCTAGCATTCAAAATCTGGATTTGAATTCATATTTTACAGTTTGGGTCTAGCCCACAATCCAACTCATTTAGCAACACTTTTTCTTCTAATAGGGATATATAGTTCAGCACAAATTAAATACTTCCACTGTTAAAGATGACACTAAAAAGCCTTTTTCCAACAGTTCGTTGAAATTCATTTAAAGTAGTAAAAGTCTGATTATAGAATGATGTCATTTGCATGGGCTAAATTCATTCTAACATTAGGCTAAGTCAAATGAACACAGCTAATGAAGGTGAGAAGTGTAGCAGTGCTTTTAGCTGAAATTAATACTTTCAGCACTGTATGTTAAAACAGGTAGTAATATCCTAATTTTTACTTTGACATTTGCTTTATTTCCATATACACATTAGTGGCAGGACATCAATTAATTAGCAAAATTAAAAGAAAGATCTCTAAGGCTATATTAATATTTTAAAATTCAAACATCATTGTTCCTTATGCTGTTCTCTTTAATCTTAAATTTTACTCTTGGAAACCAGACCTAATATCTCCAGTGCGTCTAATGCTCGAGGCCCCCTGATGCTAATCTGACTGCTGTTCTGTGTGGTTTTGTATTGGTTTTGTGTGGCAATGTTTTGGTAGTGGGGGACTACAGAGGTGGCTTCTGTGAGAAGCTGCCAGAAGCTTCCTGCAGGTCTGACAGAGCCAATACCAACTAACTCTAAGAAGACAGACAGGTCACTGGCCAAGACCAAGCCCATCAACTGATGGCGGTAGCAACTCTGGGGTAGCATAGTTAAGAACGGAAAAAAAACAGAAATGAAACACAAAGAGCAACTGTTGCCAGAGAGAGGAGTGAGAATATGTGAGAGGAACAGCTCTGCAGTCCCCAAGGTCAGTGAAGAAGGAGGGGCAGGAGGTGCTCCTGATGCCAGAGCAGACATTCCCCTGCAGCTCATGAAGACCATGGTGAGGCAGGCTCTCCTCCTGCAGCCCATGGAAGATGATGGAAAGTAGCAATTCTACTTGCAGCCCATGGAGGACCCCACCCTGGAGCAGGTGGAGGCACCTAAAGGAGGCTGTGTCTCCATGAAAAGCTCCTGGCAGTACCTGTGATCCTGTGGGGGACCCATGCTGAAGTAGTGTGGTCCTGGAGGTTTGCACCCCATGGAAGAGACCCATACTGGAACAGTTTGTGAAGAACTGCACCCACGGGGAAGGACTCAAGTTGGACAAGTTCATGGAGGACTGTCTCCTGTGGGAGGGACCCCAAGCTGGAGCAAGGGAAGAGTGTGAAGAGTCCTCCCCCTGAGGAGGAAGGAGCAGCAGACATCATGTGATGAACTGACCACAACCCCCATTCCCTGTCCCCTGTGCCGCTGGGGGAAGGAGATATAGAAATTGGGAGTGAAGATAATCCTGGGAAGAATGGAGGGCTGGAGGTAAGGTGTTTTAAGATCAGGTTTTATTTCTCATTACTTGACTCTGATTTGATTTGTAATAAATTAAATTAATTTTCCTGAGCTGAGTCTGTTTTGCCCATGACCGTAACTGATGAGTGATCTCCCCTTGTCCTTATCTCAACCCACATCCTTTAGTTATATTTTCTCTCCCCAGTCCAGCTGAGGGGGGAGTGATAAAATATCTTTGGTGGGCACCTGGCCTCCAGCCACAGTCAACCCACCACAGGGTTTCAAAAAAGTGAGAACATTTAAAGTATAAAAGCAGCATAGACAAAAGACTATGCAAAAATGGTACTTTCTCATTCCTCATGCACCAAAACAGCAGGGCAAGGGAGCTTCCTGGCTTAAGTGCACACTGTGATTCCTCAGCTGCTCCCAAGTGACCTCTTGGAGACCACCACAAATGCATCCTTGCCCACATTGCCTGTGGAAGCCAGGGCTCACAAAGGGCTAGGGGAAGGAGTTGAGCTTCCATATTTCCCCTCCACACATGTAGCGAAGGGATCACCAGGGTTCTCATTAGGAGCCAGAATTTGGGACTCGCCCTTGGATCCCATGGTTTAGTTGTAGCTTGCATCTATCTATCCACTTAATAAACAAGAGCAGCTGCTCACCACCGCGCCCTAAACCCACTTGAGAAAACTCTGGTCTGAGATGAGCTAACTTCTACCCCAAGTCCTGCTTTATCAATAACATTTTATTTTAATAACATTTGGGCAGAAGAGATCTCATGGGTCCTTCGTCATAGAAACTGTATCACAAAATCTCTTTCATAAAATTACCGAGCAGAGTCTAATAATAAGCTAAATTGTTTGCCATCACCGCTCTCGCTGGGACACTTTTCCAGAACTTCACTATATGGATGACTGGAAACCTGCTTCTATTTTCTATCTTTAATTTATATCCCCCTGGGGATTTTTACTACGAGCAATGATAAGCAAGCCAAAAAGAGCTGAGTTTAATTCTCGAAAGCAGCATGAGCAAAGAAAGAAAGTCATTAGGAGAAGGTACCTCTTGGGAAGTAAGCAAGTTAGAATTGGAAGGTATAAGAGAAAATAAGCATCCGCTGTTCTCATATTCACCACTGACAGGTCTTAATTGAATTTTCTGGACCTACATAAACTTTTATCTGGTTTGGTTTTATTACCAGGAACTTGGTCCTATCATTTAGAGCCAGGGGAAGTTGTACCTCCAACCCTCTTCTCAGCACCTAGCCAAGAACAAGCACTTTAGATTTAAGGATACTAAAGAACTGAATGATGCTTATGAGGACCGTTACAGAAAAAATTTAGATATAATCCAGCCTAGAAAATGTTCTGATAAAAAGTGTTTATTATTTATTTACAATAGAAAGGGGCACTCGCTTTCACAGACGAAAGCTGCCATTTTCTAGCCAATTCCAGTTGCAAGCAGGCAAGAATATAAACCCTTGAATTTAAGTTTAATTTCTGAGTTTACAAGTGACTCAGCCTGCGTTCTCACACCAGTCCCTTATCCTCTTTCTGTCTCCATTTCCTCATCTTTAAAATATGGGTAATAATATTTCTGTATCCCTTGAGTGTTTCTTAAGCTTAATTAATTCAATGCTTTACAGAGTGCTTTCTGAAGCAGAGATGGGAGTGCTACACATATCCAAAGTGTTCTATTTTAGACCATGTGTAAATAAATAAAACTGTACTTTCTAGACCTTATTTTTAATACAGAATAGGAATGACCTGGCCTCAAGTGATCTTCTCTCATGGAAAAGGCATTGGAAGCCAGGTCTGCAGCCAGCGTTTTCTCCCAGGTCTGCAGCCAGCGTTTTCTCCCAGGTCAGTAGTCCTCCCTTGCCTGGGGAATGTGAGAACGTGGCTGCAGGCCAGGCCTCTAATGCGCAGAGGGAGGGAATTGGAGCACCAGGCCCCTGGCCAGCACTTGCCAACCAAAGCTGCACTTTTCTCATAGAAAGCTAATGGGAAAATGCATGTGCGCGCCAATGGTCTTGCTCAACTGATTGCTCTGCAGCTGTCCTGCTAGGAAACGAACGTGACACAGGGGCAGTGAATTGTCCAAGAGCTCAGGGGCCCCTTGTACCTTGAAGGAAGGGGAAGAGGAGGTCAACAACTCTGGCCGGTCTTGTACTTCATCAGCTCTGCAAATCAGATTGCTTAAGGTTGAATGTGATCTTTGGAGCTGACACTCCCCTGCAAGGCTGAACATGGGAAGCCCAAGATGGAAACAAGGTTTTTCAACGAGGGTTAAAGTGTTTATCTGTACTCAGCTGCAAATGTGTGTGGAGCAGGGAAGAAACAAGAATTATTGGCCTATTACGTCTCAGTCATGATGGGTCTATTACCCTCTAAACCAAAAGTAACCAGGGCAACTAGAATGCTTTTCTTGCTATACATCTGTTAAAGTTGGTTTTGTTCCTACACATTACAGCAAAAATTAATTAGATGGCAGCTCCTGGCTAGCCATGGTGTTTCTTTGAAATGAAAGAATGATTTGTCATAGAAAAAGCGTGACCAAGCAGTTCAGCAGCAAGTTCAGACTCAGGAAGCCCAAGGTCCATTCCTTATCCTACCAGAGGCAGTACCAGACCAGTACTTGTATTTTCTCCAGAAGTCCTTGTTGGGAATCCAAAATGCCTCGCTCTATTTTAAGTCACCCCATCTCTGTGTCTCAGTCCCCCATGTGTAAAATGGGAGACAATAGCAAAGAAGTCTCACAGGGACTGTGAGATGCTCAGATGCTAAAGAAAGAGAAGCCATATGTGTTCCTAAAATAAGTAACAGCATGGATAGGGCTATTTTGGGACAATAGAGCTGTGCTAGCTTTGCATCCAACTGCCTCTGCCATAGCAGAAACGAAATCTATAGGAGTTTAAAAAAAGCATATATACACATATCCACACTCCTGTATGTTATGTTTCTAATGCAAAAGATTTTGGGTTTTAGGCTGCTCAGCCTCGGAAATTCAGGTAGCTACTGAACTCCACTTCTTAGTGCCATAGGTGATGCTGTGAACAGGTGTCAGGCAGCTCCAGAGTTCTGGTACTATTGGTCAGTAGTGTTAAGGGTGATGTCCAGGGAAGGGGACAGTGATTTGGTGACTGCCTGGGGTGTCCGGTGTACCCTGGTTACCCACACGGCAGTGAGAGTGAGGTGAACACCAGTGCCACATGCAGGACCACAGCAGTGTGATGAGGAAGCAGTGGTGGTGGCAATGCTGTCTCATTTCAGTAAGTTTCCAGCTGAGGCTCTAAATATAAGACTTAATCAGCTCATGTGGCTAGCGGTGACTTATGCCCTCCTGCAGGCCTAACTTTTTATGCTTACCTCTGAACAACAAAATATAAAAGCTTTGAAATACGTAGCTGTAAAATAAAGAACATGTGGGGCACATACATAATTTATGGCTGTTTGCCATGATTAAGGTCTGCATAAACTTGCTTTTCCTTGTCAGGTACAGCCATGCCCCAGATTGTGCCATAATCCAAGTAGCAGGGAGAAAACAGGACACCAGACAGGATCACTTGAACTTGTAAACAGGCTTGCAGCAACTGGAGATGGGAGCAGGTGACAGGGGTTGCTGAATGTATGTATGTCTGCCACCCAGGTACCTCATCACCCAGAAATAGATCAGGTATTTATTTGGATATGGACCTAGCAATTTGGCTTGTGTTCAACATAGGGAGTCAAGTCTGGTTTGACCAAATGTCTCAGAGTTCCACCTTACAAACTAGACTTTTATATGTGTATATTAACACATATACTCATTAGACACATTTCTCATTGTTGCTTAAATTAGAAATGTCACGTTGATGTGCATTGCCTCTTAAATCCATGAACAGATGCAAAAACTAGAGGTTTGTGAAAAATAATTGTTGAAAATTAGCCACATTTCCCCAAATCTCAAAAATACATTTGTATTAAACTGCTTTGCATGTTCTGATTTATTTGCTCTTATTTATGGGTAGTTCCCAGGCTTCTTTGCCAGCAAATAAAATGTATAGGTATGTGTACATGCAATATAAATTATTAGACTGAATTGCTACAATCATTGCTACAATTTTCACTCAGGGCTCAGCTCCAGAAGGCGCTGAGCACCATAGCCAGATACACTTGAAGTTAGAAGAATGAACGTGGTCACAGAGATTAGTGTAATATACATTAAAGACAGAGATATGATGGGTTATACTGGGTGTAATTGCAAGGTTTTTGTAAGCAAAAGGACTGCTGGGGTGACCTGTGTAGGAGGAGATGAGGGACTGCCCTGTGCTGGTCACAGCCGTTTCCATCTGGCTCTGTGACAGACAACACTGACCCACTTGTGCATCAAGACCAAACCAATGAGAGGAGCATATGGTGCCTCTGCAAAAACATATTTAAGAATCATGGACTCACACAGAATCACAGGGGTTGGAAGGGACCTCGAAAGATCATCTAGTCCAACCCCCCTGTCAGAGCAGGGTCACCTAGAGTAGGTCACACAGGAAGGTATCCAGGTGGGTTTTGAATGTCTTCAGAGAAGGAGACTCCACAGCCTCTCTGGGCAGCCTGTTCCAGTGCTCTGTCACCCTCACTGTGAAAAAGATTTTCCTTATGACTACATGGGAACCTCCTATGCTCCAGCTTGCAGTCATTCCTCTTGTCCTATCATGGGACATCACTGAGAAGAACCTGGCTCTGTCCTCCTGACACTTGCCATTTACGTATTTATAGACATTGATGAGGTCACCTCAGTCTCCTCCAGGCTCAAGAGGCCCAGCTCCCTCAGCCTTTCCTCATAAGGAAGGTGTTCCACTCTCTTAATCATCTTGGTGGCCCTGTGCTGGACTCTTTCAAGTAGTTCCCTGTCCTTGAACTGAGGGGCCCAGAACTGGACACAATATTCCAGGTGCAGTCTCACCAGGGTAGAGTAGACGGGGAGAAGGACCTCTCCTGACCTACTAACCACCCCCCTTCTAATACACCCCAGGATGCCCTCAGCCTTCTTAGCCACCGGGGCACACTGCTGGCTCATGGTCATCCTGCTGCCCACCAGGGCCCCCAGGTCCCTCTCACCTACACTGCTGTCAACAGGCCAGTCCCCAACCTATACTGGGACCTGGAGTTGTTCTTCCACAGATGCAAGGCTGTAACCACTAAAGAAGAAGAGATGCCAGAGAAGGAGGGATACCAGAGCAGTCATAGAAGAGATGTCCAAACAGGGGCAAGAGACACAAGAGCAGGGGAGATGCTGGAATAAAGGAGGCATAAGAAGAGCCAAATACAGGGCAAATCAGGGACAGGGCAAGCGGAGAGGCTTGAGCAGGGGTAAGGAGCCTCTGGAGCAAGTACACCTCTGACAGGACTGTGACTTTTGGAGGAACATCATCACAGAAACAAGGAGCAGTGAAAGAAAAGGAAACCCTACACACTGACCACCTTTGCCTGTGATACCTGTGTCTCATCAAAGGGACGAAGCGTGACATGAAGTGAAGGTACTGGGGATGGGGAACGGGAGGTTTAGCAGAGAGAAGTGGTATTTTCCCTAAGTGTTTGTCTTCTATATTTATCAATACTGTAATCAAGAATTAAAAGTTTACATTAATTGCGGTAACCTAAGTTCTGTGAAATTCCCCAACTGAAGACTTTTTTTTGTCTTTATGTCTGCAATATTTGGCTCACAAAAGGATCAGCCAGAACCTTTATTCCAAACCTGAAACATCTACCTACAGTTCAGCAAAACCGAGAACCCTTCCCCTCTGCTGTCATCCTTCACGTGTTCGCCACACTTACCCCAGATCCGAACAGGATTTTATGAATTGGACAAAGCCCAATAACTATGGGAATTAAAAGATAATAATGTGCTAAAACACTGACTGCCAGAGCTAGACAGACACAGGGGACATGAAGAAATGTTTTTTCCTGACTCTCCAGCTGCTTTGAATTCAGCTGAAACCCAGCCTCTCTCTCTGAGAAACCAAGTGAACGCGGCTCGCGCTGTGCGAAGCCGACCCGCCTGCTCACTCGGGAGGGACTCAGCCAACCCGGGACATGGAAGAAGTGACATGAGCTTTCTGAGGAAGGGGCCAGTCTGCTCCCTGTGCCAAGATATGTTGAGCCCAGGAGAAGGGATGGGATGCTAGGGAGCCCGTGCTGATTCCTGGATGATGTTGGCACTCGCCCAGGCTCTCTCATCACAGGGCACTTGAACTTGCAAGAACTGGACAGGGTCCCTGCAGGGCTGGAGCCAGAGAAGCGCCAAGAGAGTGGAGTTTCTAACCCTCTCCAGTTTCATTTCCCTTGGCGTGTTGAGAATTCCCCATTGCCAGACTGACTGGCCCAAAAGCCATGAAGAGTTTGAGAACGAGCCCTGACTGTTGTTTAGCACTCACAGCAGCTAGATGGACCTTGGGGTTTCCCGCTTTTCCTGTCCTAACAGTGGGAGAACTGCAAATGATGAAGTTAAGGTAAACTCATATTTTAACTGCAGCCCCTGTAATTCTTGCCCACATACCTCATTTCTGCCAAACAGGTTCAAAGTATTTTGTGGGCAGAAGCTGGAAAGGGCCAGGAACTTTGCAGAAAGTTCCCATGGATGATTTATGGGCAAACCATTGCTAATTCACAAAGGGTGTCCAGTTTTTAAATAGGATTGCCTTTTCAGTCACTCCACACAGCTCCAGCTAGAACAAAGGCTGGGATTAGCACTTTAGGGGATGTATAATCAACAATCAGCAAGGCTGAGCTATGCTGCTACTATTTATCTCAATGAAACTCTTTTTATGTTATGATGACCTGAATGTAATTACATCAGCTTCATCCATCAGCTGATGAGCAATCCCTCCAGTTAGATTGTCTCTCAGAGCATCAAACTTGCAGCGTAACCAAGAAGACATCAGCCCTTAAATCATCTTCCTTAAAGCACGGAAGCACACAAGTTCTTTTAGGTAACAATTTATTTGTTTTTCCTTTAGTAGGGCCTCTTTGTTAGGCATGTTGAGTCTAGTATACCCATGTCCTGTAAAACTTCACTGGCTTATTTTTTTTGTGTAAAGTAGCACAACACAGCTGCTCTTTATGGACTGAAACTTCTCCCTGGCACTGAAACGATCCTTAGCTTCATTTTATAAAGCTGTGGAAAACTTCAACCTGTGATTATTTTGTTAGCTTTAAAAATTACTTTTATTTTCACATGCCTTTAGTACTCTCGAATTGTGCTAGGGAGTTAGCTGCACAATTTCCCTGTGCTGATTTGGACACTATTCTTTCTGCCATAAGATCCATGTGTGTGTTTGTAGGATGGAAAGTTCCAGTTTGTGATTCAAAAGCTGCCATTCAATTAGATATGGACATTTCAACTTCGGCCTGGCAGAAACAGCGATTTCCCAACATCACAGATGCTTTATCTGCACACAAACCCTCCAGATGCTCATGCTGTCACATACATATCAGTGAAGGCTGTCCAACAATGCTCCAAGATCCTAAAAGCGTTTACAAAATCAAGCTCAATGAGCTCACCAATGGAGAAACAGCACTGAAATATGGTGAGAGCGAGGACATTGTAGTGAAAGCAATGACCACAATGGACAGGCACCAGCAGGAGCTGAGCACCTCTAGACAATTAGCTCAGGGTGGAAGGGGGGGACCTCTGAAAGCCCCAGTTGTTTTGTTCTTCATTCTGACAACCAATCCATCATTTGCTTTTAAAGACAAGCAAGAACAGGTTCAAAGCATTTAGGGCCTGACTCAAAGCCCTCCTGTAATCAGAAAGAAAATGCCATTGCTGTAGGGGTTGGTGGTGTAGGTCTGTGATGCGTTTGAGAAAACATCAATTAAAAGATTATAAAAGAACAATAAATTGCCAAACTTCATGTGGAAAATGGCTTCTAACGTTTATTTTCCTATTAGTTTTAATTTTGCTTGTAGCCCTTCCCAGTTGTTTGAAATTTTGCTGCTTGTATCCATGACCTAGACCTTACAGAATGGAGCATCATTACACTCAGTGGCAATGAACATCCATCACAGACAAGCCTCCAGCCTTGCTCAAATCCAACTCTGTGTTTCTTAGGCCCCTCAGAGAAAGACCGCAGCCTCACCCTCATAAGCAAGGCAGAAAAAAGTGCTTGCCATCATGATGACAGTTCAGAGCAAGATACAGGGAAGAAAAAAAAAAAATGTTGCCTGAACCCATGTGTGGGGAACAGGCAGTTTCTACTGGTGCTTCTCTGCAAGCCATGTCACCACCATGGGGATTTCATAGAATCATAGAATGGTTTGGGTTGGAAGGGACCTTAGAGATCATCTTGTTCAACCCCCTGCCATGGGCAGGGACACCCTCCACCAGACCAGGTTGCCCAAAGCCCCATCCAGCCTGGCCTTGGACACTGCCAGGGAGGGAGCAGCCACAGCTTCTCTCAGCAGCCTGTGCCAGGGCCTCACCACCCTCACGGTGAAAAACTTCTTCCTTAAATCTAGCTTCAATCTACTGTCTTCCAGTTTACCCCTCGTCCTATCATTACACGCCATTGTAAAAAGTTCCTCCCCAGCTTTCCTGTAGAGGCCACTTCAGGTACTGGAAGGCTGTTATAATGCTCTCCCGGAGCTTCTTCTTCTCTAGGCTGAACAAGCCCAACTCTCTCAGCCTGTCCTCACAGGGGAGGTGCTCCAGCCCCTGCAGCAAGAGAAATAATCCCCAAACTTTCTCCACTGAGACTGCATTTCTGTTGAAGTAATTCCCCAGCAGAAGAATGGAACAGCCCATTGCTCCTTTCAATACCAGGGCAATTCAATAGAAGGAGAGAAGAATTTTCACTTGTTATTTTCTAGGTTCTATTTCTGTCAGGGCAAAGGGCTCTGGAGCATTCTCCAGGCTATCAGTAAAGGAAGGAGGGGTTTGCTGTGAAAAGGAAGCCATGAACAATCAGAATCAGTCAAATCACGTAAGAGCAGTGTTTGGAGGAGTCTGAGGAATTATGAGGGGTCTGTCTCAAAATTCCTTCCAATGCAGTGTGTTGAGAGAGATATAATATCTGAACCAATATTAGGTGGGTACTTAATATAAAGTTAAATATAAAATAAAAATTAACTGAAGGCAAATATAACCCGTAAATTTCCCATGAGTCCTTCCAGCTCCTTCTTTGCATGGATTTATTGCTTACTTGACCCAAGAAACCACCATACCCAATCTATTCTCATTTTTCTTTTCTAGGGATGGGCAAAAATTATTTTTTTCTTCCCTAGAAAATTACTTTAGTAGAAAAAGAAATATCCTCCATTCTCCTGCTTAGGGAGGATACGATGTGGTGTTATACTGTGGTCTTCAACAGATGCTCATAATTACACAAGCGTTTTCCTGAATGAGAGTTTGGAAGAGAAAATGGTATATAGCAGTAGGATGTTAATTATAACCTACTGAAGTCACTGGAGAAGTCCTGGCACTACCATGGATGAATTTGGTTGGGCATGCACATATGCCAAGGGTTTGTTTTAAAAGCAGAAGATTACAGAATGTCAAACAGACAGAATTAGTACACTTAGATATATTCTCATCCCAGAACGCTGTGCGCAGGTTCTGCAGTAACGAGCTCAGCAAAACCTCTCAGGTTCATCTGTGCCATCCGGTACGGGAAGAATATCTTCCAAAGAAAGAGTAATACATTTTTGGATCTGAAAAACATTTAGCTCCCAGGAGAGTAGCTACGCATGCAGATACGTAGTAGAACTGAGAAGCATGTTAATCTGCTCAACGTCACGTTAGCCAGAGGGTGGGCAACCTCTTTCCTTGCTGAGGGTCAAAGAGACCCGTCTGGCCCCATTACCATTCACCTTATCTAAAAATGAAAAGAATCCCACACCATGAAATTAAGTCAGAGGTCACAGCCAGTCAACAGCCAATATTTCCCATCCCTGTCCTAGACGAAGCTTTGTGGAGCACGAACCTTATCTTCTTGTCTGTAACTCCAAAGCCTAATGCACACATATATATCACACTGCAAAACCTGCAATTTCCATAGTGGAACACTTCGGGTCCTGAAATGGCACACACTTTTATGTGTTCTGCTCATAGGTTTGCTTATGGATTGCAGTGTGTACAGGCTTTCTGCGGACTTAGAAAGGAAAGAAGGAGCATGAGACTTAAAGATTTAACTACCTTACAGATTTCAGAATGAGGCAAGAATTGTTCCAGCCTTCCTGATACAATTCCTTTATTTGTCTGGTTTACAAAATAAGAGAAATAATGCTCACTCTTCCTTTCTACTTCACTGTGCTGCTTGAAGACCATGCATACAGTACACTGAATATGCAAAATAGTATTTAAGCACGTTATTTGGTCTTGCATTCAGTAATCAGAAAAACACATTCCTTTCAATTCCATCTAGTTTTATTGGAAAATTATTTGCTTCAGAAAATTGTTTCTGGCACTTTCAAAAACTGTATTGTGTGATAACTTTGTTTTATTCTCATTGTTTACTGGCTTGTTATGCCATTTCATTTAGTGTTAATGATGCAAACCATCTTGTTCAATGATTTGATGCTGCCCAACATGTTATTGCTTCGGTCTGCAGAACAGGGCACTTTTAATAGCCCTCTTTTAAAAAACATTATCGTTATTTAATTTTTATTACATAAGTTTTTCAAAAATCTGTCTCGGAACAAGTAATTTGCAGATTAACTAATGCTGCAACAGCTTTTAAAAATCACTGCAGTGTCCAAGCATTGGCCTAAGACACCATAGGGAGGGTTTTATGAGCTCTTGTGTTTAGGACAAGTACTGTGCCCACACTACAACATCCTTCTTTAACAGCCAAATGCAGTACAGTGCAATAGTGTCACTGCAGCATCACTACGCTGGAATGTTGTGTTTATTGACACAAGAATGTGTCAGAAGGTTCCTAATGAAAGAAACAGCAAAGCTTCGAGGGAACCTCTACATGACCAAAGCTCCTTGTTCAATGTCAAGAGAAAATGGCTTTTCTGATTCCTATGAGACTGTTGACAGTAAAAACACAGGCTGGAGGAAGCAGCAGTGGCAAAGTCGAGCTGTTTCAAGGAAATACTGCAAAGCTGTTTTATGACTACCGCCATCTTTCCGGTGGGACATCAGCAGCAGAACTATGCTGAGATTTCAGCAGCTGAATTGCCAAAGAATACAGCGCTCCACTACTAGAGCATTAACTAGAGGTAAGATCGAGCCTTTGTGCCTTACGTGGGAGAAAGAAATGGGAATAGGATGAAAACCCAGTATTCTTGCACAGTGGCACAGAAACGTAGCAGAAGTACTTTGCTTTACTCTATGTACTCAGGCCGCAGTGGCCCAGCCAGCCCTCACAACACTGCGGCTACCTGTATGTTAACTTCAACTAGAAATTTCTTGTGACTTGAGTAGTTCTTCAACTTCAGCAGGTAATTATAAAACTTCTTCAGCACCAGAATTGCTGTGACATGCTGTGACATCAGGAACAGTGTGGCCAGCAGGAGTAGGGAAGTGATCCTTCCCCTGTACTCAGTGCTGGTGAGGCCATACCTGGAGTACTGTGTTCAGTTTTGGGCCCCTCACTACAAGAAGGGCATCAAGATGCTTGAGCATGTCCAGAGAAGGGCTGCAAAGCTGTGGAAGGGTTTAGAAGACAAATCTTTTGAAGAGAGGCTGAGGGAGCTGGGATTGTTTAGTCTGGAGAAAAGGAGACCGAGGAGAGACCTCAGTGCTCTCTACAACTACCTAAAAGGTGGTTGTAGTGAGGTTGTAGTGAGTGTCTTTTCTCCCTGGTAGCTGGTGACAGGACAAGGGGAAACAGTCTGAAGTTGCATCAGGGGAAGTTTAGGTTGGATATTACTAAAATTTTTTTGCTGAAAGGGTTGTTAGATATTGAAATAGGCTGGCCAGGGAGGTGGTTGAGTCACCATCCCTGGAGGTATTTAAAAGAAGAGCAGATGTTGTACTTGGTGACTTGGTCTGGTGTTGGACCTAGTAGTGTTGGATAGACAGTTGGACTCGATGATCTTGAAGGTTTTTTCCAACTGAAACCATTCTATGATTCTGTGCTTCAGACCCATTGTTCTGACCAGACATTCCTTTCAGGCAGGTGTCTATGACATCATAGACTGTCAACCCTGGCTTAACTTTGCTGCTGATATTTCTATCCTGTTCCTAATGGATGTAGCAGTTCTTTGGGCTTCATTTATGTTTTGGATGCTTTATAAGGAGGTGAATATTTTTAATGTGCTCCAAGAACAGGCAGTGTAGAGATTCAAGACAAAAGGACATTGAATTCTGCAAATGTACAACAGACATTCTCTGTGACATGATCAGTTTACATAAAAATGGTATACAGTGCCTGTGTAGTAGGGGTCCCCCAAAAACTAACTTTCTGTCAGCAAGGTCCTTGCTTTTATAAGACTTGTTGTGATACAGAGTCAGTCTAAAGCACCTTCTGCCCACTGCTAGGTATGGGATTTTTGGTGTGGAGTTGTTTTTTTTTAAAATCCATTCCCTCTCTCTTCCAGGTTACAACTCTTTCGTTTCCATTCCAATAGCTCCAGTAACCCAATTGTTTACTTCAAGGCTCTCTTTCTTTCTGCAGGATTCTCAGCTTCTGTTGTGCCATTATACCAAAGACATTTTTGTTTGACATTTCACAGAGGCTTATTGAGAATAATACATTTCATGCATCACCTTTGTATTTAATTTCAAGCCACTAAAAGGTAAACTTGATTCAACCCCATTGAGGTTATCTGTTTTATCCCAAGTCCATGTTGGTTAGGGAAGCTCTTTCGCACCACTGCTCAGGCAAAGCCCCTCCTTTTCCATCGATAAAGCTGTGTCCTCACCCACAGCTTAGAGCCCTTTGGACCAGTTTCTCTCCTACACTTTATGAACACATTTTTTTTTTCTCCTTTTTTTAAATGCAGGGGACCCCCACAATGGTTATTTTAAATCTGACAGCAGCTCTTCAACAACCTAATGACAGACAGCAAACCATGAGGTGGAAATCAGCTGAACAAGTCTATAAGCAGTTTGGTAGACCACCAGGGAAAGTACCCAAAGCAAGCACCAAAATTTATAGAAACTGTTAAATGAGACAAAGATATCGCAAGCTTGAAAAGCCCTTCTGCGGCTTACAGCTGAAATGCTGAATCCTTCTTTACCCTCCCAAAGGTATATGTAGCTACACTGTGGTTTCAAATTCCATGAGGTAAGACATAAGGGAAAAAGGGTAATTTTTTTATATGGTGTATTACCAAAAACATTCTCATTATCTCCCTTAGGTTCACTGTTTGGCCTTACAGATGTTAACTATTATACTGCCATCCCTTCAGCTCTCAAGCATGCTATCTCCTCCCACAAGTATCAGTAGCAAACGAGACCCAGGACACAGCACAACTGTATATGAGTAGAACTGGCCTGATTTTCCCAAACATTAAGTCATAGAATCATAGAATCATTCAGGTTGGAAAAGACCTTTAACATCGTAAGTCCAACTGTTAACCTAGCACTGCCAAGTCAACTGCCAAACCATGTCCCTAAGCGCCACATCTACACATCTTTTAAACACATCCAGGGATGGTGACTCAACCACTTCCCTGGGCAGCCTGTTCCAATGATTGCTAACCCTTTTGGTGAAGAGGTTTTTCCTAATGTCCAATCTAAACCTCTCCTGGCACAACTTGAGGCCATTTTTTCTTGTCCTATTGCTTGTTATTTGAGAAAAGAGACCAAGCCCCACCTCACTACAATCTCCTTTCACATAGCTGTAAAGAGCCACAAGGTCTCCCCTCAGTCTCCTGTTCTCCAGGCTATACAACCCCAGTTCCCTCAGATGCTCCTCATAAGTCCTGTGCTCTGGACCCTTCACCAGCTACACTGCTGTTCTTCGGATGTGCTCCAGCACCCTTGTAGTGAGGGGCCCAAAACTGAACTCAAGGTGTGGCCTCGCCAGTGCTGAGTACAGGGCGACAATCACTTCCCTAGTCCTGCTGACCACATTATGTCTGATAGAAGCCAGGATGCTCCTTCTCTGTAGTGCCGCATGGAGTTGTGTGACCCGAGTGCAGGACCTGGCACTTGGTCTAGTTGAATCTCATCCAAAGATACTAAAGAGGACTGGCCCCAGCCCTGAGCCCTGGACAAAATCACTTGTGACCAGCTGCCAACTGGATGTAACTCCATTCACTACAACTTTTTGAGCCCAGCCATCCAGCCAGTTTTTACCCTCTGAAGAGCACACCTGTCCAAGCTGTGAGCAGCCAGTTTCTCCAGGAGAATGCTGTGGATAAATGATGTGAAGTGGCTTGGTAACCACTTCTGTCAGCTCCTTCAGCACCCTTGGGTGGATGCCATCTGTCTCCACGGACTTGTCTGTGTCTAAGTGGTGTAGCAGGTCACTAACCATTTTCCTTTGGGTTATGGGGGCTTCATTCTGCCTTCCAGCTTGGGGGGCTGGGTACCCGGAGAACAACTGGTCTTACTGCTAAAGACTGAGGCACAGAAGGCATTAAGTACCTCAGCCTTTTCCTTATCCTTTGCCACTATGTTCCCCCCAATATACAGTAAAGGATGGAGATTCTCCTTAGCCTTCCTTTTGTTGCTAATGTATTTATAGAACTATTTTTCATTATCTTGTATGGCAGTAGCCAGATTAAGTTCTAGTTGGGCTTCAGCCCTTTTAATTTTCTTCCTGTATAACCTTACAACATCCTTGTAGTTCTCCTGAGTGGCCTGTCCCTTCTTCCAAAGGTCATAAACTCTTTTTTTTTTCACTTGAGTTCCAACCAAAGCTCTCTGTTCAGCCAGGTTTGTCTTCTTCCTTGCTTGCTCATTTTTTGGTACACGGGGAAGGTCTGCTTCAGTACCTTCAGAAGGAAATTTTCCTTCTTGAAGAATGCTCAGCCCTTTTGAACTCCTCTGACCTTCGGGACTGCCCCCCAAAAGACTCTGTCAACCAGTCTCCTAAAGATACAACTGAGTCTCCACTATGTGAATGCTATCAGGGCACTGAAACAAGGAGGATCCGACTTTCCCTGCACCTATCCACCACTCCTGCCTATCCCCTTGCCCTAGCTTTGATACTCATCTCGCCTCTCAACAAGTCAGTTCAGCTTCCTGAAGTTTAAGAAAAACAACTCCAGGAAAGAGCTGGGTCAGAACAACCACACAGTAAGCTGAGATGAGATCCACAGCCGATGTGATACAGAGGGGGGGAAAACCACACTTGGGGGAGAATAGAAATATCATCACCCCTTTCAAAATCAAGAAGATGTAAGCTTAGCTCAGCAGACTTCACACTAATGGCCGCAATGATTACCTTCAAAATATAGGACATACCTAAAGCACCTGGACCTTTCAACAGGAGCTTCTATTGAGCTCAGGATGGAGATAACATAAAAGCTTAATGACAACAAATTATATTTTAAGTCTTAACTACTCCATTGTTAATCATTTTACCAGAAACAGCAAGCTAAGGTGTTTATCTGCTGCTAGTCACTTCTCCCCTGGGTGAACTTCAATTAAATCTCTTCAAGCATGGGGGAAGAATGTCAAATTTAACTCTCTCTCTCTCTCCCCACATCCTAAATCTTCTCAAACTGGAAGAAGAGTTGCATTTCCAGAAAGGCTGAGTAGTCACAACAGGATATTAGGTTTGTGGGGCCGCAAAACACAAGAGGTCAGAGCAGAGCGGCCTCATTAACCAAAAGTACAGAAGACCGTGTTTGTCCTTCTCAGTTGGAGAAGTGATAAAGGCAGATTTCAGAAACCAACTCTTAAACCCACTAGCTATGGAGGAAGCGTAAATTAGCTTTACCCTTCACCAAAAGGGAGCCAAAGTGCCCTGCCCTGCTGTCACAGCTGTGTATGAGTATGTATGCAGGCAGTTACTGCTGAGCTGCTGACCTGCTGGAGAGTCACTCCCCAGCTTACTGTGCAACAAGTGGGATGCCTACACCAACAGGCTCAGGCTGGGTTTGGATGTTAGTATTAGGCAGTTGTGCCAGAGGAGGAATAATCCTCTTGGTACACTGTGTATATTCTGCATTTAAGAGAGGATGGAGGAACGACATTTCACAGCACATAAACCAGATACCCCACACCCCGATGTCTCCTCTCTAGCTGGCTAGCTTCTAGGTTTTCTTGGAAATTGGGGGAAATTGTAGAAACAAAACCAAATATCAACGTGGCAGGTGGGAGACCAGGTAGAGAAAGAACTTGGAGTAAGACAGAGGTTTTAGGGAAGAAGAGGATTAGCAGTGTTTCCGTATTGCATATGACCAAGGCCTCTCTCCTGCTTTACAGCTTTTCCTCTCCAGAGCTCAGAGCCATGACTGAAAGGATGTAGGAAAGATTTTAAAAGCTTTCTAGAAGGTGCTCAGAACCTCTATGAATAGCTGTATGCCAAGTTAAAAGCACAGTCTAACTTACTGTTTTAGCTTTTGGATGAGTAAGGTACCAGCTCCAGCCTTTAACAAGAATTAGGAACAGAGATGCTTTAAGTGCTGTCAGCTAAAACGTGCTAAGCTCCCCACAGGGCAGTTTAGGAGATTTTGCAGATTGTCTGTAAAATTTAGCCTGGCATAACTGAAGGCAAGTTTTCCCATAATAAGCTAATAGATAGTGGTGAATGACCTTCTTACCTCTTACGAAACTACATAAACTCAAACAAATGGGACGTAAATAGCTTAAATTCTCCACCGACCCAGAAAGAAACAGCAAACAACGATTCCACCCCCGCCTCCACCAAACGTTTGTGTTTCCCTGTTCTGACTCAATCCCCGCCATCCAGTTCGGCGATGCTCTTAGCCACTGTTCGCTGACGAGGGTGGGCAGTGGGTGGGAACAGGAACCTGGGGAGGGGGCACCGCCTGAAGCGTCCCCGAGGGGGTTCCGTGCCGCCCGGAGAGGCTGCAGCCGCGCTTCTGCCCAGCAGGTGGTGCCAGGAGCGCTCACTGCCGGGGGATGCTGACCCGACAGACCCGCCGCAGCAGCCTGCGGCTGCGAATCGTTAAGGGAAGCTGAATGAAAACGGAACGAACAAACCAACTGCAGTTCATACGCATCGCACACATCTCTTAATTTCTCTCCACGATTTCAGGAAAAGGCTGGGTTTCTTCCTCCCAGGCTTCCTTCCTCATTAGTGCTACAACCTTGACTTACAGAAGCTGCGAACCTTTAATTATATCAAATATTCTTAGAACCATACTCTCCCCCTACTTTCAAAGCCATTAGAATAGCACATTGAAATGTGTTTTGATTAAGATGACTTAATTGAAAGATAGTGATTAATGTGACCGAAACGACTAACACTGTCATCTCTCCCACGCGGATTACAGATGACTATCCTTCTTAAAACTGGTACATTAAAATTACATTCTTGCTGGACTGCAGTGCTGCTGTGTACAGCAACAAAATGTTTGTAAAATACAATTCATCAGCTGTGACCCCTGAAGGCAGGGAGATCCATCAGGGGCTGGGAGGGCAGCACAGGCTGAAGCACAGGCAAGTCCTCGTCCTTCCACTGACCTGCTGGAGGAGCTCAGGCCACCCAGTCACCTCATTGATACTCTGATCCAGCCCCTCACACTACTGGGACTGCAAACTCTGCAAGATGGGGACAGCCTTCTACAAAGCACAAGTACAGTGACACTCTCACCTCTGGTGAGAAGTCATAAACAAGGCTGTGGAGAGAACTGTTGGAAAATGGCAAGTGTCTGCAGGAACTGCATCACAAGATCAGAATTTTGACGTTGCAACATTTGTACTGACACGTAAATAATATGTATAGTTCTCTTTGTATGATGTACATATACAACCTAGCAAAAAGGAACCCTAAAACGAGCTTCTCATGCATGTTTGGAGGCTTCAACTGTAGCTCAGTCCCACAGATGAGAAAGCTAGCATCCTCTTTTAAGACCACAAAGTCAGCTATTGACTGACAGAAGTAAAAGAGTGCTTTTCCATCCTGTCACAGAGAGGTATAGAGACATCTTCACCTTTTAGAGAGGCCTCTGCTTGCTTGTGTGGCTTTTGCTTTACCTATTAAACTGTCTTTATCTCAACCCACAAGCTTTCTCACTTTCACTCTTCTGACTCTCTCCCCCATCCCACCAGGGTGGAGTGAGCAAGTGGCTCTGTGATGCTCAGCTGCCAGCTGGGGCAAAGCCACGACAATCCTTGTGGTGCCCAACACAGGGCTCGCAGGGTATGAGGTAATGATAGGTTTGACTGGAATGTGCTAGATTGGATTTATAACTGTTACTGCTGTTTAGCTATTAATTGGCAGGCTCCTGTGCTTGCCAGGGAGCTTGCTTGCCTTATTAAGAGCCTAGTGCTCGTTAGTGGTTGCTTTCTGTTTCTGCTGCCTGCAGTACGGCCGTACTGCTGATCGTCTCGCTGTGCCGTGCCTGGGAACATTCTGATAGCTGCGATGGCGATGTGCCTGGGCTGGCAGCTGGCCAGGGCATCGCTGCTGCTGCTTCTGTGTGGCTGGATGGGACGGGCTGGAACTCCAGTGTGAGTTCAAGTTGAAGGCGATGTGACCTGTGGGTAAGTTCAAGGTGGAGCAGAGGCAAGGGAGGAGTTCATTCCAGGGTTAAAGCCCATGATCTGCCCAAAGGGATGAGGGGTGATTACAGTGGAAATACCTGTAAATTGTTGTAACCCATGATCCGAATTGCATATTATGGGAATTAATACATCAGGAACCACCTGAAGCAGTGGAAGACCAGCCTTACAAGAAGCCGTGCAAGTGCAGCAGCGACGTGCCCTGGGCTGGCTTTGGTGCCCAGTAATTCTGTGCATCACACCTCTTCTCTCCTGAGTGACCACCGTAACAGATGGAACCCAAAGTCATGGGCTAAATGAACTCAGCAGACATTCTGTGGACATTTTAAAGCCATTTAACAGGGGTTAAATGAAAACCATCAGGGATAGCTGAACACCTGCCTGCCTGTGGGAAGTGGTCAATTAATTCTGTGTCTTGCTTTGCTTGCTTGTGTGGCTTTCACTTTATTTATTAAAGTGCCTTTACCCCAACCCACAAGTTTTCTCACTTTCACTCTTCTGATTCTCTCCCCCATCCCACTGGGGAGGGGGGGTGTGAGAGAGTGGCTGCACGGGGCTGAGGTGCTGACTTGGGGCATAACCATGACAAGAGTACAAGCATTTCCATTTTGCTTATGGTTTGAGTTTTCATGAAATCAGCTCTGAAGCAGCCTAAGATTTAGCTGAGTGACAGGTTGGGCTTTTTCTTCTCTTATTCTTGTTTTCATTTTTTTTCCCTAACAATTTAGAAATTATTTGAGCTGCTTTTGATTAATTTAGCCTCAGTGCCCAGATCTGCAGGAACAATACCTGTTTCTGCTCACATAGGCCGAGTCTGCAAACAGGGTTGGGGAGCAGGGACCACAAAGCGATTCAGCGCCAGGGACTAACAACTTTTCACGCGAGTCCTGTCGGTCAGCTGCAACCAGCATAAATCACCAAGCCAGACCAAATCATCTCCAGTCTCTCACCTCCCAGTCTCCCACTACTTTAGCAGCGCCAAAACCAACTGCCCGACAGAGAGGCTTTCAAATCTGTCCTGTTCCCCTCCACTGCACCAGGACACAGGGTGTCCAACTAACCATACAGCATTAAAGACACGTTCCGTTAGTGTGTCAAGGTCAGAAAGTACCACAAAAGCCAGCGTCTTATCTTCTCAATTTTATTTTGAAAGCTTACACTAAGCTTCTGTGCATAAATTGTCTGTGAGACTGTAAAGCCTGGTGCCAAAGGGGATATTGCTTCACCCCACGTGCTTCTGGACCTGGCAGCTCCAAATGGTACCTGGCACTGGGATTTCGTTCCTTCCCGCAGTATATGACTGGCATGGTGCTCGCAGCTGCTAGGCAAATATTCTCCAGTTAAAGCACCATTCTGGAAATAATGGTCAAGACAATTACTTCTGCTAACAACTGCACTAAACGTAATAGTGACACAATGAAACCAGATGATAACACGGTAGGCCAGCGCAGATAAAAGTCTGGCTCTCTGACTTAGCCTTTTCCTCATATTCCCTCTTCCACCGTCATTTCATCTTCCACACAGAAGGGGCAGACAGGGCTCTAGGCAAAGGCAACATCCAAACACCGCGTGAGCCATCCCTGCTGAAGACATTTTTGCACAGCACACTGCTAGAAGAGCCAGTGAATACTGGTATTTTGCCTACAGCTGGCACTTTGGTTTTGTGACTGCTACTAGCAGTATATGGCTTTATAAAAATTATTTCTGACCTAATGTGCATGTTGTCTCATTTGTTTTTTTGGGGTTTTTTTGGGGTTTTTTTCCTTGCCCTGAGCCACAGCTCAGAATGAAACCAGTTTAATAGAATGATTTTACTGCATGTAGATTTTGTCACAAGTATTGCTTACAGTATTACAAAACTCACTCTCTTCAAAGCACAGCTGGGATCTAAATTAAGCCTAGAGAAAATAGCTAGAACTCTGCCAGCCAGTAAAGTGATGGTATTATTCTCTTATACTGGGCTTCACTGACATACAGATATACCCAGTGGGCACTGACAACCAGTGCACAGAGTTAGTGAGATTTGACTGTTTCATAATAAAATTTATCGCTTCTATTTATTATTTTCCCAAAGAAGAAACTGAGATGAGAACAGGAAAACATGAGATTGAAGAGAAAGTTTTTTCACAAACCATGTTTCTATTATGATTTCAAGAAGAAAAGCAATTCAAGTAGCAGAGAGGGAATATAAGAATATCCAAATGCAGAACTCTGATTTCTCTTCTATTTCTAGGATTACATTACCATATTGCCAGCACCAAGAGTTCAGAAGAAAAGGGAAATGTGAACCCTAAAATCTCAAATACACAATTTCTTCTGCAAATATGCAAAAATAAGACGACACTCTTTGGTTGTAGCATGGCTTCCAGAGAGCCAGTAAACAAGAGCACACTACACTTGCAAAGTAAAGCACCCAAGAGCCAGTAAATGACAAAAATAAGGTAACCCACATAACCTTAATCCAGAACCCATGGGCATATGCATTGCAGTACCACTGTCAGTTTACAAGATAGCATTCTTTTTAATATCAACCTGCCTTGCTCAGCACACAAAACAGGCTGGGCTTATTTCAAAAGCAATCATTCAGTATCTTTGTTGTTTGGTGATCCAGGCCTTGTCCCCCTGTATGCTCTCCTAATCCTGTTCTGAAGGCAGAAGAGTCCATAAGCAAGTATTTTGATCATACTCTTTGCTACAGTATTCAGGTAATCTCTCAAACATTTGTTGGAATATATTTTCCAAAAACTGTTATGTGGTGCTGGTTTTGCTAATGCACCATACAGAGTAAAGAATAAGTGAGTATTAATTTGAAGTGCTCATAACTTGCCCAGCTGCTGAACATGAGAGCATTCTACACACTTGGCATGCTTTTCAATATTTGAAGTCTAGTTTCCACCTGATACCATCAGGAGCAGAAGCTCCTCTTCATTTTTCCACAAATCAATTCACAGACAAGGAACAGACTATTATTGCCACCTCTGAAGAGCTGGGTTTAAGTGATTTACCCATTGTCACACTCCTGTGGCAGATGTAGGGATAGAACTTTACTCTCTTACGCTGTTCAATTGTTGCACACACACATACATTTCACTACCGGCCATTCCCCAACTCATTCACTGATTCTCTGAGATGCAGCCCCTTTTTTGGCACAGAAATGTTGCTCAGACAGATTTTCAATGCATTTCTGTATTTGGCTGGAATTTCTAAATACATGGAAGAATAGCTCCAGTAAGAAAGCTGTATGGCCAGTAATCTCTGGCATGTTCAGCACATAAACAAGAGCCGTACCCCATGGATGTGACACAGTTGCTGTGTTCCAGCAAAGCAGATAAAATACTCCCTAGCACTGCCAGATTTCCTATGCACATACCCACATTGCTTTCTGAGGAATCCAGGAAAGAAAGAAGACAGTCTTACTTATAATATGTTCTCCACAATGAAATGGAGGTCTTGGTTTCTGCAGGGATAGAGTTAGTTTTCTTTCTAGCAGCTGGTGTAGTGATGTTCTTTCAATTTAGGATGAGAATAATGCTGATAACACACTCATGTTTTAGTTGTTGCCAAGCAGCCAAGGGCTTTTCAGCTTCTCGTACTGGCCCAAGAAGGGGGAGGGGATGTGTGTCCAAAGAAGCTGGGAGGGTACACAGCTAGGACAGCTGACCAAAATTATCTAAAGGGATATTCCATAACATATGATGTCATACTCCATATATAACGGGGGTGGCCTGGGAGGTGGGGCAGTTCAGGGTCTTGTGGAGCATTGACTTTGGGGGGTGAGAAACTCTACTGTTCATCACTTGTATATTTTCCCCCCATATTTTATCCTATTGTCTTTATATCAACCCATGGTTGTTCTTTTCTTTTCCATTTTCAATTCTCTCCCCCATCCTACTGGGAGGGTGGAGTGAGCCAACAACTGTGTTTGTTTTTATCTGCCAGAGGGGTTAAACCACAACCTCCCATACTAACATCGCAATTCACCCTCAAAACCCAGTTTTCTCTGCCTCAACATGCAGTGTCTCATCAAGGCCCCAAGGAATATTCTTGGCTATTCATGACATTGCTGGAATACCACAGATACACAGCACAACACACACCCAAGCAAGAACAGCTGAAGGGGGTGAGCACAGCTGGGGCATGGAGCCCAGGGAACCACGACTGTTCTCAAGGCCAAACCTTTGGGGAAGCGGGTAGGGATTTTCCAGACACTTCATCCTGGCCCTTCTCCTTTACCAGCTTAATCAACCCTCACCAGCTTAACAGACCCTCTCAAGACCTTGAAGGCTGCTTCGCCCACCCAAGCCACAAACTGTACAGGGGGTCCAGCTCCTTCACTTGCCTTTCAGGGGTGAAGTGCTAAGGCCACTGACAGGCATTAGCACAGGCTCAACTTTAGTATCTTGAACCAACAGTTATCACCCTTCCCCCCCGCAGCAAGCCCCCTCACTAGAGGAACTAGCCCCCCGCTAGCATGGGTGCTTGTTCATGCGTGCTCTGCGCCTCCTCAGGCACACCAGGAGAGCTGCCAGAGCCGCTGAGGGTCAAGGCTTAAGCCCAGCCTCAGCGCCAAAGCTACGCAGCCAGAGGGCCCCCGCGCTACACAGGTGCGAAGAGGGTGGAGCAGGCGCCCTCATAGCTAAATGGTGCGCTCTACTGTCAATCAGAGCTCCTTCCCTCCCCCGGCGCCGAAGCTGCCCAACCCGTCTCCGTCAGACGCCGGCGCTGCCGTGCTGATAAACGGTGGGCGGGGCGAGGCCGCGACCCTTCGCACTCCGATTGGCCGAATCAGTCGTCAGCTCCGTCCAGCGAAGCTCCGCCCCCTCACCGCTCCCTCCTGAATGTACAATGCGCGAAGGAAAATGGTGCAGCGATCCCTCACGATCTGATTGGCCAAGTGGAAACGCCACTCAAGTTAAGACTCCGCCCCCAGAGTTACGGCTTCTCAGCTGACCGGTCAGCCCCGTGACAGGGTGAGGGTGGGTTTTACTAGCGAGTGGTCAGTTCCGCCCGTCACTCCTGCAGAGTCCCGCCTAGCCGTCCTGAGTCTCACCTGCAGATTGGCTGCGGCGGTTGTCCGTCAGCGCTCCCTAGTGGGCGGGGCGAGTGGGGTTCTCTGTCCGTCGGTGAGGCCCGGTGTCTTTCCAGCGGCGTCTCGCTCCGCGGCGGACATGGGGCGGTGCGAAGGGGTTGCTTGGGCCCTGGAGGTGGCGGTGCTGGTGGCATCGGCGTGTCTGACCGGTGAGCGAGCGGGGTCGAGCCAGCGCGGCAGAGCGCTGGCCTGGCTGGCCGCCGCAGGACGGGGGCGGGGGGGGGGGTGGGGGGGTGGGAAGGGGGACGGCGGCGCGCCTCGGCGTGCCCGGCCGCAACGGCGGGAAAGGGGCGCACGAGCGGTTGGGGAGGGGAAAGGGAGGGGGAAGGGAGGCGCGCGAGCCGTGCGGGGTGCGGGCTGCGGGCTGAGGCGCCTGGGAAGGCGGGAATCCCAGGTAGCATCGGGGCTGCCCCCAGCCGCGGGCAGCGCTTCGGGGCGTCCGTGTGCCCGCCAGCTTCAGGCCTGAGCGGTGGGAACGGGGCTGGGGGGGGCTGCCCCCAGCGCGCCGGCTGTAGCGATCCCCTAGCGCTCCCCGCTGCTCCCTGCCCCCGGCTCACCCCCCTGCCCGGCGCTTCTGCAGCCTGCCGGGAGACTTCCCTCTCCCTTCTTAGCACGGGGCCGCCGGGAGCGGTTTATACGTGCACGTCGTCTTGCTGCCTTGTACGGACGCTCGTGTTTTGCCTAGCTGCCGTTGGGAGCGTTGGGAGGTTTCCCGGCCTTCCTCGCCGGTCAGGCTCGTCGTCTGCGCTTAAGGCCCCATAAGTAGTTTTGCTTCAGCCTACCTTGGTTCTGCGGCGTAGGCCCTCGGAGGCTTTGGAGAGCCAGAGTTCTCCGGAGGGGCAACTTGTGTGAAGTCGAAGCTTTAAGTGTTTTGTAGGTGGGTGGATAACAGTGTACAGGGTGAGTCGCATCTTGGAATTTGTTCTCCAGACCTGTGTGGCCCGGTGAGGGACTGTGGTTATAGCAGGCCTGAGGAGAAGGCTCGTGTTCCCAAGTTCTGCACCGCCAGGAACAATATGGCTTCTGCAGAACAGCTCTGGTGTCTCTGCTCTGCCTTCTCAGCCACATGATGTTGTGAGATGAAACCGGTTCAGTTTTGCCCATTAAGACCTTGAACAAGTCTAGCAAGACAGATCTGGGTAAAAAGGGTAATGCTCTAACTTTATCCACCTAAGCCAACTTGTCCTGAGTAGGCTACCTTATCCTAAATAGCCCTGGGGAGAACAGCATATGAAATACTGCAGGCCAAGCAGCAGTACATGTAGCAATGTTGTAAATTCATTCCTGAGCAAATTGGGCTCAAAACATTCACGTCCTTTAAAATGTGGTTTGATACACCACTAAAATTGATAGCAGGCCATCCAGTGACCATATATAAATTTAAATCAGAAACTGCTTGAATCTGCTATATACGCATCTCTTCGTTTGGACTGTGTTCTTCCTTTTGTTGCCCTTCACTGACCTGCATCACAGTACTTCATTATGGTAAACACACTAAAGGAACATAGCTCAGGTTTACTGTCAACATTTGTATGCGTGATCATGATCTAGACTTTAAAACAGCATCTTCAAGGTCAAGTTGACTAAGTTAATGTTAGGGAAGATTATAACTGAGCAACACATCAGTTTACTATTGCGTTATTTTTGTGAATAGCCTTTAGATTTGCAGATGCTCTGGAAAACTATTTTATATAGCTGCTTGGATGGCAACTAATTTTCAGTGATCATATGAATAAATGCTAATTTTTTTAAGGAGTCTATTTTATTCATGTAATTTTGGAGTATGTAGACAGAGTGATTATATAATTAAACTTAAACTTAGATGCTCTGCAAATATTTATTGTTCTCCCACTTGTTTTTCTTGAGTCTTACGTTAGTTTTCTGGTAGAAATGTAGGCAGACCTCTCATTGTGGGGATAGTCTGAAGTTTTGCATTTTGCATGTTACTGTTTATAAACATCAGATGTGGTTTAAAATTTATTTAGAGAAATGTTTATGCACAGTATTGCAGTTATGCTTAAGTGACTTTAAAATAGGAAGCCAGACTGAAATAAGTCCATATCTTATTTCATGGAGTCTTCTCTGCCTTTATGACACCATAAATTACTGTAATGAAAATTACTGTCATCATAATACAGATTAGAAGTGCTATTAGTGAATTTTGTTATTCGAGGTAATGGGGGAAAGAAGGGTTAGAAATGAGTGAAAACCCAACATAGGAAGTATTGCAGATTGTGGCTTCACACAGCTTGGGTCCAGTACTGCACCTGAGGAAGAAAAACATCTCACAACATCATGTGGTTGAGAAGGCAGAGCAGAGACACCGGAGCTGTTCTGCAGAAGCCAGATCGTTCCTGGCGGTGCTGTGTTTGAGCCAGTGCTGGCAAACACCGCTGATCCTCCTGGCCGTGGGTTCAGTGGCTCAGGCAGTTGCCTATGTGAAAAGAGATGTTACGCCAGGCAGTCCTGGAAGCAAGCAGAGCCCTGTTGGTGCATAGCTGCTTGTGAGCTAATGGGATTTTAGTGTCTGCCTGGCTCTACTCAGAGTTAGCATTACCAGGTCTGAACTGTAACAACACTCTAAACCCACTAGTGAGCACACAGAAGCACATTGTGCTGCTGCTTGACTAATTGTCCTGCTTTTGTTAATGTGGATTTGTCTGTGCTTAGTCATTGCTCTATCGAATCATGATCTTGTGTTCCAGAGCACTAAAACGATTGGTTCTCGTAACTTGTGTTTATGCATAAATCGATAGGTGTGAGAGAAGTGAGGAATAAGGAATCTTATGTACGCTCTTTTTTTCTGTGATGTGAGGGCAAGACTGTAAAAACCCTTGACCGCTTTCTTTTGTTTGTTTTTAGGTGTATGCGGTGATGAATTCAGCATCTTACGATCACCTCAGTCAGTTATTTTCCGAGATGGAAGCTGGCCCATTCCTGGCGAGCGGATCCCAGATGTAGCTGCATTATCCATGGGCTTTTCTGTTGAAGAAGTACGTTTCAGGTCTTGATTTTGAAATGCCTCTAAAACTATAGACCTGATCAATTAACTTGCAAATCTTCCTGTCATGTGCTGGAATATATAAAAATCTGATCCCGTTTGTCTGGAGGAATGCATGACTTGTGGGAGCGTGGTTTCCAAGCATAGAGCTGTGTCAGTCACATGAGCAGCAAAAGGCTCTGCTAGCCGGCTAGTTTGAATCATCAGCTATAGAGGGAAGCAAGCCTGTGCAGTCTTTACTGTGATGGTTCCTTTTGAGACCAAACAACGTGCTGTATCCCCCTATCCATAGACATGTACTGAGAATCTGTGGAAACTGCTGTTGCTTCTTCCCTATGAGGTATCCTCAGGGCTCAGCTCTTGGGTGCTCTGAAGACTGTGAGGAATAGCTTGGCTAGGCAGACGTTTTGCCAGGTCAGCAGGCTTGTCTTCCTAGTTAAGATGAAGAAATAAACTGAATAGTCAGGAGGCAATCCAAAGGCTTGAAAACATAATTTGTGGTAGAGTTTCCCAAATTGGGTTTTTAAACATCACTAAAGCTGTGTTCAAGATGAAGTACACGAGTAGGAGCCCTGTGATTGATTGCATCTTGCCCACTGAATTTTTTACTGGGCTTCAGAGGGGATGAGTGGTGGCTGAAGCAGTATGGGAAAGCTTCATAGCCAGGTGTCTCTAGCAGTGCCAGTGTGCGGCCAGGTATTCAGTGCTACACACTGGCGTATTCCCCACACTGCTGGCAAGGGCGGCTGATTCCCATCCCTTCCATACTGCAACTAAGCAAGAGGTCTGATAAATCTGGTTTGAGTGTGGGTCTGTTGAGCCCCTGTTGCGGAATTTGTCTGAAAATAGCTTGCTGTCAATTAATTAAGCTTTTTTTTGTCATTAAACTGGTATCAGAAATTCTTATGAGTAGTATTTCCAAGAAGTGTATTTTGATTGTTTTACCATCCGATGGATTGTTTTTCTTGGTGTTTGGTGCATTGCATGTAAAGACACCCAGAACTGGATTAACTTAATTAGATTAATTAAATTTTTAAAAAAAGATTATTTTGTTAAATTCAGCATTCACTGATTAAATACAGACTATATGATATTTCTAATTTGATGATGGAAAATTACTTGATATATCCGATATGTGTAATGCTGTCTCAGTGTAGACTTTGCTGTGAAGCTTCTGGCAGCTTTTAAACTAACAGTTTCCTCATGGTTAACTTGAGACAGCATTATTCACAATGAAAACATTCTAGTATTAACTTAATTCCCCGTGAAATTTCCAATAGGCTGACCTGTGCAGAGATAGTAAGTTGTTTTGTTGTAATGGTGGGGGAGGGCTCCTCTATTTTGCCCTGTGAAATGCAAGGTGGGTTTTTTTTTTTTTTACTATTTTGTCATAGGACCTTTCCTGGCCTGGGCTTGCAGTGGGTGATCTCTTTCACAGACCACGAGCTACTGTGCTGGTAACAGTGAAAGGAGTGGACAAGCTGGCATTGCCTACGAAGGGGGTTTCTTACCCTATTGAGAACGTGAGTATCCATGTTTGGAACTGTCACACAATTTCTGTGACTTTTGTGATCTAATGAGATATATGTGAATCTACGGTAGTCCTTGACGTTCACTTATTTTTTTCTTCACTTGAGGTTTGCATATCTCCCTAGAATCAGGCTGCATAGTCAAATAATCCAATCAGACTCCTGTACAAGGTGAGAGCCCTTCAAGCTCACACAGAGCCTCCTGTATTGGAGGTAACTCATTTGACCAAAGCATGTTGTCCTTGAAAGGCATCTAGTTTTAATCTGTTTGTACCAAAAGCCAGAGAACCCATTGCTTCCCACCTTAGCTTATTGATGCATAGTCCAAATTAAGACTTTTTACTTCAGTTGAGTGTGTGTAACAGCATTTCATATGAAGCTGGTTCTTTGATGTACTGTATCGCTGCATTTTCCTCGAGTTCTTGATTGTGCAATACACCACTTTGAGACACCATTCAATTGTACTGTGTTCAAAAGAAAGCAACAAACATTACATTTACCTGTTGCTGTCTCTCTTTGTTGAGATTCTTTTTTTCTCACACTTGTCACAGCATCAAAGAATCATTTGGGTTGGAAGGGACCCTTTTGAAATAATCTGCTCCAGCCCCCTGATCCATTAGGGTCAGCTAGAGCAGGCTGTCTAGGGCTGTGTCCAGTTGAATGTCTCCACAGATGGAGATTCTGCAGCCTCTCTGGCCAACATGTGCCGGTATTTGACCACCATTACATTAAAAAAACAAAACCTCTGTTCCTGTGGTCAGATAGAATTTCCTGTTTCTAAATGTATGCCCATTGCCTCTACTGTCGTAGGATTTTGACACACATCTTTTAACAGGAGGACAGTAACTTAGAAGATGCTGGTAACTGCAGTGCCAGCTCACTTCTGCATAATAAATGGTCTGCTTTAATCCATTTTAGTGATATATTGGATCTGTTCTTCACGTTGTTTGAACACTATGAACCCACAAACCCTTTTCAAATAAGTTGTTTTTCCGGTGATTTATAGTTAGCTAACTTTGCTTCTAGTCATCTTGGAAAACTTTGCTTTGCCCCAGTTTACCATGCATTTTGGCTCTGTGTGACTGCTGTGCTCCTGTTAAGGATTGTTGTTTGTCATTTCATTATTTTGGTTAAACTGTGGGCTCATCATCATCAGTGTTGCATAGTTGTTTGTTTAATATTGACACCGTACTGCACATCCCAAGATAAGGTGATGATCTCCCTATGAAGTTACTTTTGCAGCTATCAGGCAGTCTTTATTCTGAAGCATCAGCATTTAATTGGAATGTTACGTGAACTCTGGTCAGATTCAGCTTAACGCAGACCTGCTTTCACATCAGCTTTCAACCACAGCTCACTAATTCAGGCACAGTTAGATATTGTCATTCCTGAAGTGGTATCTGGATCAAAACTGGTTTAGGATTGTCTGTACCTGTCTCTGTAGGCATTGCAAATGTGTGGAAACCTTAAATCTACTTGACACCATCAGTCATATTTGCACTTGTACCTTTGATAAAGTTCTGATGTGGACATATACAGATTTTCTTTGTTTCCCATTAACAGGAATTAATATTTGTAGGCTTTAATTGTTTCAGTCAGCTGCTGTGGTGGTTTCAAACGAGCTGCCCCAAATGGGTGCTGCTGAAGTACTGGTTCTCCGATACTAAAGAAATTACTAAAATTTATTAGAAAAAACTATCTTTATGCTCTTTAACGAGTGAACAGAAATGTGCCACTCTGCTCCTTTTAAAAATGAAACCCGAAAATAAGTGTTTAGAAAAACCAACAGTTTTATTAGTTTGCTGGTAACAGCACTTTACTGTGCTAGGATTTTTTTATATGTTTTATATGGTTCTTTTCTATGGTGTTTCAGCAGTTGGTCTTGCTACTGTTATATTTCCAGTCATCAGTTTTCTGGGGTTTATAACTTCCCTTTTGCACTGAGATTGGTTTCCCCTTTTCTATTGCTTCTATATTTGTTGGTCTAGCTTTACTGATAAACAAGGCTAGACTCTTAGGATAACCAGGCCTCTTAATTACATGGGTAATTAAGTTAAGGTAATGGAGTTCTTAAAACTGTATTCTGTCCCACATATATACAAATAAATTACCTGTTTATAGATACTCAGCTGGTTTTTTGTTTTGCACATTGGCTCCTATTGTTTGTTGTTTTCACTTTGGAAATATTCATACTCTTTGCTCAAAAAAAGTTTCTCCTATTTTTCCAGACTTCTGCAGTTAAGCATAGTCTATTTTTTTATACCGCTGGGCCGTGTTTTACCCAAAAATCTAACTAGACTTTGTCTTCCAGGCTGTTCCTTTCAGTCTTGACAGTGTTGCGAATGCTATTCACACTTTGTTCTCTGAGGAAACTCCTGTGGTCTTGCAGCTGGCCCCCAGTGAGGAAGTGAGTATTGCTTCACTTCTGAATCTAGATGTTCTAAACAATAAACTTCTTTCCATGTGTGTGGCTGGAGCAAAAACAACTGATGATATGAAATATTTCGCGTTGGGGAGAGATTGCAAGTATGATTGATTATTAATGTGTGACTGGAAAAGCTAAAACCTAAGCTCTCCTCTTGTTAAACGATGGCTGTTCCTGCAGAGAGTGTACATGGTGGGCAAGGCCAACTCTGTGTTTGAAGATCTCTCTGTCACACTGCGCCAACTGCGAAACCGCTTGTTCCAGGACAACTCCATTCTCAGCTCCCTTCCTCTTAACTCCCTCAGCAGAAACAACGAGGTAAAAAACTTCAATCAGTGGGAGTGTTTATAATTTTTTTTTCTCCCTAATATTCTTAGTTAGCTTGTGCTTTTCCTTTTTTTCTCGCTTTTTTTGCCTAGGAGACCCCACTCTAATTTTTTCTAACTGAACGAAGAACTAAATTTTAAGTGTGGGGGTTTTTTTTGGGGTGGTGGGTTTTTTAATTTATTTGTAAGTAACTACTGAGAGTAATTTTCTTCTACTGTGTACTGATGCCATGACAGACATAACTTATAAAATACTGAGACTTGCAGGAAAATGAGACTTGCCTAACTTTGGTTGCATTGGAGGAAACACCTATCTCTCTCTTTCTGCCTTTCCCCCTAGGTTGACTTGCTTTTTCTGTCAGAACTACAAGTCCTGCATGATATTGCAAGCCTGGTAAGGTTTTTTGAAACACTTTTCCCCTCTTATGTCGCAAAGTTCAGAGATCTTAATTAAGGGTAGAGAAGCCATAGCCAGGATACTTGGCAGCCAGGGATACATATTCAAGTGTGTCACCAGTTGGTGCATCATTTACACAATAATGCATTCACAAGCTATTTGTATCAGCCGTGACATTGGTGGAAGAAAATGAGAACCTTAATAATCTGTAGGTTTTTTATGTTTGTTGGTGAGAATGGGGAGTTCTGAGCTGCTGTTTCTCCATTCCTAAAGACACAGGGGGTACTCAATGAAGAATTTGCCAGGGATTTATTTATTTTGTTACTTGAGAAGTATAATGGTAGTTAAGTTCTTTGTCCTATCCACTATTTTACTTCAAAATATCACCATAATAGTTTATCTGAAAAGACTGGAGTGATTTTTGTAGCGTGAATAGTGGTGGTGAAACAAATGGTCTAATGAAGCAAAAAGCTTCTAAAGATCTTTTTACTAAGAAGCTGCTGTCTTGTTGCTGGGGTTTAGGGTTTGATTTGGGATTTTTGGTGTTGGATCTTTTGTGTGTGTGTGTGTGTGTGTCCCTTAAGCTGCATCCTAAAAGTGAAATAAACAGTCATGAAAAACTCAGAAGTTCACATTAGGTGAAGGGCTGGTGGAGAGAAACAGGACTTTTGAGAAAATGAGGTAGAAGAAACTGGGTTTGTCTTGCAGACTAGAAATGCTGTAGTTAAAGTAGATGGCAAGATAGGAAGAAATTAAGTCCCCTGCTTTCAGAGACTGTTCTCTTGTGCAGGCAAATGTCACTGCTTGCAGCTTCACACCTTTAGAAGTGCGAAAATATCACAACTCTCCTTTGAGATAATTTTTGTGATATTGGTTGGATTGTGATGACTATGGGATGATAGTCATTAAATAAACTACTTTTGTACATGGACAACAGCAAGGCAGAAGTTGCAACCAGTTTTGCAAGGTGCAGCTTCAGTGGAAGGAATAGTAGTATCCAAGCATTGTAGTTATCTATCTTTTCCCTCCAAGTTTTATTTTCATGACAATTCCAGAAGAAGGGTTCTGATGTGAATAAGTGCACTGTTTCTTTCTAGTAGAGCTCTGTGTTACATGTATATAACCTCATGTTAAGGATAGATGCCGCATGATGATCATCTGCTTTTTTCTGTAGAATAAGAAAATAAAAATTGTGGGCACCTTGTAGTTAAGTTGTCAAGGAATTCCACTTCCTCATCATCATGGAGTATGACTTTAGAAAGTGAGGCTGGATTAGTCCCAGCAAACTGGTTTTGTGAAGTGTGTTTTTAAAGTAACCCCTGTAAATAGGTTTCTCTCTCTCTGCCCTCACTGGTGCGCCGAAGCTGTCTCGACACAAGCACTTAGCCAAAGATCACTCTCCAGACCTGTATTCACTGGAACTGGCTGGTTTGGAAGAAGTTGGAAAACGATATGGGGAAGACTCTCAGCAGTTCAAGGACGCTTCTCAAATTCTTGCAGACTCTTTGCAAAAGGTATCTTTTCTATATAATGATCAAAACTCACAGGAATACTAAGGAAATACTTTTTTTTGGTGTTAGCTACAAGAGAGTTAGTTTATTGATGATCATCTGCTTTGAATTGTCACTTTGTTAGTGATGGTTTGACTGATGTTTGTTTTCCTTGTTTGGTTTTTAAAATGCAGTTCTTCTAAAATCCAAGTGTTACAGTTTGTCACTGTGGAAAGTGTTGACACGATTCTACAATGTGTTTAGATATTTTGGGAAAAGGAGTGGGAATATATTGAAAACATATATGGACATGAGTGAATATGTTTGCTTTCCTAAATAAATGTTTTGCATTTCAATCAACTAGTAACTTTCACAAAAACTGGCTCTCAGAAATGTGGAAACATCTTTATCCCATTATATAATGGTTAGTTTCCCCTTGCCCACAAAATTGTATAAATCGAAGTTTCCAAGCATCTAAAATGACTGCAACTCATCTATTAACATGCTCAAGAAAGTAACTCCTTAGCAGGTATTACATAATCATTAGATAAAATCTGTATTAAGACTGGTCACTTTTGAGCACTTCAGAAGCATGATGAAAAAATGTAAAAGCATGAATCTGCTCAGCCAAATAGCTGTTTTTGCTAAACTTTACTCTTTAACCTATTTTCAGTTAAGCAAATACGTTTAAATACTAGAGAACCTAAATATTGTCTTGAAACTGACAGATGTACAGCTGGGAAACTACATGGTGATGGGCCTTATACAAAAGGGATGAAAGACTGAGTTTTAGCCCAGAAAGCAGTTGTAAGCCAGTGTCTGCTGAACAGTGGTTGAGGGGTTTTATAGAGATGTTGTAAACCAGGTGAAAGTTGGCACTTTACACATGAAAATAGTGTAAATTTTTACAACTTTCCATAAGCTGCTTAATCGTGAAGCTGACATTTTGTAGTTTAGTATGTCTTGCTAACAAAACTCTCCTTAATTCCTGGCCACAATGTAGGCTTTAAATTAAATCACTTTTACTTTTCCAGTTTGCAGATGAGATGTTTAATCTGTATAGCGGGAACGCAGTAGTAGAAGTGGTGGCTGTAAAGGCATTTAATTCTCCCCTCACGAGGAAGACTCGCTCCATTCTTCAGTCTTCACAGGTAGTGGATACACATTTTTTTATATCTCATTTACTAAAAGTGATCCAAACTGCATCTCCTTCACTTGAACATAACTTTTTTTTAAGGACTAGTATACTGACTATGATTTGGGCATGGGTGTGACGACATCAGCTTGAAGTCTTGAACAAGGGCCTCTGGAGGTCATCTAATGCAGCCTACTGCTCAAAGCAGGATTAGTTTAGGAGTTAGATCAGGCTGCTCAGGTCCTTGTCCAGCCACGTTTTTAAAAAGTCCATGGCTGGAAGTCCCTTGGCCTCTCTGGACACCTTGTTCCGAAGGCTTAACCATTTCTGCTGTGAAAACTTGTTCCCTCTAGGTATTGTTAGGATGTGCATTTCTGATGTTTCTCCCCAGCATGCTAGTGTGAGCAAGTCCTGCCTCCTGGGTTGGGAAAAAACCTTTGCTTTTCTTGACTTGCAGCCCAAGGTGCAGTCACCTTTTGTCACTGCAGGGGCACCCTGCTGACTCCTGTTCACCTTGTCCACCAGCACCTCCAGAGCTGCTACACAGCCAGTCAGTCCCCACCCCGTTCTGTCCCATGCTCAGGGCTTTGTGTTCCTCCTCATTGAATTTCACGAGGCTCCTGCCAGCCCATTCCCTTGGATTCCATTAATCTCAGTCACATAATCACTTCAGTGTTTTGTGCCCTGGCATCAGAGTTGTCGGAACAAAACCACCCCTCTCTTACCCAGATTGCTCCGATCCTCAGCGCAGTCGCAGTGTGGTTTGTAGGCAAGCGAACCGTAAAGCCATGCACCTCTTCTTCATTGCAGAGCGAAACAGATAATCCGTATAACCTGGCCTATCCGTACAACTACAACTACTCGGTCATCTTCAACATTATTCTGTGGATGATGATAGGCCTTGCTTTGGCTGTGATAGTTATCTCCTACAACCTGTGGAACATGGATCCTGGGTATGACAGCATTATTTATAGGATGACAAATCAGAAGATAAGAATGGATTGAACTACGCTGTATTTCAGCGCAAGGAAACGAGGAAGAGTAAGGTATCCTTTAAACTGTGTGGCAAAAATACTCTGACATGGTTAATTGTGGAATTTTTTTAAAGGTGTATTTATTTCTAAGGTTTGGGTTTTTTTTTTTTCCCTCTCAAGTCTATTTTAAATGTTAGTAGTCGCACCAGATGGGATTTAGAAATTGAAATCTTGCTTGTTTAAAAAAACTCAACAAAACCACACCACAATCTCCAAACTAATTGCTGTTAAAGTCACATCATTCCATTTTCTTTATCATGTGACATGAGTTTTCAAAATGCCCTGTACTGCCTGTGGCTATGTGCAAAACAGATCAATTGAAATTATGATAGCAACAAGTTGTTTGAAACTTTGACACTGGAAGAGTAGAAATTATAGCTAAACTGTTGTGTTGTATATTATGAACCAGTTGTAAATGTCTGATGTAAATATTTATAATGGCTATGTGTAACTTCAGAGAGGATAGTTGTTATTCTTTAGTAAAATACAAAATATAGAAATATTTCTACAAGATTACGATTCTAGTGGCACAAACAGCATTTTGATCTCAAGGTGATGGCTCAGAAGCGAGCTGTAGACAGAAGGATCCTTTACCTAGAACTTTAAATATTTGGAGGTAAATAACCCTGTTGTGGCTGGTCTGTACAGTGGAGTGTATAAGTACTGAAGTAGCACCAGTCGGATCATGGTCTAACGTCATGTACAGTTGAAAGTTCCTATTATGATGCTTCATATTACTTCCATTTGTGTTGATGTTATTAAAAAAAATCAATTTTTTTCATTATTAAGAGTGGACCAAGACTTGATTTAAATATGCCTGGATTATAGTCCTGCTTCAACCATTCAATAAAGGAAAGAAGAGTTGTTCTTGAATGCATTTATTCTTTGTGGCTTCACAGGTATGGCTACTTCTTTTCAGTATTAGCTCAGCTGAACGAGGCGCTGGCAGTGGGCCTGTGTGGCAGTGAGCCTAAGTCTGTAACAATTTAGTTTTAACTCTCTCAAAAGCAAATCTTGGAAGGTCACCTTGTATGGATTAATTTTCCTAAACAAAATAGTGAGCATGGTTAAAACAAGTGGTTAATCTGTGGCTTTGGTCTTGTTTAGAACTGCCTACTTTTTAGAAGCCCATTTGCTTTTGTGGTAAAAGGAATTCTTCCAGGCTGCAACAATGTGAATGGAAATTACTTTTTTCATCTTGTTGTCCTCTAATGTGCTTAACTTCCCCTGTTGATAGGAGAGGTTTGGTCAGCGTCCAGAAAAGATCTGCTCATTGCATTAGTGTCTTATTTACTGGGAATGTCAGATTCAGAGGGGTTGGAGTTGTTCATTCCTTGGAAATCCTGGACAATGGTTTGTGTTGAATTGGGTAACATACTGCAACTCTTTGCCTAAGCCCAGGAAATCCAGTTTGGTATATTTTATAGTAATTTAAAATGACTTTTAATGCCCTTAAGGTTTATCTGGGTGATTAAGGTCAATAGATAGAAAGGAAAAGTCATGCTGCTGGTTCTTCTGACAAGAAGGCGCAGTCTAATTGTTGCACGTTCTGTAACACACTTGGAATGTTTTGATAAGAATCCCGTCCATCTGATGAAGCTGTATGACTTACTATGGAAACAATTAAAATGCGCTTCTAGCATCCTGTTTGATAGGCACGAATCTTAGTGCTATAAGTAGCCTGTTGTGTGATAGTCTATATATGGTTTTAAATGACTTTGACTGTTTGAGATGACATATGGAAGACTTCATGTGAGAACTTAAGCAGAAAGCATCATCTAGGGTAAGAAAGGGGGTGGGTAGGTATATTAATAGAATCTTTCCAACTAAACTATACCTTAAAAAAACCCTAAAATGTGAGTGGCAGGAAAAGTGACCACGTAACACAAACCAGTTGAAATACAGTAAACCACTTCATGGAATTCTGCTTGTCCTAAACCATACCGAGGGGTTTAAAATGTTAAAATACTCTTTGAAAAACAACGCTGCAATTGGTTCTTTGATATTTTAAAATCACTCTTTGAAATGTCTGACCACTGATTTATAGTTGTTAAGAATTCTTTTACTCCTTGAGGAGATGCTTAAGCTCTGTTTCTGAGACTTGTTGCACGAGCTTTCTGTATAGTGATCACAAACATGCTATGGTGGCCCTGTGTACTACTGGAAATGAGGAGCTTGGCTCTGCCTTGAGTAAAGGTGCTGTAATTCATTTGAAGTTAAATTGGAAGCTTTATTGTGACTTTTTCTGAAGAACTTCTCAAAGAGGTTCTGTCATATGGAAGGACAGTATCTCTGGGGTAAAAATACGCTATGCCATGATTCTGATAGGCCAAACTTTCTCTAGTGTCAGAAAGTTTGATCTCCTCTTCACCTCCTCTTATAAGCAATAAGTAACTCAAAATGCCACTCTGTAGACAGTGTTTCAGCAAGGCCTTTTAAGGAGGTAAAAGAAAGGAACAAAACATGTTGCACATCTACTATCAAGTACTAGGACTCCCAAGTCGAGATTAGGCTGTCTGGGCCTTGGGTCCTTCATTTTGAACAAAGTGAAGTGTTGATTGGTTGAAAATTAGTCACGTTACAGACTTTTTGGTCAGGATTTACTTCAACTTGAGCTTCTTACTTGTCTGTATTGAATTAATGCGTTCCTAGTTTACTTAATTCAGGGGTTTAATCAGGTTAATAGTCCACTTCAGATGCTGGTGCAGAGTTCTGCAGGAGCACGTTGTTTACAGTGACTGTATCTAGGTAGCTGCATTGTAATCAGTCTGGAGTTGGCAGTGGAGTTTGTTTAAATGCAGGACCTGCTGTTGAGACGGTCATCTTATCAGTGCTGTTCCTGCAGCTTGCTGCTGCTGTGGGCTCTAATGTTACATTTTAAAGCCAATCTAAGACTACTTTGAAGGCCACATTTGAATTCCCACTGCTGGTGTTAGTACTGCATTTGCTTGTTCTTGTGGCTGGAGGCCCCAGCTGGCCCTGAAGCTGCTCTCGAGCCCTCTGATGTGTGCTGTTTCTTAAATACCTGTTCCTTTGTGCAGCACGAGCTACTTCTGGCACCACTCTGAAGGCCACTGTGCTTTAGTTGGGCTGGGTAAGCAAGATACATTTTGTTGTACAATGGTATTCTTAACTGCTAAACAGGCAATTACCATGCTGATCCCCGAGCCAGGAGTGGCCTTTTCCTACTTAGAATTCAGGTAATTAGAATGAAAGTGCTGTCAACAGCATTAGACCTGCTATTAATCATTCTCTTTAAACTAAGTCACTCCAGGAATGTAAATTGTAAAAAAAACCCCAAACAAACCCAGACCAAAAATACAAGCTCAATCCAAAAACCACCCCAAAAACTTGGCAGGAGGAAGCTGTAACGTCTGAGTTTCAACTTTCCAGACTTCTCTGCAGCAGGCACAGCAACTTTCAGAGTTCTTCCAGCCAATGCACTGCTGTTGCAAGACAGGCAAGGGAAGCCTGAAGTGGATCTGAAATGTGTAAATGTTATGTTCCAGTCTTTAAAAAGGAAAAAAAAGAAAAAAAACCAAGTAGAAATGAAGGAACCACGTTGAAATGGAAATGTTGAGCAACCTTGCAAGTGGTTGCTGGGATTTACAGGTCAGCTTAATTGAGATGACAAGGATACTGCTAGAGTCTAGTAAAGAAACAATCATCTGTGCCTTAAGAAAGTAACTCCTCCCTCCAATAACAATGAGCTTTGCCACCCTTTTACTATCGCTGATTTTTGGCTATGCTGAAGTGGGCTCTAGAAAAAATTAAAATTCTTTCTTGAGCAAGGGTTGCATATTTTTACTTTAATTTTCTCTTCTACAGGCCCTGAGCTATATTCCTAAGAATTTTTGTCTTTGTAGAGGTGGGAGAGGGGATCCACACAAGCATTGCAGGCCCAAAAAGGAGGCAGATCAAGGAAGATGGAGCTACAGGGTTTCAGATAGGGCAGAGCTCAAGAACAAGTTAAAGGGGAAGCCAGAAGTTTATCTTCTGCCCTGCTCTGCCAGCAGTGCGAGGTGTTGCTGCGGAGGGACTGCTGCTACTTGCTGGGTGCTAAACAATAACGGGCTTCCGCAGCTCTGGGGGTGAGGGATGGCAGAGAAACCAGTGCAGGCTAAGCCAGTGTATGGAGAAGCCATATCCCTGGAGGAGCAGGGCTGGTATGTGGTGTGGGGAGCAGGCTCCAGCAGAGCTAGTGCAGATGCTGCCACCGCTGCTCCCCTACCATCTCCAGGCACTGCTTGCAACCATGGGCCGCAGCAGGTCTCTGAACTAGTGCCACGCAAGTCTTTGGTCTTGCTGTGAATGACTGCTCTCTCCTTGTCCAAGTGACAGCTTGTGCTTGGGGGCATAATGTGTATTGTAGTCAGCAGAGCACTAGTGCATGCTGTCCTGCTTCCCGTACTTCTCAGGCTCGTGCCTTAGCACAACACAGCAGCTGTAAAATCACTGCGCTGTTCTTTCTCCTCAGATACGTGTAACACGTGTCCTGCCTGACCAGTGCTGACAGGGTGCAGGAAGCCCAGGTAACCGAATTCCTGTGGAACAGACCAGAAGCTGGCCGATGGCAGGAAGATGTGCATCTAAATGGCCTGCTCCAGTGTGCTCTCCCCCCTGAGCTGCTGGAGAAGCAATCACTACAGTGGTGTCTGTCTGTGACAGGGAGGAGGTGGGCTGTATAAAACCAGGAGTGGATGGGCCATGCTCTGAAACTGCTGAGATTCCCATGGATGCCTCTAGCCAAATTGTGAGGAATCCTTTTCTAGAACAGGCCAAGGCATCCTGCTAAATGGTGTCTGTACTCAAAAAAGTGGTCGAGGACAGCTTTTAGGGTATGAATCCCACCCTTAAATAGGGACTTGCCTTGCCAGGGTGCTTTCAGAGTTTAAAGAGATTCTTCTGTTCCTGAAGCACAGCTTCATGCTAAAGGGATTTAATAATGCCAACGGTATCACCCAATATGTCCAAAAATACATAGCTGAGTTCTTGGCATGAGCACATGCATTCTGGATATTTAGAACGCTTCCTGAGGGAAACAAGATTCATGGTGGCACCAAATGTTTGTATAAAGGCGGTCAAAATGTACTTTAATTATGCTCCAGTGCGTGAATTTATGATGACAAATTTACATGTCCTTAATCTAGTGAGCATATGGTTTCCATTAGGCAACAGGGAGGGAGGGAGTATGGGTAGGATAAATTTATAGTAATTTAGCTGGTAAGCTTATAGCCAACGCTGTAAGGTCACGGACTTGAAAGGCTTCAGTGCTGCCTGCCTACTTCCCTGATAGACCCCCTTCTTTTAAGTACTTCTGTAAAATGTCATGGTCAGAGGACCCAAGGAATTGATTAAAGAAAAAAAAAGGAGTCTCTGGCCATGCCCACGTAACCAATGACAGCATTTGGAACATGGCAGAGCTAAAGGGGAGCTCTAGCCACATCCTGCAGTAGGCCATCAATCATCATCTTGGCTAATGCACAGCATCAGCTTGGAAAGAAAAGCACCTTGAAGTGATGACACAGCTCTCAGCTCCTGAGGGTCTGTTTCTGTCGCTCTTAGTCTGTGCTGCTGGAAGAAAAAAGAGGGAAAACCCCATCAAACCGCTGTACCAATTAACTTTCAACTGACCTACCGCCATGTCTTGGATAGCTGATGGAGCTGAGAGGAGGCAGTTAGATGCCACTGCCACCTCTAGCTGGGGCAGCTGTCCCCAGGGAAGTCATCCAGCTGGAGAAGTGGGCCCATGTGAACCTCATGAGGTTCAACAAGGACAAATGCAAGGTCCTGCAGTTGGGTCAGGGCAAACCTCATCATCAATACAGGCTGGGAGATGATGTGACAGAGAGCACCCCTGCAGAGAAGGACTTGGGGGATGCTGGTGGATGAGAATCCTGACATGAGCTGACAGTGCGTGCTTGCAGCCCGGAAGGCCAACGGTATGCTGGGCTGCATCAAAAGGAGCATGGCCAGCAGGTCAAGGGAGGTGATTCTTCCCCTCTACTCTACTCTCATAGAACCACACCTGGGGTCCTGTGTCCAGTTCTGTAGTCCCCAACATAAGAAGGACATGGAACTGTTGCAGCGAGTCCAGAGGAGGCCATGAAGATGATCAGGGCCTGGAGCACCTCTCCTGTGAAGACAGGCTGAGAGAGTTGGGCTTATTCTGCCCGGAGAAGGTTTCAGGGAGATCTTATAGTGGCCTTCTAGTACCTAAAAGGGGGGCTGCAGGAAAGCTTGGAAGGGACTTCCTAGAAGGGCATGGAGTGATAGGATGAGTGGGAATGGTTTTAAACTGGAAGAGGGTAGATTTAGGCTAGATATAAGGAAGAAATTCTTCCCTGTGTGGGCGGTGAGGCCCTGGCACAGACTGCCCAGAGAAGCTGTGGCTGCCCCCTCCCTGGCAGCGTCCAAGGCCAGGCTGGATGGGGCTTTGGGCAACCTGGTCTGGTGGAGGGTGTCCCTGCCCATGGCAGGGGGTGGAACTAGATGGGCTTTGAGGTGCCTTCCAACCCAAACCAGTCTGTAGTTCTGTGATTTGCAGACAGGTGAGTTGGTACCACCTAAGCCACACTGGTGAATGTGCAGGTCTGCCCTCTGAAACTCCTCAGAGAGATGTGCCCTGCGTTGTGATGAACACCCTTGGGAGCAGAGAGGCTCTGTTTCATTACCAAATGTCATCTGTCTTCCAAGGGACAGAGTAGCTCTGGGTAAGCTGGCAGGCAGATGTGCTGGAAAAAGGAAATGCAGTCGCCTGTGGGTCAGGCAGAGAAGCTGGTGGGGTGAGGAGGTGGGACTGGGGAATGCAAGAGCTGAGGTAAGCGCTCACTCTGGATATAAATTAGTCTTGATCTCTTTGGCACATGCACACACAATTGGCCTTTATAAATGATGGAAGCAGCTTCCTCCCCCTATCAAAAAATACCTTTCTTAAAATATGGATATGATTTATGGGAGATGTTAAAGTATGCTCAGTATTTTGCAGAAAGGAGGGTTTACAAACCCAGGTGGCTTGACAGGAGTATGTCCACCATCTTTTTAAGATGTCCAGTAAAGACATCTGTGGCAAAACCCTGCCTGTACCAGACACCCCGGAGGTGTTGCAGGCTGCCACAAGCTGCCTCTGATCTGTGTTAGCTCTGGGGAACACCAAAACAAGCGTGCCAATGCTAACCACAAGCAAACCAGGGAAAGCGGCGTGCCAAGGCAGAAAGGGTAGCGTCAAACCAGGATGGTCTCTAGTCAGCCTGCAGCACAGGGGTCACTAATTGTCATTGTCCCCTTTTATCCAAGGAAATGGAAGAGTTGGTACTGAAGGGGATGCAGAGGGAGTCCTGGGGACCAGGCAAGAAGCTGAAAGAAACATTGTCCCCTGCTGGCAGTCACTGATGCCATGGGACTGTTTCAAGGCCCTGATCACCAGCCCTCCCTCCCTCCCTCCCTGAGCCCTTCCTCCCTCCCTCCCCTGACTTGGGGACATCAAGGGCACAAGCTGCTGGCAGCCCAGAGGGGCCTGCTGTTGCCTCCTCCAGCTTTTCCTCCACCCTGCCAAGGAGCGACTTGTCCCACTAGCAGCCAAAGGCCTGGGGCTTTAGAAAGGCACTCCAAGTCTGTCTTCCCTGCTGCCACGGGGCAGGGCCGGAGCCTCCTGTGCCCCCAGGCCGAGCTAGCTGCTGGGCAAACTGCTCCATCCCCCGGGCTTTCTCGGGAAAGCAGCATCTGACATGTCACAATAGGAATCAGGCTCAGTGTTTTGAGACTGGCTTCCTCACCTAGATTTAAACATCACAAACAGCGATGTTGCATTTTAGTTCCTCTTCTGTGCTCTTCCCCCCTGCCTCCCTCCTCCATTATCCCAGATGTTCCCAGGAGTTCAACCATGCAGGAATCGCCTTTATTTCTTCCCTCCACCCCATGTTTGGCCACTTCATGATTCTTAACAGGAATCAGGATTCCTGTTAACATCACAGACCTGATTCTTCACAAATTCCCCAGCTGCTGAAATACTGGAATTGCTGGCAGTGGTAAAGCACGTCCCAGTTGCTGTCATTTCCAGCTCTGTGTAGGAGTCGTCACTTGCTGGAGTCTCAAGTATTTGGCAGAGGAAAAAAACCCATAAAAAGCTCAAGTCTTTAAATCCTGCAGCCTGCCATGTTCCTGTATGAATCCCCTTCTAACATACAGCATTACCTTAGCTAGAAAACAGATATATTTACAGTCTTACTTGTGGTTTTTTCATCTTCAAGCTCTTCACTCTGTTAAATCTGGAATGGTTGGACTTGATGATCTTAAAGGTCTTTTCCAACCTTGTGATTCTGTGAAAGGTTCTCAGGTGATTAAAGTTATGAAATGCCAGGTATTGGCAATGGAGCACTGATGGTCAAGACAAGGAGGGATGGAGGGAGGGAACCATGCACAGGGTGGACCCTCTTCCCCAAAGTGGATGAGGAGAAGTGGAAAACCACCCCGATACGAAAATCTTGGTTTTGAAATGCTGAAAATACTCTGTCTGAAGGGATAGTCCTGTGTCCTTACCAAGTATAGAGCGAGGCAAAATAGCCAGTAACTGTGATGTATCAAATAGTTAAAGGGAAAAAAAATACACCTCCTTTCATTTCCTTATGGAGCCATGTATTTCCCAGGTGACAGTGAGGTTAAAAGTACTCATATAAATCGAAGACCTACTACAAATTTTAGAAAAAATGACGTGGAACCAGAGAAAGCTAAAGCTGGAGGATGTTTTTCCTGAGAAAAATCAACACTTTGTTTAAAAAAAACATTTCCACTGTCATTATAAGAATTGCTGTTTAAACAACAACAACAAAACCAACAAAAACCCCACCAAAAAACCCACCCCACTTGCTAGAGGTAAAATTAGATTTGTTCTATCAAATCATCTGTGACAATAGACGAGCGGGGGAGGAGGAGGAAACGCCACATTTGCTTAGAGCTTTATTTTATCTCCTGAGCTGCAGAGGAAAACAACGTGGAGCTGTGTGGGGAGGAAGGCTGGAGGAAGCTGTTAGCCCTGCGACTGCAGGGACTGTTGGAACCAGAGGCTTATTTTGAGCAGGAAAAGGGGGCTCTGGCAGCACAGGCTTTGTAGGCCCATGCCCAAGGTGTGCGTAAGGTCAGAAATTGCCAACGTGGGCAGCGGTTCACAGCTGGACCCTGGCTGGTGTCCAGTTGCTTTTTTGTTCCTGAGGCTCTAGAGTCAGCTTCTGCCCAAAGGCTCCAAGGTGTGGGAATGAGCCAGAGGCCGTACCGGGTCGGGGGCGGGGGGAGGGGAAGGGGCAGGCAGAATGTATGAGATGTGATCAAAGCAGCCAAACATGGGCAGATCTGGGACAACGCCGCACGGTCCAGCAGGCAGGGGCACCTCAAGTAAAAGCAGTGCATGTACGTATATGTTAAGCATCCTCTCACAGCTGGAAACCAGAATCACAGAATCACAAGACTGGAAAAGACCTTTAAGATCAGCAAGTCTAACCATTCCTGTCCTAAACTAAAATGTATCCCTAAGTACCTGATCTACCCTTTTTTTATACACATCCAGGGATGGTGACTCAACCCCCTCCCTGGGCAGCCTGTTCCAGGCCCTGACAACTCTTACAGGGAAAAAGTTTTCACTAACATCTAATCTGAGCCTGCCCTGGTGCAGCTTTGTGTCATTTCCCCTTGTCCTATCTCCTGTCACCTGGCTGAAGAGACCATCACCCACCTCTCTACAACCTCCCTTCAGGGAGTTGTAGGTGGTGATAAGGTCTCCCCTCAGCCTCCTCTCCTCTAAGCTAAACAGCCCCAGCTCCCTCAGCCGCTCCTCATAGGATTTGCCCTCCAGCCCCTTCCCCAGCCTGGTTGCCCTTCTCTGGACCCGCTCCAGGACCTCCATGTCCTTCTTATGGTGAGGAGCCCAGAACTGGACACAGTACTCGAGGTGTGGCCTCACCAATGCCGAGTACAGGGGCACAATCACCTCCCTAGACCTACTGGCCACACTGTTTTTGATACAAGCCAAGATGCCATTGGCCTTCCTGGCCTCCTGAGCACACTGCTGACTCATATTCAGCCTGCAGTCAACCAACACCCCCAGGTCCTTCTCTGCCTGACAGCTCTCCAGCCAGTCTCCCCCAAGCCTGTAGCGCTGCATGGGGTTATTATGTCCCATGTGCAGCACTCTACACTTGGCCTTGTTAAACTTCATCCTACTGGTCTCTTACAGTCTGTTGATTACAAGCAGAGCTGTACATTGCTGTATTCAGATTTTCAAAACCACAACGACGTTCACCTTGAAGAAAACCAAACCCAAAGAACAAAACCCAAGCCCAAGTCCCAGCACTCCTGGCTCAGCTGTCTCCACTGGAATTAGATTTTGCATACAAGATCAAGTTCCTAATAACTCCATTTAAAACTTTTTAAATGTTTAGAGCTTTAAAAGTCTGAAAAGTTCATTGTAGTGTTAAATCAAACTATGCAGACATAAATAGGCTTTCAAATAATTAGATTTGCTCCAAAACCCAGCAGTGATAGGTTGGCCCTATTATTTTTTAAAACCATTTCCTTGTACAAGCTTTGCTAACTCAACTATGGCCCTCCCAGGTCATAGCATGATGCAGGCATAATCTTCACTGTAGGACCAAAAGCTCCAGGAAACTGTAGGACAGGGAAAAAAAACCCAACCCAAAACCCAGGGAAAATGAAATTCCTTTTAAAATTCCTTTTTTTTTGAACGTATTTTGGTTAACTGGGGAGCCCTGCTGCTGGCAGGGGCAGGTAAGAAGTGTCTGAGGACACCATGTACCTGCATTGAGGAGCAGAGAGTGGCTCACAAATGCCAACAGCAGAGACAAATGCGGGTGTGTGAGGCCTGTCCTGCCACACTGCCAGCACGAGAGCTGGGAGATGGGGAACGTTTCTGGTACCTTTTGGAGGGACTCTGGGTTTATCTTAGGAAAACCTAAAAACCTGCCTTTGCCCATGAAAGCCTTCAGCAACAAATAATGTTTCACCAAAGATGAACCAAGGAATCCTACAGAGTGATCCGCCACTGCTTTCTAAAGCTTGCCCTGCTCCCCACCTGTGAGATGCAGCAAAAGGAGACACACTACCCAGCCCTACAGTCACTCCCAAGCTCATAGAAATCAAGAGGAATTTAACATTTCTGAGCATCCAGACCTACCCCAAACCCCCAAACACACACATTACACCTGTGCATTCTGCATGGACCTACGTGATGGTGAGGGGCTGCACCTACATCGCTACGTGAGAGGAACGGGACCCATCCCAAGCTCTTCAGGCAAGTGGCCCTGACTGACTCACACCCACACACGTCCATACCCACTCTGAGCCCTGGGCAAACCCCATCCAGGGGTGCATCAAACCCAACGTAACCAGGTGGTCGAGAGAAGTGATTGTCCTGCTGTATTCAGCATTGGGGCAGCTTCACCTGGAGCAGCGCGTGTGCAGTTCTGGGGCCCACTGTTTCAGAAGGATGTGATGGTCTTTGAATGCGTCCAGAGGAGGGCAAGAGGGCTGGTGAAAGGGCTGGGAGGAATGTCCCAGCTGAGGACTTTGGAGAGAAAGAGGCTGAGGGGTGATGTCATGGTGTCCTACAGCTTCCTGAAGGGACATGGAAAGGGAGGTGCTGAGCTCTTCTCTCTGGGATCCTGTGACAGGATGTGTGGGAACATTTCAAAGCTGCGCTGTGGAGGCTTAGCCTGGACGTTTGAAAGCATTTCTTTACCCAGAGCATGGTCAAACACTGCAACAGGCTTCCTAGAGAGGTGGTTGGTGCCCCGGGCCCGTCAGAGGTTACAAGGCATTTGGACAGTGCCCCTAACAACATGCTTTGACTTGGTAAGCCCTGAAGTGGCCAGGCCATCAGACTAGGTGACCTTTGTAGGTCCCTTCCAAGTGAAATACTCTGTTCTGTGTAACCTGGAGGAGCGTGGCAGGGAGCTCCAGGGCAGCACAGCACCAGAGACACCACGGGCAGCTGCCAGCCCTGCTTTCGGCATTGACACCGCACAGATCTTTGCCAAAAGTGCAGCAGGGCCCCGGCTGACATCACACAACCTCCCCCAAGCCACCCCCTCCCTCCTTCCCTCTGCTGCACAATCAGCTTCCCAGAGAGGGAGTGCTTTCCTGCGTTTCTTTAAATGCAGCACTTGGGGTGGGCCTGCTGCCTTGCCAGCTGCCTTCAGGGCTGTGCTCGTCATGGATGACGCCTCAAAAATAAAGATGCAGGAAGAAAGGAGCACGCTGCCTGATCAGAGAGCAGCCCTTGCCACAGCAGGCAGCGCCAGTGGGACAGAGAGGGTGGGTGGTGGGCAGGCTGCTGGAAAATCAGTGCTGGCCTGGGAGGTCTTCGCCAGTGGGGCACCAGGCAGGTGGGGGGCTGTGGACAGGAGTACTCGGGGAGGCAGGTGCATCCCCCGGCATGGCAGAGGAGAGGGAAGGGACCCCTTCTCACCTGGGCTTGCTCTGCCCCAGGAGCTGCCTGCCTTAACGAGGGGCAAGGATCTCAGCAAAACCGTTCCCCACCTCAGAGCAGACTATTAGGGTGCTGCTTTTGTGTAGTTTGACAAATTCCCCCCTTAGCCTCTGCTCCCCAAAAGAAACCCTCAGGTGGAGCTGAAGCTGCTCCACGCTGGCAGCTGCAGCCTTTCAAAACGTGTGGTGGTGGGGAATCACAGGAGGTGAAAAACCAGTGACAAGCCCGAACACCATGCTTTCCCACCCCTGTGACCCTGTTTCACCCCTGTGACTTCTGTTTCACAGAGCAGAGACTATTTTTCCCCTCAGCACTCACTTACACCAGTCTCTCAGGGCTGGGTGCCGGGGGACTCTACACAGTCCTGCTCCAGGGGCTCTGTCTCCACTGCCTTCCCTTTCTCGGGGCAGGAATCCAAGCTGCCCGGCCTCAGGCTGCTGTGGCTTTCTGCATCCGTGCTGTCCTGCACAGCCCTTCCTCACTCAGCACCTCTTATCTTTTGGAGCAGTGGCCGGGTGTTTCCTGCAGAAGCCATTACCACGGGGTCATTTCCCAAAGTTGTTAATTACAGCTCTGGAAAAACGTGAGCGGCTGGGAGCACACGGGGAGAGGGTCAGGGAGGGAAGGGGCAGCTCAGCGCTGCTTCCCGGGCTTGCTACGCTCCCCAGGGCACAGTTACGTCTTAAAAACACTCCACAAGGAATCATGACCTGCTCGCTGAACAGCCAACCACCAAGCGCCTCAGGAAAAGCCTTGCGGAGCGCAAGTCCCCGTGGTGTAACCTGAATACTGAGCTCCCTGGGGGAGGTGGCTGTTCTGCAGTTACACGGCAGCTGCAGCTTTGTAGCCGCAGTCTGGCTGCTACGTAGGGTGAATGCATCTCAACTACACACTGAATTATTGAAATACATTCTTACCTTAAAAAAATTTGGAATTTCTCTGGTACGTGGAAAATTTGGACCAGGGGATCAGCTCCAACCACTGGAGCTGAAACAATCAGCATGGCGCAGCTTCCGAAGCGGTGCCTTTGGCAGTTTAATTGTAAATCTGATTAAAACGACTCAAATCCGCTCCTGCTATTTTTCATACAGAAGATTTTGCTTTAAAATGCCAACTAGAGTAACTGTCACCTAACAGGCAAAACCGAGTACGTGCCTAGAGACAGACTGCAGCTTCTGGTTTTACAGAGCCTTGGTTTGCCTCAGCTTCTTACTATCAGAACTCGCTTTCTGTGGTCTCTGTAAACTCAGCTAAAACATCTGCAGTCTCAAAGGCAACCAGCAGGACGCTCAAGTGTTAAGGAGAGCAAGTAATGTAAACTTAGTTCCAAGGAAGAAAAAACAACCAAACCCAAACAACTCCCAACTGCTAACACCTCACCTCAATTCAGCTCTTTGGCCGAGTGTTTGCGGGGCTGAGAAAAGCCCCTTCCCTCTTCTCTGTATTAAGGAAACCTTTAACATGAGCAGTGCTTTAACAGGCTTTAACATGAGCAGAAACTTTTAACATGAGCAGTTACCTGGAAAGCCACAAAGTCTATTGCTGTCATCTGGGATGGCTTTTTGGGTAGTTGGAAAGTTGTGTGTTCTCATTTGATGCCGGCTAGCATCGCCACACCAGATCTGCGCATCAGGTCAGCCCTGTGGTGTTTCTCTGGATGATTCAGTTTCTCTCACGCTCACCCCACAGGCAAGTTTATCAAGACACAGTCTGCAAGTACCGCAGGATGCAGAGTCACTGTGGCACTTTCAGGGAAAGGGGAGACCTCCCCCCCTGAAGCAGGGAGCCCCCTTGCCTGCCAGCAGTGTCACCAGCCCCTCAGCGCAAAGAACGGCGGATGCTTCTCAGTGCTGCCAGGAAGCTGCCTCTGTGCCCAGGATTGCTTAGCTCTGGAACCTGGACTGGTGGCCAGCATAATAGCTGGCTGTTATCAGACGTGCTGGCAGCGCCTCGTATGGCCTCTTGGCTTTAAAACATCCATTTAATTGTGAAAAGACAGAAATACAGAAGCATCACAATCTAGATCAACGGGGTTTTAGAATCATAGAACCAGAGAATCTCCTAAGTTGGAAGGGACCCATAAGGATCACTGAGTCCAACTCCTGGCTCCACACAGGGCCAGCCAAGTCAGAGCATGTGACTGAGGGCATCATCCAGGCACTTCTTGAACTCAGCCAAGCTCTGTGCTGTGACCCCTTCCCTGGGGAGCCTGTTCCAGTGCCCAACCACTCTCTTAGTAAATCACAGAATCATAGAATCTCCTGAGTTGGAAGGGACCCGTAAGGATCATCGGGTTCAACTCCCACTCTCACTCCAGCAAACAAGTTTGGTATTTCAGAAGCAGAACCTGCACACCCATCTGTGCGCTACACATGGGGCAGAGAAGTGCCACGATAGTACCAGTACCCAAAGACATCTGAAGGGGACACCAACCAACCAACGGGTTATTTCTAATGGCACGAGCTTTGAGAGACCCATTCGCTCATTCCTTCGTGCACTGTGACAGCTGCAGGGGCAAGGGGCAGCCTTAGAGCCAGCACGGCAGGCTGCAATACACCCACCACACGGTTTTTAAATGGAGCTTAGAACAACATTCAGCGGAGCAGGGAGTGGACAGAGCTCTGCAGGGGGGAGCGAGGCAGCACAGCACAAAGCTGCTCTTGCAGGAAGTCAGGAAACCAACTTGAACTCAGTAAAAATTAAGAGAATACTGAGCCATGGGGACAAACAGGTAGATGACGGAGTAACTCCTGAGGATGGAAATTTTGTTCATTTAGAAGAAGCTTCAGCCATCACAAAGTTATCTACATACTCCCAAACCAAAGAGCTAAGTGTGAGGTGGTTTCTCTTTTGGATCAGCCTCTCCCCTTTCATGGTGCAAGCTGCCACCTTACCTGCCTTTACAGTAAGACAAGAGTCTATTATTATAGAGGTGTCTATATCGACAAGCTCCATGACAGATGAAAAAAAGGTGCTTTCTTCTACTAGACTTGGCTTTTGGGACAGAACAGATGTTGTTCCTTATGACTGAGAAACGAAGCATTGCTTTAAGGAATTGCTGGTTACTTAGACAATCAGGAAAATGAACAAACTCTGTTTTCCTGCGACTTGGAACAAATCAAACCCACAGGAAAAACAAGTTTGGGGTTTTTTTGTTTTTTTGGTTTTTTTTTTGTTTTTTTCTTCAAGTTCACAGCATGTGGGGGAAATAGATTGCGCAGTGAGACAGCCAAGTAAGTGTGAATACAAGAGACATAGCCAGTGGCCATAGCAGAAAGGAATAAAGTTTAAGATGATACAAGGTTTAAAATGTTTTTTTTTTTTAATCCAGTTTATTAAATATTGCTTTTTGGGGACATGTTTACAACAAGCCCAAATAAATTGTTTAAGGATTCAAAGCAGTCATATTAAAATACAGCTTCAATATAAAGTTTGTCACAGTTTTACAGTATTCAAAAATGACAGACCTGCCTTAAAAAAAGACTATTACACCAAAACATAAGAAAAAACAGAAAAAAACAAACGAGTTTGGCATTTTTCATAATCTTTATAGTATAAAACAGAATATTAAATCTATTACCAGCAAGCTGATACTTCAATCTATTACCTAGTCTGAAGTGTCTCCCATTAAAACACACTATACAACAGCACTATACAAAAGTCGTGGTGATACTCATTTGATGAAAGTGCATCCCTGAAAGTTTGCCAGTTTATTATAGTTAGCTCTTGGGGGGTTGGGGGGTGGGGAAGGAGTGGGACACAACAAAAAAAAGGTAAAAACCAAAAGGTAAAATTAAAATGTCCTCTTTTAACCGAAGGCTTTACTGTTTTGTATTGTGGGTTTGGGTTTTTTTGGGGGGGTGGGGAGGTGGGAGGTGGGGTTTGGGGGTGGGTTTTTTGTGTGTTTGTGGTTTCTGTCTCCCTTTCAGCCTCCTTTTAAAAGTGTCTAGGGACGCCCACCAGGGGGCAGCGTAAGATTAACCATCAAATCCCGAACGGCTGCAAATATTGTGCATTCACCTGGAACAGGGAAAAGAGACAGGTTAGCATCGCTCCCCCCACAGCCTTCACTCTCACAAACCTCCCGAGACCGCGTCGGGCACGGCTGCTAACCCCCCGAACGCTCGGGGGCTTGGGGGTACATACATACATACATCATATATATATATGTGGTGAACCCAGAGCGGTACATCCCAGCGACCTTGGAGGTCGATGATTTTTAAGCGAAGGGGTTCTGGCTTTCCCAGCAGGGCTGCTCATGGTGGTGGTGAAATGGCAAGAAGCTCTCAAGTACAGGTAGCTTCTGAGGGCCGGGCTGGAACTGCGCGAGGCTTTAGCGAACGCGGCCCTGCGGTGCCCATTTCCCCGCCCGTTACTGGACTGACAAGCGCCACGCCTTATTTCTCAAGTTCTACTCATGTCCATTAAGAGCAGAAATGAAATTTCAAGAGGCTCAAGCCTGGAGCAGCTGGGAGGTGGTTTCTGTCCTAAGCCCAGTTTGGGGAACACTTCTCATTCCAAGACTGGGCGAAAGTCAGAAACCTTTTTCTTTTAACCAAATGGCTCCGACTCTACCCCTGACATCTGAACTGTGGCACAAAATACAGAGCAAATGGACTTTTGTTTCAAACAGCAGAGATCTGGGACAGGGAGAAGGCAACAGACACCGTTGTCTCAAGCTTTGAACACCTGCATTTTTGGACCAAACCCACACACACATTCTGAAACAGCTTGAAAAGGTTAAAACCAACAGGATCAAAAGGGTTTCGTTAGAACAAGGAAAGGTGAAGTGTTAGGCGGCCACAACTTTCATCTACTGTTTCCTGGTAAGAGAATACAATTAATAGCCACTATCATACCCTGGTCACCATGGGCTGAACCCCTCCTGCATGCTTCAAGAAACATCAGTTAGAAGACACTGAATTTTGTTGCTGAAGGAGCGACAGCGCGAGCACAGAGGTAAGAGCAGAGCCTGTGGGGATGCGTGCATCCTAACTGCCGAACTAGGGATTCCCAAGGTTATTCTGGGCACATCGTTGCCACGTCAAAGCGACAAATCTGGGCTAAACACCATCCCCTGCAGCACTGAAAACCAGGCACTGAAAAACGCTGAGTCGTGAAGCACTTTAAGTACCACCATGGGTCCCTTGAGCTCCTCTCTAAGGGCCAGCCTCCAGCATCTGTCGGAACTTCTGTTTCCTTACCAGACTGATTCCCACTATGTAATGCAGGTTGCAGACTTACAGCTCAAGCTGAGCCCTGTTACCCAGGGGCATTGATTCCATCTCAGTTCAGGTAATTATTTCCCCAAAATAAATTTGCTGGGTGGGTTGGGGGTTTTTTCCCCCCCATGGAGGCACAAGCAAAGTGATCTCTGAAAGACAGCGTACTCACAAGGAGTCAACATCTTACTGTTAAACACAGCAGAATGTGTTTGCCCACAGATCTGAAAAGAAAACTCTTCCAAGAGAACTTACTTTTCAGGCACTACCACTTTATTAAGAGGAAAATTAAGCTGAGTACAAAATACTTTCTCACAGAGAGAGAAAGGTAAAAAAAGATACAGCCAAAACGAGGCAACACCGATTACGGGTTACAACGAGAGTGCCGGTGATATCGTACGTGCATGATGGGAAGCCCTGGTCCTTTCTGACTGAAGCAGTGACAAAGTCACTTCTCCAAGCAGATTGCAGTTAGTACAGCAGAAGAGTTAACACAGGTTGGAACATCCTGGGTACAGCACAAAGGATAGGCATCTGGGATCTCCCACGCACTGCTCTCGTAAAGGAAGTTTCCCAACTATCTCCTTTCATCTCCCGGCTCTCCTATCACCTCTTGGCTCTCCTATCACCTTTCAATGGCAAAGAAAAGAAGCTATCTTGTTCTCTCTTATCAGATATAGCAACTTAAGTTTTGCCAGTAAGAACACAGGAAATTGCATTTCAGGTGTCCTCAGGGAAGACCTGACTTTGGCCGGGTGGCAGGAATAAATAAGCAATAAATAAATCCATACAGACTCCACACGGTCAGAGGAAGGACTACTAGAAATGTCCTGTGCTCAGCTAGGTATGTTCTTTGCCCGGATAAGGTCCTGCTTGGAGCCACAAGCTCTTCTTCTGTGCATTTATTTCCCCCAAGGTATACATTGCTCCCTGCATGACATTCCAAAAGCACTTCAAAACTTGCATGAAAAAACAAAAGTCACCTATCCTGGTCTACCTAATGATCATCAGAAGACATCTCACCTGGGATGCTCAAGAGCAGCTTTGGCAGTTACTGCCTATGCTGCAGTACTTTGTGGAGGGTCCACCTTAAACCACAGCTTAGCGCAGTAACAAGCAGCCAAACAAGCAGGGCTGGGGTAACTCAGCAGGGAAGCACCTTCCAGAAGAAACACCTGAAGCTCAGTTAACGTCTCTTGGAACAAAAGCGCTGTACAACCATCGGCTCCGTACCACGGACAGAACTCTCACAGGTAACCCCGCGCGCCCTCAGGGCTATTCTCTCCCCTGTGCACCCACACTACATGTTAAACAGAAAAGGCATCTTAACTTAAATCTCACCACGGTTTTCAGAAGCGTACGCATACCCACACTGATTTAAAGACAAACATTGCTCGTGTGCCAGCAATCAAAATAAACCATCGAGCACAGCCAAAAATACTGCGTAACAACGAGGTGAGGAACTGCACAGAACAAAAGTACAACTCAGCCTCTGGATTCACAACTTCTACCTAGTCACTGGGTTATCGGGAAGAGGCTTTGTTTTGGTCAATGTGTAACCACAGTGGAGCTGAAAGTTACTGTTCTTATGAGCCATCTGCACATGGGGACCCCAAACACCACCCACAGACAACATGCTGCCCAAAGAACCTGCTGCTGTCCAATGTTTCCAATATTAAAAAAATATATAGATTAGTAAGAAGCGCGACGGACGAGAGGGAAAGCAAAGCACAACGATGCTCACGGTGCGCTACCTACGGGCCAGCAAACATTCAGAACAAGGAAATTAGCTCAAACACTTCACAGCACGTTTGGTGGACAGGACTGTAGGCACCTCTGTTAGTGTGCACACTGACAAAGGAGTGTACAGTCGCTCCCGTTACTTTTTAATCATTCACAGCACATGGACAAGTTCCGATATTACTATTTTAACACCCCCTTATATTCTACCACTAAGCTCAATAACTTCATAATTAAACCATGACAACTGACACTTGCCCATAGTGTCTCTCTCTTGACTCTGGGCCCATGCATTAAAAAGCATGCCTCCTACTGCGCAGCAAGAGCTGGGCCTGCAAGACACGCATCCTATCACTCAGGCAGAACAGCAAAATCCAGCCTGAATCATCTGGGCAAACTTCTGCTGTGTTGCCAGTACGTGCTATTAAGTTACGTACTGCCTGCCATCACGTCAGGAGTCTGTAACCGCTAAAGAAGCATGAGAGAAACCAAGAAGAATTCAGACTTAAGAGAGGTTTAGTTTTACACTGGAGATTTGTCACAGATGTCTGGGTGAAGAGAATATATCTACTGGACATGTACAGTACCTGGTCGTGGTGAATTCAGTTCAGCAAACCTCTTTAGAATATTGCTAACCATCATTGGAGCAGCAACAGAAGAGTTCTGCTGCCTGGGAATGTCAGCCTGTTGCGTTGTACCCGAAGCCATGTCATAAATAATTGGGACAATAATACTAACAGCTTCCTGTGGGACTGTTGTTTTCTGTGTTAGCTGGAGCTGCAGGGAAAAAAAACAAACCCAAGAAATGTGTTGAATTGAATGAGCACATACTTCAGTGCACCTTCTGATGGAGTTAAGCGCTCGAGGCCTACAGACAGCATGCACCTCGCCCCCTTGCAGTTTCCAGACATCAATTCTACCACAGAGAAGTTATCAATTGGGTGTAGAGCGTTTTCTTCTCAGGAGTACCCTGCCACAAGCACTGCCTCAAGAGACAGTGCTAATACAGGTTTGTTCCAACCGCCTGCTCCCCGCGATCCTTCCCCAGCGCCACCACTGCGGGTATCGCTTCATCTAGGTGGCTAGCACCCCAAAGAAGAGTGAAACACCCAGGGACTGAGCATCTGAAGATACCCGCCAGCCCAGAGGGAACTGGACTTTATGTATACTGCCAACACCTCTCCAAGAATGCAAATCACAAAGAGCTGCCGTGCTTTGCCAGGAGGGAGAGCAGGAGCACTGATGGAGCTCGTTACAGGAGAGACGCACGCAAACCCAGCCCTCCAGACGGCAGGCCGCTTTCAGCTACTGCAGTTGTCAGATACAGCAGGCTTGTGTTTTGCTACTAACCCATGACTGTTTTGAAGACATGCAGCCCACAAAAATGTTTTTTAAAAACCAGAGAGCTCTACTCACAAAAAACAACATTTTGGATTTCAGCACAACAGCAGGTGTTCCTGGAGGCGCGATTGGCGGTGCGCTGGGGGGAATTGTTAAACAAAACTGCACGTTCCATTTCAGCTGACTTGCCTGATCAGGGAACTGTTTAGAAAGAGCAGCAGAGAGAAAGAAGAGCAAAGGTCTCACGTCAGCTATGAACAAAGGAAGTGTAAGAAAGCAGAATGTGCCTCTCCAGCTACACTTGCAGATGTCGCCAGGTTTAGCACAGGTCAGAATAACTCCGAAAGAATGGAGCACGAGGTAAACAAGGACACAACTGGAAAGACTCCAGCCAGCCTATGCACATGCCTATCGTGCAGCTATGTGCTGCAGTTCTGCACATTTGTCAGTTCACAAGAGAAATTTCTGGAGTTTCCAAGAGAGCTTGTAGTAAAAGGGAAACTTCTTTATCACCACAAAATAGCATATATATAAATTTAGAGTAATTTTCGTGTTTATAGATAAAATACAGAACTCTTTAAAAAATATAGTAACCAAAGTTGGGTGAACTAAATGGGACGGTCAACTTACCAGCTCAAGTTTCATGATGTGTACGCAGTCCCTGAGGATATGCGTTGGAGCCCCTAGTAACTTTGTGAAGGCTATTAGGGTGTTTGCTTTAAAAGGTGGACCTGCAACCTGAAGAAAGACATTATTTAGTACTGCCTAGTTAGACAGTTAATGACATCATTTAGCAGGGTAACCAACATGCACGGCTGTGAATTTTACATGTTGCAGCCCTTACATGTATCAGCGAGAGTCACCGATACCACTCAAAGTGCCACCAGAGATTAAAGGCAATGCACAAGAATTTAAGCACCGATGATTTGAGTACATACCCTTGTTTCAAAGAACTTCTCCAACACTTGTAACTCCTCTGATTTCCACTGTCCCGTATTTTCAGGTGTTACTTTCAGTTGCAAGGTCTGGTTGGTTTTGGGATTGAGAGCAACCCTGCACTTCAGTGCCTCCGTCTTAAACATAATTACACCTGGTTCATTGGAGTTTATTAACTGTAGCTGCACAAAAAGAAGGATCACATTAAATCAGTCATTCGTTAAACAGCATGACAAAAAACACTGACTTCTGAGACTGCAGCAACTGATCTGCTCTCTTTCCAGAAAGAAACACGTGCTGTTTGCACACAGGTGAAGTTGCCCTGAGAATGAAGCTTATGCAACATCTGGCGTCTTTCTCTGCCACTGAATCAATGCCAAAGCAGAGGAGAGGTGCACATTGTCTGCCCCAGGCCCTAAAGCAACAGTCATGACTGAATAGTTCAGTTACTGTCAACTAGCAAGCAGTTTCTGGGGTACGCCAAGTAGCAGCATCCACAGTAACCCCGTGGCTGTTCCAGTTCACTCCCAATAGACACACCATACTCATCAACGCCATGGCACCTGAAAATCTGGTCACAGCCTTGCCATCAAATCAGTTCATCAATTTTCACCTCACCAAACAGGCTTTCCAATTCTATTCTATTTTTAAAATTAGAGGAACGAAATGCTTTTTCTAAACTGGACACTTTAGACAGCAAGATTCAGAAGGATAGCCCAAGTCCAATAGGAAATACTATGCCTGACTTCAGACACATGGGAGTACAGAAGCATGAAAACGAACAGCTGTGAAGTCATACTCATGGATCAACATTGAAACCACCTAAACCATACCGTTTCCTGTTGTATGATCCTCTGAAGATGCCTCCTCATAATAACTGATCCAAGGAATCGCTCAAGAGGGGAGCAGAGATAGCTGCCAGCTAGTCCCGGCACAAGCCCGGGGGTAGGAGAGGGCAACAGCAGAACATTCAAGGCACTGTGGGTGAGGATTGTAGGTATGGATGCAGCCCAAGAGCGCTGAGGTAGTTTACGAGGTGGAGGCATGCTAGTCGGCATTGCTTGGGAACCTATGGATAGGGAGAAAGCACTTTAAAGGCTGGATTTAAGCTGAAACATCAGGTATGTGTCCAATTTATTTATTGCCACTATACAAGCAATGAGTTCTCTGGGCCAAAGCTTAACCCTTCTTATTTAAGAATTTGGCTGCCCAGTGATACGTGACAGACAAAAATCAAAGAATTAGTGTGTCAACCCTCCACCCATGCAAAGAGCCTCAGTCACATTAAAATCCTACTCCTCTTCCTCTTTCTGCAGCATGCCAGCAGACAGCAGGCTTGTACAACACACTCAAGGAGACACGAAGATGGCGAAGTCAGTCGTGCAAGAGCAGCGTTACAACCCCACGATGTGAAGAGTTAGTACTTGGGGTAGGCAAATACACCCATCATTGCTTTCATCGCCAAGAATTTCCTCAGACATGGAACTCAATAGTTTCAGACTAACTTCTGCAGTGCAACAGGAGGTACCGATCCTGCTGAAGTTCACCCTGTATAATTTCACTCGTTTTCCAGTTCGGTGTCGCAGATTTGAACTAGGACAGAATAAAGGCTTCAGGTATTTTACTGCGCAAGGGCAGTAAGGGCTGTCAGGCTGACACATGAGAGAGAGAACTAGAAATGTTAAACACGAGTGTTTCAGAGTCGTAACACTGAGAAAGAAGCCTACTTGTTCCAGCTCGTGGGGAATGAGAGGCGTCTGGGACAGGTGAATGAAGGGAAGGGTTGGCTGGTGACATTCCAGGCATCCGTGCTGCTGGTGATGGACCAGAGACCTGGGGAGATCCTGGCCAGTTCCCTGCACGCTGACCAGGTGACATCATGGTGTATGGTGAGCTTGGGTCTATGGTACCTACAGATGTTACAAGACTGTTGTTATTATTCTTTTTTAAAGGATGAGGTTTTCTAATCTAGGAATCTAAAAAAGGCTTACCAAAACCTGTAAAGCATGAAAAGTGTCTGCAAGCTTTTAGACTACATTTTACAACCACATAAAAAACATCAGGGGGCAAGAGAGATACAGATTTCAAGGTTTTCTGGTTGTATTTTTTTAAAAAGTAAAGTAAAATTGACAAATTGACAGGCAAGTCAACATGTTCAACACAACGGGGTCTAAACTATAAAGACCTCTTGCCTATAGACTCAGACTTCTACTGCTCCTTAGCAAATGAAAGCCTCAGCTAGACTATTCCTTATCTATTCAGTATCTTGCCGTTATCTCTGCAGAAGTATCTGGTTTTGTACTCTTATAAAGACAGATCAGAACAAGCTTCTTAAACAGTCCGTCGTGCATCTGCCTCGCTTCGTTTATCTTGACAGTTAAATTGATGTGCTGAAGTTACAACCCGAACTGTTCTTTTATTGCCATCTATGGAGCGGTTCCCAATGCTCTGTGATTACAACAATTGTTTTGGCAGCTTTCAAAACCAACTGAATTAAGGAAACAACTGAAAGGCACGTTGTTTGCACACGTTGTTTGCACACAGGTACGTCAAGCCTGCAAGACTCAGTCACCTGAATTCCTATTTAGCCTGTTCCAGTTATTTTTTCTGGGAAATGTAAGCAGTGAAAAACGCAATAACTAATCGAAGAAAAGATGATGCTCGTTAAAAGCTGCAGCTACAAGACCACACTGAGTTTCCCCACATTAGTAAGCAGGAAAGAGTGACTGACGGTCAATTTTTAAAACGTTAGGAACACCTCCATGTGCCATGCAGCTACTCTTCACTACTGTTAAAGAGTTACACCCACATGTATGAAAACAGTAACTTAAGCCAATTACAAACCACAGATTTTTCCTCAATTATCTGAGGTCTGCTCTGGAAGACCCAATTTCAAGAAAGAGACATGCTCCCCTTGTCACCAGATGTATATGCACACCTGCCACTAAGGAACTCACCGTGTGGGCTGGCAAAGTTAGCTGTTTGTCCCATGGTGATTCCAAGAGAGGAAGGCGAAGGAGTTGGACCAAAGGATGCTGGTGATGGTGCTCTCAAAGCTCCGCTGGGTGAGCTTGCAGCATGCAAATTTCCTAATCAAAAGACACCATCAAATCACTTCACACACGCATCTCCTGTTTTTCTATCAACTGCTACAGCTATCTCCTTTTTATAGGGAGACAGCAAACAAGATTCCTGAGAAACTGTTTTTGCACTCAGAGACTTTAGTTTGTACATGCATGAGCATTGTATTTCCCAGATGGATTCACCACACAAACAAAACTTTCCCAGATATTTGGCCTGAAGACTGGCATTTCCCCCCTGCCCGGCCCTTCCCCACATTTAAATATTTTCAGCTGCTGTGCTATTAACAGCTGGGAGCAGAAAGCAGAGCTCTAGTGATGAGAAGATTTTCTGAAGAAGCAGGTATTAAAAATTAACAGGTTTTGATCTGAACAAGTTGTAAGCTGTAAGAACGAAGCAGTCCTAAATATTACACAATGCTAAAGATGCCAGTTTCACCGAATGGTTTTTTTTGGGGGGGGGGTTGGTTTACTTTCAAAATGTACTTTCCATAAGTGCACGGCAGGAATTTTCCCTGCAATTTTCCCCCAGTATCAGGTGCATTCTCTCAGCTAACTTGGAGCTAAATACAGCTCAAATGATAGAAAAAGCATGCATGCAGAGAGAGCTGCATGTGTATTTCCAGCACATCATTAGCACACAAACGCTCGGCCACCTTACCTGGTGACTGTGTGTGCATCATAGATGGAGAGGGTGTCACTGTGTTGTGATAGGAGGTGGGTGGTGAAGTAAGAGGATATGCTCCTGATGCTCCAGCCTGCTTTGCAAATGGCTGAAATTGTCAACACAGGAAAATGAAAAGTTTTCACCATTTTGTACTAAAACTCAAGTTAAGTATGTGCAGGAGAATATCAATGAGAGTTTGGTCCCCACTTAAAGTCTTACAGGCCCATAGTTGTTTGATTCTCTGTATCACCTTGTTCAGCACTCGCTATTTTTGCCAGTAAGTTTTTGCAGTTTCTCCTCAAGAAGGAATACCTCTGCACCTCATTGCTTTTCATCTGCCATCCTGTAACAGCAAAGCCTCCTGACTCCCCCTCTCATCTCTTATCTTAAAAAGACTCTTTCCCTTCCTCAATCCTTTGCTTCTAAGGCAGCAAGTCTCATGTGACCTTCCCGAGCTGCTGTTCGTACGCTATGGGCTGTTTACACTCCAGTGAGAAATGGCAAAATAAATGAACATATTTTGTCCCAAGGGGAATTCCACAGCAGAGCAGTTTTATAGTCACCCTTTCAATTTTTTTTTAGAAACTGAGTTTTTAGAAGCCTTCAGTTGTGGAAGATAATAAACATTTCTTATTTTGCCTGGAGGGTACCTGTTGTTGTGGTTGCTGCAGTGGCTGCTGGGGTTGAAGCTGTGATATCAAAGAATCCATCATGTCTCCTCCAATAGGAGAAGGTGGATTATCATCTTCGTTGACAGATCGTCTCCGTGCATCCTGATTGCTGTCAACAAACATGTTCAGGAACGTCTGTGGGAAGATCAGTTTTGTCAGTAATTTCTCTATTTAGATTTTATTACGTAGATGAACACAGTATTTGCTGAGCTTTAATACTACCTTTATCAGCTAAAATAAAGGCAGGTCTTTAGTACGGAATCATCATACAAATAGTTTGCAAAATTTATCAATTCAGAAACAGACCATCTCAGTGGATACTGAAGCTTAATATCAACTAAACAAGCTAACCCCTCTTGAATTACTTTCTCCTGTGCCTTCCAGATTTCATTCTCTTACGCTTTTACCACTACAATCCCCTTCCTCTTCTCATCAGCGTTCTGCTCGGAATTCATGAAGGAGGTAGATGCTTAGGATTAGCTAAATGCAGTACCAGAGAACCACTGTGCAGTTGCAATGGTCAGAAGGTAAAAAATCTGCCAAACTACCCCGTTTCACAGTGGGTGCCTCTTTCTGGTACTTTGGCAGAAGCTGCCCTCAGCTGAGGTATTCTGTCAGCGTGCACAGATTCAGTTTTTCAGGAAGAGGGAACCAGTGCTGTAGTCAGACGCAACAAGCGACAGGCTCCTGCCACACACTGATGGAAACTATTTTAAAAGAGAAGTTTCTGTCTAGAGTCATCTGACATGGAGCATTTCCTCATCTGCAAGGTATGAGCATCGTCCTGTCACACAACAAAGTTTATAAGGAGCAGTTGTGGTTAGTCACAGGGAATACATCCAACCTAGTCACAAAGCTTCAGCAAGTTTTAACAAAAGGATGCCTGAAGTAGCCCCTGCATCATTTTACTCCATAGATAATAAAAAAAACCCCCAAACCTGACACTTGATGCTCATTTTCTTAAAGGAAACATTTTAATTCAAACCAACTAATAAATCTACTGATAAACCAAAAAAATCCCTTCGGTGCTGGGAATTTTGGAAGGACTGCAGCTCTTGCTTCACAAAGCTTGTCACACCAGGCTGATACTTGAAGTCAGAAGGTCACCTATACACAACATGGCAGAGAACACTGGAACGGTCACCTTTAATCCAGGGGCAGGGTAAAACCCTTCGACGATTTTGCTGTTGTCGAAGAGACTGTAGGCCCCGTCGCGTATGGCCACCACGCCCCGGCTCCGGCAGTAGATGTCAATGCAGTACATGTTCCTGAAGGCCAGCCGGATGTGCGTGGGCGACTGCGGCAGGATTGAGAAACACTGGTAGGCAGTGTTGGTGCGCTGAGTCAGGCCCAGCATGGGCACAGTGGGAAGTTTGTTGATGGCATTTAATGGAGCCTGAGTGTCAAACAAAACCTGAGAGAGAGAGAGAGCAGATATTGAGAGATCAGGTAGCTTATCTTTAAGGAAAGGTCAGGGCAAAGGGGGTGATACAATCTTCCCCAAGCCACCATCTGCCAATGAGATCCATCAACAATCACCGCACACACACACACACTCTTGACACACACACACAACTCTGAAGAGAACAGTTTAATCAGAATTCAGATCCTGCTGAGTTATCTTCTCTTGCACTTCTCTTGAGAGAAGATTTTAAAACGTTACCTGCAACAACTGCACCACATTCGGTGTTTTGTTAAACATCTCCTGGAGCTGGTGCAGAATTGTGTTGTGACAGTTACTGCAACCTGAGTTTGGGCCAACAGTTCCCAGTGAAATGTGGAACTTCTGGAGTATGGAGTTCCACTGAATGCTGATCTGCAATGTCAAGAACATAAAATAGTCTTGGAAACTGGAACAACAATGAGGTAATAACAAGAAAACCAATCTACTTTAATTTTTTTTGCCCCGTTTTTCATCAAACCTCAACATCAAACCTAACTCATCTACCTCAAAAGTTGCTGAGGTGGAAGGGGTAAAAGGGAGGGAATGCAAAAAAAAGGCACTGTTAGGTTTAGCATCCATTTAGTTAGCTCAATTGTTGGGAACCACAAAACTGGGGAATCATTTTAGCAAGTCAACTGAAATGAAAAAAAACCCTTTTCTGCCAAAGGTGAGATAGAGAAAATGAAACTGGAGAGATTCATGCTGCAGAGAACTGATTAATGAGTTGCTGGAGGTGGGCTGGCTTTTTGTTCAGTCATATCACACAAAAAGGAGAACTAGACATGCCACCGTGTAAGGTAGTGACGTTCAAGATCCACACTGCTGCTCTAACTGTCCCAATAAAACGCACATACAAATACTCTTAAAAATTCAGCTTAGAACATCAACACAAAACCTTCCAGGAAGCAAATTTCAAGTGCAGCAGCTACTTTGCTAACAGTTACACACAAAAAGACATTCTTAGTCTGTAATAAAGGTGTACTTACTTCCTCCTCTACCTTGCATTTTAGGCAAGGGCATGAGCAAGTAGTCAGTCAGTTATCAAAGTAATTATTAAGTTGTGAAGTCAAGTAACTACAGAGTAAGCTAGAGTTCTGAAGAAGGGAACAGCACTGCTACAAAATAATTAATGATAACCTCATCTGAAAGCACAGTGCTGCACTTAAAAGAAAGAACTCTGTCAAAGTTTTAAGGCAGGATCAGGCTTTCAGCTTGCATATATCGCAGCAGAGTGGTGATCAGTAGCAACACTTACCCAAACTTTGCCTGAAAAAGGCTGCCACACCTGCCTTCACCACTCAGGAGCACACAACCTTCCTTCCCACAACCCAGAGCATCTTACACAAAATCTAAGAAATTGCTAATTTCCTAGGTTGCTAGATATTCAGAATCTGGCACCCTCTACTTCTGTCTTTTCTACATTCATCAGTATTAATTCCACAATAATGTAACAGAATGAAATATTGTGAAGCCCAATTCTGAGAACTCTAAGCTTACCCGTTCTGTTTTCAAACATATGGTTTGAGTGCACTCAGGAGTTACTTACTGAGCTCCCCTTGGTAGTTCCATAACAAAGGATAAGTTTTCGGTAATTGTAGATACGAACTTCTGAAAAAACGTTTAAGTGGTTGGGAATGTCTTTGAAGAGAGGAGGGAAAAGAGTTAGAGAACCACAGTTGTCACCTGCAAACACGTCATTTTAACAACAGGGAGGCAGTTTCTGTACCTGGTAAGGATCGTGCAAACTCCAAGACACATTCATAGAGCCGAGCGATACTGTTCCAGTCGTTAAGGAACATCTCTACAACCTTGCGACCTCCGACTGGTTCAGATAACTGGTTTTCATACGTCAGGTAAACATGACGGGTCGGTCCTGCAGCATTAGGAGAGGGTAAATGCTGATTAAACCAGTGGTTCCTACACTGTGGTTTACAGACAATGAGTGAACCGTAGCAAGTGACTAGGAAGCATAAATAAATTATAACAGCAGTCAGCAGTCACCTCAGCAGTCAAAGAGTTTTGATTCGGGTACACTGTGGTTTATCAGAAATTTTAAGAGCAGACAGTTGTCCAGTGACATCAAAATATCTGAAGTACTGGAACAAAGTAAAACACACCCCCACAAGCTTACCTTGCTCCCTGGATGAAGTGCTATTGAGCGGACAGTTTGCAAACACCAGCTCAGCCACCCACGTGCGGTTATTTCTGCCTTGCAATCGGAAAGTGCAATCAAGAAGAGACCGGTCCAGCGCCTTCTGCGTTTCCTCGTTCACACCTTTGCAGGGAGGAATCCTGTCCATGGTAAAAAACCCAAATAAATAGAAATCTCAGTCATACACAGTACAGTTTCAAAACTAAAACTACTACCTTCTAACATCTCCCAGAAGGACTTCAAAGTCTGCACATGAAAGGATGAGCAAATCAACAGCACAGACAGCCGGACTGCACAGCAAGATACCCTATTCCTCTTGAAGGACTGTAATAAGGGTGTTACAGGAGCACTCTGAGTTAAGACCAATTTTTATATGGATTCAACACCTGCAAATTGCAGGCTGCTGAAGGATCTGACAAATTGCCCTGATCCCCTGGTGAAGTAAGAGCACACTGATACAAAGCTTTTATACAGAGAAACAAGCCAAAGAAGACAAAAATAAATAAGTTTGGTGGCAACCTCAATTAATGAATCAGTTTGCCTTCTAGAGCAAGCTCACTCTAAATTCAATGAACAACCTGACAATTGGCTTAATACCCAGTAATTTATTCATATCCTGATGTGCAAATTAAACTCAGGGGAGACTAAATAAAGCTTGAAGTACAAATATGCCCAACTTTTTCAAATCTCTTGAAAGCCTATTCTGAAATCTCATGTACCACTCAATTTCAGCTCCCAAGTTCCCAGTACTTCTCTGTGCATATGCCAAGTTAAAACAATAGGGCCTGATGCATTTAGGGACTGATGCCTTTATACCACTACAAATTTCTGCAGCATAAGAGAAGTTAAGGTTTTACTCTAGAAGGTGTCTTTGGGGGTTGCATTTTTATGTTTCAAACGGGTATTATCTGATTTACTTCATAACACGATCCAGCATTTAAGTGGTGAGGCTTGAAGGCGACTCCTAGAAGAGTGAAAAACTGTCTGGACTGCAAGGTAGAAAGCATTGTGGTCAACAGTTGCAGCTTCAGTTAGGGGCTGGTTGTGGCTGGCATTCCTCAGGGCAGAGAGGCCAATGGTATTTAATAATTTCAATAATTTGTGTGATGCTGAAGGGGGTGCTTAACATGCTGGAGGACAGAGACCTCAGACGGCTGAAGGACAGTTCATGGGAACCTCGTGAAGTTTATCAGAAACAAATGCCAAGCCCTGTGCTTGGGCCTAAATAACATCAGGCAACAGCAGAGTGGGGACTGACCGGCAGAAAAAGAACTTGGTGGTCTGGGAGATGGACTGAGCAACCACAGACTTTTGCATTCTGGGCTGTGCTAGCCAGGAAATCAAATCACTACTCCCCTCTAGTCAGCATGTGAGATTGCAGTGCCCAGGGAGGGCGCAAATCCCCTTGGAGACTGGAAAACACAGCTTTGGGCAGAAGGCTGGACCAGATGATCTCCACAGGTCCCTTCCACTCTTAACATGGGATTCTCAGGTGTTTCCTCTACAAGCTTTTTATCATGCAATTCCTTGCATTTTCTTCTGCAGTATCACACACATGTAATTGTCAAACATCATATGGAGTATGCAGCCTCTGATCTGATCTAAACCTGCAATTACATCTTCACAAATCACCACCATATCTCCCTTAGCACTGCCCAGATTTTCGGACTGAAGACTGTCAGGCTGTTTTCAGAGTTCCCCCAATTTAGGTTAATGAAGGAATTATAGTTGGCTCTGTGTCTACTCTTTTATTATCCTCCTCTTTCTCCAGCACTGCTTTAACATGTGTCCAAGATACAAAATAATCAAAAAGCCAAACAAAAAAAAAGTTAAAAAAATCCCCCATCTCCATTATTTTTAGTGTTGCTCTCCAAACAATCCTTTTTTTCCTCTGGAGCATATGTAAAGTACTGAAATGAAGCACGGGTGCACATCCTCTTACTTTAACAAACGTATTGCATGGCTGAAGCCATCTCCTTCTACTTGTACTCCTTGGTGAGGAATGTCCATATTAGATAACTAGGAATGAACAAGAAAAAAGTTATCCCAAGCAAAAAGTCAATCAATATAACTCACTTCCCCTCCCTCCCCAAGGGTGACAGCTGTTTCACATCCTCAAGCACTGGAAAGGCAACACACAGGCTGTGCAAAGCTGGTATGAAGGCGTTTCCCTCCTGCTCCCACAAGCATGACTCTCATCCTCTCATTTTCCCTTTTCCCTCAGCTTTTTCCAGCTTCATTGAAGTCCTTGGTATTAGAGAGTCAGCTCTCCCAAGGCTACAGCAACCCTGTGTAGAACATTAGTCACTGGGGCTCAGATGGTAGGGGAACTCCAAAGTGAACACAAGACTGCAAGTTTGCTGAACAGTCACACCCAGATGAGAGAATCAGGAGTAGCAGAGGGGAAGAAGGAATCCAAATCTTTTTTAATACATACCTCCATACGAAGCCCTATAAATGGCATATTTGTATCACACATGGCTACAATATGAGCTAGCACTTTATTGAAGGCACACATTTCTCCCGACCGTTTTGGTTTCTTGGGTTCTATGGAACATGGATCACCAGAAAACTAGAATTAAAATAAAGACGAATGTAGTTGCACATTTGGAGCAAACAATCTGAAAATATGTCAGAAAATAATCTCATTCAGCCAAGTTTTACATAAATCACACCCTGAGTGCAAGCTCCTGGGAGGATCAGGCCCACTCCAGGACTGAAGCCGTTCAGTTAATTTTATAATCACCTCCTTCCTTAAAACAGTATTTGCATGCCATGTCAGCCTGACCCCCAAAAGTATCTCTTATCACCCCCAGAAAGTCTTCCAAAGACTACACCTACATGGCACAAAGCATATCACACAGCTACCAGTGCTCTGTGTATACAAGCTAGTCGAGCCACCTCAGCCGTGGCTCTGTGCAAGAGCTGAGAAGGCCTGGCGTGGATTAAAGACAGCTGCTGCAACGGCAGTTTCCCACCATCTCCCTAGGAAGCGGTCCAGGGAACCAAGCCCCACACAAGTACACTGTCAGCCATACAAAGTTCTGAAACAGCACTGCTCAGAAGCTGGTACTGATGCTCAGAACACGTGTTTAGCTTTCATGTCCTGTAACCAGCCCAATGGCTTCTGGAGCACATACCTTGCGCTTGACACCACTTTTCATTTGCTTCCCACTTTTTGTGTCTAGTACCAACTCTTCAATGTTTGGCTTGAACTGCTGTAATAAAAGTGCAGTAGCAGGGTTGTCATCTCCTTCAGCGTAGCTCACAGAGAGAAAATGGTACTTGTACTCCAGTTCTGTGGGGTTGCCAGGAACATCAAACATCTCTACCACCTACATTGAAACAAAACAACAATTTGAGAAGACCCTCAAGCTAAGAATATGTCTACATCAGTTCCTATCCTCTCCCCCTCAAAAAAACCCCAACCCCCCAAAAAAACCCACGTTAGTCTTTTTTCAAGACGTTGGTACTGTGGCTAGGAAAGGGATGCAAGAAGAAAAGGAAGACTAAACTTCCAGGAAACATGAAGAGCACGGGAAGGTTGCTGAGTAATAAACCTTTACGTCCCCCCTCCTCTATAAGCCTAACTGCTTAACAAACACACTGAACAAGGGAAGGGGGGGAGAGGGGACTTGAGGATTACACATCAATCATTTGGCTCCTAAGTTACAGTTAACAGTGCAACACACAAACTGCCTGGTATATCCAGGACTGGCAAAAGACAGAAGCATTTCTCAGGTACTTACAATGTAGTACTGTGGAAGGCGAGTGAGTTTGATGAACAATTTATGTTTGGAAAGGTTTCCCACTGGATGGCTAGCATAATTAGCTAGCTGTAGAGTTTCACTGCTCACTGTAGGCAGATGTTTTATAGACTGTTTGCAACGTTGCTGTCCAAGCCAAAACCTTGCATTGAAATAAAGATATTAGTACCCTGAAACTGTTTTGCATTATTCTAGTGCACTGCTGTTTAGAGAATTAGTGTCAAATTAAGAGTCAGTCGTATTCTAAGTCAACATCTATCATCGCTGCACAAGTTATATACAGAAAATCACACAGGAAGTTTAATGAGTTTATATTTTCTTATTACTATCTTTACATATAGTCCTCAGCTTGAGTAACACATTTGTTAATCTAAGAAAAACCCTGAAATTATTTGCTGAAAGGAATGCAAAAAAATAAATCTTTGTACACCACAGAATGAAATTATAATACAGAGAAGAAGGGACAAATTAAAAAACATGCAAATTACAGTTATTTTACATTTTAGAAACTTGAATATTTTTGATAGAAAAGAAAACCTTTACTTCCATATGCTGGTAAGCAATACAGTAAAAACCAGTCACCAAAACTGGATGTCACTCCAGATTATGTTATAAACAAACTCATTCACCTGAAGAAGTTTGGAGATGAAGAACCATGTGTAAGACACCCAAGTTCTAGCATTTAGAATTAAACTTTGTCCTACTCCAATGGATTTTGGCTATAGTAGCCAGGCCAGAAAGCCCAGCTAGGCTTGGTAGGAGCTCAGAAACGTGTCTCATGGATTTTCAGTCAAGCTTCCACTGAAAACGGCAGTGGAAAGTGTAGGTACACAGCATGTCTCCATCACAACACACCATGTCTGTTCTCACAGATATGTGTTAGATGTAGCTGTCCTAAAAGACATACTGTGGGCCTGCCTAGCTCCTCAAAAACTGCAGCACTACCCCAGCCATTATCTCGAGTACATTATTTATAACAAAGGGAGGTTGATTAGTTTCTCCAGGGTGCCAGTGCTTCATGCGTCATCGTGCTCCTTTTAGAAGCAAAATTCCTCAAATAGAGGTTTCACCCTGCAATTAGCTCAGAGTACTGGGAATTTCCAAAACGACAGAGCAGGTGGGACTCAGTTTTCATGCAAATGCAAACTGTATTTGTATTTGCTACAACCTCTTATGGAAGCCAAATGCATCTTGTGCTTAAATCTCAGGGCTTTATGGAAGGAAGATTAGAGGTTTAAACCAGCAAGGGCTGAAGTGTTAGAAGATAAACAGATATTATTTAAATGGTCCTAGGCCACTTCCTGGTTTTTCCTCTGTACTGGGAGAAGGGAGATCATTCTTGCTGAGAAACAGGCAGAGTTCAGCTGTAGAAACAGAGTGGAATAAAGGAGATAGAAAATGAACATAAACAAAAAGAGTGAGATCCTCAGGAAGCATGTGGTCTGCTACTGACTTAAAGGGAAACGACTTCAAGCAGAGCACACACACAGCAATGCACGAGGCCACGTGTAAAGGGGCAGGTAACAGAGGCCTATGGAACCAACTCCAAACCAAAGCAGGAGATCCTCCACCTATTTAGAGGAGATGGCAAATATTCCAGGTTGCTTACAACAGTGAGAAAGTATACAGAATCACAGAATCACAGAATCACAGAATTATCAAGGTTGGAAAAGACCTAGAAGATCATCCAGTCCAACCATTCACCTATTACTACTAGCTCCCACTAAACCATATCCCTCAATACAACATCCAGTCTTTCCTTGAACACCCCCAGGGTTGGTGACTCCACCACCTCCCTGGGCAGTGCATTCCAGTGCCTGACTACCCTTTCTGAGAAGTAGTGCTTCCTAATGTCGAGCCTGAATCTCCCCTGGCGCAGCTTGCTACCATTCCCTCTAGTTCTGTCACTGCCTACACAGGAGAAGAGGCCGACCCCCAGCTCACTACAACCTCCCTTCAGGAAGTTATAGAGAGCTATAAGGTCTCCCCTAAGCCTCCTCTTCTCCAGGCTGAACAATCCCAGCTTCCTCAGACGCTCCTCGTAAGGCCTGTGTTCCAGACCCCTCACCAGCTTAGTAGCCCTCCTCTGAACGCGTTCCAGAGCCTCAATGTCTTTCCTGTAGTGAGGGGCCCAAAACTGAACACAGTACTCGAGATGCGGCCTCACAAGTGCTGAGTACAGGGGGACAATTACCTCCCTGCTCCTACTAGTAACACTATTTTTGATGCAAGCCAGGATGCCGTTGGCCTTCTTGGCCACCCGCGCACACTGTCGGCTCATGTTCAGCCGTGCATCAATCAGCACCCCCAGGTCCATTTCCTCCACACAGTCCTCCAGCCACTCCGCCCCAAGCCTATAGCGCTGCCTGGGGTTGTTGTGGCCAAAGTGCAGGACTCGGCATTTGCTCTTGTTGAACCTCATGCCATTGGCTTCAGCCCAGCTCTCCAGCCTGTCCAGATCCCTCTGTAGGGCCTCGCTACCCCCAGGCAGATCCACACTCCCAGCCAATTTAGTGTCATCTGCAAACTTACTGAGGGTGCACTCAATGCCCTCATCTAGGTCATCAATAAAGATATTGAAGAGGACAGGCCCCAGCACCGACCCCTGGGGAACACCACTCGTGACCGGTCGCCAGCTGGATTTAACTCCATTTACTACCACTCTCTGAGCCCGGCCCTCCAGCCAGCTCCTTACCCAGCCGAGGGTGTACCCATCCAAGCCACGGGCTGCCAGCTTCTGCAGGAGAATACTGTGGGAGACAGTGTCAAAGGCCTTGCTGAAGTCTAGGTAGACCACATCAACAGCCTTTCCCTCATCCAGCAGATGGGTCACTAGATCATAGAAGGAGATCAGGTTGGTCAAACAGGACCTGCCCTTCATGAACCCATGCTGGCTAGGCCTGATCCCCCGGCCATCCCGCACATACCGCATGATCTCCCTCAAGACTATCTGTTCCATAACCTTCCCTGGAACCGAGGTCAGGCTAACAGGCCTGTAGTTCCCCGGATCCTCCTTACAACCTTTCTTGTAAATGGGAGTCACATTGGCAAGCCTCCAGTCTTCTGGGACCTCACCAGTCAGCAAGGAGGACTGATAGATAATGGAAAGCGGCTCGGCTACCACCTCTGCCAGTTCCCTCAGCACTCTCGGGTGGATCTCATCCGGCCCCATGGACTTGTGGCAGTCCAGTTGGAGTAGGAAGTCTCTGACTGTTTCTTCCAGAATCACAGGGGAGTTAGCATGCTCCCCAGCTGAGACTACCAGGTCAGAGAGAGGGGTACCCTGAGGATCTGTTTGACCTTTAAAGACAGACGTAAAGAAGGCATTCAGAACCTCCGCCTTTTCCTTGTCCTCAGTGATCACATTCCCAGCCTCATCCAGTAAAGAGTGGATATTCTCCTTTGTCCTCCTCTTACTGTTAACGTACTTATAAAAGAGTTTATTATTCTTTTTCACCCCAGCGGCCAGGTTAAATTCAAGCTGGGCTTTTGCCTTTCTGATTTCACCTCTACACATCCTGACAACTTCCTTGAATTCATTCTCAGTTACCCGTCCCTCCTTCCACAGGCGGTAGATTCTCTTTTTCTCACGGAGCCTCAAGAGTAACTCCCTATTCATCCACGCTGGTCTTCTTCCCCGCCGGCTCATTTTGCGGCTCAGGGGGACCGCCTGCTCCTGCGCCCTTTTACTGTGGTAAAACACACAGCCATGCAAGCAAAATACAAACATGGTGAATATTCTATGCAAACTAAGTCAATCGTCCAAGTTACTTACTTGAGCTGCTGGAGCCAAGGAATGATGCGCTTCATATCGTCATTAACAGATTTCTCTATGTCATCAAGTGTCAGCTGATCTGCAAGAACATGAGGTGAGTGAATGGCCTTAACATCTGTTCTTCAGACAGAATTTTGAACTTTCATTAAAAGTGTCTCGTCTAATTTAACAAACAATTAATCACAGAATCATAGAGCAGCCCAGGTTGGAAGGGATCTTAAAAAGATAATCTGGTCCGACCTTTCATGGGAAAGGGAGCCTAGGTGAGATTATCTAACACCCTGTCCAACTGCATCTTGAAAACCTCCAGTGATGGCAACTCCACCACATCCCTGGGGAGGTTGTTCCAGCAAGTAATTGTTTTCACTGTAGAAGAAAATTTTCTTTCTTATACTGAGATGAAACCTCTCCTGGCACAACTTGTAATTGCTGCCCCTTGTCTTTTCCATCTGGCTCATTGTTAAGTGAGATACCAAGATACACAACAAGAGATCCATAGAGCTTGTAAAACCACAGCAGTAGGTTATCAAGCAAATAAACTAAAAGAACTCACTTTCCTTCTTTTCTTAAGCAATCTGAGACCTGAAGTTAATACTGAACAGGAACTTAAGATGTACAAGGTCACATAAGACAATTCTCAAACAGGTCCATATGAAAAGACTGCATCCATTAACAGCACAACCTAGGAGTCATAAGCCATAAAGAATATGCATTGCAATGATGCATAACAATATTTAGTCTAGTGTTGTCTTAAAAATATACCTAACTGAACTGCTACTCTTAAGCACAAAGATCCAATTCTCCGTTCCTCACACTCAACTACTTAGATGATGACCCAAGTGTGGTGTTCATTTCCATTACCTTCATTCACTTAGAGAACTTTGCAGATCTGACAGAACAGTTCACCCAAAATAACCTCAAAATGCAGGGTTCTTGCAAGATATGAAATACAACCTGGTGCTGCACCTACTTACCAACACCATACAGCATCAGTTGAAACATTCCAGAGTGGAGATCAACAAACACATGCAGGCACTCTGATCGACCACATGGTTCCAAAATCGGAATGACAAGAGTTGGAAGCGCCGTCTCAATGAACGCTGAACAACAACCGATGTTAGTCATTTGACACAGAATTCAATCTCATCACATTAAAACACAGCCCATTACAATCGCAAAACCTGTTGGTTTTTATAGAAGCAATCTTCACTTGCACTGTTATTACACTGTTAGCATAAAGAGGGATCTGAATGTAAGAATTTCTCTGTGAAAACTGTGTTGGTACCAAAGCAATGCAAAACGACAGACCACATTTGAAAATTATTAAGCCTTGAATATCTTTAAACTCACTGCTTCATGATTATAAGCACCATTCAAATCCCAATAGTTTCAACAACAGTTTAAGCATTCTCATCCAAAGCTGGCTCAAGATAGTGAATAATTTGCTTTCAATTCTGAATACTTACAAGTTTTACGGAAGACAATTTTTAACCCTTCAACCCAGTCTATAATGCTCTATCAGCTTCACCTATTACACTGCATTTAGATGTATGAGTAATTAACAATTACCAATACAGAAAAATTTAAAGCTTAGTCTTGCTATTTCTGAACACATCTCCCTTTATGTTTTTTTAAATTTAAATTTTCAAGAAGAAAGAAAAACATTCCTAGGTACAAATGGATTTTAACTCGAAACAAACTTGAGTAGAAAACACATACAATTGTCATTAGTGTTGTAGCTCTTTAGAATGGCTTTCAGCTCCTGGAGTTTTTGATGAGATCTTGCATGGACACTGTCTATTAGGAGTTTTTCTATTGATAGGTGGTCAATCTATAAAAAACCAACAAGCAAGTTAACATCTGATGTGTAAACTTTATGCATTAGCACACTGGAACAAAGCTACTCAACAGAACAGTCACCTCAGAAAGAACATTCTTAGAACTGTGGTGGACCAAAGGAACCATTAACTTGAGTGTTTGGATCACTATAAAATATGAACTAATACAAGATTCTGTCTGTGCAGCAGGAAGTGGGAGGGTTTTTGAGAGGAGACTAGAAGAAAACCTAAGAGAAAAGAAGTTTCACAAACTATGCCATTACCTATGCCGTTAGCTTAAGGTAAGAAAAAGAACCCCAAACCCATAAACCCCCCCAAACCACCACTCTTAGAATATGTTTGCCTCTACATAAACAAATAGCTGTAGCATGAAAGACAACACACTAGTTTTACTCTTGCTGATGGGGTAACAATGCAGTGAAGATGCAGTGACAGTCACTGAATATGAGCAACCCCATTGAACCCAGAAGTATGTGGAGCCTTATATCTACAGGCTGCTGCACTGCCAGTGACAAAGCTTATGCCACCACTTATATACGCTGCAGCTTACTTGCACATCCTAAACTGAAGTATTTGAATGTCTATCCATTCACATTACAGTCATATTGTTTGCATATTTTTGCATTAACTAAAGCTCCAGATTACTGCAAAACCTTTTCTCTACTTAACCTCACATTAATTCACCTTAAACCGAGCAAACTCCATTTTTATTCTAGCATAAGAGATAAATGCACTCAAGGTTTAGACCAGCACAGAATTATAAAGAGTTTCAGTACATGCCTTCATATATACCAGATTGCTCTTCCCCTAAAGACTAGCTTTCCAAGGCAAGGTCTTAAAAATCAAGTGTTTATCCATCCACAAGAGCATTTCCACTCAGCCGTCGCTATGAGTTAAGCCTTCCTCCCAAACAAGTGACTACAGGTTCTATAGCTACAGCCAATTTTCAGTAGGTTAATGTACAATAACCTTCCTCGCCAAACATATTTGTTCATGTCACTGTATTATATGGTATCTTAAATAAACAGAAACATGGTGTGCTATCTACGTCACTGCAGCTGAGATAACTCCTCAAACACCAGAACAAAAGGGTATATACCACAGCTGATAATTTATTTTTTTAAGCTCAGAGCAAGTGGTTAAAAAGAGAGTCAGCATTAACTTTGATAAATCTCAAATTCACAGTGGCATCATATCTTAATCTACAGTCTGTAGACCTGATTCAGTGAGCTCAGATTGCATCAGCTCCACTGGAACTTTAGCAGATGTTCTAGGTAAAGCACATTTTTCTGGATTTAGGCATAAACACAGTACCTTTGCTAAATTAACTCTATATTTAGTAGCCTAAATATGCTAATTTAGGCTACTAAATGAGTAAATTCAGTATATAATTACTATGTTAATAGCAGAATTCCTGCTCTAGTAGTAGAAGCCTACTATGCTGCGCTACATTTCTCCCATCCCTCTGCAGCCCAAACATAGGAAGTTCTTGACATTCACCATATACAGACTTGGTAAACAAGACTGGCCAAGAGCCTTAAATACAAAGTACAGGTTGTAGGTGAAGGCTACCATCAGTAGAGAGCTCTGTAAGACAGGTTACGAGTCTGAGCCGGGGAGTTTTTCCCCTGTGGAAAAACTGTCCTGAAAGTCTGAAACCCACACCATTCACTCTACTTTATCAACTCTCTTAAACAACCCAAAAACTGCAATAATGACAAAAAACCCATTCTGATATATCACAGACAGACTTGCTGAGGAGCTTACAGAAGACTACCAATACTTAAAGGGGTCCTACAGGAAGGTGGGAGAAGGACTGTTCAGGGAGTGCAGTGATAGGACAAGGGGCAACGGCTTCAAGCTGAAAGAGGCAGGTTTAGGTTAGACATTAGGAAGACATTCTTTACTGTGAGAGTGGTGAGACCCTGGCACAGGTTACCAAAAGAAGCTGTGGAAGCCCCGTCCCTGGAAACGTTCAAGGCCAGGCTGGATGGGGCTTTGAGCAGCTTGGTCTAGTGGAGGGTGTCCCTGCCCATGGCAGGGGGGTTGGAACTAGATGATCCTTGAGGTCCCTTCCAACCCAAACCATTCTGTGGCTAATTATAAAACCTAGAAAGCAGTTTCTCTTAACTATCATTAATCAAGGTCTAGTTCTATATCACCAGTGAAGCCTTATCCAAGTAGGAAGTTGACTGAAGTTACTCATTTTGGATCATTTCAGCCAACCCACCTTCAACACATAGGAATCTGAACAATACAAAACCACATTCAAATAGGCCACATGACAATCTGGTTAGTGAGAACATAAAACCAAGCTTCATCTAACATTTATAACAAGCAAACCACTTTTTGCAGAAGATTTCCAAATCATACTTTAAGATTTTCTAAAGCGAACAGCACTGCTGGGTAGCCACCTCGTGGGGATTTTCAGAGGAAGTTTAGGCAGCATCTCCCAGACAGGAAAGGGAAGAGCTGGCTCTCTACAAAGCATTTCAAGCCAAATGCTAACCATAACAAACTATGCTGTTGTTTCCCCCCCAGGCTCAGCATTCCCTCTCACAGGTAGTATATAATGCACCTTGAAGTAGATGTAATTTTAAGATGAAGTCAAGGTCAGTAATTTGTAACAATAATTTTAGGTCCCGACATAAACACAACACAGCCTAGAGTAACTGCTGACTAGAAATCTTGGAAACAGCTCTTTCTAAGCATTTAGAACAGCCAAGCATTTTCACATTGATTTACAAAACTAGATGCCTACTGCAAAGTTAATCTTTACCTTCATGGCTCTTTCCATCAGTTTGGAATCACAGGCTGGCAGTGGAGGCTCATGAGATATTTGTAAGGGTTTTGAGACATCAGTCTCATCAATCTTAATAGTGACCTTATGAACAGATGCAGTCCCTGTTTTCCTGCCAAGCACCTGTTGACTTAAAATGAAGAGAATAATTAAACCATCTCATTGGAATAGTAGAAAATACGCATTTCCATAGCTAAACGTTGATTCTGAGAGTTCTGGTAAAAATAAGATTAAGTCAGCTGAACTGAGAAAAACATGTTATTTCAAGCTTCCATTTTAACACAGAACTGTTTGTAAACTGTAACTATAGAAAGTTGTAGATGTCTGCAAATTCAACACAATTTGGATTAATTTTTAAATTTTTACCTGGTGCAAGTCAAGCAGTAACTACAGTAAAAGACTGACAAAGAATTTATTTAGGTGTCTGCAAAAATATGAGCTGATTTCTAACTGTCTCCATTATTCTCCTGTACATTAACGTACATCCCTCACTCTGCAAGGCAAGCGACAGGTCAGGCACTTAGCCATGAGAATTTAGGAGCCTCACATCAAAGAGAAAGTACAATTCCAAACCCCTCCTATTACTCCATTTACTGTTTGTTAACAGCCCTTGTAAAATGAACTTACTTCCAAACAGACAGTGAGAGACACTTCCCCGCGTGGTACCGCTCCACCTGCACGAGGTCCCCCCAGCGCTCCCGGATCAGCATCAGTGTTTGCGAGTGCAGCACTTCCAGCTGCAGTGCCAAGCAGAAGGAGTCTAACGCAGTGAGGTAAGGAAACGTAAGGCCTCCAAAAAGGCTGTGCACTACAGAAACTCGTCACAAAAAGTCAGTCAGGACAACATCTGAAAACACACTGATGTTCTATTCCACAGATAAAGACATACAAACAGCATCAGATATTTCCCAGAGGTTGTGGTTACGGTTTGTTGGGTTTTTTCCTTTTTTTTTTAAAAAAAAAAAACCAACCCCACCTTATCTAGGGGCAGGGTGTTAGAGGAGAGTGTCACAGTAGCTTTGTTTTACAGATTTTAATTCTGATCAGCATTTATGGAAAAGATTACTAACAAAGAAAATGAAATCATGGTATAGTTACCACTAACCCCATCTCCCACAGTCACCCTAAAAATAACCCGGTTCTGTTTGCTTGACAGGGTTTCACCGTTTTCTGCAGAACCACGTTTCACTGAAAACTGTTTCACACTGACAAGCAATCTGCCCTCTGCACGTCAAAAATCACTGCACTACTTCCTGCACTTGCTGTATCTCCTTCACACAGGTTCAACAGAGTTAACACACCATCATCATCTTACAGCAGTTCCTGACAGCAGGAATCATCAGCTCCCATACCTTCCAGGTCAGCACTGTATTCTGTCTCGGAAATCAGCAGGTGCAGCCAGCTGCTGTCTTGAGTACCTCACCTTTACCTTTGCTGATTGTTTATAATCAAATTTGACATGCTGGCACCTGAGAATAACTGTTTCCAAGGCTGTCATTTTTAGTCCATATCCAGACGCTTCTCCCTAGTTTAACAGAGAATCCATCTTTCTTGGCCTCCAGCTACCAGGAAGAGCAAGGCTACACTAAACAGCTCATTCAGAAACAACCCTCAGAAGGATACGTAGACAGTTGTACATGTCCTGAAGTGGCTTTTCATCCGCAAACAGCCGTGACTGGACCAACTGATGGATGAAGTTGATCTGCATGCTGTGAACCAAGGCTCGGCCATCTTTCATGAATTAAAAATAATTCACATTAGAGATCAGGAAACTAGGTATTTAAAACATTTAGATAAAACAAGAAGTAAAAAAAAAAAAGAAAAAGAAATTGCAGTACTGAGCAGTTTCCATACCAGGATTTCTAACAAAATCCTTGCTTTACCCTGGAAACTTTAGTCAGTCTACTACACTGTCACCACCTACCATTTTTAAGGTATTAAAAGCATACAGAGGAAAGTGAAAACAGGCCAAGTACAGACAGCTTCATTATCTTGTTTTGATAGGCATAAGACCTAGTATAAACAAGACTTATACAGAATCAGAGATGAATATCATGTTAAAATGAAACTGTAAAGGTTTGAATTTTTTTACCACCAGTTTCTTTGTCTTCAACCAAAATTTCCAGTTTGAGAAGGCGCCAAGGGATGTCAGGGTCATCACCCATCACTGTCAAGGTGGCCTCAAACTCACCCTCAACTCGGAACTTCACACGGCCATTGGCTAAGGAAGAAAAAAAATGCTCTGTTTCACTCAGTCTCCTGAGATGCCTCAAAATATCAGTGTGGTAGCTCCTGGCACTCACACTGGATTACTTCCTTATGGTTTCTGCTCTGTTGCCTATGTTTCTGTGCAACTCTGAAGACTTCACAACAGTTGGTTCTGCAACAGAACCAGGGTCAAATAAGCAGCATGGACAGATGCACTGAACTGTCCCAAACAGGTTTGCTTTAGCACTAAAGCAATAATTTTAAACCAGCCTGCAATAATGTATTCTTAAAAAATTAATTCCATTTCTTACCCACAGTAAGATTTGCCAGCTGTGGAGGGAGATCTGTAGTCACTAGTCGATGTCGAAGAATCTGGTTTAGCTGATGAAGCGTGGTTTGCTTCTCACTCTTTGTTATTGGGTCAGGAGGGATTATTTTATCCTGTTAAAATAAACACAAACAAGTCTACATATCTCAAACGTGTGTAATATACTGACAGCAGCAATGGTGAAAACTAACCAGGCTAGAAGTGCAAATATAAACACTATGGACCATTACTCACAAGTTAAGTTTTACATCTTACACTCAGATTTGTTTTCCAGAAGATTACATTTTACCTGAGGCTGATCAATGAATAAAATTGCTCAACTTGTATCAACTAAATAAATTCAGGGCCATACATCAGGCTAAACTTGTTTTTAAATACTAAGATTTGAAAGCCAATCCTTATCTGTAGCTATAGATCTGAGTCACAGGTAGTACTGTTCTTATTACTTCACAAAATCCTGTTACTCTGCATTTTAGCAGTAAAAAAAGGCAGCAGTATTAGAGAGCGCTGTGAAGTGTTTCAGTACATTTCCAAATACAGGCAAAACCTCTAAGAACAACAGATGTCAGTATCTCCTTTTCGCACTTCGTTTTCCTAGGATGGTGGCTCAGCACGTGCAAGTACTTTGAGAACCAAGGAAGAAGAGCTGCTACTATGCTCACCCTAGAGCAGAACTACGTTATATGGGAAGAACAATTTATTGAGAGAGCAAAACTTGTTCAAACAGGAAGCGCTTGCATGAGAAACTGACACTGAAGAGGCTTGGCACTAGGCCTCTGTCACAACTACAGTTCCAATTGCACATACACAACTAGTTTTATAAACATGCATTTGATGCTGCACAGGAGATTCCACCCCTCCCACACCCCAGCATTATTTACCCTAATGCAGGTAGGCAGTCGTGGGTAGGATCCAGTTGTCAGAACATCGATAGCGTACGGAATAGCAAAACTAGGCAGCCGAGCGTGAACCAAAGCATCCCTGGCTAGCGATGCCAGACGATCGGCGGTGTCCACAAACAGGATGGCTTGCTGATCTAAAAAACTTGATATCATCTGCAGAGGACAAGGAGGAGAAGGAAAAAAAGAAAAAGAAGAAGGTATGTGTTCAAAAAATGCACAAATCAGTGCCCCTTTATATTCAGTTATGCAGTGCACATGACTGAGATGATTTTACCTGTCACTTCCAATTCAGCTAATCACTTCTAGAAAACAAAAGAACGAAGGTTTTGGCCATTCCTTACATTGGCATGCAAGGACTCTTTACATCTGCATGCCATTTCAGATGCTGCAGAGGATCTGTCAGTCCTCACAGCTCTATCTCATGCTTGCTACTGGAATGCAACCACACTTGTTTGTAATCACTCCAGGCTTTTTTTTTTTTGTTTTTTGCAACATTCTGGATTTTATTCTTATTTAACTAAGAGCAGGATGAAAGCAATAATAAGAACAGTGAGACCACCATCTTCCCTGTCCTATCACCTAATCCCAAAGCACTCCTGAAACTACATGCAGACAAGCCTTCCCCCCCACTGATGAGCATTTGGGAACATGAACTGCTAAAAGACATCATACAAATTCTAAATAGGAAGAAATTTATTATAATTGAATATTAATTCACCTATGAAATAGGCTTTTTAAAAAAAACCCACTTGCTATAGTAAGGAGAAGTTAGAGTGCAGCAAAATCCTGTATCACTTAGAGATTATTGGATACCAACCTGCTGGTAACTTACCGCACATTTTTCCACCTTCCCAGCATTATTCGCCCATTTGACTAAGGCCAACAAGCGAACAAACAGCTGGCGAGTACGACTTGCAAACTGCACTATTTCTATTTTCCTGGAAAAAAAAAACCCCACAAACTTACACTAAGCCAGTGTGCAGATATACAATAAAGCTGCAATTTAACTCTGTGCCAATCAAAAAGAAAAAAACCCCAAAGCTGTAATGACAACTTCTAATTGCGTTAATGGAGGCATCACTAATATATGGCTTGACTTGATTAGAACATGGAAAAAAGAGCTTGCTGTTCTGAAAACCTAAATGCTAGCAACATAAATGGATTCTAACCAAGACTGTTTGGGGAAGCAAAAAAAGCACACTTGAATGAATCAGTCCTTGATTTTAAGGGAAACAATACCATTGTGAACACAATTTAATTTTTCATAAGGTATAAAGGTATAAAGAATTTCTCCAGAGCTTATGGTTAAGTTCAAAGTAGACAAGGCAACATACAGGGATACAGGACCTAGCAGTAACATTATACACACATTCACAAAAAGAAAAATAAATCAGATTCTACAAAAAGTATCACACTAGTAATTTTAAGACATCTTTACTTGCTATGTTACAATATGCTACCATTTTGCCAGAAAAGAAGGTGGTGGTGTGGAAGGCCACTAAAATCCCCCCACCCTTTTACTTTCTTCTCCATCCCTGCTCTGCAAAGAAATTGGGGTAAGGAGAAATTACTGACAGTCAGTATTTCTCCCATTGTGCTTTAGATGAGACAGTCAAAATGAGGCAGCGTATGTTGGCATGTTTCAAAGAGTTATTCTTCATAAAAGGGAATGTAATAAGGGCAGCCCCTGATTTTCCCCCTTCACTACAGATCTACATTGTAGATGCCTTAAACAAGAAACACATCTACACTGTAGATACGTAATACCATACACTCTGAAATACCATTTCATCTACTGTTTCTAGAGGTTGCCCTCCCTCTCTACACACTCTATTCATTAATTTTGATATAGTTTTCTAGTTACTTTGGGAAAAAAACCCCAACAACCCACCCCAGAAACAAAACCAAAAACCAAACCCAAGATGTTTTCCTGATATGGTTTTCTAAAGTAACAAAAGCACTTGGATCAAAAGAACATTAATTGGTGCAAGACATATTGGCCTCTACCAAACCAAAGTTGCACCACGTTCTGACTCTAATCTGTACAAGACATACTCATAATACGGATAGAGCTTTTTTCCACTGAAAGCGTTCCTGTACTGAGGTTAACTCTTCTGTGCTGCAAGTAAAGCATAAATTGCTTGTAGCAGATGAACATTTAGGCCAGAAGCACAACTCAAACCATCTGGCTCAGTTTCTTGCATCTCATACTACAAACCTCATGCAAGAACTTGGGCATTAAGCCAGTAACTTCTCGGCATCCTCGAGCATATGTTTTAGCATCGCACTCAAACCCATAGTAAGGTCTCAAGTGGTGGACAAGCCACTGTATTTACATACTGCTCTAGTAGTAACTGTGTGATGAAAACAAGACGCTGAGAATTTTGAAAGATGCAGAAAAACTTTATGGGATTTGAAAGATGTCTACAGTGAGCCCTTAGAAAGCCAGGAACAGAAGTTGCTAAAATCTAGTAGTTATGTCAATAAAACTCTGTGGTGAAAGCAGCACAATGGCAAGAGGAAAATCAAACTGATGTACTGTGACTGGAAATCAAGATAGGCACTGCACCCTCAACAAAACAGACAAAAGCACAGCAAATTAATGATTAGAATTATTGATAAAACTAGACACTGTATTCCAGTAGTTGTTTTATTAAAACCACATGTATGAAGTTACAGAAGACTTGTTACTTCTACTTAATGGAGTCCTGCTTCCAGAATGACCACCATCATCCCTGAATGACAGCTTCCCACGCATCTACTTCTCTAATAAAACCCCAAAGTCTCAAATTTGCTGCGCTCCTTTATCCTTCATTATAGATATGGGCCTTATGCTGGGCTGTACAAAAGGAAATTATTCAAGGAAGATCATAGAATCGCCTGGGTTGGAAGAGACCCTTTAGATCACTGAGTCCAACCACAGCCTAACCCTGACTAGTCCATCATGTCCTTAAGCACTTCATCTACACACCTTTTAAATACCTCCAGGGATGGTGACTCTACCACCTCCCTGGGCAGCCTGTTTCAATGCTTGACAACCCTTTCAGTAAAACCTAAATCTCCCCTGGTGCCATTTCAAGCCATTTCTTCTCATTCTATCGCTCGTCACCTGAAAGAAGAGACCAACCCTGACATCTCTGCAGTGGCCTTGCAGGTAGTTGCAGAGAGCGATAAGGTCTCCCCTCAGGCTCCTTTTCTCAAGACTAAAAAGCCCCAGCTCCCTCAGCCGTTCCTCGTAGGACTTGTGCTCCAGACCCATCACCAGCTTCATTGCCCTTGTCTGGATGTCCTCCAGCATCTGAACATCCTTCTTATAGTGAGGGCCCCAAAACTGAACACAGTACTCAAGATGTGGCCTCACAAAGACAAAGCAAAGCACATTAAAAACCCTTTCTACTGACCATGGCACTCCATGTTTTACCTTGGTCTTACTGGTTTTTGATCTCAGGGGTTTCAGATCCTTCAGACTAGTGGCTGAGTCTGGGGGAGGCAAGCATTGGCTACAGCAGAAGAATATTAAGGACAACTGAAGCAAGCTTGACATACATAAATCCATTGGAGTGGATGGGATGCATCCAAGGATGCTGAGAGAGCTGATCCATGCCACTGTGAAGTTGCTCTCTATCATTTTTAAAAGGTCTCAATGATCAAAGGTCTTCACAACTAGAAAAAGGCAAACATTATGCCCTTCAAGAAGGATCTAAGGACCTATAGGCTAGTTGTCCTAAGCTCAGTTAAGAAGAGAATTCACAGAACAAATCTTTCTGGAAGCTACATCCAGATAAATAACAAAGGTGAAAGTAGCCTGGGAGCAGCCAGCACAGATGGGTAAAACATCCCTGACCAGTGCAATCGCCTGCTCCAGGATGAACACCTCTGGGATTAAGGGGGGAACAGAAGATACATTTACACTGACTTTTGCACAACATTCAACAAGATCTCCCACAGTATCCTTGTAGTCAAGCTGGCAAGATACGGCACGGGTAAATGGACTATGAGGTAGGTGTAGTGCCAGGGAAAAAGGGCTGTGACTGGATACCAATTGGGTTTCTTTAATGCTGGTTACTAGTGGTGTTCCTTAAGTCTCCATACAATTTAACATCTCCATCATGATGTGAAGAAATGCACTCTTTGGAAACTGGCAGGTGATACCAAACTGGTGGGAGCAAGCAGAGGGACCTCAGCTGGTTGGAGCAATGCTAACAGGAACCTCAAGAAGTTCAGCAAAACCACACTCAAAGTCCTGCATCTGGAAACACGACAATCTCATGTAACAGCACAGCTGGGCAGCAGCTCTGCAGAAGTTGACCTGGGAGTTCTGGCTGACAGACATCACCAACGTGCCTTTAGAACAGCGACAGGCTATCTTAGCACCAGGGCAGCCTGGGCCAATGAAGGTGTTTATTCACCTTGAGTCAGCATTTGTGAGACTAGATGTGAAGTACTACACCCAGCTTTATACTCCTTTGTCAACAAAGAGCACTGCACAGAAGGGGGCTAGGAGATGTATGTGATGTATGAGGATGGGCTGAGAAAGCCATGTTTGCTTCTGTTTAAGAACAGACTATGGTGGGATCCTACCGCTATCTTCAAATAACTAAACAGGTGTTACAGAGAAGATGGAACTGGACTCTTCTCAAGTGCAAAAGGCTGATGGAGAATAGCCACAAACTAAAGTGGTGAAAGAAATGGTTATACATTAGGAAAACAAATTAATATGTGCTGAGGCAGTCTAAGACTGAATCACGATGCCCAGAAAGGCTGCAGGACTTCCATTCTTCATGATATTTAAAACTCAGCTGTTTGTGATCCTGAGAAACCCAAACTGACTTTGAAACTGTCCTTTATTTCAAGAGAGGGCTGGACTGAGTATCTCTAAAGTACCACTGCAACCAAAATTACTATCCATGTCTATGAAAGGAGTGAAGTAACAGTCATTTTGTCACTATAAAAGAACAGAACTTGATGTTTCACAAAAATTAGGTGTGTGACCTCACTGTTGCTGCAGTCACAAATAACATGCTTCTGCAGCAGTTCTGAATGTTTGGATTTTTTTAAAATCTCGTGTAGATGACAGATTTTGCTGCAAGTTTGAGGAGTAACAGTCTTGTTCACCAACTAGTGCAAAACCAGCCAGAAAACTGCCTGTTTTTAGGAAAAGAGTATGTTTACATAGTTCTTAGAAGCATTTTAAGACTACTTCTCTTTTAAATAACTGTCAGCAGGAACTGTTTATTCAGGAATGCAGGTATAATATTTTAATCACTTTACAATTTCCCCACAAGAGAAGACAGAGCCATGCAAAGTCCTTATAATCCAAGTTCCAGTTAAGTTTTACACAGCCATTACTGTATTTAGGTAAGTTCCCCACATATTATACTTTACTGGAAGATAAAAAGGAAAAGATAAAAAATACTAAGTTACAAAAAAAAAAAAAAAGAGTGCTGTGGTGTAAAATTAAATCCAACCACTTCTTTTTTGTTGCAGAAGTTATTTATTCCTATCACTGCTACCTAATAAATGGCCCTTTACAAAGAAAGCCTATATTAAAGTATGATGCATAATTTCCTATCAGCTTTTCTTATCACAGCATCTTTTAGCTAGGCACTGTAGTAATGAACTTAGATTTTTATATGAACTTTATTAGAGGATAGCAGCACCATCACATCTTCACCAAGTTATGCATGCTATGTCATCAAGAAACAGAACTTGAAGCCCAACTACTGCTGCCATTACAGAAAAATAGAATAATCTGGATAATTAAACTACACATTTACTCCAAGAGCTGAAAAGCTACTTCATGAAGAAGAGTTGAGACTCAAAGCTAAGAAGCCTGGAGAAGAGGAGGCTGAGGGGAGACCTTATCACTACCTACAGCTACCTGAAGGGAGGTTGTAGAGAGGTAGGTGATGGTCTCTTCAGCCAGGTGACAGGAGACAGGACAAGGGGAAATGGCAAGAAGCTGTGCCAGGGCAGGTTTAGATTGGATGTTAGGAAAAAAATCTTCACTGAAAAAATCTTCATTGAAAGAGCTGTCAGGGCCTGGAACAGGCTGCGCAGGGAGGGGGTTGGCTCACCTTCCCTTAATGTGTATAAAAAAGGGTAGATCAGGTACTTAGGGATATGGTTTAGCATGTGACAGGAACAGTTGGACTTGATGATCTTAAAGGTCTTTTCCAACCTTGTGATTCTGTGAAGGACACATGAACATTTAATTTCAAGACAACTTCCACCGCAGGACATTCTTTGTAACCACTGAAGGCTGTCTTCTTTTATCTGTAATCCATTAGGATTTAAGTTGTTGCTCCAGACCTCTAAGTCCCACAAAGTCGATTCCAGCTCTACCAAGAAATGCTAAACATCCGGACAGGAGAAGCACCCCCACCAGTATGAGGGAGCTCTGGACCAGAGCTGAATGCAATTTCCTCAGCAAATAGAATGATAATTAAAAATAACAAACAAAACCCCCAACAAAACCAAGGTTGTTTCTCTTCATAAAATATTATGCATAAGAGAAGGGGCACAGGGAATCATCCCAGGTTATGATTCCCCGAAAATGGGATTAATGCTAGCACATGTTATGAGAGTTTTGGAAAAATTGAGATAATTAACGATCACACTGGTACACAAAATTCTTTAACAACATTCTTGGGAATATCATAGCTGCTATATGTCTCCAAAGAAAATTAAGTCAATTACCATGTCAGCACAAGTAAAGGAAATAATTTTTGGATAACTTCCATAAAATGCATTAAAAGAAACAAACTAAGCCAAGTTCTTTCATCCTGGGGAAGAGGGTTGGGGGTGGTGGTGGTGGGGTGCACTGGTGGGGGCAGAAGGGGCAAAGAAGGCTGCTCTGGTCCCTTACATTTGTTCTCTAATAATCTTCACACTTCAAAACCACAGAGAACAGAAGGAGAAAGTGATGCTCATGATAAAAAAAGGTCAGATAACATAGGGGAAAAAACACAACCCCAAAACAGAAAAGAGGTTTTTACCTTGTTTTAATTGTTGAACTTCTGAACAAAAAGATTGTTTATCATACTAACCAGAATCTGTTTAGGTTCCCCCAGTTCCCTTTCACATCAGCTTTACCATCACTTCATTGCTTCAAGATTCATGAAGAGAAAAATGCCCTTAACAGAATTCACCTACTGTAACAGCAACAGTTTGTTGCCCAAACAACAAAACCAAAACTCAACAAAACCTAAAATTGCCAATGATGCTGAAAAAAATCTTGAAGCTATGTAGTGACAGCAAGGCAGACAAGGCTTCAAAAGAAGCATAAAATTTAAATTAAGAGAGAACTTTACTGAATTTAAGCATTTCTATATTAACCTTAGTACCCTAACCAAAGTTCTATGTTTTAATATGCTTTACAGGTTATTGTAACTCACCTTTCCATATCAGTCTTTCTTGGTAACCTATATTAAAAAAAGAAAGAAATCCATATTATATATAGCTCTATTACATTGTAGGCTACTAGAAATTGTTAGTAACCTTGAACTAAGTACAAGAACTTCTACATGCCTATAAAGAGCATTTCAAAATTTCTACGATTGTTAATATTTCCTAAAGACAAGGAAATTACAAGTTCCTTGAAGGAAGCAGCTTGACAGCTCTAGAAAGCAGCCTAGTTAAAGGGGGGGAAATAAATAAAATCAGGTGTCTAACAGCACTGCAGGGCACCTGCCACTACTCTGTGCCAGGTACGCTGGAACTGGTCACAGTAATTTAAAAGCCTGATGAAGGCTGCTGAGAACGGAAGATTTCTGCTAACCTAGTGAGCCACAAAGCATCACTGCCTGTGCTTTGCAATTGATGACTTTCACAGAGCACCCATGACTACAGTTAATTAACTCCAGAGCACAAACCCAAAAACATCTGCAGCAGGTGCTAAAATCAACTCTTTCATGTCTTGCCTGAAATGAGGGGTTTTTTTTCTTCCCTTTTAAACCAGGCTCAAAGTGGAGAAGTGCCATACTCCAGAACTTTACCAACAACCTTCTTGACAGCTGCTACTGCATAGAGGGGATTTCCTTCTGTAGTGTTCTACAAGCATCTCATTTTAAAAGGTTTGGGTTTTTTGGGGGTTTTTTTTCATCATTCTAAGACTAGACTGGTGCTGGTGAAAGAATGACAGATCATTTTGTTGGAGGAAAGCAGTAGAATACTTTCCAGCTGGGCTTTCTACTAGCCAAATCCATACTTTATGGGGAAATACAGTGAAAAGCTCTAGCCCTCCCTGCTTCTGGTGGGGGCATCATAGAGCTTATAAACTACATGCCCAAAGCATTCTCCAGGTGTCATTCTCACCACCCATTTTATTTTGTACCTGAATTATGTACTTAAGTCAAAAGGACCTGTTCTACACCTTAAAACAGGAATAAAAGGCACAACAGGCACATGCCCCTACAAGAACACCTATGGTATCAGTTACTGCCTGCACAGACCAGAAATCTATGGCAGAGACTTCTTGACTGACATTCTGAAAGCTTTTCCAAAGCAAACTACAATTGTAAACTCCCTTGTCCTTCCCAGAGTTTGAATGCTCTTAACCCCAAGCCAAGCAAAACTCTGTTTACACACTTACCAGATACAGGATCTTACAGGAACTATACCTACTCTATGTCGCTTCTTAAAACATACATGTTCCCCACAAGAACCTCTAAGGTTAAACAATGCAAAAGGGAAACAGGCTTATTCAGAGTCCAGATGCTTTCAGGGAAGTTTTTCTTGGCCCAAAAAACATTCCCTTACTTTGCCACTTCAAGCCCATCATCAGCACAGCAGCTCATAAGGTAAACACAAACAACTTATTTTATTTCTCCAGAATAATTAAATTATAGTAGACAGGAGGTGCAGCATCCGAAAATACCCCAGTGTCGCCTGTTTCAGTTTTACTTACTTAGATATCAGTACTAACACTAGAGTTGGGGGGTCTGGCAGCAACGTGGGGTGAACTCAAGCACTTAACCAGACCATCTGCTGCTCCGCACTGCCCACAATCATTTTCTCTATGACAGATCAGTCAGCAACTGTTGCCAGACCGCCGAATACAGCCCGATGCAGAGACAAACCTGCACGAACAGGGTGCATCCCCCCGGTGGGAAAAGGAGCAAGCGCCTCACCCCGCTCTGGCCCCGGCTGGGGTCCGAGACAGATGCACGGCGAGGCCTCCCCATCCTCTCGGGATGCTGGGAGGCGGTACCGCCAGCCCCGGGAGCCGGGCAGGGAGAGGCACGGGAGTGGGCCGGGGGGAATTTGGGGCACTCACAGGTCAGCCAGCACAGTGAGCTCGGCGTAGGTCCGGTGCAGGAGGAAGTCGATGAGGGTGCTGAGCCGGTACCCGGGGCTGGCGGCGGCTGTCACGGCCCCGGGGGCCGGCGGGGCTGGGGCTGACGCGGGGCCCCCACCGGCCGGCACCAGCTGGTTGCTCTCCAGCTGCACCGGCGCCATGGCGGCGGCGGCGGCGGCGGCAGCGCCTCAACCCCGGGCAGAAACCGCTCGGGGGCCCGGGGCGGCCGGCGCTCCCGGCGGCACCGGCACCCGGCCCGACTCGCCCCGCACGGAGGGAGCGGGGAGGCCAGCGGCGCGCACAGGCTCCTGCGCGGGGGCGGGCAGCAACGGCGGCACCCAGGAGGTTCCGCAGCGCTCAAAACCCACTCGGCGCAGGGGCCGCCGCCATGTTGGGGGCACGGAACCGGAAGCGAACAGCTGTGGCGGACCGGAAAGAGAACCTTTCCGGGAGAGCCTGCCTGGGGGTGGGGGCCGGCAGCCGGGGTGGATGGAGGGAAGGGGGCGAGCAGGCCGGGCGGCCGGGGCCCTGGACTCGGCTCGGGCAGGGGGAGGAGCAGTGCGCGGGCGGGGCCGGCAGGTGGCGGCGGCCGCGCAGCCGTTGGGGCGGGGAGCTGCCCGAGGGCCAAGGCGCGGGGCCGGGCGGGAGCGGTGGCGGGTTGGCGTGTCGCCCGGCCGGGCGCGCCTCTCCTGCAGGCCCCGGGCGGGCCTGCGCCTGGGAGTCCGGTTTGTGCGGCGGCCTGGTGTGGGTTAGGGAGGTTGGAGGGGCAAAGCCTGTGTGCCTTGTGGTGGGGTACGGCGTGTGGGAGGCGGTTAGGCGCGGCCGGGACGGGAAATGGCGCCGCGTTCGAGAAGGAGCTCTGGGGAGAAGGGCTGGAGCGGGCTGCCTTCCCTGAAGCGCTTCCCGGCAGCGCCCGATTGAAGCGGCTCTAAAAGATGACTGGGGAGAGGGGAGAAGAGGGATGTCTCTCCGATTGTATCTGGCTGCGTTAATGAAATACGGGGTGAAGGAGAACCAGATTACAGGCTTAGCGACTCAAAGAGCCTTTGATGGGGTTCTTCAGGCTGTCAGTGAAACAACGGTCAGTGTTAGGTGCTGGCTCGGCTAATCCCTTTCTAATGACTTGGGAAATGTGAAGCATTTGTGAGGGGTGTGGAGCAATGGAGTGGAGGTGAGGGGTAGATAGCTGTACGGCCTCTTTGACCACGGCTGTTAGAGCTGGGAAAAAGGAGTGAGGAGTGGCCAGTGGCATCTGGGAAGAAAGACTAAACTATGACAACTTCTACGTATTTCTTTATTGCAGGTTAACTGAGGCTTCTGAAAGGAGAGTGGGAGATGAAAAGTCTCTAAACAGTTGAAGGTGGACTTTTTTTCATGGACTGTGTAAGGGAAGGAACTGCATTAACCCCAGGAGTTTTGTGTCACAATTCACCTGAGTGGTAAATCGTCACTTCTCACCTTACAAAGAAACCCTCGAAATAAGCACATCGTAGACAATAAATAGCCAAACTTTTCAAAGTTTAACAAAGAGAAGAAAATGCCTTACTTGTAGCAAATGTAGACTTTTAAAAACCTCTTATCTTATTCACCTGTTTCCGAGGGGAAAGTAAACGATAAAAGGAAACATTTTTCAGCATGAGAAGTGTGTAACCAGCATTGTAACAGCACTGACAAGGCAAAAAAAAAGGCATCTATCCTAGCCACAAGAACAGTTGGCTGTGTCCTACATGTGAGCGTGTTTCTTGCTCCAGGTTATGAGCTGGTTGCCAGCTGACAGAGTCTTGGCTGGCAGGCAAGCTCTCCCTTAACCCCTGTGGAGCACAAAACAGTGCATTGAGTGAGATGGACTGATAACTCCGTGCTGGCATGCCAGCTCCACTGTACAGGCTGCCAGGAGAGGAGTCCCCACTCTTGTGGAAGGCTGTGTTCGCCCATGTGGGTGGGAAGGGGCTGAGGCGCTACACGCAGGAGCAGCGCTCGCCAGCTGGTTTGCAAGTTGCTCCACGGGCAGTGAGTTGAACTTGGGACCTTTAGAGCAGGCAGTGAGTGCTGGTGGTTGGTTGGGAGTTTGTTAGTCCTAAACTGACTAAAATGTGTTTAGACCTAAGTTTTGCTTTTTCAGTTTGGGTTTTTTTGGGTTTTTTTTTCCATTTTGGTTAATGGAGGGTTTTTTTCAATACAGGTGGAGTGCCTGCTTTGTGCTGTTCATAATCTGTAAAGGATAGAATGACAAATGCTGTCTGGATTGTATGTTGCTAAAGACAAGTTACTGGCCCAGTGAATTGTTAAGTTCTTGCCTCCCCATTGCAAAGATGCATTTTTCCAAATGTATGAGAATACTTTCTTCCCTTTATGGATAAATGCAGTAAACCAATTCTGTGGCCAACTAGTTGCTCTGTTGAAAAATATGTGAACTGGAATGCCATTAGGCTGACTATGAGAGGTGTAACTTAGAAATACAGGGGGGTTATTGTTCTTCTCCCTTCTTCCCATCTCTCCTCTCCCAATTTTGTCTGTAATAAAGTTCCAATTGATTTCAGTGTCCCAGGCTCAGACTTTGTTGATGAAAAGGCAGGTGGGAAGTTGTCGTGATACAATTTGACTTTGCCCCTGTTAGAGCTGCTCTTGCTTGGAGAAGCTCTGCTCTTGGTGAGTTTTTCAGTCTTAGCTGGGGAGGGGGGAATCTGCTCAGCTTGGCTGCCTTTCTCCACTCCTCTTGAGAGGTGAATCAGGGCTGTGGCAGGGATCACGCTGAGCGCTCTTCTCACACGGCTGCATCGGAGAGAAGCCCCTGATCCTGTGTTCAGGGGAAGGAGGAGCAGCTGCAGAGAGGTTTCAGGAGCTCAAGGCTCACACTTGTCTGCACACAGCCATCATGCTGTTGGGGGACTTGGCAAGATGTGTTGTTTTAACACTAAGCTGGAGATGAACGTTAGGACTTCAGACACCAGGCGACTGGCCTACATAATGCTCGTGTTAGATGAGATCCATACGTTTGCTGCTGCTTTTTGCCTCCCTGAGGCTGGCAGCGCTACCGCTCTTTAATACGAGCGCTTCTAGGAAGGGTGAGTGTTGTATCTAAAACCAAAACCCCAGCTTAAAGGAGTTGGAAATGGGTTTTGGAAGCCTGTTGGGTGGCAAAGGTGAAACCATGGGAGGCAGAAAACTGGGGCAGTGGGTTTTCTGGGAAAAGTAACAGGACTTTTGGGGAGAGAGAGCTCCCCATAGTGCTCACATGTGGACCTGATGAATTGCGTGGTGGTTAGGCAGGCTCTAGATAAGCCCTGCATAATCAGAGACTCATAGAATCATAGAATGGTTGGGGTTGGAAGGGACCCCAAGGATCATAGAGTTCCAACCCCCCTGCCACAGGCAGGGCCACCAACCTCAGGCCTGGATCTACACAATGTTGCCCAGGGCCACATCCAACCTGGCCTTGAACATCTCCAGGGACGGGGCATCCACTACCTCTCTGGGCAGCCTGTTCCAGCACCTCACTAACTCTCTCTCTGCAAAGAACTTCCCCCTAATATCTAATCTAAACCTTCAGTGTATCATTTTCCCTAAGGCTAGCCAACCAAGTTGGAATTTTCCAGCTATAAAGAAGGCTGATGAAGATCCAGTTCTGATTGGAGCTGTTGGCTCCTGCAATCTTACAAATCCCTGATTTCTTAATATTTAGGTGCATAGATGCAGAGTGGTATATCTGACCGTGGACTGCTGTTGAGGACTGTGGGTCAGGCCTGCGGTTATTATACAGGGAAATATGTTGCGTGTATGTAACAGGATGTCTTAATACTTTAAGGTAAATAGCTCTCTCTAAATGCAGTTCTCCAAATAACAAACCAGACTCCAGGTACAATACAACGATGCATATCTGGGGAATAGTCAAGCAGAAGTAATGAATAATGCTGGAATGTAATCTAAATTGTGTTCTTCCCTTCAGTAGTGTGTGTCACTGAATTATGTGCCCTAGGAGATTCTTTGGAAGTTAACAGAATTTTGCAGTTTGCAAGGATAAAAGGGTAATTCAGCATAAAATACAATCTGATTTTGTTTGATAGGTGTGGTTTGTTTTTCTGTTTATAGTCAATCAACCATAGCTGATCTGTTTCTATGCTGTCTAGTTACTGGGACTCTGATATTTTATCAAAACTCTTTAGTCTGCTGTTGAGCATTTTTTAGAAGCAGTGACATTTTAACAGTCGTGAGATTGCTGTTGTGTTTTCCTGATGACTCTTTGCTAAGAGGTAGGCAGCGCCCATTTGTGGGGCAAAGAAGATCAGCTGTGTTAGTGTGGGGTTTTCAGGCTACTTAAATACAGATTTCTACTGCATTTTCATTTGTGTTGGTCTCTTCATTCAGGGCTTTTCTGCTATTTAAAGCTGATGGCAGATTTTCTAGCAGCAATTGGAAGAGAACAGGCCTGGTAAGCATCATGCATGCAGTTGATTCTTGCCTCAGGCTTTTCTGCAGACAGAAAAGCACACGCATGTGTGGCATGCAGACCCCTGTCCAGCAGAGTGACCCAATGAGCAGAGAATGGCTGGCCTCTTATATATAGAGAGAGAGTTTGATAACCAGCTCTACCTGGCTTATCTCATCATGGAGCATGGAAGGTCTTAGAGCCGCAGGGGAGACAGGGAAGTGCTTGGCAGGAGGATCTATGGTGGATGAGAAACTTAACATGAGCCAGCAGTGTGCTCTGGCAGCTCAGAAGGCCAATGGTATCCTGGGCTCCATCAGAAGAGGGGTGGCCAGCAGGGACAGGGAGGTGATTGTCCCTCTCTACTCTGCCCTCGTGAGGCCCCATCTGGAGTACTGTGTCCAGATCTGGGGCCCCCAATACCAGAAAGATGTAGAACTGTTGGAGAGGGTTCAGAGGAGGCCACAAAGATGATTAGAGGGCTGGAGCACCTGCCCTACGAAGAGAGGCTGAGGGAGCTGGGCTTGTTCAGCCTGGAGAAGAGAAGGCTGCGGGGGAACCTCACTGCAGCCTTCCAGTACCTGAAGGGAGCAGAGAAACAGGAGGGGATTCAACTTTTTAAAAAGATAGATAATGGCAGGACAGGGAGGAATGGATTAAAGCTAAGGGAAGGAAGGTTTAGATTAGATATTAGGGGGAATTTTTTTACAGAGAGAGTGGTGAGGTGCTGGAACAGGCTGCCCAGAGAGGTGGTGGATGCCCCATCCCTGGAGGTGTTCAAGGCCAGGTTGGATGGGCTGTGGGCAACCTAGTGTAGATCCAGGCCTGAGGTTGGTGGCCCTGCCTGTGGCAGAGGGGTTGGAGCTCTATGATCCTTGGGGTCCCTTCCAACCCATGCCATTCTATGATCTGGGTGATGCCCTAATAGGGGCTGCCCAGCATTGCAGCCTGCCTTCAGACGTCAGCCTGGCCAGCCCCTGCTATGTGCATCCTGTCCTCTGCTGTGCCATAGATGTCTGTCATTACCCAAGCAGCATTGAGGTCTGTTATGTTAGGACAGTACTGCTGTTGCAAGGCCCTGCTTAAGTCTGGCTTAAAAGACGTTTGTGCTGAAGAAAGCCTTGGCATTCCCAGCCCAGGAGTACTGCCAAATCGTTCCAGTGCAGATGGTGCTGAGGAATTGGAACATCAGCTTCTCCTTCCAACATTGTTATTAGTCTTCTCTGTGACGCCAGACAAGCCGTTTCTTCTCCGTGCTTCAGCGTCTCCACTTGTGAAATAGCTCCAGTAGTGATTGCACTCCTCTGTAGATTAATATTTATCCAAGCAAGCAGCCAAATACTTGGAATTGGCTCCTGTTCGTTACCATAACGGGGAGCCTACAAGCCTACCTATAGATAGGGATTTGTTGGTCGATCAAAACCTGTTGGTACTTAGCCATGGAGCTGACTCTGTTCTGGAGCTAATGGGAAGGACAGCAGGTGACTCTGTTTCCAGAGGAGTTAAACATTTACAACTCTTTGGAGCCGTGGGACAAATGTTTGTTAGGAGGAGGTAGACCATAGTGCGCTCTACGAGACAGCCTTCTAGCTAGCCTGTGTTTGTGTGTTTGACAGCTTCATCATTCCATTTCTCTGTCAGGGTCCTTCTTTATCAGAAGGCTGTTTCATCCCACAGGCACCACTCAGACTGGACATTTCAGAGTTCCTTTAATTAAGAAAAAAATAGCACACAAATATAATGCAAGAATTTCTTGGTAATCACTCGATTTATAAAGTGTTGTGACATTTAGCAACATTATCTGCAAATGCCTACATAAATTCTGAGTAATGAGAGTTTGATATCTTTCATCCTTTTCCGTAGATGTTAGGGAATCAGCGATGGTGTGGGAGAGTTCCCACACACAGGCTCTGTTAGGGCAGCACTGCGTATTATTACGAATTCACAGAGCTGCAATGTTGTGTTCCATAGAAGTTAAGGTATGTATTTCAGTTCTGATGAGAATATTATGTATCGCTGTGCATCACACACATAAATAGCCAAAAACCAGCTAGACACTTCCGTTGTAGCACTTGCATGAACATGAGACTTTTTCAGTGATACTATAATAAAAATCCAGCTGAAAAATATTGATGACCTTTTAATCACCAATTATTTTATGGCCTCTGCTAGCAATCACATTATTTCTTGACAATTCAGTGCTTGATGACACAAATGGCTGGTTTGTGAATTGTGCAGCAGCTGTACCTACTGTAGAGAGTTCTTTGCCAAAGTGTGTGTGTGTTAGAGGAAAGGTGTTCATAGCTGGTCACTGCACAAGTGCACTGCTTTTTTCCCTTTATTAAAAGGGATGCGGAGGGAACCAATTAAAAACCCCAAACGGGAAAAGTCACAGAATCACAGAATTGTAGGCGTTGGAAGGGACCTCCAGAGATCATCGGGTCCAACCCCCCTGCCAAAGCAGGTTCCCTAGGACAGGTTGTACAGGTAGGCAACCAGATGGGTCTTGAATATCTCCAGAGAAGGAGACTCCCCACCTCCCTGGGCAGCCTGTCCCAGGGCTCTGTCACCCTCACTGTGTAAAAGTTCTTCCGCATGTTGGTGTGGAACTTCCTGTGCTCCAACTTGAGGCCACTGCCCCTTGTCCTGTCCCCACAGACCACTGAAAAGGGGCTGGCCATTTCCCCCTGTCCCCCACACAAGTTTTAAAATTATCAGTTATGTCTCTGTTTCAACCTACTTTTGTTCATAGGATTCAATTTGGCACCTATTTTTTGGAAGGGTAGAAAATGCATAGTAGCAGGTTGAGAGTTCCCTGTCAGTCAGTCACGGCTTGTGAGAGAGTGTGGCACTGTGAGACAGAGCGTCTCTTGTGCAGCGTGTAGCAAAGTGCACTGCAGTTCTAATTATACATTATGAACAACTTAAGAAAAGAAACATTCTCCAAGTCATAAAATAGAATCTTTGATTTGATTTGAATTTACAAAAGTCCCCTTTCTTAGGATAATGCAAAATGGATTATGGTTTAGATGCTGAACATAACCGTGTTAGTGTGAGCTTCTTTTGGGCCTTCTTTACTAACGATGTTGATACCCACTGTAAATTTTAAATCGGTGTGTCTCTGTCAGACTGGAACTAAAGCTGGCTGGCTAAAGGCCTCGCTCTCCTCAAAAGAGGGTATTTTCATTATCATTGTAATTAAGTTAATTACAACTCAATTTACGGTCTCAACCATACAAGCTGCATTTTTTTTTCTCTGTGGGCAAGAAATGCTTTGTTCACAAGTGATTCTGAAATAGGAGCAAAACAGTAACATCCTTTCTGGACCCCAGGTCTTTGTAAAACTAACAAAGGAGAAAGAATCCCTGATCTGGCACATGGCAGTGCAGTGATGAGTTGCACTGCTCAGTCACTGACTTGAACAACTTGACAAGATCATCCATAACCTGTGATTTCTCCCTGTCTAACACTCACTGAGTGTTACTCTCAGAATTAAAAAAAAAATACACATATGCAGGGAAATACAAAGTGAGCGTTTATTTCAACATGACATTACTTTCGGCCAAAGGGATTTCTCTCTGCAAACACCTAAAGAGATGGAGAGTAAATCGGGGAAGTAGATCTGATTAGTCATACCCAGTAGGAGAAGGACTGCAGCTGTGAAGTATTCTGTCCTAAACTTAGGCAGTTTGATTGTATTTAACTATTGCTGGCTAATGCATTCAGGCAGTGCAAACTCTTGGGTTCTTCTATAGCAAGGCCAGGTACCAGAATGTGCTTAACTGCAAACGCTTTGTAGATCTGCAGCTGTGGTTGGATAATGTTTAAATGCTGATCTTCACTCACAGAATCACATAACACTGGAGTTGGAAGGGACCTTGCATGATCATCTAGTCCAACCCCCCTGCCTGAGTAGGGTCACCTAGACTACATCACACCTAGAACACATCCAGGTGGGATTTGAATGTCTCCAGAGAAGGAGACTCCACAGCTTCTCTGGGCAGCCAGTTCCAGTGCTCCATCACCCTCACAGTGAAGAAGTTCCTCCTCATGTTCACATGGAGCTTCCTATGCTCCAGCTTGCACCCATTGCCCCTTGTCTTATCACTGGCCATCACTGAGAAGAGCCTGACTGTCCTCCTGACTCTCACCCTTTACACATTTATAAACATTAATAAGGTCACCCCTCAGTCTTCTCCAGGCTCAAGAGGCCCAGCTCCCTCAGCCTGTCCTCATCAGGAAGGTGTTCCACTCCCTTAATCATCTTGGTGGCCCTGTGCTGGACTCTTTCAAGTAGTTCTATGTCCTTCTTGAACTGAGGGGCCCAGAACTGGACACAATATTCCAGGTGCAGTCTCACCAGGGCAGAGTAGAGAGGGAGAAGGACCTCTCTTTACCTACTAACCATACCCCTTCTAATACACCCCAGGATGCCATTGGCCTTCTTAGCCATGAGGGCACACTGCTGGCTCATGGTCATCCTGCTGCCCACCAGGACCCCCAGGTCCCTCTCACCTAACATGCTGCTCTCCAAAAGCAGACACATACACAAATTCTGCCTCAGCTGTCACCTGGATTTCGGATGTGAAGGAATTGTTTGGGCTAAATGTCTGGGCTAAGATGCTATCCAAGAAGTTTCCTTCTTGCACAGCTTCTAGAATGGGATGTTTTATATATATATATATACATAAAATTATTTTTCCCAGAAAGAACAAACCAGCACATTTTGTAGCTTTTACCCATGTGACAAAGCTCCAAGATGTCAGCTTAGACAAAAAGGGTAAGCCAGAACAGGGGGTCTGAAGAGCTGATGGCATGTTTATTTGTGTGACTGCAAACTTGGTGCCTTAGCAAATTCCAGCGACTGTGTGACGTAATTTAGTGGTCTTGTTCTCACAGGTGGGTTGGACTAGATGATCATCTTTCAAGGTCCCTTCCAACCCCTAACACTCTGTGATTCTGTGACTCCTCACTGTCCATTAAAATGGACAGAAAGTGCAGCAGAAAGGCAGCAGAACGTTCCATCTGTAGCAATGCAGGAATCCTGGTCCTCACTGTCAGGCAGCACCTGGATGAGCAGGTTGGAGATTTTTCTGGGGCACAAACCCCGTCCTGAGATCTGCTTGTAGTCCAGAATTTGTGCATCTTAGTTTTAGCTTACAAGAAGGTGTTTCCCAGCCCCACTGGTTGCAGAGAGGCTAACTGACAGCCTGTGGCTTGTTGCAATGCTGTCTGAATCTAAAACTATAACCTTTCCGCTCAGCTGTAGCATTCAGAAGACATAGTAGAGTCTCAGTAAATCCTAGCAACGTTTTAAGTTGTAGTTCAGCTGGGAAAGCTGTAGCCCCTTCTTTCTTTGTTTAGGGAATGATAGGATCCTGAAAGTGGTCGCTTCTTGTGAGGACACGCTGTCTCAACAGAAAATTCAGCGCTGTACAATGGCGCCACAGCGCACACTGAATAAATCATGAGGGGAAATGACTGAGCTTCACCTCTGGACGTCACTTATTAAAATCATTTCCTTCAGGCTTGAGAGCATGATTGGGGAGAAGAGCAACAGCAAAGCTATCTCTCTCCCTCTAGTGCCTACAGAGCCAGACTCTCCACAGTGCCTACAAGAGCCAGACTTTTATGACAGCTCAAAGACTGAGAGAGATGGGGGGAAAAAAGGAAGTCTCGTTCTGCAGTGTATTTAGGGCAAGCAAAAGCACGTTCACAGCTGATCTTCAGCAGCCTTCAGAATGCAGTATAACACCTTATTAACTCACTTGTACTTAATCCTCGCATTCTGGTATCTTTAGAAGCCATCATGCAATTCAGCAGTACTCAGCCCGGGTCTCCTCTGTAATGGATGACGCTGCTCTAGTCCTTGTTTCAATTTAGAATTAGTTTTGTGACAATAAGCCTTGCTTGCACACACAAATTACACTGATTTAACTGAATTCCTGTAGAAATGGAATTAGTTAAGCATGTGCACACTTCCTTCCCCTCCCTCTAATGTGGTCTTTTAAATTTGGCTAGAGTGCCCTTTGTGGCGGTCGAGGTGGAACTGGTGAGGGCCTGCCTTCACCACTTGCCCCTGTCTGAACCTCTGCAACACCGTGAGAGTTTGGTCTAGTTGAACCTCTTGCAATCTGAAACCGGAGGAGGGTAAAGTCACCTTCACAGATACAGGGTGCTTTGCCAGGGGGCTACCCCCCTTGACCAGTTTTGTAGTGCAAGTACCCCTTCAAGGACCGGATTGCCATTTGCATGGATGGGGTTTGAGGCTTTTGAAGACCTTTTGAAGTGCCTCTTCCTTCAGAGGCTTATTATTTTTTTGATCACATGGGAACTCAGGGTACAGCTGTATCAAGTGCAAACAGTCCTATTTTGTCTGTGCTTGGTTTTATCTCCATCCAGTATCTCCCAGCCAGGAGGCTTAAGTTAGCTTTGGGCTGCCTCTAATGAGCTACAAATGAAAACAAAGTCCTCTAAACCACAGTTCCTCTCTGTTATGTATTATCTAATCAGGGCTCTCCGGAACAGGCCTTTGGAAACCTGGTCTCTGTACAAACATAGGAACCAGGCTTAGCAGATAGTTTGTGTTAAGGCTGCTCTGGGGCAGAGAGAAACTTACAGAAGTCTTTCTCATTTTTTCTTTTTTTCCTAAATGTGTAGTGTGCACACTTAGAGAGGCAGACACAAAACCCCTCTTTCTCTCTTTAGCATCTTGTAGAATGCTGCTAGTCAGAGGTATAAAATACAACACAGTACCAGTACAGCAAGAAGTAAGAAGTTAGAGCAAGGACAGTGATGCACCACTGAACATTTTCTGGAGAAAAACAAGGAACACAAACCAAAAGCAATTCCTATTCCTTCGGCTTGGTAGAATGTGGGTAAGAAGAAAACTAACATTTCTAGGAATGGCAAAGCTGCTGTGAAATCAATGAACATATGTGCTTAAAACATGATTATTCTTCACCTTTAACTGCATAGATCCTTTACATTCTGTGTGTCCTTCTGCAGTTTAGCTTAATCTGTTTCTAAAAGGTGAAAAAAAAAGAGACTACCTGGTCCCCTGGTACAGAATATCTGTTGGTCAGACCCATTTCTCAATGCAAAGAAGTTCTAGCTTGATTGCAGTTAATCCAGTCAGGAAATAGCAAGAAATCTCCATGCCTAAGAGGTGTTTATCAGTCTAAAATGTGGCAAGAAAACAATGAAAGCCTCTGCAGACAGTGCTGAGTCTGAACCCTCATCTGGACCTCTCCGTTTTACCCGTAAAGTGATTCACAACTTATGTTTGTACTGTATCACTGCTTTGTAACATCACATTACATGAGGAAATCATTTCTAGGACTTCAGTGTGCTGGTAAATTATATACCCAACTCTTGGAGAGGGAGGCAAAAGGATAAATGGCAAGTGTTATCAGCTGTAAGTATTTTACATGGGTGCTGGAGTATGGGAGAACTTGGACTCTTCCCATGCTCTGAACTGCACCTGCTCTTGATGCCCTGAGGAGCTGATGTGAGTAGAGAGATGGGGAGTGGAGGTGTGTGTCTGTGTACGTAGAAGCAGGGAGGGTTGAACCTGACCAGGGTCATTCTCTCCTGTGGTGTTTCAAAGAGCACTGAAGATGGCTGTCACCATTCCCTCCCCCCTGAAGTAGGAAAGCCTGTCTGTCCTACTGAGAACATTTTCATTCAATAGTCTGCTTCATCCTTCTCTTCAGAGCAACATTTCATTTTCAGACACAAAACTCTCAAACTCTCTTGAAATGATGAACTCCCCTAAGCAGAGCAACCAGCAAACGGTGTTTGTCCCATCTGACTCCAGTATGTCAGGCAGCCTTCCCTACTTTCCTAATTTTTTAAGGGGTCATCTTTCCCCAATTTTTCCCCCATCTTTTAAGAGCCCTTTTCCTCAATGACTGGTAATCTACAACCCACAAATAACTGCTCTCAACAGGGTCCCTCTCTGAACAGGTGTGGTTTGCCTTAATGTGTGTGATGCTGCAAAAGGAAACCGACTCACTACAGCACCACTATTCAGAGTAGTCCTGGACCGTGGGTAGAAACTTTGACTTTGCAACTTTGACAAATTTTGACTCAGAATAAAGGTGTGCTAGTCATTGGAAAAAAGGGAGACAGAGAAATGAAAAAACTGGAGGAAGCCAGAGGAAGCCAGGCTGCTTTTAAATCAAGGGAGGAGAAATGTCATTCCTAACTTGTCATGGCTGACGGGAATGAAAGCTAACTAGGATGTTGATGAGGCCGCTGGAGGACTCTGGTTTAAGGAGTCTTACAAAAAGGTGCTTTTTATCAAACCTATTGCTAGGGCAGGCACCTACCCCTTCAGTATCTGTCATTTGGACTTTTTCTGCATGCATTCTGAATGTCAAAAGTTCTAATGAAGAGAGGAAGTTAATGTGTTTCTGCTTAACCCGTGAAGAGAGGCTGGGTGCCTCACTGGAATAAAGCATCTTCCAGAAATGCTCTGATCAGAATAGAGACTACATTTTGAGGGACTCAGAGGTCTCCACTTAGATGTAAACTTGCACCCTTTGGAGCGTGTCCTTTGTGTGCGCTTCTGCCACAGCCTGAGCGTGAAGAGCTGGGGCAGAGCACACAATTTCTTGCTGTCTTGGGAGAAGCAGAAATGACAAAGCATTTCCAGTACATTGCTAAGCCAGTACTGAGATGTCATGTGTACATTCAAAAATGATTCTTTCTGAACAGAGGGAGAGGACCTGCAGTTTCTGTGTTGGCTGGTTTGGTGTTTGTGTCCACAGGTGGGAAGAAAGGGAGCTCTTCTCCTGTTAGGTAAGGAAGGATGGTGGTATCCGTAGCTGGATGAGGTACCGCTAGTCCAAGCTGACAGGAATAGGGAGAAGTCCTCTTTGTTTTGGAAGCACGATGGGAATTGGTTGTGCTCATTACCCAAAAAGTCTTGCTTTAGACTTTTTCTTTCTTTGTGTATTCTGTACTTTACAGATTTATGGAACATAAGATTATCTCCTTTCACCCATATATACCACAGACCCTTCAGTTTAACTGAACTAACCCAGTTTCTAAGCATAATATGTTCAATGAAGTATACCTTGTCTTTGACATAGTGTATCTTGAAGGAAGCATCTAGTCTTGGTCTGAAGATACCAAAAGGTGGAGCAGCCAAGGTGTCACCTCAGAGATGAATCACTTCCACGGTCTGACGACTGTGCTGCTCTTAGCTCCACTCATGTGCTCCTCCATGAGACTCCGTAACAGGGCAGGTCATAGTGAATGTTTTTCAGTGTTTCACATATTTTTTGTGAGAGGTTTTCCTAGAGGTACAGAGCTCTGTGCTTAAAGGGGGTCTCTGTAATGCTCGCATTGTGGTAGAACGTGCCAGTTAGGCTTAGAAGGGAAAGAAAATGAAACACAGGTTCCTTACTGCATAGCTAGAACAGTGGGGGTAAATTTCCTCCATTTCCAGGCTTCTGTACTGTATTCCCAATGAGAGATACCATTAGTAGAGACGCACTGAGCTCTTTTGATCACTTTCTGCTGTGAAAAGGGTCAATCCTTCTTGCTCTTCACACTCCCTCCTACATGATCCTGACTCACCCTTGGGCTGACATTCAGATTCACTGAGCTGTTCCAGCTCATTAACCTGTCAGAAAACCGTCCCTTTTTCACTTCTTTGGATTTATCTTCTACCAGTTCAGCGAGCTGAATCAGCTCAGTGTGAGGTCAGGTGAGCGTCAAAAGTGCTGTAAGGAAATGTGGGTGCACAACAGCGGGGTGGAATTAGGGGAAGGAAGAGGAAAAAGACAGGGGAAAGCACACAAGGGGAGGGAAAAAGACTGCTGCTTCCAAGGACAGAAAGCTTTAAGATCAGCTAATTTCACCTTGTCCGATCACATCTTTAGGAAGGTAATTTCCACAGAGTTCCTGTGGAGCCCATGTAGAAAAGGGAGTTTCTTTAGAGGGTGGTTAAAAAGGATATAAAGGGAAGTAATCTAATTTAGATGCATAGGTTGGGCAATGTAAATATGCCTGTTCTTTACTGCAAGGGTCCCTGTGGATTAAGGCTTTAAAACACACTTAATGACTAAACACTGGGAAAACCAAAATAATGGCCCTTAAATGCAGAAGTAGTCTTCTGAGGGCTCTAAAAGGCCTCAAGTACAGTCAGAAAGGCCATGTAAGTCCAGAGTGCAGAGCACCTGCACCGGGTGAATCGACTGCGAGAAGTCAGCGTCAAGCAAAGGTTGGTGAAGCTGATTTCACTTGGAGTTTGCTCCAAGGGCTCTGCCTGAGGAGTAAATCGGGAGCAGTACTCTAGCATACATCTTGTTTCCTGTAGAGCAGAGTTTCCCCCACCGTTCCCTGCGTGCTGCCAGCTCTCTCCCTAACTTTGTTTTGCTCTTGCTCTTTTTTTTCCCCACTTCCGCCGTTATTTGTAAAACTACTGCTGAAAATGACCTACATAAATAAATAAATTGAATGAATAAATTATGAGGGAGAGAATGAATGTGTGTGTAGGTGGATGACACAGAGAACCAGGCTGGTGGGAGCAGCAGGAGCCATCGGTTCGTTTGCTGTCAGCGGCAGAGCCCCGGGGAGGGTGAGGACATTAAGTACCTGATTGTGCAAGGTGCGAGTGCCTTTATCTTCTGCCATTTTTGGAGATAATTGAAAGCGTTTCCATACCTTGCCAGTAGAGGCTTCAAGGAAGGAAGTAGAGGGCTGCAGTCCAAACCTGTGATTTTAAGACTTTTTTTCTCAGTTTGCAAATCCCTGAGGGTTTCTCCCCTGTAAAAAATCTTTTCATAATTACCTTTTCTGGAGCCTTTTAAAATAATCAATGGACCCTCAGGGACCTCTGCAACGGGGTCTCTGGCTTTTAGATAAAGCAACACAGGAGAAACTTCCCTCTTGCTAGAGTAAGGCTGGAAATGTTTCAGGGTTGCTACTGGTTGTATCCACTCAGGTACAGTAGGGTACTGCACTTTGGTCACAATAACCCCAGGCAACTCTACAGGCTTGGGCAGAGTGGCTGGAGAGCTCCCTGGAGGAAAAAGTCCTTGGGGGTGTTAGTAGACAGCCAGCTGAACACGAGCCAGCAGTGTGCCCAGGTGGCCAAGAAGGCCAACAGCATCCTGGCCGGTGTCAGGAATGGTGTGACCAGCAGGAGCAGGGAAGTGATTGTTCCATTATACTCAGGTCTGATGAGGCTGCACCTCAAGTAGTGTGTCCAGTTTTGGGCCCCTCACTACAAGAAGGATGTTGAGATGCTGAAGCGCATCCAGACAAGGGCAATGAAGCTGGTGATGGGTCTGGAGCACAAGTCCTATGAGGAACGGCTGAGGGAGCTGGGGCTTTTTAGTCTTGAGAAAAGGAGCCTGAGGGGAGACCTTGTCGCTCTCTGCAACTACCTGCAAGGCCACTGCAGAGATGGTGGGGCTGGTCTCTTCTCTGGGGTAACAAGCGATAGGACGAGAGGAAATAGCTTGAAATGGCACCAGGGGAGGTTTAGGTTGGGTATCAGGAAGAATTTTTTTACTGAAAGGGTTGTCAGGCACTGGAACAGGCTGCCCAGGGAGGTGGTGGGGTCACCATCCCTGGAGGTATTTAAAAGGCATGTAGATGAAGTGCTTCTAGATGATCTAGAGGTGGGCTAGTCAGGGTTAGACTGTGGTTGGCCTCAATGATCTAAAGGGTCTCTTCCAACCCAGGCAATTCTATGATTCTGTGATTCTCCATGGGAGACACTAGCCATTGCCTTCATCAGACAGCAAACCCACTGGCCCCTTGCCACGCCACTGAACCCTGACACATTTCCTGTGCCAAAGCATGTGGTGAACCCCACAGTGTAGAAGGGATGAAATGTTTCTTTGAGATTTCCCCATCTTGCCCCAGAGATGAAACATGCCCATTACGCTGCGTTGAAGAACTGTGCGGGCTGACAGCTTTGCCCTTCAGGATGGGGCATGCACAGCTGGTACTCAACTGGTCACAGAAAAACATTTGTGTTACTAAATGGATAAATATGGGGGGGGGGGGGGGAGGAAAGTTGTTTAATGATCTGTGATGATTGTGCTGTTTAATTATCAGTAACCCTAACACTGCAGCAGCCCTCTCTTTTTTTTTTTCTTAAGCAGTTCAAACCTTTGTATGGTATTTCTAGAGTATTGTTGTACCTGGAAGATTGAACAGTTTTTAAAGAATCGTTGGAGATGTTGTCTTGCTTTGGCTGGGATAAGTGAATTTTCCTCCTAATAGTTGGCATAGTGCTGTGTTTCAGATTTAGGATGACAATAATGTTGACAACACGCTGATGTTTTAGTTGTTGCTGAGCAGTGCTTACACTAAGTCAAAAGGACTTTTCCGCTTCTCATATTGCCCTGCCAGCGAGCAGGCTGGGGGTGCACAAGGAGCTGGGAGGGGACAAAGCTGGGACAGCTGACCCCAACTGACCAAAGGGATATCCCATACCATATGGTGTCATGCTGATCAAAATACTGGGGGGAGTTGGCAGGGGAATGGTAGCTACTGCTCAGGGATGAGCTGGGCGTTGGTCAGAGGGTGGTGAGCAGTTGCATTGTCCATAACTTGGTTTGTATATTATTATTACTACTACTACTACTACTACTATTATCCCCCCTTCCTATTAAACTGTCTTCATTTTTTGTCCTGATTCTCTCCCCCGTCCCACTGGGGTGGAGTAAGCAAACGGCTGTGTGGTGTTTAGCTGCCTGCCAGGTTAAACCGTGACAGCTGTGTGTCCCTGTCTGTGTATTTTGTGTGTGTGTACAATTTCCTCTCATCTTTTCTAACTATATGGCTCTCTAGCACTCTTTGCAGGAGCCCAGGTATACCTCACAAATGGTAAATAATAGGACTAAAGTGAAAGAAACCATCTTGAATTTCCTTTCAAAACAGGTGTTCTAAAAGATCCAGTTGTTGCCCTGACATGAACTTGCTCTTTATGGTTGTCCACTGGAGCTGTTGTGGGAGATCCAAATGACCCGCTGTGCAGCCAGCCCTGGGGTAGGTTATCCGCTCCCCTGGAGAGCACTGGAAAGGAAAACAGGATTTTTCAATTGCTTACAGTATTCAGGGTAGCAGTGGAGGAAAGAATAGGTTATAAAGGATGAGGTGTTGCTGGTTCCAGGCTGTGCCTTTGAGAAGATGTGATGCTCTGAATCCATTTTCACTTTAAACTTGGCAATTGTACATGCAGGAATAGGCAATTATAATAATAAAGCCTGGAATTCATAAATACACTTATAACTCTGGTCAAGTGCAAATCCCTGGGATGGTAAGAAAGGGGCACAGGTAGAACAGTCTCTACAGACTGCTCTACAGTGATTGCTCTTAATCAACCCTTTATTCAGCTGCAAGATGCTGTTAACATATAAAGTAGGCCAGGCTGTCATCTGACTGTTATCGACAGCCAGTCCAGCAACTGAGCCTAGAGTTGGTTGCAGACATGTTCCTATGTCCAAGGTTACTCAAGTTAATGCAACAAGAAGAAGAAGGAGAGAACTAAAATTAAAATGTGGGCAGTTGTGCCAGAAACGTCATGATAGTGAATTCTGGAGCCTCCAGAATGACCTGTGAACATCCCTGCCAGGTCAAAGGACATTGCCCTGCATTCCTGTGGGAAATGGTGCTTTCTGTAGGACCCAAGGGGTCAGCACCACTGACTTAACTGCATGAGCTTGCTTTGTGCCAGGGCTGCACAGCAGCATGGCCAGCCCTGCCAAGTGGTTTTGCATCTGTGACCACAGCCCATCACCAGTACCGATGCTGTCCTGGACATGCCACTGACTTTCCTTTGTCCTTCCTTGCCTTGTGCATCTTCTCTTCATCCTCACAGCATAATGTCTTGCAGCAATGGAAGAGGAAGCGAGTCTTGGCTACAGGCTGACACGAGCAAGAGTAGAAATGCCGTCATGTTAGAGACGATGTGCGATTTCTTGGACTTGATCTCCTTTCCAGGTGCCTGACAACAATAGGAATAATAAAAGCGTTCACATGACACAGAACCCTCCATCCCATTTTCAGAGAGAATCGAGCCATACAAGTGCTTAAGGCCTCACTGGCAGCCAGTGAGACAGATCTCATGGAATGTTTAGGTGGAAGACCAAACACCGTGCTTAGTGGGATTTCTAGAAGGATTTCATTACTTAAGGTTCACATTGATTTAAGAGCAGATGCCTAACTACATAAGCACTACTGTAAGCCTATCAAGCATGCATTTGTATGTGTAGATACCTAATTATTTATTTTTGTATGGCACTTAGTAACCCTGAAAACAAAGCTTACTATCTGGAAGCCTGTCCAGCCATGTGAACATGGCCCTGTCTCTCAGCAGTGGTTATGAAGTCTGGCACCCCCTGGAGTGGGTGCCATATGACTTCTCAACCAGAACTGCACTTGGATGCTTTTGAAAATACTACCTTATTCAGCTAGAGCAATGTAAGGGGCGTTGGAACATCACCCTGTCAGTGGCCTCCACTCCTTTGGGTAAGGATTGTTGTCGTGTCACTGTGTTGATTACAGCGTATGGGAGAAACAAGAGGTAGCTGCTCTGTGCTCTTTCCCAGGTCTATCACTGTCAGCTTCCTTGCATATTTCTCAATTCTTGAATCTAAAAAAAAACCCCCAAACCTATTAAAAAAAGCTTGCAAAGATCAGAGATAGCATTTACTTGTTATTTAAACATCTCTTTGAAGTTAAATAATTCACACTGCCTCAGCCACCTTGCCTGATAATCAGGACAGCAATATGGAATAGTATGTGCTTCTCCTTCTCTGGAGATATTCAAGACTCGTCTGCACGCCTATCTGTGCAATATGAGCTAGGGAGCTGCTTTGGCAGGGGGGTTGGACCTGATGATCTCTCGAGGTCCCTTCCAACCCCTACAATTCTGTGATTCTGTGATCCTCCCTTTCTCTTCCACCCTCTCCATCAGTGCTGCAATCCGGTACCCAGAGCACTGTCCTGAATACAGATTTTCTTACTCCTGCTACCCTCATTTCCTTTAAGGCATTTTTTTCCCCCTTCTCATGGATTGACAGACTTATCAACACCAGCTAAGATTCATTTAATATTCCTAACGTAAGCCAAACAGTATCCTGCCTTGTCGCTCTGTATTATTTCCTCAGAAAGGATTTGGTTTAGCTGCAATTATTTGCGTTATCTGCTTAAATATTTAGCAAGCACCGTAGTTCTGTAGCCAGGCACTGCTGTAATCTGTTCTGAATTTTAAGGCTGTAAGCCAATTCCTCCGCTGCCTGGTTAGAGTCTTGTTTTGTTTTCCCTCCCGGCTACCGTGAGACGATAGCGTCCCTGGGAAGCGGGGAACACAGCAGCACCTGGGGCGGGATGCTGCACTCCCAGTGCCTGCGCCTGGGGCAGAGCTGCGGAGGGGGATCCGCACGCAGCAGGCCTGCAGAATCAATCCCCGATGCCAAACCTGCAGAGCAGGATCAGCACGGCAAAGCTTTGGCTTTTCGTTTCTCATTCACTAAAAGGCAGGCAGAAAGGAGCTCCTGAAGTGCTGCCACGCTCACTCATACGCGCACATACACTGCCACCCTTAGAGGTAACGTTAAGGGATGTGACAGCACAGTCAGCAGAGAACCATACCAAATTTCCTGGGATTATGGACTATATTTTTGTGGTCCCTGTTGCAAAAGGATCTTTGGGTTGGTTTTTTTTAGGTTTTAGTATCTTAGGAAAACATTTCTTCTTTCTCTGTCCATTTTAAAATCTCCCCTGGCACTAGGCAAAATGTTTCCTTTATTAATCCGTATGGGTGTAATCCCAGTTTGCTGATGGGTGTCCTGGCTTTTCCCAAAAATCATCACAGACTCTTATTCTGACTGTTTATCTACCTGTATTCTGACTGTGTTTATCTACTCTCCTAGGATACCACAGTCTTCCTACAGGCAAGGCTCCAGGGAGCAGCTAGCCCTGAGGCAACAGCATCCACAGGCACTTCAGAGACATCCCTTTAATCTGAGGTCGAAGGCCACTTCCAAGTGCTGGTGGACAGAGTGCAGGCGAGACTGTCAGCGGTGCCAGCTGAATGCAGAGCAGTCACATGGATATCACCTCTTGGTGATAACAGCAGAGGAAAAAAAATGCCTTTACTCATTGTAAAGTCCATGGCAAGGCATGCCCGACTCACCCACAGTTCTGAGATCGAATGGAGAAAAGGGAAGACCTGCATTTCTTTCCCCTTCTTGGTGTTTATCAAACCACCTCTAACACGCTGTACAGCTCCACGTTACGTTTCTGAAAGGTATGCTAATGCCTGCCCAGAGTAACTGGCCACCAAGCCAATGCAGGACGGTATCTGGGACATCCTGGGGTTTATGCCCTTGGTATTGGCACATCAGCATATGTGACATCAGAGGATATCCTGTCTGCAGCTTCCCAGAGTTACTGGGCAGGCTTTGTGGAAGAATACATCTTTTTACAGAACGTGTCACCAGTAAGACAGTGGTGACACGGCCACTCTTAGGAAAGAGACAGTGCTCCTACTTCAACAGCATGTTCATCTGGGTGCATGTGGTCTGACTTAAAAGTTAAAAAACACTTCTTAGAGAAATTCTCAGTGTCTAACTGATACAGGCGTGTCAGGGACACAATTAACATTCTGCTCATGTGGAAGGGAAACGTTAAAAAAAGCTCTAGCATTTCTAGTATCTTTTTATTAGTCTTTCAGCAAAAGCACACTTTAAAAATTAAAGTACTTCCCTGATGTTTTTTAGATTGTTTTTAAAGCAGCATGGGGTTTTTTCATGCCTCTGGTTAGCATATCCCAATTTGCAAACAAACTTTGGTTCATTCTGGGGGACTATGCCCAAATTTAATGGGCATCACCTGGGATGATGGAGCCTTTATCGATACATACATACATGCATATGTGTCACAGAATCACAGAATGATAGGAGTTGGAAGAGACCTTGAAAGATCATCTAGTCCAACCCCCCTGCCAGAGCAGGGTCACCTAGACTAAATCACACAGGTAGGCATCCAGGTGAATGTCTCCAGAAGAGAATCCACAGCCTCTCTGGGCAGCCTGTTCCAGTGCTCCATCACCGTCACAGTGGAAAAGTTCCTCCTTATATTCACATGGAACCTCCTATGCTCCAGCTTGCACCCATTGCCCCTTGTCCCATCGCTGGCCATCACTGAGAAGAGCCTGACTCCATCCTCCTGACTCTCACCCTTTACACATTTATAAACATTAATAAGGTCACGTACTTCATTCATGAAAGCAGCAGCCTCAGCTGTTGGGGACGGCCCTTCCTCTGCCATTAGACAAACGACTAGGGAAAGTCCCCGGTAAGTATCCTCAGAGCACTCCTTGCACATTCAGTGTTACAGAGCAGTGTTCACCTCCTTTCACAAAAGCTGCCTCTTGATCTTCAGGAGAGCGTGTGGCAGGGCACTCAGGGCAAAAGCAATCCTTATAGTTTGCAGGAAGATCCTTGTCCCTGTAAAAAGAACATCCTCATGGTATGGGGAATCTGTCCAAGGAATATAAACCCAGGCGAATCCTTGAGCTATAGACTGCTAGAGACAGGGAAGTGTTTGGAATATACTTGCCCTCTTTTCCCAAACTTTTCTAGGCATTCAGGTTTGTCCATTTTTGGAGAAGAGGGTGCTGGGCTAGGCAGATGATAGGTGTAACTGAGAGGGTTATTTGTTATTAGAAGTGGTTAATGCTGGAAAGAACCAGGCGATCAGAACATTTTTCATACATTCTTGCATCTCCATGGGCTTCAGCTAGCTGATAGGTGTCAGATCAGAATTAAACCAATGGCTGAGAAGTGTTTGTCAGCTCAAGCATTTTCTGTTCCTTTTTGAGTCCACCGAATAGCCTCCAGAAACTATTTCAGTGCTAAGAAGCAAGAATAAGCCACATCACATGTAGCCACATGTATGCTAAGGAATATGTGGGCCCCCTATGGAATGAAACAGGAGACCTCGTTACCTGGCATATGGAGACGGCTGAGGTGCTCAAAGACTTTTTTGCCTCAGTGTTCACCAACAAATGCTCTAGCCACACTGTCTGAGTTGCAGAAGGCAAAGGAAGGGACTGAGACAAAGAAGAACAACTCCTTGTAGGAGAAGGTCAGATTTAAAACCATCTAAGGAACCTGAAGGTGCACAAGTCCATGGGACCTGATGAGATACTTCCATGGGTCCTGAGGGAGACAGCGGATGAAATTGCTAACTTGTTCTCCACCATATTTGAGAAGTTGTGGTGGTCCATTGAGGTTCTTACCTCAAAAGGGGAAAATATAACCCCCATTCTTAAAAGGGATAAAAAGAAAGACCCAGGGAGCTACAGGCTGGTCAGTCTCACCTCTGTGCCTGGCAAGATCATGAAGCAGATCATTCTGGAAACTAGGCTAAGGCATGTGGAAAATAAGGAAGTGATTTGTGATGGCCAACATGGCTTCACTAAGGGTAAATCATGCCTAACAGCTTTGGTGGCCTTCTACAATGGGGTGGATAAGGGAAGAGCAACTGATGTCATCTGCCAGGACTTGTGCAAAGCATTACCCTGTCCCACATGACATCCTGGTCTCTAAATTGGAGAGACATGGATTTGACAGATGGACCACTCAGTGGATAAGGAATTGGTCAGATGGTCACAGTCAGTGAATTGCAGTCAGTGGCTCAATGCCCATGTGAAGACCAGTGACAAGTGGTGTTCCTCAAGTGTCAGTGCAGTCCCAAGCACAAATACAGGCTGGCCAGAGAATGGATTGAGAGCTGCTTTGAGGAGGACTTGGGGGTGTTGGTGGACAAGAAACTCAACATAACCCAGTAGCATGCATTTGCAGCCCAGAAAGCCAAGTGTGTCCTGGGCTACATGGAAAGAAGTGTGACCAGCAGGTCGAGGGAGGGGATTTGCCACTTTACTCTGCTCTCATGAGACCCCACCTGGAGTACTGCATCCAGCTCTGGGGTCCCCAGTACAAGAAAGAAAGGCATGGAAATGTTGGATCAGGTCTAGAGGACAACCACAGAGACGATCAGAGGTCTGGCACCTCTCCTATGAAAACAGGCTGAGAAAGTTGGGATTCTTCAGCTTGGAGAAGAGAAGGCTCCAGGGAGACCTTATTGCAGCCTTCCAGTACCTGAAGGGGCCTACATTAAAGCTGGAGTGGCACTGTTTATGAGGGCAGGGAGTGATAGGACAAGCGGAAATGGTTTTAAATCGAAAGAAGGTAGATTTAGATTAGATATAAGGTAGCATTTCTTCACTATGAGGGTGGTGAGGCCCTGGCACAGGTTGCCCTGAGAAGCTGTGGCTGCCCCTCCCTGGCAGTGTCCAAGGCCAGGCTGGATGGGGCTTTGAGCAACCTGATCTAGTGAAGAGTGTCCCTGCCCATGGCAATGGTGGTGGAACAAGATGGTCTTTGAGGTCCCTTTCAACACAAATCAGTCTGTGATTCTGTGATTCTATGCTCTATCATGGTTAAGGTGCAGCAGATGGAAATGAAAGTTGGTTAAACCATCAATTATGAGAGCGTGTTTGTCGTATAACAAAACAGAAGTGACTCACACAATATCCCCTTCCCCCTCCAGTCCCTATATGAATCACCTCACCTGTGTCCAAGGAAAGGTCGGTTCAGTTTCTCAGTTCTTGGATGAGTTTTCAATTTAAAAGTACTGCAGGATCAGGACAGAATTTTGTGTGAAGAGTTTTACAACCTGTTATTCAGTTTTAGCTTGTGACTACAGTACAATGAATTCTATTAGAAGTCTGTCTCAAATATGCTCAGTGTGATAAACATACATCTTGACTAGTTCTCACTCACTGCTGACAGATTTTCCTCTTCCCAACTCTCTTGCTCTGCCTTGTTACTTTTAATTGTCTGCCTTAGCGAGGAGGTGGAGGAAACAACTCTTTCGGTGGAGGAAGAAGTTTGGGCTCATTTTAAGAGGGCTTGGAATTAGTAAATTATTACTTGTCATGATATTAGCTGCAAACCCATCCCAATTAGGCTAAGAAGGGCATTTGCTTTTTTTGCTTCGCCTTTACATTTGGGCTGTACTGACCTCTTCCCTGCATCATTCAGAAGTTAAAGGGAGAATAAGTGCTGCTCTGGAAGACTTGAGCTTGTCAGAAGTGATGCAGTTTTGGTACCAGGAAGGCTTCTTTCATGCCATCTCCTCACTTTTCCATGACTCCCTTTCTGCTCCCAGCTCTGTCTGTTTCCATAGTATATGTTTGTTACCAGGGACTGGAAGACTACAGGACGAAAGATTTTCTTTCAAGGCACGTTTCTCCCACTCCCATTTTGTCTTGATCCCCTGTTAAATATCATAAGAGAAAAGTAGGCAGTTTGACATTTTTCTTGTGCTTTCCACACAACAGGATGGGTTCTCCTATGTGGGATTCCCGTACGTAACTTACCCTGCTAATTTATGTGGAAAATACCAACTCTCTTGCCCTAACTTGGACTTGAGTTTGAATTAGGTACCTCAGTGTAAGGGCAAACCTCATTTCAAAGTGAAGACACGCTTTTTCCCCATCTGAAGTAGTTTCTCTTCCTGCACAGATGTAATATAAGGGAACTTATTCCGTTTCATTTTCCTCTTTCCAGTCGTACGCTCAAGAAGCAGGGGGTGAATGGAAAAGAGATGTCCTGGCAAATTTGGTCACTGCCATTACCATACCTGCCAAATGAATAAGGAGGCAGTAAGCCTTTAAAATAAGGTGTTCAGATGCTATACATAGGATCAGGCTCAATATTTTCAAACAAAATCCACTTATTTCTGTCTGCATCTCATGCAAGACCGCACACATCCTGGAAAAATCAATTGAAGGGTTTCTGTGTTATGAAACAGGCACTATTTTTTTTTTTTTAATTATTGCACTTAGCTTTAGGCTATGCTTCCCTGTGACTGGCTAACCTGGATCTGTTAAAACTCCTTCCAAACTCAAAATTCAACACCATTATCAGTTTTGAATGCACTAAATTGTTATTGGAAAGGCCTGTGCTGAGCCTGACTTCAGATAGAACTAAAACAACCAGAATGCAGCTCTTCCTATTGATTATTTAGCCTGAATACAAATTAATGAGGATGTAACCCTCCATCTTTATGATTTAAAAAAAACCAAACCCAAAACAACCTAAAAAAATTGGCTATTTGGAGAGGCCAGAAAGCAAGTCGTAGCGATAGAAGTGGAAAGAGCACTTTTGCCCATTGTACTATTGGTTTGAGACTGAACAAAATCATTGACAGCTTTCCTGGGGAGGGTTTGAAGAAGCCCATCAAAATGTCTGTACACAGGCTGGCCCTGCAGCACAGGAGCAGCAGAATGCACTACCACAAGGGAGATCTGTCGAGGTATTTATACCATGCTCATTGCCATGGTAACAGAAAGCCTTATGAAATGTAGGCATTACATACAGAAGTGTTTGTGCTTTCCTCCCTCTCTCACACTCGCTCTTTCCTTCCCCCCAACGCGGGGGCTTTTATGGATGCTTTTGTAGCGAGGACGCCTGCACTGATTCCCAAAAACTTTGGGGCTCCTGGGCTAGACTGGTCCAGTGTTCCACTGGATCCTCCCAGTCCTGCAGCCATCTGCCCGTTGTGGATGCTCCTGAGCACCCCGAGTACACATGGAGGTTTCAGTGTGTGGTAACAAGTCCCTCGGTGATATCTGGAGGTGTAGCTGTAGAGAAGGATCACCAAGACTTAATTCATAGTGTGTCTCCTGCACCCCCAGGGACATGGGCCATGGCAACCACAGGGCAGGACGCACTGACCTCAGACTTTGGTGATGGGCTTTTTGCCAGATGTATTGAACAGTTATGTAGGGATGAGTACAAGAGTCACGTCCTCACTCGTATACTGTGAGGAAACACTGATGTAACACCATGCTGCTCTCTGAGCCTGAAAATGGTTTAGAGCATGGATGTGCCCACCTCCACACAGCCAAATGTGGTTTTCAAACTCTGGACCAGCACACATCATGGATTTCGCACTTCTTTGGAGAAAATATTTTCTAGTTGAGCAGCTGCATCCCAGAATCATTCAAAACAGGAACTCCTCATTCTGTGCTCATATCTGACCATGTGAGCTTTAGATAGATATTAATCCTGCCTTTGTGCCTCCATACCTCACATCGAGACACTCTTGTTCATTAATATCACTATAAAGTGGGAGCTTATCGAATGAAGCTGATGCCAATAAAGACTTCCTGACTGACTTTAAAGAGAAATTAGTCTTTTTCTGCTTCTGCCTATAAAGGAGATCCACTCTGAGACCTGGGTAATTGTTAAGCTTTGGCCCTCTTCACCCCTGTCTGTGTGATTTGCAAAGCTGGGTTTAACATGATCCTTGCAGTTAATATGCTGATACAACCTAATTTCCTAAAGAAAAAGGCTGACTGCAGGTCTTCAGAAGGAAATATTTAGAAATGCTCTGCTTCGTTTTATGGCAGCCTGTAGCACTAGCCAAGAAAAATGCAAGACCAGGTTCTGGGCATTTTGCAGCTGCTAGTGAGGGGCGCTGTGGAAGGAAAATGCGTGTTACCTCCCGCTTCCCACGGACTTCTTCTCCATGCTATAAAATATTGCTGTGATGGGTTTCCAAGAAATGCACCTCACTCTCCTTGACCAGATGGAGTGTTTATGAATGGCAGGGAGAATTCTGGAATGGAGAGCTGGAGCCAATGGAAAGGTGCATTGCAATTACAGTGCATTGTTGGTTTTTTCCAAACCCATCAGTCTGTTGGTTTAAAAACGGTGGCATTGTTAACATAGCACGCTTTTGCAGTAGCTGCACACTTAAGTAGGCATGATACAAGACCAGAAATTGCTACCTAGAGATCTGGTATTTTGTACACAGTATGATTTCTAATTGCTTTAATAATACTGCACAATGGAATAATTTCTTACTCGGTGAGAGTTGTTTCTCACTGCTTGAGATATAATAACCTCTTGGGTAGTCACGGAGCTGCAAACTATAATGATCTATATAGAGCTTTTTTGCTCAGTCTGTGCTCTTAAAATGCTCAGCATTCAGGAAAAAAATGAATCAGGAGAAACTGGTAAAAAAAGTTGCAGCAACTGAATGAGATGGCTCTTCGGAATTATATATAGAACCCTTTTTAGACGCCCACAGTCCCTATATTAAAAACAGTGATTCAGAAAATCAGCCAGCGGATTCCTGAAGCAAAGTATTGTGTGTGATTTTTGCAGCCCATGTTTAAAGAGATGCATTGTTTACAAGAATGAAATGAGCATTACAAGACACGTTTTTTTCTATAAAGCCATTTTGTGGCACAGTCTCTTTAGCTGGAGAAGAGCTCTTTTGATGTCGCTATTTTTAACATCCCGGTTTAATTTGTTCTATACATCTGTGCATTTATAAAAAAAACCCCAAACTTTTCTTCTCAAAAATGTATATGAAACAATTCACCCATAAATGTGCCTGGTAATACTGAAAAAAAAAACCCAGCCAACCGAATGAGCCTGAAAAGAGCAGCAAAGCCACCTATTCAATGCCTACAGCAAAGACCCCAGAGTTAGGAAGTGACTGTGGTTAAGCCTAACAGCAAGTGAAGTATTTGCCATCCAAATCCAGAATCACCTTTTGCTTTTTAAAAGACACATACCACAGACTGAACGGGCTGACCACAGCCCAAATTCCATGCATCACTCTTCTAGTCCTCCTTACAGGTGAGGGACCACTTGAAACATTTCAGCTTGCCAGTCAAACCACAGCAGGGAAATGTTGGACTCCCTGGAGGGACAAAGCCATTTTTTCATATCAGCTGAGTCAGGCTAAAAAGGAGGTATCTCCAAAATGCTAGCACCTATGCCCTGGGCAAAGGACCTCCCAGGGCTGGGAAAGGGTCTTCAGACCTCAGTGCCAAGGGCTCAGCTGACCTCAGGACCTGGTACAGGGGCAGTGGCTGCCCTGGCCCCATCCCCCAGCAAGATCAAGATTTAGGATGCACTCCAGAATAGGGGCTGTAACATTATTTAGAAAGCTGCAGCTTTTCTGTATTATGGTATTTTTGCCTCTTACCAAGCAGGGGGACAGGGCAGAGTAAGAAGTCTCTTACTGCAACACACAGCAAACCCTTATGGACAGGAGCCCCACCAGGGGAGACCCACAGACCCAGCCCCAAGTGCCAGGAGTTGGGCTGCAGCTGGTCCTTGTACAAGGACCTAAGGGGATTGTGTGTCCTTTCCCTTTCCTTATTCCTCATTCACAGCAGGGGGAGAGGTTGCCAATCCAGTCCAAGCAACATTGATGGTGGCTCTGCATGTTACAGGAGCACTTCAGTGGCTTGGAAGCTAAGGCAGTCCCAAATGCAAGCTATTATATTTTGAAAGCTCATGTGCCCTGAAAGGCTTTTATATTGGTGTATATTGATGAACCTTGGTCTATTTTTAAATAACATTCCTAGCATTATTGGCCCACCTGCCCAGGAGTGTCAGCCCAGACTGCAAAGCTCTGAGCAGACTGATAGCTCTGTGCCAGTGGCATCCAGTCAACCTGCACTGACTGAGAAGCCATTGTGCAAGAGCTGCCAGTCCTGATGAGGCATAGTTCCTTGCTCAAACCCTGCTCAAAAGCCACGAAAGAGAGGAACTACCTACCACGGAAACCCTCCTTCTCCACCAAACAGCATATGACTTTTTTGGATGTCCTTGAACAGCTGAGTATTTAATTTTTGTTCTAAATTATATCCTAGACTCAGTATGGAGCATCACTGATAGTGGATGTCCATATAGTATTGGCATGTCAAGTAGACTGCAAGCTGAGCAACAATTCAGAAAATGATAAGCCTAAGAACTTTTTAGGCAATTAGGGCTACCTAGTTGGCATAGATAGCCTTCCTGACTCCTCTGCTCAAACAGTGATGGAGCAACTTTCTAAAATATCAGCCAATGTTTCAACCACTGCCATGTATGATCTTTCTCTGGTCAGAATGAATGGTGGGAAGGGCTTTTCTAGATGGAAACTAAGAGTAAGTCTAGTACTTCAGAGAAACAAGACTTTGTTTTCCTTCTAGTGTTAGCAAGGGAGAGGTCTGCCAGATAGGATATGACAACAAAAAGTAAGTGTCATATAGGATGACAGCAAGGTCAAGAATAAGGTACATATCCACAATTACTTTGTTTGCTGTTTTAGACTAGAAACCAGTGCTGTGCCATCTTCTGAGTTAATGTGGAGATCGGGTTTGCTGGACACTAATATAAAGGGAGAAACTGTAGCACAAGGGCAATTCCTGGCAGAGGTCCCATAGACGTTAAGGAAAGGCAGAACTCATACAGAAGGAATTTAAAGCAGTCGGCTGTATTTTGAGTATGGCCTCTTGTGTACTATTTCTCCAGTGCTTTTCAAAATTAAGCTGGTACTCACAGAAAGGGACATCTTTCAGGCCTCCATTGCCCTCCAGAAAATTCCCTGGCCATGCATCAGCAAGGCAAAGCTCCCTGCACAGTCCCCTTGCAGAGTGTCTCAGGCCTGTGCAAGAGCAACCTGCTTTTAAAGTCAGCATTAGACCCAGTCAGTACTTGACCTGTCTGCAGAACTTGCCAGCAAATGCCACAGCAGCTTAGACAGTCTGGCTCAGTGGAAGTAATTCAGCTGAGGTCTGAGATAGTTACCTGTGTATGAACAGTCCAGGGCGGTTTCAGGAGGCACCGGGCTGTGTCCACACTGGTGACAGGAGATGGCAAGCTTTATTCTATTGCCATCATTTGGGGGACTAAATCCCTTGGAGGTGGCACCAGGAAGAAATGAAGCGTCAGCTCTCAGAGAAAACTGTATTCAAGGAGAAGGAGATTCCCCTAATAAATCTTTCATTTGCTCTCTGTGAGGTCATGTCAGCCTGTCGCAAGTCTGCAATAATTCTCCCTAAAACTCCATGTAACCCAGAGCTACACAAACAAACAGCACTTCCATGGAGTGCATGAGGTCCTAGCAAGTGACAATTGTCTTGTTCATCCTATCCAGAATACATCGGAGGCTTCCTGCATGTGTGTTGGCTTGTGGGAAGGGTTCTGTTTAAAACTGGGCTCTGACTCTGCTAGCTGACCAGTGTGGGGCATTGTGCAGGGTTGTATAAGCTGAATGAAAGACTTTATTGTAACGGGTGCTGCTTACGGCATAGAAAATTGTTGTGAGATTTTCAGGCCAAAGCCTCCTGTTAACGCTATCCCAACACTATGCTATTTGTGCAGAGATTGCACTGTGTGCCCTTCAGGAGCTGTCAGAAGACAATCCAAATGAAAGATTACTACGTTGGAGAGGAAAAAAGAAAAGAAAAGCAGTGTATGGGTTACAAAAAAAAAGTAGGGGTGTACTGGAAACCCCACCATCTTCTACTCTAGCCTTTCAACCACACAGGGTTACATCCACTGAGCACAGCATTTTGCTTTCTTCTATTATACATTCTTACCCAGCAATTTTGTATTTAATGGTAAGTGCATGAAGAATATTAATGCATACGTAAATTAGGACAAAACCTTGAAGTTGATAAAGCCCGATGTAGGCAGTTTGGAGCATTAAAGAAGAAACCAGGGGAATAAACGTAAAAGATCAAGACCTGAGTTGGACTAAAAATGGTTTAAACCAGTCTGGATTACCAAAATATCTACAGTCACGTTAGATCACATTTCAGATATTTGGAAGCAATACAAAGTTTCCTCTGTTAGTAAATTATTCCCTTAACTGTCCACTACAGGGTTTCTTTCATTTCCTCTCCCAAACATCTGGCAGTAGCTGCTGCAGAAGCCCACAGTCAGCAAGATACGCAAGCGGGGGCCTAACTTTAGTTCATGAGTCATCTCCGTGGCTCCAGTGGGACAGTTCAGGTGGTTAAAGTTAAGCACGTACTTAAGTACTTTGCTGAAATGAAATGAATCTGTGCCAGTGAGAGGTTACAGCCTCGGTGGAGAACTGGTCGGCTGCCTAACGGCATGTCCGTAACAGTTTATAAAAGGGATTCACTTAAAACATAATTAAAAGACACACCTCTGCTATGGGAGCAGTGTTTCCTAAAGAATTTTAAAAAGCAGACTGCTGTCAGTCTTTACAGTCTCTGACAGCCTTTCTCCCCCCCACCTTACTGTGGAGCTGTTGATGGAAAGCACTGCCATCAGGTTCAGCAGAGCAGGAGCGGTCGCTCACCCTCACCTCACAGGCCTCAGGGAGCCTGCAGGTCACGAAACAGAAAACCCCTGCTTCAGAAGCGGGATACCTGCTCTGTTACAAAAGCTCTGCTTTTCTGTTAATAGCAGTTCAGCTACTGACCTATAACTATGTTTCCAGGCAAAAATTTTGTTTGATGAACTTGTCATTCCCCAGTGGCCATTATCACTGGAGGCACAAAACCAGCGCCTTTTCTCTCTGCCATCCATACATCTGTGAAGCTTAAAAAAACCTTTTCTTTTTTTTTTTTAAATTCCTTCTGTAGCCATTTAATCCAGGCCAGGGTGAGCATGTTCTTTGAAGCACCAATCACCACAAGTCCTGCCATTTATCCTGCTCAGACTGTGGTCCTGTCTCTGCGGCACCCCAAGGCCTTGCTTTCCCTTCGGCTCCAGCACTGCAAACCCAACCACAGCTGGTGGGTTAGGTGGGCTTTGGGCTTCACCCTAGGCAGGTCTGAGCAGTGCTCACTCAGAATACAAGACTTATATTATCATGCCTCTACAGGACCTGCGTGATGCTTCCAAATAATCCTTTTAATAAAATCAGATAATTATTTCTAACTGAAAGAATGGTTTCAAAAGTCTTTTTAAGAGTATCTGTGCCACAAGTAATTCCTTTTCCTCCTGAATATAAAAAACTAAATTTAACTTTTGCCAAATACAGAGCAGTTTTTCCTAAGCCCTACAATCTATGTAGTATTTCTCCTTTCACATTTTCTCCCCAACCTGTCAAAATCATAAGGCTGAAAATTATAAAGCCAGCAGCTTTGCTAGAAAATGTCAGGCAGCCACACATTTTTCAGAACAACACAGTCTATTTTATGCTGGGCAGCATTGCTTAAAATTGAGTTTCAAAAGTGCTCGATTTTTCATTTCCAAGTCAAGGCTAATCGAGAAAATTCACTTCCAAAGGTAAGATATAGAGCAACCGAAAACGGGGATTTAAAAAAGAACTGCCACCTCAGCAATCATTTTGAACATTAGTATCTTTTGACATTTTAATACTGGTGGCAGTGATTCACCTAGAAGAGAGACTTAACTAGGATTTGTTTATGTCTTTCAAATACTAAGTGTCAATCATCTGTCTTTCATGTCTCTGGTTTTTCCTCCACAGGGTCTCTATAAGGTCTCAGGGTTTCTCACATCCACTGAATCATCACGTGGCATGGACTTTATTATTTACTCCCCATTCAGCATTAAGCAAACTTTGTCCATTCTTCCTTCATTAGTTTTATTCTATGCCTACTGAGCACGACCCAAAGTGGAGGCATGTTCCTGGGTGGAGGAACCAAACTAACGCCACATCACAGTGTCTCCATTTCTATCCCTCTGTAAACTCTGCACCCCTCAGAAGCTGAGATCATGCACATGAGAGGCAGATGGTAGCACAAATGGTTAATAAAATGAAGATGCCTAGTGGCATTAGTAGAAGGAAGTTACAGAAGAAAGGTTAGAGTACTCATCGTTAGGCGAAGTTAGCTCAAGGAGCCTTCTTTTTATAGAGTGCACGGAAAGGTTGCTGTGGACAGATCCTATGCATGGATGCAAGACAGCATTGTCACACATTAATGCTTCCCTGCTGCTAAGCAAATATCATGGCCTTTATTTGAATACACACGATAGAAGGAAAAATTTTTCCCTGTAAGGGTGGTGAGGCCCTGGCACAAGCTGCCCAGAGAAGCTGTGGCTGCCCCCTCCCTAGCAGTGCTCAAGACCAGGTTGGATGGGGCTTTGAGCTGCCTGGTCTGGTGGAGGGTGTCCCTGCCCATGGCATGGGGTTAGAACTAGGGGTTCCAAGGGGTCCTTTCCAACCCAAACCATTTGGTGATTCTATGATATTACCTCTTTGGCAAACAACCCGCAGAAGCTATCAACAGTTTCTTTGGGAACCTTCAAGTACTTCTCCACTGCAAAAACTTTGCCCTGCAATGCCACCTGTTCTAGCTGAAGAGCTTTTTCCAGTCCTGGGTGGCAGCTTGCCATCCTGGGCTGGGTGGGTGTCTGACTGCATTTCAAGGCAGGCAGAGGGAAGACAACACAGACTCTTGGAGAGAAGCCGCACTGAAATGGTAAATGGAAATGACCTACCGTGGCAGAGGAGCAGAGTGGTGGGGTCAAGAAGTGGAGCCATTCTCTCCCTGGGATCATTGTCTGCACCATTTATATACATACACAGTCCCTGTAGGCATGTTTCCTGCTTGTTTTGGTTAGAGGAAATAAGGTGTGATCTTCCCTGTGCCTGGGAAGATCATGGAACAGATCCTCCTAGAAGCTATGCTAAGGCACATGGAGGACAGGGAGGTAATTCAAGACAGCCAGCATGGCTTTATTAGGGGCAAGTACTGTCTGACCAATCTAGTGGCTTTCTACAATGGAGTGACTGGGACAAGGGAAGAGCTACAGATGTCATCTACCTGGATTTCTGCAAGGCCTTTGACACAGTTCCCCACAACACCCTTCTCTCTAAGTTGGAGAGATATGGATTTGATGGGTGGACTGTTCAATGAATAAGGAATTGGCTGGATGGTCACATTCAAAGAGTGGTGGTCAATGGCTTCAAATCCAGATGGAAGACGTTGACAAATGGTTCTTCCTCAGGGGTCTGTGCTGGGACTGGGGCTGTTTAGTATCTTTATTAATGATCTTGACAGTGGGATTGAGTGCACCCTCAGCAAGTTTGCTGATAACACCAAGCTGGGTAGTAAGGTTAATGTGCCAGAGGGATGGGATGCCATCCATAGGGACCAGGACAGGCTGGAGAAGTGGGCCCAGGTGAACCTCATGAGATTCAACAAAGCCAAGTGCAGGGTCCTGCACCTGGGTTGGGAAAATCCCTGCTATCCATACAGGTTAGGAGATGATGTGCTGGCAAGCAGCCCTGAGGAAAAGGATTTGGGGGTAAACAAGGATGAAAAGCTGGACATGAGTCATCAATGTTCATCTGCACCCAGAAGGCCAACCACATCCTGGGCTGCATCAAAAGAAGTGTGGCCAGCAGACTGAGAGAGGTGATTCTGCCCCTCTGCTCTGCTCTGGTGAGACCTCACCTGGAGTACTGTGTCCACCTTTGGAGCCCTCAACACAAGAAGGACATGGACCTGCTGGAGCATGTCCAGAGAAGGGCCACAAAAGGGGTGAAAGTCCTGGAGCACCTCTCCTATGATGGCAGGCTGAGAGAGTTGGACTTGTTCAGCTTGGAGAAGAAAAGGCTCCAGGGGAAGCTTATAGCGACCTTCCAGTACCTGAGAGGTGCCTATAAGAAAGCTGGGGAAGAACTGCTCACAAGGACATGTAGCAATAGGACAAGGAGTAATGTTTTTAAACTTGAAAAGGGGAGATTTAGATTGGATATTAGGAAAAAGTTCTTCGATATGAGGGTAGTAGATAACTGGAACAAGTTGCCCAGAAAGGTAGTGGAGGCCACATCCCTGGAGATATTCAAGGTCAGGCTTGATGGGGCTCTGAGTGAGTGAGATTCAGTGAAGATGTCCCTGCTTACTGCAGGGGGGTTGGACTAGATGATCTTTAGAAGTCCCTTCCAACCTAATGCGTTCTATGATTCTGTGATTCTATGAATACGAAAGGGTCAGGCAAAGGACCTATGTCAAATTACAGCTTGTACAGCTGTCCCTAGAGCAAGACTAGGCTGCCCAAAGAAGACTACAGAGGAGAGGTGATTATTCTAGTATAAGAAATTATTCTTTCTGCTCCCTTTCCCTCACCATCTCTTTCCTGTTCCCATACCTTTCCCCTGACTCTTCTGTCCTGCTTCCATTCCTTAGAGGAACTTAAAGTTCACCTAGCTTGTCACCAATCTTGTCACTGTTCCCAGAGCACCCAAGTAGAAAGTACAGCCTGACTATGAATGTTTGCATCTTGCAGCACAGTTGAAATTAGCCTTTTACATCCCAAATTTCTCCTCTTATCCCCATACTGTCCCCATTCAGGTGCTTCAGACCAAATCTATCTCTAGCATGGTCACACACGCTGCTGCTGAGAGTGTCAATGAGTTTTTCTTCTAGCCCTCATAGATCCACGATCCAACAGGCATATAGACTTCATAAAACTTCTTCTTTAAAAACATTTTTCTTTACATTATCCAAAGTGATTGTTTAAGAGGAGCCTAAATTTACTCACCTGAAATGCATACCCAACTTAGGCATCTCTTACATCTGCCACAGGCAGAACTGGAGTGATCTGATGGATTACTGGTCTCTAGAGAGCACAGTTTATCACTCCAAACACTTGAAAATGCTTCTACACGGCACAGGTTTATATCCAGGCCAATTATTTATCTAATGCAAAATTTTTCTGAGGATCACTTCCATTTAGAGAAGAGGTCAATAAAACCCCAAACCCTCTCAAAAAATCTAGTTTTCAATTGCTCTGTGCTAAAGGAATGCAAGAGTGTTTGATGCAGTAGTAATACTAATGTGCTCCATAGGTCTGTCTGGAATAGTAAAGGGATATAAACACATTATGCGATACTGTGTGGTTCTGTTTCTGGCAGAGAGGAAGTGAAATTGTGCAGTGACACTATTTAACCATTGGAGGATCAAATATTAGCAGCCTGGCTTAAGTGACGGCACTGTTTTGCATGTTTTCTTGTCCCAAGCAGAAGTAGAGGCAAGGGCATATGCATGCACTCTACTTGAGGAGAAAGAAGCTGTCAGAGTGCATGCCTGCCTCCTTTCAAAAATGTTACAGAAGGAGCACGTGTTTTTTTTCTGAAACCAGATAAATATCTTTACACCATGAGCAGTTGTGCCACCTCATTTAAATTAAATAGCAGGTGAAGCCCGAATTTAAGGAGGGAGGAGAAGGACTTGTTCCTATGCATATATTTTACACATACTTCACAGAGTCACAGAATTGTAGGGATTGGAAGGGACCTTGAGAGATCATAGGGTCCAACCCCCCTGCCAAAGCAGGTTCCCTAGGACAGATCACACAGGGAGGTGTCCAGATGGGTCTTGAATATCTCCAGAGAAGGAGACACCACCACCTCCCTGGGCAGCCTGTCCCAGGGCTCTGTCACCCTCACTGTGTAAAAGTTCTTCCGCATGTTGGTGCAGAACCTCCTGTGCTCCAACTTGAGGCCATTGCCCCTTGTCCTGTCCCCACAGACCATATAAAAGAAGCTGGCCCCGCTGTGTCCCACACTTGAGATAGTTATAAACATTGATCAGATCCCCTCTTAGCCTTCTTTTCTCCAGGCTGAACAGCTCCAGTTCATTCAGCTTTTCCTTGTAGGGGAGATGCTCCAGTCCTCTAATCATCTTCATAGCCCTTAAGTACCTTGGACACATTAAGAATAAATATAATTTGAATAGGTTGCATACTATTTTATCAAATAATGCCAGGGAAGTTTAGAAGTCTAAAAATTTTTAAAAACTCTTTAAAGGGTGTTTCTTGCCACTCACCAACAGCTCCAGAATGAGCGAGTGGAAGTCAGCAGCCAAAAACCTTTGCCAAAAGAAACAAAACATACAGGCATCAAGGTCACACACAATAGGTACCGCTTCTGGCGCTGCGGCTGTACGAAACCTGACCTGGGCACTGTTGACAAAACATCCCAACTGCTGATAGGGCTAAACTGACAAACCTTCGTTTCTCACCACCGTAGCAGAACCACCACCTCTTGGAGGGAAGGAGTGCTATCAGCGGACGGGCTATGTCGGTACTCCAGCCCAGTCCGCACAAGGGCCTTCTTCTGGCACCAAAGGATGCTTTGCTTCTTTATGCCTCCAGGAGATGTAGGTGTGCTCACACTGTCTTGCAGCTGGAAAAACCCTGTAATGGAGGCCAGGGCTTCCACACTGAACAGTGCAGTCCTATTTCTGAACGATTATCGCCTCGAGTGTTTACACAGCCCTAAATGTAGATTAATGGTCAGGATAAAAGTTGAGTAGCATGTACCTTTGACTTCAAGGGGAACAAAGTTACACTTTTCTAAGCAAGAAATAGATTTTAAGATGCTAATGGCAAAACAAAATCCAAAGAAACTTCATTACAGGTGTCAAGACTAAGCTGTAAAGAAGCAGCTGTGTGGTTGGCATCACACTGCATAGAAATATCTGCGTCAGTCCAGAACAAAGCTGAATTTGTGGCAATTTTCTTCTTCTTTCAAAAGCTTTTTGTTCTTTGTCCTTCAGAGAATGGAATGCGGTTCCTTCTTTCATCACTACCTTTCCCTCCAAGTCTGATGCAATTTTATTTATTGCTTTGTGATGAGAATGTTTTTGTGATTCTGCAAACATGGAGAAATACGCTGCTCACATTTCCTCATCCTGGAGGTCCTGGGAGAGAAATGGTGGGAGTCCTCTGGCCACATGTGCACTTCAGCAAGCCACTGAAGGTTTTCTGCGGTGTCGGCTGGCAAGATACAGGCTTTTGTAGACCACGGCTCTCTTATTTAAAAATAACTGCCTATTTAGCCCCTTTAAAATTTCAGAGCAGTATGTATCACCATTAGATGGGTGTATCACCAGGATAGGATGAACTGTGTCCTAAAAGGGCTTTGCTTCTTTTCAGTTGACTCCAAAGGGAGCCCTGTCACCTACTTCAGCGTAGCTGTCTACACTGTAGGGGTCTAAAGTTAGAAGAGGACAATCTTGTCCCAAAATGTCATTCTACTTCAGCCTCTTCAGTAACATCACTGCACAGGCACGAATGCTTAGCCTGTGCTTTCTATTTCTGCAGTTCAAGTTTAGCATCCCTGACTCTCTGCATTTGACCCAGCTGCAGACTGGCCTGCACACAGCAGTCTAAGCTCTTCAGGTCTGCCGCTGCAGCTGAAGCCCCCTGGTAATGGGAACACTTCCTTTACGGCTGCAGGTAATGCTAGCCTTGAATGAGGAGGCAATTGCACTAATAATATGACAATAAAATGGAGCAATGGCAGATGGCCATGTTACCACCCGCCAGGTAACTGATCCCACACACCTGCGTAGCCAGACTCAACGGTGGCATGGTGTAACTCAAGGTGTGGTTTGACATAACAGCAAAGCCTGTCTAACAGCTTGCTGCAGATGAAAATGCAGTCCTGCTCACACTCTGCTGTGCTCCATTCCCATTCCCACCCTTCTTCCTTCTCCTCCTCCTCTTCATTGACACTGTGGCTCCTCCAGTGTTGCTAGGAGTCAGTCAAAACTTGCCCTTCAGAAGAAGGGATTTGCTTTCTGCCGCCATTTTGGCCTGGCTCCTGTCAGTGTTGAAGGAATGCTAATGGGGAAGACACAGATGAGGTCAAAAGGATGGGAAAGGGCAGGGTCTGTCGTGGCTGAACCTCCAGAGAGAGGTTTTCTTCCAAAGCACAATGCCTTTCAGCTGAAGCATAACTCAGAGCAAGTTACCCTACCTCGGGTGGTGGGAAGTTAACATGTTCAACTATAGTAACTTTATTGCTTACCTTGAACTTCTTCTTCCCAGAGTCCTAAAACGTTAGAACATTTCCTCTGAAGGAGACCAGTGCTGCCCTTTAATGTGCTAAATGTGCTCCCACCGAGCACAGGAAACCTTCTTCTCTGAGACAGAAATAACAGGTAGAGTTCAGAACCTCCAGACTATTTCATGCTCATCAGATGCCTTTTCTACTTTAGAGCTTGCACTGACAGGAAATGCATTGGATGCCTACAAACCCTGCCCAGGCTGTTGACTCATATTCTGCCTGCCTTCAAAATGGCAATTTAGTAGGTGAGCCATGAAACAGCAGTGATCACTAGACCTTTCTTCTACCAAAATGGGTTGTGGTTTACTGAGTGCCCTTAAAACTATTTATGATTAATCCATAATCTTTTCAAGTAACTGTTGCTTTATGACCATTTTTCATTCTTGGCATTGTAACAGGAGATCCGTTTGATTACTTTGTGTAATTTGAAATGGTCGGCAGTCTGCGGTCCCTTTTCCTGTCCTGTTACTTTGGAACTAATAATGGACCAGCAGAGCAGCTGGTGAGAAAACTAAATGCCAGAGCTGGAGCTTAGTTGAATCAAACTCCTATCTCAGGGACCTCAAATAAGGGACCTTCAACAAAAAGGCAGGTATGGGAACAAACTCCATGGTGAATCAGAGAAGCTCCCATTGTCATGGTCATTTTCATGACCATCCAAAGAGTGCTGACACAAAGCCAGGGGCCAGGACCTTTGTTTTGGTAAACAAGATGGCCCAATTTCTCTCATACCTGTGCATGTGATAGAGCCAGTATGAAAGGCTTTTAACCAAATTTGCTGTGGTAGTAATTTGCCAACACTTGGTTCTCTGGCAGCCCAGAGAAAAAGAGCACGTGGCCCCGCTCTTCTTCCCATGGGGCTGCTCTGCCTGTGCTCAGAGCAGACAGTGGCAGGGAGGCCCTTGCAAGTCTCTTCTCCCTCTGGAAGGAGATGAAATGAGGTAGATCCTGCCTCTCATCCCAGGAGGTTCCCCTCGGGTCCCAGGTTGCCTGGTAGCAGCTTCTGATCAACCCCACTCCTGAGTAACATAGCTGTATCCTCCTCAGGAGCAGTTACCATCCCCAGATCCTCCAGTCTGCCCTGATTTTCCTATACCACTTATTAATGTTTATAATTACAAATTAAGTGGGCCTACTGAGTTTGTAATGAAGGCACATTTTAAAACACTGTAATCAAAGAACTTTCAATTGGATTAAGACTTTGTTGTGCTAGTGGTTTAATTACAGGAACATGTAAGTACAAATAAGCTTTTGGTTTACGCTTGTCCTTCAGATAGGCCATGGCAAAGTCTTTCTGCTCATTTGTTATTGCTGAATATTTGATGTTAACTGTGGGTTGAACCTCAGTGGCCAGGACTCCTGTGTGGCAGTGAGAGTCAGCCCCAGACATGCACAGCTTCCGGGGCAAGATGCCACCAGATGCACTCAGCCATCCTGACAAATATTGTCGATGACAAAGAATTCCTTAGGTGGAGGCATCATGTGAAATAAAAGGTTGTGCTGAAAGGTTTGCTGTTTGGCAAACAGTCCAGGCCAGCACATCCACTGAAAGATGTCCTGCTTGTCTCCAACCACCATACTCTGCCATGCCACCTTCTCCCCTCTGCCAGCAAAATCAGTTCTATATCCACATGGCAAAACAGCATCAGGAGACTGATCTAGTTGAAAGCAACTGTTTTTCTTTCTCCCCCCACCCCCTTCCTTATTTGTTTTCAGCTATATCGGTTCCTTGAGCAACTGCACAAATATTTACAATAGCATGAAGAGCCAGGGAGCCCAGGGACAGTGACAAAGCACTGAGGGTGAGCAGAAGCACTTAGTGTGGTGGCAGGGACAGCATCTCTCTGCTTAAATGTTGATCAAGTTGAATCCTAAGGAGAAAGGTGATAATGACTGTCAGCAGAAGTTTAAAGCTCAAGTCCTATAAAGACAAATTGTGGCTAGAATTCAGTAAACGTTGATTATTTCTGCACTGCAGTTCTAGAAAGGGCGATGTACTCAAACAGCATTAGAAAATGTGGTCTATCTACCAACTTCAGATGGTCCCTGCTGGCAAGCCTCCTAATTCAGAGCAAGGCATTGTACTGCAGAGCTGGTCTGAGCAATAAGCAAAACGCATCAGGACCTTAGTTTCAGTTCTGCTTTGTCTTGTTTGCAGCCCAGTCCTTTTCTAGTCACAGTCTTTGAACTTCTCCCAAGCCCACACAAGGACTGGTTGGTAGGCAGGATGTGCTGCAACTGCCAGGGAGATTAATTGAAAGAGAAGTGTAGATGAACACCATCAGCTGTGCGGGCGTGTGCACACATCAATTTAACTGCTTCAGTTTAGAAAAGATTGAGATAAATTGGTACAATCTTCTCTTTGGACAAGGTTAGAATGCATATGACTTTGTCTCGTCAGATACAAGACCAGGGAGCTTTTGAACTACACCACCACCAAGAAAGGGAAACTGCAGCTGTGACTCTGTACCAGTTATAAGATGTCGTTATAACCAAATAGGTGTAAAAATAGCAAGGAGACGCCCCTTTTTTTCTTGCAGAAATTACCTCTACGTACAGCACACTAAGTTTATGTGCAGTTGATAGCATCTTCTCTAGTGGCAAAGTAATTGCTTTATTTTACTGTGGGGTATTTTGCTTCATCTGTCTGGGACATATCTGTGGTGTTGTCCTAGACCTACTGAAGCCACTAAAAAGCTGTCAGTGATTTCAGGATGACCAGGAATTCCCACTAAATGATTAACCACAATGCAAAAAGAATTTAACAAACGCACCTCTGTAGTCATTGAATTTTGTCTGTTATGTAACTCCTGAGAGTTCATGGACATCTGCATTAGATATATTCAGTGTACAGGTAAGAGACACACACAGAAATGCGTTACTGTTCCAAACAGAAAAACGAACAGCCCTGACTGAACTGAAGCATCTGTGAACAGATCTAAATGCAATTAATCTTCATTATAAAGCCTCAACATTGAAACATGGGCTCTCTGCTCATAAGCATACTAGAAATTACTCTGGTTCCATTTTCAGATATTAATAATAGTGATACTCAGTTATATACTATAATTAGTTTGATTATATTATATACTAGTAGTACATAAACAATTTAAATTATAATCTTAAAAGTATACAATGTTTAATATATCTCAGTGCATTATGTATAATATGTAAAACAACAGTATTATTAATAACAATATCTGTTGCCTACCTTTGAAAGGGTAAATGGAATAAAAGCTGAAGGGTGAGAGTCACCTGTCCATCTGTAGGCTGTAGAATTCACGTTGCCTTCATAGAGAGGCCTTTCGCATGCCGTTAGGCAGCACAGAGATGAGTGCCATGGGAGTAATAGCCTGCAGTCTGTAGCAGCTCAAATGAGCCTACTTTGCCACTTCTCACACTCACTCCTAGGTGTCCAAAGGGACACCGCCCAGTGTTCTATTTACTGAGAAACTTTGAGCAGAGTTCAGACTTTGGTCTTGCCAAGAGGAGAGAAAACCAGAGTTTTGTCAAGTGTGACTGAAAGTAGGAAATCAGGAAGGCACCAGCTGCTCGGCCTGACCTCTCTGAGTGCTGCCACAGGCCTCTGGGAACACATGTAGGGGAAGAGCAGTGTTTGTTAAATTGATTCATTTGTGTTAGCTATGCCTTATAAAAGTCCTGGCAGCCACATTACCTAACAGGGCAGTGAGAGCGCATGTCCCCTGAGGTGCCAAACCAAAATCATCACCTTCACCCGGGAGTCCCTGAAGGGACACAGGGAAGTTTCAAACCTATAGACAGCTGCTAGAGGGGAAGTTTAAATAAACTGTGAGCTTCCTTGGCACTATATTCTCCCGCCCCTGAAACGCCTGCAGATGGTAGTGAAGTGGATTTTTCATGAGGTTAATGTCACTTGAAGGATTCATGTGAATTCTGCACGGGTTTTGCTTTCGTTTTCAATATGACTGAATTTTATGGTGTAATCACATCAACTCTTTCATTTTTAAAATGCGGTTTCAAGTCTTGTACCAAGGGATGACTTCTGTCACTGCATCTATAGTTAGTTAACAGCAAGTTTACCCTTGAGCTGCACAACAAACTGATACGTTGCTTTACAGACCCTGTTTTCCTTTTCACCATATGTAGTTCCTCAGACAATAAGCAAGCACATCGCTCTTCTACAGAGGAGTTTCAATTCCTTCTTATGTACATTACCCCAAGAATGATTAAACTTTGGGCTTATTTTGCAAAATGCAATTTCCGCTTCATCCAGCAGTTCTTGGCAGCTTATTTATAGGGTTGTGTGGTGTGAAGTCAGTGCTGGCAGCCCTGCTCGCCCATGAGGATGTCCCTGCCACGTCCCAGGGGCTGCAAGGAAGAAACGTCCTCCTTCACCTCTCTCAAAAGGATGTGGCAGGAAAGAAGGGACTCCGAACTGCCCTCTTTGGAAGAGCAAACAAAACATCAGCTGCTCCCTGAGGTCTCCCTGGGAAACGCACAGCTCGTAGGATCTCGATATTGCGGTTCCTCTCCATAAATGTTGCCTAAAAATAGAGCTGAAATGTGACTGTTCAAGATACAGCCTTGTGGTAAACAAGGAAATCGAGCACATAGCCATGCAAAGCTTTGTTTATTTTTCTTTTGTGGGGTGTAAACTGTTAAAATCCATTGATTGCAGCTTCTCATTTCAGGGCCAATTGCCATTAAGTTTAAGAAAACCTTTTGTTGCTCCACTGGCCTAACCTGCTGCAGATCTCATGGGCTACTGGCATGTTTATGAGCTTTTCTCCAGTAGGCACTTAGATTCATTTAGTTTACGATGCAAAAAAATATATTTGTAGATATATGCCAAGTAGGATAAATGTTTGTATCATGATTGCCCAAAATTGTCCATTATAACTTAATTTCCAGTTGCCTATGACCTGGGTAAAAAAATTTCCAGTTTTTTCATCAGATTAAAAGTATAAGTCTATTTTCAAGGCAAAAAAACCCTGAACCCACAATCAAACAAAAAAAACCCACAAACATCTCAGCCATTTCAAAATACTGAGACACAAGCAGTCTGGCTAATATTAACCATTCCCCTCTTTAAGTTTATGCTGCTTAAACACTTCTAAAGATAATCTAGAAATGGCAACTGTGGACATTACAAAAATATCTTTTGCCCTCTGTAAGAAAGCCCGTTCACAGACTTTAGAAGTCTTTGAGGTACATGATGGACTTGCTCCGAGCCACAAGCAACATCACAGGCTGAACCTGCCACAGAGAACTGAGTCTCTCGGGGAGGACATAGACAGAACCAGTGATGCTTTTCCAGGCTTCCATCACCATGGGCAACCCTGATTCTGACATTTCCAAATCCTTGAACATCTGAATTTGAAACCCGAAGGATCCTTTAGCTCAGCTTGCAGTGTAGGCACTACCCAGTGTGTCTGCATGCTTGCCTATAGCTGCTTGCCAGCCATACCTAAATTTTTCCTATGACATCTTGGAGAAAGGCTGCTCAGGTGGGACTGTCCGAGTGGATTCTTGAGGCCCTGGCAATGCAGGATCTAAAAGGCCTAGTGATAGACCTCTCTTCTTTCCCAGCTTCCTCTGGATGGGCACAGCTGCTTCTTTCCACAGGAGGTGGGAGGAGGGGTGAGACAGAGATGTGTGAGACAGTTGACCCCAGCTATCAAAAAAGTTGCAGCCCCTCTTTGTTTAGAGACAAACACAGGTTGAACTTGGAAGCCTTGCTTTAATGATGACCCCGTATCCGCTGTAACCTGCCTTCCCACCTATCTATTATATATTGTGAAAACAGTGCATCCCAAATAGGAAAATTCAAATGCAGCTGAGCCTTTGTTGGGATGACTCTCCATGTCTCCTGTGCACTCCTTCTTAGCCTCTACTTCTTGGGAACTGGGATACTGTATTTTGGTCTTTAATCCTGGTAGCTGTTCTCCACAGCTCACCTGTGCTCTGTCAAGCTAAGAAAGTGCCTTAACATGCAGGTAGCCAGCCAGAAGACCATGCAGAGATTCTCAAGAGAGAAGGAAGGGAAGGGAAGGGAAGGGAAGGGAAGGGAAGGGAAGGGAAGGGAAGGGAAGGGAAGGGAAGGGAAGGGAAGGGAAGGGAAGGGAAGGGGAGGGGAGGGGAGGGGAGGGAAGGGAAGGGAAGGGAAGGGAAGGGAAGGGAGGGGAGGGGAGGGGAGGGGAGGGGAGGGGAGGGAAGGGAAGGGAAGGGAAGGGAAAGGGGCTGCAGATGACATGCTCACTGACATGCAAAAGGGGAACAAAGACTATAGGAAAATGCCACAGGAAGGAAGAAATAAACACAGAGATGGTTGGAGAATCCCTGGAGAGGAGTGGAAAGGTGTGAGGCTGAGAATTCCCTGAATCCTCTGTGCAGTCTCTCTGGTCACATCATTGCCTCTCTTCCTCCTGGGCAGCAGGAAACTGGGTTATGCGCCCGCAACTTGTAGCTGCACGTGCACGTGTCCAGGGAGAGACTGCAGCAAGACCATGCTGAGAACACATGGGATGATGCAATGTGGATAAATGGAAGTGCTGCCTGGCTCAAACTGTCAGGACAGAAGACAAGGTATAAGCATGAATGTGGATAGACGTACTCCTGACCATACAGTTATATATATACATATCTACACAATGTGTATGTTTTAAATGCCTCTGTCCTAAGAGGCATGCTATAAGGGAGGAGTCAGAATAGCTATTATTGCTCATCTTTTGAAACAGGCAGATCTTTTCAACAAAGTCCCTCCCTTGGCAAGAGGGGCCAGGAGGACATGAGAAACTAAAGGGCCAGGGCAGCTGGAGTGAAGAAAGGGAAACCAAAGAGAGCAAAGAGATCCCCCCAGTGAACCCCATGTATTGGGGGCAGAAGGGCATGAGGGATGGGGCAGGAGGGAGAAAGTGAGATAAAGTTATGATGAATGGCATGGGAGGTGTAATTGTGTCATTGAAAGTCAGAGAAGAAAAGGGCAAGTGCAAAAAGAAGCCAACAAGACTGGGGGAGGGGGAGAATGTGCAGGAAGAGTTGGGCAATGAAATCTCCTTGGAAAGACGAGTGGTTTGGGGGTACAGGCTTTCTGAGCACTCTGCATGGGAAAGTTTGATTTACAGCTCTTTGACTTGCACTTAGATCCAGCAGCTGGAACTTCCTTAGCAGTACAAACCTATGTCTCCCAAGTAGTGATTATTTCTTCTGGACAATAAAGAAGCTCAGAAGGTGTTACTGTTCACGCTGGGGAATTTGGCAGTGGCAGCAGTTGTTATCGTGTGCATTTATAAAGGTCCCCATCACCAACAGTACCTGAGCACACAAAGAAGTTGACAGAGTCGAGGCAGCCAAGTGCAAACCTGCCTACGGCACGCTATGTTCATTGCTAGCTGGTTCCTACCTCACTCGAGGCAGCCTCTGCCCACACTGCTGCACGCCATGTACTGAAAAGAGAGCTTCCAGCACGCACATGCATTTCATTCGCATTCGGAACGGGAGATTATAATTTTAAGATATTTGCCAAGAATTATCAGGAGCTATGCCAGAAATTATTTGTACAGCAAAAAACATTTACAGAGTGCGGGAGGCTGCCTGGAAAAGCTGGTTTTTCGATTGCAAATACTGTGGCATCATGACAGCTTTTCACTGAGAGTCGCAGCACGTGCCTTCGCACTCTTATTATAAATCCTCGTTCAGCTGCTGAAGGAGCTCGGGCCCTTCTTAGGTTCTCTAAAAGAGCTTTTTATTTCTTGGCTCTCCCTGTGGGAGACTGGGGGCCAGCTATTCTTTCCACTTGAAGAGTAGGTACCTAGAATTCCTGACAAGTGAAGGTCTTTGTAAGCAGACAAAAGTGGGCTAAAAGCAAAGGCATTTCTTTGGAAGGAGTTGTTTCACCACATACAGAAATTGAGACTTGGTGGTTCTTATCCTAACTTGTCACCCCATTTCTAGCATACGCTGAGGACTGTTATTCTTGAAGAAAAGGCCTTTTTCAAACATGGAAAAAAAATAATCATCTTTTTATTGCTCGTAAGAAAGAAAAACTCAACAAAGCCAAATAATGAGTTTAAGTGCTCACCTAGAAATACGTAATGTATTCACTCACTTTATGTATCAGTTGATGAAAAGTAATTCCTCTAAAACTAAGTTTACAAAAATCTTTTCCCATTTTTGTGTGGAGGGTGTTCTCAGGCATAGCCTGGACATGGCTGGTAAATGTGATGGGCAGCATGATCCTAATGCAGAACCAAACACTTTGTCCACAAGGCTGTACCCAAGGAGAAGTCACACCTGCGGGCCATGACAGATCAGAGGAGTTGAAAAGAGCTCCTGAAGAGCCAGCAACGTGCCTCAGTCATCGTTGCAGAGCTAAGCTTCCCACAAAGATTTCCCAAACATTCAGCCTCCCCATAGAATAAAAAAATAGTAAGGCAGAAGAAAACAACCATTCTAAAATACAAGCACTATTAAACATTTAAATTTCCCTTTTAAATACATCTGATTCTGTTTTTGTAGCCAGAGCGTGTGTTCTCAGTGCCTAATTTTATCTCAGGAGACTTGGTCGCCTAAATCAATATTTACTGCAGTGATTCAGTGAAACCACTCAATAAGACATAGCTATAGAATCACAGCATCTTAATATTTTATTCTAAAAGAGGCAAATTCTAAGAATCGGGATGTAAGAAATGTAACTCTGAAACTGCCCACCCTGAGTTAAGTGCACTAGACAAAGTTTACTACCATAAATGAGTGCCAGCAAAGCAATACCACCACAGTATTTTTTAGCATTCCTTTAAATCACATTAGATTAACAACATCTTAGGAATCATTTACCACTTGTCATCTAGTAATATGTTTTTTTTAAGTTAGGTGAAAAAGAGGAGAAATATCATGGACGTTGTCCACATGATGTATTCCTTATGCCATCACCTCTCCATTATCTAGGGCAACCTGGGCCCAAGAGACACCATGGCCAGGAAAACCCAGTGCCAGTACTGTTGCAGACCTAAGAGTCACTCTGGCATCTCCATACCACATTCCAGTTGCTGCAAATGCTCATTAGGCGAGCTGGCTCCTCACAGATAAGATACAAAAATATGACTGTACCAGTGACGCAGTCTACTCATGTCTGAGTAATCTTCCCACAGGCTTTGGGGAGTGAGCGATCTCAGCAGTTAGACTCTTAGTTTTTTTGAGTCTTAGTCAATGTTCTTGACAAGGTAGCCTCCTTGTCAACATGCAAGAAAAGCAAACCCTTTATTTTCTAATAGTTTTCTTTATTTCGCTGCTTTTTCCAATGTTACATTTTAAATTGGCCTCTAAGTTATGCATACAGCTGCATGTATGCAGCATGTATACAGCTGTATACAGCTCTGAGTGGCAAGGTTTTGGTAGTGGGGAGGCTGCAGCGGGGGCTTCTGTGAGAAGCTGCCAGAAGCTTCCCCCAGGTCTGACAGGGCTGTTACCAGCTGGCTCCAAGATGGCCCTGCCACTGACCAAGGCCGAGCAGTGGTAGTGCCTCTGGGATAACTCAGTTAAGAAGGAAGAAACCACTAGTGGCAGCTTTTTGCCACCAGAGAAAGGAGAAGGTGTAAGGAACTTTGCAGAGACCAAGATCAGTGGAGAAGGAGGGGTAGGAGGTGCTCTAGGTGCTGGAGTAGAGATTTCCCTGCAGCTCATGGAGAAGATCATGGTGAAGCAGGCTGTCACTGTACATCCCGTGGAAGATGATGGAGAGTAGAGGTTCCACCTGCAGTCTGTGGGACCCCATGCTCAAGCAGGTGGAGGCTCTGACCACCATGGGAAGCCTGTGCTGAAGCAAGCTCCTGGCAGGACCTGTGGCTCCATAGACAGAGGAGCCCATGCTGGACCAGGTTTGCTGGCAGGACTTGTGATCCCATGGGGGACTGCACTGGAGATGTCTGTTCCTGAAGGTCTGCACACCATGGAAGGTCCCACGCTGAGGCAGTTTGTGAAGAACTGCAGCCACTGGGAAGGGCTCAGTTTGGAGAAGTTCATGGAAGACTCTCCCGTGGGACAGACTTCAGACTGGAGCAGGGGAAGAGTGTGATGAGACCTCCACCTGAGAAAGAAGAAGCAGCAGAGATGATGTGTGATGAACTGACCCCAACCCCCATTCCTTGTCCTCCTGTGCTGTTCAGGTGGGAGGAGGTGGAGAAATCAGGAGTGAAGTTGAACCCAGGAAGAAGGGAGGAGTGAGGGGGTGTTTTAAGATTTGCTTTTATTTCCCATTATCCTTCTCTGTTTTGCTTGGGTAACAGATTAATTATTTTGTTGTTGAGTCTGTTTTGCCCATGACAGTAACTGATCAAGGATCTCTCCCTGTCCTCATCTCGACTCATGAGCCTTTTGTTAGATTTTCTCTCCCCTTTCCAGCTGAGGAGGGCAGTGATAGAGCAGCTTTGGTGGGCACCTGGCCCCCAGCCAGCATCAACCCACCACAAGCTGCTTACATAACTCACATACAGCAGCCATCCTAGAAGCAAATAACGAATCCAGCGTGCAATTTTTCTTATTTTAATTATTGTTTGATTTTGATTTTCATGATCTGTTTGGTTTACATTTGTTGAGGACCACTTAAATTATTGTTTAAGCTGGAAGGCGTTCCTAACGTGGTGTAAAATATTAAACATGTTTATATTTTCATAGTATAATATGCATCTCCTTTCCAAGCCAGATTCCATCTGTTAAGATAACTTCTTAGATCTTTCAAATATACACCTACTTTCAAATTAGGATAATCAGAATTTGCTAGTCCTACCCCATCACGTAGAGGCAATGGGCAGCTTCATGTTTTAGTGTACAATTTTTAAAATAACTGAGGGAATTAATGTACTTTGATTTCCCATGGGTTTGTGTCCTTCATCTTTAGGTCCTCTCTCTCACTGACATAACCTCAGGTAGGTAGTCCTCTGGTCTATACATCATCTCCTAAAGGGACCCCATTGATTCACCCTAAAGAAACTGCCACACTCCCTGGCTGATGGCTGAGCAGTGAGCCTGGGTGTGAGCCATCACTGGCCATCATCCAGGCCAGGCATGACACCGTCTCCTCTCCTCTCCTCTCCCAGCACAATGCTGAGATGGTCGCTCCCTCCTACCCAATAATTCATGACATCTGCAGGAACAAGGTATCTTCCTGACCTCTTTGGGCCATGGGTTTCAAACACATCTGAGAGAGCTGGGAACTAGCAGAGAAGGTACCTGAGTTCCTTAGAAAACTCAAATAAAATTAAGTCAATAAAATGGAAAGGAACTTTGTCGCCCTGATCTCTTAAATCAGAAAAACACAAGACACCCCCCACCCCAGTTGTGCCACTCCTCACAAAATCAGGCAACACGTTAATGATAATCTTAATAACATATGCTTTTCTTTCTTTTGGCTTTTCCTGTATTAGTGAGGGTCAAGGAGATTTTAGAACAAATTACTTCTTTTTTGTGTGCTTGTTTGCTATTTGGTTTCTTCCCAGTATGTACATTTTGAGCTTTTATATTTTAAGTGAGGTAATTTTGTCATCTGGAAGTTCATCACATGAATGCTTTCATTAATAAAAAGGCAAAACCTGATGCATTTCCTTTCATGGTTGTTGAAGTGAATTCTCCAGGATGAAACCTTCTTGCTGGTTGCATTAGCAGTATTTACTCTTTGCATTTGTCATTGATTATAACCTTTTCTCTTGCATTATCTCATTTCTTATTAGAAATGCACACTTTTTTAAATGATAGATACTGTTCCTCATAACTGTGTTTTATTGCTGGCAAAAATACAGCAGGAGGGCAGCTGGTGGAATTCTGCTGTCCTGAAGCCACATTTGGGGTTTTTTAATCAAACCCATCGCTTTTTCTTTCATCCTTCTGCAGAAATAGATTTTTAAAGTAATAATTGTTTTTTGGCAGAGACTCGAGCACAGAATCACAGAATCACAGAATCATAGGGGTTGGAAGGGACCTCAAGAGATCATCGGGTCCAAACCCCCTGCCAAAGCAGGTTCCCTAGGACAGGTCACACAGAGAGGCGTCCAGACGAGTCTTGAATATCTCCAGAGAAGGAGACTCCACCACCGCCCTGGGCAGCCTGTGCCAGGGCTCTGTCACCCTCACTGTGTAAAAGTTCTTCTGCATGTTGGTGCGGAACTTCCTGTGCTCCAACTTGAGGCCACTGCCCCTTGTCCTGTCCCCACAGGCCACTGAAAAGAGCACAGCATGGTGAGTTCCCTTTGGTGATGCACATCTGACTGCGGCGTACCGTTCTGCCTTGTCCTCCGTGCAGAAAATGATGAAGTCCTTACGTTCCACACAGGAGAGGATTTTACTTGGCCAGATGGACAGAGCTGACCATCCTGGCCTTCAAACCATGCTCCAGTCCAGCCAAGCATGTGATCAGAAGCCAACTCCTTGCGGTCTGAAGTATACCACTCAGGTCTGCAATGCATCTGCTCGATGTAAAACGTGGCAACCCTTGTCCATCACCACTGCAGGGGAAGTACTGACCACGTCAGAATAACCCCAGGTGCTAACTCTGAGTGTCCAGGAGTGCAGTATACTTCGCTCAGTGCATGATAGCGAGCAAAGGAAAACAAATAACCACCATGCCCCAGGAAGAATTCACACAAGACACCTCTGGAGGAAGAAACACTTACTTGCCTGTGGATGACTGTTTCTCACAAAAAGGGCATTTCATCCTAATCCTGCGGTCCTGACCCTCAGGAGAGAGCTCTTGAAGATGAGCCTGGGAATTATGGGCTTCTTCATAACTCTGCACAATCCTAGAAGCCAGAGATTTAAAAGACATATATTTTGGACATTTTATAAACTCTCTTCTCCACAGTTAACCTCTCCGTGTTCCACAGGTTATAAAGTACAAGTCTCTCTTTTTCCCCCAGGAGACAGAAAGCCATCTTTTATGCATTTCCCCCTCTCCTGCAGAACAGTTCATGCTTCACAAGAAAAATCACCTCTATTTTAAAGTGATGATCTAATTGGTACATAACCAGCTAAACTCTGAGCAATCACTCTCAATTCATGTTTGTCTTATAGACTCATAGAGTCATTGAATGGCTTGGGTTGGAAAGAACCTTTAAAGACCCTCCCGTCCAACCCCCAGATCTTTGAAATCTGTTGCTTTTGTTTCAGTCCTGAAGAATGGCTTCATGTGTCTGAAAGCTCATCTGAATTCTTCAACTGTGACAGTTGGCATGTTAAAAAAAAATATTTCCTCTTCCTACGAGCCTCATAGCTGCAGCAAAATATCCTATCATCTTTATCTGATATTCCATGAGCAACATCTCCATGCATTGTTAGGGTGCTAGAAAAGCCACACTATACTTTTAAATTATTTTAAAGTTCATAATTAAGCATGCACAGTATGTAATAGTTGTGGAGTCTCCTTCTCTGGAGATATTCAAGACCCGTCTGGATGCCTCCCTGTGCGACCTGTCCTAGGGAACCTGCTTTGGCAGGGGGGTTGGACCCGATGATCTCTGGAGGTCCAACCCCTACAATTCTGTGATCAAGACATGACATACCCATGTAAGACAGGGACGGACTTAGGGCCATGTATTTTCACATTTACTCCTATGTTAACAGCTCTGTAGTCGTACCATCTCACAATACATTATGTATTTATTTAGTACTTGTAATAAAATTGACACTGATAGCTCATATTTTGATTAGCATGGGATAGAGCTTTTAATTTGCCTAAGTTAAACACATAACCCATTTTTACTGTACAAAATAATGGAATTTCATCTTGCAGCATTAGGGATAGCTATGAAATCAAAGGAAGTTCTCTGTATACATGGAAGGAATAGCAAGTCAAAGCTAATTAGTGTGGTGAGAACCTGGGAGGAGAATTTGCTTACTGTCTTTGAAATTTTCAACATCTTGGGTGAGCTGACCAAGCAATACGTACTTTGTGACAAGCTGCAAGGTTGATTATACACTTTAAAAAAATAATAAATTTTTTAAAAAATTAAATACTACTTCCATTATAATATGCAGAAGTTTCCTAAGTGAACATGTAGCCTTTACTTAGGCAGGAATAATATTTTTTTCTTGTTTACAAGACAGCTGGTTTTAAAATTTTACATAATGTGCTCAACAGTAAGTAACTTTTTGCCCTTATACACTACAGTAGGTTTTAGGGGGATAAACTTTTCCTAAGAGATACATACCAGAAGAGATAAAAATGTGCTGGCGTACTATAGTGATGTGGGAAACAATTGGATAGGTTATTGTAATATTTATTAAGCCTAAGCTTTTTTAAAGCTAAACCTTTTAGCTTGTATTTTATCAGATAAAGAAATAGGGGATTTAGCAAGAATAACAGAGCTCTCTAGCATGTCCAGCATATTGTGTTCTGCTGTACCAAACCAGAACGTGGGATGACAGAATCCAAGCAATATTAATTGAAAATAAGCAATTTATTCTTCCTGTATGGGTTTTTTTTTTTCTGTCCAGCCAATATGAGAACAAACACTATCAATCCAAAATTTACATGGGTCTTTTATGAACACATGAAAGAAAGATGAGAAAGGGAACAGCACATTTGCTGTTGTTTGTCTGCTTCTGTTGCCCTTATGCAGAGGCATAAGATGAAGACAATCTGAAGTTTGTAACTGTGCTCCAAGGTAAATTCAATACTGCTACAATAGTAATCTTGAATTTCTGAGCTACCTTTTTGGTCTTTAACTAGGAGATTATAGAGTTAGAAAACAATATTCCTTCAGAAAATTAAGAAAAAGAGTTTGAGAAAATCTTTTCCAGATGGTTTTGAATTAATCACGTAGTTATCCCAGAAAGTAAGAAGTACTGATATGACTTAAAATAGATGATAATACATTTTTGCTATTGAGGGCATCTATATGGCTTTTGAGGATGACCATTGCTCACCATTAAAAGTAAGGGGGAAAAAAGTATCAGCCACATGTAGAAATTGAAAAAAATCCCACACAAGTATAACCTTGTTGATTCTCCACATTTTTGAGACTGAGCTAGTCTGTCGTGTTGGTTCTTGGAAGCTTCATCAGCATCTAATTCAGCACCCTTAAGGCAACTCCAAGATGCCAGGCCTGAAAAATGTATATAAACCCCAGATTACAATTTTAAAAGAATTATCTGGAGAATAAATTTATGTATGGCTCCCAAGAAGTTTTGTATGGACCCAAAGCTTTCAATCCACACATGAAACAACGGTCATCTTGTAATTTCTACTCACTGATACAATGAATGAAGCCTTTCAAGGAGGGAAATGACGAATGATGCTTGACTGAAGTGGAACAGCTAGTATCTTCATGTGCAGGACAGATACTCACTTAAAAGCTCAGCTGTTTCCTGAAGAGCTGACCAAAACCTGAATCATACAAATGACCATGAACACTAAGCAAAGGGCATAAACGTAGTTGAATCAAACAGCTGTTTGCTATTAGAATGAGTGTTCTCAAGTATTACGTAGGTAATATTTGGACAGTGTATCCTATTGTTTAGGACAAGTTAAAGAAACCGTTCTCTGGAAATAATTGTTTCTGCTCAGACTCCCACTATCGCACCTCTTTTCTCACCCTATCTTTCTCTCCCATTAGCTGCCATGGCACCTCATCTATGTCTGGTAAAACAGATAAGCGGTTGTCATCAACCCCGCTACATGAGTTACTCATTGTATCTGCTCTCTAAATACTTCAGATGCTCTAAGCAGCACATTTCTCTTCCTCTGACCCAGGCAGTTTGTAATCCACTTGCAGACTGTGTGCTGACTCAGGGAAACTGAGTCACAGTGTTCCTCCTGGACCCGACCACGGGTGCTTGCTTGTCGGGGGCTCCTTGCTCAGCTGGCTTGCAGCTGCAGAACTCACTTCTGGGTAGGCACCTCCCTGGTTGAGAACCGAAATTTTCAATCACCTAATGCTGGCAGGTAGCCACTCACACCTTCTCCACAGCTATGGGAGAAAGAAAAGCAGCTCTGGAGGGCAATGGTGGCGTGGGGTGAGTTGTGCTAGGGGAGTGCCTGCCTTTGCCATGGGCAGCACAGGGACACTGGGTAGTCACGTCCAAGGTGCCCCATTTGTAGGTGGTTACAACCTGGTGAGATGTATCCAGCTGAATGGAGTATTGTTTACAATGTTAGGATCCTCATTCTCCTTTGAAATAGAGATGGGTCTATGATGGATGTAGCCCACAAAGTAGGGGCTAGATCTGTGCTAAACTGCACTTGGCTGCAGTCTTTCACTCACATGTTTTTGATACTTGTAACATTCCTTGAATTAGGGTTCAAGGAAAACTTCAAAGTCTGCTATTGCTTGGTGAAATGAATACTACTAAAGGCATTAATCATAGAATCATAGAATGGTCTGGATTGGGAGGGACCCCCAAGGATCATAGAGTTCCAACCCCCTGCCACAGGCAGGGCCACCAACCTCCAGGCCTGGATCTACACAAGGTTGCCCAGGGCCCCATACAACCTGGCCTTGAACACTTCCAGGGACGGGACATCCACCATCTCTCTGAACAGCCTGTTCCAGCACCTCACTACTCTCTCTCTGTAAAAAACTTCCCCCTAATATCCAATCTAAACCTTCCCTCCTTTAGCTTTAGTCCATTCCCCCTTGTCCTGCCATTGTCTACCCTTTTAAAAAGTTGATTCCCCTCTTGTTTGTAAGCTCCATGGACTTCAGTTGGACTCTCCACTTGAGAAGAGTAAGGAATTAGTCTTCTGTAATCATGTATAGTTACAAATTAAAAACGCTAAGAACTGTTCAAATTTAATACAATCATGCAATCACAGAACAGTGTGAGCTGAAGATCACCTAGTTCCACCCCCTTGCCATGGGCAGGGACATCCTCCACTAGCCCAGGTTGCCCAAAGCCTCATCCAGCCTGGCCTTGAACACTGCCAGGGAGGGGGAGGCTACAGCTTCTCTGGGCAGCCTGTGCCAGCACCTCACCGCCCTCACAGGGAAGAATTTCTTCCTAAAATCTAATCTACATCTACCCTCATTCCGTTTAAAGCCATTGACCCTTGTCAATGCCTTGTAAAGGGCACTGTGGTTCACCTACTAAAATTCTTGTTCAAAGAAAAGAAAAGAAACCCAGCACAAAACATGGATGATCTAAGCATTTTTTCCCTGTCATTTCAGAAAATAAGAGTAACCACTTTGTCTCTGTGAAGTTAAAATATCTTATTTTGTTCATTTTCATTTTGTATTTTCTGTTAAAGGTTTAGAAATATAGCTGCACATCTAAACATGCATTACTAGGTGTGTATGTAAAAGCACAAACACGAAGAAGGGTAAAACAACTGAAGGGACATCACAATCTGAAATTTTAATCTCATCTTTAAAAGCAGATGAACTACAGAATTCTAGTAGTTAAGATTACAAAGATTAACTTCTTGGTATCAGATTTGTCCATTTGGCGTCAATTTGTAACTGAGAGCAGTGCAAAAGACAGAAGTAATGACAAGTCAATTGGACTTTTTAAAGTGTGTTTTGCTTAATATTCAAAAAAAGGCAAAATGCAGAAATAAACTTTTGTTTAAAACATAAACTTCAGCTTTTGTCCCTCGATGTTATTTCTGTGTATTTAGATCCTGAATTGTATTTACCTTCCCAAATCAATGGGACAAAAAAACAAATGGAAAAGAATTACTGTGCTGAGAAAAAGCAGATTGCCTCTGGATGACAAAGGATCCAGTTACCTATTGTTTCAATAGACCAACTGATACGTCTAGTAAAAACAGACAAGCTTTGATGCATACAAGCCTGTTTTCAGATCTAATAAAAGATATTACCTCTCCTTACAAGTTCTGGCTTGCTCATCGCTTTGTACCATTCTGGCTACGAAGACAGTGCTGTTGCTCAAACATTATTACTACTACTAACCTCCCAGCTAAAATAACGCTACTACCACAAAGCCCTAGCATGAGTTACTCTGTATTTATCAAACATACTTTTAATGTATGTAAGCTCTCAGAAAGGCTACAGGGCTACATAAAATACAATGTGGCATAAAGTTGATCTGCTTTATGTTCTGCCGTGACCTGTCACAGTGAGATAATGGCACAGCCATATAATGGCAGTTATCAAAATTCAGTCTTTACAAATCAGCAATGTAAACTGATATTTGCTTACTACACCGTTTCATGGAAAGAGAAATAATGATTTTATTATTTACAGAAGTTTTTGACAATGAGAATTATTTTTGCAGGTAGCTGGCAATAAAATACAGAGAGACGAGAAAAACTTCTGGCAAAAAAGAAAAGAGTGGAGTGACAAACACATAACTAAAGGTTCCCAAATGCTACTACTCTGCATGCTGCGCTGTTAAATCCTGCTTTGGGCTGAAAAAAAAAAATTTAAAAAAAAAAAATTAGTCTGCAATCCCAAGCAAGAAAAAGAAAACTGGCTTTACAAAATAACAAACTTCCTTCCTGTACATATTTTTAGATTTAAGCCTTTCTGACAAACTATGTTATAAAGCTTGGATAGAACTATTGATACAAGACCTGAAACGGAGCTACGCTTTTGTTCAAACCATGTTAGCATGTTTGTTTAAAATGTTTTCTTTTACTCTTGAATAAGCTTTTCCTATTGTTTCTGATCACACCTCTGTCTCTCTTTTTCCCCCCTCCCATTTCAAAACTGCAGTAGTAACCTTTCTCCTGTAACATCACCCTCTCTTGAAACGTTTCATGGTTTCTTAATGACATTGGTTTCACAGGAGCCTGTTGTCTAGCCATCCCTCTGCCTATCAGGTCCCCTTGAGCCTCTCAGCCAATTTCAGTAAATGTTGAGTGAAGGATAAGGGCTTTCAAAGAGATGGTATTTTCTACAGATTTAGAAAGAAATGCCAGAGAAGTGCCCACCATTGGAAAGGCAAGTGCAGTTCAGTTATTATACCTCCTGCTTGCTATTAGCTGATTAAGCTCCCAACCAGTCCAGCATATTTAACATAAAACAAGCACTTAGCACGTGAGGGATGTAATTCTAGGTTGGAGGCAGATTGGAGTTGAAAGGGTGTAAGATGCTCAGCCTTAGGAAAATAAGCTGCTTCGGTTCTTCTGTGCACATAGCAGCTCTTGTGTTTAGAAACCCTATGAAAGTGTAAACTACCATTGCATAATGTGCAACAGGTAGAATTTTGTGATCAACAACCCCCTTCAAGTTTATACTGGTGCGATGACAAACACTCTGCCTGCAGAGATGCATTCAGAAAAATGGAGGACATGGCAGCAGTTCACAAGTCTGCAGAGTTTCTTGCAGCTTTCTGACGACATTCTCAGCTCGCACCATGCTTAGGAATAAGAATAACATCGACAAGTTTTAAGAACAGTTCCCTTCTTCCCTCACTCTACTCTTAAGGCTGGGAAGGAAGTCAGACTTCTTCAAGGTTCATGTGGATGAAGAGGACCATATGGTTGTCAAATCGATTTGTTGAACTCTGTCCAAATCCTATGAGACGGATGCTTTTCACATGGACACCACATGGTTTATCTGAGGACAGTTCAGCTAGGAATGAACTAGACAGGAAAAATAAAGTATTCTGAATTGCTGCTTCTCCAAAAGATGGATGAGATACACTTTTGGGCCTGTAAATAGACATATTCACAACCAGTCTCTGCGATATCTTCTGAGTATTTGGTAGACATATAATTTCTGTTTATGCTGTTCATTTAAGCCTTATTTGAACAACTGAGTAACAGAAAGAAGCCACATCATATTTTTCTTATCATAAAAAATGTTCCTTATCAGATCAGGACACTCCACAACCTCTCTGGGCAGCCTGTCCCAGTGCTCTGTCACCCTCACAGTGAAGAAGTTTTTCCTCATATTCAGATGGAACTTCCTGTGTTCCAGTATGTGCCCGTTGCCCCTTGTCCTGTCACTGGGCACCACTGAGAAAGAGTCTGGCCCCATCCTCTTGGCGCCCATGCTTTAGACATTTATATGCATTGATAAGATCTCCCCTCAGCCTTCTCCAGCCTAAATAGCCCCAGCTCACTCAGCCTTTCCTTGTATGAGCAATGCTCCAGTCCCCTCATCATCTTCGTAGCCCTTTGCTGGACTCTCCGGTAGTTCCTCGTCTTTCCTGAACTGGGGATCCCAGAACTGGACACAGCACTCCAAATGAGGCCTCACCAGGTCAGAGAGAAGGGGAGGAGAACCTCCCCCGACCTGCTGACCAGGCTCTTCTTAAATGACACCAAAATGAAATGTCCATACTTGACCATTATTTGTAACGCAGAAGAGATACAGCATCACTCCAGAACAATTTTTTTCAACTTCTTGATACATTACTGCTAGGGAATTTTGTTTCCTAATTTTGACTGTTAATTTATATGTACAGTAAGTACTGGCTGATACCTCATGGCCAGCCCCTGAGTTTATTAAACTCAGGATAGGATGGAAGGCAGATATTACAGCTGAGTTTTGGAATGCATACACAATAGCTAAATTTCTACATTTACTGCATTTGGATTCTAGCTTTGTTCCCTATAGAAAAGTCTAAATATATGGTGTCAGATATAGTAATTATATGCTAAAGACTTTAAACTCATTACAGTTATCTGTTATTGGAATAACGTTATTGTGTTTTGCTTAGCAATTTAAAGGATACAGAGGGCAAAGTTCTCACTGAGCTGCTTGGCGTTTTCCCATCAGCTACACTTACCACCTGCCACATAGGCTAGAAAATACAGATGTATCAAGGCCCTGAGGGCACTGTGGTGCCCCTGCCCAGGACCCCATTTCAGCCTAGCCAAGTAGGAAGGTGCCCAATGCCCCAATGCTGGGGCTGCTCACAGCTAGACGTGGGACAGGCCTAGGCTGCCAGGGCCTGCTTGGATGCCCTGGGGAGCCCATGGTGCTCCTGGCCCCTGGGTAAAAGCCAGTCCCTGGGGTGCCCTGATGAAACCTTTTTTCCGTTGGGAACCTCTTTGCACATCTCTGGAACTGTCATTCGTTTCTGGCAGGCCTGACCCAAACAATGGTACACAACGTGTGCTGAGTATAAAAATGTCAGACACTGTCCACCACTCGTGTGTTGTATCTGGGGCTTGTTAGTATTCCCAGGATGACAATAGCATTTAATCATCTATGTAATGTTCTAGGATATAATTATGCTTTACATTACAAATGACAATTGTGAGACATGGGAGTTCTTTTCTGAAAGGGATGACATCCTGCAATTCATTGTTGCACAAAATGACCATTTGGCACACCTTTAGTGCCAAAATACTATCCAAAATACATGCTGCACAAACCAAAGACTCGGGCCAGTGCAAAGTTCTCTTGCCCTTACTGGCGCTCAACACTCAGGCTTAAATAAGTCAATGAAAAATTATGTAAACCAAGAGCATTGCTCATGTGCCTAAGTGATTTACTGGACTGGGCCCAGAACTATTGAAAATTTTGCAAGATTGATCCTTGGTGTGATCCCTTACAGCAAAACTTAACGTCCAAGTAGTAGCTTGTTTGATTTTCAAGCAGTTTCTTTTAAGCATAGGCTACTGTGCCTTCCTTGTGTTCTGAGGGTTGGCAGATACTAAGTAATGCAGCACCTAAGGGGCTGAACCCAAAAGAAAAAATGATCTTCCATGGATCTGGGGAAAAACTCTGCTTTCTCTCTTCTGTTACTGTGCTTTTATGCCAGCCAGTTGCAAAGCTCCATAGCATTACTCTGCGTCAGCAACACCAGACATTTCATTTTTGTCTAAGGAACTGTGAGGCATCAATCAGAGTTTAAGAACTGGGGATAAATGCATCTATTAACACAGAGATTTTCTAAATTCGGAAGCATTCCCTCACCAGAATGTTTCCGTTTTTGGTTACTTTGGGTTAGTCAAGGAACAACATAATGAGCCAGTTTGCAACTGGTTTCACAAGAGCGTGTGAGATGGGAAGCCTGCAAGGAGATGCACACACCGAATTAAAAACGTTGCAAAAGCACTTCTAATCATACCAATGGTTGTGTGTGGAGAGGAATTAACCAGGAGGACTGCTGAGGAATAGGTCAGTCTGTCATAGTTCTCTGCTTGGACCCTTGTTTTAGAACAATTACTGAGTTCTGGGGGTGCCTACTGACCTCTGTGCTGTACCATGGATGCTCTTCAATCAGCAACTTCCCTTGCTCATACACCCTTCTGTTCCCATAGCTGCTGCACCAAGGCAAACTGGTAATGTCTATTTGTAAATGGGGGGGGGTGTGGGGAGGAGGGGAGGGGAAGAAGCGACAACTTTCTCCAAAGTTGCACAAAATGAGCCACGGCAATGTCCCCAGAGAACTCTGGCAGCCGGAGCGAAGAGGGATGGGAATAGATTCTGTGTCTGGGAGAAGAGGGAGAATTCCCCAGTGAGAAGACTGGTGTGCACTTTGCTTGCTCAGTAACGACAAAGTGCCATTGCCGTCCCAATATCTTCTTTTATTCGGTGCCATAAATAGCTGCCTACTTCAGCCTATCGTGACCTTTGATTAGCTCAGCTACAAGCAACTGCTGGTCTGTTAAAGCACTTCAGAATGTACTTCTGAAACTTGAAGGAGGTCAAACATTAAAATAAGAGAATAAACATGAAGCCATGATTTTTTCCCTCCCTGTGGAAGTGCAAATCTCCTCTTAGATCTCATTATGCTTCTGTAAACTGTACATAAAGTAGAATCTAAACTCAGAAACCACCACCAAAGGTCCCAGAAAGCCGAAAAAGAATGGGTTCTTATTTTGTTCCAAACCTAAGGTTGCAATTAAATTAATCAGAGCTTCTACTTTGAAGGAACTTGCTACAAGTTGTACCAGTATTGTTTCTACAAGTATTGTTAGTATATTGTTAGTATCTCTTTATGTTGACTTTTATGTGAACTGACAGTCAATTTCTTGGTGGACGATTGCCCACATTATAAAAATCCACTGATGTGTCACTGTTGGGCTCTGCCAAAAAAGCCACAGTAGTTAGAAGGAACACTGTATTTGGCCCGTCGTTAAAACAAGAGTCGTCTTAATAAAAAGAAATTAAGATCAGTGTAACACAGCAGTTTATAAGGACAAGAAGTGTCAAAAACCACGCAGTTGCCTAAGGCACCGTTGTGCCTCTGTCAGTCATCTTACGAACAGTGGAACGCTCGATGTGTTCTAGGTGCAGTAATTTTCAAACACTTTCCCAGGCGAACAAAGTGGAGAAATCGGAAACAGGAGGCAAAGCCCCAAGTTAACTGAGAAGGGACAAAAAAGGAGAAAGGCGGCCACAACAGCATGCTCAGGGGCATGAAAATCACTGAAAGGGCTGCTCTTTCTGTGATTACACATACTTCTAACCCAAACATCAATAGGCTTATGCTTACACAGATTTTTCACCAGGGTTATGGCTTGTTTTTATTGTTGGTGAAGAAAATGCAGGTAGAAAATGATTCTTTCGGTAAACAAACTCTTGCATTTGTACAGTGATGAAGCAGCTGCATCCTTTGTTTACCGAGCGGCTTAATGCTTAATGCAGAGACATCCCGTAACTTAGCAATTAGCAAAAAAAAAGAAAAAAAAAAAAAGACTCTCAACTCTGTTAAAATAGGAAATAACAGTAGATATCACCACTTGGTTTTAAGCTCCAGCTTTTTACAGAAAAAACACCCACCCACAGCTCCCACAACGAGCAACTGGTTATTTTAGTCTTCGTCACTGCACGCGGTCCAAAAGATAAACATTTTGCACAAGAGTTAAGGCTGTTAGCCCCAGCCTCTTGACCAAATTCCAACCCATGCGACCGAAATTCCTCCTGTGTTTTCAGCTGGATACTGGGGTTTTTTTTTCCACTTCCGGCTCTGAAATTCTTGAATGATGTCGTTAAAAATGAGACTTTGACCTTGGAATACAGACAAACAAAACAAAAAATTAAGCACCATTCCAGGTACTCTCTTGAGACCCAGGTTCCCCATGTCTGCCAAATTTCTGTCCTTCCACGAGGCGCGCTCCCCCCGCCTGGTTTTAAATGCAAGTTTAAAGCTATATAAAGCGCCTGCACCGACTGGGATTCTACTGACTTCACACCATGAAGGATCCGTGCACACAGAAGGCACAGGAACAACAAAAGATCCGTGTGGTATTTTAAAACGCTGGTCTCCCCAAAGCAGGTCCCTGTTCTGCGGGAGGCAGCGGTTCCGTGAGGAATGAAGTCACCCCTGCGTGCACGGATATCATCTCCAAGGCCCAGCCCAAAGCCCGCTGCCAGACGGCGGGCCCGAGGCCTAGAGGTGGGTCGGGGCCCGAGGGAAGGCCCGGCCGTAGCTCAAGCTGACCGATGCGAGAGCCGCTCACGCACCGGGCAAACCCGCCTCTGCCCGTGCTGGTTCCTGGCCCCCGGCGGTGACGGAGCACGCCGTCCCGGCTCGGGGTGCCGTGGCAGCCCGTAACCGGCAGCACCGCCCGCCCCCCTCCTCCAGCTTTGTCCGTCCGTCCGTCCGTCCGTCCTCCCGCACGGCGACACGAGGGCGGCGCGGCACCGCCCACCGCTGCTCAAAGGCCACCCGCGCCGCCGGTGCCGTCAGGCCTGAGGGGACGCGCCGGCGGAGCGGACCCCCAGGGCTGCTGCACCCTGCCCCGCCGCGGCCCAGCGCGGCGGCAGCGGAGTGCCGGGCCCAGAAGGCAGCGGCCGCGCTGACGTCATTATCCGGGCTCTCCGCGCGGTTCGCCCGGCGGGTCACAATGGAACCCGCTGGAGCCCAACCGACGTGACACGGGCGCGCGCGCGCACGCACACGCGCCCCCGCCGCCTTCCTCGCGCGCTCGCGCGCGTGCTCCTTCGCCGCACACACAGGGGTGGGGGCAGGCGGGCCGCGGCCCGGGCTCGGTCGCTGCGGCGTGAGTGACGGCCCCGGAGGGGGAGGGGAGCGCGTCACGCCGTTCGAGTGGCGGAGCCGCCGCCGCCGCTGCGCTAGGTCGGGACCTGCGGCGCGGGCCGAGCGCGGAAGGCTCTGCCGGGGCCGCCATCTTGCCCAGGGCCCCGCCAGACGGAGGTGCGCCGCCGGGAGCGCGAGGAGCCGCCGCCGCGTCTCGCCTCGCTCCCTCCTCCCTCCCCCGCCCTCCCCTCCCCCCGCACGCACGGAGCCGTCAGCACAGAGCGCTCCAGCCGCCCGGGCCGGCCCCTCCGCTGCCACCTTCCTGCCCGCCTGCCCCCCCACGCAGCGGCCGCTGCCGCCCAGCCGAGCTCCGGGCCCCGGCGAGAGGCGCGGGGTGCGTGTGCGCCCCCTCCCCCGCGTGCACCCGGTCCCCGGACGGGGCGGAGCGGAACGCGCAGGCCCCGGCCAAGCCCCAGCCGGAGCTGAAGCCCAGGGCCGCCGGGCAGGAGCTGGTGACGCAGGAAAAACGCCCCGGCGGTGCCGCCGGCGTCGGAGAGAGCGGAGCGGCCAGGGCCAGGGTTTGAAGCGCGGGCAGCGGCGGCAGCTTTGCCCTCCCTCTTCCCGTCGCAGTACTGAGGCGCCAGCCCGGGGGGGGGGGAACCGGGAAAGCGGAGCCGCCCCCTCAGCCGGCTGCACGCCCGGGATCGCGGGGCCTGGCATGAGACTCTGCCCTGCTGGCTGCCTGGGATGAGGCAGTCGCCGGCCGCGCTTCTTCGGCAGCACTCAGGAGGGCACCGGGCCGTCGCAGCAGCAGCCGCGGGACAAGGGGAAGCCGTGCGGGGGTGAGTGGGGGAGCGCTGTGCCCGGGCGGGGCCGGGGCTTGGAGGCCGAGGCCGGGACGCGGTGAGGCGAAGCGGCTGAGCTGGGGCAGCTGTTTGTGCTGTAGCCGGCCGCCGCCGTCCGGAGCGGAGGGAGGCGCTCCCCGGGGATGGGGCTCCCCGGGTCGGGGTGCGGGACGGCGGGGTGCGGCAGGGAAGAGGGGGCGAGCCGGGCCCCGCGGGGCGGGGAGCGTGGGTGGGGGGGTGGGGATAACGGGCGGCGGGTGGCGGCAGCGCCTCCTTCGCAGCCCCCGGCGTGTGGCCCTGCATCGCTGGTGTTTTGGAGGGCAAGGGAAAATGGCTGACGGCTCCTCATCCTCTCGCCGGCTGCCGGGGGGTGGAAGTGCTTCGAACCTCTCGGGGGGCTCTGCCCGCCGCCGGGCGGCCCCTCCCGCCGTCTTCCCCCGGTGCCGCCGGGCGCCCGGTGGCTCCCCGCAGCGCTGCACCCAGCTTTTCCTCCCCTGGTTCTCGCTTCCCTTCTCACTGAACGCCATTACTGAGGTGGAGTGATTGGAGCCGTGTAGGCCCGGGCGACGCCTGGAAATAAGGCCCTGCCGAGGCGCTTTTCCTACAGTCTCAATGAAAGCACCAGCTCGTTCATGCCTGCTGTAAACATTATTAACACGTAGGCCACTCCTCTAGTCTCGGCTTCCAGCAGCCCTTTTTCGATGCCCAAAAAACATTCGTGGCTTTTCCCACCTTCTTCGTGTAGTTTACCCTGCTGCTTCGCGAAGTTATGTCTTCGGGCTTGTCTGCTGCGATTTATTTTAGGCACTTGCCGGAGGTGTGCAGCACGGGTACTTGTGTGCAGTTTGGCCACGGTTATTCTCTGTTTTGTCTTAAAGAGAACGGAGGGTTTCACCAGTCGGATGGGTTGCTGGGGTTTCTTTTTGTGGGTTGGTAATCGCTCGTTTACAGTGTGCTGTCCCACTCTGTGCTGCGTCGTTTGTATACAGAGAGAACAGCCTTTTAAAATTATTTATCTTTTTCTTAAGTGTTGCCGATCTCATAGAAGCATACTAAAATGTTGAAGTGGCTTTTGAGATGTCGTATTTCATTTTCAGGTTTCTTCCTCAGAAGTCCAGTTAGGTGTTTTGAAGGTGTATAATAGCACACAACATACAACTGTACAGGGGAAAAAAAAAATCGTCCAAAAAAGAATTGTTCTAATTAAATGTTCAAAGAGGTCCCAGGCTCGCTGTAGACATATTGTGTCTGTCTTGGCTGTCTTAGTGTTGTCTGTACAGCCTGATTTATATTCCCAGTTTTGCAATTCGTATTCTTATCACTGGACGTTTGTATCAGCCCAAAGACCATCTGAAGTCACAGGCTCAGAGCTAGTACAAGGCCCACTTTTGCTGACCCAGTTGCAGAACTGGGGCCTGTATTTTTAAAAAGTTGTTGATTTTAGATATTAATATGTAAAGTATACTAGTGGCAACACTTGTTATGACAGACGGACTAGGTAATTGGTGTTTTCCCGCAGGCTTCTCAAATGCCTGACAAATGGATATTAAGATTGTTATGTTTAGGAAGGGACTGTTGATGGGTATTTGGGGGATTGACCTTTATTATGGAATTGAAATGCTGTCTCTAGTCAGAAAGATTTAGGGGTGACTGAAATACGTAGGCAGCTAACTTTTATTCTTGTTCTTTTAAGGTTTTACTTTGAGAAATTGTCAGGACTCCTCACCATAAATGTTCCTGATCGAGTAACATATTTGTTTCAGCAAAATATGTCATGCATGAGGGTGTTGGGTGGTTTGGTTTCTTTTTGTTTGCCTGCTTGTTTGTTGTTGTGGTCTTAGGGTTTCATATTTTTTGTTTGTTTAAATAATGCTTTTGATTCTTAAGAATTTAAGTAATATTTATTCTTTGAGCTAGCAAAGTACGCTAGCTAATATGAAGAATTTGGGGAAGCGTGTGAAATACATGTTTTGATTATTCTGTTGCAATACACTGGACAACAGTGATGTTAATGATAGCTTTGAGTGAAAAACATAAACATAATCATAAAGCTGCAGGAGAAGAAACTTAAGTATCAGCATTTTTTTGGGGGAGGATCTAGCTAAAAATAAATACAGGGTTGTATCACAGTAACTTGGTTTTGTTTTGGTTTTTTTTCTCTTTTTTTGATATCTTCCGTACTTTTGTATAGGTTTTCTTAATGGTATTTCTTTTGGGTAGCCTCTCTTAATCTTTCCAGGCTGCTGCTGTCTCCCAGAATTTGCCCTTGTGGTGATACTTCTGCCCATTGAATTGACAGGAAGACTACACCTGGAGGTGGATAAGGATAGTGGTAGCAAAATCATTTACTCTTTCTGTATCTGTGGACCACTGTTGCCCTTACATAAACATTTTATTTCCCACATTGTGGTGCATTTGTACTCAGACGGTGCAACTACTCTCTGCTCTAAATGGGCACTTTGAGGTTTGTGCATTTTATTCTGGAATTCTTACAGGCGAGACTCAGGATAAACAAAAATAGTGGATTAGTGTCTATACAACAAAATTAATTAGAGTTTAATAAAGTAAAGGTAGCCGTAATACCTTTGTTCCAAGGCATCTTACATTTAAAATTGAAATTTGTTTAGGAGTTTACAGTATGAATACAACTTTGGGTAAAAATAGGTAGGAATTCAGTTATTAGTTGAACACATTACTCTAAATGGCTTTAAAGTTCTGTTTCTGTCAGGTGTGTATTGAAAATATATTAAGTTCTGTGGGAAATATTTCTGTCCTTCCTGCTGCTGTTGAGAAATAAGTTTAGAACTTATTCAGGTGTTTGAATGACAGGCACTTTTGTGTTAGGCAGTACTCCTGAGTATGTGTGTGTGTATTTTTTTCAGAAATACTGTGTCATATATTCTAAGAGACCTAAAACCTCTCAGGTTTATTTTGAAAACATCTTAAGTAGGATAACATCATCTGTGAAGTAAACAAATCAAAGGTGTCCCCTACTGCTTTTCACTTAAAACATAATTTTTATTTTTCTTAAATAACAAGCTGACCCCCAAAACCTTTTCCTTGTAATCACTGACATTGTTTAATCAAACCAATAGTCATGCTTATCCAGCATTTGCAGAGACCAGTGTAAAGCAGTTGTCTGTAGATGTAAGAAACTTTACTGGATTTTCTGTTCATTTGAGGAGCGGTAGATGTGAAGCCTTCTGTGTCCTGTAGAAAATTGTTTCCTAGATGTTAGCATTAGTTTTAATCTGAACAAGTGGACATGGTTTTTCTTAGTCAGCTATCTTAAGTTTTTCTTACAACATGGATATGTCTCCTCTTGAAACTGTCCAGTTTTATTATCCGTTATCACCCTTGTTTAAAATCAGAATTCAGAATTGAAAGTTGTAGTTGAGGGTGTGTTTTAAGAACACAGCTTGATATTGTCTATCTTTTTGTTACAGTACCTCGCCTTCCGCTAAGCTAGCAATGCAGTGTGTGCGGTTGCTGTAGGCTTGTCTTATACCATCCACAATGTTTGTTGTATATAAATATGCAACTCTCCCCATCCCCCAGTAACTGGCCGTGGTTATGCATGCTGTCTCCCTGACAAAAAGGTAATGAAAAAAAGAATTTAAAATTCTGCTATACCTGCCCTGTACCATCAGTGTAGAACATTCACCACAATCTTTATTTTGCTCCATTTTTCTTACGAGGTTTTCATCCTGCAGTATCTAGTAGTGATGAGTGTCAGTTGTTTAGCAGTCATGCAAAGTAGTTGGTTAGGTTTAGGAAGAGCAGTTTGGTAAACCTTTGTATTGCAGAATGGTAGTTAAAGGAGACAATCTTTCCATTGCAGAGACAAGGGATGCAAAGGAGGTATTTCGTCAGCATATGTTTGCGTGCAGTGAGATGTGAATTTTTCTACCTGGGAAGTTTGAGCTACTTTGGATTCCTGTGTTAGAAAAATGCAGTGACTTTTTCATATATTAACTGTAAGTTTTGTTTCTTATTAATGTAGGAACGTCTTTAAGTTCTCGCACCATTACAATGAGTTAGTCTCATAATGAGTTGAGATAATTTTTAAAAACAGTTATGTTGTATTGGGTGTCTCTGTTATGCTTAAGGCTGTGTAATGACTTGGGGATATGATTAGCAGAGTTTCCCTCTGCACTTCATGAGACAACCATGTTTTGACTTGGATTGTCTTGTTTAGAGTCTTGAGTAGACACAGCTAGAAAGCTGTTCTGTCATGACTTTGCACCCTCCCATGTCAATTACTGCATTTCCAAGACAGTACAGTGTCCTCTTGAGCCCATTGTGTGCATTCAGCACTCTCTGTAGACCTGGTTTAGTAAAATCATTTAAAATATTGAGTGCTGGTAAGCTTATGTGAGATCTGTTAATGCCTTTCCTTACAGTAAAGGAGAGGAGGAAAGTAAGGTCTTAAAGTAGCTAGTTGAGATTTAGTGTAATATTTTTGCTACATTTTTTTCTTAAGGGAGCTTAACCACACTACCAGTTCCTTTTGCATTTTCTGTTGTCAATTTTACGATATTTTCCTCATTTTATAAGAAGCCATTAGTTACTCATTTTACTTGCTAGTTGAATTATGTCTGCTTGATACCAAAGCTTTTTGTTTGCCAGCTTCTGATGTGTTTTCAAATAAAAATTAAAATGCTGGGAATAAAAACCATTGTGATACATCAGTGTTCACAGGCTTGCTTTCTAAAGGAAATATTACTGATTAATGGTTTTCTTAAAGGATTAGTTAATATGAACTGTGAGAGTGATTGCTTGCTTTTGGTTAACTACTTTTTGTTAGGACACCTCCAAAAAGGGTTCATGGGATGTAGGTTTAACATTTGGTAATGTTTTGAATGTTGGTGTTTTCAACTTTTTTTGGTGAAGTTTAAATGAAGACTGCTTTAGAAGTAATGGATAGCTATCAGGAGTGTTATCATGGGTAACTTCTATTTGTAGCATCCTTGATCAGCTTATAAACCCAGTATGAACCTTGTTTTGTGATTCAGTTTTCCTTACACATGTAACTGCCAACAGAAAAAACGCGATATTCTTGCATGTAGATCTTTGCATGGGTGTCTTAGCAAATCATACTGTTTGGTTGTTAGCATTTAGCCATGAATTCACTCATAGGAGGGGAATTCCACATTGCATCATTCCTTAAAGATTTACATCTGTGAATGGAGAACTCTGACAGAAGAAATCTTTTTTCAGAATTTGGAAGTACAGGAGGGAATTTCAGGGCTAACTTTTCATTAAGCTTTCATGTGAAATACCCAAAGCTCAGGTAGTAGAAAATTGTCCCTAGAAGAGCCTTTAAGACAAGTAACACTTTTTTTTTTTTTGGTAACAGTTAAGTGGTAATGTGCAATGACATGAAAATGTATATTATAAATTCTGTAGGCTTCAATTCTTAAGCCACTCAATTGCTGCTCAACTTTTTGCTTAGCTTTGATGGGACTGGGGTGGGGGGTGGGGAAAGGTAGCATTTTGCATTAGGGTGGTCTTGGTTATAATGCTCTGAAAGAATGAAAGAAGAAAAAGCAGTTTTAGAAATACATTCAGTAAAGAAAAAAATAGTAATGATGTAGGCCAAGTAGGATTGCTCTGTTACCAGACAGGCTTTTTTGGTTGGAGGGGAGTGTCCTTCTTAGCACTGTGATGTGGGACAGTGGTGACAGGCCTGTATTTGCTATGTAGGTGGAACACAAGTTTCCCTGTCCAGAAATGAAAATCGACAGTGAGGGGAAGAGAACTCACGTTTCTTTTATAGGATGGGAATGAGCATTGTTAAAATATATTGGTGTTTCAGTAAAGCCTTACATCTTTTGGTGTTTAATATCTCTTCCATCTTAGCAATGAAGTACTTCAGTGTGTTTTGGAGTAGGTTTCAACAGTAAGTCCATGGATTTTAAAGTTAAATAGGAAAGGTGGATCTGCTTAGGTTTTTTTTAGGTGAATGGATTGGTGAAAGATCAAAACTTCCATTAACTAAAAGCTTAAACTATACTTTAAACTATATTTTATATTATACTCTTTATATTACTAATTTAGAAATAAAATGCTAATTGTTTTGGAATTTCTAATGTTTCCTTTTAATGCATTTTCCTGAATCCTTTAGCTGTGAGCATTTCCTTCCTTCCTTTTTTGTAAAGTGTGACATACATTCTTTGGAGCTTGAATGTGAAAACCAGTAACTTGTTCTGCAGTTTCAGGATCCAATTTTGCAGAGCCCTCCATATGCCTTGACCTGTCTTCCAGACAGTGCTTTATTAATCACAGCAGGACCTTAAAATTCCAGGTGCTTTTCCTTGCTGCTCATGATTATGTGTGTGTATATATAGATACACACACACATGTGCGTGCACACATATGGACATGCAATGGGACATTCTTAGGAGATGATGTACTGACTTCTTTCCCCCCCCATGTGAGGTAGTAATGTCAGATTTCTTAAGTGCTTTATAGCTCTCTTGCTGTGTCAGTTTCTTCGTGATAGTTCTGGTTATCAGACAGGAAGATAACTTCCAGATTGCCTGAAAATTCTTTCTGTTCTTATGCTTGTAGCAGTTTGGCCAGATTGCTGTGGTTGACAGTTTGTAACGTGTCTAGTGAATATGTAACTTAAAACATGGATTCTCCTTATGGCATTTGTGAAACCATTAATTCCTTTCCCCTTCCTTCCATGTTGTAGGATTGGGAAAAACAGATAATTTTTCATAAAATGTAAAACTTTGGAGTGAAATGAAAAGCCTTGTTTTCATCAGTGACAACAGATGCAGCAAGGTTAGCACAGTGGTAGTGAAACCTTGCTGTAAGCTGATGTGTCTTCAGCTGTGCAAAAACACCCTGTATGATCAATATCAGCCTCTGTTTGGCAGGTGTAAGACTGAAGTTTTTCACTTATCTGCACCATCCTAAGGTGTTTTTGACCAGATGAAGGAGAGTTTGGTAATGCATCCTGTCATTAGTTTTCATTTTTCTGGTGATGTAATGAATATTTAGAACTTCTGGATGTGGTGCCTGGAGGCAGCTGGATGAGGATAGTCAATGACCAACATGATGCTAGTTTAGTTTTCGTTGCTGGCAAGTAGTGGCCAAAATGGGAGTTTGATTTGGGGATTCAGATGCACTGTGTTGATCGATCCCTAGTTGGTTCTTCAGAAGATAGTATCTTTCCGCTGTTGAAGTTGTACTTAATGTGCTTTTTATTTACATGCTTCATATTTCCTTAGGTGCTGGTATCACATAGACAGATTGAGATATAGAAGTTATATATGTTATCTGGCCCAGCAGCAAATAACTAACAGCTGAGAGCAGAGAATCCAGATCTCTCATGCGAGGGCTGCTTCATGCTTTTAAGTATGCGCTCACACTATACTACACCTAAAATACAGTTTAGAGGGGTTTTCTGTGTTGATGTGGTCCTTCGTGGATCTGAAAATATGATATATATATATATAGTAGTAGTTGACACTTAGTATGGAGATTAACCCTTTAGTTCTACTTTTGATTATTCTAACAGCAAAATATTGCTTTAAACGTGAGTTTATCATTGTATGTCATTTAACTTCTAAGTGCCAGTTGTCCACTAGAATTCTTTAGTCCGTGTCTCTTTAACATCGTCAGCTTCTCTAGTGTATTGACAAACTTATTTTCTCAACCTCTGTGCCAGAAATGGAGGAGAGAAGTGTTAACAACCATGTTTATGGGTAAACAGTTCAATTGCATTTTTCCATTTACAGAAATTTTGAGGACATTATTTTGGGGACACCTTTCTGTAGACTGGTACAGTAGCAATAAATAACTTTGTTTTTTTTACAAGCTCTGGAAGTGTTTGTTTTCTCTTAAGATATACTTCCATGATTTTTAAGATGTTTTCTCTTAAATTAGGATAACTTTTGTTTAAATTTTTGTAGTTTGCTCCTACTTGCCTGCTTGGTCTGTTGTTGCTAGTCTGCCTTAAATCCTATGGTGAAATTTTACTGCTCTGACAAAATTAGTGTATCTGAATTTACCTTTTTTCTGTTCCTTCCTGAGTATCTTCTGATTAATTAATTCAGTTTTCTCATGCCATTTTTCCTTGAAAATGTTACTTTGAATTTGGAGTGCCCAGTTGTTTTTGTGGGTATCTTCCTTTGCACACTATCCGCCCCCCTAGTTTTGTGAAGCTTATGTTTCTGGGCAGCTAATGTTTTGTTTCACCAAAATTGGTGAGGTTAGGTGTATACACTTTCTTGCTGGGAAGAAAGTGTCTTTACCGACAATGACCTGTCACAGGGTGCGAGTATGATGAGTTGGTTTTTCCTTTGCTTCACTGAACTTGTAAGTATGAGGTTGATGTTTGAGGTACCTTAATTTTAATCAGATGCTTGCTATGTGCAAGTGAAAAGTTTGATCCCCAACCCCTTCCATTCCCCCCCCCCCCCCCCCCTCCCCCCCCCCCCCCCCCCCCGCTAAAACTTAAATTTAATTTGGATAGTAGTATTACTTTCTTTCTCCAGCTGTAGTACCTATTACTTCACCAGGACTTGAGGTTTGTAGTATTGCAGAGTGGATTCCTCAGCAGAACTAAAAGCTTGATTTTTAAAATGCTTCCATTATTCATTCTTCAGTTGAAATATCAGATGGCTCAATGAAGTTACTTAAAAATTGTGTGCAGTGAAAAATAAATGATGCAAAGAGCCCTGGAAAAAATGCACAAGTCTTCATGTATTGAAGCATTTTGCCACTTAAGGGGGATGTTTTCATTTGAGCCGTGGGTAATTTAAGAAGATTCCTCTCAAGTTTACGTAAAAGTGGAAAATGGGGAAATATGACAATTAAACTTGTCATTAAACCACGGGTAGCCCATGTCCATTCCCACCCCCACACTCCCCAACTATGAACAGTTTGGAAGATGGATTGAATTGGTTTGTCATTCAGTATTTTATCTTTGGAATTTGTTCTATAAATGCCTGTGTTCTATCTGTGTAAATGCCATACTGAATGGAATTATTGCTCTGTTGATAAACTTGATAGATGCTTTTCACTTTCAGCCTGTTTGTTTCCCAAACATTAACATTATTATTTCTTACATCACTGTAAATTAAAAGGCTTGTGTTCTTTTGTTTTATTGAAGAATTGACGCACAGAGGCTGTAAGCTTCAGAAGCACCTCCCGTTCTAACTTTTCACTGGCTTTATTTTTGATGTTCAGGTGTTACAGATGCTTCTTATGTTGGCTTAAGTTGCTGTTGTGCTGTCTACCTCTTCATCAGTTTTCCCTTTATCTTGTTACCCGGAAAAATGGGAGGAGAATTTGAAGGTTAATCTGAAAAATCTCTGATTTCTCCAGCAACATACATGAACAGGATTAACTTTCTAGGGTTCTAGATAGCTGCCTTATAACCCAGAGATTTCCTGTAGACTTCTGCAGTTCTGTTTCTTTGGGTTTTTTTGTGAAACATGATTTACCTTCTGCAACAAATAAGGTATGGACAATTTTTCTTCTTGGTGCCTCAGTTGATTACTGTCTACCCAGGGGACTTAGTTTGATGGAAATGAAATTACAGTGAAAACCAGATAACTTTGAAAATCCCAAATTATGTAGGAGAAAAATGACAAATTGAGCCTTTAACAAATTTAGAGAGCATATTCTGTCTTTCACACAGACACAAAATTCTATGTGAAAATTTCTTTTGCTAAAAAGTAGTAAGACATTGACTGTCATAGTGGATACAGCTGTTGTATGCAGTTACTTATACTCTGTCATTTCTAATTCCAGGGTTTTTGACCTGAATTTCCAGATAATACTTGAATTGTGCAGTCTTGTTTACAGTTTCATAACTCTGGCCTTTTCTTTTTCTTCGTGTCAGCAGAAGTAAAATTTTTGCCAGTTTCTGTTTTACATCATCTGCATTACCTGCTGTAGCTTTGTCACTGATTTATGTACTTGTGGTCAGGTTATTCCAAGTGTTACTGTTAAATTAATTTTCCCAACTCACTGTGATCTGTTAAGTATTCCCCTGGTTTTATTATAATTTCCAGGGCAAAGACAGTTTTTTGCCTTCACCTTCTTAGACTCCTTGCACTTAGCCTTATTTGCTCCAGCTACTTAGTATTTCTTTCAAGACTGAACTTGCGCTGTTCATGAACTGACATTCCTGGCATTTATCATGTACTAAACTGCTTTCTCTGTGTGCATTTTCTTGTGATTCTCATTATGCTTCAGAAAAAAATTTGGTCTTTATGACACTTCTGTGTTGTCAAGACTAATCTCAGCTCTGATGTATGCAAACCTTGGTTGCTATCGTGGCTAGATAATGTGCTAAGTATTATCCATATTCTGTTTTCTTTATTTCTTATCTTTCAGTGTATATTTCACAATAGATTCGCACTGAGGTTAAATGGGTTGGTTCTATCCGTGGTTATGTATCCTGCCTGTTTCTCATGCCATTGTTAGTGTTCATATGGCATGTGATGCAGCTGAGAACTAAAATGATTTTCATTCCTTTCACCCCTGGTTACCTTTCAGCCAGATCGGCTTCTTGATCTGGCTGACTATGTGGTGACGCAAGGGCTAACACTAGTGGTGAGGAGGTGGTTAGAATGACAATGAGCAAGATTGCTCTCCACAGTGGAGACTTACCTGGTTTCAGACTGGGAAGTAGTGCCTTCAGCTGAGGCTTGTCCACATGCAGAAATACAGTGAAAACTTCTGTTCTAAAGTTCACCAGGATACAATACTCTTACTGGGGAGTAAGATTGCTGAGCTTCTAACAGTGGAAGCAGAAAAGATTCCCATATATGCTGCAGTGGCAAAACTACCTAATGAGAGTTCCATCGCTTCACTTTGTGCTAGTTTAGCCCCTGTCCCTAAAAAGAACAGTTACGACATTCCTCTTGTCTCACTGGGCCTATTGGTGGGTTCAGCTGAAAACCAATATCTTTACAGTCTGTTTTGAGTACCAGAGGTGCTCTTCAGCGAGGGGCTTTATGGGATTTAGCAGTTATGTCCCTGCACTGAAGATGTTTTAGTAGTAACGTGTGTTTTGGGTTGTGTTTTTGTGTGGTGGGTTGTTTCTTTTTCTGAATGACTTTTTGGTTTTTAGACATAGTTGCAACAGAGTTTTTTAAACCCATCTGCAGTTCTTCGGATGTGGTAGCAGTTGATTTTTATCTCCTGCATGTCTCAATAAAGAGGGTTATGACGTGCTTTTTCATAGGTTTTATAGATATACGAATATTAAGTCTGTGGGGCAGTGAAGTCAGTTTCTGGTTCTCTGCAAAGTGGGTATAGCAGAAATAACTCCTGCATCCAACCCTGCTTGGTTCTTAATGTACTTTAAAGCGGCTTCCTTACTTCTTCCTGTGCTATTTACCTTTCTGTATTTCTATCAAACTGCGGTCTTTGTTCTGCTGGCAGAAGGAGCATTAAGACAGAAGACAAAACTTCTGTTCCTTTTGTCACTTCTTACTTCCCTGCGGAGAGGCCAGAAATTTTAAGGGGAGTTGTTACACAACTTCTGTGGAGCAGATCGATCGTTTTCAGTGATTTCTTGAGAATTCAGTCTGCTTAGGCATATGGCTTGTATGAGTTTAGCTGGAATGGAGCACGTTTAAAGCAGACAGTCTTAAAAAAAAATTAGCTATCAGCTTATAACACCTCTAGTAAGCTTGTGCAAGCTTGATTTTTTCAAAGCAAGTATCTTTGAACTAAAACGGTTGTAGGGCAACAGGAAATGGCAAAATGTTTACTTGCAGATAGCTAGCATGGAACTGCAAAAATGTGCAGGCTGAGTTAGGCAGTTGGTACATTGAAAATGAGTTGGAAGTTTGGCTACTTTTGTTAAGCAGCTATGAAGAAGCTTATTGAAACAGGAATTTTAATGCTGATAGAACTTTCTTCTGTATCTGAAACATTTAATAGTTATGCTTCATGATGATGGTAGTGTCTGAGTTCCTGTGCTTAGTTTGTTCCTTCTGCTTGAACATTGCAAAGAATCATAGAATCATTTAGGTTGGAAAAGACTATTGACCAATTGCAAACCTAGCACTGCCAAGTCTACCACTAAACCATGTCCTTAAGCACCACATCTGTACCAGTCTTCTGAATACCTCCAGGGATGGTGACTCAACCACTTCCCTGAGCAGCCTGTTCCAATGATTGCAAACACTTTCGGTTAAGAGATTTTTTCCTAATGTCCAATCTGAACCTCCCCTGGCACAATTTGAGGTCATTTCCTCTTGTCCTATTTCTTCTTACTTGGGATAAGAGACCAACACCCACCTGGCTACAGCCTCCTTTGAGGTAGTTGTAGAGAGCCATAAGGTCTCCCCTCAGTCTCCTGTTCTCCTAAACAACCCCAGTTCCCTCAGCTGCTCCTCATAAGTCTTGTGCTCTAGACCCTGCACCAGCTTCACTGCTGTTCTTCGGATGTGCTCCAGCACCTTAATGTCTTTCCTGTAGTGAGGGACCCAAAGCTGAACACAGTACTTGAGGTGCGGCCTCACCAGTGCTGAGTACAGAAGGACAGTCAATTCCCTAGTCCTGCTGGCCACATTGTCTGATACAAGCCAGGATGCCATTGGCCTTCTTGTCCACCTGGGCACACTGCTGGCAGAGTAAAGAAAAAAAAAAGGAAAAAGTTAAAGCTACTGCAATAATAGGAATACTGAAAGTATTTGAATTTAAAGTATTTTGAAATATCTAGGTATTTGACAAAAGTTAATTTTGTCATAATTCAAAAATGGAAAATGCTTCCAACTTAACACCTGGTTTAGATGCTGTATCATGCTTTAATTACTTGCAGTTAACCAAGCAGTAAGTTATGCTAATTTTATGCTTTGAGGGAATTTTTCTGTAATCATAGAATAGCAGACCAGTTTGGGTTGCAAGGGACCTCAAAGATCACCTAGTTCCCACCCCCCTGCCATGGGCAGGGACACCCTTCACCAGACCAGGTTGCCCAAAGCCCCATCCAGCCTGGCCTTGAACACTGCCAGGGAGGGGGCAGCCACAGCTTCTCTCAGCAGCCTGTGCCAGGGCCTCACCACTGTCATAGTAAAGAATATCTTCCTAAAATCTAATCTACATCTACCCTCTTTCCGTGTAAAGCCATTGCCCCATGTCCTATCACTGCAAACCCTGATGAACAGTCCCTTCTGTTGATAATATCACAGGATATCAGAAGTGTAGACTTCTTCTTTAGTGTAATGTAATAGTTTAGAGAAGCCCTTAAATATGCCATAGAAAAGTTCACTTTAAACTTCATTTTTCTAACGGGGTCTTTCAGTATTGCAATAGTGGCATTGGGTGCTGCACACTATGGTGATAATGTCAGGTGCTGTGTATAAGCATGATTTAACAAAGAATAATGCTCAAGTAAAATGTAGAAATAAGGTAGTAATATCCATAATTCATTGGCTGAATGGCTTTATAGTGCTGATTTTTGCAAAGCCTTAAATGTGGCATATGGTACATAATTTCATGTTTTAAGGCCACAAGTGGAATGGACCTGGAAGGTGCCATTACGCTTCCTTTCAAATACTTGAGAAAGAACGAAGGTAGCAAAAGCCATTCAGCACTCACCAGTACGAAACCCAGCAGAAACAACAGAAGCCATGATGTGTTTGTGTATCTGTGGGAAACCAAGGGTAGGGATGCCACTGAACACGAGACACGATGATTTGAACTGTTGTACGGTTCGGTGGGGTCTTCCAGGGATGGAGCATTTAACTGTTACTTCCTTTTTTTTTTGCTCTGTTCCCCAGGAAGAATTAAAGTTGAGTCTTATTAAATGGCTCTGGTACAGCAGATCAAAGGGAATGCTTTGGATTTAAACATTGTTCATTAAGCTTTTAAATTTTTGTCTGCAGTTAATGTTCTCTCTAGTTCTTAGCCAGTTGCACTAGATGATCATTATAGGTCCCCTCCAACTGGAAAACTCTCCATTCTTAAATATGCAGTCTTATTCATTGGAGGGGCAGCTACTTCATAATTTTAGCTTCATCAATCCTGCCTACAAAATTGGGCTTTAAAAAAAAAGTCTGACCTTCTGAGCCCTGCAGCAGAAGAACGCAACATCTAAGGAAGTTTCTCAAAGGTCAGCAGAGTTAGCTGAACCCAACTCCCCAAAAGAAGTGAGAGATTTTTGGAATGTTTTTTGGAATTTACAAAACATACATCCTTCTCTGTTTAACTGTAGGACCTGATTTAGAGAGAAACTAAGAATCTAATGCAACCTAAAGTAACAGTAAAAACTTCCCACATAATTTCAAGATCTACAGTTCTGGATATGTATCAGTGGTTTCACTGCTGCCCTCACAGTATCGGGTACAAGCCCCAGAACCTCCATGAAGTTAAAAGTCTGAGAATTGAATCATGAAAGAAGAAAGGATTATCCCATCCTTCCAAGAGGTGGAATTGAAGGAGCTTCTAAAGTGGTTAACAAATGGAAGTTATCAGTTTGGATGAAAAATCTGTGTAGATGCATCTTGGTTTATTTTTGGCAACCTGAATGTGACTATCACAGACGACTTCTGGCAGATCTGAACAAAATGAAAAAAAAATTTCTTTGCTGTCAAATGATGTAAAGTCCAAACACAAAATCAGGTAGGCTTTCACTACTGCAAAGTGTAGTTTTGATGACATTCATCTCACAAAAGGGAAAAAAAGTGAGACTGACAGCGTTTTACAAACACAGTTTTTGGCCTTGTTTTAATTGGCTTTACTACTTTAAAAATGAGTACTGCTTGACTCAAAACCAGAAATGTAATAGACCATCTTATGTTGGCTGAGTTGCATAAAAGGTTACATGTTAACAAAGTCAGATTTTTTTGGTTGGTTCTAACATTGCCTTGGAGAGGCTAGTATTCTTCTTGGGCTGTACAAATCCACTTCCTTGTTGAGCTCTTGCTTTTGAGAAAAATAGACTTTGGTAAAAATGGTGTTTACTGCTTTTTCTCTGTCATGATTTAGCTCCTTTTAAGAGCATTTTTCTCAAGTGCTTTTCTGGCTTTGTTTTTAATGCTGAGGGCTTGGTGGTATTCTTTCCTGCACATAGCTGGTTGTAATTTTTTTTACACCCTGCTATTGCTGATTTTTTTTTCAAACCTATTAAACCTAGGCCTTCCTCCCCATTTAGTGCCGTATTTTGCCCATATTTTATATCTGCTGTCTGCTTCAATTTCCAGTGCAAAACCTTGACAGTGTCATGGTACTTGGTTCCTCCTGTGTTGGAGCATATCATTCCTATCTCCTCTCAGTGGGAGAATTGCCATGGATGGGAATACTACTACAGTGTTCCCTGGTGTTCTGGGAACGTATACGGCATCCTGACCTTCTCGCTTGATAAGAAGACTGGTGTTACAGAATATATTACTCCTTTTCATTTAAAAGTTACATTTAAAGGTGGCTTCTGTATATGGAAATTATTTTTAATTGAAAGGGTAGCTATATATAGTTGATAGTGATATCAGCTGGTTGTCTTAGCTCTGTGTGCTATTTCAGACAGCCAAGAAGAGATGTTTTCCTGCATGACTAGCCAAAGATTTGCAAAACATACATTTTAGATGTATTGGTTCTGTTCTTGAAGCTTACAGCTCAAAAGCACTTAGCATGAAATAATACCTTACTATATTTATAACTTCGAGCTACACAACTGAAAAGGAAATACTGTGTTGTATGTAGAGAATTGTGTAGCTCTTCTCAAAAGTGGTAGTGAAAAGACAGGTCCTCTCTGCTTTTTCTGGTTTTGTCTGTTTGGCAATGATTGCTTTCTTAAAAAGGAAAATGTCAGAAATACAGTTTGTGTATAGTACTTGCCTGTTGGCTTCTTGGTTCTTTTTCTCCTTTGATAGGCCCAAAAGTTGAAGATAGTAGGAATAGTCTTGAAAGGACATCTTTATTCCCTTACTGCAAGGGAATAAGGTAAATAGTAGTTGGGAACACTGGAACAACTAGGCTGCCTTGGAAGTGGGTGGTCTCTGGAGTTCTGTGGCCAGTCCTGTAATGGAGTTGGATATTTGATTCATGATTTGACACTTCCATCTCCCCTGGGCAGCTAAATGATGTGGAGGTTATCTTTGTTGCTACCGTTTTTTCCGAGATGCAAAAGGCTGCGATTCACAATTTTATCAGTTCTGTGACCAAAATCATATGCTTCTGTTAAAAAGACAACAGTCCTGAGATTTATTCTTGCTACAGATGTGCAATTGCGGTGTTCATACACAGTTCCTTTTCTAGAATAATCATGCTTTAGATATGTTTTCCAATATATGCAAAGTTTTCTCTAGGTCTTCACCCTTCTGCCCCAGGTAAATGACCAGACACTTGGCTGCGTTAGTGCACATTTTAGTGTGCCAAGCTTATTGGATGGTCCACATTACTCTGTGACACGTTCTCATTGTTTATCAGCCCATTAGCTTGTATGTCGTGTACAGAATTTATTAGTAATTTTATAGTTTTGTTTATGTTACTGGTAATGTTGAAAAGTATGGAGTTGAGAATTGATACATGAAGGGTTCAGCTGGGAGTGGTGTCCCCGTTTATTAAAATGGTGTTGTTAATTCCAATTTCAGTTAGTGGATTTTTTTTAATAACTGTTTTGTTTATTGTGGATTTATTCAGACAAGTGTGTAAAAGTGCTGTACAGAAAGTCATGTAGTCTCTAACATCATTCATATTTACAATAAAAATATCAAATTGATGTTATTTATTAGACTGTAGGAAGTTGCATTAGTGATCATGAGTTTCACCAAATAGGTTTATGTCCAGAGGTGATAGTTTGATTTCTTCTTTCCATTCCCACTGCTCCTCCCCCTACTTCTTTCCTTTCTGTGCTGTTTTGAACTGCATCCTGTTTTTCATGATCTACTAGAAGCTGTGTCTGTAGATTTCTCTGGATTCTTGATCATCTTGTAAAACTCTTGAATGCAGCTTATCTGGATTTTCTTATTTTAAAATGTTCAGTATAAGTTGTTTTAATATATTATAAATATTGGAAACAGTTTTTTGTTCTGGCATTGGTGGATCTTTTGTGTTTAGATTCAGAGTAGAAATATGCCTTAATATCATGGCAGAAGAGGCTGAGGCGTTTAACACTTAATGACTTAGATGGTGGCTGTTGGGATGTTTTAAATGTATTAATTGGATAAATAAGGATAATCAATTAGAATAAATTTGGAGACCATGTATTTAAATTAATTGCATCAGGAAAAATATTTTGGGATACATCATTCTGCTTTGTTAATACATTGCAATATGTTTATTCAAAACTAAAATTTAAGTGTAAGAAAAATCAGGTGTCTTCTATACCTGCATTAGTATAGAAAGCTAGATGGTCTCCTGAAACAGCTTTAACAACTCATTCCACTATAAAACTGAACCTGGTGCTGTCACTGCCCTGTTCACTGAATCACTGCTAGATACTGATATAACTAACAACTTCCAGTGCCAGCACAGAAACACAGTTCATGTCTGTGTGCTCTTAGGAAGAATATGAATTGGCAAGAATTGTGGGCTGTATTGTGTGTGTCCTCATTCAGTGAAAACATGGAGAGGAGCACCGCTGTGTAAACTTAGGTGTCTGATCTGTTGCCTCTTCCAGCCTTTGTAATGCATCCCATTCTGTACATTCCCAAAGCTTTTCATTCCCCTTTTTATGGTGTGCTTCAGCAACTAGTAGGAAGCCATTGATGCTCAGGAATTTTAAATTTTCCTCTATACCCTAGTGCTTTGCTGTAAAAAATCATGTCTCGCTGAGAAAAGCCTTTGTTACCTAAGTGAAATGAAGCCTGTATTTGTTGCTACCCGTAATACTGAGAACATACTTTGATTTTTTTTTTTTCCATTGGCTTTTGAGCATCTGCTAATAATGCCCTGTGTAGCAAATAGGCAGAGCAGTCAAGTTCAATATCAAGTAACATTAAAAGTTAATTATTCCTTTCTAAAAAATGAAGTAAAGTTAAATCTTTCTTATGAAGTCTAATAGTGCAACATCTTGCAATTACTAGCATTTGGATTAATGCTTTCAGGAACAAACGAGGTTCTTGAAGTGTTCTGGACAGTGAACTTTGCAACATAGCTTGGAGAGGTGTAATTAGTAATTTAGTGACAAGGGATGAGGACAAGGCTGAGGTCCTTAATTCCTTCTTTGCCTCAGTCTTTAACAGTAAAGAAGGATATTCTGTGAGTACTCATCCTCCGGAACTGGCTGACAGGGAGGGGAAGAATAACAGAGTTCCCATGGTTCAGGAGGAAATGATTAGCGACCTACTTGGCCAGTTAGATACCCACAAGTCAATGGGGCCAGATGGGATTCACCCAAGGGTACTGAGGGAGCTGTCAGATGTGCTTGCCAAACCCCTTTCCATCATCTATCAGCAATCCTGGCAGACTGGGGAAGTTCCAGTCGACTGGAGGCTGGCAGATGTTACACCCATAGACAAGAAGGGTCGGAAGGAGGATCCAGGGAACTACAGGCCTGTCAGTCTGACCTCAGTCCCAGGGAAGATCATGGAGAGGGTCATCTTGGGAGCTATCATGCAGCACATGTACGATGGCCAGGGGATCAGGCCTAGTCAACATGGGTTTACAAAAGGTAGATCCTGTCAAACTAACCTGATCACCTGCTATGACAAGGTGACCCGCTTAATGGACGAGGGTGAGGCTGTGGATGTGATCTACCTGGACTTTGGTAAAGCCTTTGACACAGTTTCTCACAGAATTCTGACTGAGAAACTGGCTGCCGCTGGCCTGGACAGGTGGACCCTCAGCTAGGTTAAAAACTGGCTGGATGGCCGAGCCCAGAGGGTGGTGGTGAACGGAACAAAATCCAGCTGGAGGCCGGTCACGAGTGGCGTCCCCCAGGGCTCAGTCCTGGGTCCAGTCTTGTTCAACATCGTCATCAATGATCTCGACAAAGGGATTGAATGCTCCCTCACTAAGTTTGCAGATGACACTAAACTAGGAGGAAATGTTGATCTGCCTGAGAGTAGGGAGGCTCTTCAGAGGGATCTGAACAGACTGGACCGATGGGCTGAGTCCAATGGGATGAAGTTTAACAAGGCCAAGTGTAGAATGCTGCACATGGGACATAATAACCCCATGCAGCGCTACAGGCTTGGGGGAGACTGGCTGGAGAGCTGTCAGGCAGAGAAGGACCTGGGGGTGTTGGTTGACTGCAGACTGAATATGAGTCAGCAGTGTGCTCAGGCGGCCAAGAAGGCCAATGGCATCTTGGCTTGTATCAAAAACAGTGTGGCCAGTAGGTCTAGGGAGGTGATTGTGCCCCTGTACTCGGCACTGGTGAGGCCACACCTCGAGTACTGTGTCCAGTTCTGGGCCCCTCACCATAAGAAGGACATGGAGGTCCTGGAGCGAGTCCAGAGAAGGGCAACCAGGCTGGTGAAGGGGCTGGAGGGCAGATCCTCTGAGGAGCAGCTGAGGGAGCTGGGGCTGTTTAGCTTAGAGAAGAGGAGGCTGAGGGGAGACCTTATCACCACCTACAACTCCCTGAAGGGAGGTTATAGAGAGGTAGGTGATGGTCTCTTCAGCCAGGTGACAGGTGATAGGACAAGGGGGAATGGCATGAAGCTGCACCAGGGCAGGTTTAGATTGGATGTTAGGAAAAAATTTTTTACTGAAAGAATTGTCAGGGCCTGGCACAGGCTGCCCAGGAAGGGGGTCGAGTCACCTTCCCTGGATGTGTTCAAAAAAAGGGTAGATGAAGTATTTAAGGATATGGTTTAGTTTAGTATGTGAATGGTTGGACTTGATGATCATAAAGGTCTTTTCCAATCTTATTATTCTGTGATTCTGTGAATTATTACATCCATTTTAGAATCGGTGGTGGAAATACAGATTTGATAATCAGAAATGAGGAACCAACATCATTTAATCAGTCTTTGCTGCAAATATTAGGCATGCTGTTTCCTTGAAGTAGTGATAAGTAGACATGATATAATAGTAATTACTCCATAGATGATAGAGTATCAACTGTGAATGTGTGCATTCCTTTTAATCTAGAAAATTATGTAAATGTAAACACTAAACTATGATTTGTCTTTGCTTGTAGTGCTCTACTGTTTCCTGTAAAGGACTTGAGGAGGTTGCAGTTGGACCTACAGTATCAACCTAATCCTAATTGGCTCTGTTGCCAAAAACACATCTTTTGGGTTGCAGAAGGGCAGCCTCCTCCATAAATAATCTGTAGCATAATTGGAAAAAGTATAAAAGTATAACACAGTGTTGCTTAGCAGTATGAGATTATGTCTGAGTCTGTCTGAAAAAAATGTATATACTAAAATTCTGGGATCTGGTTCTATTTGTTTTTTAATTTTGGTTTTGAGGCTCTTTTAGTACAAGGGGAAAGGAAGTCTTGCCCATGTCTTTGCATGTTCATTGCAAGAGCAAGAAAAGGGCTGCATAGTAAGTGAAAGTCATAGTTCAGAATACTTAAGCAGTTTTAAAAATGGATTCGTTTTCCAGATAGAAGGGACTTGGTAAGTTTTCTTCTCTTAGGTAATAATTCATGTATATACTGGTGCTCTTCTGTATCCACTTGACTTTACTCCATTCTTGGAAAGTCTGGTTTGTTTTACTGTTGTGAACAACATCCCCATCTCCAGCATGAAACCCCACACTAGCTACTTAACAGCACCTTCAATGTAGTTTCCTAATCACTTGGAAATGTTTAAAACAAGAATTTAAATAATAAATTGGAGGTGCTATAAATTGTATGTCCCACCACCTTCTGTCATTCAGATAGATTGATATCATCGACCGTGCAGCTTCACACCAGTGGAACTAGCATCACTCCCACTGAGAGCTGCCGAGAGCGGAGGAATGGCTGTAGGGGCGAGAGGCCGGGTCTTGCTCAGCGCTCTGTCCGTGACAGCAGCCTGAAGCTTGTGCCTGCAGGGCAGCATGGCTGCATGGCTGCACCTCGGGGCAGGGAGCACACCTCATTGTCTTCTCCTTGGCTTGTTCTGTGTGCAAAGTGTTGACCACTTGCTTTCTTGGTGCTGTGTCTTTGGCGTTCTCCTCTATTTACTGTCACATGAGCAGAATGGGAACTGAAGTTGGCTTTTCTTGGTCTGGTTTGGTAGCCAGGACTAAGCCTATGACCTGACCTCTTGTTACATTATTGGGGAAAACACATCATGTACCTTAAGTAACCAGTGGCATGCTACTTAACCCTTAAATGCATCAAGAATTGCTGGCAAGTGAAATGTCCTTCTCTAAAAGACACTTGCTGCTGTCCAGCTCCCTTTCAGAGCCTGGCCTTCATCAGTTATTGCCTTGAAGATGGGCAATCTTTTGACTGGTGTAAAGAATTTCTGTGGGTTTTTTGGGGGAAGTTATTCCACGTGGAAACAATAAGTTAATATGTTTTGAGTATGTCTGTGTTCTCAGCCTTAGCTTGAATACAGTTCACTTTGGTTTAGGATTTCTTGGGCTCCAACCTTGGCATTTCAGCGAGAATTTTGTATTAAGACTGAAAAACTTTTGATTGGGGGGGGGTGGTGGTGGTGTGTGTGTCAGCTTCAGCCAGAGGAGCCTGAGGATTGAGGCTTTAGTTCTAAATACCTGGAAAGGAAATCTGAGAACCATAAGCTTAGGCTACGTGTTACACCTGAAACAGTTAAATGCAGTCAGATTCTGATCTTCATCAGTGTCTCAGGGACAGTTACATGAGGAAACCAGTATCATTGTCCATGTTTTCTGTTTAGAATTCTTTTCAAAAAATTAAATAATCTCATGTGGGTTTGTTGTAACAACTATATTTTTAAAAAGTGCTCTCTGTATCACTAAGCCTTCCATGTCTAGCTGTTTGAGTTTGTTTTGGTGGGGTTTTTTTAATAGTGATGAGAGAAATACTGAGTTTTCTATCCCTGTTCTTGAATTATGCCATATGTTATGAGTATTTTAGTTCTCTTAAGACAGGGTATAAATACAGAATTTTCCTTTCTTGGAGGAGGAAGGATTGGCATTAAGGCATTAATTGCTCGTTTGGCATTGGCATTAAGTCTTCAGTCTTTGTCCTCAGAACTTTAATTTTTCAACTAAACATCTGCATAAGTTCCCTGGTTCTCTAAAATATGGAAAACAATAGGATCACTGTCACACCTGTACGTGTATAATACAGATGATATTCATGTACGTTGCCCAGGGAGGAGGATGCGTCATTGCTTAAAACTACCATTGTTGGCAACATTCCTCTGCAGTCTCCTCAGCATCATGTAGCTGGTGCTTGGAGGTTTGAATGCGTTTAGGTGACTCCTTTGAGATCGTATTTGTGGGATTGAGACTTGCGGTCCCTCTTGTCTTGCCCTGACCTGACAATAAGTGATAAGCCTTTCTTTCTGGAACTACACTTTCTATACTTGTATTGCTTGCTTAAATTTACATGAATGGTGTGTGTCATTAAGTAGATGTAGCTTAGCTGCACTTAGTCTCAACTCTAAGCTTTGAAATAAAAAACCCCAAAAAACAAACCCTGAAAGAACTGAAGTGTGTTTCAGGTCATCCCTCTTTATTTTGTTACATGATACTGAGGGCAAACAGAATTGTGTGTTTGCATGGTACGTTTCCTAGAAACTTAGGCTGCCATGTATATCAAGTTCAGACAAGTGATGTGGAAATAACAACAAAAGTTAAGTGAAGCAACGTGTTTTGCAGAGAGAACGGTTTTAGTTCATAGCAATTGTAGTTATTCAAAATCTGTCTTCTACTGTGTCACTCTAGAAATTTATTGCTTTGGAATAACATATTGGAGCCTGGTGCAGTTGACTGATTCCAATATACCCTCACTTCTTTACTGGGAGAAAGAATCCAAATTAATTGTCTTTGTAATAGAAACTATTTGAAATAACCTTTTCTCTGATTGCTACTTATGAGGTATTTTTGAAACATTGAAAGTTAGACACTTTGCTGTACTGAATAGTAGCTTAATGACAAGTTTTTCAGCAATCATTGAATACATCTCAATTTTAGTGAATGTCAGTGTTAATGAGCAAATTGCTGGGACCACCAGTTTTCTATTCTGATTGTATAAATAATTTCCTCCTTCCTGAAAGACAGAAGGCACAGAGAAGAAAGAAAATGATAAATCCGTGGGGGTGTGTATAGATTGTAACTACTGAATTAGGTCAGTGTTACAGTTTTGGGGGAAGTGTTTCTAGAGAAGAAGGCGTTTTGATTGAAATAAAGTAATAGGGTAGAAGGTTAGATTCTTGAGAATTTTTAGACTAGAATCATGTCATAATGCTTGTGATGAGTCAGTACTTATTAGGGTTTTAAGCAGGCAGTCTCTAGAATCCTACATGAAACAAGTCTGTGATACCTTTCTGCCTAAAACTTGAATTGCTGCAGCTAGACTTTTTTGCAGTACAGCACTTATGATGAAAAAAATGCAAATCTTGTTAAGATATGAACATAATTCTGTAAATAATGCTGGGGGAAAAAACTATATGGGTTTATTTTCTTAGCATAGTTGATTTTTACAAAGCCCGGCTCTTCTGTGTTGAGTAGACTAGTATCCTGGCATATATTGTCGCCACACTGTGGGGTAGATTTTGTGGCTTGTTACCCTCACTTGTATAGAACCAGAAAACTATATTTAAAGGGAAAAAACAGGTCTGTGTCCCTAAGTGGGACTTAGGCAATGCATGTGAATAACATATTGTATTTTGAGGTCTGCTGCTGTCATCTGTCACCTTGTATTTGCTTCTTTTTTTTATGAGACTCTATATTATAAGTAGCTAATTTAGGAATTAGGCTGGATGTATTGGGGTCTTTCGGTTACTTTTGAGGAGGTGACTTTGAGAAACTTAGATGAAAGCTGTTCTAGAAATCAACTGTCTCAGTCAAGGAACATACATATTTTTCTATTATAGGCTAAAATGCCATCCTTTGTATTTGCTATTACATGCTATCCTGAAACTAATATGTATGTATAAGTACATTTGCTTCTTATCTAGCACTTATCCAGGAACCTATGTCTGATGGTTTTTTCCTGACTTTTGAAAAGGTGCTCAATTTGGTTTTCCACCCCCCACCCCCCAAAAATGGACCTGTTCTACCACACAGGTGTGAGATTGCTGGCTGAAGAAGCTGAGGTGTGAGACTCAGATGTGCAGCTGTACTCAGTGCCTGAGCCTGGAAGCAGAGGCCCCTCCTGGAGGACAGTGTGGTGGCCATGGCTGGCATCCTCTGTGCAGTCCTCTGGAATGCTGCTTGCAGCGGGCGGTGTCATTTTCTAAATGGGGGAGCATGCAGAGCCAAAAAACTTAGAGCTGTCTCTTCCTGGTGTTGGTGACAAGGAGGCAGGTGAAGCAAAAGTTGACTTTCACCTATAATTTAGTGATGGATCAGGGTGACAGGGAGATGGAAAAAGCCTGGCAAGATGGAATTTGCGTAGTTGACAATCAAAAGCAGATGTCGGGGGATTCATTTGACTCGGTCTTCATAGTTTTGTACACTGTGTGATTAACAACGGAGTAGTTAGTTTGTCATTTAATAGACGTCTGTCTCCACCTTGACACTGCATCAAAACACCCATTCAGAGCTTTGGGGAAGGATGATAATTTTTTTTTTTTAACATGGCTTAGTGTGCTGAATCTAAAGTCAGATACAATAGAAATGAGACACATAAAAATTAATATAGAGCCTCTGTTAGAATTCAGCTGGATGCGGCAGTTGGAATTGTTGCTGTTGGGCTGCGTGCATACTTAAACCCAAAGTGTCACTGCATCAGTTTATGTGTGTTTATAAATGATCAAATTAATTCTAAATAGGTGTAAAGGCTACTCTTGAGCTGAGCCAAACTGTGCCTCCATGAGTTTTAACTCTAGAAAGAAGTGATGGGAATTTGAAATTAATGGTTAATGATTTCTAGAGAGATTAAAGCAGTAGTGTGTTCTCTGTGGGCATGCAGTTTGATTTCTCTAAAATGTAAATGGTTACATCAGTGACTGAAAACAGGACTGGTAAATTACTCTCTTCTAAAACTGTTTCAAATGCATAAACTGGGTGATGATTTGTGCTTAAAAAAATGTTTGTATACTCTCTGTAATTAGAAGGAAAATACCTGAACAAGGATACCCTTGCAATTTAGAATATGCAAATGTTACAAGAGGCAATCAGACCATTTATTGGAGATGGAGTGTTTTTAGTTAGCTTCAGCATGATTTGAAGTTACTTTTCTATCTCTGAGGACATCACATAAATGGCATGGGTGGAAGCAGTGAACGCGCTTAATATGTTAGCCTTGTCTTATGCACATGGCCAAGCTGGAGGTCCTGGAATACACTTTTCTGGGAATACATAGAGTATCATGATTAGTGTCTTAAGCAGTCACTAAGTAAAAGGAAGAAAAATATATTTAAGTGGTCTGTATTTATTACTGTCTACAGAATTCTGTATACTTGTTGCAGTCTTTGTGTTTAGTCTGAATTTACAGGACTTTGAATAAGTTGGTTATTTCAGTAGTAATTTTCTTATAAATCCTAGTTAAATTATGTTGCCTTGAGCAGAAATGAGTTTAAAAGAATGCTCTGCCAAGACCCTTCAGCTAAACACAGGCAAAATCTGAGGGCACATGTGTTCTCGCATGAGCCAGTGTAACAGGAGAGCTGCTCCTGGCTCCCTGGCTGGCATTAGGATGAATACTCTGTGGCCTTGCAGTACACCAGTTCAGGTAATTCAAGAAACTAAAAAAATAATCACAGCCTTTGGAAGATTGGGGATTTCTTTATTGTTCTTTCCTTCAGTGAACTGGCTCACCTCATAATAATTCAGCTTTCAGCTGAATTAAGGAGAGGAAGAGGATGAAGCAGTTTGCCCTTCTTGTAAGTTACTGTGGACCCCCAGCTGCCAGTGGTCACATCTTTCTGCAGTTCAAGCCAGCCTTGACCAGGATTGCTGCTGAAAGGAACTGTTACAGCATTTTCCTGCTGCTTTGCTACCTCTCTCCTTGTGCCAGCACAGGTGTTTGTGAGACCATGTTATGAACCGAGTCTGTTAAGGAATAATGGTGGTGATCAAGGAAAGTGCATTGTGGTGGTGGAGTGTAGGGCTGCTGAAACGTACCTCTAAGTTGGAAGAACTTTGATTTCATTGGTTTATGCAAGCAGTTGGAAGCCTCAGTCAGGCCGTGCTGGGAGGACTGACTGTGTTGAACTGCTGTAGACTACAGTGCGTGTGTGTGGGGGGGTATATATATGTTAGGAAACTTGGTCTTGCTAATAATTTCTGTTTAGTGATCTTGCTGTATATCAGTAGAAGACAATTAAATACGCGATGAGGATGGCATTTAAAAAAGAGCACCAACTAAGTAAGGCAGTTTTAAAAATTGCATTTTTTCATAAAGAAAATTTGAGTTGTTAGTGCCTTTGTTCTGGACTTAGCAGGCTTGGTAAACCCTATGGATATGAGTCTTGAAGGGTGGGGATGGATTACAACTGACTATGCAAAGAATACAATTTTGTCTAAAAGTGAACGTTACGTTGGTTGTCAGTATTAGAGATCTCTAAATTTGTTGGTGCTGTTGATATTGGAGACTGGGAAGGGGAGGAGTAGCATATTCAGTCAAAATCTTCATTGTATTTATAATTAGGCTTGCAAGTTTGCAAATTTTAGGAAAGGATTTTAAAGTGTCTTGGAGAAAGATAGCACTGGAAATTAATTTGAGATGAGACAGCATAATAAACCAGTTACAAATATGCATGGTGTTACAGCAGAAATTTCACTCTAATTTGTTAACTCGAAGCTTTTGCTGATCGAATCAGGAACTTAGCACTGTGAAATGAATCTTGCTGAAAGCTCATACAATTCCTTCTGCCACCCTACTTGGCTTTTGAACTTTCTGAGCATTGTTGTTTCTGTAGTGCTTGGAAGTCTGAGTTGCTCTGGAAAATTATGTTTCATCTTCTGTGGTTATACAGTGCCCTGTGGTACAGAGTGGAATTGCTGGTATAACTTAATGCAACTTTTTATTTCTGTGTTTAATGGTCTCTAGTTGTGCCAGGGGAGGTTCAGATTGGATATTAGGAAAAATTTCTTCACCAAAAAGAGTGGGGAAGCACTGGAACAGGCTGCCCAGGGAAGTGGTAGAGTCACCACCCCTGGGAGCATTTAAAAAACTGGTAGATGAAGCACTTTGGGAGATGGTTTAGTGGTTACAGTGGTGTAGGGCTGATGGTTGGGCTTGATCTTGAAGGTCTTTTCTAAGCTCAGTGATTCTGTGATTGTATTAACTGAATCACAGTAAAGTTGAAATGCATAGTGATTATTGAACTGTTGGTATATTGTGATTACAGGGTCAACAAATAAATGTAGTGTTGCAATTTTCTTCATATAATCCATTACAATACTTGGTTTGGGATGTGGTGGCCGTTGTGATGGGCCTGAAACACCGGCAGATCTGGGCTTTCATAGGCATGTGCTGGAAGAAGGGAATGCAGGTCAGATCCCTTGGGTAAATACTGATGTGCTAATAGAGTTTGGCTGCAGGGTCTCTGTTAGTCTTAGCTGAGGTAGAAACAATCTCTAAATCCCTCTCTGACATCTATAGTCGGACAGTGTCAAGAGTATTGGAAAAAATGACAAATTTGGCTGTTTATGCTCTTAACCAGGTCATTTCTATGTGAACCTTAATCAGTACCTTGAATTTGAATACAAAAGCTTCTGTAGCAATTCAGATGCAATAAGGTCACAGTAAACAGCTGCATTTTGGAAGTATGTCAGTTTCTCAGTGGTACAGAGGTAACTATCAGTGTGATTTTTACTTGTAACATTAAAATCATGTTTATTATTTCAAATGTTTCCTTCTTCTGATGTCAGTTGTACTCACTAAAAAGAATAGTCTAAAATAAATGTTTCTTTGTAGCAGTGTATTTGTTTTTGTGGAGTTTTTTCCATGTATGAATTACCTTTATATACATGTGTCAATATAACACATTTTTTCTTCCTTTTTCTCCCCCCCAGGTTATGCAATGGTCTCTGCAAGATGGCATGTTCTTGAGTTGGAGCTTTTTAAGGCAAGCATATGCTGGTACTTCAACTTTACTAAGCGGACTATAATTTCTTCTCTTACAACAACTACATAAGCAGACAAAATTGCAAAGATCTGCCCTGTGTCGAGTATGACAGCCACGACTCGTGGCTCTCCGGTAGGAGGGAATGATAGCCAGGGCCAGGCTCCTGATGGACAGTCCCAGCCTCCCCTCCAGCAGAATCAGGTATGATACTAACAACCAAATTGTCTAAAAAGAAAGGGTTTAGTTGTTTAGAAATAATGTTTCTGAAATATTTGAGTTTAAATATTCCTAGAGATGTCTAGTTAAGTTTAGGTATGTTTTTTGCATGTGTCTGGAAGTATAAAATATTTTCAGGGATGAAGGCAGTGCTGTTGGCAAACTAGATACTGTTAGGGAGCATTATTGCATTGCAAAATATGCTCCCCTTTCAGGCAGTGGCATAGTTCTTTCAAGCATATTTCTTTCGGATAACAAACCTTCTTGGAATAATATCAGAGACTTTTTCAGAACTACACTGTAGACTTACCTGCTGCAGAGTGGTGGGCGAGTTCTCTGAGTTCAATTCATGCTCAGTTCTGCAAAAGCACTTTTTGGATAAAACTGCTTAGAGGTGGATATCATCCCTTTAAGACCAGCTTCATCGAGGTCTCCGTTCTTTGTACTACACTTCGTGCACTTCCTTAGCATGCTGCTGTTGAACACAGGTGGTTGTGCTTCCAAAAGACGAGGAAAAACTTTGAAATACCACATCTTATGTGATGATTTTCTTTTGTTGGGGAAAAATAGGAAAAAAAAGAAGCTTTTTAAACACTGCAGCCAAAACCATTTAAAAGAAAAGCCACAGTTTGTCTTGTAATTCAGATGATGGTATCTGTTTAATACCATAAGGCTTAATGGTTGTTACTGAGAATGAATTATTCTTTGGAACTTGTATGGTGGGCTGACCCTGGTTGCCAGGTAAGCTCCCAGTCTGTTGCTCATTCCTTCCCCCTCATGGGATGGGGGACATAATCTGCAGGGGGAAATAAGAAATGGTATGGATTGAGTTAAATATATTTTAATAAGTGAAGGGGGAAACATGTGATGCAAACAGTCACCCACCACAGCTGATGAATGCCCAGCTAGTCCCCAAGCAACAGCTGTCATGGTAAAAAGTGTATGTCCCTCAACCTTGTTTTATTGCCAAGTGTGACATTACATGATTTGGAGTGTCACTTTGGTCAGCCCAGGTCAGCCCTCCTGCCTGTGTGCCCTACCAGCCACTTGCCTACCCCCAGCCTACTTACTGTGGGGAAGCAAAGTGAGGAACACAAAGATTTGAAACTGCCAAAACACTGGTGTGCTATCAATGCTGTTTTGGTCACAAATCCAAAACCCAGCACCTTACAGGGTACTGTGAAGAAAGTTAACAGATGCTGTACAATATGTGAAACATGTTCTCGAGGTTCTGGTCCTCCCTTGTCCTCCTCAATACTGGTGTTCTGATTTGAATCTTTATTATTGTCAATTCGTACTACTTCTGTATACAAATAAGCTGGCATCTACAAAATGCAATGTATTCTGTGTGGCCTATCAAAACGGACTTAACTAATCATTGTGAAGGTTGGTTAGCAGCCAGCAATAGTAGCATGTTACTAATTTTTAGCAAACTTTTTTCAAAAATGTTTTTCATGGTCATCTTCTGTGCTGTTGCTGAAGTTTGTCTTTCTGCATAAAATAGTGATGTTTTCTGCAGAAGATTTGTAAAAAGTGGAGCATCCCTACAGTCTCTATTCTCACCTTGTAGATAGGTGGTCTGTTGAAAGTAATAGTCTGTTACAGAAAACCTCCACTTTCCTCACTGGAAAAATTGCTCACTTTTAAAACTGTTGTGATAGAAAGCATATACTATGTTTTATCCTCTAGTTTTTGTTAGTAATTCTGAAATCAAATGATTCTGTTATATTTTATGATGACAGGTAGTTAGTTCAAATGATACTTTGACACACAGCTTGAAGGAAAAATGCCAAAAATAAGTGGCACGTAAGTGCAGGCTGTATTTAAAGTATTTCCCATACCAATTTTAGACTTCTTCGCCTGATTCTTCCAATGAGAACTCCCCAGCTACCCCGCCTGATGAGCAGGGCCAAGGAGATGCTCCACCCCAGCTTGAAGATGAGGAGCCTGCGTTTCCACACACAGACCTGGCAAAGTTGGATGACATGATCAACAGGTACTGTCACGCTTCTTTCAGAGGGCGTAGATTATTTGGGCAAATATCTTGATAGTGGAATTTGGATTCTTGCATCTTTATTTCACTTTGAAACACTTCTTTTGTTGGGTTAGAGTTGTAAAGAGAAAGAATCACAGAATCACAGAATTGTAGGGGTTGGAAGGGACCTCGAGAGATCATCGGGTCCAACCCCCCTGCCAAAGCAGGCTCCCTAGCTTATATTGCTCAGATAGGCGTCCAGGCGGGTCTTGAATATCTCCAGTGAAGGAGACTCCACCACCTCCCTGGGCAGCCTATTCCAGTGCTCAGTCACCCTCACTGTGAAAAAGTTCTTCCGCATGTTGGTGCGGAACTTCCTATGCTCCAACTTGCAGCCATTGCCCCTTGTCCTATCCCCACAGACCACTGAAAAGGGGCTGGCTGATTCCCCCTGCATCCCCTGCTTCAGATAATTAAAAACTTTGATTAGGTCCCCCCTTAGTCTTCTCTTCTCAAGGCTGAACAGTCCCAGCTTACTCAGCCTTTCCTCATAGGGGAGATGCTCTAGGCCCTTAATCATCTTCGTAGCCCTTCTTTGGACTCTTTCCAGGAGATCCCTGTCCTTTTTATACCAAGGAGCCCAGAACTGGACACAATACTCCAGGTGGGGCCTGACCAGGGCAGAGTAGAGAGGGAGGATCACCTCCTTTGACCTGCTGGCTACACTCCTCCTGATGCATCCCAGGATCCCATTGGCTCTCTTGGCCACCGAGGCACACTGCTGGCTCATGGCCAACCTGTCATCTACCAGGACCCCCAGGTCCTTCTCCACTGAGCTCTTCTCCAGCAGGTCATCCCCCAGCCTGTACTGATACAAACAGTTGTTCCTTCCCAGGTGCAAGACTTTACACTTGCTTTTGTTGAACTTCATCTGGTTTCTCACTGCCCAGCTCTCCAGCCTGTCCAGGTCTCTCTGGATGGCAGCGCAGTGCTCCTGCGTGTCAGCCACTCCTCCCAGCTTTGTATCATCGGCGTACTTGCTGAGGGTGGATGTTATTCCCTCATCAGGATCGTCAATGAAGATATTAAACAGGACTGGACCCAACACTGAGCCCTGGGGAACACCGCTGGTAACAGGCCTCCAGTCAGATTCTACTCCACGAATCACAACCCTCTGGGTTCGGTCCGACAGCCAATTCTCAACCCACCTCACTGTCCACTCATCTATCCCATGCTTTCTCAGCTTTGCTATCAGGATGTCATGGGAGACAGTATCAAAGGCCTTGCTGAAGTCAAGGTAGATGACATCCACTGCTCTCCCTCCATCTACCCAGCCTGTCATGAGATCGTAGAAGGCTATGAGGTTGGTCGAGCACGATTTCCCCTTAGTGAATCCATGCTGACTACTCCTCATGACCTTCTTCTCTTCCAATTGCTTGGAGATGGCATCCAGAACAAGCTGTTCCATTACCTTTCCAGGGGCAGAGGTGAGGCTGACTGGCCTATAGTTACTAGGTTCCTCCTTCTTGCCCTTTTTAAAGACTGGAGTGACATTGGCTATCCTCCAGTCTTCAGGCACTTCTCCTGTCCTCCAAGACCTGTCGAAGATGATAGAGAGCGGCTCAGCAATCACCTCCGCCAGCTCCCTCAGCACACGTGGATGTAACCCATCTGGGCCCATGGATTTGTGTGCATTAATCCCTTTGAGCCGCTCCTGGACCTCCCCTACTTGAACCAGAGGGAAATTCTTCATTTCCCAATCAGTCCTACTCTCATCCAGTGTCTGTGGGTCCCGGGGGGCCTTTGAAGTGAAGACCGAAGCAAAGGCGGCATTCAATATCTCCACTTTCTCAGCATCCCCCATAACCAGGACACCCTCCTTATTCAGCAAGGGACCTACATTATCCCTGGACATCCTCTTACTGTTCACGTGTCTAAAAAAACCCCTTTTTATTATCCTTTATGTCCCTTGCCAGCTTAATTTCCAAGAGGGCTTTAGCCTTCCTAGTTGCATCCCTACAGGCCCTGACCACATTCCTGTATTCTTCCCAGGTGCTCAGACCCTTTTTCCACGATTCATAGATCTTCTGCTTCTCTTTGAGTTTGCTCAATAGCTCCCTGTTCATCCATGCAGGTCTTCTGCCTCTCTTTCCCCATTTCCTCCTCAAAGGGATGCATCGTTCCTGTGCTTGGAAGAAGTGCTGTTTGAATGCTAGCCAGCTCTTGCAGGCTCCCATTCCTTCAAACAGCGTAGCCCACGGGATAGCCCCCATTAAGTGGCGGAGGAGATCAAAGTTAGCTCTACCAAAATTCAGGGTAGCTATCCTACTTTTTGGCTTGCTTCTTCCACCCAGGATCATGAACTGAACCATTTCATGGTCGCTTTGCCCTAAGCTGCCCCCGACCTTCACTTCCCTAACAAGTCCATCCTTGTTAGTGAAAACAAGGTCCAGCAGCCGCCCTCCCCTTGTGGGCTCCTGCACCATCTGTAGCAGGAAATTGTCTTCAACACACTGCAGAAATTGTCTGGACTGCATACGACTGGCCGTATTGCTTGCCCAGCAAATATCTGGGTAGTTGAAGTCCCCCATAAGGATCAGTGCCCGGGAACTTGAGGCTACTTCTAACTGTTTATGGAATGCGTTATCTACCTGCTCCTCTTGATCAGGGGGCCTATAGCACACTCCCACAACAATGTCCCCCATACTGGTTTGCCCCTTGATTTTAACCCACAAGCACTCGACAGAAGGTTCATCCTTCCCCAGGTGGAGCTCAACACATTCTAGGTGCTCTCTCACATAAAGAGCAACTCCTCCACCTTGCTTCCCTAGCCTGTCTTTCCTAAAAAGCACATAGCCATCCATGACAGTGTGCCAGTCGTCCAGGTTGTCCCACCACGTCTCTGTGATTGCGATGAGATCATGGCCCTGCGACCGCACAAAGAGACTCGAATCAGACTGGCGGTTTGTTGTATTGGGGGTTTTGGTTTGGTTTTTTTGAGTGCTCCTCAGGGCCTTAAAAAAATGTATGTTTTTACCCTATATCGAAAGCATTACAAAGGGACAAGGATTCTCAATTTTTAAGATGCACAGTTGAAATACAGGAGAGTTTGTTTTGGTTTTGAATATAGGCCTCGATGGGTTGTTCCTGTATTGCCGAAAGGGGAATTAGAAGTTCTTCTAGAAGCTGCTATTGACCTAAGTAAAAAAGGTAAGCTGAAAAGACAATTAATGATTATCGGGCCAATGCATAAAGTCTTTTTTATTTAGAATCCCTGGTGAAGGCTTAAAAATTCTTAATTATTTCCATTATAACCGTGGTTGTGAAAATTGCGTTAGTGGTATGCAGAACCTTTATAGATCAGAAATTTAGAAAGCTGTCAATGTAGTTAGAAATTAGGTGCCTTAGCATGAGTAGGGAAGTTGAATAAGCTCACAGCAATGAAAATCTTGTTGTTCCTGTCTTACCTGTTTTCTGTATTCACTTTGGTATCAGGCCTAGTGGGATTGGTCTTTATAACAGATACTAAAACTCAAAGACTTGTCATTTTTAAAAAAAAGCTAGCTTTCTGAATGTCTTGCAATAAATTTTTGTTTGGATTTTGCATGTATGTGCTTTGGAGAACATTAGAGAAAAGTTAGAGCTTTAAACAGTGTGACTTAGACTGGTAACGTACCATATTGCTTGTTGTGCGTGACTGGTTGGAAGTAGGAGGGTTCTGTATCAGTGTTTGCTAAATTATACCAGTCATATTGACAAGTTTGTCATGTGCTCTGGAAAACTCTGATCCCCTGGAAAGCTGCTTCAGTCTCCTGTTTTGGTCAGTTTTTACCCCAGTATTTCAGTAATACCAGAAGTCAGATCAAACTATTTTTCTAGGAAATCTACACTTACCAGTTGTGTTTTAATTACAGTGATGTACAAAGTGCTTGGTCCTTACTTTTACAATATCTGGACCAGGACAACTTCATTTCCATGTTAGTAAAGCTTTTTCTTATGCAGTTTTAAGAAGAAAAAAAAGTAGCTGATTGTGGTGATGATATTCTGTGTTGTCTTAATTGTTTCTCCAAGTCTTTTTTGCTTTGGAGCACTCTTGGAGAAACAAAGGTTAGGCACCCTTGTGATCCAGACTTAAGATAATGACATCTTGTTGCCATAGTTGCACTTGGAATTGGCTTCTTTGCATGTAGCTAGGTCTGGCAGGAATCTGAAGGTGAGTGTAGAACTTTCAAGTGATCACATCTGTTCAGGAGAAATAAAATGCAGCCATCTCTGTGTCTGAGCTGTTGAAGCAGTGCAGTAAAAAGAAATTCTCGGCTTGAGATTTGTGAGAGGGAAGGTGTGTGTGCTGCCAGCTGTTAAGTCATCGTTAGAAAAAAGCCAAAACCAAAACTGAACCAAAAATCTGTCAATGCAATGAAGTAATAAGAGCAGAATGAGATTTTTTGGCTACTTCTAACATCAACATGCTTCTCCAGAGGATCAGACCTAGTTGAAAGTTCCCAAACAAAAATTCTCTTTTTCCTGTTGAAGTTCTGAAAAAAATCCCCACAAAAATAGAGGAAATCTATTTATATGCATTATGCACTTAGATTTTTCTTAAGTTATTGTTCAATTCTGGAAAGGGCTTCCATGTTGCTGTTTTTCTTCCTCTTGCCCTCTAGATGAATTCCTCTGTGTGTGTGTGTGTGTACACAAGGAGTATTGGTAAAAGAGGAAACAAGGAAAGCTGTTAAATATAGTTGTTTAGCTGAGTTATCTTTACAGTTACATCCTACATTTATTTTTCTTCCTTGCTCCTTGAAGTTAACATGATGGCTGAGATGGTTCTTATTTAAATACCTTCCAGTGCTCAAGGAATATGATAGGGTGCTCGCTTGGTGTAACTGACACGGGGTAGCTCAGACCTTGGCGGACACTGTTTCAGAGCTGTGTATATATAGAGAAGTAATATAAATTAGTCTGTTGTGTACGTTTATAATAGATGTAAAATGTGTTCTGTTGTATCAGTAGGATCTAAATTGGACACTTTGTTACAAGTCTGTGGGCATTTTTCTTTACCTGGGGAGTTCTGCTTCAAAAGGGAAGAACTGAAAGGACAAATTGAAGAATAAACAACTGTTGAATTACATAAATTTTGTATTGCAGTCTGTAACTCATTTAGATTGTGAAGTAACAAAAGCTAAAAAGACCCCCACTAAATTTTGAAACTGTTTTTATATTGAGCACAATTTTCTAGTAGTTAGGGTACTTAAGTAGCTTTTAGTCCTAGCATTACCATGGCCGTTGGCATTCTGGAATGACTGGGGTAATGGCTGTCTTTGTGACCTTGTCTATAAAATAAGAGTGATATTTGCATTTTCTTTAGTTGTTTTTCAGGAACTAAAATTGAAAGGGGCATAGCTGAAGTGAATTGAAATTACTCACAAGAATTAAATGTATTACTGCTTTCCAAGTGCAAGGAGCAAATTTGACAGGGTAGTATGTATCCCATCTAGGCTGGGACTTGTGTTATGCCTAGCAGATGCATTTATTTATGAAAGGTTATATTTTCGTGTGTGGGCATCTGTGTATTATTCTTTGTTAGGTAAGCCATGAGACTATCAAATGGGAGCGGGCAGTTACTCATGCAGTTACTTAGTTTTTCTTCTATTCACATCTGAAAAATAGTGTTTAATAGCAAGACTGATGTTTATCTTTGCAGTAGTTCTGGAATACTTATGAGGTGTTCTGAGTAGAGATTTGCTCCAGAAGTAAGTGTCATAGTGAGTTAGATGCTACAAATTTAGAAGTAAAGAAAATAAAAGTTGTGTTTTTATGTTTAGTTGTGTTGTTTTTTAGTATCTTAGAGTATTCTCCACTATTTCTTTCAAAATGTCCCTTAAGAGCTCTGCACTGCTCCCTGCTTTTGTTGTGGATTTTATTGCTCTTAATATTTACATTAATTTTTTAACATGCTGCCAAAACTTTCCAGTGTGACACACACACAAGCAAGATGCAAGGCAGTTTTTAGAATTTGTAGCTTATTTAAACTGAAATGAGATTTTATTGCACAACTTAAATGTTCAGCTTTGATTCCAAATTTTTGTTTTTGATGAATTACAAAGCCTTACAGATTTGGAAAGAGAAGAGAGGCAGGCCCTAGACCTTAAAAAATTTTATTTAAAAAAGGGTATGTGCATAATCACATGTGCCTCCAAAATCTAGGCTGCCTCACACTGGGGGTTGTTTCCAGCATCCTTTCTGAAGACTGTCTCAGAGTGATACACCTGCATTTCTGTGGGACCACTCTTGAGTTTCTTTCTGAAGCTGTATCTTCTGCATTTTCTTGAAATGGCTATTTTTAGCCATCTGTGACTAAAATCTAAAGCAAGTACATCAGGTTTGTGTTGTCATGTTGCAGACTTTCTTAGCCTGGTATTTGGGCTAGAATCAATTCAGTGAAATGAACTGTAGCAGGGCCAGTGTAGCAGGCAAGGGTCTTGGTGCAGAAGGTGTGTCCTGGTTTCAGCTATGATGGAGTTAAACTTTTTTTTTAGCAGTGGATGGAATGCCATGTTTGGGTGTTAGCATGAGAATAGTGCTGATAGCACCCTGATGTTTTCCAATTTGTTGCCGGGCAATCAAGGACCTTTCTCAGCTCTGCATACTTCCTTACTAGTGAGAAAGGAGGGGATGCAGCCAGGACAGGTGATCCGAATTGGCCAAAGAGGATATTCCATACCAGTTACGTCATGTTCGGTATAAGGGGGGACTGGGGGGAAGAGGGGGAGACAACGCGAGGACGTGCGGTTTCTGGGGCGGTCGGGTTGTCCGGGACGGGCTCTAAGCTGTGCGGCCTGAGTTGTGTGGTTTGGTGAGAAATTGCATTGTGTATCACCAGTTTCATCTATTTTGTGCTTTAAACTTCTGTTATTGTTATATCTAGTTTGCTGTTATTGTTTAGTAAACTATCCTTATCCCAACCTGCGTGGTTCTGGTTTCTAGGTTGTGGTTTCTTTTCCTCCTTTCTTCCTTCCCTTTTCCCCCTCCCCCAACTCTCCTTCCCCCTTCCTTTTAAAAGTACAAGCGGCTGTGTGGGGAGCAGCCCTCGGCCGGGGCAAAACCACGACAGTTATTTTGGCGCCCAACGTGGGGCAACGAACGGTTGGGATAACGGTAGATCTGACCTTAACTATCGCAATTAAGATAAGCACTGTTGTTTAAGCAATCTCTGGTCACGATGTTGTGGTATTTATTTACAAGGCTGTGGCAGCAAAACCACCGCATGCTGTATACAATCCTGGCAGGATTCTTTACTCTCTCAGGTCTGCTGCTCCCGTATTTGTTCCCATACTTCATTATAGTGTATTTTATGATATCGGTCTATGATACAGTAATATCGATGATCATGAGCTTAAGCTGGTATTTGTATGAGGTTTTGCTGTCCTGTCCATTCTTTGGACAGGGAGGGGTTAGTAACAGCAGCCGGTATGGTGGGGGCACTGCTTTCTTTTCCTTTGGGCTAAATACAACAGCTCTTAGGGCAGTTTTTGAAAATCTTCAATATCTCTGGGATATTCAAACTAGCATTTTGCTATTGGTAGGTTTGGTGCAGATGGTTCAGTTTTTGTTATATATCAAGCATAGGTTTATGAATACCACTGAAGAGCTTTCTCCGAGACAGAATAATCACGAGTGGCAGGGCATGTGGCAAAGTATGGGCGAGTACCTAGGTACTTTCTCACGCCCGATGGTTTGGAATTTCACTCCTGAACAGCTACAAGACCCCGATCAAGTGACTGCATACCTAAGGAAAAATTGCTGTAGGTTTCCCAGAGATGGACACCTTACTGCACTGTGCTGGGCTCTGGCCACTATTTATCAAACACTGCTTGATAGCAGGCAGCACTGTCAGCACTGTCAGCACTGTCAGGGAGAAGGGAAAGGAAACAGACTGGCAGATACTATAGCTGCTGCAACCACTGGGGCTGACACTGCAGCTACTGCAACCCCTGTGACCGACACTGCAGCTACTGTAATCTCTACAGCAGACACTGCAGATGATCAGAAAAACCAACCCACACCAGTGTCTGTTGCTCCCGTACAAAAGAGGAAAGGCACAAAGAAATCAGTTCGCATAGTGACGGATAAGGATGATGATCAACCGGGATCATCTCGAGGATATCAGGATGAGGCAGAACCAGAGATTGTTACCCGATCCCTGACTCTGAGTGAGCTGCGTGAGGTTCGAAAAGATTTCACTCGCCACCCAAGTGAGCACATTATCACTTGGTTGCTCCGATGTTGGGATCACGGGGCCAGTAGTTTGGAATTAGAAGGCAGAGAGGCCAAGCAGTTGGGATCCCTAGCTAGAGAAGGAGGAATTGACAAAGCAGTTGGGAGGAGGCCGGAAATCCTCAGCCTCTGGAGGCGACTACTGTCAAGTGTGCAGGAAAGATATCCCATAAAGGAATATATTACATGCCAGACACCCAAGTGTAACAGCATAGAGACAGCTGTCCAGCACCTGAGAGAATTAGCTGTACGGGAGATAATTTATTATGATCTGGACAATTCACGGCTTCCCGCTGATCCCGATGAAGTCCTATGCACTCCAGCTATGTGGCGTAAGGTTGTACGAAGTGCACCAGCAGGGTATACCAATTCACTGGCAGCAATTGACTGGGATGATACGAATCCGCCAACCGTAAATGAGGTGGCCTGCCGACTCCGGAAATACCAAGACAATGTTTCCCTCTCCGTCATTGCAGCAGTAGAGAAACTGGTTCAACGACTTGACAACAATGTGTCCAACTCCCAACCCGTATGGAGCAATGTTGCAGCTACTGGGAGAAAGCGTCCATCGTTCCAAGAGGGAGAATACACACCACGACGTACATTGTGGTTTTACCTGCTTGATCATGGAGAGGACATGAGGAAATGGGATATGCAGCCCACCTCAGCCCTTCGAGCACGAGTAAATGAGCTGCGGGGTAAAACATTCCCACAACGAGATTTTGCCAGGAAGAAGGCTGCACCAGTTTCTACTGGGCAGTTCCCTAGACCAACTGGAAGGCCTACCTATATGTCTGATGTGCCTGATCCTTTTGAAGGGACCTCTAAGTCCTTTATGCAACCAGTGGAAAACAAATGTGATCAGCAGCAATAGAGGGGCCCTGCCTCCAGCCAGGTGGAGGAGAGGGATAATCGGGTTTATTGGACTGTGTGGATCCGATGGCCTGGCACATCAGACCCACAAGAGTACAAAGCTCTGGTGGATACTGGTGCCCAGTGTACTCTAATGCCATCGAATCATGAAGGGGTAGAACCTGTTTGTATTTCTGGAGTGACAGGGGGATCCCAACAACTAACTGTGCTAGAGGCTGAGGTGAGCCTAACTGGGAAGGACTGGGAAAAACACCCCATTGTGACTGGTCCAGAAGCTCCGTGCATTTTAGGTATAGATTATCTACGTAGAGGGTATTTTAAAGACCCAAAAGGGTACCGATGGGCTTTTGGAATAGCTGCTTTGGAAACAGAAGAAATTGAACAATTGTGTGCCTTGCCTGGACTCTCGGAGGATTCTGCTGTTGTGGGGTTGTTGAAGGGTGAAGAACAGCAAGTGCCAGTTGCTACGACGACGGTGCACAGACGACAATACCGTACTAACCGAGATTCCCTGATTCCCATCCATAAGCTGATTCGTCAACTGGAGGATCAGGGAGTGATCAGCCGAACCCACTCACCCTTTAATAGTCCCATATGGCCAGTGAGGAAGTCCAATGGAGAGTGGAGGCTGACAGTAGATTATCGTGGCCTAAATGAAGTCACTCCAGGTATGAGTGCTGCTGTGCCAGACATGTTAGAGCTCCAGTATGAATTGGAATCGAAGGCAGCCAAGTGGTACGCCACAATCGACATTGCGAATGCTTTCTTCTCGATCCCACTGGCGCCAGAGTGCAGGCCACAGTTTGCTTTCACTTGGAGAGGCATCCAATACACGTGGAATCGTCTGCCCCAGGGGTGGAAACATAGCCCCACCATCTGCCATGGACTAATCCAGAATACACTGGAAAAGGGTGAAGCACCAGAGCACCTGCAGTATATTGATGACATCATTGTATGGGGCAACACAGCAGAGGAAGTTTTTGAAAAAGGAAACAGGGTAATTAAAATCCTTTTAGAAGCCGGTTTTGCTATAAAACGAAGTACAGTCAAGGGGCCTACGCGAGAAATCCAGTTTTTAGGAATAAAATGGCAGGATGGGCGTCGTCACATCCCAATGGACATTATTAATAAAATAGCAGCTATGTCTCCACCAAGCAACAAAAAGGAAATACAAGCTTTCTTAGGTGTTATAGGTTTTTGGCGACTGCATGTCCCAAACTACAGTCTCATTGTGAGCCCACTCTACCATGTAACTCGAAAGAAGAATGATTTCCAATGGGGCCCTGAGCAACAGCAAGCCTTTGAGCAGATCAAACGCGAGATAGTCCATGCAGTGGCCCTTGGGCCTGTCCGGACAGGGACAGATATTAAAAATGTGCTCTACACTGCAGCTGGGGAGAACGGCCCGACCTGGAGTCTCTGGCAGAAAGCACAAGGGGAGACTCGAGGTCGACCGCTGGGGTTTTGGAGTCGGGCCTACAAAGGATCTGAGGCCAATTATACTCCAACAGAAAAGGAAGTACTGGCCGCCTACGAAGGGGTTCGAGCCACCTCAGAAGTGATTGGAACTGAAGCCCAGCTCCTCCTGGCACCCCGACTGCCGGTGCTGGGCTGGATGTTCAAAGGGAAGGTTCCTTCTACACACCATGCCACTGATGCTACGTGGAGCAAGTGGGTTGCACTAATTACACAGCGGGCTCGAATAGGAAACCCCAATCGCCCAGGAATTGTGGAGGTGATTACAGACTGGCCAGAAGGCAAAGATTTTGGGATGTCACCAGAGGATGAGGAGGTAACACGCGCTGAAGAAGCCCCACCCTACAACGAACTGCCAGAGAATGAGAAGTGATATGCCCTGTTCACTGATGGGTCTTGTCGCATTGTGGGTAAGCATCGGAGATGGAAAGCCGCTGTATGGAATCCTATAAGAAGAGTAGCAGAAGCCACTGAAGGAAAAGGTGAATCAAGCCAGTTCGCTGAGGTGAAGGCCATCCAGTTAGCCCTGGACATTGCTGAGAGAGAAAAGTGGCCAAGGCTCTACCTTTATACTGATTCATGGATGGTGGCGAATGCCCTGTGGGGGTGGTTGCAGCAGTGGAAAAAGAACAACTGGCAGCGTAGAGGCAAACCTATATGGGCTGATGACTTATGGCAAGATATCTCTGCTCGGTTAGAGAAACTTGTTGTAAAGGTACGTCATGTCGACGCCCATGTACCTAAGAGTCGGGCCATGGAGGAACATGAAAACAACCATCAGGTAGATAAGGCTGCTAGGATTAAAGTGGCTCAGGTAGATCTAGACTGGCAACGTAAGGGTGAATTATTCATGGCTCGATGGGCTCATGATACCTCGGGTCATCAAGGGAGAGATGCAACATATAGATGGGCTCGGGATCGAGGGGTGGACTTGACCATGGACGCCATCGCACAAGTTGTCCACGAATGTGAGACATGTGCTGCAATCAAGCAAGCTAAGCGGTTAAAGCCCCTTTGGTATGGAGGACGGTGGATGAAATATAAATATGGGGAGGCTTGGCAGATTGATTACATCACCCTCCCACAAACCCGCCATGGCAAACGTTATGTGCTTACAATGGTGGAGGCAACTACCGGCTGGCTAGAAACATATCCCGTACCCCATGCCACTGCTCGAAATACAATTCTGGGCCTTGAAAGGCAAGTCCTCTGGCGACATGGTACTCCAGAAAGAATCGAGTCAGACAATGGGACTCATTTCCGAAACACTCTTATAGACACCTGGGCCAAAGAGCATGGCATTGAGTGGGTGTACCACATTCCTTACCATGCACCGGCCTCTGGGAAAATTGAACGATATAATGGACTTTTAAAAACTACACTGAAAGCAATGTGTGGTGGGACATTCAAGCATTGGGATACACATTTGGCCCAAGCCACGTGGTTAGTTAACTCTAGGGGATCTACCAATCGGGCTGGCCCTGCCCAGTCAAAATTTCCACGTACTGTAGAGCGAGACAGAGTGCCAGTAGTGCATATGAAGAGTGTATTGGGAAAGAGAGTTTGGGTCATTCCTGCTTCAGGCAAAGGTAAACCCATGTCTGGAATTGTTTTTGCTCAAGGACCTGGCTGTACTTGGTGGGTAATGCAGAGGGATGGAGAAGTTCGATGTGTACCTCAAGGGGATTTGATTTTGGGTGAGAATAGCCAATATAATTAATAAAGTAGAAATTATAATAATTGCCAAATAACCCATTATTGTATATTCATTATTGTTATGATTGCTGTATGTTGTACCATAGCATTATAGCCGGAGTCATACAAGTTAATGAAGAATGAGTGCCATGATGATGGAACTAAAGCCTGGCCTCTCAAGAACTTTTTGCTCCCGTTGAAAATAAACTCTGACCCACAGACTATGAGCATGGACCATGCCAGGTGTATCAGTCAAGAGCCTGAGATGCAGCGTGCAACGAGCCAATGGAACATACAACTATCCTGAGAAACTGTTACGACAAATGGAGCCTGGAAATCATGGACTAAATGAACTCAACAACTTCAGAGGGATGATTCACAGACTGAGGGAATAAGATCTGTATGCACATATGTGTGCATACATGTGTACATACATATATGGGTGTGTGAAACACGAAACTGGTTGTACCCAAAGAAAATTGTTGGATCTGGTCATGACGTAAATGGTATGGAATAAGGGGTGGATAATGTCCTGGTTTCAGCTATGATGGAGTTAAACTTTTTTTTTAGCAGTGGATGGAATGCCATGTTTGGGTGTTAGCATGAGAATAGTGCTGATAGCACCCTGATGTTTTCCAATTTGTTGCCGGGCAATCAAGGACCTTTCTCAGCTCTGCATACTTCCTTACTAGTGAGAAAGGAGGGGATGCAGCCAGGACAGGTGATCCGAATTGGCCAAAGAGGATATTCCATACCAGTTACGTCATGTTCGGTATAAGGGGGGACTGGGGGGAAGAGGGGGAGACAACGCGAGGACGTGCGGTTTCTGGGGCGGTCGGGTTGTCCGGGACGGGCTCTAAGCTGTGCGGCCTGAGTTGTGTGGTTTGGTGAGAAATTGCATTGTGTATCACCAGTTTCATCTATTTTGTGCTTTAAACTTCTGTTATTGTTATATCTAGTTTGCTGTTATTGTTTAGTAAACTATCCTTATCCCAACCTGCGTGGTTCTGGTTTCTAGGTTGTGGTTTCTTTTCCTCCTTTCTTCCTTCCCTTTTCCCCCTCCCCCAACTCTCCTTCCCCCTTCCTTTTAAAAGTACAAGCGGCTGTGTGGGGAGCAGCCCTCGGCCGGGGCAAAACCACGACAAGGTGACTCATACTCCTGATGATTAAGAGATGCTCAAGGTCTGTCAGAATCTGAGTGTGACGTGTACCCACTGTCGCCATGGACAGCTGTGGGTTTCCCTAGAGCTTACTAGCTCCAGGTCACTGTCAGTACTGCAGGGACTGAGACAACCCTTGCCAAGCCACTGAAAGGATTCTGTGCTGCACTTCCTGAGACTCTGGGTCTGGAGGGGCTTCCCTGGTACAGTGCCACATGACACAGTGTGTGGAGCCAGCTCTGCTCTGGGGTTGCAGTTATAAAGTTGTGTGGTCCAGGGTCTTGGAGAAGAGGAGCTGGGTGATTTTGCTTGAGGCCTTGGTGCTCCAACCCAATAATGTTGACTACCCAACACATGCGGCAGAGTTGTTCACCTGCAGTTGCATCCAGACTGTTAGGTTTTGTGGACCCAGAGTGTTTCTGCTCTTCTAGCAGGGTTAATACATTCTGCATAGTTAACCTCACAAATTGATCACTTCTTAACTACAAGTATGGAAATCAAATGGCCCTCTCTTCTTCCCCCAATCTCCAAATTGCAGCTCCCATATACTGTATGTTGCATATCACCTTCTCCTTTCATATTCACTTTTTTCTCTCTGTGTAACCCATACTTTTCTCTGTACATTTAACTCAGGGCTGCATGCACTTACTCTTGTGTTTTTCCTTCCCCTTCTCTGCTTTCACAATTTGGACAACAGGGAGAAAAATGGCTGCTGGTGGTCTTACCTGAGAGTTAGTGATACTGAATCTGATTCAAGCAGTAGGTGCCAGGTGGCTACCGTAATTGCTGTTTCTCTTCTCACTCTCTTTGGATTTCTCTTACTGTTCTCAACCTGCTGTCCTGTAGGACTCCTGAATCCTGCTTTTGATGATAACTCTGGTTCTTCTAGTGGGAGAAGGTAGAAGGTCATTGAGTGTCTGTGAGTCATACAAGTATCTTTATGATTCTACGTCTTCCCTTTCTTTCCAACTTCAGTCAAGTACAGAAAGGACAATGTATTTTGAAATACTCTCTGTATTGGCATTCCTGAACTTGGTTTGAAATGTCTGGCTGAGTGAAGCTGGCCATTTTGGGTGGAGGTGGTCAAGAAGTACTTGAAAGTTTGACAGAGAAAGTTTCCATGCAGTAAAGTGACACTCTTAAGGAACATTAATAGCCCTCGAGGGTCTGCTTTTAAATTGGTATGCAAGAACAAAACTCACTGTTACATTTGGATTCAGAAAGGAGTATATTCCCTAGGTCAGGTTGTGACCTCATTGGGTGCCCTCCCTGACCACTGTTTCATGTAGGATGAAGTTGTCATCTGTACCTCTTTGAGGAGTTAATTTAATAAAGTCCTTTGTTTATGGCAAATGCCTGAGATGTAGGCAGTGCCCATCACTCTTCTCTTACAGAGCCAGGTTGTCATTGCTGTGGCTTGTGGCTTTTTTTTACTGGTCCTAGGCACTTAGTGTAGGGATGTCTGTTATCCAGACTGAAAGCTACATAGGAAGATGCAGTGCAGTTTTTTTATACTTGTCCCCACAGTATATATAATGTACCTCTGGAAGTGATAAAGAGGGAACACTGGAGTAGTTTTCAAGGAGGTGACAGGAGCTCTCTCCAAAGATTTCTGATTTGCTCAAGTTGGCCAAGAGCTGTGTGCACTCTAAGAGAATAGGCTGGCAAGCCCTGTTAGAGGAGTTTGGAAAGGCTTTGTGGTATGTACTGACAAGCAGCAACCTCTGCTGCACAATTGTTTGTGACTATGAGGAACTTTTGATAATCCAAATCAACCCTTCCCAAACCAGTGGAAGTTACTGTCAGGACACCGCATGAAGGAGATTGTGGGGATGGGTGTGTGGTGGTGGCAGTAATTTTTGTGAGTCTGGATGAACTTGTTGAATGTTAAGATTCTGATCGAAAATTAAACTGTGCAGGCAGGTCAGTTTTCTTTTTGTGATGTGCTCAATGACTTGCAGTGTTTCCAGTGTGTACTGATACAAGTTCAGTGTATTTCCCTGTTGACTTTTTAGCCCTATTTAGATTTCTAACAACCTTTGAAGGGGAGATACAGAGTTCTTGAAATACTGGTCTAGTGTTAGGGTCTAGGTGTGTAAGGTCCTGGCAGCAGAATGACAAGAAACTATACTTCAAGTGGTGTGAGAGACAGAAGGATTCATGTTTGTTTTTGCAGGTTAATTGTGTCTAGGAAGTTGAGCAGGTCTCATCCTTTCTTCACCCAGAGTTTTATTGGTAGCAACTAAAGAGAAGAACACGAATGTGTAAATAGCAGAATAATGGAAGATAAAGACTGTACTTACTGTTATTTTTGCGACTGTAATTTTAAGTGTTACTGCAGTGGAACAAACCCCCTATCACGTGTTTTTTAAAATAATTTTAAAATGCCATTTTTGAGGTGGCTTTACTAGAATGTTAAGGCATCAGATTTTTGTACATTCAAGCTTGTGTAAGTTTGACTTTGTCCAAGGCTTCTCTTTTAAAAAGAATTCTGAAACTTTGAACACCACACCTTTGAAGTCCAAATGACTACTTTAAGTATTTAAAAATTCGCTTAACTAATGAAACTGCATAACTAATGGGTTGCTTTTTTCTTTTCTGTTTTAAAATAGGCCTTGATGTCAAAAGTGAAGCATGCCAGCGATTTTTTCGAGATGGGTTAACAATATCTTTCACAAAGATCCTTACAGATGAGGCAGTGAGCGGCTGGAAGTTTGAGATTCATGTGAGTTTCTCCAGTTGTGTTTCTGAAAAGTGTAGTGATTTAAATGAAGGAGGAGACTGCGGAGACTGAATCTCACTGAAACTCACCTCAACAGAGAACTGGGACAACTCTTGTATCTCTTGTATGCGTGGTTCTTGGTGGGGGCCAGAAGTCACACTTCTATCATTGTTTCATCTTCCTTGCCCCTGGTGTTTTTGGAAGGAAATACAAGATGAGAGATAGGAAACTGAACCTTCTGTGTGCAGTAGTGCGGCTCTTGTTTGGCAGACTCTCTTTGGCCAGATGTCTAGAGACCTGCTGATTTTTATGTGCATGCTAGGACATGAGAACTTGTTTTTTTTGTAAAAGCTTTTAGCAGTCTGCTAACTTCTGAATGTTTGTAGCAGCTGTGTGAATATAGAAACTACCTGTTGGATTGCTAGTCCCATGCCAAATTAGAAACTGTGAAGATAAGCAAATTAAGATCTGTGAGAGAAATGGGTAAAGGAATGAAGGAAAAGTTAATAGTTCAGTGATGACTCATGAAAGTCTCAACCAAAACTGTTTGTTTCTTAAACTTGATCTTTAGCTGAAATCAGTTTGAAGTTTAAAGCCTTTGTTGGAAGAAGTGCAAGTTAAAACACAGTTTTGTAAAACCCTCATGCAATTCTGCAGGCGAGGTACAGACGGTTCAGAGTTTATAGCTCTCATTCATACAGTCACCTGCAGTAATCTCAGTTGGTTGTCAGAAAACTGACTCTATTTTTCTTAATAGAGATGTATAATTAACAACACTCATCGACTAGTGGAACTATGTGTGGCCAAGCTGTCCCAAGATTGGTTTCCCCTTCTTGAACTTCTTGCCATGGCCTTAAATCCTCACTGCAAATTCCATCTCTACAATGGTACTCGTCCCTCAGAAACAGTTCCTGCAGGAGTCCAGCTCGCTGAAGATGAACTTTACGCCCGTCCTCCTGACCCACGATCACCAAAGGTACAGGAGCACCTTCAGATTTTTAATATCATGCAGTGTTAACCTAATTACTCAGAGGGGGGAAAAACCAACAACCCCTTCCTTCTCTGTATCGCTGAGGTGGCATGCTGCTTTTGACTTGCACATTAAATCATGAATGGTTAAATTTCCCCTTCTAACTCTTTCAGTCTTTGGTCCACAATCACAGCGTGTCGTGTGTTTCTGTGGTAAGCTGGCACAACTCTCTTGGAATGCCACTTATACTGTGTTAATTGGCTTGCTTGTATTTGCCAGCTGATGGATTTACTTTCTTGCTCAACATGGCTTTGTAGATGACACATTTTGAGGGAGAGATTATGTGATAAAGTAAGAATTTTCTCTCCCTTTTCGTAGAGTTCCCAGTGATGGGAAAACGCTTTTAATTGGGCGTGGGATGTTAGTATCAGTGTGGGTTTGGGGGTCGATTTTGGTTTGGATTTTTGGAGGGGCTGGAGGGGGGAAGGTATCTGGGTTTTTTTGGTGGTGTTTTGAGGAGGATTTTTTGTGTTCTGTTTTGTTTTTGAACTGGCAGTGCAGATTTGCTAATCTGTTCTGGTTCTTGGGTCTGATACCATCCTGCCCTGCCCCCCGAATTGTGCTCCAGGTAGCATTAGTGCAATTTCAGGAGCTAACCCAATTGTATTTTTGTTGATTTTCCTAATTTTTTAAAAAAAATTTTTTAGTAGATCTCCTAGCTATTGATATCTAAGAACAAAAGATAAATAACTGGGTGTCCTTGGACTTCCTTGCCTTGCTAACCATGTTTAGAAGAGTGCTATTTTGCATTCTTACTGTCTTTATATGTATCATTATCACCTGCAGGACTAGAAGAAAACACCAGAATCATTGTGCTTTCTGTAGTAACTTAGCAGCCAAAGATGAACCAAAGATATTTATTGCTATATATTTGATAAAATTCTTTTAATAACTACTATGCATCATCTGTTTTGACATAACAGGAAAGATTGTGTTGCCTAAGCATTTCCTTAAAACTGAATTAAACTACATAGGCAAGTTTGCTGTCAATTCTGTTACCTTTTAACAGCTGATTGTGTAAGGGCTATTTTTTTTACTAACAAGTACTGGAAAGTTTCTAGATGATGATTTGTAAATGTCAGAAGACAACTTTGTATTATCTTGCAGGGTTGGCTAGTAGATCTCATCAACAAGTTTGGCACATTAAATGGATTTCAGATCTTGCATGATCGCTTCATGAGTGGATCAGCATTGAATGTTCAGATAATTGCAGCTCTCATCAAGTAAGTTTTAAAAACAATAATTTACATATTTTGAGAAGTAGAAGAAAAAATTTATAGAAGTGCAAAGCCTAATCTTTACTTGGAGCACTTTCCTTCACTCCATCTCTTAAATAATTGTGTTTACTTTCAATATTTCACATGCCTGTAAGTAGACTCTAGTTTCTTGAATGAATTGCTCTTTATTATCTTAATACTACACAAATGCCAATTATGGCTCTTTGATCCCTTTTCTCTTTTCAGGCCATTTGGACAATGTTACGAATTTCTAACATTGCATACAGTGAAGAAATATTTCCTTCCAATTATAGAAATGGTACCACAATTTTTAGAAAATTTAACAGATGATGAACTGAAAAAAGAAGCGAAGAATGAAGCCAAAAATGATGCTCTGTCAATGATAATCAAATCTCTAAAGAACTTAGCTTCAAGAGTTCCAGGACAAGAAGAAACTGTAAAAAACTTAGAAATATTTAGGTTAAAAATGATACTTAGGTAAGATGCTACTTCTTGATATGATATGTTATTTCTGACTTTTTTCCACACTTCTTACATTAAATATCTCTTTCAGGTTGTTACAAATTTCTTCTTTCAATGGTAAAATGAATGCACTAAATGAAGTTAACAAAGTAATATCCAGTGTCTCATACTATACTCACCGGCATGGAAATCCTGAAGAGGAAGAATGGCTTACAGCTGAAAGAATGGCAGTAAGTTCTCCTCCAGAATTCATTTCAATAGATTTTCTTCCTCCTTATTACTACTTGTAGAAATGGCTGTATGTCACAGATCCTACAGGCACTGCTAATTTTCAGACCTAGTGTTATAAACAGTAGGTATCACATTGTGGTAGTAAGTCATTTTAATAGTCTTCCTGTGAAAAATTGCTGTACTTAACTTCGAAGCTGTTATTTTCAGTGCTGCCAAAAACATGCTTTTAAAAGGGATCCTTGAATAGGATATGGTATTTAGATAGTGTCTTTTTAAAAATACCTGGATAAAACAGGTGTGATGCATTTGAAACTTTAGTGCCACTGAACCTAAAAATTGAACGTTAAATAAGAATTTGGTTTTTGTGCTTTAAGTAATTTTTTCTCATTAGAGGTCTAAGTGATGACAACTGCTTTTCATGTATCAGAAGCTGGATTGTTTGGTACAGAAAGTCCTAGATACCACGTTTTTATATGATATTGCAAACTTTGTCTACTGTTTCATGCTTAAGTGCAAATGTAGGGAAGCATTAAAATGAACACTTGTGAAGTGAAAGTAAGGACAGTTTTAATCTAATTTTGTTGTGTTAAAATGGTTTTTGCAATGCTCTGCCCCTTCTTTATGACTGGCTACCTGTTCCAAGGTTTATAATCTGCAGGAGGACTGCTGACAAAAAAAGGAAGACCACAGTTTGACTTTTTAAAAGCAATAGGAGGAAATAAGTATCTCTTTGTTTACATACTGCCTGTAGTTCAGCATCTCAGCCAAGATCTCTGTTTTTAAAATGAAAACTTCTGGTTTTAAGTATTTCACAAGACTAGCTTGTGTACTGTAAGTCTGTGATCAGGGGGGCTGCTGGAAGGTACGATGTTGTGTATGCTTGTTTTGTCGGTCAGGGCACAAAGCGCATGCTGCTTTGCATCGGTCAGGGGAACAAAGACATGACCCTCGTCTGACCACGTAAATAGTCAATGAAAAAAAACGCTGCTACTTAAATGAGGCCTAAAAATTTGCCTTTAATTCAATTAAAGCATTTTGTAAAAGTCCTCTTAAGTGGCAGTATGTAAATAATCTAACCTTTTTATATTTCAGTCCTTGCTTATGCCCTTTTTCTGGTATGCTGTAGGCATACCAGTAAAGCCAGAAGTGTCTTAAACAGTTTGGTTTTGATATTTAATGATTGTGGATTGAAAGAGAAAAAAAATTGTTCTTCAGATAGAGCTAACTGTACTTCCCAGTGGCTTTTTATGTTTGAAGTTGCTGAAACATTTTTATGCTTTGAGCTTATTATTTCAGTATGCCTGAAAAAAATATTTCCCCATAACCAATCACAGTGACTAGCATACTGGATTATTTTAAATGTTGGGGTTTTTTTTTAACAAGGAAGTGAAAGTTACAGATACTTTCCTCTTCTACTGCATATTTCTCACTATTAGAATATTGTATATGAAATCATTAATCTGTAATGGGTCGATTTTTTCTTTTAAGCTTAAATACCAGTGACAACACTTTAATGATGGTACTTATTTCCTTTTCTATTCAGGAATGGATACAGCAGAATAATATTTTATCAATTGTGTTGAGAGATAGTCTTCATCAACCTCAATATGTAGAGAAGTTAGAGAAAATTCTTCGTTTTGTCATCAAAGAGAAAGCCCTTACTTTGCAGGATCTTGACAACATTTGGGCTGCACAGGTAAAGAATTCAACTGCTTGTCTGCTACTGTGCAGGAGTGATCTTGTTCCTTCATGTTTTGAGAAGACGACGACTTGTGCTTCTTATGCTTGGTGCTAGACAGAACTAAAGAGAACTTTAAAATTTTAAAATGTAAAATTGTTCTTTTTTTGGGATTCTGGTCTCAGAACTGTCTTCTGGTCTCAGAACTGTCTTCTGAAATGGCCTGTTTTTGTAGGAGTCAACTACACGTGTATCTAAAGTCTTAACAGGACAATGCAGAACATGGTGCAAAAGAACCCTCATCATTGAACAAAGTCTAGATCATAAAACAACATGATACATTATAAGTTACTGTTTTAAAATTAATTAAGAATATGAACTGCTAATATCTAAGTTCTCCACAGTTGTATAAATTTTTCCTGGGCAGAGTGCTATTACTAAGGCTTATAATAATGGCTGTTGTAGAGGCTGTTTAACAACTTAGTGTTTTAATGATTATTTTTGAAAAACTAGAAATTTCGCAGTATTGGCTTGTTGACTTAAATGATCGGTGAAGCTGGGCTTCCTAGCTGTGGACTGCATGAGTTCAGCACACACAAAGGGCAGCTGAAGAGAAAAATCATTATTAATTATCAAGTAGACAGAAAATAAAAGGTCATTTTAGGATAGAAACAAGCATGTGCACATATATCCTTGCTCCTAAGTGATTGGTAGTGAAACTAACTTAATTGTACAAGTCAAACCCTTAGGTCAGTCTTTCAATTGTGGGAAGCTAAATTTGGTTTCCACTGTAGAAGGCTGTACTGGTTTTGGCAGGGATAGAGTTAAATTTCCCTATAGAAGCTTATGGGCCTATGTAGGGTAAAACAAAAGATTTACCTGTTAAACTTTCACCTTTTAGGTTCTCTCCCTCCTACTGCTGTGGAGTGGGGAGTTGCCAACTGGGGTTGAGCTGCAAGGGCTACTATAGGAGTTGGGTAGTAGTATTTCCCTAGCTTACATGTGTTCATTTCTGAAACTGTAACAGTTTGACCTGAGTGGACTTAAGGAGGTGACCCTATTTTCAGGCATGCTATTTTCAGGTTATATATTTAAAGCAATTGGGACTAAAGGTGTTGTAGTAGAGGGTTGATTAAAGATCTTGGTTTTTTTTTTTTAAAACTAATTTCATAATCTATAAACTTCAGTCCCACCATGGTATACAGGCTAAAATTCAAGAAAGTCTTTGTTTTCTCATTAATCCCTAAATCCTGTTTAGAAATTTGCATCACTTAAGAGTAACACACCGATTGCTTGAATTAAAGTCTGTGATCATACTGTTAGTTTTCAGCATGTGATCCTCAGACCTTTCCAGACTGCCTTTCTAAGAAACCTGTGGAGAGAAAAAATTAAGAAGTTAACTTGCTGTTAGAAAGCTTGTATTAGCTATATTAGAGCCTCACCTTCTGTAAGAAAAAGAGAATCTGAAACTTACAGAAAAGTCTTCGAAGTAATTATATTATTAATAATGCCTGGAAACGGGGCATGTGGATAAGCTGGCTGAAGCCAGATGTTTTTACCTTCCCAGAAAAATGAACAAGTGGTGCAGCCCTTAAAAGATAGGGACAGTCCACCCCAGCAGCTGCAAAAAAAAAAAAAAAGACGTTTAGGAATAAATCTCCCTTCTTAACCTGGCTTTCAGTTAGGTAGTTGCCACAGTGCACTTGCTGCAGTTCTCCCCTGGGTTGGGTTTTTTCATGATAGTTTGGGGTTTGTTTTTCCTTTGGGTGCTGTGTTTTTGGGTTTTTTTTGTGTATGAAAGTTGAATTCAGTAATTATTGTTCAGGTAGATGGTTTCTCTGTGGCTTTGACCATGGAATTAAAATAGACTAAAAGGCGAGAATGTCAAAATCTGCTAATACAGAATGATTTTTGCCAACTTCACTACTCCCCATGTTTAGTAGTTTTTAGAAGTTCTTACTAAATGACTGCTTCTAAGAGCAGCTGGAGCATGAAATTCAGTAGCGAGGCGTTGATTTACTGTGCAGCTTTATATAACTGGCAGGCTATTTTAGCTCTGGCTCAGTGCAGCAGTGGTGTGGTTTTGCTTTCAGGCTAGAACTGTTATGTTGCTGCCTGGGTTCCGAGGGCGAGTGTGCACAGATTTACAGTTGATATGGAAGTGTTCTTAGAATCTCGGTATATACCTAGAACAAAAATTAGTAGTTTATGAAAATGACTGAAATAGTGATGTTTCTGCCTTTAGAAGGCCATGTAAGTTTCACCAAAGTGCTTGTGTCTTACAAAGTGAGTTCTTGCAAAATAGAAGTATGTTTGATTCAAGGAATAAGGTTGGAAGTCTCTAAAGGCAAGCATTAAGTTGTGTCCTGTTGAGCTGCCAGGAAAGATCAAGCTAGACAAGAAGTAAAACTGCAGAGATTTGTGTTGGAGCCTCCTTAGTTATATTCTGAAGCATTTAACTGGAACTTGACATGTGCAGCACAGCAAGCTTACAGTTCACACACCAGGTTCCTTACCTCCTCCTACTGTCTTGTACAGCTTCCCCAGCCTTTTCTGTTCTTCAGAGCTTCCCTGTGTCTGCTTAAAAACCTCCCAAGACAGGAGTGTTGTATGTCTTAGTCTTCTTGCCCTGACCCCACCCCCCAGTAGCTGGGCTCCTTTTATTTCTGATATTGTAGATACACTTTTTGCTCTGTATGCTCTCAGTTTTTCTTTCTATCCAGGAAATGGACTAGTTAGAGAAGAAAATTACACAGTGTTTTGCAAAATCAAGTGGAGTAAGTGGTTTAGTAATTCTGTCTCTCATAATCTGACCAATAACATGGAGATAAATGTTACTATTTAAATTCACTACTTCAACAGACATATTTATGGCACCCTGTAAAGAAGTTATGGCACAGCACATAGGAAAGCTATTAGTATCTCTCTTTGTTTTTAAGTGAACTACTGATACAAGCTTTTAGAAGGAAATGAATTTCAGAACTGCTTATGCATACATTATTAATACTGTGCAAGATTAATTACATCAGAGTTTGTTTTCTAGATAGTTGTTTGGCATTCTTTTAGTCTACACTTACAGGAAATTTTACTAAAGTAAACCAGCTATTGATTGACATAGTCCAAAATTGGTGGTTTTGAGTGCAAAATTACAGTATGGGATGCATTTTCCATGGGAAGGGAAATTTCCTTCTTGCCCACAGTTAAAACTGAGCTACCTGTTTTATCCTTATTTCTTCCTCCTGAAATGTCAAAATTATGATATATACCAAACTCTCATGTAAAACAGTATCTAGTATAGAACTCAACGTCTTGCCATTAGTTGTGTGATTGTTAGACTTCATAAGCTTATAAGCTGCTGGACTTGAAAATGTTGTCTGCCAACAAGCTGTTTGTAATAAAAAGCTTTAGTTTCCTGTGAATCCACTAGCACAAAGGAAGTTCTTCAGCCTGAGAAACTATGTGGAAATACTAAAAATTGGTTTACAGCTTGAAGCATCTCATAAAACTTAATTCAGGAAGTGAATTTTGAGTCCTTTCTTAAAAATCCCCCACCAAAAAAAAAACCCGAAAGCCAAACAAAAAACAAACACCACCCAGCAAAAAAAAAAACCCCACCACCAAACAAAAACCCCAACTCTTAACTCCATTAAATTAAAATACTTGTTTCTAAGTTAAAATTTTTTTAGACTCTATGGTCTACTGTCCTAGCATGATTTTGTTAAAAAATAAATGTATTCTATTATTATTACTACTATAAAAAAGAAATTTAGACCATAAATACTGCAATATTAATATTCTAAATAAATAGTTGTGTACATACTTACACATACAAGGGAAATCTAAATATTGTGACTTCCCAGTGAAGTAAGTATTGAGTTTGCCATGCTGCTCCCGCAGCATCAGCTTTATTCTCTGGTCACCTCAAACAGTCATCTTGTCAAAATGATGTAGGATGTCTTGCTGCTTGGATTAATATGGATTGTAACAAATGTTGGTGGATTCTTTTTGTCATCTTGACAGGCAGGAAAGCACGAAGCCATTGTAAAAAACGTACATGATCTCCTTGCAAAATTAGCTTGGGATTTCTCTCCTGAACAGCTTGATCACCTGTTTGATTGTTTTAAGGTAACTATGACATACTGTTCTGGAAATGGGTTGAGAAATTGGATTAGATTTGTGACTCCTGAGTGTCTTCTTCCTCCTTATTTTAGATATGGGCAATTTTCTTCTGTTAAAAGACTTCTTAATGTGTATAGCAAGAGCTCCTAATATTTAATATTAGAAGTGCTAGATTGTGCTATTCTTTAATGAATGTTCATCATGAGATTTTTGATTTGCATCCTGTCTAAAGCAGAGACTAATTATGCTAGTTTGACAGCTTTGTTTTCTGGTTTAAATGCATTTGGATAATGTTGAGGCCTGTAGTATTAGTGACATTTAGCAATCCTAGGAATACTGGATTTTTAAATAAAATAAGTTACTTGTACTAAATACCTTTTGGCATTTGATCCAAATCATTAAGCGTGGGTAGTTTAGTAAATAATGTTTTTCTCCTTGCATTAGAGTAGGTTTCATCGAGCTTACCAGGCCTTGCTACTTTTGATCTCTAAGTAGAGGAGATCAAGGACTTCCGTTTCCCGCTCCCCCAGCTTCCTCTTTATCGTGTAATATTTTTTTACTCTGGGTAACACAGCTATAGAGTGAAACTGACTCAGGAAGATAATGTCGAATGTTTATAATCTCAAAATGATTTAATTGAAATTGCAAAACAGCTTCTTTCTGAAAGTTTGTTATTCCCTGGGTTTCTTATGTATGCGAACATCAACATTTGTAGCTTCCCATAGTGGTGGTACTCTGCTTATTTTCCCATTTCACTTCTAGGAAGTGACCTGTTGTACTAGCAAAATGCAAGCCATCTTTCTAGACTGCTTTCTGGTTTTAGAAACCAGGTGTTCTCTTACTGGCAATTTGTGCTCCCAATAATGGAGGTGTCCTAATTTGGTAAATACGGGTCTAAAGTTCTGTAATCCACATACTGAAGTATATGCTGAGGGGTTCAACATGTAAACTGTCAGAAGTTGTGTCTGACCTCAAGAGGTGGTTATGAAGTAATGTTATATTGGGAGCTTACTCAGAAAAAGGTTAAATTAATGCAGAGTATTTTCATTTCAGTAAGATTCAGAGGCACCAGTGATGTTAAAATTTTGCTCATTCAGTGTTTTTAAGTAATTTAAGTCTATTAGGTGTAATTACAGGAGTTTTGAGAGAGCATTTGCAAAAAACAGCTGAGTCCATTCTACTTTCACTGTTGGTTACCTTCTCAATGGTAATACTAACTTTTACAAGCACATTTGTGATCTGTCTTTTTAAAGTCTAAAGTTGGAATACATTTTACTTGTAAAAACGCTAGGAGAGTTGTTCAGTTGTCTGACATGTATTGATCTAATGTGCTATTTATTTTTAATGAGAGAAATTAATGTGAAAGTTCTTCATATAGTTGCATCATTTCATTGTTGCATCATTTGTTAGTGGTGTTGGTTGTGTGTGGGATTAAAAAGATGACTAGTTTTCATATCACAATCTTTTCTTAGGCAAGTTGGACGAATGCAAGCAAAAAACAGCGTGAGAAACTACTTGAGCTAATTCGTCGTCTTGCAGAGGATGACAAGGATGGTGTGATGGCCCACAAAGTGCTGAACCTTTTGTGGAATTTGGCTCACAGTGATGATGTGCCAGTTGATATCATGGACCAGGCTCTTAGTGCCCATATTAAAATCTTAGATTACAGCTGTTCACAGGTGAGTTTCTGGTATGTTCTGTTGCAAAATCACTGTTTCCTTCTACCCCCCATGAAAAATAGAAGGGATTTTGTAATTTAATAAAAGAGTTCCTTATAGATTTGTATTATTCTGTCAATATTCAGGTATTTTAGAAACATTATGGAACATATTTTAAATAACAGTTTGTACTTTATTGAAGAGAATTAAATGTGTCAGTTTACCTGCAGTAGATGACATACCATAATGACCACATTGGAGGAACTGGAAAAGAACCAAACCAAAGCTCCTGTTCCTGCTTTTTTCTGAACTAGATTATACTAATTTGTTTGGGTGTTTCGGGGTTTTTGTTATGGGTTTTTTGTATGCTGCTTGGTTGTTGGTTTTGTTTGCTTGCTGTTGGTTTTGTTTGTTGTTTTTTTTAGAAAGTCCTTATATGTCTTGTATGAGATTAGAAAGGTCCTAGCAAAGCACAGTGAAAATTATTACACTCTGTCCTTCCCCACCCAGGCTTCTGTGGAATTCCTCCAGAATAATAATTCACTGTGGTTCAAAATTAATCCCTTATCTGTCTTGACAGCCGCTGGCATGTTGTGTTTCTTAATTGTTAAGAAATAGTTTCTCATTGTGTATTGCTATTTTATGGCTGTTTACTCTGAATACAGGTGAGCGGAAATAAATGAAAGCAGAGAAAGAGCAAATTATTTAAACACGGAGGATCCTGCCTGGCTACAGGTTTTCTTAACTATGTACCGAATGCCTCAGTGCGTGCAGGCAGAGTTTGCAAGGCACTGCCAGCTTCTGCCAATGTATCTGGCTGCTCAGATACTTTTGTTAGGCTCCTGTGCTTCAGAACTCAGTTGATCGAGTATTTATGTGGCGTTGTGTCTTGGAAACAAAGTAAGGGAGCGGTGATAGTTTCTGCGGTGTACGTGGTTTTGATTGTGAACATTTGTTCTCCAAGGATCGAGATACGCAGAAGATCCAGTGGATAGATCGTTTTATAGAAGAGCTTCGCACAAATGACAAGTGGGTCATTCCTGCACTGAAACAGATTAGAGAAATTTGCAGTTTGTTTGGGGAAGCACCACAAAACTTGAGGTAAGAATGGAATGCAAATAAAGTTTTGTCTGTTAAATGTTAAATGGGTTGGAATGAGGCAAATTTTATTTTACTACTTCTACAAGAGGCAGAGAATGCTTAGGTGAAATCATAACCTGTGTCTGAAGATGTTCTTCAGTTTGTTTTTAATGTGTATAAATTGCTTCTGAAAATTCAGACACCTAGGTTCAATGAGAGCACTGTTTCCTCAAACATGCTTTTAATAATAATCTTTAGAATAGTAATCAGGCTTGTGGAAGATCTGGGTTTGTATTTCTGTTATGTATGAACTTCCTTGTGTAGCAGAGGAATTAGCTTATTACATATATTTCATGTGCATATGTGTATGTATGCACACACATGCACACACAAAGATACCCACCCATCCCTGTTCTTCAACAATAAAATTTATACATGTCATGTACTCTATTTATTTGAAAATACAGGTGACACTTTTTTTTTGTCTGGGGTAAAATACTCTACCGATACTTTCTCCTGAAAGGAAGAGATCAGAAATATGTTGGGTTTGTTTTATTGTGGTTTACGTATGTTTGTTTGTTTTATGGGTTTTTTAGGGTCTTTTTAAAGGAAGAAAAAACTCCCATCACTTTGTCCATTTGGACTTCTTAAAATATATCTGTTGATTTTCATTATTGTGAATGTCTTCTCAGTACAGAAATATCTGAGATTATGTGCCCCTAACATTTTTTTGTATTCACATCAGAATTTTTGCAAGTTTCAGAAAGTTGTTGTTTGTGTATCAGTGTTGCATAATTGCTTTGTTTTAATTCTTGTACTGAAGTAAGCCCTTCAAATCAATGTTGCTATTACAGTCTCCTAAAAAGAAAGATCAAGGCAGGGAAAGTTGAAGAAAATAAGCCTTCAGTTTACACAATGCTGTCTTCTTGCTGATAACTGTTTTAGGAAGCTGTGATAATAGTACATTCCTGGCTTTTGGACATTTCCTTATTCACTTAGTTTGCAACATCTCTCTCAGGTTTCATGACATTTTAATCCTTTACAGTTTCACATCACTGATTGAGGTTTTTCCAACAAGATTACAAAGTGACCTGCTTGTTAGCAAATAAGACTGTTTTCTGTGTCTTGGAGTCCTCAACCTTTTACATGCTGTGAGATCCCCATGAATATAGCTACCTGGTTATATGTGGCAGTTGTTCAAATTGTGTGCTTTTTGAGCTTAATGCCTTAACAAAGAAGCTTTGATTTAAATAATTATTGAAGCAGAGCTAATTCAAGGCACTGATTAAGTTTCTGCTCTGACTTAGTCTTGGGAGGACCCTAACTTCTTTTGATTGTGGAAATTTAAGTTCCTTGTCTGGTGTATTTTATGTTCCTTGTGTGGTATATGTACAGTTAGATGGCTTGAATACCTCTCCTTTTTTTTGGTGGGGGGGAGTTGGTTTGGTTTTTGGTCAGATCATCTCTTCCATTCCTCAGATTTCAGGGAAGTCTGCATTGCAGTATGTGGCAATACCTCGTTTTTATGCAAAATTCAAAGATGCATATAGCAGGAAAATAAACTTTGAATTGAAGGTTTTCTTCAAGGGGCTTAAAGACCTCTTCCTATGGAGAAACATTTGTTAGCGAGATACTGTTGGTTCAGTTGATTGGCTTCAGCAATTAAAAGTTTGGTCCAAAACAGCTAAGGCTGCTGATTCTTGGCAAAAATAACTATAAATTATCTTATGCCATTGGCTCCTCCATTGAGGAGGAGGATTTAATTGTTGCTCATTATTCATGCATTTGAGCAGAATGACAAATTAGTTACACAGTTGCTTTGGCAAAATTTAACTCCGTGACCACAAATAAAAGCTACCTGTGTCAGGAAGTTTAGCTTAACCAGAATTGCAACAGCATGAGAAAATGATACATGTATACTTATTAAGGAATAGTTGACTTTATTACTCAGTATACTGACTTTTGGTGTATAGGTAATTAGCCATTCTAATTTTTTCTGTGTTGGCTGATAGAGGTAGAGCCTCCTATAGACTAATTTCAAGCACTTAAGTTTGACCCATATCTACTCGAGCAGTCCAAGATTGGTCTCCTGAATTACTTTCCCAGAGGAATTAACTAAACTTTGATAGTACCTGCTGTAAGAGTTTAGGGCCTTTGTTTGTGCTTTAAGGCAATAATTCAAGTCAATTTTTGGCCTAAATAGAATTTAGGGGGTCTAGTCACTGCTATTTGGACCTTTAATGTCTACTTTTATTGGTGCATGGCATTTGTTTGTCTAGAACAACTTTCAACTTCAAAAGCTGAGTTACATGTGCAGTGTTATGCTGGGTGAGTTAAGTGCAGAAAAATAATTTTTAAAAAATCCATTTAAATGAAATTGTTTGGAATTTTGCCTTTGTCACTTTGCCAATATTTTTCTAACAAATAGGCATGAATTACAACTATTAAATGTCTTTTTTTAGTATTTCCAAAGCACTTTTGCACCAATTTCAATACACTTAATTTTTCTTCTTGTACATTGGCTTTTAGTAGAAACACAATGAAAAGAAGAAAAGTTTTGCTGTTAACTTCAGTTCATGTTCCTCAGTTATTACTAAAGGCAACTGAAGACAAGAGTCCTTATTGGCAGCATCATTATTTAACATAATCTCGGATGTTTAAGGAATAATTCTATAGTTATGTGTGGAGTTTCCGTTCATTCTAGAAAGCATGCTAGAAAGTCTTGTCAGATCAGCTTTTTTTTGTGCATAAAGACAGTCATTTTGCCTTTGACTACGTCCTAGCAGATGATCAAAGTAACATCTTACATGTTGCTCACAAATGCTGCGTAACAACTCACAACTCCTGGCTCATAACTTTAGTTCTTAATACTATTCAACTTTTAGAAATATTTGCTAATCACTAAGAATCCATGTGGCTAAATTTACTATTGGTACTTCTGGTTGAGAAAAGTAAGAAATGCCTAGTGAAGATCTGTTTAGTCTTCTGCCAGTAATGCTTTCCTCTTGTGATCCTGGGTCAGACAGATACAAGTGTTTAGTGGTACAAGTACATAAATACACGTGCCAATAGCTTGATTCTGCAAAATACCCTGACTTGCTTCTGCTTGTACCTTAGTTGTTTCATCGTACCTATTTCCCAAATAGTCAATGTTCTTACTTAGCATGATCCTTTGTAAACACATCTCTCTCTAGAGGTAGCCACTAAAACAGACATATCCAATCTTTTGCTGGTTTTGCTACCAGTTTATGCTGAGCAAGGGGGGTTGCTGGAGGTGGAACGAAGTGTGATTTGAAGGTTCCTCAAAGGGAAGCAGACTTCGGGGTATATGAAGTCCTGTATGTTTTCTTCCTCCGTGCTTCCATCTGTTTTGTTTTCTCTCCAACAAATGTCTGTTTCCCTTTTTTTTTTTTTTTTTTTTTTTTTTTTAACACAATTTGTGTTTAAGTGCCTCTTTCAAGCTGTTTTGGAAAGCTGTGCATTTTATGAACTTTAATCTTCTGAAGACCTCTCCATAGCAGGCCAAATTCTGTTGCAAATAAAATTATTGGAAGGGTGCTGGTGGTTTCTGTATATTAAACCTCGATTGACAATGGTCTAGTGAATAAGTTCATCTGTTGTTAGTGAAATGTGTTGTCAGCCACAAGATCTTAGTGGCTGATGCTGGAACTGGGATTTCTTGCCTTCCCTAGAGTCCTTAAAAGGGGTTGTGATACCCTAGAGTGCTGTAGGCCATCTAGTATGATCACCTGCTTTCCTGGAAAGAGCAAGCATTTCTACCTGTAATCCATTCAGCTAATTCTGGGCTCTATTTCCTGAAGTGTTGAAGGAAAGGAGAACAGTTCTGAAATGTCATTTGTATTTGTTCAGGCCAGGCTGAAGGTCAGCTGAGTGGTAACACAATGAGGAACTTCTTTTCTTTTCTTTTTTTTTTTTTTTTCTCCTTCCCCCCTCTTCCACACACTCTGCGCCTCCCCCTTTTTTTTTGTCTTCTTAATACCATGGAGGAGCAGTGAAAGTCTGGATTGTTTATGCAGCCAAGATCATTGCTCTAATCTACAGAAGTTGAGACGTTTTGAGTCCATTCTGCAGGTGTGATTAGTCCACAAGTTCTAGAGTTTGATAGTGTTCATGGCATGTGGATTTTGGACTGAAGCTCAGTATTTTCCCTTGCAGTTTACTTAGGTAATCTAACTATGACTATTACCATTTCAGAGAAGCTTTTTTGGTCAGATCTTAATACTAGACTTAAATTATCATCTGATTACTTGTTTAGGGTATTTGTTTTTATAAACCTTTCTGGTTTTCCTTGGATTCTGCATAACTGTGCTTTGTTATGTTTGTATCAACGTTTTTTCAGATAGATAATGTTAGAAGAAACAGTGCAGAGCTGTGCAGGTTTTTTTAAGTATCAAAAGAATTGGTGTGATTATTGGTCAGTGCTCTTCACTATAGTTTTAAGACCACGAACTTTCATTATGAATATTGACCTAGTTTTACTTACTGTTTTAATATCAGATGGATGTGGAAGAAACGGGGGTTATGCATATTGTAGTTATACTACAGTTGACAATCTCTATCTTTGCTATGCAGTTTGTGGGCAGGTATTTCTTTTCCTGTCTTGCTGCAGATGTTCTCCCTGCAGCATACTGAGCTGCTCAGAGTGCTTTGATATTTTTCCTGCATACTGTAACTGTATAATTCTCGTTAATTAACTGCTTTTAATAACTGGTAAGAACTATTGATGTGTCAGAAGAACAAAAAATATTTTTGGTGACTTAATGTGCTTTCTATTAGAAATCTTTTAGGAAAACTTGGAACTTGCATCAAGGATGAGTTTCGTAAATGGATTTCTGAACTTTTAGGTGCAAAATCTCTCTGCTTTTCTTCTAACACTTATATTTTAATTTCAGTCAAACTCAGCGAAGTCCCCATGTGTTTTACCGACATGACTTAATCAATCAACTCCAGCACAATCATGCCCTAGTTACCTTGGTTGCAGAAAATCTCTCTGCCTATATGGAAAGCATGAGGCAGTATGCTAAAGGTAAGTTTTTTAAGTAAAAATTGCCTCATAGATAGGGTATATGAAAACTCCAGTTGAAAATGGATTTTAAAGTAACTTCTTCTAATGAAATAACTATTAAGTTTATTTGTTTCGTTTCTGAGCATTTGTGGGGCTGATAGCCTTTGTGGTGTCTCTTGATTGGAGAAGAAAAGGTTAAAGTCTAGGCATTTTTGTTTCATAATGGAAAAACTGTTGTGTCTTACATCACAATATGGGGAAGTAGCAGCTCTTGTTCACCTGTGGATTGATAAACATCATCTCACCCTACTTAGGGTGATTATTTTTGTGGAAAGTCCTAATAACAATCTTGGATTTTTGTCCCACCTCTAGATGAGAAATTTTTGTAGGCTCCTTTGAGAAGCTGTTAAGTCACCTGTATTAGAAGCCAGTGTTTAGAATTTGTCGTGAGGAAGGATGTTAAACCACAGTGACACTCTTTCTCATGCAACTCCCATTTCTGTTTAGTTGCTTTCTTGTGGCACTTGTTACCAGTAACACCTTGGCAGTGCATAATGTTAGTATATTTATATTTCAGGCTAAAGTCAACTTCGCTGACTGGTTTACTCTCATTCTGTATTAGCTTTCTAGCTAATAGGTAGGCAGAAGTAGGGACATGAAGGAGAGCAATGGATCAGGAAACTCCTTGTTACACCAGACAGTGTTACTTACTTTATTAAATTAAGCAGGAGATTTCCATCTGTCCATTCCTCACCCCCATCTACTTTACTGACTGGAAGTAGGGACTGTTCTGCCCCGACATTGTAACACCCTACCAGCCTTTCAGTTACATCTCAAAAATGCCACCATATGTGTGTGTCAATGCCAATTGTTCAGAGAAGACAGGGTATCTGCACATTATAAAGCATATGTGTATGTCTTCCAGTGCTTGATATGTAGTTCTCTAGACACCTTTAACTTTTGGATTCATTTAATTTTGGAGTATATTATAAAAGATATCCAAAATACATTCCTGAAGACTTGTTTGAATAGTGGTGCTATGTGAACATGATAGCTTCAGCCAGGTATGGGTCAGTGTGAATAACGTTTAAGCTAAATCTGCATTCTTGCATTCTGCAGCTCTGTTTCTGTATTCAGGAATACATGATTGGGGCAGTACTCCAATTAAAGTTCTGTAATGATTGCATTGTACTACTTAATGTTAAAATAATACTAAATACCTTTTCTGTTCTGAAGATCTACTGTCTTAGGCTTAGTCTTCTTCAGGAAGGTGAAATAGAACAAGTATTTAACATAACTTCTGTAAGCTGTTGGAGTGCTCTTTAACTTTGCTAAAGTGATACAAAAATGCAATTTCATTTATAACAAACTTTGTGTCTTAACTGTGTGGATAACTTAGAATCTGTGATTATTTCTTTTACTTGGGCTTTGGCCAGCTATGGAATTTGGGGTTTGGCCTCAGGGCTTGAAAGGAAACATAAACAACAACTATATTCTAATGCAGTGTTTTCTTTGTCTAAAAATATCCCACATGTATTATTAATGCATGAACTGTTATTCATTAATTTCAATTATTTTTGAACTCTGAAGCCAAAAGGTCATTTTTGACAATATTCTTTACTTATCAAATTGTTGATGACTTTGGTAGAAAAATTAGGCTGATGTCTTGCATGATTCTTATTTTGTGCCAAAAAATGCATCCTGTTGCCTTACCCCTCCCCAACTATAATAACTTGGTGCAGCAGTGATACAGACATCTTCAGCACGGGAGGAATTACAAGTGTGCAAAGAGTTGAAATTTAATCTAATTACAAAGTGATTAAATCCTGCATCTTGAGATGAAGCTGCTGCAGAGCTTACACTAGTTTGCATCAGAATACGAAACGAGATGAACAGTAGTGCGGATTTTTTATTATTAGATGCTTTATTGCATGATTAAGGACAGCCAGAAAATACCTTGTAATGTTCCAGATACTGCACTAGGGCTGCAATACACAGTTCTTGTGCAACTTCTCTTTCAGTTTCATTTTTATATACGAAGTAGAGCAGAATTCAGAGAGCAATGTGAAGTTTGCCTTCCATGCCTTCCTGGAGGGGGAGAAAAGATGCAGGGGGATGAGAGGGAATCAGGGAAGGAAATAAATGAAAGGAGAAGGAAGATTATGTTTGTGAGGACAGAGAAAGAACTGGACAGCTGTAGAATTAAGGTGAATGAGACAGAAAATTCAAGGCAAACAACCAAACAGCACGAGTCAAATGCCATAGAAAAAAAAAATCCAGTTGCCCACAGGTCTTTTTGGCAGTTACCACCACAATTATTGTGTAATTTGTGATTATTTTTTATTCATTTTGAACTTGCCATATTCTTACGTTCTCTGAAGGCTTCCGCAGTTGTGTTCTATGATGGAGAACAGTGTTCCTATTCTCCTGTTACTTGCTAAAGCATATTCTTTTCTATCATACTCCCTGTTACGTTTGCTTTTTTTAGGTTAAAGAAAAGTCTAATCTGTGTTCCAGAATTTTTTCCCTGATCTATGATTTTTCTCTTCTACTGAACTCACCCTTTCTTCCAAGTCTGCAAGGCCCTCTGTGAGATGAGGCAGCTGCTATTACTCTGTGTAGCTGTGAAGGAGGAGGTCAAAGTTTCATCTTTTTGACTATTCATCAAAGATGTTTTGAAAATTTGAAGAGATTGCTCGCTGGTTCTTCTCTGTCTTTTGTTTTTTGATTAAAAATAAAAGTGTTAATGAAATGTAATTTTTTGTAGAAATTGTGCCATATGATCATCTTTTATGTGTATTTATCACTAACTCTACTTAAATTTTCAGTCAGTCTTTTTGGGCTATAATTTCTTTCTCTTGGGCTATAATTTTTCTGCTTCTGTATGTAGAAAGAATTTTTAAGGAGATCACACTTGGACTCGGTGTGGGATGCACAGTCTAAAAAATAAATCAGGCAGATGTAGAATATTTAGGGACACTGAATGTTTTTGTACTTCAACATTTTTCAGAATTCTTAAGTTCATACATATGTCCTTTGTGCAACTGACTGGCCTTAATACTTGAATTGTTCTGTCATTGCCACTGTTGACACATCTGTGAATTAATTTCTAGTCAGGAAAAAGAAGCCCAGCTAGTCCTCATAGTTAAAACAAGCAAACACCACCCCCAATGAAACAAAATCAAACCAACCCACCCAAAACACCCAACACTTGAAGTAATTAGTTTTAATTTCTCTGCACTATGCTTATCTATCATAATTGTTTCTACTGTGAGATGCTCAGTCTATTTTTCAGGTTTTCTACTTTATAATGTTTAAATATGTTTTGTTCTGTGATTTTTTTCCCCCCCCCTTTCTTTTGATAATTGTCCTATTATTCTCACTTCATTAGGAATAAAGGTTAAATTTCTGAAGGATTTCCAGTGAACACCTCTCCAGTTTTGTAGACATCAGTTAACTACTAGTCTTCTGTTTTCCCTTTTTTTTGCCTTTTAAGCTAATGTACCTTTTGAACTTGTATATAGAGTGCAGTATTAATGACAATTATTTTTCTCCTAAAAAACACTTGAAACACTGATGAAGCGTGTCAGTTGTTAGACTGGTCAGGTTTGTCAGGTTGGGTTTTTTTTCCCCTCCTTAATAAAGTAGAAACTACTGATTTTTTTTGTTTTGTTTTCTTTGTTTGGGTGGGTTGGTTTTGGGGTCTTTTTCAAATTCTGAGGATAAATTTTGCCATGGGTCTGGATGTTGTCATGATGCAGTCTTCCAGAGCTGGATCATCTAAGTTAAATGCAATGTATATACTTTTGCAAGTAAGATAGAGTGGTTTGGGTTTGAAGGGACCGCAAAGATCATATAGTTGCTGAAATACAGCAATGAATTAGTGTATAATGAAGCTGTCATCATGAATATGTGTCATGAAATAGATCATAGAATATGTACAATTGGAAGGGACCTTTAAAGGCCATCTAGTCCAACCCCCCTGCAGTAAGCAGGGACAGCTTCACTAGATCAGGTCACTCAGAGCCCCATCAAGCCTGAGCTTGAATGTCTCCAGAGACGGGGCCAACACTGCATCTCTGGGCAACCTGTTCCAGTGGTCTACCACCCTCATATTGAAGAACATTTTCCTAATATCCAACCTAAATCTGTCCTTTTCTAGTCTAAAACTATTGCTCCTTGTCCCATTGCTACGTGCCCTCATGAACAGTTCTTCCCCAGCTTTCTTAGCAACACTTCCAGGTATGGGAAGGCCGCTTATAAGGTGTGTCCCCCAAGCCTTCTCCAAGCTGAACAAGCCCAACTCTCTCAGCCTGCCATCATAGGAGAGGTGCTCCAGCCCTTTGATCATTTTTGTGACCCTCCTCTGGATGCGCTCCAGCAGGTCCATGTCCTTCTTGTGTTGAGGGCTCCAAAACTGGACACAGTACTCCAGGTGAGGTCTCACCAGAGCAGAGCAGAGGTACAGAATCACCTCTCTCAATCTGTTGGCCACTCTTCTTTTGATGCAGCCAAGGATGTGGTTGGCCTTCTGGGCTGCAGATGCACATTGGTGGCTCATGTCCAGCTTCTCATCCATGAGTAACCCCAAGTCCTTTTCCTCAGGGCTACTTTCAAGCACATCTCCTAAGCTACAAGTGCAGATCTAGATTGTATTCCTCCAAAAAAAATCAACAAAAACTCACTGAACAGAACAATGCCAAAACCAAGTTCCTATGTAGCAATCAGCTGAAAGTTACACAAAATACTATGCTAAAGTTTGCTTGCCTTACTTTCAGATTACTGAAATTCTTCTGTTTCAAGCTTGTCAGTATTATGGGTGTTTGCTTTTTGTAGTTGCAAACGCACAGTAAATAAAGTTGTCATATCCTCTCCTCCTCTATGTGACATTGTGTATGTAGTTACTTCTAAAGGTGTTAAGGAACTGCAGTCATGACTTCCTCTAAAGAGGAAAAACCTTAAAAATAGAAATGTGAAATTTTGGAAAAGATGTTCTGTAGTGAAATTAAAGTATTTTGAGGGAAAACACTGGGTTACGTGCTTGGCATATTTTTGTTTTAACTGACTTCTGACTTCAAATCAACTACTTGAAATAAAGAAAAAATGATCCAAGTAAGTGGAATGCAGGTTCTTAATGGTTCTGTAATACTTTCTTTGTACTGAATGGTGAGCACATTTGTCTATGTGTAAGTGTTGAGTTAATTATAAATCTCACTAATCTCTGTCTGTACCCATTTTAATGTAGGAGGAAATACTAACAGGTAGCAGGCTGCTGGAAATTATTTTCATATAAATACTTGAAAACCAATAAATTATCAGTGGCTTTAATTATACTCAGATTAACAAGTCTTCAAAAATGTCTTGTCTCTTAAAGTCATCATGCCTTTTCAGAATGTATTGTCTAATAACCTTTTTACATTTGCAGAGCATGGTGAATATGATCCACAAACTGTGCGACCAGGAAGCAGATACAGTCATGTGCAGGAAGTACAGGAGCGACTTAACTTCTTACGGTTAGTCCTGACTTGATTCTTTTACTGCAGTAAGAACACCTCAGATACTTTAAAGAAGAATAAACAACTCCGTATGTCTTATCTAGCTTTAAGTTACTGTATCACCTTCTTTCAAAACTGTGATGTAAAATATACTGACTGGTTTTGTTTTGGTTTGGATTTCTGTTTTTTCCCAGAGAGCTTCTATGCTAGTACTGGAATATTAAAATAAAGTTTATTAGGATCTTTCCTATTAACATGTATTGGGCTCTGATTCTGCACTAAGATTTGTATGGGCTTTTTCTGTCTGTGTACAGAACCCTACTGACTTGAATCCAGTGTGCATACAGATAGAGTTACATACATACTGGGGCAACTTAGCTGAAAATTTAAAATATTCTATGTAGGGGTATGTTGATTTAAATCCATGTTCATAAACTGACATATACGTGTGTCAGACATATTAGGTTGTCACTAACTCATAAAAAGAAATAAAAAAGTTACTTAGATTACGTTTGACCAGCTGTTGCTTGAGTAATGTAAGACCACAAAGTATCTCTGCTCATTCCGGAGCTGTAAGATGTTGATTCTTTTTAGGCAGTGTCTCTCTTGGCTTTTTCTTAACTTGGTTTTAACCTTTTTCTTTTTTCTTTGTGTATTTATTCTTAGGGGAAAAATCCCCAACCTGTCAAGTTCTGAAGCGTTTTTATTTGTTTTCTAAGGGAGATGTAGGGAGTTTTTACTTTTTAACATTCTACCAGGAATTTGTATGGTAGCACGTAGATTGCAATCACTCCTGAATGTTAAAAATTCTCACTTCTTTCAATTTAAGTTTAGTTGTTAATGTAAAGGAATTTACAAAGTCCCATGGCTATCAAATTTAAACTAGGTAGCAGTGCCATAACTTAATCACTGGTTTCCTTTATATAGAAAAGATTTTTAATCAGAAAAATTATCTTTTAAGAACATTCCTGAAACATTCTTAATGTTAGCTCTCAGAATTGAAGTTCTTAATAATACTTTAATAGTAGTTTAACTAAAATGAAAAACTTAAGGGAACGTTTCCAGTTCATTGACTTCTGCTTGTTCTATTCTATAGAATTGATAACTTAACTTGTGATTTTGCTAAAGTGAATGTTGAAACGTAGTGAATGATTGCACAAGTAATTTAATCTATTATGTTGTGACCTGACTTTTAAGCTAAATGGTTTGCGTTAGGGAATGTGCATTTGTTTGTATATAATACGTAAACAATACTTGATATTTTTGTATAAAACTTATTTTGCCAAATTTTACTCCCTTTTTATTTGGACTGTGAGGTCTTGCTCAATTCAAACTTACTAAGAAATTATGGGACTAATTATGAATGGGCTGGTGGTGTAAATAAATTTTTCAGGGTTATACTTACAATATACATATCTGTGTTATGTGCATATTTTACCTTTTTGCCTGTACTTTTTACTGAATTGTAACTCTAGATGTCTATTAGACAGTGCTGTTAATTGTCTTTTTGTTTTGCTCAAGATTTTTGTTGAAGGATGGTCAGCTGTGGCTCTGTGCCCCTCAGGCGAAGCAAATATGGAAGTGTTTAGCTGAAAATGCAGTTTATCTTTGTGATCGCGAAGCCTGTTTTAAATGGTATTCCAAACTAATGGGGGATGAACCAGACTTAGACCCTGACATTAATAAGGACTTCTTTGAAAATAATGTGCTTCAGCTGGATCCTTCCCTATTAACAGAAAATGGAATGAAATGTTTTGAACGTTTCTTCAAAGCTGTGAACTGTCGAGAAGGAAAGCTAGTAGCAAAGAGGCGAGCCTATATGATGGATGATCTGGAATTAATAGGATTAGACTACCTTTGGAGGGTAAGTTAATTGGAGGAAACATCTGAAAAGTTAACTGCAAAGTCTTTCTCAGTCGCTTTTTATGTTTTTAGGAAAGTGTAATTTATTACAGACTGGGATTACAAAAGCTGTGTTTTCACACTAAATGCATGGATATAGATTCTGCTGTCTTCCCAGCAACTATGCAAGTTGGTAAAATTGCAGACTGATGTTTAACTAAAAGTTTTTTGAAACATCAGCTACATTTGTGTATTCACATGAAATTAAAAATTGCCTGAAGAAAGAAAGAATTGTTCCAAGTGAACTGTCTGTAGGTTTCTCTCTCTCTCACATGCAGCTTAGAATTAAATTTTGTTTTGTACACTTCATGAGCAAGTTCATGTCATTCATTCTAGTATGATAAACTGAATGATTCTAGATTAGACCAAGTGATTGCTGGTCTGATTCTTTCTCTTAAATCCACGACCTTTTGCCTAAACATGGTTCTGTTTTTTCAGTAAGAAGATTGTAGCTTTTTGAGGTTTGCCAGATCTATTGGTGAAAAGCATCAGCATCTAATTTACTGGTTAATTTTTTTCAGAGTATTCTAGTTTTCAAGAGCTGCATTAGAACCCCCAGTAGCACACTGTGGCATGATTGTTGTGGCTGTGTGTTGTAAAATGTGCCACAGGTGAAGCAGCAGCCTTCAATCACCTTGGCCGGGGCCGAGATACCGAGAAGGTTTCACACGGCGCTCTGTGAGACGCGCCCGCATGATGTTTAGGAGTTTCAGTGGTGGGAATCAGCTTCCATGGGTCTGCCCTGCCAACTGTTAGTGCGACAGAAATCAAGAAGCTTCAGCTCAGCATCGTTCTGGGGTTGTCTTTAAGGGCGGCTTTCAGACCTGGTGCCTAGTAATTAAAATTTAGATGATCAGGTTAGAACCAGAACTTGCTTGCCTGTCGCCTTTCCACCCACTCACATCCATTTAAATACTTTAAAATGCTGGTCTTAAACCTTTGATGTAGATTGTTCAAGCATCTGAAAAAAGAGCTGTCTTACTCTCTGAAACTAGTGAAATGTGAAGCTTTTAGTTGCTAATTCTGAGTTCCTTTAAATTAGTTAATTCTTAATTTTGACTTTTAGATAATTAAACTTAGTGTAAGTTGTATTGATTCTATTTTGTAACGGCATTTTAGTCACTTTGACCTCATAATAATTAGACATACCATTGTGTCAAGATACTTAGGTAGTTGTTTTGTTATTAAATTTTATACTAGAAAGTTTTAAGGTGTTCTAATGCTTTTTTTTTTTTTACTATGCTAGGTTGTGATTCAGGGAAATGACGACATTGCAAACAGAGCGATAGATCTTCTGAAAGAGATCTATACTAATCTTGGCCCAAGGTTACAAGTTAATCAGGTAAAAAGCCAACCAAGCAAGAAGAAAACTGGGACATAATATGGCAGAAAAACAGTGATAAAATTCAATTTGGTGAATTTATATTTGGGAACTTTGAAAACAGAGAAGAGTTTTCATGTTTTAGAGGGTATTCTCCTGACTTCAGCCATCACGTTCTGGGGAGATACAGGATTAAGAGTTTTTCTGGTATTTGCAAACTGAATGCTGATAAATTCATCATATTAAATTGATGTGTCTTATTTGCTCTGTGGTACTTCCTTGTACTAGTATGTTCACTGGATGAATGAGTCTGAGTGTTGTCACATGCTAATCTAATCTTTGTTATGTTATGTCCCTTACAAAGGGTCACAGAGTTTCCATATAATGGTCAAGCTGAGCTCTAGCAAACCAGCTATTCTCTCCCTACGTTAATATTTGCTGGGAACTGTGTTTCAGTGGACTGAGAGAAGAGTTAATGAGTTTCTGAAAGGTCAGAGGAAGTGAGCTGTTGGGATTTCATAAATTTGGGGGGAATATTGTCCCCTACACAATCTCCCAGTTGGTAGCTTGCCACTTGTAGTTATTAAAATTCTGATTTTCATACTTGTCCTCAGAAACACTAGGGTCTTCAGAGCTGTCAGTCTGCTAGATACAGCACAGCTGCTCTAGGTAGTACATTTACAGCCATTCAAGCTATGTCATACTGTAGCAGCAGATGGGCTGTGCTTTGCTTTCTTGCTCTAGGTCTGGGCTTACTAAGCATGCATAGATCCGTCCATCTGTACATGGTTAGATTTGATACTTCAGGATGTGTTGGATTTACTTAACATGCACACAAGTATTTTCTTTGTCTGCTGGTAACTCCTCTGCTCCTGAGCTGCCTCAAAGAAAAACCAAATGCCTGCTGGACTGTGGTTTACTGCCATAGCTGTGGCTGTCTCTGTTGCACACTACTACCTGGAGACACAGCAGCAGACGTTGTACAGTGATGCTACAGGTTGCGCGTCAGTGTAGGTCAGGAGCAAGGACATGTTGGGTACCAGGCAGAAGGAAGAGATTTGCTGCAGCTGGTACTATACTGAGTCTGGCATTTCTATATGCATTTCTTAGTTCATGCAGGAAAAAAGTGCATATGGAACTGAGCTCTGTGATTGGGAGAGGGGCATGAGGAATAGTTCTGTAAAAGTTCTCTGTGTGAAGTAAGTTAACCTGTAATTAGTTAACCTGTAGTCTAGCTAATGATTCTTTAAAATAGTTTGAGGAAATGAAGAAGAGAGTAGAATTTAGTATTCTCTGTGCAAACTTTCACTTTTTCTATTGGAGGATCAATTTGTACTGTACAGATACAGCTACTGATGACATGTAAGATTTTTAAGGTGCATGCCAAATTAGATCTATTTATCAATGGGAGTTTATGCTGAAGTGTGGAATAAAAGAGCCATGTAGAGTAACTTAACTTGATTTTGTTTCAGAACCCTTGGATTGTCCTTCTGAAAAGATGGATTTTAATATTTTTTGTAATTGCACCAATTTTTTACTGTAATTAGGTAGTGATTCATGAAGACTTCATTCAGTCCTGTTTTGATCGTCTAAAAGCCTCCTATGATACGTTATGCGTGTTGGATGGAGATAAAGATAGTATCAATTGTGCAAGACAAGAAGCAATACGAATGGTGAGAGTGTTGACTGTATTGAGAGAGTACATAAATGAATGTGACAGCGATTACCACGAGGAGAGAACTATTCTACCTATGTCGAGGTATGTGTAAAGATGCACTGCTGTGATATTGATTGCGGTTAACTAAAATACTACTACTGTCTCTGTGATTTTTTACATTATAAAAGATTTATATTTAGGGAATGTATTTATAGTTTCAAATGTCCGTTTTATCTGCTAATATATGAAACAGTAGGGGAAAAAACCATATAGTGCTTTGAACTATCAGACAAATACAGGCATGTGTGATAGGGACAGGAGACCTGAGGATAAACTTGTTTCTGTTGCTTTGTTCTATATCTAGCACAACATACCTTGTGGCTCGGTTGTTTTGGATTTATTTCTGGTTTTGCCCAATAGTTATTTAAAAGCAATGCCATCCTCTAAATTAGCATGGGCAAACCTTTGTTTTTCATAGTCCTGTCTCTCAAATCCCATGTTGTTAATGTATCTTCCAGAGTTGTTTACAGAGGTGCTAATCTTACTTTACAAGTTTAAATTTAGGATTAGCTCTTAAGTTAAATATTCTGTGCAAGTTCCTCATAAAAAGGGGAAGAAGAGAACAGCACTTTGAAGTATGTTTATTTTCTGAATGTCTTTTACTCTTCTTATACTTGATGTTGAGTAAAAACTTAGTTTTCATCATAGCTGTTCCTTCTTTAACTCTGTATTTGGTACAAAGAAAAAGGAAACACATCCAATGGTGTGTTGATGTTTTCACAAATGAAATGCTTTAATGTCCTGAGAGAGGAAAGCAGAACAGAAAACTATTTAAATGTTCCAGTATTAGTAGCTGCTGTATGTGTGAGTGGTCTCAAAAGTGCATGAGGAATACAATGAGATTGCTACAGATTTGATGCAGCTAACTTTTTTTTTTTTTTTTTTAGACAGAGTGGGGTTTGTTGTCTCTTTACTCTAAATGTGCTTTTGGTTGAGAAAATTGAAGAGATCGGTGTTTTCTATGATGTGTCAGTAATTTGCAGTGCTTCTACAACACTTTTATTGTATATATTGATTGGGTAGAGTGCCGTCACTGCTTTTGTGAAAATGCTGCTACTTTTTTTTCACATCTCTGAATTTTTAAAAAGCATATTTGATTTTTAAAATTGGAAATCTAATACAAAAGTATTAACAGCTTTTGACAGAAGCCATTAAGATGTGATGACCTGATATTTTTTCCTGATCTCAGTGTATTTAAGAGAGTTGTATTTTTACTAAAACACAGTTGCCAGTCTGAGCTTCACTTGTACATTTTGATCAGGAAATTCCAAGCAAGAGAAAGGATCTAAAACCTCAAAAGAAACTTTTTAAAATTCTGTCAGTGTTCCCAACCTGACTTTAAAGTTGACAGTGTGTTTCATGCACTTGTGCAGCGTGAGGCTTCTTGAAAGTTTCTCTGTATGCTGCGTTTGCACAATTGCTGGTGCTTTCACAACAGCAATCTCACGCTGGAGCAGACCACCATATGTGAAGGTCTGATGTCGAACTATGTTGCATGTGTCGGGGGGGAAAAAAGTGTTTCACAAGGCCAAAACCAACTTGATGTGGTTTGTTTCTTTTCAGAGCTTTCCGCGGTAAACATATCACACTGGTGGTTCGTTTCCCAAACCAAGGCCGGCAGGTGGAGGATTTGGACATCTGGTCTCACACGAACGACACGATTGGCCAAGTGCGGCGCTGTATCCTCAACCGTATTAAAGCCAACAGTGCGCACACCAAAGTGGAGCTGTTCATCGGCGGGGAGCTGGTGGACCCTGCGGATGACAGAAAACTAATTGGGCAGTTGAATCTCAAAGATAAAACGGTAAGTGTTGCAGGTGGATTACTTATGCCAATTCGGATGCTGCTTCCCTTTTGTAAAGGCTTGAAAAATACCATGCATGGGATCACTTATTCTTGTGAAATGGTTCAATTCCTCCTCCTTGTATTATGCCATTAACATTTTATCAGATGCTTATTTAGTAGAGTCTTCGTTTTTGCATAGTATTAAAACTGTGATTGTGTTTTTCAGCTAATTACAGCTAAGCTTACACAGATAAATTCTAATATGCCCTCAAGTCCAGATAGTTCTTCTGACTCTTCAACTGGTTCTCCGGGCAACCATGGCAATCACTACAGCGATGGTCCAAATCCAGAAGTTGAAAGCTGTTTGCCTGGAGTGGTAAGCGTATGCTTTGTTTCTGAAATGAACAGTTCAGAAGCATTTTATCCCTATACTTTGTCTTTAACAATTTATCTCTGGGTTTGTTTTTATTTTCTTATTTAAAGATCATGTCACTGCATCCTCGATACATCTCTTTTCTTTGGCAAGTTGCAGACTTGGGCAGTAGCTTAAATATGCCACCTCTTAGAGACGGAGCACGTGTTCTTATGAAGCTCATGCCACCAGGTAAAATTTCATTTTATCCTGTTTTATCTTGTAATATCCTGTATATGAATTTCTCCCCTGTTATATAAAAAGTGAAAGTGGGAAGTATTTTCCACTTTCTGGTTATTTTTTGATACAGTAATCCATGAGTGTTATCCTAATTAGGATTGTATGTATCTCCCAAATAGTTCTTTGTTGCCTTACAAAGTTGCATAGTTTGAGGTTGGTACTGGGCTCAAGTGCCACAGTGCAGTGAAACAGGGAGAAGCATCGTATTTTGAAGTGAACTCTAACGAAATCTCTTTTGTACTGACAAATAATCATTGCAGAATGCTTCATAAGCCGACTTTGTGTCTCAGTTATATTTTCTTGCAGCTTTTCAGATACACTTAATATTTTTAAGATTTATAATTGTAAATATTTCTGTCTTGTTCTGAAGTAGCTGTGTTACAAAATATTTATAAATTGTGTTTTTATTGCAGATAACACTACAGTTGAGAAACTAAGAGCTATTTGTTTAGATCATGCAAAGCTTGGGGAAAGCAGCCTTAGTCCATCCCTTGATTCTTTATTCTTTGGTCCTTCTGCCTCACAAGTGCTGTATCTAACAGAGGTTTGTGACGCTTTACCTGTTCTTTAAAAATCGTCAACTCTGTCTTTGGCAGTCATTTCTGTAACATTGTGGAACCCTAAGATTTGGTTTGAAATTAACAGTTGAAAACATTGACAGTTGACTGGAAAGAAACCGTGTATGGCCAGTGCTGCCAAAGCATTGCTTAAATAGTATTCCAGCATAGTCTCGTGTTCAGTCATCTATATGCAAGCTAGTGTATTTCTGTTGGTTAACTCTGTATTTTGGTCTACAGGTAGTTTATGCCTTGTTAATGCCTGCCAGTGCACCTCTGGGAGAAGATGCCAGTGACTTCCAATATAACTTCCTAAAAAGTGGTGGCTTGCCTCTTGTATTGAGCATGTTGACTAGAAACAACTTCCTGCCAAACGCAGATATGGAAACTCGAAGGGGTGCCTACCTTAACGCTCTAAAAATAGCCAAGTTATTGCTAACAGCAATTGGATATGGCCATGTTCGAGCTGTGGCAGAAGCTTGTCAGCCAGTTGTGGAAGGCACAAGTACAATTTCACCGGTAATATAACTCTTCCTTGATGCAAATAGCAATGTGCTCTGGTTTTTATATTCTCTGCAGCAACATCTGTCTACTCTCCACTGACAATCTCTTTGAGTGAGTCACATCTCAAGAACTCACGGTAGATAATGTTGTCTGACTGTAAAAAGAGAGATCAAATTACTGAATTAATACTGTGTGGTTTTGACTGTAGAAAAAGTTAGGTGTGAGATACACCTGCTCTATAGATGATTTTCAGTGGTTTTCATGACTGTCAGTACAGGTGACTTCTGATTTTCAAGTACATCTTTCTCATAGATGTAAATTCTGAGTCTTTTGAGCTGCTGAGTCTGTTGAACAATGTGCCTCTGAATTTCTTGTATCTTCTAGTTATGATTAGAGCAGAAAACAACGGAACTGATGTTGAGTCATGCCAGCCCTTTTTCTATGTAAAACTACATCTTTTGACTTGCTAGATTCCTGGTTCTGTCCATTGCTTGTAGAGAATTCTTGCAGATAACAGCTAGGTACATTGCAGAGTTAAGTGGTGATAGTTGAAAGGTGTCCTACACTAAGATTTCTTCATTGGAAAAGGAAAATGTACCGTAGGTGTTCTGAGCTGTGATCACATGTGTATATAGTTGTAGATGTTGTACATGTTTAATATGGCTAGGTAGTTTTTGTACATATGAGCAAATATGTTGTGGGTCAGGATTTTCTGTCTGCTCTGTTACAAGTCTTCAGTGGGAGTTCTGTAATTTCGCTCCCCAAATCAGGTATCTTGGAGAAGCTGACAAAGCAAAGGGATATGACCAGCACCAGGTGTTACTGAACAGCTTCACAGTGTGTCTTTGAGCACCATTTGAGATGGGGCGGGGGGTGTGTTTGGATGAAATGGTACTAGAAAATGAAGAAGCTCTTCTGTACAAGAAGCTGTAACTTCTAACGACAGCACACAGTCTTTTCATGCGAGTTTGTCTGTGAGAAGAACCATTTCAGATTTGCACTCTCAAAACTATGCAGCCCAGTCAGCCCAAAGGGAAGGACCAATTGCTCAAACCAATATAGAAAAGATTAAAAACTCCTCTTGCTGCTGTTAAAGAAAAGGAGGGATCATTCAGAACAGAATTCTTCAATAGTGCTGTAATGCAAATGTTTAAAATGTCCTTAACCATAATGAACACTACAACCATGTTCTTTCTGGACACTATTAGCTAATCCAGAGGGAGACCCATTGTTTTAGGAAACACTTTCTTTCCATCAACACAAAGGGAAGGGGAGGAGTTGTACGGCTAAATGTTCTGTTTAAATGGAAATAGTCTGATCAATAGACAAACCCCCAAACCTGAGTAGTTTTAAGCAAGTGCCACTCCACTACTTTTACTCTGTGATCATACACTGTATGATACAGTGCCTTCAGATGTGTCTTCTTGCTTTCTTTTTTTCCATGTAAAAATAAGCATCCAAAATAACTTTCTTCCAGATAAACCAGGCTACACATGACCAGGCAGTGGTGCTACAGAATGCCCTACAAAACATTCCTAATCCAACTTCAGAATGCATGCTAAGAAATGTAGCAATACGCCTTGCACAGCAAATATCTGATGAGGTTAGTGAATTCCTTTCTGTATCACCTTTTTTTTTCCCTCTAGTATCTCATTTTTAACCCTTAAATTTATTTCTTTCTAAGACATGGATTTTCCTTCTAAAATGTCAAGAAACATTTTAGGTAATGCTTATGGTTCATAAGCTGTTAACTAACTAAAAGTATTTAATGAATTGTTTACATGTGCAGGTATGAAATTCGGTGTCTAGCAGCATAAAGAGGCTTAAGTGAACCTGGCAGTTTCTGTACCAGCTCTTTAATGGATTGTGAATATTGTTACACTTAGATGAGAACTTTAGAAACTTGATGTAATAGATTCAAAGAAGTTAATGGGCATTAAGAAAACATTTTTGTGATACTTTCTTCTTTTTTTTGGTCTTAGAAGTTTTGGTTTCTGAGTAACATTCTCTTTCTGAAGAGAAACACAGCAGAGGGGAGGGCGTTTTTAACTATTTGAGTGTCATTTTTAAATGCTGAAAGATTTTGAAATGCTTTCAAAAGCTGGAGAGGGACTGTTTACAAGGGCATGTAGTGATAGGGCAAGGGGTAACGGCCTTAAGATGACAGAGGGTAAGTTTAGATTAGGTATTTCGAGGAAATTCTGTCTCTCTGAGGCCCTGGCACAGGCTGCCCAGAGAAGCTGTGGCTGCCCCCTCCCTGGCAGTGTTTAAGGCCAGGTTGGATGGGACTAGTGGAGGATGTCCCTGCCTATGGTGGGGGGTGGAGCTAGATGGGCTTTAAGGTCCCTTCCAACCCAAACTATTCTATGATAAAAGCCTCAGGTAATTGCTGGTGTATCTTCATATCATGAAAAAGTGTTAATGATGCAAGTGAAAAATTGATTATGGAACTTGATAGGGTTAAACAATGTATTTTGCAAATATAAGTCTTCTACCCTATGATGCTGTATGGTGTGACCAAACCCAGTTTGGAATTATTCATAATGTTAGTGAATGCATTAGTGAATTCTGCTGAATTCAGCAGAAGCTAAAATCGGAGCTACTGAAATTCCTTTTCCACAGTGAATTGGATCCCTGAGGTTCCAGCATGAAAAAGTGAATACTGGTTTTCTATATACTATAGAATCTCTACAAAACGATCTGCAAAACATCCTCAGCTATCTAAATATAAGTAGCCTTGTATTATCATAGCAATGTTGCAAAGTACACTACTTCTGAACAAAGAGCAGTATCTGAAGAAGGTACAAGACGGCAACACAGCAGTCTGCCTTCCACTAGTAGCGGTGTTGCATCTGTAGGTGATTCTATGTGTAAAATCAGTCAGTTAACTCTGATGTTATTAACTTCCTTCCACAGAGGAAATGTCTTTTGAGGTGAGGTATGGAGAAAGGTTTTTAATTGTGCCTTTGTCCTTTCCAAAAGTCTTCTAATAAATACTTTTTTCACCAGATACATCAAAGCAAACAAAATCTGAATCTTTTTTATGAGGGTACACAGTATAACTGTTAAAGTTTTGTCTATAATTTTCTGAAATTAGGAAAGCTGCTGTAAATCTAAATTTCATATGTGTTGTAGTTTGCCTTTGAATATTGTCCTTTAGTGTTTTGATGGTCAAAGACTTTTTTCCAACTGACCTCGCAATTTAAAAAGAAAAAATTGACATGGTTTCTGTGGGCCAGACAGAAGACTACAGCCTGGAAAGAAATCTTGCACCTTTTTAGAAAAGTTTGGATAAATCAAGGTTTTAAAACTACAATGAGATTAAAAAAAAAAAGTTCTTTTTCTCTGACAATTTTTTCTTGTGGTGCTGTTACTGTAAGATTGCTCTGCTTGTGACAAAGGTGAAATACCTATTATTTTTCTTGTGGTGACTGTTAATCACAGAATTACAAGGTTGGAAAATATCTTTAAGATCATCAAACCCAAGTGTTCCCATCCTATGCTAAACCATATCCCTAAGTACCTCATCTACCCTTATTTTAAACACATTCAGGGATGGTGACTCAACCCCCTCCCTGGGCAGCCTGTTCCAGGCCCCAACAACTCTTTCAGTGAAAATTTTTTTCCTAACATCCAGTCTGAACCTGAGTTGACATCAGTAGCAAAAATATGCATTGTTCAGATTTTCTGATGTAGCTAGCTCAATTAATGAACTTCTTAAAGTGTCTCTGTTTTTTTTTAAGTCTGAGCATTAGAAAAGTGTCATTTGAAGTTTCTGAGAACTTTCTACCATCTGCTTATAAAGACTGCCCAATTTTTGGACAGTTCTACTTGGATTATAATCTCCAGATAGTTTTGGAGCTTTTTTGAAAGCATGTTGGTGCAGGTTACAAATAAGGGCAGTAATGTGTGTGTGTATCAGTAGAAACTATTGGATGTTAACTCAGACCAAAATGCTCAGTAGTAATTCTGCATTCATAAGGTACATGGTCTGTGCTCTTACTGATTTTAAACCCTCTGTGCCTTGAATATAGAATGATCCCTTTATATATTAATCATATACTTGATAAGCATTTGTTCATCTAGCTATCAGGACAATAAATATCATGTGGGGGGACAAAGCCTAAAATAACTTCAACTTGTTACATTATGTAAGAGGCTTGCTGCCTTCTAGGTGCGTGTTTGGGGGTTTGTTGGTTTCTTTTCCACAAATCAAGAATGTTTTAACATTGAGGTTGGTAGTTTCTGCTAAATCTTACTCAGAATTGCTGAGTTGTTAATTTTTTATGAAAAATGTTTGCTTTCTTGTAATTCCTGGTGCTTGTAGTGTTACAAGATCCTGTAATACATTTTAAATGCACACTACTTAATATTTCTTTTTTTAAATATAATGTAAAGTAGAAATGTTTTTCAGGATACGTAATTGTGATCGAATTCTTTGTTAAATGCTAAATTTTCTATAAAATACATTTGTGATAATTTAGAATCAATTGTAATGTTATTTGCAACGGCATTTTAATGTTGCCTTGGTTTATTTCTCTTTTTTTTTCAGGCTTCAAAATACATCCCTGATATTTGTGTTATTAGGGCAGTACAAAAAATTGTGTGGGCATCAGGTTGTGGGTCAGTTCAACTGGTTTTCAGCTCAAATGAGGAAATAAGTAAAATCTATGAAAAGGTAAGAGTTCCTAAGCAACTTCTTTTCTATAACTGTTCCTTTGTTTACTTTGTTTTGGCAGTGTCAGCCAAGTCAGGCTTAGAGTTTGATGGGCTTTAGGTAGTTACCATGGTGATGACGTGTTTTGGAGTCTGGTTTGATATGTTATTACCCATACCACAGTTAAATTTTTTTATTCAGTATTCCTTTTCTTCATAACTGTTTAATTGTGACTTGAGTCTGGTGTCCGTTCAAGAACGTATAGTTCTGTAAGCGGCCGTAACGCGTTTTCAGCCTGGTGAGATTCCATATCAGCATAAGCAGTAAGCACTTCTTGCCACACTCATTTTACTAGTCTCCAAGGTTAAAAGATCTGGTCTACACAAGTTAATTTAAAGCAGATGTGCACTGTAGAATGAGAAATGAGCTAATTGTTCTGAAGTGAGCGCTGAAACGCTGGTAAAACTAATCCTGTGGCTTTTTCTCTTTTATCATGTCGATACATAAACCCATCTTCATGGTTTCACATGTGATTTACAGTTTGGAGATGGGGTCATATATTAGTATGTTGTCACACACCTTGTGTTTAATGAATGTTGTGTACAGTTACAGGAAATAGTAACCTGTATTTTGACAGGGATTTTTTTTTATTTTATTAAATTTTGTTGGTTCCTTAAACATCATCTCTTGTTCATCTTATAAAATCAAGTTTAGTGCTCATCAATACTTGTCGGAGAGTAAAAGGGAAAGGAATATAGAGGGAGGTCTTACCCAATGTGTATTAGCTGTTGTGCTTAAATGATTGATTAGAGGAAGAAAAATTACATCAGCAAAATGCAATGCCTTCCCATTTAGTTTATGTGGTGGCCTTTGCTTCTCTTGCTGTGAGAATAGCATCTTAATGAAATAAGTCTGGGAGTTCCTTGGTTGAATTGGGGGTTTTTTGTTGGGGTTTTTGAGGGGCTTGGGTTTGGGGTTTTTTTAGGTAATAAAGTTTGCATATGTAATGTGTTCTAGTATGACAGTCTGAGTACATGAAGCTGTGCTCGTATATTGATACAGCTGAAGTTCTAAGAACAGTAGTACACTAGAGAAAATATGCCTAAGGGAAAATATACCTGGTATTTTTCTGGGTGAAAATTGCACAGTTAAGTTTTGTAAAAATACTCTCAAACAATTGGAAGTTTTAAAATGGGTGAAATTTAAGCTGTGCATTCTTTAAAGTTGGTTTGTATACGTTTTCTTTATTCTTATTGACACTTACATTGACATTTGTAATAATATTTGTAAGAATTGGCGGTTACATTTGGCTTATGCTAGGTAAAAGGGAAATAAAAATTGAAGGGAAATATTGGAAACTAAAAATAGGAAGAAATTGCAGGTGGAATAAGGAGAAATAAAGTACACTGTTAAAATATTAAAATGTAGGAAAGTATGGCAGAAATAGAGGAATGTGATGCAAGAAATCACATGTTAATTTAAGCCAGTTTGTTTGGTTATAGATGAGAGGAAGTAACTCCAGTGGTAGTTTTCTAGAGATTGAATGTACTGGTGACTGGCAAACACTGGCTTTAAGGGAAAAGTATTTTATGAAAAATGCTTTCAGTTTTTTAAGTTGACCACTAAACCTCAGATTTTTAACTCTTAGATCATAGGGGCATTTTGCTAAGTGTGGGTATATAATTATCATTAAATGTTAGTTTAAGAACAAAAGCAGACTGTTTTTTGTGGAATCAAGAATGACACATTAGGACTCCTAAAAACATCAAAGGCAACTATGGTAAATGGGTTTTTTAAGAGGCACTTCAGAGTAGCCCCATCAAGTATGACTTCTGAAAGAATCTTCCAAGCACTTTAAGAAGCTTCTGAACTTAACTGCTGAATTCAATTAAACTTGAAAGTCAAGATAAATTATTTTAGGAGTGTAATATTTATGGAGTCTTTTCTGCCACCTGCTTTAAAAAATTTGTTGTGGAGTCACTCAGTGGTTGAAGAAGACTGTGCGTGAGTTCCAGGGGTGTCAAACCACCCTTTCTTTATTAGCTCAGATGAGGCCCTTAGACCTCTGAAGAGCTGCAAGTCTGCTGCTTGCACAGACCTGTCCGCTCTTGGGTGTCTGAGTGTAGGGAACTACTTTGTTGAGTGTAAAATGCACGTTGCCTTTCTACTGGATCCCTGCATCCATGCAGAAATAACTTTCCTTTTGTAAACTGCTTCAGTGCAGAGCAGGTGCAGTCCTGAACTTGTTGGAAGCCTTCTGCTTTTACTTTCATATTTCCAGATGTGTCAGAATTACCACATCCTACTGCTGCTGTGATAGTGCCTGTCTCTGATTTTTAGCTGCTGTGCAAAGACAAAATAGTGTCTGTTGCCAGGCTGAGATATACATTGTCCTCTGCTGCTGCTGTTCACCATGCAGAAGAGCTAACTAAATTGTAATCCGCCTACTTACACATTTCCATGTTTAAAACAAACACTCTGGTTAATGTTGCTAACCTGCAGCCATGATTGCTGATGACATTCAGTTTCTTCAAGCTAATTTATTTTGGCTTAGATGGAGGAGAAGACTTGCTTGTATTATCAAAGTAATTGTTTGGGCAAGTGCAAAATCAACTTGCTGGTTTCAAGTGTTTAATTGAACAGCTAACCTATATACCAATTAGAAATGCTGTCCTTCCATATTTCAAAAGTCACCATGGGAGTTGTGTTTGCAATCAGGTTCAGTTCTTTCATGTTTCTGAAAAATAGTTGATGTGCTGAATAAATTCTAGAAGCTTTTGGTCAAGTAAGTTGAGAGTATCAAAGCTTTGTGAATTTGGACTTTTTGATGAGTTACACAGCACTACAGCATTTCTCTGCCTAAATAGTAACTGTTTCTAAAGCTTTAAACTCCAGGTTCTGAGTAGTTAAGCATCTTATTTAAGAATTTAGAAATAAACCCAAATACAAACCAACTAAAAAAACCAACAGTACTAATTGATGCAACTTCTGCCTACGAGCTTCACATTTAGCTTCTGGCTCCTCAAGCTCATGGTTAGAATCATCCTTTGAGAACAGCAGCACTGGAAGTTCAGGTCATCCCACATAGTACTTTGAATCACATTTGAGTTGAGTGCATAAAATACTTGGCACTGATAATCACTCAGCATATGAATTTTGGTTTGTGTTTGTATTTATTGTATATACTTTGGAGGCAGTTTGGCTTCTTGGGATTTTTCTATACCCACTTTGTAATGTGTTCTTTATTTTCAGACAAATGCAGGAAATGAACCAGACATGGAAGATGAACAAGTTTGCTGTGAAGCTTTAGAGGTGATGACCCTGTGTTTTGCTTTGATTCCAACGGCACTGGATGCCCTCAGTAAAGAAAAGGCATGGCAGACGTTTATCATTGATTTGCTACTGCACTGTCACAGCAAGTAAGTTTTGGTGGTGGGTTCTTTATCTCATACATTATTTAACAATTCAAAATGCCTAAATGCAGAGCAGTGACTTCTTACTTAGGTGATGTTTCTGCAGTTGTCTTAATTTATTGTTTAGCAGTATAAATCTGACATTTGGATGCTTATCATAAAACAGTTTGGGTTGGAAGGGACCTCAAACCCATCTAGTTCCACCCCCTGCCGTGGGCAGGGACACCCTTCACTAGCCCAGGTTGCCCAAAACCCCATCCAGCCTGGCCTTGAGCACTGCCAGGCAGGGGGCAGCCACAGCTTCTCTGGGCAGCCTGTGCCAGGGCGTCACCGCCCACACAGGGAAGAATTTCTCCCTTATATCTAATCTAAATCTACTCTCTCTGTTTAAAGCTAATGCCCTGTGTCCTGTCATTACTTGACCTGGTAGAGTCCTCTTCCGGTTTTCTTGTAGTGAGCCCCCCCAACCCCACACTGGCTCCATTAGATATTGGAAGGCTGCAATAAGGTCTCTCCCTGGAGCATTCTCTTTCCAGGCTGAAAGAGTTGGGTTTGTTAAGCCTCTTCTCATAGGAGGGGTGCGGCAGCCCTCTGGTCGTCTCCATGACCCACCTCTGGACTTGCTTCAATGGGTCCATGTTCTTTTTTTCTTGTACTGGGGACCCAAGAGCTGGACACAGTACTCCATGAGAGCAGAGTAGGTGGGAAGAATCATATCCTAAAGGGGTAGCTGTATCAGTCCCATCTTTGTACTTGTTAGGCTATTGTCAAGCCAGATGGGTGCCTGGTAATGTGTTACTGATGGCTTTAGAACAAATTATTTAGAATAAAATAATACATATGTTACGGTTTTCAAAAATCACATGAATGCTCAGTACATTAACTATTTAATTGACTTAGATATAGAAGAAATTTCCTATACTTCTGATAAGTAAAGACAAGATACAGTGCTAGCAGTTTGAGGGGGAAGTTGAGATTAAATTCTCTGCGTTTCTTACATTGGAGTGACTCTTCATGTAACTCAAGAGTTTAACATTGAGCTGTTGCACTGGAGATGTCCTCTGGTGCAGTAGCAGTGTTTTGGAAGAGCCCTTCGCACTGTTGGGGGATGGACAGACAGGAAAGAGAGTGGTGTGGTGCGGTTGCCCTTTACTGGGGTCCCTTGTTATCTTCAAGCTGTTCCTACAGATCTCCTTAGGCAGCATGTGAGACTTGTGACTTTTAGTCCAGCTGAAACTGTGAAGAATTGGGGTGTGCATTTGAGAAGCCATCCAGGCGAAAGGTTTTGTATGTTACTATTGAACTTTGAACTGAAGATGTAATTCTGGCTTTGTAAGAGTTCCATGGAGTTCCATGAAAATTTTAACTTTGAGAAACGACAGAGATCAGGAATTACTGAAGTAGTTCAAGCCTTTCAGTACATTTTAAATGGAGTCAGGTTGGGGCGCTCTCAGATGAATGGGTCAGATGAATGGTTTCAGTACCATGTTTTGTGTAAAACAAGTTGAAAGCCTATAGCAAAAGGATCAATAGTATCATCTTCACACTGAACTGTTTGCACACAGGGGTGAAACTGGTGTGTGGTTGTCAGAATCCCATAAGGTCTATTGGTTTGCAACCTGTGGTATAGGATGCACTTCAGTTAGACAAGTTTAACAAAACATGCTGACAAATGTATGTTGTCATTTTACACATTAAGTGAAACAAGCTGTTTTTTCCTATTTCTGGTAACTTTAAAGGCTGATGAGTAAGAAATCACTAAACTTTATTTTTAAAACTGTCAACAGTTGATACCAAGTTACTATTTTGATAGTAAATGTATATTGGCCACATGTCAAATTTGAGTAGCAGTACAGATGAATAGCATGATGAAGTGTCAGTGCTGCCCCATACTTTGATTACTTTTTTTTTTAAATGTGGGTCGAAATATTCCTTAGATTTGTAGCTTTTTAACATTATCTTAATGGTGTAAACGAAAGTAATGGATGATGATTTTTATAATAAATTTCACTGTAGTTATCTGACTTTCAGGCATTGTATTTGGAATTTAGGTGATATTTCCCAAGTGTTCACCAGTATTTTTTTGTATTTCAGTTAGTATTTGGTGTCAAAGCTTTTTACCACTCTTTCAGTCTTTGAAAATTGCTGATGCTCTTTGTGAGGAATTTTCTGTTGCAGTCATATTTCCTTGAGGAAGTGAACTATTGGTTCAGATCAGGAACTTGCTGAATCTATAAGTCTTAAACGGTTTGGTCTCTGAATTTCATTGTGTAGGTTCCATCCAATACAGTTTGTGACAGAGGTTGAATGTTGTCTTAGCAAAATCCACAGTATCTGACATGGTTTTGCCAGTCTTTCCCAGTGGTGGTTACTTTTGCTAATTTGAGCTTTGTTCACTGAATTTGAATCCTAAGTCATTCGTATTGTTGTAGCTGTGTTGTGTTTTAAGCCCCACAGACATACATCCCATTGCTTGCTTCTCCCCCTCAATTCCCCCTCAGTGTGATGAGGGGACACACACACATATGCTTTGGAAGAGGAAAAGCAGAAAACCCTTGGGTTGAAGTAAAGACAGTTTAATAGGTAAAGCAAAGGCTGTGCACAGGCAAAGCAGATCAGGGAATCCATTCCCCACTCCCCATGGTCAGACTGGGGTTCAGCCATCGCCAGGAGAGCAGGGCTTCAGCACACCTGACACTGACGTGGGAAGATAAACACTATTGCTCAATGTCCCATCCCCCCCCCTTCCTCCTCCTTCCCTCAGCTTTACATGCTGAGCATGATGTCATACAGTATGGGATATCCCTTTGGTCAGCTGCAGTCAGCTGTCCCGGCTGTGTCCCCTCCTGACTCCTTGTGCACCCCCAGCCTGCTGGCTGGTGGGGTGGGCTGAGAGGCGCAGCAAAGGCCCTGGCTCTGTGCAGGGGCTGCTCAGCAACATCTAAAACATCCGTGTGTTACCAGCTCTGTTTGCAGCACAAACCCAAATGTAGCCCCATGCTAACTCTACAAAGAACATTACCTTTATCCCACCCAAAACCAATACAGCCTAGTGAACAGTTAAGTGATGTACCTTTCTTCCTAAAATATGGAAGAAACTAGATACATCCGCAAGTTGGGGTGTCTCTTTCCATATTTTGTTGGCATGTCAGCCCAGGTCTGTACAGTTTAATTCCCCACGTATGTTAGCTTTTTGCCCTTGAAAAATAAGAGTAGCATTAATGGATAGGGTTTGTTCGGTGGTTTTTTTGGTCAGGGGATGCTATTTCCAGGTTTTATGTTATCCAAGTGTACTTCTGCGCTGCTCCTTATCTCTGCTTTATTTTTCCACCAAAATGAGAAATAATCTGAGTTTATTTTATGGAAAAAGAGTTCATACTGTCAGCACAAGAAGCTAACAATTGAGCTTTTTTTCTCATACTTGTAAAACATCTGATATACATGATGATAACACTTAGAATGCAACTGTTTTTCATTACATGATAGTTAGAACAGCATAAACATGAACAGAAACAGAAGGCTGCTTTGAAAATAAAGTTGAACTAAGTCTAAAAGAAGTTCCTCTTATTAATGGGGAAACATATTAGTGTTTGTAGTGCAGAGAAATTTTAGCAAATACAAAACAATTCTGAATACCCTTCCATTTTCAACTATTGTTTTCTAATCTATCCTCAAATAGACAACAATGGGAGCAAAAATACACATGTGAAAGAATGGTTTCAGTACATCATAAAAGAGGAAGATGGTCAAGTTCAGATCTCACAAATAAGATCTTTCTGGAAAAAATCAAGTGGATTGGTGGGGTTGGTTTGTTTGGTTTGGTTTGGGTTTTTTCAGAGGTTGAGATTATATGGGACTTTGGGATGGGATTCAGGTTGCCTGCCTTAATGGAGGCATTTGGCCTCCAGCTGTTGCAGGGGATGAGCGTGAGTTCGCGCAGCTCTTGTCCTGTCTGCCAGCTCCACTGTGTTGTCACGGTGCTGGATGAGATGCCTGCATTTGGGCATCTGAATCCCTACCATGGTTCCTTACCAGCACTTGGATTGTTACAGCCTCACAAAAATGTAATACTTATGTTCAAATGTTACGTGCTGCTTAGAGAGCTAACTGTGAAATATGAGTTTCCTTGGTCATATTTCTCACTTTAGGAAAATGCCACCTTTCTCTTTCATTCTGTCTTTTCATGCATGAACCTGAGGGGTCTCTATATGAGGCATCCCAAGCAGTTGAAGGGTTAAGTCTTAAAAGAAATTTCTGTGAGAAGTTTTATGAAACTGTCAGCTCAGCAATTGGATCCCATAAAATGTGACAAATTATTAGGAACAAAACAGGACCCCCTCCACCCCACGGTTTTTGGTAGCTCAAAGCAGTGTAGTAGAACTTGCAAAGATCAGAGAAGGACGACAGGGGAGATCAAAGCTCTGAAATGACTTCCATCTGAGGAACAGCTGAATAGCTTGGGGCACGTCATGTTGGAGAAGAGATAAATGATGGGAGGAGAATACCACAGAGACTTCTTAAAATCAGAAGTGGCAAAGGGAGAATAAATAGAGAACAGTGTTTCTGTATAAAAACTTCTTGAGCGTAGCATTTAAGCAGTTTAAACCTTCAGTTTGGAAATAGTTTGAGGGTTTCTTTCATGAATTTGTCCAGTGAGGGCTGTGAAATACTGCTTTTGGTAGTCTTCCTGAACCACAGAGTGTTAGAAGCTGAGAGAACAGTCAGACGACGTGTCGCTGTGTTCTCTTCCCTACTCTGTGCTGTCCAAGGCGTGTACCAGGAACTGGGTGCTCAGCCAGGGGCACCTTTGCTCTGACCTCACGGGCATCATTCTCGCCTGTCTTTGAAGCACAGCTAACTGCACATGAAAGAGCTCTGAAGGAAGTGGGATTCTTTCGTGTGCTTTCCACAGTAACCTCATGGGCAGAAAACAATGACAGCCACACCAAAAAGCACTGTAAAATTTGTTTTTCTTATATGGCAAGATACTTGTGTAAAGCACAGCATTCATTTCTGTTCTCTCCCCACCCAAGCAGTTGTTTCTAATGGCTTTTACAAGAAGCAATGCTCAGACAATAATCTTTACAACTTAAAAGGATTTTTTTTTATAAGCTTATCTGTTCCCACATTATTCCAGTGGTTTGGTTGGAAAACTTCCTTTCATTCTAGCCACTTGAATTTTTAGGGGGTCATCTTTTTCTCATTTCTTACTAATGATAAATTTTTGATCACTTCATAGATGCTCAGCAAACTGCTAGAGTGATACATAAGAGCAGTTTCACTAGGGCAATTCTGTTTTGCCTTTCAGACACAACTGGTGCTTGATTAGAAAAAACATAATTATTTGCAGTTGCAAATTGCTTGTGTTATGCAATGTTTGCTGGCAGTTGCAAAGGTTTAGTGGTTAGGTGCTGATAAGTTTCTTTTTCTTTAGGTTTAAATATTTGATTTGTGGAACAGGTTTTGTAATAGTAATTCATGTGTCTGAAATTTCACTACAAGGTGAAACAATATAATGGGTAGCGAATAATTAAAGTATTCCCATTTATTTCATCAGTTGCTGTCTTGGGGAGTGGCATTAAGCAGATAAGCAGAAATTTAATTGGTTTAGGTTTTTTATGTTCTGTTTGGATAGGGGGACTGTATTTAATGTTTCTATTAAATTATTTCCAGAACTGTTCGTCAGATGGCACAGGAGCAATTCTTTTTAATGGCTACCAGGTGTTGCATGGGACAGAGACCTCTCCTTTTCTTCATCACCCTGCTATTTACTGTTCTAGGGGTAAGTTTTTAGAGGTAAAGGCTTCAGTACAATGGGAATTTCTATAAGAAGTATTAAGACAAAATATGTGCAAGAAAAGGCAAATTGCTGTTTGTCAAGGTTTAGCACTAGTAAGAAGTCACTAAAATCCAGATTCCATTTGACCTATAGGCAAGCAGCACAGGCAGTTGCAGTTTGAGCTAGATGTAGGGGAAAGGGATTTTGGGGGGGTTTTCTGGTAAGAACATGAGCAATAAGCATTCATTTGATCTTCAGTGAATGCTAACCTTCAAGTAAAACTCATTAGCAGATTAAATAAACACCTGCAGTTATTGCTGCCCTTTTCTCAGCCTTGCAGGGCTGTTCAGTTCTGCATGCTCCTGGCTCTCTTCCTTTGCTCACTTCACTCTGTGTTCCTCATTCAGGTATAGAAATGCTCCTAAAATGGTCCAGAATTCATTCAGTAACAGTAAATACAATCATAAAATTCTGAAAGTTTAAGAATTATCTCACGCTTTCTTTCATATTACTGACGATTTTAGGGAAGATACGTTAGTGTTGCACTGCAAGTAGAGGTGTGCGTGATTTGTGTATCGTTTGTTTTTCATTTACGTAGAGTACTGCAAGAGAGCGAGCTAAGCATTCTGGAGACTACTTCACTCTCTTAAGACATCTTCTTAACTATGCTTACAACAGTAATATTAATGTACCCAATGCTGAAGTTCTTCTCAATAATGAAATTGACTGGCTTAAGAGAATTAGGGTAAGTTTTTTCGATTAATTTATTTCTGATAATCAGTTTTTTACTGCTTTCTTGTAAAATACAGTTTTAAGTTCGGGTGAATATTATTTACAGTGTCCTAACTTTCTCTTATATGGCAGGATGAAGTAAAAAGAACAGGGGAAACGGGTGTTGAAGAAACTATCTTAGAAGGTCACCTTGGAGTAACAAAGGAGTTGTTAGCATTCCAGACACCTGAGAAGAAGTACCATATTGGTTGTGAAAAAGGAGGTGCTAATCTTATTAAAGTAAGTTCAAGCTTTTTGGTTTAGAGTTGTTTTGGAGTTGGGTTTGGGAGGAGGGCTGTTGTTTTGTTTTACTATAAATAGGTAAAAAGAAGCATTGCATCTTGTGGTCTGTAACCATAAGAGGTCCGAATTTAACTGTTTGACAAGGGATTCTAATTGGAATTTAATCTTTTCTTTAATTAAAAAAAAAATATATCAATCATTAGAATACCTAACATTCTTATTCTTTGGAAGTGCTGCTTATGGAGCTGCTGTGACCTAGTGAGCTGTCATTCTGACTTGGCAACCATCACATGAGGATAGTGAGCTAGATACAGGACTGCTTTCTTTCATTATCCCTGTATTGTCTTTTCTCCATGTGTTCTTAATTAATGCTATTAATGTTTATGGCAGGCTTGAACAAATGAATGTCATCTGAGTGTCTCTAATCAGACATGTTTTCTTTGTATCTCTGTTATCACAAGGCAGCAACACTGAGGGCTTTTTTTAGCATTAATTGTTACAGAGCTTTGCAGATAATGCTGGTTTGGCAAAAGAAAATTTTTACCAATCAGTAATAATAACAGATTTATTTTTAACTTGCAGTGAGGGGTGTGGGTTTGCAGGGAACCACTTTAGGATGGAGTTACTGTGTTCTAAATTTAAAAGCTTGTTATGGTATTGGTCTCAATTTTAACTCTTGCTTTTAGGCAGTACTCTGGTTCTCAGACATTCATTTATATAAGAACTCTTATTCTGTTATAAAATAGTGTTTCTATGGTAACAAGTGTTTTATTTTCTTCTTTTTTTCCAGGAGTTGATAGATGATTTCATCTTTCCAGCATCCAATGTTTATCTGCAGTACATGAGAAATGGAGAATTGCCTGCTGAGCAGGCCATACCAGTCTGTAGTTCACCAGCTACTATTAATGCTGGCTTTGAGCTACTGGTTGCACTGGCAGTTGGATGTGTCCGAAATCTCAAACAGATAGTAGACACCTTGACTGAAATGTATTACATAGGTACAGCAATCACTAGTATGTAATACTTTTAATTACTTATTTCCTACTTTTAATGTATATATTATGTATAGATTTTGTTTATATTATAAACTGAACTAGATGCTGGGTTTATTAGCTTGTGGTTGGTTTGTGGCTGCTTTGAATGTTGCAAAATCAGGCTGTCAGAATCTAGAAAAGTTTGTCAGCGTAGCCTTCTTTATGCGGTAATTGTACTGACTTGCATTACATAGTTGCATCCAGGTTCCTGCCCCAGTCACTTACACAGTCTTGACCCTTCCTACTCTGGCTACTCCCCTTTGTCCCTACCAGCTCCCAGGAACCTCATTCTGTCTGTATCTTCTACTTTTGTCTCATCGTTTCAGGCTCTGCCTAACCAATCCCAGAACCTCATCAGGTATCTTCGGCTTAGTTTTAGTGCCAGTCCGTTGGTTGCTCACCTAGTTTGTCATCATTGTTCACACGCAGACACAGGCCCACTGTCCTGTTTCCCGTTTCGTACTCATTCTCTGCTTGTCATAGTCTTTTCTCAAGGTGTTTGTTCTTTCGGTTTTGGCCTTGCCTCAGCACAGCCCTGCACTTAAAGAACTTGCTCCTCACTGGAGAAAGGTTATAGCAGTTGCAGTATATACAAAAATTTATAAACTCTAGTGTTTCCAAAGCTGGCTTTGGCCTAATTTGGATTGCGAAAGGCTCATACTTGAAAGGTTTTGTTATCAATAAGAAGAATGACTTTCTTAAAAACAATTAAGACTGACTTAAAAACAAACAGGGTCATATTTTCTGCAGCCCTCCTAGGATAGATAAACCATTTTGGCCGTAATACTAACAGGGTGATGGGGGAAAGAAACCAAGAAAACCCAAGCTTATATGGGAAGACAGGCTATGAGAGGGTCGGGGTGGTTCACCCTGAAGAAGAGGTCTTCAAGGAGAGCTCATTGTGGCCCTTCAATACTTAAAGGGGGCTTATAAGAAATATGGAGAGAGACTTTTTACTAAGGCCTGAAGTGCTAGGACAAGGAGCCATGGTTGTAAACTGAAAGAGGGCAGATTTAGATTGGACATTAATTATGAGGGTAGTGAAGCCCTGGCACAGGCTGCCCAGAGAAGCTGTGGCTGCCCCCTCCCTGGCAGTGTTCAAGGCCAGATTGGATGGGGCTTTGGGCAACCTGGCAAGGGTTTGGACTAGTTGATCTTCTAAGGTCCCTCCCAGCCCAACCCATTCTGTAATTTTAGCAAAACTGTGAGCAACTAGAGATAGTGTCCCACAGTGGGAATTGTCTACTACCTCTCTAGTAGCAGTTCTACTTGCCCAGTTGGTATCAGCAAGTCATTGGAGGTTTTTCAGTCTCTTCCTATTTGGTTCCATCTCAAATGAAAAGGGAGGCTTTATGGTTTCCACCAACCCGCCTCATCATTTTTTCCTTCACCCTTTTCTATTGGGAAGTAGTGTATTTCTTATCACCTCACATTTAGAAGCATTTTATGGTATTTCCTTCCACTGAAATTTTTAATAAGCACCATAGAATGCCAGATCTTCATGGTCTATCAGACAGGACAGAACACATGTATGAACTGTGCATGCTGTGTGTTTCATACACCAAGTAAAGCTTGCTTGTAAACATGCATGCTCTCTGGCTCTCTTTACATCAGAGTATTTTGTGCTAAAACCACAGGACACCAGGTTAGCATAGGAAACCTGTGATTGTAAATGTTTTCTGAAGGCATAAGAGAGGTCTGAGGGAGAAGACTCAGGAGAACAAAATAAATCATATTGATAACATTATCTAAAACTGTTCCACATCATGGCAAGGAAGTGTGAGGCATAAGTGAAATATTGTAAATTTAAAAGTATTGTAAACTTGTGAAAGGCTTATAAATTATTGTATATTCTAGATTCATTCAACTGAATTCTTCAGTTAAGAAACTTGCTGGTATTGAGGGAAGGCTTCTGTTTTATACTTAAATAGACTGAATTTTTGTCTGGCCACCTTTTTATCTATGTAGTAGAAGAAAATGGTGTAATGTTAAGATTACAGACTAATACTAATTTTATACAGCTGCCCTTTTGTACTGCATTGATGGTGAAATTCCTTTGCAAGAAACTGGTTTCCTTACCACATTCTCACATTCTGCTATTTTCTTTTAGCTTGTGAAGCGCTTACAGAATGGGAATATCTACCACCTGTTGGGCCTCGACCCCCAAAGGGATTTGTAGGACTGAAAAACGCTGGTGCCACTTGTTACATGAATTCTGTCATTCAGCAGCTGTACATGATTCCAGCCATCAGGAATGGGATTCTTGCCATTGAAGGCACGGGCAGTGATGTAGATGATGACATGTCTGGGGATGAAAAGCAGGACAATGAGGTAAACTTAATTGTGTAGAACTTGCTGATCTTTTCAGAAAAAAGAAACCTATTTTAAAGGTTGTAAGAAATCGAAGTTGCTCATCACCTTGCCTCCACTGCTAGCAGTGGGGACAATAGCATGGCACTCCTTACTCAGATAGGCTCACTGCCAGAGAGGCAGTTCAAAAAGATCCAAGTAGTGGGGTGCACAGACTTCCTCCTTACGGATTTGTACTTGAAAGCACCGTGCACCGCTTTGGCCACCAGAACTCTGTTAATGCAGACAAAGAAATTACTTGTTTCTTCACATAAGGATATGAAACACTGTAGGTGGTTAAATTAAAGGAGGGATACAGCTAGCTGTGATACAGGTACATATCAAAGTTAATTGCACACATTTTCTTCTGCTTTTCAGAGCAATGTTGACCCGCGAGATGATGTGTTTGGTTATCCACATCAGTATGAAGACAAACCAGCCCTGAGTAAAACAGAAGATAGAAAAGAGTACAATATTGGTGTTCTGAGGCATCTCCAAGTAATTTTTGGTCATTTAGCAGCTTCCAGGCTACAGTACTATGTACCAAGAGGGTTTTGGAAACAGTTTAGGTAAGCGGAAAATTTAGTGTTGGTGTCTGTGCACTGACCACTGAAATGAAACAAAATTAATCCTAGCAAAAGAAATGATAGTGATGTTAAGTGTAAATTAGCAGAGTTTGTGCAGCATTGTTTCTGGTGTCTTCCCTTTTAGAAGTCTGTTAATAAATCAAAGTTTAAACCAAGGTGGTTACTTTGAATTCTAGTAGTTCTTAACCTATATATTGGTTCTTTCCATTAAATATGGACATACACAAAAAAGCTTGTTTTTACTTACCAGTGTGTCTGTGTTGGGGACAGAGTACCAGTTGATATGATATGCTATGTCACTAACCAGTAAATAGTTTCACCCAGTAAGGAGGAGGGACTAACAGCTTGAAGAATATTTTTTTTTAATTTTATTTTTAAATAAATTATTGGAGAACAAGAAATATTTGACAAGAACATGCTTTTCTTTTCAGACTTTGGGGTGAACCTGTAAATCTACGTGAACAACATGATGCTTTAGAATTTTTTAATTCCTTGGTGGACAGTTTAGATGAAGCTTTAAAAGCTTTGGGCCATCCAGCAATGTTAAGTAAAGTGTTAGGAGGGTCCTTTGCTGATCAGAAGATTTGTCAAGGATGCCCACATCGGTAAGTGTTAAAATTCTCCTTTAATACAGAAAAAACGTCTCTGTGTGTATCATTACAAAAATGCCTAAAAAGCAAGTTTGGAGGTTTTGTGACGTTCTGGGTTGTTCCTCTAAAGCTGATAGAATTTGCTACTTTGTTTTTTCTGTAGCCTTAACATTAACCTGTCTTCAAGTGCCCTGAAGTACTTGATTACTCTTGCTTCTACTTGGCGGGTTGTATGTGAATCACTGTGTATTGATCGGGGGAGGAAAAGACAGAGCTTTTTCATTCTAAAAGTGAAAACAACTTAGGAACCATTGCCCTGTATGAGATTTGAAGATGGGGCAGCTGTTGCTGTCCTGTGTCTTGCCCAGTTTATGGGTAGAGCTGACCCCCAAATATAAATCTTCAATTCCAACAAGTAAAACCCCATTCATACTTATCTAAGCTGTAATCAAGAGGAATCGTTATAAAGTTTATCTTTTTCTCAAGATTTCTGCTGTATTTTTAATTAATTTTAAATGTAAATACTGAAATTCAGCTTTGTGTAGGGTATGTAAAAGACCACCCATACCAAATCAGACAAAATCTTTAGCCCACTGTCTTGATGATGGTGATGATGATGACAGATGGTTAGTGAGAGACTAGAACTAAGGCATTATACAGTTGTACTTCTCTGGAGTTTTTCTTTTGTATCCCTTTTGAGGTGGGTGATTAGAAGTACGTGCAAGATTCAAGGTGGCCTAATGATGGACTTGGATTTTGTTCAACAGTTGGCATTTTGTTATTGCCTTAAAATTTTGTATCACTAATGCTTGGCTTTCTTACTGTTCACTGCATCCTTTGGATCATGTGGGATTCTTAAACAGGTCTTTGCATGTTGCCATTGCAAATTTTTTTTATTGTGAAAGTTGAACATTTACGGTTATCCTTCAGGTAGCAATTAAAATGCAGGAAAAAAAACCAGATACAAACTGATCTCTTTGTGGTAATCTTTCAACTTCAGTTGAGCTCATGTGTGAATTAAAAGAATTTTTAAGTGGAACATAAGTTTCATGGGTTAAAATGTATGACCAGAAGTAAGTTGAAATATTGCAAGATAACATGAAAGTGCTGGGTTTATTTTATATACAATGGGTAATGAAATAGAAGATACAGATGTGGAGCAGTGTGAGTTGCTGTTCATTCCTGATGTGTGTTATCCTGAAGTATTACCTGTCATTTTGGAACTACTGGATTTCCGTAATTGCATTTCTTCATAAAAATGTAGCTCTGGTTGTAGTTTAGGGAGGAGAAAACTGATGATTAAACTAAAGTATTGGATTGGGGAATGCCAGAACAGCCGTCTTTCTAAATATATACATTATTTCATAGATGAAATAATACTGTTGTTTTGTGTTGAAGTGTTTAAAACTATTCATTGATTCAAGTTATAAAAACGTTTGTATGCTTGATTGCTTATCGGAGAAACAAGCTCTGCTGGGTTATGCTGGAGATGCGACTCTTTAAATTTACTGCTTCTTTATCTTTTAAAAATATATTAAAAATTTTTCTAAGATGTCTTAACTGCTTGTCTCAAGCATTGCTGGTTCATTGCTAGGAATTTGGTTAAAGGTTCTATCAGAACACAGTAAGTGAAAGCAAGTCATAAGTATGCAAATTGATTTTTATGAAGACAGCTATTCACGTTTTTTCAGATAGATATTACAAAAGGCCTTTTTTTATTTTTCTATGTTATGTACTGTTGTGTCTAGGTATGATACAATGTCTCATTCCTGACAGTAGAGATCAGCAGTGGAAAAAGTACTCTGCTTTGCCATCTGTGCTTCTCTGCTAGCTTAAGTTAGCCAGGAGTCTGTCACGGTACTTCAGCTGCTTTTGAAACCAAGATGTGCTGAAAGATTCAATTTCTACAGTCTTTTCAGTGAACTTGAGACATACAAGTCACTTCTATGGCCTTCATAAAATAACTGTAGTTAGTGCAGATAAAAATATAGTGTGCAGATACCGTAGTGTAATTGTAGGAAGAGTGCAGTAAAAAGGGAGTTCAGTTCTTTTTTTATTGCTTCACTCCTTTTGCTAGAAGTTGGATGCCAAATGAAACTTTTTTAGTAAGATGCTGCGTAGCACCTCTAAAACATAAAAACTGAACACACTTCTTTCTTCTATATCTGTCTGCTTACTGATAGGTACGAATGTGAGGAATCCTTCACAACTCTGAATGTAGATATAAGAAATCACCAGAACCTTCTTGATTCTTTGGAACAGTATGTCAAAGGAGATTTATTGGAAGGTGCAAATGCATATCATTGTGAAAAATGCAACAAGAAGGTAATAATTCTATATATATTAAATTTGTGTACAACTGGGATGTTACAGCTGTACAACATTCAGTCTTAGTTCATGTTCAGGAGGGAAAAGTTACCCTTTAATTACTGAACTGTCAGTAAGAGAACAGAAACTTAAGAGCTGACAACTGTTTATGTCCTTTTTATAGGTTGATACAGTGAAACGCTTGTTGATTAAGAAGTTGCCTCCAGTTCTTGCAATCCAGTTGAAACGATTTGATTATGACTGGGAAAGGGAATGTGCAATCAAGTTCAATGATTATTTTGAATTTCCACGAGAGCTGGACATGGAGCCTTACACGGTGGCAGGTGTAGCTAAGTTGGAAGGAGATGATGTAAATCCTGAAAATCAGATAATACAAAACGAACAGTCTGAAAACGAACACTCTGGGAGCACAAAATACAGGCTTGTTGGTGTACTTGTGCACAGTGGCCAGGCCAGTGGTGGACATTATTACTCCTACATTATCCAGAGGAACGGTGGAGATGGCGAGAAGAACCGGTGGTATAAATTCGATGATGGAGATGTGACAGAGTGTAAAATGGATGATGATGAAGAAATGAAAAATCAGTGTTTTGGTGGAGAATACATGGGAGAAGTATTTGATCACATGATGAAGCGTATGTCCTACAGACGCCAGAAGAGGTGGTGGAATGCTTATATTCTTTTTTATGAACGTATGGACACAATAGACAAAGACAATGAACTAATAAAATATATTTCAGAACTCGCTATCACCACTAAACCCCATCAGATTAAAATGCCATCAGCCATTGAACGAAGCGTGCGGAAGCAGAACGTGCAGTTCATGCATAATCGTATGCAGTACAGCCTGGAGTATTTCCAGTTCATAAAGAAGTTGCTTACTTGTAACAGCGTCTACCTAAATCCTCCTCCAGGTTAGTATGCCTAGTGCAACGAGTGTGGATTCGTTTCTTGAAAGAAGAGTTTTGATTTGTATTCTCAAGAATTTGTCAACCTGGTGAAAGCTCTGTGTGTTCTGCTTTGAATACTCTGTCTTTCTGGACTTTGGCAGTTAAACATCTGTTCTGTTGTTCATGATAACATGCCAGAAGACTTAGCAAAAAATACTTTGATAATCAACTATTATTCAGCCTATGTACTAAATCACGTTAAAATGTGTAAGTTTGCGGACTGTTTTGCTGAAGACTGTTCTCAAAGGTGAGATCCAGGATTTCTGGAAATCAGACATGTATTAGCCTCCAGGTACCTGTCTTAAAACATACGTTTTAAAATGTTAGAGGCTGTTCTGATCAAGTTCCCTGTTAAAATTGGAACATAGTGGGAGAGAAAATAGTAATTTGGAATTGGTTAAATTATTAGGACTAAAATGCTTTTACTTTGTCTACATGTGAGTATTCTGATTTTTCTTTAGGACAAGATCATCTGTTGCCTGAAGCAGAAGAAATAACTATGATTAGTATTCAGCTTGCTGCTAGATTTCTCTTCACCACAGGATTTCATACAAAGAAAATAGTCCGTGGCCCTGCTAGTGATTGGTATCTTGTCTTTTAACAACATTTACAGTTTTGGAAGTTTGATGTCTGTTAAAAGATGTTACATATATATAACAATAAAAGGTGTTAGTGGTCTGTCCTACTTTTTCTCCCTTCCCCAAACATGTGGAAAAGGTGCACATGAAGGGGGGGGAAATTGGGACAGAAGATACTGGAAAGAAACCAAGCCTTAAAATAAGCTGCTGATCTGAACAGCTGCAAAATTAGTTTTCGTACAAAGCTTAAATCTACCTTGGTCTGTCTTTTTAAAACAATGAAGGAGTAGAATCTGTTGCTAGCGCAAAACTAATAGGTTATGTTTTCTGACTTGAATTCAGAATTTGTTTGTGGTTTGAGTAGTTTTAAACAGAGCTCTTGCAGCTCATTTTTGCAGCTTGTGTTTGTATCCTGTTTCTGAAACACGTACATAGCAGTCTTTTAGACTGTTAGTGGAGTGTTTTATTTCCATTGTTACAGGGCCTGCAATTCAAAACTGTACTACTACAAGCAACACGATCTCATTCATAGCACCCATAGCATTTTAGTCTCTAAGCTCAGTTATTCAGTGTTGGGTGGAGAAGTATGGATAACTACTGGTAGAACTATAGAGAAAACTCTAGTACTCATGATCAGTAGTTTACCAGCTTCTAGTAAGTGGTGTAATATGTGGCAAATATACCTCAAGTTTTTCTCCAGTAGCAACTTTCAGAGTAGATAAGTTACTTTTAAGATGAAGAGAGTTCAAATAGTGCTGCTGGAAGGAAGGCAGTCCTACAAGACCCTCTCTGAAACAGATTATTTACTCTTTGGGGTTTTGGATCTGTAGATGAGAATACAAATTCCTGATAGGTTACGTATTTAGTTACCTGTTTTCTACAGAATTCATGAAATTCACCTCACATGCTCTCCATCACTCACCCTCTCCACCAGTTCCAGTACAGAGGGAATGATGGCTATCAATTTAGGACTTCCTTTGAGTAGTAGTTTGGGAGTTAAGAGATGTAATCCTGTCTTAGTTCCTTAGAGGTGATAAAGTAAAATGCTACAGTTAAATGTTAGTTTTTTAATTGAACTTGAACTATCTTTTTGATTCGTGCTTGCTAGTAAGGTAGAGTATCACTTACAGGAGCTACAGTTTGTCTGGTTGTAAGAATTCTATAAGTAAAACTCTGGGGGATCACCTGTAACATGTATTTTCTTCAAATTCTGTAAAAGAATACAGCTGCCAAAGTGAATTCACATTTACGTTTGCTCATAATCATAGAATGCTTTGGGTTGGAAGGGACCTGAAAGATCGTGTAGTTCTCTGAGTTGCATCGTCTTCTATTTCAGGTATGATGCGTTATGCATCCTTCTTCGTCACAGCAAGAATGTACGCTTTTGGTTTGCACACAACGTCCTTTTTAATGTTTCAAACCGCTTTTCTGAGTATCTTTTGGAATGCCCTAGTGCTGAAGTGAGGGGTGCATTTGCAAAACTTATAGTATTTATTGCACATTTTTCATTGCAAGACGGACCGTGTCCTTCACCTTTTGCCTCTCCTGGACCTTCCAGTCAGGTATTTAATTTTCTAATGAAAACCTTTTGAAACTTTTACTCCTTCATTATAACATTTAATGAAAAAATTCTGGAGTTGGATACATGAGTGTTTACAGTAAAGCTGTACAGTCCATTTTGCACTACTTACGTCATGTTAACTCCACCAGTATGTGTGAGAGTTGTTGGTGGAGGGCCTCAGTTTCCCCTCATTTGTAAATCTCTGAGAAGACTTAAATAGTGACAAGAGTTTAATTGCAAGTGTGAAATCTGCAAAATAATAGTAGTGGCTTATAGTAATGTAATGAACTTTCGGTTTTAACTTTAAATTTAAAAATACCACACAAAAAAATCAAAACATGAAAACATACAGGAGTTGCCTAATTTTCCTTTCCCTTTATCCTGCAACATTGTAACTTTGTGTAGGACTAGACTGTGAATTGCCTGAATTTTATAAACCTAGAACTGACCAAAAAAAGCCAAAACCTTGCTCTAATACCTGTCATAACAGTGATTTGTTTGGAGTGTATTAAAACTGAAGTCAACCTTTTTGAGCCTTTGCTAGATGTATTTTTAATATCTACAGTAAGACACTTAGTTCATTTGTATTCTTCCACTTACTTGCTCTGAATGTTTTCACTACTTTATCCAGCAAAAGAATGCTTGTTAAGCTAAAGCTGTATATGCTTTGACAGTGCTTTGTTTTCACAAGGTGTTTGAGCTGTGCCTGAAGAGGTGGTTAGGTTGTCTTAGTCTTTGAAGTCCACAGTGGAATGCATGTGCTTTCCTGACTATTTAGGCCTAGCTGCTTTTGGAGAAAAAACTCAGGCTAAAGCTTCTGTACTTGCATTGTTTCTTGGACTTACATGGTATTTAATGATTGGAGTCTTTACTCCCTGTCTTTGCATAAGATACAAAGGGATGACCAGTACTTTTCCTCTCTTCACCAGTTCTGTTCTCTGCAATAGTAGAAAGTGTAACCTAAATAAAGATTTGATAGGGTCAGCCACTAATACCAAAACTTTTTTTATAGGCTTATGATAACTTAAGCTTAAGTGATCACTTACTGAGAGCGGTACTGAATCTTCTAAGAAGGGAAGTATCTGAACATGGGCGCCACTTGCAGCAGTATTTCAATCTGTTTGTGATGTATGCCAATCTAGGTAAGCAAATTGCACACTTTTATTGGTGATACTTTAATGAACTGTTCTTTTAAATGAACTGGTTATACAGGTAACAGCAGGGAAATCCAGTTTTTCAGCCTCCAGCACATTGCTATCATTTAATGCCATGCTCTGTAGAGCATCTGTATTCCTCCAGTTTGGAGTTTGGGGCTTTTAGTCCTTCTGCCATCCTTGGAAGATTAACATGAGAAGCTTGGAGCAATAAGTGTGGGTTATTCTGAGAGGGTGAGGGGGTGAAAAAAGGCAAGAGGGATGATCCTTTGCAGGGAGATCATGAGACCCAAGAAGAATGAGGGGCTGTCAACTGGCTTGAGCCTGAAGAAGTTGAGGAAGATAAAAGTACAAAAAGAGAGACATGCGTGATTCCCCTTTATGGAAATAAGATAGATGGTCAGGCTTTGTATGTTCTAATTGTGCCCTTTCAATATTACTTTCTTTAGTTTGCCTTTGAAATTCATAGCTGTGAATGCAAAATGCAGACTCTATATCTTCTTTTTAAAGACTCTGGGAGGCTGAGGAAGTAGCTCAGTCTGTAGCGTTCTTAGACATCATCGCTTACCAGGATGCTTTCATCATAGACATCTTCATAGGTAAAAGAATGCAAGAGTAGAGAAATTCCACTATAAACTTATCAGGTATTGTAGTTCTCCAAGGTAAACAGACAAGAAAAAAATTTATTTGCAATATAGGAAGACTTAAATAAAGTTTGGCCAAGCTTGAGACTGATTCTTTTCATAAAGGCTAGAGTCCTGACTTCTCTGAAATACTGAATTAGCGATTGAGTACGATTGCAAATGATTTTTAGGTTTAGTGCCTTTGAACACAAGACCAGTGTTTGCAGGTGCGTTGCTTGAGACCTGTTACACACATGCTATGAGATGAGACAGTTACTCAGTTTTGTGGTGATCCACATGAAATGTTGGCTGTTGCACTTCCAGCATCACCCATTTTTAGTCAGGATTTTAGTTGTGTCTGGCTTTATGAAAACAGAAATAAGTATAGATTTAGAAGTATATAAAAGTGTATTAAGTTCTGGATTTTGTGGGGTTTTTGCATAGAAGGTCACTATCCCATGTACAAAGAATAGAACAAAATGGCACTAATAGTATCTGAAGTTACTGTTCTAAACAAAAATAATTTTTGCAGTTAAACCAAATTCAGTCCTATTCACTTCCAGATGAACAGCTGGAACTGTACTTCCTCTTAGCATCAGCATGCAGAAAATCAGTTGATTGGTTGAATCAGCTGATTCTCAGGTGGATTTATCCGTTGCTGCTTTATATATTTGCCCTGAGGAAGAGCAGTTAAGAGTAATAAAATGCAAGTCAAATGAATAAAGGATTACTTTTGTACTCTGAGGTTGATGAGGGTGGTCACAGGTTCATACCACATGAATTGTCAGAGCTCTACGTTCTTCCTTTCCCAGCTTACTAGGGTCTTGTACTGGGGGCCAGTTTCTCATTCAGCTGCTAGCCTAAGTGACAGCATCTTTTCTACAGCAAGTTCCAAACAAGATGCAACGTTCTTCCATAGCAGAAGAATCCTCTCTCCCTCTTAATCTAATACAAGGTATTTTCACCTGTTTATGGAAAGTAGCTGCTGGTTATTGACACAAGCAGGCAAGTTACAAAGGTGGTTTCTGTAACTTTGTGGCTAGACTCCAAATGGAGTTATTTCAGTATTTCCACAGAGAATTCATACACACATACAGAGTTCTGGAAGCTCTTCAAAGTTGTCTGCCCACATGAAAGGAAACTAATTTCCTATCTATAAAATTAATCTAGGCAATTGTGTTAATTTAATTTCACTTCTAACATTCTTTGGTTTTATATACTTTGTCTACCAAAGCGTTCTCTTGTCAGGCAGAGTTCCCTCATCACCCCTCAGAGCAGATGTAATGTCGTTAGAGAGATGCAGTGCTTCTGCTCTAGTTTACCTTTCCTTCTGTACCAGCTCTTCATAGTCACTGCAGTTGAAGCCCCTCAGTAGGAAAACGCTCAGAAGCCAGATGGGGAAGCATAACTAAATTTTATTCTGGGCCTGATGATTATCACCATCAGTCCCCCAAAGTTAAGGATGGAAATATTAAGCAGTGGTTGTACTGCTGTTAGCTTAAGTCTTCTCTGTGGGTGCAGATCATTGGATGGATCATTCCTGCAACACCCCAAGTTCTGTGAAAAAGATAAAATTATCTGACAGTTTGAAAAATCAGATAATACATTGTTCACATCAAAGCAAGCAAGAGATCAGTTCTATAAAGGAAGTAACTACAAAACTAATACAATCAAAAAGATAATATAAAAAAGCTCTAATAAGGTGCTATCTGGATTCCTCCTTATCGGAAAGATCATAGAATGGTCTGGGTTGGAAGGGACCCCAGGTATCACAGAGTTCCAACCCCCCTCCCACAGGCAGGGCCACCAACCTCGAGGCATGGATCTACACTAGGTTGCCCAGGGCCCCATCCAACCTGGCCTTGAACACCTCCAGACATGGGGCATCCACCACCTCTCTGGGCAGCCTGTTTAGCACCTCCCCATTCTTTCTGTAAAAAGCTTCCCCCTAATATCTAATCTAAACCTTCCTTCCTGTAGCTTTAGTCCATTCCCCATTGTCCTGCCATTATGTACCCTTCTAAAAAGTTGGTCCCCCTCCTGTTTGTATGCTCCCTTCAGGTTGAACAAGCCCAGCTCCCTCAGTCTCTCTTTGTAGGAGAGGTGCTCCAGCCTTCTAATCATCTTTGTGCCCCTCCTCTGAACCCTCTCCAACAGTTCTACATCTTTCTTGTACTGGAGGCCCCAGATCTGGACACAGTACTCCAGATTGGGCCTCACGAGGGCAGAGTAGAGAGGGACAATCACCTCCCTGTCCCTGCTGGCCACCCCTCTTCTGATGGAGCCCAGGATACCATTGGCCTTGCGAGCTGCAAGAGCACACTGCTGGCTCATGTTAAGTTTCTCATCCACCAAGATGGCAAGTTAGGTCCACTTGTGTTTCAGAATAAGAAAATAAATTGGAAATGTATGAAAAATTGTTACTTTTAATCAAATTGAGAAACAGCATACGAGATCAGAAGGGACACAATGATTTTTCTGGTAAGTGCTTGTGTAGTGTGTGCAAAGTATTCTTGCAGTGAGACTGGCTGTGTGTTTGGATTTTTTGGTTGATTGAGGGGGTTTTCTAGGTTGTTTTTTCTTAAATTGATTTTGCCACTCTCTTATTTACACTTAGTCCATAATATGGCACAGCTGGAAATGTATTAAATTTGTAATTGATGTATTTAAGACATGGCAGAAAAAATAACAAAATACACTGTAGGGGGTGTTCATACTGTCCAGGTCCTCACAATAAGATGATTAATTCTTTGTCCAAAAGACTTCTCGGAGGCTTTGCTATCAACACAGATGCTAGTCACTGAGGTGCTAATGAGCACTGTAAGCAACTGTAGTCACTTACAACTCTCCTTCAATGTGATATTTTTTTTTTTTAGCTGAACAATTTCTTGTTCATCTTTACCCACAGAAAGTATGAATGAGTGCTATTATAAAAACCCAGCACCTAAAAAGTTATGAGTCATGTAAACAGTTGTTATTTAAAAAAGAAAAAAGAGGATTGTCAGTGCCAGAAACAAGATTTTTTTAAATTTTTGTTTTTCTTTCTTCCCCCATAAAGGTGTAGCAGAGAAGACACAACTTCTGAAACTAAATGTTCCTGCGACTTTCATGCTTGTGGCTCTGGATGAAGGTCCAGGTCCTCCAATCAAATACCAGTATGCTGAGCTGGGGAAGCTGTACACTGTTGTGTCACAGCTCATCCGTTGTTGCAATGTGTCATCGCGGATGCAGTCTTCTATCAATGGTATAGTGAATCTTGTGTTTTCCTTGGATTAGTTGAATATGACAGTAACAGTCTCTTGGGCATATTTAGCTGTTACATGTAAACTGGCTAGATGTGAAAAGCAAACATTTTTGCAGCAGCTCTTTTTGTTTAAAACCAGAAATCTTTGACGTGAGCAAACCTGATTTGCTATACCACCACAATAAAAAGCACAAGACAGAAATCTCTTCTGTATTTTATGCTTTTTGGCTTATTCCTTAAAGATACAGAAAAAAACCTGAGTTGTAGTATGATTACAAAATATTAATGATTTTAGGATAGCTCAGATTCATTATAGAGAATTGCATAAAGATCTCTTGACTCTGAGTAGACAATAAAATAATAGATTAATGGTACTAAAGAAATCTGTACATGAAAAGTACTACAGGAGGTTCTGAAATATCTAATAGTGGTTATCAGTAAAGAGATCTTGCATTGTTGTGGGTGATTTGGTGTTTGTTCACAGTCAAGAAAGCTAACAGAAGCCAGCACTTCCGCTTACAAAAGATAAAGAACTGGATAGAATTTGGTCACCCACAATATAAATCCTGAATATTTCCAGGAGTGCAGTTATTCTTTGAGAAATGGTGACAGAATATTGAGCCTTTATATTGGACTTTATAGCCTGTATATGTACACGTTCTATTAAACATATTTTAGAAAACCTAATTAGCAATCTGTAGAGAAGCTAATTTAATAGCAAACTCATTCCAGCTTGATGTGTCAGGCTATAAAGTCAATAGGCTAGAATGTGCTATAGTAAGATTAATGAACTGAGAATTTTACTGTCTTATAATGAGCTTCAGAACCATTGGGCAATTTTGATTTGGTTTTGTTTTCAGTGCATTATTTGAGGCTTACACTAAAAAGATATTCTACCTATGAAAAATAATTGTATATTCAATGTATTAATAATGTTCTACTAAAAAAGAATTCCTTTGTAGGAATATTACTGTGACTACTAATTATGATTACTGTTTGCAGAGTAAAGTTATTTTTTGTTTCATCATATTAAGCTTGAAAAGCTCTCCCTTGGACCTCTGGGCATCTTCAAACACTAACTAAAAACACTGCTACATTCAGGAACATCAGGAGTAAATTAACAGTTTCTCCTTACACAAAGTGAAGCTTAGGAAACAAGATACATTAATTTTTATTCTTTGAAGAGTGTATGACTTCTCTACACTCTGGAGATTCAGATGGGACTGTTTTGAAAGACATTCCTCTGATCCCTTTCCCATTGCCTAGTGAAGTTAATAGATGCTGTGTCCTAAAATATGATAGATTTGGGCTGTGTTACATAAGTGGTGAAGCAGATAAATTCAAGAGATAAGAGGATTTCACTGAGGAAACTCTCAGTAATTTCTCTTCTTGCCTATGAACGTGTCTCCAGCTGTTCCACTTTGATTGTCACGCTGTAATCTTATCTGCGAGGGAGAAGTAGCTTGTTCAGACAGCAAGTGTCAGACTTTGCAATCAGAAAAGTTCATTATCCCATTTTCTTTTTCCAAGAAAATCAACTGTTAGGAAGGGGGGTTGTGTCTTTTTATTGTCTTTTGATGAGTTACACCAACTCATGTTTTGTTGTGTCTACGCTGAAAGTACTTCAGTACCTTTTAATCTGTAATAACTGTGTGTTCTAGGTAATCCCCCACTTGCCAACCCTTACGGTGATCCCAATTTGTCTCAGCCTATAATGGCACTTCAGCAGAACGTAGCAGACATCTTGTTTGTGAGAACTAGTTATGTGAAGAAAATCATTGAAGATTGCAGCAACTCTGAAGAGACCATCAAGTTACTTCGTTTCTGCTGTTGGGAGAACCCTCAATTCTCTTCCACTGTCCTCAGTGAACTACTTTGGCAGGTAAAAATAAAAAGCTAGGAGAAAGATGGATGTATAGAGGTGTATAATGCAAGATTCTATATTGATATATAGGAATGCTGTATTGAACACTGAATAGGTGCTTGATAATCCATCTAATCCATCTTTCCTTAAGATAGCCTCCCCTCTCAGTATTTACACTCTTAGGTCTATACATCAGGTTGGAGTACTATGAGAAGTCTTTTTATGAGTTCAGGAAAGCAATCGACCTTTTATGAGTTAGGAATACTATGTTAAGGAAGGAAAGCAAGTACCCTGAGGTGTTCTTTATGTATAGCAAGAGCATTTCCTTCAGCTTTTCTGGCATTATCCACAGAAGAGCTTCTTGCGTTGTGTGGAAAGTTGGAATAATTTCCCAAGATCTCCCTTGTGGTGTTTTGAGTGTGTTGGTAAGGTTCTTTTTCACAAGTCTGTAAGAACATACTTGGCTTCAGACTCGGGAAAGAATCTTTGTTGCTATCTTGGTTTGTCTTTGCAATCTCAGTAAGGTTAGTCATGCTTCTCTACTCCAAATCAATTTTTTTATGTCTGTTAGCTCATCTTCACATTCACCCTTTTTTTCCCCCATGTAAAAACAACATTTTTCTGGTTTTTTCTGTGGCACTTGAAAGAACTGTAATAAAAATAACTTCACTGGTATTAGTGCTAGCTGTGTATTTTATGTTTTAGGATAACCTTTAAATGCACTGTCTAAAAGTAGCAATATCAGTGGAAAACCCAGTCTTGTAATTTTGCTTTTCTAATTTTTTTTTTTTTTAAAGCTAGCTCCTTCAGCATTTCATGCCTGGGACTTCAGATCAATTGTGTTAGAAACTGTTATGGAAACATTTATTCCTTTACAAGATCTACTATATTTAAAAACAACAAAAGAAAACCACAACCCAAAAAACCCCCAGACACAGTTAATTATTTTTTTAAATATGCTTTGTATCTTTAAATACCCTTTAAATTACAGTAAATGTCACTTCAAATCGGTTGTGTTCTTGTATTGCACTGTAATCTGTATGCTTCAAGGAATGCTTTCTGATGTTCTCTGCGTTTTTACTTTTAAGGTTGCATATTCATATACATACGAGCTTCGACCTTATTTGGATCTGCTTCTGCAAATCCTGTTAATTGAGGACTCTTGGCAAACTCACAGGTCGGTATTTACCCTCTCTCTTTGAAATTCAAGATTATTACCTTTCATACAGCTTATTTTCCCAGTGGTTCTGTTGCTAATCCTTTCAAGATGTTTGTTTTTAAATATATATATTAAATCAAAACACAGGAATAATGCATCTTTTCCACTTTTGTCTCAGTTTGAGACAAATCTAGTTTTTCACCTTGACCTTCCTTAGTATTGAGAAATTTGCTACTTAGCCCTATGAACTCAAGTTTTTTCACACACGAGAGAATGTGCTGTTTGGGCTGAGCCCATTGGTATTTGCTGTGAGGTGCTTAGATTGATTCTTAGAAACATCTCATTCGAGAGGTTCCAAAGATAGTCTTCGTCTTAACAAGAACCATGTCAGTCGTCGTAGTGATACCAAGACATAGATAGTGTGAACTTGGGAGAAAAGCATATTTCATACATAAATACTCTGTGTGATCAGATTTCAGTAGAATTTTAGCTTCCATATATTAAATAGCCAGTTTCAGACCTGATTTTCATACATTTACAGAACAAGGCTTTTGAAAGTTGAGATTTAAAGATGTCATTATTGCAGATACTGAGTACTGGAGAGAAGAGTTGGACCTCAGAAGTTTTGTATAGTAGTAGGTAACACAGAACAAATGTGCTACCTGTCAATTTTTCAAAATGTCACTCTTTCATAAGAAGTGAATATAAGTAGTACTGGATTTGCTGAACCACGTGCAGCCATGGGTCTCGTGGTGTTTAAAATACTTTGATGAAGAGCATGCCTGCACTAAGTGTGTTGGATGAGGGCCCTGGATAAGTGTGCAATGAGGGTATTGAAGTGAACTCATGTACTTAACCTGTAGGATTAGACCACGCTCCTAGGATTTTATCAGTTGCCCAGCCTGACTTGAGAAGATGCTGGTCTGGCTTATCACACTCCAAAACATGAAAATGGAGTTGGAGGGATGATTTCTTCTTCTTTAAATGGAATTTCAGCTTAGTTGAGGGACAAGAATACCCTTTATACATAGGCTTTTCAGTTTTACGTAGGTATTTGCATTTAATGTGTATATATAATGCACTTTGATAATATTTTTTTCCTGATAAATACTTCCCTAGAACTCTGAAGGATGGGCGTGCTTTAGTTGATGTGAAGTAGAATAATTTATTTTAGGGTGGAAAAGCAGGTGAGAAATGATGGCAGTGGTTGTTTGGGATAGTGCTGTGTCTGAAATAACGGCGTGAGAAGGAGGTTGAATGCTGTAGTATGGCTTTCCTATGCTTGGAGTTGTACATCATTTCACGCTCAAGATCACAGTCTGAGGAACAGCAGTGTTGGCTGGAATTGTGTTAGGCCTCAGCAGAGGAGTATTAAGTGGCCTGCTGCAGTCATCCTCTGATTCCTTGCTGCCACACGGGTCAGTAGCTTGAAGTACTGGTCTTGTTCTTGGTGTTGCTGTGATAATCAAGAGTTCTAATGATCCTTGTCTTACCTTTAAACAAAGCCAACCAACCAACCAACCAAACACAAATAGTGTAACTGGCCCTAGTAAATGTTGGTATCTCCTAAGTCGTAGGAAAAAAGCATCATCTGATCTTAGGCAGTGTGCATCCTTCAGTGCTCCTTGTATTCTTGGACTGTGTAGTGGCTGCTGCTGTTCTTTGGCATCAGACCCCCTCTCATAAACTTCCCTTGATCTGACAAGTTGAAGTGCCAAGTTTGGGTTAATAGTGTTACACGTACCACTAAGCTGATTCAGCTGCAGGAGAGCTCATCATCACTTCACAGATGGGAGACTTGGTGGCTGGCTGCGTGGAGTCTGTGCCTGGCTCTTAACCAGGACCATGAAGAAAGAGGGCAGTTGCCTTTCCTAGAGCGAGTGTAGGTCTTTGAGATGTCAGTGTGGGTTCTGTGCTCTCCTCTGACTCTTTTTTTTCAAAGCCAAAAGTGTGTCAGTTCTCAGTTCCTGCAGTTTCAGGGTGTCAAATAATTCTTCTAACCCCTTGTTGAGAGCAGAAGGCACAGAAAGAGCCTTAGTTCCAGGGAATGCCCAAGTCCTTTCTTATCCCCATGCACCTTTCATTCCTCTTTAGAGGAACTGCATCTGAACGAGTGTTTCTTTGAGAAGTGTAACTATAAAGTAAATAACTGTCCTCTTGAGGATTTAGTGGTTCTAATTCTGTAAGGACCTATTGGGTTAACTGGTTTATTTTGCAAATGCAGTTGATATAAAAATAATAAGTAATAAAAATTAACCAGTTGGGGTTGATTGCTGTGATATGAATTAATTGTACTTACACGTTCTATATCTCCGTTTAAATGCTACTACATGTGCTGTAGTTGTACATTACATATGTGTCTAGTTAATATTCTGAACTAAAACCAAATCCAACTCTTCACTGAAACCAGAAGTCAGAATGCCAGCTATCCCTTTTGTAATTACATTTTAAATTAAGCCTTAATTGAAATACTAAACCTCTTAACACTTTGAGTCTCAGTTGTTCTTTGGGTTGGTTTTCTTTTGTAGGATTCACAATGCACTTAAGGGAATCCCAGATGACAGGGATGGACTGTTTGACACCATTCAGCGCTCTAAGAATCATTACCAGAAAAGAGCTTACCAGTGTATAAAGTGCATGGTTGCTCTCTTCAGCAACTGTCCTGTAGCCTACCAGATCCTTCAGGTAACACCTTTCTTCGTTTCTCCTCCTTTGTTTTTTTTTTCCCCAATTCTGTGTTTAAAAAGCACAACCAAACCACCACCAAAAAACCCACACCCACCGTTACTTGGTTTTCACTGCCTTGGTGAAATTACAACTGCCAAGTCCAATTCATATGAACCTTCCTGTATCAAAGTCAGTAAACAGGATTGAGGGCAGTTTTGTTGAACTTGCACTCAGGATTCTGTAATGCAGCTGCAGATCTGTGGACTTCCTTTCCAATTGGCAGCTTTCTTTGTGTGAAAAAGGGTATTGCAGGGAGTCTCTTTAAACAGCAGCCTATGCAGTGGTGGTCCCTTCTCTATCACTGATGTATAGGAAAGGGAGAACTGCTTTTGTTTTGAAAAACAGAGGAAATAATTCTGAATTGTTTAATTGTCCATCTGCAGAGCAATGGAGATTTGAAGAGAAAATGGACCTGGGCAGTAGAATGGCTTGGAGACGAGCTTGAACGCAGACCATACACTGGCAACCCCCAGTACACATATAACAACTGGTCTCCACCAATCCAAAGCAACGAAACATCGAATGGCTACTTCCTAGAGAGGTCACACAGTGCTAGAATGACTCTTGCAAAAGCTTGTGAACTCTGCCCAGAGGAGGTAAAGAATTAATTTGACTTCTGTTCAGAAATTTGAGTGAAGTGCCTCTATAATGTACCTTAGCAACAGTCTCTGGTCCGTATAGAGGCAACATATTTTATAAATTTTTCTCCAAGCATGTCTGAAACAGTCATTTGCCTGTGGGATTGGTTCTGGAGAGTAATTGTGATACCTTTTCTTTTTTCCCCTCTGTAAATTGAATATTTTTTTCAAACTTCAGGAACCAGATGATCCTGATGCCCCAGATGAACATGAGTCTTCTCCACCTGAAGATGCCCCGCTGTATCCCCATTCACCTGGTTCCCAGTATCAACAGGTAAAAGCTCAGAGCTGAACCATTTATTCAGAGTTCCAGGTTAGCTTTCTTAAATTATAGCCATTTAGCCAGAAGCATGTTATTGTCAAAGCTCACACTTGGAGGACTAAAGATGACGGTACACCTCTGTTTTGCCAGGATCAGTTTCACCATCAGAGGTTCAGGTGAGAATTTCAATGTTACTGATCGGCAATCAGTCATCCATAGAAAGAGCAGGGGGACAGGTGTCACCATGGTCTAGTTCATACCAAACTTGATTCTGTCACACTTGTTGACATCAGTGATACTCTGTGAGTTGCTTCCTTGCTTTTTAAATACAAAGCCAAGCCTCAAGGCCCAAATTTCAGTTTGGGTAACTGGAAGGCTTTCAGAACAATGCAGGTGGCTTTGTTATGTATAATTAGTGCTATGAACACTGATCTCTAACTCTACGTACACATAAAATCTAAATCCTTTTTTTTCTGTCTAACGGCTGCTTCGTTAATACCTTTCCATGGAAAGCCAGATCTGAAAGAAATCACAACCAGGTCTTTTATTGAATTGACTAGAGCAGTAGATTCCCCACTTAGTTGCCATATTTTGTTCCAATTCATTCCATATATTCCAAACCTGCTAATTTAATTTCCTCTCCTGCCCAAACCCATTTTCCCCTCCATCTTGCATTCCTCACTCGATGTTCTCAGCAGAGCAGTTGGTAAGTCCCAGAGAATTTCCCCACTCCTTTCTGAGCTCCTGAGTTCAGACACATACCGTAACCTCACAGTTACCTGTGTGATGTGTCCACTTTCTTGCAAGAGATGGCATTTCTCACTAACACACACACACTCCTCGTAGTCCCAGTTACTCCACAGTTTGTTAAAGAGCAGGTAGATGAGATGTTTGCATTTCCCAGATGTGTGTATGACTCTTTAAATTGGGACAGAGCATCTGGAGAGAGGTACCAGTCTAGATTCTGTTCAGTTCTGTCACACTTGAAGTTTTCCCTCTTAAAAATATAAGTATGATGCATAAATTCAGATACACTTTTTCCATTGTCTTTGGGGAAAAAAAGCACAAGCTGGTTGAATCTGTTGATAAAATACCTGCACAGTTACTGTCCGCAGCACATAGGCAGCCTCTCTTCATTCCCCGCCCCCCCCCCCCCCCCCCCCCCCTTTTAGTTTTCCCTCTGTGCTGCTTTGGCTTTGCATGTAACTGCTTGTTCTTCAGAAGCTGAGATGACTATTTTAACTAATCCTTTTGTCTTTGCAAGTTGAAAGTTTGTTTGCCTCCTGCGTAAATTGAAAAGGTGAGTGAAGGAGGGGACGCAGAGGGGTGAAGGAACTGGTGTGTGTTGGTGTCGATGTCACTGTACACCAGAGGTTCAGCTATGGAGGATGCTTGCAGCCGTCTGGACGTGAAGGGGTGGAGCAGCAGCGGGTGAGGAAGTGGTCCAGGCGTGTAACGTGCCTTGAACATGTGTGTGCTCTGTTGCAGAATAACCACGTGCATGGACAGCCGTACACAGGCCCGGCAGCACATCATATGAACAACCCTCAGCGAACTGGCCAACGAGCACAAGAGAATTACGAAGGCAGTGAAGAAGTTTCCCCGCCTCAGACAAAAGATTAGTGAAATGCACATAATCAATTAACTTGCTCCATCAAGACTGTGCACCCAGGCCTTACAGTCCAACCTTTCTCTGTGTCTGGCTAATATTTAAAACTAGAAAAAACTATTCCTAATCAACATGGAGTGGAGAGTCTATTCACTGTCTTATCTGCAGAAAATTGCTGTCAATATATAACCCGCCTGCAGTGGAAAGTGTATAGTGTTTTGTAATAAATGGCCTGATGCTAATGTGTAAATGGCAAAGGTGTATATAGTATATTAATGTTTGACTGTTAATTCTTGAGCAAGAAACATTTTTTTTGTCTTGATGAGACTCACAGATCTACAAAAACAAAAAAATAATTTCTTGATATATCTGCTGCGCTCTGCGACCAGTGTTGCCTGCCTCCTGGCAGTCGGATCAACTCCTTGATGAAAAAGCCTATCCATGTCAACCACAAAAATAGTTTCATGTTAATTCTTTGCCACTGGAGTCGATTTTACTATGAGCAACGTAATGGCTGGTAACCTTTTAATTATTTGGTTGATGTGGAAAATTGGTGATGTAACATTGTTTCTAGATCTTTTTTCATTGCCTTTTTCATTCTGGTATTAGGTTAATCACTTTGAAGCTATAGTTATGCTGTAACATTTAGCATGGCTTCACACCAAGTTAGTGTAGCCAACGAGGGGGGAATAAAACAAACCGTGACAGCAGTTGTCCCAATGTGACAACTGTATTGCTCAGAACTTTTTCTTCTTACACCTAGCGTATAAAAAGGGGAGGGAAAATGTGACAAACAAGTGGTTTTCAGTTTCACATATGTTCCTCACATCTGATGTTTGACAGTTCTGTCTCTGGGTGGGATAAAGAACACTTAGTTTTCAGTAATAGGAATTTAAAAGATTTAAAACAAATATGCAAAAATTTGCTATGCCAGGATGCCTGGAGCATAATAGACTGTATTTGGTGTGCTTGTTTTGTTTCTTTGGTAGAGCTTATTAGATAAACTTCTAACACTTTCCTTCTACTGCATCCCAGTGAAGTGGAAGTCAACAAAATCACAGAGTACTTGTGAGTGCCACTGCACCAAGTTAACTTGCTGGTTTTCTGCTCGTTCACAGTTCTACTTGAAGCGAGAATTGTCTTAGCTCTTTATCCATTATACAGGAAATCTTAACGTTAGAAGCAGGGTTTAATTATAAAAGAAACTACTGGTTAGTCAACTACAATTCTGAGGTATCTCTATTCCAGAATAAACATTTGTTTAAAGACTTCGAGAAACGCATCAGTAAATACTGTATTTAAATGAAAATTGGTAACTTGAATGTGTGTAATTTTTTTGGAACCTGTCTAAAAACCAAATACCCCTGCAAAACAGATACAGCCCACCCTATACTATTTAAATATTTTGCTGTTTTATTTTATAGAAATTATTTTGCTGAATTCACAAATAGAATTTGATTTAAGAAGAATGTTTTGTCCTGTGGTGTGTGTTGTTTTGGGGTTTTTGTTGGTTTTTTCTTCTTTTTTTTCTTTTTTTCTTTTTTAAATCGGGCTGCACAGAGAAAGGTGAATGCTGTGCAGTGGCACCAGGATGAATTCTGGAACAACAGTCACACTGAGATTCTGTGCACACAAAACAATTGGCCCGTAAGAATAAAACAATCAGGACAAACTACACTGTAAAAGTTTCTTAACGTGATTTATCTTGTACTTTTTTGTATGTTTTTATATATACACGTATATATATTTAATGAGCACAAGCTTGATGGTGTTTTTTACAAATGAGTTGAGAGAAACAAAGCTGCTTCTCAAATTAAAGGTCTGTAGTTTTGAAACGATCAGAGGGGAGTTGGGTCGCCAGCGCATTCTTCTGCGTGTAGTGTAACAAGGATGGGGCACGGAAGGGTTTTGAGAGATCTCTCTGTAGCCATGATCGTTCTTAGGCTTCCAGGTGCTCCCTAGTGCTCAAGTTTAATTCAGATTTTTTCATAGGTTTGTTTTTTTCAGTAATACCTTTTTACCTGGACTTTGGATCGGGTGTTCCCATTTGTGCTTGGGAATGCTTGTTGGAGGTTTTAACTCAAAAAAATTCTAACCCCCTGCTTAGTACCCAAGTTGAAAGAGTTTCTATTTATTTGGAGCAGTTATTGTTAAACAAGCTGCCTCAGAGGGGATGGTTATGTGTTTTTTATGATACAGGTAAAATATAGTTCAGCCTTGCCAAATGTGTTTGCTTTTAATAGTGCAATGATTGTAGAGACGTGTCAGACCTGTGATGCTTTAAGGCTGTGGCTCTCCTCAGTCACACACCCCCACCCCTGTTCCTGAACTGAGAGTGACCGCAGTGGCACTTGTTTTTCAGGAGGCAAATGGAGAGTATCTAGCATCCTTGTGACTTTGAAGAAGGACAGACAGCCTGGGCCCTTTTTGTTGCAGCTGCTGTGTTCAAAGGGGATAGCGACAGTGAAAGGTGCAATGTTCTCTTTGCTCTGGGCAAAAGAATTTTGAGCTGTAATGCTGTGCAAGCATAAACGTTCCATATGCATGTTACTGTCACAGCGTTTTGGCAGTGGTCATTTCCAGGCCATACACAGTAGTACCTCATGGTTGATGGCACACTTTAAAATAGTAGTCCTCAAAGTGCCTCGAGATTTAATTCCCCCACCATTGATTTCAGCCCTGTTTGCTGTTTAGAACAGTTATTAGGGAATCTCTGGTCTTCCATGAAATGAGCCAATAAAACAGTAAAGCATTTGCTCGTGTTCCTGACAATGTAACATCAGATACATAGAAACTGAAAATTCATAGGTGATGTCGTATGGTGGTCAACGTGTAGTTGGACTGGGGGGAATCCATAACCTTACTGTGTGGAGTTTCTCCCTCTTGTATGTTCAGAATGTTGTTCTTCAGTGACTAAAATAAGCTTTTAATGCTTTCCATGGGTAGTGTTAAAAATCAGTACAGCCATATAAAGGAAGGAATTCACTTACTCTTTGTGTATCAGTAGACGTACCAAGTCTCTGTCACAGAGCTGGTCACCTACACCTGCGTTACCCCATGGACAACAGTGAGGTTGTGCAGGGTTCAGTCTGGTGATGTGCAGGCAGAAAAGGACTCTGTTTGACTGTGGGGTTTTTTCCTGATTATTTTTCCTGCTAACGACCAGCCCTGAAAATGTTCAGGCCTCTGTTTTTAAAGCTGGTGTATCTTGCTGAAGTTGAGCCAAAAAGACATGAAATTCCATAATGGCACTTCACTTTATTTTAATATCCCCCCCACCCAGTGAAACTTGACTTAGCTGACATGAGAACGTTGTGTTACGGTCATTGCTGTTACGCCTTGTTGGCCGGCTGCTGCGTGACGCCTGGCTGGGGTGTTTTAGCACATTATCACCAAAAAGCACTTAGGGTTCCCAGACTTCCCCTCTATTTCCTCAGCTTCAGGAGAGATTGAGCTTAGCCATTTTGTCAAAGCTAAAACAGGACAAAACGTTGGCCACTGTAGCAACTGACTTCGCTTTTGGTTTCGAGAACTGTTGTCTACCTCCAAGTCTTTTGCCAGAAACAAAAAGGCTGGTAAACTGTGTGTCAAGGCAGAGTGGCTCACTGGTTGTTGGGATGTGCCTTGGTCACTAGGCATTGCAGTGAGGTGTTCGGTGCAATGAGGAGGCTTCAAGTGGAAGACTCTAGACTGTATGAATTAGAGGAAGAAGTGGCATGTTAGGAAGTTTGCGGAGTAACCAGGCAAGTATTTTGGTATCTTCGTTAAGCCCTGTCAGTCCACACTTGCGAATCCATGTGGAAAGCAAATTCTTAACCCCTGTGGTGAAAGATGCACCCCTTAATTTTTGGGAGGGCGAGATGCTGCTCCTGACATCGTGGTTCTGAAGGCAGGTGCGGGACCTTCCCATGGGCGGGCCCGCTCCAGCACTGTGTGACCAGAACAGCAGGAGCATTGGATCCCTCTCTTAACCTTCTGTGTGCTCCATTGCATTCGTGGTCTCTCTCTTCTCACAGCCATGAGGTCTGGGGAGTAACATTAACCCTGCCCTTTTGTCTAGAGCAAGATGAGGCTTTCAGGCGGGGAAGTAGGAGCCATCCTGTAAATACCACACGCTGCACAGCCGTACCCTGATAAACAGCCAGCAGAGTGAAAGCAATCCCACTACCCCCTCTGCATGCTTTCTGTTCCTCTTCCAAGCAGCCTCGTGAGGAAGATGACAGCAATCTGCTCGTCAAAGCTCGGTGTGTTGGGGTTCTGGGGTTGGTTGTTTGTCTGGCTTGCAGCTGGAGTTGGTCTGCGCTGGTGCAGTAATAATGGCTGCACAACAGCAGCAGCGCAAGCAACGCCCCGGGGTGCTCCTGCGGGGTGTGTGTTACCCCTTCCTTTGGTTGGCCTTTGGGGATCATCGTGCTCGTTTACGCTGAGACTTGCCCTCGTCGGCAGCTCTACTGCACTAGAAGGGCTTTAACCCAATCTGAGCACTGTCACTTTTTACCATGTGTAGCTTAAGAGTCATACTAGAAATGCCCTTTCATTTCTAAGGTATAAAAGTTTCCCTTCTTTAAAATGTCAGAGCCATTCTTTTGCCCCCTCTTTTTTCTTTTTTGCAAGAGCGAGTGTTCAGTCCTGCCCCCATAGTGTATGTTACAGTAGGCTCTTTGCAGAAACATGATGTCATAGATTCTGGCTCTTAAATGCAGCGATCCTTGTCCCGTAACCTGTTTCTTCCAGTGCAAGATGTGCTGGATCTGTGGATTTCCAAGGCATTTGTGTGAGTCCTGTTGATTTCGGCACCGTGAGAGCTGAAGTTTGGTGATGGGTTGCAGGGATCGGGCCAGATGAGTCAGCGGGTGGCACAAAAACCAGCTTGCTTACTTAAGCTTACCTGCAGACAATGAAATCAAAATGGGGATGGGAGAAGCAGTTCCTGAAGGAGAAAAACACTCTCCTGATTAAGGGCTAACTCTTCACCAGATTTTAAATAGCCAACTCTGTACTTTTTAGTTTTAGAATCCTTCAAAGCCACTTTTTTTGGTAGTGAAACACCCGCAGGCTGTTTCCTTGGGAGAATGAAATGTGGTCTTTATTTCGTCGGCACAGTTCTGAAATGAGGGACATTCTTCAAGGGTCAAAATACCATGTGAGTATCTCTTAGTTTGCCATGAGCTGACCTGGGATAATGAAAACAGGATAAAAAAGGAAAACTGGTTTTATGAATTGATCCAAATTCTTGCCATAGAGGAACATCCAGTGCAGGAAAATAAGGTCGTTCCTTTCTTGTCTGTCTCTCTACCATTGAAACCCCCTGGTGATGTTGGGTTTTATTCTTCACTTACAACTGCTACTGCAGTGGCTTGGGTGATGTTCCAGTCCTTACTAGAGCAAAACCCCTACGTGCACGGCTTTCCCCACCGAGGCCCGTTCCTTCAGCCGCGCTCCCGTGGGCGCTGTCGCGGTGTGCTGTTCCCGTGCGCTGCCCGGGATGGGATGAACGCTGTCTGAGTGCTGGTGTCACCTGAGCCAGGGAGCGAGAGCAGTCCTGTTCCTTTCCTGTACTGGCACCTCCATGGATGCGGCTTTCCAAGGTGTTGGCCCTTGTTGTAGCTTTATTGATAGAAATGCTGCTTGGTTCTTGTCCACTGCCCCTAAACTCCTGCCCGTCACTTCTTAACGATGCTTTCTTACCAAGTTTCTCACTCTGGATTACCAGGATCATTTTATATCTGATATTTTTGTATTGTCTTGGAATCAAATCCCTTCGCTTGCCGTGATGTTATTTTTTTACCTCCTTTTCTGCCGACGCCTGCTGGTTTGCTGTTCGCTGCTGGGAGAGAGCCACGCTTGCCAGGCAGCACGGCTCTGCCAGCGGGATCCTTGTACAGCGCAGCGGTGGCAGCACCCAGAGCCTTGACCAGCTGGGCTTCGTCATCTCCCAAACCTTCTCAGATTTCATGTGGGATCTGAAAGCTTCGGGCTGCCGATGGGAGTCCTGAGTTGGACTAGCTTGTAGTTCATTCAGTTTTGTTTGGGGTGGTTTGGTTTGGGGGTTGGTGGTTTTTTTTTTTTTGGTTGGTTGAGTTTTGTTTTGGTGGTTGGTTGTGGTTTTTTTGGGGGGTGGGGGATAATATTTAATTTTTTTTATCCTGAACAGTTAGTTTCCACAGGTGAATACAAATGGTAGGTCTCTCTGGAATCTGCTTTGTAAGGAGAAAAGAAAAAAAGTCTGATTGGAAACTCGGATAATTCTTAATATACTTGATTGTATTTAAGTATCTGGTAGGTGCTTTGGAGTCCTTAGAAATATGAAGACTAGGTCCTCACGATTTACCGATACTCCCAAATTCCATCTACCTGTCCTGTTGCGGGATTAAGGGCGGGGGAAGGAGCAGAGAAGGAAATAACCACAGAGGAGGGAGAGAGAGGTAGGTTGTGCTCCCTGAAATCCCTGGGGAGGTGGACATGCTGAGCGTGCTTTGCCTGGGCTCATGCCACTGGTAGCCACAGAGCCTGAGCCCTCCCGGTGTGACCTTACCTGAACCGCAGGCTTCCCTGAGCCCTGGAGAGCTGGTTTCTGGCAGAAAGTGGTTTGAGTGGTGTACAAAGCGTTTTCTGTTACTTTTCTTCTCTGAGACCCATACCCAGCTGACTCCCTGTGAGTAAACAAAGATGGGGAGCAGGGCTGAGCCAGAGGCTTTGTGAGCGCTTGTCCTGTTCGTACTTTCTACCTCTTGACGCTCGTTGCCGCGTCGCTGCCGGCCGACCCGCCAGCAAGCGGCTTTCAGAGTGGGATGGTTTCTTCGGGTCAGGCCGATCCGGGTGCAGCCACAGGGAATCGTTTGAAAGGCAGTGACTTCCCTTCAGGTGGCACCACGAGGACTCCCAAACACTTCCACTTGGTCTCTCATGCTACCTCCGGGCCCATGCGAAGTAGCCTAAGACCCTTTCGCAGCTCACGCTGCTCACATAACGCAGCTGCGGGGAGACCCGTCTGTTTCTAGCTGGGGTGATGGGGCGAGGGGCGTCAGGAAGGGGAGGGGGGATGTCAGGATGGGAAAAGCCAGTATTCTGCAGGTCAACCCACGTGTTTAGAAAGAAACGTTACCGATTGCTACTGTGGTTGTGTGTAAGACTGAAATGCTCAGAGAACTGTGTGACTCTCCCACTGGAGTCAGAGAGACCTGGCACTGGCTTTCCGAACACCTCGGCAACCTGATCCCAAACAAAACCTGCGGTGGGAATGTAGACTTAACACGTAGCTGTGGAAGGAAACTTCGGTCGTGTCTCTTCTCTCGGTCTTCAGAGCAGTCAACATGATTTTGATGTAGGTTTTAGATTATGTGTATATAAATCTGATTGAAGTACCAACAGCAAACGGTAAATAAAATGTGGACTTAACTGAAGAACGGGCTACTGGAGGACTCTTGTGTCGAATTTATTAAAATACACAATATAAAGGAGGTGTTGAGGGAAGAGACTCGTGACGAAGGCAGGGAAACAAAGCTGGGGTGTCTTCAACTCAGGGAACAGCCTGATTTGCTGTTGCATTTGAATCTGTCATAGTGTAAGGACCGACCTGACCGTGCTGTAGTTGCTAGAGAAGAGTTGGCTGCAGGGGAACGTCCCTGGGGCTGCTCCGGCCTCGTGCCTGCTGAGGGCCAAAGGTTCCGTAACTGCGCTTCACTCCCCTTGGTACCAAGAGGTTACTCCAGGGACAGATGTCCCTTCACCTCCCAGGCTGCCCAAAGCCAATAGTGGCTGCTGGGTAGCTGCTCACACTCTCTGGATTCTTCCCCCCTACCCCCACCCCCCATGCCAATGACCTGCTCGCTTTGCTCTACCAGAGCAATGGCCAGCAGCACCTGGAAGGGATTTGAAGCGGGTGTAACGGAGAGCTAGTGCCAACCTCTGGTTTGCTGTGTTTGCCCTTGCCTCTGGCTTGGAAGACGTGCAAACAAAGGCACAAAGTGATAGCAAATGCCTGGGGATTCATAGTGCAGGCAGTAAATAGAAGCCAGTTTAAACAAGGTGGCTGTGGAAGCAGGAGCAGCCAAGCTTCTCGTAGCTCGGCTCAGCTGCTGTAACCCGTCAGAGTGGCGGCATGTGGGATGTCTCCAGATGTCGACCTGCTAGCAAATACAAGAATTCCAGATAAATTTTGTGTGTATCCCAATAGTGTATCAGTACCCCCTGGGGCTCGCTATGGACTGGGAGAAGGACACTTTTGATCAAGGCGGCACAAACGAGAAGCGACTCCCGTGAGTCTGTTCTGTTGTCCTGTTCCTGAGAATCCGTTAATGCCACAAGACCAAAAAACAGCCCATTTTTAATTTGGCTCCTATGGGGCCTGTGAAACATGTAACAATTTATTGATCACCCAACTCCCTGAAACCTTTCAGAATTTGGGCTCCCGTGGTTTCTGCATTAGTTGAAACTGTGGCCCAAAGCGTTTCTGCTGGTTTTGTTGCTCACCTGGTAACTTCACCGTAGCGAAGTCAGCGGCATCGTTTTGTTGTTGCAGCTTGTTTCCCTCCCTCCTTTTTGCAAAACCTCTGGGTGGATTTGCTCTGACCTGTTTCTCCCTTACGTGCTTTCCTCGCACCTCTCCCTTTGTACCTCCTCCTTCCCTGCATGGGTGTGCAGCAGGCTCTGGGTCCTCCCAAAATGGGTCCTCCCCGCACACCTCCCCCTTCTGATTTGTCAAAGGCAGGCTGTTAGTTTGCAGGTGGGACTGGGAGGTGGCGGTGTGGAAAGCCCCAGGGAGGTGAGCCTTGCCCATCTCCAGGTGAGGGTTCCCTTCTGCTGGCCTGCTGTCTGGGGAACGGACATCAGGCTGCTGAGGTGTCAGTGGAGCAGTGGATGGGAAAGGGATCATGGTGCTGGAGCGTTAGAGTGAAAGGATTTGTGAGGCATCTCAATGCTTTGGTGGGGTGGGGTGTTTTGCAATGCACCCTTAGGAAAGTAGAAAGCAGATGCCATATGGTCTTTTGTGGGGTTGAAATTTGAAGCCCTTTTAATGGAAGAGTTTTTGGTGCTTCATGAGTATGTATCTTTTCTTTATCTATTTTTAATCTATTTCTTTTTACCTTTTAGTAAATGAAGCCTTGTGCTGGAAATAACCACCCAAATTCCTCTGTGAACACTTCAGCTCTGTTTTAAAGAAAGATGTTGCTTCATTTCCAGATTTCTGATGCCCTGGTAGCCATGCTGATCTGCATGGGAGATTTTTCTATTACTATTATTTTTTACTGAAAGGGTTGTCGGGGCCTGGAACAGGCTGCCCAGGGAGGGGATTGAGTCACTTAGGGATATGGTTTAGCATAGGAAGGGAACGGTTGGACTTGATCCTGAAGGTCTTTTCCAACCTTGAGATTCTGTGACTTTAATAATAAGCATGGCTGTAGCTTTTGAAGTTTGATGATAAGAATGGTAGCTCACATCCTCTCTGCTGGGTTAGGCCTGTGGATTGAGCTGCTCAGCCCTGAAATAACTGCCCTGGATATAATCATTGTAAGCAAATAAGCTGTGCATTCTGCCATGCTGCTGGGAACAGCTGGTTTCACCAAGAGGTTGCTGAACATGATCTAGATTTAAAATATAATTACCAGGATTGAATGCAAAGCCATGTGATAATTTGACTTCAGTTCCGTTTTCTTTTTCCAGTCGGTGCATCTGCAGATCCTCCCAGGCTGAAGTACGCTGGTTGGAAACTCAGCAGTCCATTTCGATGTGTTTGGGTGGGTTTTCTTCTTTCCTTGTCAAATTGTCACTGCTCCTGATGTCCCCTATGATGTCATCTGCTGGGCTTCACCCTCTTGTCTATGTCTGGCCCAAAATTTGACAAAAGGATATTTAGTTTATTGAATTTTTTCATTCTAGGTTGGCTTCTTTAGAGCCCCTGAGTTTTTAGCTATTCACTGTATTTAATTCCCTTTTCCTTCCATTTCGTTTCACCAATTTTTGTTACCTGCAGTGCCTGTGCTGGGGTGGGATGGGTAGAACTTTGCCCCCAGAGAATGTTTGTCTTGTGCTGTGGTCACTTGCTAATATCACTGTGGCTTCTTAAATTTAAGTTACAAGGTACTGGGCTTTAAAGGCCCCTGGACTCCTTTCTCCTCTGAGAGAGTTACATTCTGGTATTGCTCCGCTGTTTCATCCCGTCACACCGTTCGGCAGCCTGGCAGCAGGTGCTCATCGTTTCACAAAGATGTTGCACTTCTCTTGCCTCCCTGGGGCTTGGCTCCAGCCCACGGAGGCTGAGGGCTCTCACTGGTGTTGGTGGCCTTTGTGCCACCTTCAGCGTGCTCATGGGGTGCTTCTACCAGAGCAGGGGTGGTCCTGCAGCCTGATGCTTGCAGTTTTGAGTCCTGCTCTGGGTGTAGGGACATGTACATCCATACACACGCCCCAGCCCACCCCTGAGCTCCCTCCCTGCAATGTTTTTAAGCACCATCTTGCATAAAGTTCCACCTCCGGCTCCACCTCCCCAATTTGTGTTTGTCTGAGTCTCCCTGTCCTACTGCTCCGAGAGGTGCCCTGTCCCAGGGACGGCTTCATTCACACACCCAAAAGCTTTCACACATGGACGGACGGATGGACACACCCCCGCAAGCTGACCGGCACAAATCCCTGTTGGGCTCAGCTACGGGGTGACGTTTGGAACATACTCCAGGACTTGTCACAATGCTGGATTTCCATCCCAGAGGAGGAGGCAGATGGTGGGCATGTGCTCCAGGATGCAACCACCACAGGTCAGCCTCCTCATGTAGCAAATGTCCTAATGAGAGGCCGTGCTTCAGTAAGAGTTACTTGCAAGAAGAGCAGGTGCTCCTCGGTTTGCAGCACAGGCTCGAGTCTTCCTACAGCCTCATGCTACCGTGTGAACTGAAATTTTTTGGGTTGCATCCTCTCTGTTTACATTAAACATGATCTGCAGCCGCCTTCAGCAATAGGGGGCTCACCCGTTTGCATGCTTACTCTGTGCCTGTAGGTGTAGCACACTGGTATTCTGGCCATTGGCTGTGAGCAGCTGGCAGTCTGAGCTCCCCAACAGCGCCTGGGCCCAGCAACAAAGGCAGCAAGTCTCACCAGCGAGAAGACTGAGGGGGGACCTAATTAATATTTATAAATATCTTAAGTATGGGATGCAGGGGGAATTGGCCAGCCCCTTTTCAGTGGTCTGTGGAGACAGGACAAGGGGCAATGGCTGTAAACTGGAGCACAGGAAGTTCCGCACCAACATGCGGAAGAACTTTTACACAGCGAGGGTGACAGAGCCCTGGGACAGGCTGCCCAGGGAGGTGGTGGAGTCTCCTTCTCTGGAGATATTCAAGACTCGTCTGGACGCCTCCCTGTGTGACCTGTCCTAGGGAGCTGCTTTGGCAGGGGGGTTGGACCCGATGATCTCTTGAGGTCCCTTCCAACACCTACAATTCTGTGATTCTGTGAATCTCCCTCTTCCCTAGGAAAACACCTGGAGGCAACATATCCAAGTGGTTGGAAACCATGGCTCCCGTGAGTGCTTTGGGGGCATTGAATGAATCCAAATTGTTCCACAGTTCTCTGTAGCAACAGCCTGAAAGGAAACTTCTACTGTACTGGATGTCTGGAGAAAGCGCCCTTAGCTTGGCCCTTGGCATGGCACCATTCAACACTTCCACTGTTTCTTCTGCTGATACTGAACATTCCAGTTAGATCTGCGTCAGCAAGAGCTCCTGACCTCAAGGCAGGAGGAGCATGAGACACGACCGTCCCCAGACTCGGGTGGCGAGGGGGCTACATATGAAGGAACAAAAGAAACAGCTTTTTAAATTTTGCCCCAACGAGACCTGGTGCGTGCCTGGGGTCTTGTTTGCTTTAACAAGGTCACCTTTTCCTCGCTGAACAGTGTGACCAGCTACAGTGTTTTTCTGGATGGATGTGGGAAATAACTTCTTGCTTTGCTTTCCTCTGGATTTGCATTGATCTAAGACAGCACTCCCCCAGGGGAGGTCTGGTGCTGGTGTTTAAGGACAGTGATTCCTGACCTACCCTGCCCCTTGAGGCAAAGCCACTTTGGCTCTGAAAAGCAAAAATAGTTTTGCATTCAGTGTATCTTCTTCTTGTCTTCCAAAGGATTGTTGCTCTGCTGGGCTTGGGATCCCTGGCTCATGGAGGAGTCTTCTCTTCTGGTGGCGCTTCCAGCTGTGCTGGGGTTAATCACAGTGGAGGATACAACTACAGGAAGCCTGCAAGGTCACAGAAACAGGACCTGGCCACTTGCCCTGCAGCCAGCTGCTAGCAGGGCTGGTACTGAAGTCAAGATAACAGGTAGGGAACCGTTCTCACCCCCAGATGAGTACCTGGGTACCAACCCACAGAGCTGTAACCCTGAGACCCACTCAGGCTCCAGCACTGCAAGTCTCAGCTGAGTGAGTAGCCTGCTGCTGCGGTGCCCTCAGCATGAAACAGGAGCTCCTGCTCATCTGGGCAATGCTCAGAAGCTTGGACACCTTTGCTTTTCCAAAGGCCAAATGAAGAAGGCTGCAAGTTACAGCAAAATAGCCTCACAGCCCCAACTTCCCCCTTTCCTGTGCCGTCAGAAGCTGGCTTTTCCCTTGAGTCTAGCACCCTCGTGGGAAGCATTAATGCTGTGACTGCATCACCACAGCAGCCAGTCATGGCAGGCCAGCCAGCACCTGCCCAGCAGCCTGCAAAGGGCACCATGGTGGTCACTTCATCCTTCCTAAACACAGCAGAGTGCAGGAGGCCAGTGGTGGGATGCTTCAAACTTTTCTTGTGCTCAGAAGGAAGCGCCTTCGGTTTGCTGGCAGCCTGGTGACTCAGAAAGGAAGCCTGAGCCCGAGAGCAAGGGTAGCTGAAGGGGTCTGGTCTGAGGCTTCCTCACAAGGGGGAGCGAAGGGGCAGGTGCTGATCTCCTCCTTTCGTTACCAGTGACAGAACCCAAGGGAATAGCATGAAGCTGTGATGGAGGAGGTTTAGGGTGGATATTAGGAAGAGGCTCTTTGCAGAGGGGGTGGTTGGGGACTGGAACAGGCTCCCCAGGTAAGGGGTCAGAGCACAGAGCTTGGCTGAGCTCACGAAGCATCTGGATGACGCCCTCAGTCCCATGCTGACTTGGCTGGCCCTGTGTGGAGCCAGGAGTTGGACTTGATGGTCCTTAGGGGTCCCTTCCAACTCAGGAGATTCTATGATACAGTTCTATGGAGCACTTACTCCCCAAGGCGTTCTACCACTCACAAGCTTTTCCTCTGAAGAAATGCAGCAGACAAAATTGGGCCACAGTTACGTTCGAGCCTGTGAACTTTGCAAACCCAGCACCCTTTAACCGTTCCTGCTGCATTCACAGGTTAGACCAGGTAACCAAGCAGCTGTGTGTTGGCCAGCAATGCCAACATGGTGGGGTGGCAACCAGAGCATTTTCACCAGTTATCCCAGCCTGTAGTACCAGCTCACAGAGACCATGAAGTGCTAGCTGAAACAATTCCTGCTCTGGAAGGCAGGGGAAAAACCCACCTCATCTCCACGCAGAACTTCCCCTCCTGAAGCAGAGGATTATCCCTGTTTCAGCCTCTCTTTGAGAACAGATCACTGGAACATCACACACACTCTGTTTTAAAAATTTATTCTGTAGGCCACACAGTGGGCCTTTAGTTCTCCTTTTCCTGCACAGTCTTTGTTCCACGCAGTCTGCCTGTCCGACGGGCAGCGATGAGACCGACTTTACGCCCAGCAGGAGCATCTCTCCTGATGGTGGAAGGCTTGCCAATGTGCTGATGGTTACCACCACCAAAGGGATGTTCTACAGGCTGTGGAAAAGGAAAGCAAGTTGTCAATATAATTAAGATAATTGAATAATGCTGTTTAACAGCAATAATCTGATTTAAGGAAAAAAGAAACTGAAAACACAGCACAGTAACTGTCAGTGCTGCCAACTGCCTGAGTAGAACGTGCCATCGCAGGGCACTCCATGAAGCTCTCTCCAGGCAGATGCTGGGCTTTTCCCTCTACCAAACCAACCCTTGCTACACTGTACACATGGAAAATAAGGTCCAGGAAGAGACTCACGTTCATGGCCACACCCCGGACACGTGGCCAGCAGTTTCTCTTGGCCTTGTATTTGTGATAGGCACGGCCAGCCTTCAGGATGGGCTTGTCGATACGGCCTCCACCAGCCACGATTCCTGGGGGAGAAATGCCGGCACGGTGACGTGAGGATGTCACAGGGAAGGGGGCAAAAGAAAGTGCTTGAGAACAAGACTAATCCCTAACAATATTCAAAACTAAGACTGACCTTCTAAAGATGAATCTCTAACAATCCCAACTGTGTGATCTCAAACCTGTGTTTCCCAGCTACCGGCCCCACCTTCAGCAGCCGGCCAGGGGACACGGGCTGTAACCCCTGGTTTGCAGTCCATAACCACAGGATTAACACTTCCTAAAGCATTCACCAGTCTTACTGCCAAAACTTTTTGGGTACCATTAACAACAACTTTATAACTGAAGCAAGTCTGAATTGAAAGAGCTCAGGGGACTTCCACAGGTCCCTTGAGGTTTAATTCCTGGCCATCCCCTGATTTAGCCAGTTTTAATACAGAAACACACCACTCCCTTTGCTGGCTTCTATTAAGAGGCAGGCAACAGAGGCAGGCAAGCGTCGCTTGATGACCGAGTAGAGCAGCCACCTCAGCTGTCAGTCAGGCGTACAACAGACCTGGCAAAGCCTTGGCTACTTTCATTTCTTGCCAGACCCCCAGAACACCTCACCCAACTGATGACTTTTGACACAGCGACTGAGCCTGGTAGGGGTTGTGAGGTACCTCAGGCATGGCCCCTACCAGGCTCAGCTGCTGCATCAAAAGCAGGATCCCATCAAGGCTACTTCCTGCAGAAGTTCTTCCTCAAAGACAGCTGTGCAGTTCCATTACAGCTTGAGGACAATCAGTAACCACCTTTCTGTCCCCTCACTAGGCCCCAACCATCTCCCAGTTTAAGCTCCCACTACCAAAAGTAATGCAGGCTGCGTGTCCAAGTTCAGCATGCACACACGGACCGGACCTGCACACGCTCCTGAGCCCAGCCCATGAACTGCTCTCTCTTCTGGAGACCACTGGAAGCTGGGGCCCTGTGTGAAAGCCCAGCGACAAGCTCACAGCTGTCACTCCTTACCGACAACGGCTCTGTTTGCAGAGGAAATCACTTTCTTGGAGCCAGAAGGCAGCTTCACTCTGGTTTTCTTTGTCTCAGGGTTATGAGAGATGACAGTGGCGTAGTTTCCGGAAGCACGGGCTAGCTTTCCACGGTCACCGGGCTTCTCCTCGAGGCAGCACACAATGGTGCCTTCCGGCATGGTGCCAACAGGCAGGACATTGCCAATGTTCAGCTGGGCTGCAAACAGCAAGCAGAGCATCAACAGCTTTGTTCAGGCTCCCACAACTCTTACAGATCTGTTTAACACAGGCCTCTGAACAGAGAAGGGCACCACGTAAATGCTTTGGTAGAACAGGCAGGGGCACGTGTCACTGACCCGAAACACAGGTTTCCCATCCAGAGTAACAGGAAGGGAGGCAACATGGGACTCTAGACAGAACAATCCCATCAGCTGACGAAAACTGGGGTTAGGCTTGTTACTCAAAACAGGCTGCACAGGAGACCACAATCTCCAAAAAGGAAATCTGTGTTTGCCTGAAGCTAGTGGAAGCTACTGCTCTGCAACGGCACCGCAGCATCCCCGGGGTGCTCTGGTGAGACCTGCTTTAGACTCACGCAGCCGCCCGGGCAGGCCCCGCCCCGACCCACCCTTCTTGCCGCAGTAGACGAACTGCCCGGTGTGGATGCCCTCGGCTGCAATGAACAGCTCCGTCCTCTTCTTAAAGCGGTACGGGTCGCGGAAGGCGATCTTGGCCAGGGGAGCGCCGCGCCCGGGGTCGTGGATGATGTCCTGTTGGAAGGGAGACCTGCTTTAGGACAGGTGACAGCGCGGTACTCTGGGCTCCACAGGAATCAAAGAGCTAAGAAAACCACTGATGATGACTCTTGAGGTAATCCTTTCTCACTAGGATCCCCCTTCTCAGAGGGATCTTGGTTTCTCCTGACATCACCACTTGAAGATTCCCATTTCTAGTGTAACCTCGTGTGTCTCTACCACAAAACGGTGACTCTGGTTAAGCACCTTGCTTGAAACTAAGAGTTTCTGAGGTGGTTTATTCCTGACACTCTGCAGGCATCAGAGCTCTCCATGCAGAATCACAGAATCGTAGGGGTTGGAAGGGACCTCCAGAGATCATCGGGTCCAACCCCCCTGCCAAAGCAGCTCCCTAGCTCATATTGCACAGGGAGGCGTCCAGACGAGTCTTGAATATCTCCAGAGAAGGAGACTCCACCACCATCCTGGGCAGCCTGTGCCAGGGCTCTGTCACCCTCACTGTGTAAAAGTTCCTCTGCATGTTGGTGCGGAACTTCCTGTGCTCCAGTTTACTCTGAGATTCACTGTCACTAGCTGCACCATCACCTGTGGGCAGAGATGAAGTTGGACAGGAGCTGCAGTTTCTCCAACTGCCTTCTGAGAACAGGGGTGTTCATAACCACCCGGTATGGAGTACCCCACAGTTACCTGAACCCCCAAGTGAGGGGGCAGAGACTTATTTTTTTTCCTCAAGAGAAAAAGAAACGTGTCAGTTCTGCTCCTGAAGTCCACAAGTGTCTATTTAGAGTACAGCTAAGTTATCAAAGCTCTTTGAAACGCATCTACTTTCCAGGAAAGCTCAGAGGTTGGTGGTGTCCAGCATTAGCATTTCCTCTGCTGTTTTTAACAAGAGAGCAATGCTCCCCCCACCCCATGTATTACATAAGTGAAAGCCACCCACTTACTGCTTACCCTCAAAATCAATTATGGTAGGGGTGAAGTAAGTTCATTCCAGGGCCAGAAGATAACCTTGCCCTAAAAGGCTGAGGTGGCCAGATGTTCAGGACATCTAACTAGGTACACCTAGTGACACCATCTGCAGCCTAAGTCACTGACACCCAAAACATACCTACAGCACCCCCCTGAAGACCCTATCATACCTGAAATAGAAGTACTGCCTTGCCCCTGCTGCTCGGGACGAAGAGGATGGATGTGACTTAGTGTTTACGAAGGCTCAATATTTTTACAGAAGATGCAATGAACAGTGCAGACACTCCCCCAAAAATGCAATGAGTTACAGGGAGTTGTTATGCGATACAAAAGCATGTCAGAGTCCCACATTAGTCAAGTTTTAACAGAAAACTCTGCTTCTGCCCACGTGCTGCCAGCTTCTCCACTAAACGCTGCCATAAACCCCAACAGGCGGTGTGACGCCTCAAGGAACGCGAGCTGTTTGCCAAGGCACGAGAAGCCTGAAGCAGCAGCAGCAGCAGCCAGGCGGTTTTCAGCTCAGCTGACAGACCCTCAGATCCCTCGCCCCAGCGCGGAGCGGACCGCTGCCGCCTCCGGGAACCGGCTGACGAGGCCGCCGCGGGCCCTTCCACCCGCGCAGCCCTCTCCCCGACTCCCCTGCGGCGGAGGGGCAGCGCCCGCCCGGGCCAGGCTTTACCTTGACGATGCCCTTGATGTACCCGTGTCTCTCGGCGAAGTCGACGGCGCGGAGCTTGGCCGGGCCCTTCCTGTGCTTCACGTGGGCGCGGAAGACGGAGCCGGCACCCTTCCTCTGGCCTCGGATCACGCGGCCCATGGCGACCTGCGGGCACGGCGACACCCGCCGTCAGCGCCGCCGAGAGCCGAGGCTCCCCCCCCCTCCCCCGGGACCCCCCGGCCGCAGCAGGCCGAGGCCGCAGCCACCGCCCCCCCGCCGCCCGCGCCACGGCCGCGCCCCCCCGCGCGGGGGAGGCACGGGACGAGGCCGGCGCGGGCGGCGGCCGCGCCGCGGGGCGGATGCCGGCGGATGGGGGACGCGGCACCGCGCCGCGCTCCTACCTCCGCTCCGGCCTGCTCGGGAAAGAAGGAAGCGCCGACGTCACCCCCGCGCCAAGACCCTTCCGGCGCGGAGAGGGCAAGGAGGAAGTCGCGCCGCCGTGGCGTCACGCCGCGCCGCTGCCTAGCAACCGAGCTCTCGCGGCTCTCGCGGCTCTCGCGGCCGGGGGCGGCAGGGCGCGGCGGCTGCCGGAGCGCTGGGGGTCCCCGCCGGCCGATCGCCTCCGGTGGCTGTCAGCGCGCCTGCCTCCCGGGGCAGGCGGGTCCCCTCGGCCCGGCGGTGCCCGCCGTCTCTGATCCGGGGCGTCCCTGATTCACCCGCTCCCCACCACCACCCGCGGGCCTGACCCGGATTGACCCGGCGGCGCCGGGCATGAGGCGGCCCGGCCCGGGGCGACCGCGGTCGCGGCAGAGAGGCCCCGTGGCGGACGGGGTTCGTGTCTTTCCACACCCCCCTGCATGCCCCTGTGCCGGGCGGTGCCTGGCCCGAGACTGGCCGGCCGGCAAGGGCGGCTTCTCGGTGGCGCGTAACTGCGCCTGAACGGCGCGGCTCGGGCGGGCTGCGGAGGAACCGCCCCCGCGCTGCGGTCAAGGGTCTCAAAAGTTCGTTGCTCCACTTCCTCGGGGGGCTTTGAGGTAACGGCTGTTTAGAAATCCGGAGGGCCGGTAGCCAGTTGCCTGGAGACTTCCCGTAAACAGCGAAGTTCCCCGAGCCGAGCGCCATTCCTAAAGCAACGCGTCACGCCAAAACCTTTCTGTGTTAGCTGGACAGACGGCGCTGTGAGCAGGAAGAGTCTCCTTGGGAAGTGATTATGTTTCTTTGAAGGTTTCTGCACCACGCAGTTTAACAGCTGCAGATTAGGCTAGGAAGCAACTGAAGATAAAAACCCTGCAGCTGCTTTAAGCTGCCTTTGCCAGATTTTAATTTATATTAATTGGGGCATAGTTGAGAGATACTGTGAAGCTGAGGTAATCATCTTAGCATTCCTAATCAACTTGTGCTACGCCCTGGAAGGGGAAATGAAAAGTGCCTTAACTTCTTTAACGGCCTACTAGGTTTTCAGGATCAGAGGCTTCTCTTCCCAAAGAGGTCACTGCTGATGACCCAATTACTGTTTGACTTTAGACTGACTCACTGGAAATCGGGAAAAGCTCATCAGTGTAGGCACATACATGCAATTGCTCTCTGGCTTGACCTGAGCAGCCACTGTTTCTTTCCCATGTCAGTCTCACCCCTCTGTGCAGGCAGAGAACCCTCATGTCTCTTACTGCTCTGAGTCACCATCCTGGCCAGGCTGAGCCACCACAGGTGAAGAGATGAGCAGAGTGGGAAACTGGCTGTGCTCATCTGTTGGAGGGAAGTTCCCCCCCGCCCCCTGACCCCCCAGCCGCAGCAAACAGCCTGAGGCCCGTTTGACATGTTGCAGCTTGACACACATTATGGCAAACTGTCGCTTTCTTTGGTTTACATTGCTGCACTGAGTGTGAGCAGGTAGAGATTCTGACTTAAGGGTCTCGTTGGCTTCAGCTGTGGGGGCAGAGGCTGCCTTAGTCTGTGCTGCGAAGGCTGAGGAAAGTCAAGAGCCTTGAGGAGCTATCTGAATTTCCAGCTAACACCCATATAGCCAGCAAATTACACTGGTCACTCCTCTCTTATGTTCTTAGTAAGGACTTAGTAATCAATTATATAACAAGATAAGTAGCTGCAGAATGGTTTAGTACACTCGTTAGTTTTACTACCCTGTGTTAGCTATACTTTGTACTCATTTAATTCACGGGCAGCGTTGCGTACCGCCTCACCGCCTGCTGAGCCGCAACCTCCAGTTACACGGTGGGCTTGGTCAGTCGCCTTGCTGCTAAAGCACCACTGCAGCGCAGAGGGCAAGGCTGAAACCAGAATAATCCCTTGCTCCTCCCTACCAGCTTTTTGGATGTTCTGAGTGTTGCTAGAAATGTCTGTGTTTGCCCTGCAACAGGTGCCATTTCAGCCATTCCTCCCAGTAAAGCTGAAGGGTTATTACCCATTTGTATTGCCTGGGGCTGTGTTTACATGTACCTCTGCATCAGAGCATGCTGCACGCCCAGGGTTCCAGTGCCAGCCTTGTCCGAGTTGCCTCCTAAGTGTTCTTCCATCACGGAACCCCAGGCAGAAGCCAGGAATGGTATGCATGTACCTAGGCCTCAACTTCATATGTGCTCATGATTTCCTCAGGATGCGCTCCTGGGTGCAAAACCCTGAAAGCCTCCCAAGGTTTTTTAGCCTTGATAGAGTTTGGAAATCAGAGAAGACATGCAAATAGATGACAAAACTGCATCAATGATGACACAACTTTACAATTTATTTCTCCTGCTAGAAGAGACTACACTAGCTAAACACTTGTGTCATTAAGGAATAACAGCATTGTATTTCCTGACCTGGCCAAGCACGGATGGAACTCCCACTAAGGCTAAATATTTTGTTTAACTGTGCTTTCAAATACTCCTGGATCCAAAGAAGTGTAAGGAAGGAGTTTGCACCTGACTGCAGTCAAAAATACTCTCCAGGGTTTGTCTGAACAGCGTTGCTGCATGTGATGCCCTTTGAATTGTGGTGCTGAAGAATGAAAAGTGCTGGGCACTGCCAGCAATTGCTGTTCTGTTAGAGAAAAGGTGCTGTGGTTTGTAACGAGGCCATTCCCCTCCTTACCAAGCTCCTGTTCCTGGGGCTAATGTTGTCCCTCCCAGGAACCCAACCAACTGCAGAGCTTTTGCTGCATGAGGAGGAGGTGGCAGAGGTACAGCAGGACAAGCCCATGCTGGATGGCAGGACGGAAGACACGGGGCCACTGACAGCAATACAAAAGTGTTACCAGACACTATGGGTGTTGCCAGGCATTGCCCACCAACAGTACTGCTGGGTGGCTTCAAGTCCTGAGACTTTGGCCTTCAGCACCTCAGGTCTGGTGACTGCAGCTGCTTTGGCTTAAGACGCCTCTGCCTTTACTGGCTGTCCTGCCGCTCTGCCAGGAGTTACAGCCGTGTAGGAAGAGGAGCAGAGACAGGGCCAGTATGCTGGATTTCCCTGGCCAAGGCCTCTTTTTCTACCAGAACTAGCAGTCCTGGAGCTGGGGGAACTGGCTCATCTGCCTGAGGGTTCCCTGAGGCCTGGCAGCAAGCACAGGGATGTGCAGATAGCCCGGGCACGTCTGTACAGGTCAGCTCTGCTGTGCAAGGGCCAGAGGTCTAAGGCTCCCGCGAAGCCTTGCCGTGTGCGTTATGCCTCCTGGATGTGCACAGAGAAATCTGGATGGAAGCCTGACAGCGCTAGGCAAAATAAGGGATGTTTCCAAAGCACAGCTGCTGCACATCCCAGCCTGCTATTTTGGCAGTGACTTCCTTCTCTGGCTGCTTAAACAACATCATTCAGCTGAGGTGGCTGAGGCGTGGCCTCACATCCTTGCTACGTGGGCAGTAACATTCAGCAGTGGGAAAGCACCTGCAGTGCTGGAGAAGGCCAAGTCTTATATCACCAAAACTGCTTCTTTGGGACTGCATCTGTTGGAGCCCGCCCTTCTGCATCTCCCTGTGGCTGGAAGATTTGCTGGGATAATGCATGAAGGATAAAAACTACTCCTTTGATTCTGGAAGGGTTTTGGTGGAGTTGTGGGCATGGTGGTGCAAATGCAGCACACTATTTGCACGGTGGGAGCAAGTCAAGGGTGTGTTGCTGTAATTAATCCTTTCATGACAGTCACAGGCTAATTTGCTAAAGGTTAATTGCACTGTAAATAGCAAAAGGGGTGGTGTTCTGCTTGCTACAGATCGCAGCCAGGGAGAAGTTTTGATGAGACTGCTGTTTGGAGAGGGGGAAGAAGTGACAAGGTTTCTCTAGGACCCCACCTTGAGAAGGAAACTGAGAAGAAGGGAAGCACCTAGCTGTGTGTCTTTCTCAAGTAAAAGGGAAGAACATAAAGGCTGGATGTAAGATTCACGTGAGCATTTGCTCTCTGGGAGCAGTATGCTCCAATGAAAATACTCCTGACCTCCTTCAGGTGGGCACTTACCTGTGCTTATGGTCCTGCTGACCTCTCTGGGGCTTTACATGAGATTAGGAACCGACATGTGGGCTCTGGCAAGGCTGCAGTGTCACAGTTCCAGTCTGCAAAAATAACATACCTGCTAATGCCCAGCAAACGCGCTCAGGGCAATCCTATTACAGCAGGGCGCTGCTCCCCGAGCCAGGCACGAGGGGTGCAAGTCACCTGCTGCCACCGAAGCAAAGGGCAGGCCATGGAAAGGAACGTGGAAGCAGCCACAAAGACACTTGAGGGACTAAGGCCTTGCCTCTTACTACACATCCAGAAAAATTCCCCGGACTCCAAAGAAATGTCCTGGGCCTGCAGCATCCTGTATCTAAAAGGAAAGGAACCCTTTGTGAAGATCCCTGCACAGCAGCCTCCTCCACCACCATCAGCATTCCGGCAAGTCACAGCCCGCTCATCCATATTCAACTCCTCTGGCTTTTACGAGGAGGCAAAAATCTATCTGCTGAGACACCACAGGCCTCTGTTCCAGTGACTGCTCCCAAAATAAATATCTTTACTCTCTTCAGGGGAACTTCTCCTTAAAGGACCAGCTTCTGTTTGCTGTCTTGACATATTCTCCTTCAGCTGTACCCAGCTCCTTCCTCCCAGGTCTGTCATATTCCTAAACCCTGGAAGGAGCTCCAGGAAAAACTGAGCTTTCCCTTCTGTTCTTGCATGAAACCGATGAGGTCTCTGGCCTCACGACAACCGCTTAATCATAATGAAATGGTAAATTTAATTATGATTAATGGTTTTCTCTAAACCTTCCCTGTAGATATAGCACGGGGTGACCTGGAAGGAAACCCTACTCTTTAGAGGGTGTCCCATGTTTACAGATCACCATTTGCAAGGCAAAAACGTACACAGAAATCCTTGCCCATTACCTAACCTGCATGCTTGACCTGGGCTTCCTTTCGAGTTACGTCTCTCATGCATCAGCACAAGAGGCAGACCTGACAGCCCTCTCGCTTCGGTAGGACTCGCGGCATCCTCTGGGCTTACAAAGGCGTGGCAGAGACATCACACACCGGGTGCAAGAGGCTCCAGCTGTGCTGGGGCAGGTTTGAAGCACGCGGGTGAGGTTGGAGCTGCCCGCTGAGAAAAAGGAGCTAGTTGGGTGACTCTGCATACTTACCTAAAAGGGAACTGACTTCTGTAGCCCAGCCACTCCAGGAGGATATGGGTTTGCAAGCGGTTTTGGTTACTCGCCATTCGGTTACTTTCTGGGGAGACCCAGAGGTGGAAAGTCCCGATCAAACCAGAGCAATTTACACTTCACAGATGGGTTTAGCAATGCCTTATTAATTAGGCTCTGGTGACCTCTAGAGGCCTTTACCCCAAAGCACCTGATTTCTGAGGCTCGCTCACGTTCCAGAACGAGGAGCAGCATGACGAGAGCTCGTGCTTTATTTTAGTTTCAAACCAAGATTAATTTTAGTCTTAACGGGAATTGACGCCTTCCTCCCGCTAAGCATGGCTGTGATTATTCCCAATGTAGAGCAACCTCGATGCCTGCCCAGTAACTGTTGTAGGTATTCTGGAGATTCCCATTCTGCAAGGAATTTGCTCTGTGCTTTGTCAGGTAAGAGAGGAGCTGCTTCTCTTCCTTCATTATCTCTAATAATATATTGAAGTAATTACTGATCCCGGAAAAACAGCTCACCTACCTGGTGAGGTAATACGGTTGCTTATGTGCATGTAAATTATGTGTGCTTAAGATAGAGGCATTACACATGCACTGAGATACACATCTTTGCAGGGCAGAGTGTACGCGGGCTAGTCCTTGGAGGAGAGGGTAGGGAGGCTCTTCAGAGGGATCTGAACAGACTGGACCGATGGGCTGAGTCCAATGGGATGAAGTTTAACAAGGCCAAGTGTAGAGTGCTGCACATGGGACATAATAACCCCATGCAGCGCTACAGGCTTGGAGGAGACTGGCTGGAGAGCTGTCAGGCAGAGAAGGACCTGGGGGTGTTGGTTGACTGCAGGCTGAATATGAGTCAGCAGTGTGCTCAGGCAGCCAAGAAGGCCAATGGCATCTTGGCTTGTATCAAAAACAGTGTGGCCAGTAGGTCTAGGGAGGTGATTGTGCCCCTGTACTCGGCATTGGTGAGACTGCACCTCGAGTGCTGTGTCCAGTTCTGGGCTCCTCACCATAAGAAGGACACTGAGGGTCCTTGAGCGTGTCCAGAGAAGGGCAACCAGGCTGGGGAAGGGGCTGGAGGGCAAATCCTATGAGGAGCGGCTGAGGGAGCTGGGGCTGTTTAGCCTGGAGAAGAGGAGGCTGAGGGGAGACCTTATCACCACCTACAACTCCCTGAAGGGAGGTTGTAGAGAGGTGGGTGATGGTCTCTTCAGCCAGGTGACAGGACAAGGGGGAATGGCATGAAGCTGTGCCAGGGCAGGCTCAGATTTGATGTTAGGAAAAAATTCTTCACTGAAAGAGCTGTTGGGGCCTGGAACAGGCTGCTCAGGGAGGGGGTTGAGTCACCATCCCTGAATGTGTTAAAAAAAAGGGTAGATGAGGTACTTAGGGATATGGTTTAGCATAGGATGGGAACAGTTGGGCTTGATGATCTTAAAGGTCTTTTCCAAACTTGTGATTCTGTGAAATACTGTGCCAGTCCTCTCAGTCGGGAGCGTGACCGCATTCTCAGCTGGCGAGAGTGGAACACCAACCAGCCACCAGAGTCGAGGCCAAGCAACGCTGTTCTGTGGGAAAATCACCTTCTACCTGTATTGTAACACAACAATAAAACCTGCTGCTGAGAAGAGCGATGCAAAAATATGCCTAAGATGGGGTTTTTTAGTGATACATCTGGACAAGCTTTTTTCTTAATGAGGTAAACAATAGGGGCCGCTGATGGAGAAGGGCGGGGGGATCCACTGAGCTGATTTTCTTTTCCCTTGAGCAGCTGAGATACAGGATGGAAACCATATCAAAGAATTACGAGAATTTGAAGGGGAGAAAGAAGAACAGCGAGACACTGCCCAGAGAGGCGTTGGGGAGTTAACTGATAGAGGCTTGCAGCCGCAGAGAAGCTTAGCAAGGCAAGGATAGCAAAGCTGGAGGAGGTGAAGCCTATCTGCAGCAATGCGCAGCTCAGAAACCTCTTCAGCAAACCTGCAATCCTACAGTGATGTGTGGGAGACCTCCTAAAGATTTCTAATTTAGGAGAACCCAGCTGTACTTCCAGATTTAGTTATTAGTTATTTTTCCTACCCACACCCCAGCCCCAAAAAAATGTTTTTCTCTTTGCATTTCCTGATGGGCCTCCTACCAACACTTTAATGGCAGCATTTGTTTGGTGACAACTGCCCTGGAGGCTACAGCCAGGGCAGTTTGTGCATCCAGCTTCGAAAACAAATGCAATAGCACGAGATATTTCTCTTGCTTGATAGATGTGACCCATAAGAGCAGAAAAAAGCATGTTTGGTATTTTTTGTTTTCTTATGGCATAATGATAGATGAGGGTTTTTTTTTAAAGAACATTTCGTTGTTGTTCCCCTGCCCCCCAATGTTTTTGCTTTATTCTTGCTCTTTTTGCTATGTAGGCAATAGAGCTGAAGGGATTTCATGCCTCAAACCAGAAAGGAAACTTGAGCTACTGAGGAGAATTAAAAATGGAGTAAAGATTTGTAAATAATTTTTACTCAGACAGTGTAAAAACTCTTCTGAGATTGTTTGACTCAAACATCCTGAGAAACACATGGGAGAAATGCTCAATTTGTTAGATCTGCACGCTCCTGTATCTTCTAAGTGCAGCTCTCAAAATGTGATTTCTTTGGTCCTCCAAGAAGTCCTCTAGCAAAAGAAGGCTGGGTGGTGGTGGTGGGGCAACGTCTCTTTTATGATATTTATGAGACAAAAAGAAAACCAAGCTCTAAAGCCACTTGGATAAGCTTTGTAAAGCCCAATGAAGGGGGTGGTGGGGGGAGGCATTTCTTTTGTCACTCCCAAGAAACCCTGGCTGTGTGTAGTGCAAAAGCATTTTTAATTTACACAGGGTTTTTTGGCTGGATACTTTTGATCAATAGTACAATAGTGCTAATCAGAAAATGACATACATTTCATGTGGATTTTTTCCAGGTAAAACCTTTTGAACTTCTTAACCAAAACTTCTTAACCAAAAATGAGGGGAAAAAAAAATACTGCTCCTGCTTTTTCTCCAGATAGTGCTTCAGTTGTCTTTTTCAGAGATAAAATATGAGAAAGGGTAAAAGAAAAATGGGAAAAAGCAAGCAACCATACAATGGGAACATAGAGAAGTGAAACTCCTCCTCCCTCCAAGTATTTGCTGGTTTGGGATTTTTTTTTTTCAATTAAATATGCATTTAAGATTTCCATTTCCGAATGGAAAAAATGTGACCGGCTCCAACTACAAGAACAATGCTTGAGGGCAGGCCTAAAGAGAGCAATAAATCAGAGCAGAAAATATTTTGCTTGGGGAACAAATCATGATTAGAACATAAATAATCCTCTTTTCTTCTATATGCAATGTAAAATAAACACAGCTGTGTGCATAGGCGCAGGCAGATACACACGCTCGTACGCGTACACACGTCTGGGCTCCATTTCCTCAGGGCAGTTCCAGAGGTGAAGGGTTGTGACAGAGGGGTTGGTGACATGGTGTCTGCTGGAAATCTCAGTAACAGGAGCAGCGAACCCAAGCGTGCAGAGAGCGCTCTGAGATGTCACTGAGAGGAAACAAGCCCTTGGCTGCTCGCCAGCAGGAAGCTCTGTGTACCAGTCCCCGCAGTAAAATACTGCTTATTTCTTCCTAATCCCGGCAGCCCTAAAACATTTGCTTCTCTGTGGCACCTGATCACATCATGGAGGGTGGCCTTAAACTGGGGCCGTGCTGAGAGAGGCTTGGCAGGGGACACTTCTCCTCCGAGCTCTACTCCCGAGCTCGGCATCTCTGCACAGATCGCCCGTGGTTTGCCTGTGTGGGTTAGGTGTTGGGCTGATTTCAAGCACAGTATCTGGGGCTCCAGAGCCTTCTACCTGCCCTGCCCTGGGCTCTCAGCAGCCAGTTGCTAGCACACAGCAAAATGGAGGCTCATGCAGCTGAATCTGACCTCACTGCATGGGCTGTGCACAGGCCCATCTCATGGCCTACGGGAGAGAGGTTTCTCTCTGGGCTGGGCAAATCCAGAGTGCTGCAGGGGCTGTGCAGATACACACACCCATAGCACCCTGCATCTTCCTAATTCTCCCCAGTTTTAAGTACAATGTTTGTTTTCTCCATTTTGGGCTCTCTTGTTGGGCTTCCAGGGTTTGTCCTCCCAACAGGCATGGTATCATTCTTCCTGAACACTTTTTAAGTAATTTTTAGCACCAGAAAAAAGAAGTTTGGGATCTTTTAGTTGAAGATCCCTGAGGAAAGGTACCTTCAGTGTCTTGAGGGATGCTTCCAAAATCCAGCACAGGTAGAGGTGGGGTGGGGCACACAAGTGGGAGTGATGCTAGGGAAACTGCTTTCCTTACCAGTCCTTATGAACTTCCAAGATGAAAGCAATTCAATTCAAAGTGAGTCAGAGGCATCCCAGAGGGATTCTGGGTGGACCAAACCTCTTTTGCAGGGAGAATGGCAAACTCACATACCTTCCAGCAGAACTTGCTGGGATTTGGGCGGCAATTTCCTCACTCTTAGATCTTCCAGTGAATTTTTCCATGACAAGGATAATCCAATCTAATCACTTCCATTTGACCCAGTTTAATCACCACCTCCCTGAAATGGAGTTAATAGATGCTTAATGCTAACTGGCAAAGCAAGGTGGATGGTTCACAAAAGATCTTGGAAAATCACTGCAGTTCCTAACACGCTCCGTTTTTTACTTTCAATTCACTAACCAGAGTTGGCTACTTTTGAGGCCTAAACCACAATATACATTGAGCTCACTAAGCTAAAAATACTGACTCACCAATGGCAGAATACTAATGAATCCTCCACAGGAAAACGAATCTGCCATTTCCCTCCCTGTAGGAACACACACAAGTGCTTAAATATCTAAAGATTTTTGCCTGTGATGTTCTACACCGAGATCTTCATTTAGCTACTGTAGTCCCCTGTTTTTCTTCTTTTGGGATTTATTTTTGGTTTGTTATTCCACATGTGTCATCCTGAAATAGCACTAATTTTAATTCTGTTTTTTGTTCATAAATAGAGGCTATGCTTTTGAGGTGATTTTGGTTTTACTTTAAGATATACATCAGGGAGCAGCAGGAGTATGGTTGCTCCATGTGTCAGGGCGAGCCAGGAGCCCCAGGTAGCCCCAAGGCAGGCAGTGCCTCACTGCCATGGTGCAGACCCAGGTATGATGCTCTTGGACCAGTGAGTGCCGGGGTGGGGGTCCCAGGTTGGGCTCCTCTGGGTGGCTCAGGCCTATTAGTGCACTCAGGGCCCCAGTGATCCCACAGCAGGACAGCAGTACTGGGCTAGCTGAAGCTGAAGACTGCTTCTTGGTTTAGGCTATTCTACGTTCTCTAAGATTCACATCTGTCATGTCTTGAAATCTCCTGGAAGCAAGGGAATAATCTTAGTAGGCCATTTGAGCTGGAGCTGCCAAGTTAAAGCCACCTCCTTTTCCCCTCCTCCTTCCTCTAAAAAGGTCATTTTTACACTTATTTCCTTGTTCTCCTTGGGGTGAAAACATCTGTAACCACTGCACTGTGGGGACACATACAGTCCAGGCGTGTGAGCTTGGCTAACTGTATGTGTAGGGGGAACATGCGCTGAGTTCATTGCAGTTCAGCCCCTTCTTGACTTGAGGCAGGGTTTCTTGCTGCAGCAAAACCACTGCTTCTTAGCAGCTTTATGCATTTGTCACCTAATTAGACCCAAAGTTGATTTTCTCATTTCCCTGCTACCTGTTGGCATCCCTTTTCCAGCTTGTGGATTTTCTTTTCATTATTCCTTATTTTTGATTTAATTGTTTGTTCATTTAGACATGGATCTTTGAAACAGCAGGGACACTTAATGCCTTCACTGCCTGGAAAAGTCTCAGATCCCACAGCTAGGGCCCTGGTGGACTTCAACTGCAACAAACCCAGCTGCCTGCTGTTTTCTCATGTCTCACTGATGGTACCATCGCCCCCTCCACCTTCAACACCAAGCTCACCTAACCCTTCTACTGAGAGAAGGGCCTTGGCATCATCTGTGGATGGATGGAGTGCGCTTGCACTGTTCAGGCTTGTCATCAGCATCAGGGCTGTGTGGGATTCAGTGTTCACATGCATATTGTACCAGGGGAAATCTGCTCATGCCCTAGTCAGAGGCGAGTATCACAGAAGAGCTGGCAGCCTTTCTATCCAGCACAGTTCCTGGCTCCTTGCTGCTGCCAGCTTACTCATTCATCGCAATGTGGTAGTTTAAGGCAAAGGCTCAAACGGCAGAAGCTTATCATACCACCCCTTGTGTGACAACTCCTGTGTTCCCCAAAGCCACCGAAGATGAGAAAGGATTGAGGACTTGTGCTGGCTGTGCATTGTCACTGAGGGGACAGTTGCCAAGGAATGGGAGGCAGCAGAGGTGCACAGCTGGGCTCTGGTAGATGTCGATGCTGAAAAAACCCAACTATTTAATAAATAAACAAATAAAACATTGTATCCCCACAGGCATTGTTAGTGGAGAAGTTGTTTGCTAGCGGAGCCTCGCTGCCATCTAGCATGTGAAGATGGTTCATGTGAAGATGGTCTAGATGTAAAGATGATGTGAGCCTTTGAAACTTCCCAAATAAGAATTCTTGTAACATGAACAGAAACCTCTGGTGACCATAAAATACATGGCAGGGTTACACATCCCCACTTCCTCCCTGTTGCTGCAATACAGCCTTCATACTTCTGTGTCTGAATCAGCAGGTTTCCAATGCTAACACCCAGTCTCCAGCAGTGTTACTGCACAGTGGGGAAACAGCACACGTGTCAGACAAAACCTGACAAAGCAACACTTGGATGTAGGTCAGCCACAGCAAACAGGAGTTACTTGTACGTTACACCTGGCTCCCATTCAAACATGGAGCCCGATGAATTCACACTAGCCCAGACATGCAGAGTGGTATCTCCCTTGTTGCTTGCCACAGAGATTTCCTTTCAGACAGTTCCTTCAGCTCCTCGATTCTGTGCCCCAACAAGTACTGCTCAGGTAGACCGCCTGTCTGCTGGCCACCCCCATGGCAAGCGGACACACTTGCGTTGCTCCTACTATTCACACAAACTGCAGAATTCACTGCTGACATGGGGCATGTCTGAGCCATCAGGAGACATGTGTGCCTCTCATCTTACTGCAGCAACAGTGCTGCCAGCATGCCAGTACCCACTCACCCAGTAACCACTCAATACTCTTCCTACAACTGGCATAAACCATCCAGATTGTCCAGCTTGGCCTCCTGCATGACTCTGACCAAGAAATCCTCTGCTGGACTTGCTATCTTATGATGGACTATCGAGACTCATAGGGCATGTTGCCTTCAGCTGATGACAAATTTGCCTAAGATGGCAAATTCACCTTTCATCCTGATGGTCTTTTGGCTTTTGCCTCTTGCCCCACTGTTTCTTGATCCCCTCCCATTTTCCCCTGGCTGCTATTACTTCCCAGTGGTAGAAGCAGACTTTAGTTTCTGTTGCAGAATTGGCAGAGGCTTGTCACTCTGCATTTTAGTCTGTTTTTCCTGCAGTTTGAAATACCATAAGTCCTCATTCGCTGTTTGCTGGAGTTGAATTTTGTCCTTTCCTGTTTTCTGGACCAGCTCAGGGCTCCTTAGTGCAGCTCACTCTGCAGTAATAAAGTTTTGGACAAATGCTACAAATCTTTTGATTAATATATTATTATTCCATAATGTGTGATAAGTTTACAGATTTATAGGAATTATCTTTACTTCTGTTTTATGTTCAAAACAGAAAAGTACCAATGTTATAAACACATAAAATGTGCTGAATTTACCCATAAGGTATCAGCTTTGCCAGTTTCTGATGGAAACAAGATTAAGTCAGACTGAGAATTTAGTAACCCCACCTACCAATTTAACACTGATTGGGTGGCAAGAGACAACATGGTGATTTCTATGGGATCACTTAGATTAGGTGGCATCTTGGGTGTTTTTCAGGCTGTACTAGAAATCAGTTTAGCATGGCTCTGCCAGTTCTCCAGCTTATACTTGAAGTTTGACATGTATACGCCTCAGTCTTGAAACAATTTTCAATGTTTCTATTGGAAACACATGCGAGCTAGGCACAGTCAACCACAGTATGGTTTCTCTGCAACATATTTTAAGTGCTGGGATTCCTGAAAAGCTTTCAGGCTGTTTTGAAGGGAAACACACACGGTTTCTCTCTCAAGCAGATGTCGTGTGTCCTGTCCCGTCCCCCCATCCCCCCACACCTTCTGCACCTGTGTGTGGGTCCGGAAGGCCAGGTTGGTAGAATGCAACACCCCTGGCCCTCCCAGTTCCTCCCTGAGTGGTGCTTCAGAACAGTTAATTGGCGTTGGATTTCTTCACATTGCTAATTCCATATTGGCTGTCACATGCTTGGGCATTCCCCCCCCGCAGCAGCCAGAGTAACTTTCCAGCCCTGGTATTTTCGGAACACATCTACAAGACTGTAATGGGACAGCGAATCTGAACCCTCATGGTTCCTGCATGCTCTGTTGGCTCAGATGTATTTGCTACTTTCTTTTTTCTACTTTAACTGTGTATTTGTACAATTAATAATCCCAGTGGATATTTTTACTGCTGGTTCCAGGGATTTGTCTTTTTCTTACAGATTTATTTGGGGGACTCTTGAGTTCTTTGTTAGCCAGTGTGGTGTTTGTACTGTTGCCATATGCTAAAGGAGCTGGAATAAAATTGGCACAATATCCAGTTTCACCCAAATGAGGTTGCTGAGCAGGATCCAGAAGATCTGTATCCACTGAGGGCAAACACAGTGTTTAAACTGAAAAAAAGGCTGTGATTTATTTCATTATTTACTAAGCGCTGTCATGGTGCTCAGTGCTATATAAACATTCCCTGCCCCGGGTTATTAATATTACCAGGCACGAGCAGGTTCAAGGCACAAACACCTTGCATGAAATACTCACAGAACAAAAACTTTAAGGCAAAGTTAAAAGGACAAGTTATCCGTAGAGGAATTGTGTTAGTGAAACTTCAGACTTCAAAAGTAGCTCTGTGTTCCAGTAAGAAAAACATTCACATTGGAGGTCCTAACTCTGTACCTGTCCCCATGTAACTCCTCCTTACTGACCACTGCTGAAATACATCGTCTGCCCAGTTGGGTAAGATGCCAGAGTGGTCTTTTTGTTGCATGCTAAGGAACATGCACCTCTCTGACAAACATGGAGTACAAGCAGGCGATCAGCTTTAAGGGGTTACACTACATAATGGTCCCATATTGAAAAGGAACGAGAAGGTTTCGGCCTTTAGACTGCTCAGCTCTGGGAATGCTAGGGAGCCACTGCTGGGTCCCCAGCCTGTCGTGAGTGACAGTAAAATGGAGAATGTGCTGGAGGAAAGACAGCGTGAAAGGACTGTTAAAGGGTGTATCTTTAACTCTTACAGAAGGACAAAAAGAGGCAAGCTCTTTGGAGGCGTAGTGGCAGAAGAAAAAGGAGTGTTTTGCTTAAAGATAATAATCACATTATAAAATCTTGAGAAAAACTGGGAAAATTGTACCTTTACCTAAACATATCATGTTGAAATAACCCCAGTGGTATAGAATTCCTTGATGAAAATGTCAGTGATTATTAAAAAGAATAAAAAATAATCAGTGTCTGCATGCTTAGGTCAGTGAAGATTATATCTTACGTAAGGCCACTTAAAAGACAGAGCTCTCACAAGAATTACAAATTATTCTAGGCCCATGAAAACGATCCTGGTTTTAATTACAGCATTAAAGGCAAACCCACAAAGTTACAAGTCCTGCTGGCATAGCAAGCAGTCCATTATAAATCTGGACAGGGGATCACACAGAAGTTGTAAATAATGATCGTGAGAGATTTCAGTACTGGCTATTTTTGTCTTTAAAAATGTTTTTCGTTTCAAAAAAAGTCATTAACACTTGTGCTCAAACTTGCTCGTAAGACTTACCAGGATTTCTTAACATAAAGTGTTCTTAAAAGGATACTGTCAACTCCCAGCTAGTCAGTTTTTGAGAGGAATTTTAACAATGTTTCAGTACACAGATCCCTGGGGCGATGCCTGTCCTTTTGTCACAGCACCGTACCTTTTTTTTTCATTGCTTTACCTTGCCCTGTTGAAGCATCAAAGACTCCACACAAGCTCAGGGAACCAGAAAATAGGAAGGAAGCAGTGAAACTGCGAGCCTGAAAAGCCCTGTCAAAGCTGAAAATAAGCCAAGGGAGCTAAACAAAGACCCAAAAAGGTCTATCTTCTTTTATTAATTTTCAGTTCCAAGAATTGTTTGGAAAAGAGAGAAAAATGTCAGGGAATGCTGTGTCTGTAATTTAATGTTTAATTGCAGCCAACACTTCAATAAAAAGAGGAAAGACAGAATGAACATTTTCTACTGATACTACCACGACTTCTAAAAAATAAAAAGATTTGGCAAAAATTCAGCTGAAGCAAGAGTGCAACACATAGTCGTGCAGTACAGTTCCTCTGTCTTGGCACTTTAAACCAAAAGTTTGTTATGAAGATCATGATCCAATGCCAGGATGAGTTGCTGGAGATGATAGTTACACTGACTTCAGTGGGTACAGCAAGCCAGACTGGGAGAGGAGTCCCTCAGGTCATCGGGTAAGAGCTGTATAAGCCTGCAACAGTTTTATTGCAGTCTGTTTGTTTCAGCAGCCCTATCCTGCCGGTGGGATTTGTGTAGCAGGGTCCTTCTCCTTGCAGGGACCCTAAACAACAGCAACAAAAATCTTTCAGTAAGGATAATGCTATGATGTTGTGGCCTGAGATGATGGAATGAGGTAGCAGTTGCATAGGATGGAAAGTCCTCTAAAGCTAAAGCTGCTGGAGTTTAAACTATGCTGCTTCTGCCAGGTTTATTTCAGTACCAGTCATATAATTAATACCACATCAGAAAAAAAAAAACCCAAAACAACCAAAACCATCTGACTTTCTGGTTCTAGCTATATTGTCATTTTGCCTGGAGTGTGACAAGGATAACTGCATGTGTAGCCAACTTTTAGTGATGGCTTCTTGGAAGATTGTTTGCAAAAGTGGAAAAACCCTAACTCTTCCTGTTTGTTGGGACCATCTGGATGCCTGGAAACTTGTGACTGACCAAAGAGAAACTTGCACAGCTCGAGCTCTGTAAATAAGGAGCATTAACTGCTACCATGTCCCTAAGTGGGAATTCACACCTTTAGAATACCACCCAAGGAGCAGTTCCTATGCGAGCAGAAGGCAGAGGTGGGCGAAGGGGTCGAACTGCTGACAGAGGGGTGATACATCTGCTGGTAATCCTTTCCCTCCTCTCAGCCCCTCTTTAGTAACTTCCTTGTTGGATTTCCAACACTGCTGCTGGGCTTCTCATGCTAGATCTGCAGGAACATGAATCCTGCCGGGACCTTTGGCCTTTTCACACCTTCTGCATTTACTTGAGAAGGGCTGCAAGGACAGCACTATAAAACCAGCCCCTACAAGCCCCTGCCCAGCCCAACACCAGCTTTGCTCCAGCTGAAGAGGTTTGGATCTGATAATCCAGATCACCCATGCAAGATGGATTTCATGCATAACTGAGTGTGCTTATAGGCCTATCATTATAGGCTCATACCACGTAACTTTAGCTGTCTGGTGTTAGACATTAGAAGCACCCTTTGGAGGTGTTTGTGTTTCCTGTTGATATGGCAGGATGCCTAAATCCCTCACCAGTGCCTCCACTCAGGCTGGGTGAGTTTCCCCTCGTGCTATGCCAGACCACTATGTAGTTTTCCATACACAGCAGCAGGCAACTCACACGCTACATATACATGAATTGTGGTGTCTGTCTTAAGACACAGCTATAAAATAGTTATCTGGAAATGGCAGAGTTGCTTGTTCTTTTTAAAGACAACCTAAGTTAAAGCTTGGAACACAACTCTTCTCCACTGCTTTCTTATTTCCATGTGTCTTCTCAGCTGCTCTCATAGTTGTCTAGCATTTGGCACTGCTGTAAAAGCTGTTGTGCCAGGGTGTTTGAAAAACAAGATAACCTTCTGCTGTGTTTTATTCTCGGTCAGTTCCCGAAGACCTGAGCTTTCTATCCTGCAACAGGAAAGAGTTAATATCCCTGAGATATTCTACTGTTCTCAGCTGTAAAAAAGATGCCAAATCTAACCTAAAATGATTTAGAATGGAAAACATATTCCAGCTTTAATGACACAGTGGGATTTTGTTTAGGTTTCTTTATTATGATGAGTCATAGTACGTAAACTTCACATGCAGTTACTGGAGTCACATGTCTGACTTATTTTAGCTTTGGGAATAGCAGCAATGCCAACATCTTTTGCTGCCATTGAGGGAGGGCTTGAGAAGTCTGGAAAGACAACAATGCTGTGGTACCCTAACAAGCAATGCATTGCTTTTCCACCCTTCGACTAGAAAATAAAGGGGCAGATTCTCTAGATGGGCCCTCCTCACATTAAGTCTTCCTATAAACACCTTGGACTTGCTAATGTTGGCTCAGCTCCACTGGCATCAGCAATGATGGGATTCCTGTTTGGGATGAAAAGGATGTCTTGTTCTGCATCCACCAGCTGGCCTGTTGTAAACAGAAGTGAGCCACACAGAGGTAAAAGCAGCCAGATCTGTTAGTGCTGGTAGTTCCACTGCTGCTTTTATTACTGGAGCTGTACTGATCAGAAATCCCTTCAGAAGGATGGGGCTGAATGGAGTCCAAAACCAGCTCCCCGCCCCTCTTCTTACCTCTCAGCTAGGCCCTACAGAGCACTTGAACTAAGCAGAGAGACCTCCACTGCCCTCATTCATTGGGTGAGTTCCCTGCAGTGCACCTCTGCAGTCCTGCAGACAGACCCTCAGAGAGAGAGGGGTGGAAAGGGAGGCAGAAGGCTTCCTTGGTTCAGGAAGCGCAATGCCCATCCTTGCAGGTGTAAGAGGGCAGCGCGCAGGCATCTATATAAAGAATGTTCTTCAGATGGGTTATGTATAACTCCCCGATGGCAAGGGTATCAAATGAAGGTCGAACATCAGAGACCTTTAGGCTATTACGAAATATGACTCATGGATTAGTTAACTGCCTGTCAGATTTTCCATTATGAAACTTTAACCACAGCCCATATCTGCACAGCACCAACACCTGTAGCAGTACAAACAAACAAGTGGTTATGTATGCGTTTGCACCGAAGTGGGTCAGCTCATGTGCCAGGGTATCACTAGAACATTTTTCTCTAATTAGAAACTATTAACTAAGGAATAAAAATGGGGGAAGAGAGAAATTCTCAGGTGATAAAGATGATTGTTTGGAAGTACACTTTTTCCAAAGATTCTGCGAGGTAAATCTTTACAGTTAAACCATGTCAGATGAATCCAACCTAAAATATCTCTCTGCAGAGTATCGTCATTTTAGCCGTGATGAGCATTGGTGCTTCCTAATCCAAGCATTTACTTTTCCAACTCTACACGCTGGCATCAGCTGAAGTGAAAAAGCAACTATTTCTGTTCTGGATAATTATTTAAATGCTAAACTAAACCCCAAAAACAACCCCAAAACCTGAAAAAGGAATTGTTATTTATTTTGAAAATCAGACAGAAGAGGTAGCCACTTGGAGGAAGACCCTCATACATCTCTCAGCAGCCATTACATCTCTCTGTTTTGAGGTGGCTGCACATTCAAAAAGGCCGAAGACGCGCTCTGAACATGCACCACAGGAAGTGGGGCGTTTGACCCGTGCGTCACCAGTTTAATGGACTCCACAGGTGAGATTCAGCTCACCTAATTTTAGATGTCTGCAGTGCCTATCTCTACATCTGAGCCTGTTGCCCCGTAGGCACTTTAAAGTATGTCTTATCTGATGTGTTTTAAATATCCACCTTGGGATGATTCACAATCTCAGAGTTTCTTTTTCTCTGTGGTGGCTGTAATAGGGGCCCGAGGTGACTAGCCTGGCTGGAGAGCCTTCCACGTAGCTGCCTACAGTTGATTAGATGAACCCTGCCTGAATGCCTGGCCTCCACGAGGCTGGTAATTTATGTGAAATGAGTTGGTTAACACTGTTCATTGCCATTGCAATGTTTTGTCTGTATCACAAAAACGCTATCACATTTGGCACAAATGAATCCTAGCAGGCTGAAACAGCCCAGAGGCTACTGATTAAAGAGGAAATCTGAACCACTGAAATAAATTTCACAACGACATTGTCTTCTTGCCTCTAGAGATGTTCCAGATCAAAGTTAGGTATGCATTTCTCACTACACCTACCACTGTGGCATGTAATCTGTGAAGACCAAAGTCCGTGCTTGTTAGTCCAGCTGATTCCATAAACAGTATGAATTTAAATGTTGAACAGCTGCTCTGCTGAAAGTTCAGAAGATATGAACTCTAAAGGCACAGTGACAAACAATTTATTCTCAAGAAGCAAAGTCTGAGGAGAGGCAAAATACAGTACACAAATATATAAAAAGTAACTGCAAAGAGGAAGGAAATAAACTACTCTTCCTGTTTAATATGAATAGGCTAAACAGTGATGAGCTTATACAAGGAGACTCAAGTTACTCCCAAGTGAGGTGGCATGCAACAAGTCGTGCAGCCACTTCTCCAAGGGGAACAGCATCATCATACCCTCTTTCAGACAAAGGAGAAGTCTACAGGAGCTGCTGTCTCAGAGGGAGGCAGCAGCAGCTCCTGCTTCCCTGCAGGCACCAGCCGGCTGCATCTGAACTGGGTGGGAGGCTAACAGCTCCATCGTGCCGTGGGCGTCTGAAAGGAGCTGGGAGCCTTTGGCTCACTAAGGAGCTTTTCGGTCTCAGCATGAAGCGGGGGTTCCTGGTGCACAGCTGAGAAGTGGTGGCCGTGGTAACACGATAGCAGCCTGGTGCTCCGCCTCCTAGGAGAGGCCAGTTGCTGCCAGGATTGGGAGCCCTCCCTGAGTTTAGGGATGCAGTTGGTGTGCTGGAGATCCAGTCCGATGAACATCCAACCAGAGTGGATGGACATATTTAGTCTTAAGGCAATGCTATAGACTAGATGTCTCAAAAACCCTTTACCTTATTTGCTTTCTTAAGTGGAAAGACTGCAATGTGCCAAGTGAAGCCTGAACTAACCTTCTCATAATGGGGTGGGCCAGAGCTCCAGCTCTGTGAGCTGCATTGCTGACCAAGGCCAGCAAAAGGGCCAGGGTAGTCTTTGAAGAACCCACCTAGAAAAGACTCTTTCCTCCTGCATAATTTTTTTATGGTTCTTTCTCTGCTGCCATCACAAGAGCTGTGACTGAAAGATTATGCAGCTGGGTGCTCCTATTTACTACTCCTTGTCTATCTGTAGGAAGTACTGTTGCAACACTGTATCAACAATGTAGAAAACATCCGGAGGCGGGGATGGACAGACGGACGGGCCACACACAGACGGATACCACATGACCTTAAGGAAGAGAAAGTTATTTTATTTTATGTAAAAAGTGAAACAAAACAGCTGTCACTCAGCCACATACACAGTCTCTCACAAGTGCAGCCACCAGGTCAGCATGTTCAAGCCATCCATCCAAAACCCAGGTAACATGAAGACTGTGCCCAGACACCATGGAGAACAAGGGTGCCCACTATCAAGTCCTCTCCTTGGTTATTCTTGGGTTGGTGACCGTGCACAGGGTTTGGGTATCTTTCTCTATCTTTTTGGAACTGGCAATATGCCCATGCTGTCCCAAGTCTGGCAGTCATCAGGACTAACCACTTTGTCTCCAGATCTGAGTGTCATGTGAAATAGCAGGTAGACACCCTTGGGGTCATTAATGCAGGGCATTCGGAGAGCCCTTCCCATGCTGAGTGGCTTTCTGCTGCCTTCACACACTCTCTGCTCACATCTTGTCGTGGTTTTGCCCCAGCCGGGGGCCGCACCCCACACAGTCGCTTGTACTTTTAAAAGGAAGGGGGAAGGAAAGTTGGGGGAGGGGGAAAAAGGGAAGGAAGAAAGGAGGAAAAGAAACCACAACCTAGAAACCAGAACCACGCAGGTTGGGATAAGGATAGTTTACTAAACAATAACAGAAAACTAGATATAACAATAACAGAAGTTTAAAGCACAAAATAGATGAAACTGGTGATACACAATGCAATTTCTCACCAAACCACACAACTCAGGCCGCACAGCTTAGAGCCCGTCCCGGACAACCCGACCGTCCCCAGAAACTGCACGTCCTGGCGTTGTCTCCCCCTCTTCCCCCCAGTCCCCCCTTATACTGAACATGACGTAACTGGTATGGAATATCCTCTTTGGCCAATTCGGGTCACCTGTCCTGGCTGCGTCCCCTCCTTTCTCATTAGTAAGGAAGTATGCAGAGCTGAGAAAGGTCCTTGATTGCCCGGCAACAACCAGAAACATCAGGGTGCTATCAGCACTATTCTCATGCTAACACCCAAACATGGCATTCCATCCACTGCTAAAAATAATTAACTCCATCATAGCTGAAACCAGGACACATCTATATGAACCTTTGTATTGCAAGTTGCTACATGGCTTCCCTTCCCTTGGGGCTGCTGGAGATCCTTCACTGGCCAAGGGACAAACCTAATCAATACTCAACAACAACAGTGAGGGAAGAAGGAAGGTAGGCCTTCTTCTCTGTCCTCTTGAGAACCAGAATTGGTTTTGGTTCATTTGTCCCTCAGGCTTCATGATTTAGGTCTTTTAGTTCTTGGCAGGGCACAGCAAGGGCAGCAGCTCCCTTGGGGATGGGGCCTGGCCTGTGGGGCCTCCCCAGAGCATCAGAGCAGGCCCTGGAGGGCTGGGCCCATCCCATTCCCCAGCCAGGGGCATACCAGGGCAGCCCAAGGCACCTCCCAGCTTGGGGACAGCCAAGACTGGGCCAGGCCAGCTCAGCAGGGCCCATGGCTGGGCAGGTCAGGGCTGCGGGGAGCTAGAGACCGGCCCTGCTGTGACGTAACTGGGGCAGGGGCTGGCAGCCCCCAGGGAGTGATCCCCAGGGGCTGACACGGGGCAGCCAGGGCTGGTGGTGTTCTCAGGGCCCTGGCCATCCCACAACCATTTTTCAGCTGTCATCACCCTGGAATTTGCTCAGTGACCCTCTAGAGGTTTTTCAAAGAAGACTCTACTGTGACATAAAAGTTACATTTGGTATTCAGAAAGGGTAATTGGAAAAGGTTTATATAAACCAAAAAAAAAAGCATTAGTGCCTTCTTCAAAGTATAATACTAATGCTGCTTAATGTAGGACCCACCTTGACTAGGTGCCTATTTGGATTTAGGCAATCACTAGCTTACCAGTTCAAACCAGTTCACAGCGTGAACGCCCAGCATCCAGGATTTACTGATGTGCCTCTTTCATTTCTTCTGGCTGCTGTCTCTCTGCTTTTGTCTTCACCTTCTGTTGCTTAGAGCTTGCCTACAAGCAAAAGGCTTGTAAAATTACAGTGTGCTTGTAAACCAGTACAGTTAAGTCCTGGCATTCATGCAGTGTTCAGAGAGGGGCAGTGGATGGATGTGTGCAGCTTTTTCCTATTGAGCAAGATCATACTACTTATTTTTTTTCACAGGACTACATACTTTAATACCTGTAGGAATGCAGTGGAAGCCAATACCTTGCAGAGGGGCAACAGTCCCTGCTTCTGCTCTGTGAGTGCTGCAAACCAGGCTGGCTTGGGTAGGAAAAAAGGCAGTTGCTGAAATGTGGAAACAGTCTGCTTCACAGAGGATGATGGAACTTCATGGCAGCAGAGGCTGCTGCCTTGGTGGGACTAGCTGAGTGGTGGTGTGTTACCTCTGTCGATCAGCTTGTGGTTCCTGATGAGGTCAAGAGCATGCCCCCAGCCCTTCTTCCTCTTTGAAGGACACAAACTGTGCAGAAGAAGCTGCTGGACTCTCTTTGTTCTGGTGCAGGAAAATTTACTGCTTTGCAAGTTCTTCCTGTTCCTAATTGACCTGATCTAACCTGAAATAAGCCATTTGTATTCCTGCAAAGGAATACCAGGGTATCCACATGGCCTTTTGCCCAGGTTTAACATAATTTCTTTCGAGCAAACTGCAAATTAATCATAGCACAACTTTCCTGTGCAGGCAAGCCCTTAATCTAATTGGAACATGGAAAACAGCATTTGGGAAGACAAAGCAGTGCTTAAACTTGGGGAGTGAGAAAGGGAGACAATGCAACTTGGAGTCCAGTGGGGATGATGGAGAGATGTAAATGCAGAGAGATAAAAGTGATTAAGGATTTTAAAATCCAAGCTGGCAAGGAACCTAGGGATACAAAAAATAGAGCCTGACTCAGAACTTTTCAATGTCCACAGAACTGCCATCTTCTTTCCCTTTGTTCTTCCATTCAGGACAAGAACCCTTGCCATTTTAGTCAAAAACCACTCTCACTGCTATCCCCCTACAACTCCGAGCCACAGAAAAAAGCCCAACATGGTTCTGTCACTGCACAAGCCAGACCATTCAGTTATTGCTGCCTCTTGCTAACAATATGTAATATTTCAAAATCCCTCTCTCACTTTATTAAAATGAGGTGTACTAGCAACCCCAGGCATTCCTCAAATTGCTGAGGCCACTGCTGCTTAACCCTAACACTCCTGGCATCTGCACCATGTTGCACAACCACCAGCTGCAAAGGTCAAAGTTTACCAGGTGTTCACACCCGGCAGCAGGAGTCAAATGTGTTCGCACAAGAGGGGACAGCGCTAGCCCTGAAACCCCAGGAACTTCCTTGAAACCTCCATGCTGCCCCATCCCGTACGTGCAGTGTGGCTAGAGAACGCCCTTCGCAGCGGTGAAGACAGCGGCGCACGGCAGAGTGAGGGACTCGCTGGTGCAGCTGGGATATTTAGGCAGGAGGGAGGGGCTGGGTATGCCAGCAGGCTCTGGGCTGGGTATTAGCTAGTAGCAGCAGTCCCTGCTAGGCTAGGCTGAGCTCAGCTCTCTTCAGACCAGCGGCAGTGACTGCAGCAGCCTGCTGGCTGTGCACACGAGGGCTCAGTGAGGAGAATGGGCCAGTGAGAGGAACCTCTCTGGCTGCAGTACTACACTCACTCCAGACTCAAGCAAGTGAGGCAACCCCAGTAAGACTCCAGGCCAGTGCTTTCTCAGGTCAGGCATGTAAGGTTGTGGCCTTGCATCAAACATTGTGGGGCTGCCTTTGCTATTCTTCTTACTCTTGCTTCAAAAGGGGACTTACTCTGAGACCCAAGCAAAAGACACATAGGAAGGGAGTGCCATTAGAAACTACTGCTACAGCAGACAGCTAAATCTAACTAGTTCTTGTCTTGTCTCCCATCCCTTTGATCATAATCTTGTCCCCCTCTTCTATCATTTCAGTGGCAGCCTTCAGCACCACTCAGGTCACCAGCTCCTGGACCCTGACCCCAGCTCAAGAAGCCTACGCTGCAAAGGGCTCTTCTCAGAGCAATGCCCTGGGGAAGAGTTCAATATGGTGATGGAGAAAAACCTGTGTGAAACTCATGGACTCATTCTTTCCCATGCCTGGTCCTACAGTAACGGAAGAAATAATGACAGAACTATGCTTGTACTTCCTCAGTTCCCACAAAAACCTGTGACTACTTGGTCTTGTCACTAAACTGTTACAGAAAAGGAGCCTTGAGTGCTGCCTCAGATAAGGACTAGGATATATTTGAAATGGCCAAATCTTCTCTGCGTGTCCCTACTCTAGAGCCATAGCTTGGAAAACTTTTCTGATTCTGTTTCTCCTTCCTGTAAAGTCTCTGCTTTCTGTAAGCAGTCTTTTGTGGTTTTTCAGGGCAAGATGTGAATGTCTTTGAAGTTTTCAAACATGCCCTGGGCATCTTTTCAGAGAATCATCATGAATCTGCTCTCTGTGGAGGCCTCCCCAGTCAGTATGTACATTCTATCAGCCTCTACCAGTCTGGTAGCATGGAGGGAAAAGGGCAGGGGAGCCAGCAAGGATTGGGTACCAATACAACAGCCAAAGAGCAGAGGAGCTCTTAATCAGATTGCCTTTTAATTCTTCACGGAAGTTAAAGGTGTAATGTCCTCTCTAATAGAGGTCTACTCAGCATAGGCAATGACAGAACAAAGTGTTGCAGCATAGTGGAAAATTTCCTAAATATTCTGTAAAATGCTGTTTATTTTTATGATTAGCAACTTCCTTTATTACTCAGAGTAAAATTTTCTATCAAAACACAGACGAAAGGACCCAAACCAGAAAACCAGCTGTGCACATTTTGGCTAAAATACCTGATGTAATTCTATAGGCAACAGGAAACTTTTCCTGAGATTCCCCATAACAGCCATGGTATGTGTAACTTCCATCACAGTGTGGGTGTACATCCCAAGCTCTCCTGCTCGGCTCCTGCCCACCTGGAGATGGAGGCTGTGGCTCTGCTTCACCAGCAGTGCTGGCTGCGCAGCTCCAGGTCCCAGTCTCCCCTGCTGGGCCTAGTTACCCTGGCTCGCCTTGGACTGGCAGAGGTGTTTGTGTAGCCACCCCAGCTGGACTGAGGGATTGATCTTGGTGAAAAATAACACCCTCTCCCCACTGGTTCATTTGAGAGGCTGAAATGAGCTGGGAGTGCAGAGTAAGGTAAGGACTGGTAGTGCTAATGAAAGAAATGCTTGGCTCAAGTGTACCAGCTTTGCCCTGCACACTGAGATAAATAAAGCACGTGTGGCAGGAAATATTAGCTGAATTGAAGAAACTAATTGGCTACTACACAGGCATTTCTCCAGGCAGAGAGTTGACTTAATCAGGGTTTTCTCCTACCCTTACAAACAGAGAGAGTTATATTAAACTCAGATCAGTTCCTTCATTCACTGCATGGACTGGCATCACTAACAGCTGTACCGGGACACACTGAGGACAGGACAAATGGCAAGTGGTGGGAACTGCCCACACCAGTATTGCTCCTGAGAGAAATGTCTGATGAATGACAGCCTCCCGTGCGATGCAACAGGCCTGGGTTTGTTTTGAAGTTAGAGGAAAGGTGTCAGCTTTAAAAAAGTCACTGGTTTGGTTTTAAAAAAAAAATTATTTTGTTCTGCCACATAAATTGCTTTTAAATTATTTTAAAACTTCTTATTCATTGGTCCAGCGAGTTTTGTTGCCACTGATGTAGGGAAACACAGACTTTGTAGTGAAGGCTTTGCTAACAGTATATCAGTGGTTGCATGTGGTTCTTCTTTTGAGGTTGTTCCTCCAAATCAAAAAGGCTCTGCCTTTTGATGCCTAAAAATGTCCCCAGAAATTTGGGAACTGATCAGATGCAGCATTTAAAAATTATGCCATTAATGACAGATCTCTAATATACTGAAGACTGTTTCTCAGTCCCTTTGCTACTTTGTGGCTGGCAACATTATGTTTTTTATTGCCTTGCCAGCCTGCAATATGAGACACTCACAAAAATATGGTACCTGCTCCTAGCTAGCTCTGTAGAACAAGAAACAAGTTGTCAGTACTACAACCTGAGAATTATATCCATGGTAGGATTTACTTTCTACCACACTCTGGATTTCAGGGCCTCCTTCCCTTAGAAGTAAGCCCTTAGTTCAGTAAGATGGGAAATCTGCTTGCTAAGATGTCTAACCCGCTGGTAGTTTCAAAACAGATAAGGAAACTGGTGTATGCAAGGCCAGTGTTTGTCAGCTTTGAGTAAAAATATTCCAAAAGGCAGCTGCAACTTCATAAACAGCGCTGACTTTAGAAGCCACACTGCTTGGTGGTAATGGGGGATACTGTTCTCCTAATGCACAGTGAGCATCTCCTCAATATTCAGAAAGCTGTGTCTCTAGCTTTTTTGAGGCTATCAGTGTAGCCTTTCAGAAGGCCTACCAGGTGAGGCTCTGCAGGAGAGGGGATAGCAAATTGGGGAATCCTGCTAGGATTGAAGAACTAAGTGTCCAGGCCCTGAGCAGTGTCAGGTTTTAAGCAGTTTTCTTTGAGTCCATCTGCAAAAACTTACGGAGTTTAGCAGACAGGGAGCAGGATTTGTGAGGACTCCAGTGTCAGCTTAATGCTTGACTCAAGTCCTAATTAACTGCTCAGCCTCCTCCAGCAAATTGTCTCTGAGTCAGCTTCAGGAGAATAAAAAGTGAAACTGAGAATACATAGCCCTGCCTAATGCAGATGGTAACTTAATAACAAAGGGAAAAGTGGCTTCCCTAAGCAGTGGGAGCACTTGCCTGCCTGCAGCAGAAGACTCCCAACTTTCTAATTTGCTCTGCCTTGGGTGGACTACCTTGAAGTGTGTTGCCAGTGTGACACAGCATAGTACACACAGGCCCCTCTACTAACCTGTCAGGGAGGCAAGTGTGCCCACACCTGCTTTCCTGGCTGCAGGACCAGGAATCAAAACACTGTGATACTTCCAAAACCCGTGCAGTGAAGGAGGATTGTCATTTTCTAGTGCATACAAATTATGTCAAACAATGCTCTTGTTTACAAAAGCATTTCAGACACTGTAGGGATGCATACATTGCAGAATTGTTTAGAATTTAGAACTGTCCACAGCACTGTAAGAATGAATTAAAATATTAGAAATTTGCTTTAAAAAAAAAAAAGCAAAACACAACCCAAAATTTAGGCCTAAATCCAGCTTTTTTCAAAACAGATTTTCTTTATTTTCTTAACTGTCAGGCAGCCTGGGTGAACACACCTGTAAACATTTGGGTGATTCAAATAGGTGCACCTGGGGAGGAAATACAAATATAAACCTGGAGCTGTAGCTGGTTTGGGGAGCATTATGGAAGACCAAAGCAGAAGAATGGTAAATGTTTTTATTTAAGGCCAGTCTCTGCCTTGTATGGAACTAGCTGGTTTGTCTGTGAGGAGGAGTAGGTGTTGCTCATTTAAGGATTTGTTTGTGGCTGTTCAAATCTTGTAGGGTTTAGTTAATGGAATGGAAAGGCTTTGGCTTTAGAGTTCCTGTGTTAAGGGCTGCTATGTCAAAGAGCTCTGTGTTCAGGATGAAAAAAAACTAGGTAAAGATAGGTGTGTTTTTTTATGTGTGGGTGCTGTTGTAAACTTTTGTCTTGATATTTTAAAAATCTCACAGTGAATCTAGCTGTTTTTCTGGAGTATTAATTTTCCTTATAGTCTTTTTGTTGGAAGAAGCAGGAGCTCAAGGAGAAAGGAAATGGAGGGGGAAAAAAAATCCCTATTTGTGTGGATCAAGGACAACCAAACCCATGTCCTTTTCCTTGTGACTGAATAGCCTCAGAGGTATCCTGATTCTCTAAGCGTCTTTGTACTTTTACTGACCCAAATTCAAGGAAATGGCTGTAGCATTTTCTGTGTCAGCAGGCTGGGATGTGATGTGATGGAATGGTATTGGGGGCATTTCTCCGTTTTGAAAAGTGACAGGAAGCTTAATGCTTATTGTTTGTCTGACATTTTACAACCTAACAGTAAACATGAGTCCTAATGTGCCTAGGGTGAGGCTTTTTGTGGCTATAATGGGATAGCTTGGTAAAACTGTTGCTACAGATTAAAGGTGATTTTTGGCATCTCTATAGGTTTGATAGCTAAAGGTTTTGGGAAAGGTGAATGTCTGTAGTAATGAGTGCTGACCCCCACGACTGCTGCATCAGGACCATGTGCTGGTCCATAAGCACCATAGATGGCTTGGGAGCCCTAAAGGCATGGCTAGTGCTACAGGTTAATGTCTGTGTTGAGGGCAGCTGATCTGTGGTGGCCCAGTAGGTGAGAGGGGCTGCTGTGACAAAACCTTGTGGGAAGCATGCTGCAGCTAATGCCAGAATGCACACTGGGGCCTCCAAAGTGAAGGAGCCCGAGCTCCTGCCGTACAAAGGCACCGTGTGTGGGGCAAAGCAAGAGGTCAGTGTATCTGTGGGTGAAGCAGACCCTAACCCTTCCCCCGCTGGTCACGTCTAAGTGATACTTCAAGCCGGGTGGAACCCCCAGCACGCTATAACCAGCGCCTGCCTCCTTCCCGCGCTGCCCTCAGGCCCCCACCGCGGGCCCGCCGGGTCTCCATTAGAACCTACGCCACTGGGCCGGGGTAAGCGCACAAGATGGCGGCGGGCGCCGGCCGGCCCGCCCACGTGACCTAGAACCCGTCTCCTTCTAGAGACATCTCAGCCACGTGCGCCGGGGGGCGGGGGGGAGCTCTCGCGAGCGCGCGGAACAAAAGGGGGGGGGGGGGGGGGGGAAGCGACCGTGATCTCGCGAGGCCTCCTGGCCGTGCCCCCCCTCCCCCGCGCGGCGCGAGCCGCCGGCTGGGGAAGCCTCGCGGTATCGCCCGCAAAACCCGGGGGAGGCCCAGCGGGGGCCGCGCGGGCCCGGCGCCCGAAGTCTCGCGACACCTGTGGAGCGGCCTTCGCCGGGCGCTGAGCCGGGGAGCCCGGCGCAGGTCTCGCGATAGCTCCCCCCCGCCGCGTCCCTGCCGGCGCTGCGCCCCTGCCGGCGCTGCGCCGTTGGCTTCTCTCGCGATAGCGCCGGGCGGGAGGAGGGGGGAAGGGAGCGCTCGGTCAGGGGCGGTAGCGTGCGCGCTGAAGTAAGCGCGCGCCGCTTGGGGGCGGGGACTATATAAAGGCCGGGGCCGAGGCGGGGGGGGCTCAGTTTAGGAAAGCGATTCGTGGTGGACGAGCGGCAGCAGCGGCGGCGAGGTCCTAATCCAGCGAATCTGAATTTCTTGAGGCGGAGCGGGACACCCCGAGACGATCCCTCGTTATGAGTCATGTGGCGGTGGAAAATGCCCTCAGTCTAGACCAGCAGGTGAGGGACGGGCCCCGGAATGGGGGGAGGGGAGGGAGGAAGGGCGGCAAGCCGCACCGTTAACCGGAGTGTGGCGGCGAACGGGGGGGAGAAGAGGCGCAGAGCAAGTTCTGAGTGCGTGGTGCAGGGATGGCGTGGGGGGGAACACACGGTCGAGATCCCTATCGTGGGACTTAGTTCGTTCCTCGTTCCCGGACGATTGCGTCGTGATTTCCCCCCTCCCTTGCCCCCCCGCGGTTTTTTCGCCGATAACCCCTCCCCCCATTCCGAGCTTCCCCGCTCCCTGAACGCGGCCGGTTTGTGGCGTATTCGGTTATTGCGCAGTTTCCGCCGTGCGGTGGCTCCGCGCCGCGTTTCCCCCCGTGGGCACGTATTATCGCCGCGGGAGGGGGGTGCGATGGGAGGATGGGGGGGTGGGACGGGAGGGACAGGACTACCGCCGTCGACCGGGCGGGCGAGCCCGGATCCGCGCCTGGACGAGCCGTCTCCTCGCCACGCTCCAGGCCCGGCTTTTGTGTGGCGGCGACCAACGACGGTACCGCTGGCTGCGGGGACCCCTGGCGGCGGCGGCGCGGAACGGCCGCGTGCGGGGGAGGAGGAGGAGGAGGAGGGAGCCCGGGGCGGGGGGGGGGGAGGGAGAAAGACACGATAAATGGCGGCCATTGTGCCTCTGACGGGGCGAGGCGGGGGGTGGGGGAGGACAGCGCTTTGTGTTGGCGCCCCCTTCCCCGGGGAAGGGGCTGGGGGAGGGGGCGCTGGCGGCTGCCTTTGTTCGAGCTGCGTCAGCAGAGCCCCGGCAGCAGCCTTTCCCGCTCTTTCCTCCTGTGCCGGTGGGCCCCCGTGACGCAGTTGGGCCTGGGCGAGGAGCGCTTTTGCCGGCATATGTCCGGACAGCTCCCGGGCCCGCGATGCTGTTACATCATCTTTTTTTGTTGTTGTTTTCCTCCCCCTTTCCTGCTTCCTACATATTCCACCTCCTCCGGCCCTCCCCCCCCCCCCCCCCCCCCATGCCTGCTGGGCGGAGTCGGGCACAGGTCCCTGCTCCTTGTGGAGGGGATAGATGGTTATCTAATCGCGGGAGGGGGTGGGGGGAAGGCGGAAGGAGGCCCCTGTGTTGTAGCGAGACCCGGGGCGGGCAGTTAGCGTGGCAGGGCAGTGTTGGTCCTCGCCTGTTCGCAGCCTTCGGGCAGCCGCTGCTCTGGAGTCTTCAACGAAGTAGGTCAGGAAGCCGATCCTCTCCCCCCACCCCCCTCTTCTCCTCCCCCTCAACCTCCATCCCTTCCCCCCCACCCCCCCTCCAGTAGCACGTGACGGGTGCCGGCTGCCGGATTAGCTGGGCGGCTGCGGCTGCTCCCTGCTGCGCCGAAAATCCCAACCCGCAGTGCCGGCTGCACCGCCGCACTGAGATGGCGGCCGTGCCGGGCTTCGTCGCTGCGCCATCTCCGAGATAAGATTTTAGTCCAGTATTGCCCCCATGGTGCAAACGGGCGTCCGATGAGAGAGATACGTGCATCGGTGTTGCCTAGCTCTGGAGAGGAAATTCTACCTGGTAGAGGGTCTTTTTTGTTTACTGTTGAACAAGTATCGGTCTTTAGCCTCATGTTGATGCTTGGATCAACTCAAGAAATCGGATTTTAAGTAGTAGCTTTAAAGAAGATGACCAGGCTAGCTATGGAGGATTTTTCAGGAATCTTACCGTCCTAAACGGCAGCATGTACAACTGAACGTCTAGAAGGATAGTGCGTTGGGATCCTTACTTTGGACTGATCTAGGTCATATTGGACAACACTTCTGGGCAGTTAATTTTGAATAAAATTCCATTATATTATATTAAAACGTTTTATTTTTCCCAAATAAGCTTCTGATACGGTTGTGCAGGCAACTGTAAAAAGCTGGTGCTTAAGCATTGTGAGTTGCCCACAACCTTCTGCTGAAGAGTTCATACTGTGTTTGACCCAAAACATTTGGGTTACCCGCTAGTCGTGCCTGTCAACTTTTGGCAGGCTTCACCGAGACCGAAGGCTGCAAATGAAGCTTTAGAAAAACACTTTTTTCTTTTATTTCTTGAGCTAATTGTAGGAATAATCACGATATGTTTAGTGAGTAGGTGCCTCGATCAAGATGACTGTAATGTCTCGGTAGTGTTAATGCAGCGCAAAGGAAAAGTTGAGTCTGCAAGTGAAGTGCCCAACTAAATTGGTATTACTCGTGTTGTAGTTTCTGTAGACCATAGAGGGGGGGAAAAGGTAATTTCAACGAGAACACATTTGAATAGCCTGAAAAAATATTTTAAATGGCGTTGAAGTTTGCATATAGTGTGTGAAGCAGATGTGTTGTATTTGTTTTGGTGGGTGTAAGATTTTCTTCTGGCCTTGCTGCCTGTGTGGCGCATGTTTATTCGTGGATGTGAAGACACCAGAAGATTATGTGGCTTTGGATTTGGTTCATCATCTTTACGGGTGATGTAAACTAACAGTAGAAGCATTTCTTTCCAGCAGTAACTTGTCAGAACACTGCTCTTGATTAGCAAAAGGTTTATTGTATCTTCAAGTAAACTAATGATCTGTAACATGTTGGTACTTGTTTTATTTCTTCTAGTTTTCTGGTCTAGACTTGAATTCTTCAGACTCTCAGAGTGAAGGAAGCTCTTCAAGCAGTAAGTATATGCATGTTCTCAAGCTTATGAACACAGTTTTATAAATAAGGTTTTGTAGCTGTGAAAAGTAATTTCTGAAGCAAAGATTGGCAGAGGCTAACATAGAAATTGAAGCTGCTAGTTACGCCTACTTAGAAAATGCTTTTTACTTCTGGTAGCGTTCAACTTAGCAGTAGGGCATGCGTGAATTTAAGTACCGTGGGAGAACTCGGTGTCCAGTTTTGTTGGCCTCAGGTTGAACAGATGAGCTGACTGTTGTAATGCCGTGATCTGTCTCTCAAAAAACGCAGCTAGCATTGGAATGTTTGGAGGTAAAGTTGTAATAGTTAACTGTACTAATACAAATTAATTTAATAGAAACTACATTTTTTGACATGCAAGGCTTAAGTACTTTAAAAAGGCCGGGGGGGGGGGGAGGGGAGAGGAATCTTCCAGGAAACCACATTCAGCTTGTGCAAGGCACATTCTGATTGATGTTGCTTAACAGACAGATGCTTCTGGATTGTAAATGAAGAGCTCTATTCAGAGGCAATTAGTGTAGCTTCTGGTTTGATCTGAACTGCTGATGGGGATGGCTGAATTTAAAGGGAAGGAAAAGCACTGGTAGTAATAATGCTGTGAGTGCCAGTACTTGAATGACACAGGAAAATCTTAAGCTGCTGAAATACCTGGCAGCGGGTTAAGCCTGAGTTCTAGGAAGACAGTGTCTGTGACAAAAGCCTAATATCCACAAAGGCCATGTATGACCTGCTCCAGGAAATAGCAAGGCATCGGTGCCTTGGAAAAAAGCAACCTGCAAAAGAACTCCAAATAAAAAAACCCCTATGAAGTAAGCATGCAGTAGCTCTGAGAGATTGTCTTGTATTAAAGGACTCTTCTTTCGAGGCTCTAAGAGGCCTTTAAGCTTGAGGCAGTTACTTTTTTTTTCTAAACAAAAGCTGTTATCTCAAAAGGTGCTAATGCCACAGTCTTGTAACACTGTCTTTCTTTTGTCCCATAGAAGGCAGATACATTCCTCCTCACTTGCGCAACAGGGAAGCTTCAAAACAGGGTATGTATCAGAAATTCAGCAATACAGTGGCAATGCTTGTAACTGGTTCTTGGCCTCCTCCTTAATCTCTAGTAACAGACTGCTAAAGGCTTTGACAGTGCTGGTAAAAGTGGTTCTACTGACTGCTTGACTTTTCAGTGCAGAACACTGCAACTTGCCTGCTCTACTGTGCTAATCTTAGTTCAGCAGGTTGCTTTCAAAGTTCAAGCATCTGACTAGCAGTGCATTTTGTATATTCCATTAAGCAAATAACTGTGACCAAAGCAAGATGGAGTCTCCAATCTTGACTTGCTCTGTAGTCTTAAGTGGGTTTTTGGATTACTACTTTCTCTGCTAGCACCTGTGGTAACCTGCAGTAACCAGTTTTTTAATACAGACAAATGGTGCGGTTTAACTTTGTAAATGGATGTTTTACACAGCTGCTCTTAACTTGAGGAGCACGAGAAACAAGAGATAAGCTCCTTGTTAAGCCTTTTGTAGCAGGTTCACAGGAACACTAGTGGAGGGAAATAAAGGATGCTGTTGAATAAAACTTGAAATAAGTGATACTGGCCATGTTATATGGGGGTTTGTACCAAGAAAGCAAACTGGAGCATAGGAAGTTCTGTGTGAATATAAGGAGAAACTTCACTGTGAGGGTGATGGAGCACTGGGACAGGCTGCCCAGAGAGGCTGTGGAGTCTCGTCCTCTGGAGACATTCAGAACCCACCTGGATGTGTTCCTGTGTGATTTAGTCTAGGTGATCCTGCTCTGGCAGGGGGGTTGGAATAGATGATCTTACAAAGTCCCTTCCAACTCCTAAGATTCTGTGATTTAGTGAAATGGCCTTTTTACTTTGTACCTGATTTTTTTTTAAATGATTTTGTAGAGTGCGTCAATTAAGTAAATGATTACTTCTATTTGTAAGATACAAAGATTGCAGATCATGCATTACAGCTGTGTGCAGTGAGATGTGTAGATACCCAAATACTGGAATAGAGGAGCTAAAAGACTTTTTGCTGTGCTCTTAGGGAATTGAAGTTTTGTAGTAGATCTTGCCTATTGCTGAAGCAGTGAACTTCTCACAGATCCTCTTAAATCCTGCAAGAGAGTTTACTCTGCTAGGAGTGAGTGGAAGGAAGATATTGAAATAATTGCTGATGTATCTCAGAATACTTCTGGAGCTATGTGTAACTTTAAATTTGGATGAAAAATGTTTCATTCCAGTTCTATGCCATTTGAAGAAACATCAGTCTAGTGTTGTCTTGCCTTTGTGTGTGTCTAGGCTAGTGTGTGTTAGTATTTTGGCTGTGTGTTGGGTTTTTTGATACGTTTTTAACCTAAAAGAAGCAAGACCTTAAGCAGCAATGGATGAAGAACCTGTTCCCAGAGCCAAGTATTTTAGAGAAAGTAGAGGGATTGGTTGGAAGCTGAGTGCTCTTGTACCCAATCCCATTAACCTTGAATGTGGCTGATGTTCTAATAAATTGACTAGCTAAACCTGAGAGAAATGGGCAGGTTTCTCAAAATTTGGAAACAAAGTTGGCTTGTGGGCATTTGCTGTTCATATATTTGCTTTCCCTGTATGGTAACTTGTACCATACTCTAACTTTGAGAGATATCATATATGGAGGGATACTTTAGTCTTGAGTTCATGTCCAGAGCTGTTATGTGTAAGATGTTAAGGTCATCATTTCTGTGCAAGATCAGGGTTCAGGCGTTGCAATATACATGTGGTCACGTGGGGGCTTTAAGCTTCAACTTGCAAAAAAGGAAAGTAAGCCATGAAACTTGAGCTTGACACACGGCTTGTTCAATCCTAGTACGTAGGCTGGCAGCTTTCCTTGGTAAAAATGATGTTTCCAAACGTGCTTTAAACCACGTTGAGTCCTGTGTCACTGGACTCCACACGGCTCCCTGTGACAGGGGGTATGGTGGCAAAGTCAAAAAGTTATGATTCCAGTTCAGGATCGCTACTGAGAAGCAAACTGGATCTCGTCAGTCCAGTGATGTAAAGTTCAGCTGCCTTATAGGATGATTTGAAGTGACTCTTAACAAAAGTACATCTGTGTTAATTTAAACAAATGCAGTGATTGCTTCTTTGGCTGTGTAAAAGCTGTTCTGTATATTGGTTACTCCTTGGAGTCTTAGCAACAGATTTTTCAAGGTGTGTACATTAACAGGCAAAAGATGCTTTGGATGATAGTGGTATTTGACCATTTTACAAAATGCTTAAAGCAGCTTTGCCAGTGTAGTAACCTGATAAAATTTTTATTGATGTAAAATATCAGTGGATTTGGAAGAACTGTATCTAGTAGAACTGTCTGCCTTGTATGCTGTGACTGTATGGGCTTCTGTGAAAGTGTTAACTATTTTTCTTTTACCAAATTTTTGAAGGCAGTAATAATTGCCTGTGTGTCCTGTGTGGTTCCTTTACATAGCTCTAGAAACAAATAGCCTGTAGTTTCTAGCTTGGGGGTTGTTCTTTTCCCCATAACTGATAACGGGACAGTAATTCATACAAACCATTAAAGTTGCACAATGGGTGAAGTAAGAAATGGCTTAAGGCAGGGGACTTAACACTTCAAGAGTAGCTCTTTTTTTGTGTTCATGAAGAGCTTAGTGTTTTTGTGATTTCAGTAGGTGCTGACAGCATACTTTGCTAAGGGAGCCTATGGAGAGTGGAAGCAAGGACAGGCCTGGGAGGACTACAAAGTTGTCTGAGCAACCAGAGGTCAAGTTAGGAAAGCTAATGTCCTGATAGAATTAAATCTGGCCAGGCCCATCAAGGGAACAAGTAAAGCTTTCACCATTGATGTACTAAGGGCAGATATGCTGGATAAATTTGGTGGCATTCTACAGTGGGGTTACAGCATTGATGGATGAGGGAAAAACTACTCTACCTGGTGTTGTCTACCTGGACTCCTGCAAGGCATGTGATACTGTCCTGCATAACAGTCTTGTCTCTCTGTCTCAAGTCTGTGGGCCCCAACAGGGTTCATCCCAGGGTACTCTGGGATCTGGCTGATGTCACTGCAAGACCTCTCTCAATTATTTTTCAATGGTCTTGGGAGTCTGGAGAGGTCCCAGTTGACTGGAAGCTGGCAAACATCCTAGGTTTGAAGAAGGAAGACCTTGGTAATTACAGGCCTGTTGGTCTCACCTGACTGCCTGGTAAAATCACAGAAAAATCATACTGGGTGTTACTTCAGTAAGACTTTTGGTACTGTGTCTCACAGTATCTTGCTGTACAAAATGTCCAGCGCACAACTAGACATGTGTTGGGTGGGCAGTTGGCTGATGGGTCGGGCCCAGAGGGTGATAGTAAATGGGGTATCATCGGATTGGTGGCCAGTCAGTAGTGGGGTTCCCCAGGGTTCCATTTTAGGCCCAGCTCTTGTTAATGTTTCCAAAAACATCCTGGACACAGAACTAGAGGGTGTTGTAAGTAAATTTGCAGATGATACCAAATTGGGAGGAGCTGCTGACTGTTCAGAGTATGGAGAAGTCTTTACAGAGAGACCTGGGTGGATGAGAGAGCTGGGCCATCACCAACAGCATGAAGTTTATCAAGGGCAAGTGCCAGATTCTGCACATGGGAAGAGGCAACCCTGGCTGCACATACAGACTTGGGGGATCAGGTGCTGGAGGCCAGCTTTGCTGAGAGGGATTTGGGGGTGTTGATTGACAGCAAGTTAAACATGAGCCAGTAGTGTGCCCAGGCAGCTGGGGGGGCAACTGTATCCCAGGGTGCATCAAGCATGGCATTGCCAGCTGGTCTAGGGAGAGGATTGTCTTGCTCTACACTGTGCTGGTGCAGCCTCACCTTGAGTACGGGGTGCAGTTTTGGGCACCACAGTAGAAGAGGGACACACAAGTACTGGAAAGTGTCCAGAGGAGGGTGACAAGGATGGTGAAGGGTCTGGAGGGGAATGGTTATGAGGAGAGGCAGAAGTCCCTTGGTGATCAGGGACTGGAACAGGCTCCCCAGGGAAGGGGTCACAGAGAGTGGCTCTTTACAAGGGCATGGAGTGATGGGACAAGGGTTAATGGTTTTATACTGAAAGGAGAGTAGGTTTAGATTAGGTTCAAGGAAGAAATTCTTCATGATAAAGGTGGTAGGGCCTTGGCACAGGTTGCCCAGAGAAGCTGTGGATGTTCCCTCCCTGAGGGGAGGGCAAGGTAGGAGCTTCAGAAACTAGTGTAGTAACAGGGTAGATGAGTAACCTTACTTTGTATACAAAGTTCATTCATTTTTTGGAACTTTTCAGATTTGGTAGAAGATGTTAATGTAGTACAGAACCCATTTTTACTAATGAGAAACTGCATCTATACTGTTGTTAGGATTGCTTTGTCAGTGCCTCAGTGTTTTTAGTGTGGTTTGAAAATGACTCATACTAAAATCTGGTGTTAGGTGCCTTCTAAACAAGTTACTTGTAACTTTCTCATTTGGCAATTAAGTGATTATAGTATTGCTGATCTGTCTGCAGCCTCGTGTGAGAGGTTAACTTATCCTTAAGGACTAAAGTTACCCCTTAAAGCACTTCAGGAGTCTGGTTTTGTGCACTAATAAACTTCATGCATTGATTATTTCTTACAGTTTCTTTTCAGTTAGTCAGGCAAAATGAGTTACAAATATCACTAGGTTTTTATAAAGTTACCTTGTGACTAGTATGTATCTGGATTCTGGGGAGTAGAATTTTACAAAAGTTGAAAAATGACACTACATAGAACATCTCAAAAGGTATGGTAGATGTAGCAAAGTTTTTTCAGAGGGATAGTGCCTAGTGGTTGGTTTTATTGTCTAGTGCATAGGTCTTGACTTGTTTTGTGCTGAAGAGCTGGCCAAAGCATGCTCACCAGTAGGAGTGACATTATTTGTTTACTCCTTGGATTCTGACAGATAGCAAGTGAAATATTTAAATTGCTGAGACTCTGGGTGTTTTCAGACTTGTGAAGGTTGGAACTCTGCATCTGTACTTGTGATTTTCCTAATGTAGTACTCAAAGCAGCGTAATGCCAAAGCAATGTTCAGTGCTTTACAGTTCTGCTTGCCTCCCAAACCTTTACTGAATAAAACCAAGGCTTTATACTGCATGGTGTTGGCAAACTGATGTACTTTCTGTTTAACTTGACTCTTCTTGAGTTAAGATACCTAAGTAGGCATCTACTGTAGGTAGGTGTAAAAGTGCTGTGGAAAAATTTTAATGTGGTGCTGTTAATTTCTGTTAATCTGTGTAGATCAGATTGCTTTGTGTGTGACAAACACAGTAACTTGGTTGTGGGTTTCTCATGTGAGGGCTGATACCACTTACTCACTTTCACCAGAGGCCTTGTTACCCACAGACGAATGAAACGCCTTGTCAAAGACTTGTATTGGAGAGAGAACATGGATGAGGCTTGGCAAGACTTTGAGTCTTAACATCTCTTCTGATATCTATCTTTATAGAGTAGGCACCTTAAATACAAATGCGAAGGCAAGGGAAATGTTTGTAAAACCAGCATGCTTGTACATGAGTGGAGGGGTTTCAGCAACTTCTGATAGGCAATGAGAAGTACTCGGTCCCTATTTGAAAAAAATACGTGCAACTCCCATTTTTGAAGTACTACCTGCTTGTCAATCCTGTAGACCTTCCAGTGAAGACTTAGTGGACAGGACTCAGCTGTTTGAGTGGGTTTTTTTTATCTTGCAAAAGCCTAAACTATGCGACGTCTGGCTAAAATACCTTCCTCTCCTAGGTTTTGATAGTGGTGGCTGGAGTTCCAGCAGAGACAAGGATGCATACAGCAGCTTTGGTGCACGGTCTGACCGTGGAGCGAAATCAAGCTTCTTTGACCGTGGAAATGGATCACGAGGAGGAAGGCAAGTGCTTATTTGTTTGGGTGGTGCATATGAAATCTGTTTTGTTATAGGAGTGAGCTTCTAACCTTGATGCTAAAATAAGTTCTAGGTGTGAGCAACAGGATACAGTAGGAGGAACCTGGGAGGGGAGGAGAGAGTGAGACAACCTTGCTTTCAAAGCTACATCAGTTCAAGGATGGGAAGCTTGCATGTTTGGAAAAAGGTGACCTGTGGTCCACCCCCAGCCATTCACTTGCCGACTTAACTGTTTTACTGAAAAAGTGCTAGATGGGTGGCTACTAATAGAAAAATCACAGCTGTTGGGAACATATACATCAGAATTGATTTTTTTTTTTTTAATTTCAGTATTTTTTTGTTGTTTAAAAAGTGTAGTTAATTAAACCTGGGTGAGACTTCTTGCAGGTTCTCTACCTTACTTGATCAGTCTTACACACATCATGCGTTGTATGCACAAGTGTGGTGAGAGTGACCTTTGTCAACTAGTAAAGCTGACGCTAGTCCTGTATCCAGACTTTTCTCAAACATGATTTACCAGACCAAAATCTAAACAGTTGAGGTAAGGACTTTTTCCACCTTCTTTCCCAGTCAGCAATACAGGTGAGCTCCCTCTTCATAAAATAATAATGTGCCATGTAATTGAGGTACTTAGTTTGGTCACGTGTGGTGGGGGAGTAAAGGAACAGATCGGAGCACTTCAAGGTTTGCCTTGACATGGCATACCCATGTAAAATGAGGCACAGAGGAAGGGGGGAGTACCAAACAATGTGCACTAAGAGGTTTGAGCAGAGTTGCCTAAAAAAAAAGACTGACCAACTGGGATTGCAGTGCTACTGGCAGATGACTATATACATTTGTTGCACTTAAAAGTATTTTGATAAGACAGTTCAGTGTGGTGAAGCTAAACAGCTGTGAAATCATGACCAACTTTACTGTCTAATGACACAGCATAACATGCCCTAGTCTGCCTGGGACCAAACTCATGTCAGTTCATAAATCAAAGAGCAAGTACAGATAATCTGACAACCTCAAATGGTTCTACATTTGTATGTGTAATACACAGAGCCTATGCTACTGTATTCTAGCTTTTAATTTTGCATGTCAAAAAGCCCTGTTGCCTGGGAATGGTGGCCTGATACTGTTGCTGTATTTAGATATGAAGAGCGTGGAAGAGGTGGCGACTACGATAGGAGCGGCTTTGGTAGATTTGATCGTGGTGGGAATAGCCGCTGGTCTGACAAATCAGATGAAGATGACTGGTCAAAGCCTCTTCCCCCCAGTGAACGCTTGGAACAGTAAGTAATGGAATAGTTAAAATTCACATGATGTGTGTGGTCAGTTGCTAAGTCTAGCAAGTAACGTACTTTCCCTTCTGTTGTTAGAGAGCTCTTTTCAGGAAGCAATACCGGCATTAACTTTGAGAAATATGATGACATTCCTGTTGAAGCAACAGGCAGCAACTGTCCTCCACACATTGAAAGTGTAAGTTTTTAAAAATCTGCTTTGCTGGTGTGTACCTATCAGTGACTGTTCTGTGTGTGAAACTTGCTGTTTTAAGTTAAAGGAAAAATGCTGTCTGAGCTGTATCACAGAAGAGGGTTGTGTACAATGAACACTGGAGAACTTGTGCAAACTGGTTCAGTTAACACTTGTAGCTTGCTTTTTAACTACCACTTGTCTTCAAGCAGTAAAAGTAGAGAAGTAAAAATGCTTGGATGTGCTGCTTTTGTGAAGTAGCTGCTTAAGCATGGGTGTTCTGTCATGCTATGCATAGTATGCTAGTCTGTGCTTCAGGCTTGGCTGGCTTGTTAAAAACCACTTTGAACAGTGTGACTGGACTAAGATACCAGACTACTGGTAACTAGCTTGTGAGTATTTAGCTTAAAAGGCAAGTTCTATAGGAAAAGATCAAAGAAAAGCTACTTTATGAATGACTTCTTAGACTGAAGGATGATGTGTTCTGTGGTGGCTTAAGGGAAGGATATGAAGGATATTCATCTTAACCAGAAGTAAATGTCTTGCAGTTCAGTGATGTTGACATGGGAGAAATTATTATGGGAAACATTGAGCTCACGCGCTACACCCGTCCTACTCCAGTCCAGAAACACGCAATACCTATTATTAAAGAAAAGAGAGACTTGATGGCCTGTGCTCAGACAGGTAAGTTCTAAATCTTCACTGCTTAGCCTTTCTCAGTGGGAATAGGGTCTTGTATTAGCTTACAAGACCTTCTTACCTGCAGCTCGAGGAATACAACTTTGTGTTCAAAATACACTAAAATACTTGCAGTGTTGGAAATCTAATGTTTTTAGAGTCTCGCAGCTGCTTTAGATGTGGCTTGACTGGATTGACTTTCTCCTGAGGAATGTTCATGTGTAAATCACATTTAACTTCCAGCACTTGTGGTGCCGCTGAGTGTAGTCATCTTTAGATAACTTGCTGGCTAAGGAGTGAACTCCAGTGGCATGGATAGTATTTATATACTTGTGCAGATGTTACTGGGAATATGTCAGTGGTACAGGATTAGTGTTGTAGTTGGCAGTACAGTAGCTTTGGAAATTACTAATAATGCTGAATTGTGTCCTCAGGGTCTGGGAAAACGGCTGCATTTCTTCTACCAATATTGAGCCAGATCTATGCAGATGGTCCTGGTGATGCCTTGAGAGCTATGAAGGCAAGTATTTAAATAGTTCTGGAAAAGCTGTAGTTGATGTGTCTTGGTTTTTGCCCCATATGCTGATCTGTGCTATTGAACATCATGGCTGGATGTAAATGTTGTCATATCAAAGCTTCTCAACTTCAGACTTTAGCTATTTCTCTTCAAAAATAGAGGCTGTGGAACACTTTTTTCCTTGCCTAAAGACTTGGTATGTGTACCTGTCTAGAGAAAACATTAACAAATGTTGTATAAGCTTTAAAGATTCTTCTATTGCTTAAAAAAAGGTAATAGATTTTTGTTTTGTAGTGACTTCAGCCATAAAACCTTTCCTATCCTGTTACTTTTCTGCTGCTTAAGTTTGGATCATAGCGCAGGTTGCAGAGACCAGGCTCGTGCAGCTATGTTGCTGTTAATGTACTGAGCAACAGTTGAATCTTGAACTGTGGTAGGGCAGTGTTCAGATGCAGTGCTTAAAAGTAGTTGGTTGTCAGCTGTATTCCTTTCTTGTTCAGGAAGGCTTGGTGACCTCCCTTCAGTATTGCCTGTAGTAGCAGTTTTGGTTCCCCTCGTATTTGGGGTACTCACCCCAAGTTGGTGTTTTTTCCTTCAGGAGAACGGAAGGTATGGGCGCCGTAAGCAGTATCCCATCTCCCTGGTGTTGGCTCCCACTAGAGAACTGGCTGTGCAGATCTACGAGGAAGCCAGGAAGGTATATCTTGTTCATCACTACAAAATAGCTTAGGTGTAGTTTTTCTTAGAGCTAACTTAAATCTGTTTTACAGTTCGCATACCGTTCCAGAGTTCGTCCCTGTGTTGTGTACGGTGGTGCAGACATTGGTCAGCAGATTCGTGACCTGGAGCGTGGATGTCACTTGCTTGTAGCGACACCAGGGCGACTGGTTGATATGATGGAGAGGGGAAAGATTGGATTAGATTTCTGCAAGTAAGTGAAGGGTTCGTGTGATAACGGTTCGGCAGCTACTGTACCTTCTAAAAAGAGGACCTAGAGTTAATGATGTTAGCAGTAAGCTAGAACTTCAGATGTCTAATTAAGAACTTGTAATTCAGTGTCTGTGCTGGGTTGCAACTTAAAAAACCTGAAGAATAACCTTTTTTTATTACTATTAAGGTACCTGGTGCTTGATGAAGCTGACAGAATGCTTGATATGGGGTTCGAACCTCAAATTCGTCGAATTGTTGAACAGGACACTATGCCACCAAAGGGGGTTCGTCACACCATGATGTTCAGCGCTACTTTCCCCAAGGAAATCCAGGTACTTGATGGAAATGAAAATACTCTTAAGAGTTCATAGGCCTAAATTGAATTTGTGAAAAGGGAGGGAGAAGTGCTGATTTGTGTGTCTGTCTTCCCTTTTAGATGCTTGCTCGAGACTTCCTTGATGAATATATCTTTCTGGCTGTTGGTAGAGTAGGTTCTACATCTGAGAATATCACACAGAAAGTAGTATGGGTGGAAGAGTCAGACAAACGATCGTTCCTGCTTGATCTACTAAATGCCACAGGTAAAAACTGCTTTTAGGCAAAATTCAGAGAAAGAGTTAAGTAATAAAAATTTGTGTTCAGTAGGTGAATGACAGGATATTTCCATCATGTGCACATGAAAGTATTCTACTGACTAAATGTCAGTTTTAAGTTGATGTAAGCTCTCACTAACAAAAAATGGGGGATGGTGGTGTGTCTCCAGTAGGGAACAAACAAGAGCAGAAAACCAAACCGACTTTCTACTAAGTAGCGAACCCAAGTATTGGTGCAACTTTCCTTCTTCTAACTGGTGCTTTGAATATTGTTAGGCAAGGATTCCTTGACTCTGGTGTTTGTGGAAACTAAGAAGGGTGCAGATGCTCTTGAGGACTTCTTGTACCATGAAGGATATGCCTGTACCAGTATACATGGAGATCGTTCTCAAAGAGACAGAGAGGAAGCACTGCACCAGTTCCGTTCGGGCAAGAGCCCAATTCTTGTTGCCACAGCAGTAAGTGAAATCTATGAAGTTTCGGCTGATAAGCGTAGTATTATTCCACACTTGTGGAATTTTACTAAAATTTGATATAATCCTTTCACTGCTAGGTAGCAGCAAGAGGACTGGATATCTCAAATGTAAAGCACGTCATAAACTTTGACTTGCCAAGTGACATTGAAGAGTATGTGCATCGTATTGGTCGTACAGGCCGAGTAGGAAACCTTGGTAAGTATGGTCTAGAATTTTCAGATAACACTGTATCGCCACGTTGCTGGGTGTAGCAGTGTTGAAGCAAGAGGCAGATTGCAACTAAACACGGGAGAAGCCCATGTGCTGCCTTCTGTGACCTGAAGCTGGTCACTGCTGGCTAGCCAGTGTGCAAAGTAACCAGTTCCTTTAGCTAGTGCTTCTGTTGCTATTGAGCTCTGATACCGCTGTAAGCTTGGAGTTTCCTGTGTCTGTCAGTAAATAGCAGGGCTTTTTGTGACCAGCTGTGGAGCAATAGTAATCTCAAGTGGCTTTCACTTCAGGGAATTCTAAGACAGTCCAGTTTGGCCACAAGGAATCTGATATTGTACTAGTCACAGCTGCAAGGGGAGTATAGAATAAGGTCTAAGTGTTGTAGTACGTTTACTCCAAATGGGGCTAAAACTTGAGTATTTTCATTAGGACTTGCCACCTCATTCTTCAATGAGAGGAACATAAACATCACCAAGGACTTGCTTGATCTTCTTGTGGAGGCGAAGCAAGAAGTACCATCTTGGCTGGAAAACATGGCTTATGAACAGCATCACAAAGGAGGTGGCAGCCGTGGGAGATCTAAGAGGTAATGGTCACAACTTTAGGTAAAGGTATACTTAATCCATTGTGAGAGGTAGTTCTGTGACTTGTTTTCAGTGTAAAAAATACTGTCAAAGGAAGACAAATGAGTGCAGTATAAACTCTCAAATCAGTGCACTGGAAGGTGACAGCTTACTGTCTGGTTTTATTCTGTCTTGCCAAAGGCATTTAACCCATGGTAAGACTTTCTTCCCTCTTAAGCAGACATCTAGGTGTGGCTGAGGTTAGATGTCTAGCAAGAATGGCTTTAGAATCTGAAAGCACTTGCCAGAACATTTAATGGAAATGCATACTTGCATATGGCAGAGGTGTACCTTAAGCAGTTGTTTTGATGTTTGGGAGAAGGTAACACATGCCTCCCTGGACATTAACTCTTATACCTTTACTGGTTTAACTGCAGTGGTGAGGCCGCTTGTAAAACAGTTCTGATGTGGAAACCTAAAATGCTTTATAAGCTCATAATGCAAAGCTAAGTTTAATGGCTTAAAGGGGTGGGAGGAGAAACAACCCTTCCTCTTAATGTAGTTAGCATAATACAACCACATGAATTCTGGTTGTTAAGGAGTTTCTCCTTCAGAAGTATGCTTGTAAAATGGCTGTCCTTCCACAATATTAAAGATGGTCATGAATGCATCACTTGGTATTAAGATAGGTTTGGGAATTCTGTGGAGCAGAAGTTGCACTGAAGAAATGCCTAACGGGACCTGAGAAAGTGGCTTGTAGCATAATACGGGAAGTTGAACATGACCCTGCTTGAATTCTGAATTTTCTTTAGCTACCTTGAGTGGCCTGCTCAGACAGGATTGAAATACTTGCTGTGCTGAACTCACACCTTGCACTGGTGGTTGGCTGGTTATAGCCGGTAACAAGAGGTGAAGAAATTCAGTACTCAAATCTCAATGACTGCAGTGCTTAAAACACCACTGACTTTAGTGTTTGTTTTTTTTCCTTATACAGCAGTAGGTTCAGTGGAGGATTTGGTGCCAGAGACTATCGAACAAGTAGTGGTTCTGGCAGCAGTAGCTTCAGTAGCAGTCGATCAGCCAGCAGCCGCAGTGGAGGAAGTGGCAGCAGAGGATTTGGAGGTAAGAAACTGGGCAGGCATCACTGGCAAATACAGATCTAAAATGCTTGCTGTAGTAGAACTTCTGGAGGTAATGTCTTGAGGTCAGCTGGTACTTGTTATGCACTAACCTAGGTCCAAGAAGGATGCTGAGACTTCAAGTTTATCTGTCTTCGGTTTGGTGCTGCCTGTCTCTGCAGCACTTGAGTTTAATGTCTGTTTGACAGTACTTTCTGGGGTGGGTGTCCTTTAATACGGACAGCAGACATCCTGTCTCTGCCCTGGGCTATTTTCTTGTTGTGAAGGGATGAGTCTTCAGCTGGTTAATTAAGCATCACTCTCTCTTGCCTTTCGTAGGTGGTTATGGAGGCTTCTACAACAGTGATGGATATGGAGGAAACTATAACTCCCAGGGGGTTGACTGGTGGGGCAACTGAATCTGCTTGCAGCAGATATCCTTCCAAACAAGCTAATATGGAAACCACATGTAACTTAGCCAGACTATACCTTGTGTAGCTTCAAGAACTCGCAGTACATTACCAGCTGTGATTCTCCACTGAAATTTTTTTTAAGGGAGCTCAAGGTCACAAGATGGAAACAAAGGAACAAGTAGCCCTATCTTGAAGGTGGTTTTGAAGACTCTATTGCTGTAGTCAGGATTAACTCCCCTCCCACCCATCCCCACCCAGAAACTGCATTTATGATTTTGTGACTGAGGATCATTTGTTTGTTAATGTACTGTGCCTTTAACTTTAGACAACTTTTATTTTGATGTCCTGTTGGCTCAGTAATGCTCAAGATATCAATTGTTTTGACAAAATAAAAATTACTGAACTTGGGCTAAAATCAAACCTTGGCACACAGGTGTGATACAACTTAAACAGGAATCACTGATTCATCCATAATATTACAAAGAAAAACTTATGCGGTAGCCTGCATTAGGGCTCTTGGTATTTGCAGATTCAAAAAAAATAAAACATCTTGAAGCATATCGATGCAATTAGTTTCTAATGTGGCAAAACTGTACTAAGTTAAAGTTCTGATTTGCTCACTCTATCCTGGATAGGTACTTAGAACCTGATAGCCTTTAATAAGCCATTCCAGTCATGATGAGATGATGTATGGATACATGCATACATTAAAAGCACTGTTTTTGAAGTTAATGCAAGTAAATACAGCAATTCCTTTTTCAATATTTAGGCAGATCATTAATGTGAGCTAGCCAAATGTGGGCAGAACATTACAGGGAATGTTTAAAGGTCTGATAACTTGAAATAGTTTTTAGGAGAATTCATCTATTTAGACTTTTTAAAAATGCCTGCCATATGAAATTGAAATGGTAGAATGGCTGACCATGGCAGTAGTTGGTCCTCCTCAAGGGCCTGACTGAATTTTTGGTCTAATAACGCATGCTAGTGTTGATGTTTTTTGGTCAAGAGGGTATGAACAGGAAGAATTATGCAGCAGGCTTTATTTTAATGCAGATTCACATTACTCTGTTCAAGCTGCGTGGAGATGTTAAACTGGCTTACTGTAGACTTTGTAAAATGGCTCCAGAAGAGTAACAAACAAACCTGAGATCACAGAGGTTGGAAATGTACATAAACTGCACAAGGTTTCAATTCTGCTATTAAAGTGCAGTTTTAGTCAGTTTTAGTTGCATAGGTTTCCATTGTATTTATAGTCTGTTTATGCTAAATCTGGCCAAAGATAAGTATTGTCCACCAGAAAAATGCCTCTGCCACTTGGAATTTCTGTGCTGATGATGTGGCCAGAGCAGTTAACAACTAATCTACAGTGGCATAGGAAAATGGCAAAAATCTCCTAAAGTGCAATAGATTTTTTCAAGTGTATTGTGCCTTGTTCTAAAACTTTTATTAAGTAGGTGCACTTGACAGTATTGAGGTCATTTGTTATGGTGCTATTTCAAGTCTAGGTTTAGGCCCTTGTACATTTTGCCCATAACTTTTTACAAAATACTTCTTTTATTGCACATTCAGAGAATTTTATATATGTCTTGTGTGCGTGTCCTTAACTTCCAATCTTATTTTGTCTCTTGGAGATTGAACGCAGCTTGTTTAAGAAGGAAATAGATTCTAAAACTTATTTGGGACCATGGGAATGATAGCTGGGAAGAAAACTATTTGCACACGACAGATTTCTAGATACTTTTTGCTGCTAGTTTTGTGTAATATTTATTGAACATTTTTGACAAATATTTATTTTTGTAAGCCTAAAAGTGATTCTTTGAAAGTTTAAAGAAACTTGACCAAAAGACAGTACAAAAACACTGGCACTTGAATGTTGAATGTCACCGTATGCGTGAAATTATATATTTCGGGGTAGTGTGAGCTTTTAATGTTTAAGTCATATTAAACTCTTAAGTCAAATTAAGCAGACCCGGCATTGGCAGTGTAGCCATAACTTTCTGATAGTAAAACAAAAATTGGCAACTTGAAATTAAACATGCCAAGGTTTTGATACACTTGTCTTAAGATATTAATGAAACACTTCTAAACACTGATGTGAAGTGTCCAGATTCTCAGATGTTTGTTGCGTGAGTTTTGTTTAGTTGTGTGGTTTTTTTTTTCAGTGAATGTCTGGCACATTGCAATCCTCAAACATGTGGTTATCTTTGTTGTATTGGCATAATCAGTGACTTGTGCATTTTAGCAAGTTTTATCAGCCAGCAATATTTTCAGTTCAGATACACGGATTCAAAACAATATGCAAGAATGGATTTAAACTTGCTGAATGTGGAAATTGAACTTCAAGTCACTGTAGGTTTAGAATTGCTTATTGTATTAGTTTAGATGCTAGCACTGCATGTGCTGTGCATATTCTTGATTTTATTAAAATAAAAAGTTGAACTGCACAGTCTATTCATTTGTGAAGCGTCAATCTTCTGGTTTACAAGATCTGTAGCCCAAGTAGTCTCATTCACATGCAACTCTGGAAGCAGGTGACTGGTGTGGTACACAGCAGTGTGCTTACAGCTGGCAGCTAGGCTTAGGGCTATAGCTGTGGCGTGCTTACAGCTGGCAGCTAGGCTTAGGGCTATAGCTGTGGCATGCTTAGAAATCACCTGTGCCCCACAGTGCTGGATGTAGTGCAGGTCTCATAGGAGCTAACAAAGCAGATATGGGCAGATAGAAACCATCTTACTGGGTTTTTTTTGTGGCCTTTTTCCCCCAGGGGTACCAAGTTTGGCAGTAACAACAGAAGTAAAGCTTAGGGAACTTGTGCTTGGGTTTGATTCCTCAGGTGTTTAATGCTAAGGACCTTTGAACTTGGTGAAGATGCCTTGTAGTAGGCAGCTTTAATTCTGACATTTTTGCTGATCTGTAGCCAGGTAGCCTTGTTGGAAACTAAGCATGTGCAGCTCCATAGAAAAAGCGTGGCATGTACCTGCTTTCCTCCAGAAACGCCCTTTCTCCCTCCCCCTGTGTTACCAAATGTATACCCACACTCTGGCTTGGAATTAAGTTCTCTAGAAGTGATCTGTGGGCTTGTACTGGAATACTGGAGGGGATGCAGTGAGGGGAACAGGTTCAGATGTTTCTAGGCTGTGGAGCTACACGGGTGTCTTGCTTCATCTAGAATTGTGTGACACAGAACTTTAAACCCAGGTACCTTCTGTACTGAAATGACTGTAGGAACTGGTGAATTCCCAGTGAGTGAGGAGAGGGGAGAGCAATTCTTGAACTCTGATGCACAAGTGTGCTGCAGACCCAGGGGAGGGGTTGATAGATAGGTGGAGGTGTGATGTGGACTTGCAGTCCTGCATCTGTACAGTGTGTAACTGTTCATGAAATCTTCCCTACTTGCTATGCTGTCAAGCAGCAATAGCTGTAGGCTTCAATGAACCATGGGGTGGAGGAAACAGGCATCCAGGATAGCTCGCTGGCAGACCTGCCTAGAGCACACTGAGTGTGGACCACACTAAGTTTACCTGCTTTAGACTTGCACTAATTACCAACCTCATCTTGCAGGGCTTTGTGTTGTCATGCTATGTCCCTGGATGTGCAACATGCACTTAAGGATCTCCCAAAAGCTCTGACCTTGCAGGTTCTCTCTCCTCCCATGTATCACATAGCTGAAGCTGTAGAAACGCAGAACTGCATTTAGGGGTTACTCTGAGCGAAGCAGGGAGTACTGGAGGTGGCCTATGCATCCAGAAGTCCAGCCTCAAGTGTGAAGGCTTGCACTTGAGCATAAGGCTTGTTCCTGGCTAAGGCTGGTGCAGAAAGTACATGTATGGCAAGAGGTCACCCCACAGGAGTGTGGTGAAGCAGCTCTGGGCAGGACTTGGAGCAGCGTGCTCTGGACTGGGGAGCCAAAGGCTAGTGGAGTGCTTCAGGGTAAAGCAAGGGGAGCTCCATACAAAGTGAAAGCTGAAGGAGGAAGCCTGCTGTTACTGGCAGTGTTGTCTCTCTGGCTGGAGGAAGCAATGGAGGTACCACCTCTGGTGGTACAAGTTCAAACTAGGTTACTGGGGAGATGGCAGGTGTGAGGCACATGGGGATGCCATGTGCTTGTTGCATGTTCCCACAGGTGGGGGTTTCTACTTGAGTTGTTCGTGGCATACTGGGCAGCAGCTTTTCCCAGGATAAATAGGAAAAGACTGGTAGAGGAAACCGGGCCTAAATTGTAAGGTGAAGTGGAGCCTGTGAGGTTAAGTGGTGAAAATGATTACTGATGGGTCTCTGTGAAGCTGAGTCAGGCAAGGCCTTCAAAGCAGCAGGTGAGGTTCATGTGCAGGAAATGGTTGCGTGTGCCAATAGTGTGGCAGAAGTTACAGTAAAAAGGCTACCTACTCTGTTGCTGCCAGTGAGATTATTGTGACCTGTGCAGATAAGCAGAGGTCTTGAAACAACATCTGTTTGGTTAGGGTGATAAGGGGTGGGAGGGATTTAAATTAATGTCCTATTGTGAATTTTCATAAAGGTTGAGAGAGCAGAGGGGTGGTTGGAGGGACTTGGGTTAACCTTTTGTTAGGTGCAAGTAAGAAATGTGGGCAGGGACAGGAAGGTGACCTGCACAAGCAGGGTACTGCTGAGGCTTTCACCATGGCAATCCAACTGAAGTTGCACTGTGCACCTCGTTAAAGCTGTGTGTCTGTAGCTGCCTGAGTCTGTGACTCCTCATCGAGTGCAATGTTCACTGTTGCTCATACTGATCACTGTATTCATGCAAATAACCTGCAGTCGGTTACAGGCTATGCTGAATTACTAATTTAAAGTGTTAGCTCTCCTTTGGAGGGGGAAGCAAAGAAGTCAAAAGTTTCACTCCTGCTTTGTTGTGATCTTGCCAGATCTGGAGCCAACAAGCCAACCTCACGGAGCAGTCATGACTGGGTTACTTATAGGGGGAAGCAGATTGCCAAGGCTGTAGAGACAGCACAGGCTCTTGGGTGGAACTGTTGGTTAACACTGTGTGTCAGAAAACACACCGGTATAGATTGTATCCAGGGTTCCATCAGCCTCCTGGTTGGTTGCTTCATGGAGCCACTTGCCTCGGACATTGTGTCGCTCATATGTAGCGCTTGCGTAAGTGGTCTCTGGAGAGTGACCTGTGTAACTGTGACCTGTTCACAGAAACACTGCTAACCAAGCGGCAGTAACTTGCTGATGGGGGGCAACGCAGGACTAAGGCTTTGGAGGGAGTAAACTGATAGCAACCGTTCAGCATTATGTACTTAGATCTTCAGTGCAGAAAGCACAACAGTTGCTTCAAGGAGGGACGTGAGTACCAGGGGTTTTTTTTTCCAGTCACTTAGGAGTTTATCTAATCTCCTTCAGTTGATGACTTGGTGGGAACAAAGCAGTAGTGGTAAATTTGGAGAGGAAACAGAATGAAGGGTTAAGCACAAGGCATCTGTTTCCAGCTGTGCTGCTGATCTGAGTTATCTGGGGCCAGTCACATCATCGTGCTGTGAATTCTTTTTGTCTCTTGTCCATCCTGTCGGTGTGAGAAACTTTTTTAAGCAAGGACTGCAGCGCTGTATCTGATTTCATCTGTCATCTCACCTGGGACTTTAGGTGCTCCTTACAAACAATAATTTGCAGGTAGATTCAGATTAAAAAAAAATAATCATTGCTCAGTAAGCATGGGTTGCCTTAGCACATTCCTTAATTATTCAACTGTAATGAGACAGATGAATGAGATTTCTGATGGCATTTCTCAAATAATTTTGTTGGTCTTTCTAGTACAGCTTCTACTTTGCTTTTTTATTTTTTTAATGCACTTGTTTCTTCTTGCAGTTGAAACAAACATCACTTCTCATAGTGTTTGAGATCATGTGATTGAAAGCATTTCTCGTTAAGGAAACAGACACTTAGGGCTATTTACACAGAAGGAATAGCCAGAAATTAATTGGAGCAGGAGTCATAATTGAAGCTGGTTGTTAAACACAGCTCGTGTGCTGAGCTTAGAGATTAGATGCAGGTTCTGGGAAGTGTTCCCTGGAGAAAAACACTTGAAAGCTGAGGACTGGCTTACGGAAACCGTCCCTCATTGTTGATCTTTTCCTGCTCTCTCCTCTTCATCTGCGCATGGGGAAGGCACACTGGGGACTCGAGGGTGGAAAGGCTCTATATGTATTCAATTAGGTTATTTAAGGGGTATGGCTCTAAGGTGTATGATCGTGTACTTGAGAGATTGCCTGAGTTTTCTAACTCTACCAGCTGGTTCAAAGAAGGATATACCCTCTCCTCGCTCCTTAAACAGCCAGGGAACATGATAATTACACTGCTGTTGAATCACAATGTACAAAATGCATCAATTCCCACAGGCACTCAAATACTCGCCTCTTCTATGTGGGTACGTCCACCACAGCCACTGGTGCTTCTGCATCGCTTCTCACGGGCACGTCTCAGCATGCTGTCAGAAAGAGGTCAGCCTTGGCAGGAAATGGACACAGAGCGGTCGAGGAGGTGGCCAGTGGCCGAGTTAGAACCCAGAAGCCTAAGTGCTCCCCCTCTAAGGGAGTGACCCCGCGTTGCTCTTGCAGTGCAAACATCCGCTTCCTTTCATGGTGACCTGGGAACGGTGCGAGGAACTCCCTCTTAGCATGGGAACCAACACTCAGGCTGTAGCCATTGTGCTTGCCTTGGAAGTTGTTACTCTTTTAGCAGTAGCTCCCTGGGAATCAAAGTTTCCCATACAAGCCAAGTCACGGTGGTCATCGGGTTTTAGGAGGTGTTTCCTGATACTGCTGGTCTGCTCTTCAGTTTAGCACCAGAGGTGATGCACACTTGTTTCCCTTGCTGTAAAACGTGTGGGGTATTCCTATAGGAGTTAATTGCAGCTTGGAAATGCACTTGACAGGAACCACTTGTGATATGGAAGAAGGTTTCAGTGAATGCTGCAGCACAGGACAGCGTTCACATAACCAGCAGGAAATAGAGAGTTGGACCCTGCAGCACACTGCTGGATTTTCTGGTGTGGGCTGTGCCATGGGGTTATGAGTGCCTTAAGATGGAAGCATCAGGACACCTGGGTCCTTGATGTCGCTTGAGCAAGTGTGCTCACAGAATGTCTACATGATAACCACACCACTGGTCACCGGTCCAGGGCTCTACTGACTCAGTGGAGACTCTCCCTAGGATGCACTAGAGGTAAATGACTTCACGCTTTTCAGTTCTGATACCAGAATCTCACTCCCATAGAAGGAAAGGATCACATGTTTTGACTGATTCTAATAATACTCTAAAACCAACTTTCTCAAGCCCATGTGGACGTGCTGTAGGTGACACATACAGGTTCCATCCCTACCTCAGGTTCAGTTCTTCAGCTGTAGGCATTGGATCAGAGGTGGAACTTGCAGCAGTGGAAATCTTTAAGAGCAGGTTAGGTGAAGACTTGTCAGGAACTACATGAATATCCTAGGTTGTGACTAGGGGCAAGGAATGAGTTTCCACATGGATGGTTCAATGGAGATCCAGGTTTTGTTTGCAGTGCATAGTTTCCTTGTTACTCTGGCTGTTGAGTAGTTTTCCTTCTGCAGTCACCAGATGCTCTGTGACTAGGGATTGCTTCTGTGCTAGGTTTTGCCTCCATCAGTGTTAGGCAGGGTGTTAAATCACCAGCCATGAAGTAAGGGACCAGCAGCCCATTATTGCCACATGTCCCCATTGCTTAAAACCATTTTCCTTCCATCTTCCCTGACCAACTCCTTTCGCTGAGCCCCAAAGATCTGAAAGAGATAGCCCACCCCTTTTTTTCCCAAGCTCTTCTGCCACCACCTGCAGCCTCTACTTGGTTTGGGTACTTTCAGAGATCCACCTGCTTTCTCAAAGGTCAGAAACTTCCTATTGTTGTTTCCCTTGGCATTCCTTCTCCTGGGGCCCTTTTCTATTGTACAGCATTGTGCCTCAAGCAGACACTTTGTAGTCCAAAGGTCTCTTTTTAGTGCCATTCAGGGTGGCAAATCTGTGCCTCCGGATGGAGTTTGCAGGGCTGCTTAGGCAGGACCTTGTAAGGTCCTGCCTGAGCTGCAGGAGGATGGCTGTTGCAGGTTTTTCTCAGCAGAATTATTACTGTAGGTTATTTAAAGCCAGAGCAGTAGTTGGGAGAACCGCAAATGGATATGGCTGTCAAATTTTTGTGTGGTCTTCAAAAGTTGCTTTATGAACTACTCATATCTGAATTCTCGTGGCTTCAGGAGAAGATAGAGCTGTATGTTGAGAAGGGTGCCATAGTGGAATAACCTCCAAAATGAGGAAGAAGCCAGTTTATATTTGCATGCTGTGTTTCATTTTGTTTACTAGAGCATGCTGTGTTATTAAAATTAGACTTGGACAGGATGATTTTTCCTTTTCCATGGAATCTTTCAGCTTTAAAATTTTTCCCTCCATATCAATACAGATCAAAGCAGTAGTGCCTTTGGGATGTTAAATCTGGGTTGTCTGCTAACTTCAGGCTATTTGTTCTACTGGTCCCTTTATTAAAAATTACATTAAAATGACTTTAGCTTCTAAATCCAATTCTTTAAGTACAGGTTTTTCCAAGGATGCTGAATACGGGCGTTGTGACAATCCTGAACGGCCCCACCTTGCAAATGTTTTTTTGGAGCATCAGCATTTTCTACCAGCCCCAGAACAGTTCTGTTGGAAAGCCCCTTGGCTGGCTTTACTGTCGTTTCATACCTGTGTGTGACACTATTTCCTTCATCGCAGCACGACCCAGAGTTTGTACCAGGCGTCACCCGCTCGGCTCTCTCGGTGCAGGGTTGTCGCATGGGTGCCACCTGACAACAAAAACCTGGGGACAAGCGGCAGTGGCACTCCGGTGGGCAGCAGGGGCACCTGGGCTGCCAGTGGTTTTGCCTTGTACTATTACATTGGCCTCTCTATACTATTTGGTATGGTCATTTTACAAAGTTGGCACCAATTTACAGAAGTGCAGCCTCAGCAGCCTACGTGTTCAGTATATGGATCGTGGAATGCATCTGATTTATAGCCTCATCCTGCTCTCATCTTTCTCTTCTCGTAGAGAAAATACCTATTGGATTTTTGAGAACAAAAGTCCATTTTTCTCCTTTTGTGTGGACCATACAGGGCTGATTTTGCTGAAGCCTTCGCTAGAGTTACATCATCCTGATAAATGCTCTTGCAAAGCATTTTTCCAAGCACAGAGGAGACAGTTGAGGCTCCTGATGTACCTTCCCTGCTGTTTTATTTAAAGTTTCCTGATGATGCTAAGTGGGAAGAAAGTTAGTTCAGCAGTTCTCTCCTCTTCTGATTTGATACTCCCATTGGGCAGCTGAGGGCAGTCCTTCCTTCTTGGGGCTTACTTGAAGGATGGATCTTTTCTAGACCTTGAGTGGTGATTAGTAGTGGTAGCAGCATTGCTACTTGCTACTGGCCTGAGGCTTTTAACTGGGTCTACTGCCTGAGGCTTTTAACTCCTACTGAGTGAACAACAGGGCAACTGAGCCTGCCTGCAGTAAGTTGTAGTAGGCTTTGCCCTCTGACATCAACAGCCAAGTGGGAATGGGATCAAAGCTGTGGATCTTCCTGCTTTAAAGACAGGAGAAGAGTGTAACAGATGACAGCCTGCATCTCTGAGGCCATGTGTGGTGAGGAGCTAGGCTGGGAAGAATGGAGACACTGGCTCTGGGGGAGCTGTGGCAGCTGTGTTCTTTGGCACTGGTGCAGACTGGCTGCTGACACTCGCAGGCTGGCAGGAGGAAATGCTCCATCAGCTTTGTGGGCAGAGAAAATGCCCTGGATTAGTTAGTGCTGGCAAGAGCTGAAGTGAGAAAAATACTGTGAGACTGAAGCGATGGATGCGAGTCTTTCCCGGGCTTTCCGTGCAGAACTTCCCAGAGTCCCTCCTGCTACGTACCATATTTTTGCTTCAAACATCTTCATATATCACTGAATCGATCCTGTCTTGCTTCAGAAATACCTTTGTTTCCTTTCCAATAGAGGGGTTATTTAGCCATTTTAACTTGTGGGTGGCTGGTGTCACCCTTCGTTCCTCTTGTCCCTCCTGAGTGTCAGATCTGTGTTCCCTCGTGCTGGGGGGTGAGGGAAGGCTTGTGGCTGTGGGGTGACACCTCCCGCCCAGCTTGATTTAACTTTTGGTGCTGTTCTCAGGAACAGACCTGGGGCAGGTTGTGCTTTTCTCTTTCTCCCCATGGAAAATTCCCTCCATGTCACTGTTTTGCTGGCATCACCGAGAGGTCCTCGGAGTGCTGGTCTGGAATAGCGCTGAGCACGGGACGGCAAGCAAAGCGGCAGCTGAAATGAAGGTGTTGACAGGTTTGATTTCTGTTGTACATTGTGTTACCAGTGACTTTCAGAGCACATTTTCAAGTATGTTGGGCAGCTTGCTGGTAGGACGGTATTACAGTATTAATAAAGGAGCAGGCAGGCAGGAAAAACGTCCAGGTTTTTCCAGATGGAATTGGAAAAGAAAGGGAGTAAGGAAATAGTGATCTCAGTGCAGGAGAAAAGGCTTGTCATGCGTAGTGGAGTGCCTGCTGATTGGCAAGAGCCATTAAAAGTGGGGTACATCAGTGACAGAACATTTCCATCCCATGTTACTTCAAGTTTCGGCAGCCCAACTGGTAGAGGATTATGTTTGCATTGTGAAGTGCCAGTAAGCCAGCCTAGAGAAGAGCCAGGCTTTTCCCAGCTGACTTAATGTAAACCTGCTGTCCCTCAGGGGGGAACACTGAAAATCCCAGAACTAGTGCTCAAGCCCCTTCCATATAATGAGAAATTAATTCAGTTTCTAACCCAGTATAGCCAACAGTGAGATTAATTTATGCTTCAAGTTCTAACATTAACCTTTAATTTAGTTCAACGCCTCTTGATCTGAGAGCGCTCGGTGTCTCCTGTCTGTGCTGGTTTGTGCTGTAACCCCCCTGCTCCGCAAGCCGATGTAGCGGTCCCAGGCCACAGGCAGTACTTACTCTCCCGAACAGGCCTGCTAGTAAAGATACTTGCTGTAAGCAGCCCATCATCTTTCTAAAGGCAGAGTGTGTGCGTGGGAGGGTTGGGAAGCATTTACCTACCCTCCGTTTTAGGTGCTTGGCTCCCACGTGTGGTCCATCCCTTGGGCAGCAGCACCTGCTGCCCCTCACATGAAAGGTCCTCTGCAGAGCCACCCCTGCTGCAGCCAGGGCTGCAGACAGACCTTGGATATTTCTGTTCAGTCCACTGCTGGGAGAGTTAAGTGTGTTTGATCTTGGTTACTTTCAGATGGGAGACTGCATGTGCTGTTAGTTTTGGAACACTCACAACCAGCGTCTTTCATTTTCCCTTCAGCTGGTGATAATTCACTTTGCCTGGGACAAGGGTTTTGCCTGTTCAGACATAACCTTTCACTCTTCTGGTCCAGCTTTTGTGTTTTGGTGTGTAGCCCTGTGTCACGTGTATCACTGCTGCTCATGTGTTCCTGTGTATTTTGATAGTCTGCGGCAAGTTCAGAGGAAATCTGAGGCCCCTGAGCACATGGGGTATAAGGTGTAGGACAGCATAGGTCCCAGGTGCCAAACTGCTTCCATCTGTTTTGCCATTTCTTTATCTTGTTCCAGGTACTTTCATTTTAACGCCTACAGGACTCCTGCCTAAACTCTCTCTGGACCATCTTTTTACACTTCGTCCCACCTTGTCAGCTGTGGGATTAGTCTCCTTCCCCGTATGTATTTCCTCTATACAGGTGGGGCTGCCCACCTCCATGGGTGCTGCAGTATGGCAGTGCATGTGCCAGCCTGCTCTAGCAATGGACTCGTGGGATAACTGGAAACCTGTGCAGGAACACAGGTCCCATCTGTGATCACAGAATCACAAGGTTGGAAAAGACCTTTGAGATCACTGAGTACAACTTTACTTATCCTCTACTGAACCATATCCCTGAACACCTCATCTACCCGTCTTTTAAATACATCCAGGCTCAGTGACTCAACCGTCTCCTTGAGCAGCCTGTTCCAGTACCTGAAAACCCTTTTGGTGAAAAACTTTTTCCTAATGTCTAATCTGAACCTGCCCTGGTGCAGCTTGAGTCCATTTCCCCTTGTCCTGTCACCTGTCGCTTGGGCAAAGAGACCAACACCCACCTCTCTACAACCTCCTGTCAGGCAATTGTAGGCTGTGATAAGGTCTCCCCTCAGCCTCCTCCAGGCTAAAGAACCCCAGTTCCCTCAGCCACTCCTCAGGTTTGCTCTCCAGCCCCTTCACCAGCCTGGTTGCCCTTCTCTGGTGATGTCCCATTGCCTTTTGTTCTGTGTTTGCATAGCATCTAGCAGAGTAGTGTCTTATCTGAATTGCTGTGCAAATGCATAGGATTACTCATGAGAGCAGGGAGGATTAGCTCCTTAATTCTTATGGGTTGATGCTACTGAGAGACCTTCTTAGGGAAGATGCTTCACAGTGGTCTCTTAGGTCTGCTTTTCTTCTGATGTCCCTGAAGTATCACCTGTGGGCTTTGAGAGGGTGGTTTGTGAACTGTAGTCAGATGTTACAGGCCTCATTTGATGAAATTCCTGTCCAGGGTGAATAAACAAGCGGGGTTGTATGTTTTGCTTGAGGAAATTCAGAGATTAGCTGAGTCTGTGTTTTAAACCTCTTCCATAAACAGACTCCAGCTGTGACAGTCCTGGGATCTGTACCCTCTTGCTCCAAGCTGCAGTGCCAAAATAGAAACAGGCTTTTTCCTGGACGGGCTTTGTCCTGAGATGGCCTCTTGGATTGTGAATGTGTTCTGACTTGGCAAAAAACCAGTTGTTTTAAAATACTCAGTGTGACAGCTGTGAAACTCTGCATACTGCGGTCTGGTGACTGACCGGAGGAGCAACTAGCGCCCTCTGCAGAATGACACCATCAGTGCTGGCATCAGTTCTGACAGCTTCAGCCTCGCTGGCTTGTGAACACATCACCCCTCGTCTTTGGTAGCCAAGAGATGGAGGTGCAGCTTTTGCCACGAGTTAGGGAAGTGGGAGACACAAGACAAAAAGCAACGGTCATAAAATCCACTGGCAGCCTGGGAATGCATTGGGCTTTGCATGGCAGTTGTCTGTGTGCATGCAGGCTAAAATAGGGCTGCCTTTGCGGCCTAGGAAGGCCACTGGAGTACTCTGCCCCTTACAGGGGGCGGCCTTCCTAGGCTGCGAGCTTCAAATTTGATCCTGGTGTCTGTTTACAGCTAAAAAGCCAAATATTTGGGCTTGAGAGGCTTGCTACCAATTTGCTGTGCTACCCATTTGTATTGATGTCCATGTAGGACATTCCTTTTGATGGAAAAGAAAGGCCGGCACAACAAACCCCATGATGGTGCATTTACGACAGTTCAAGTTAGATGGGTGACTAACAGTATTTGGAGGAGAGCTCTGTAAGCTTCGTGGTGGTTGCTGTAGACAGTGCCTCACTGTAGAATTACTCATTATCTTTTGTCCAAGTGGAAGTTGCTGCTGTGCTCTCCCCAGCCTGAGCTCACACACAGCCCGACAGACCACACGCGAGGATGGTTGGGTTCTAACAGTGCTCCGTCTCTTCTTTAGAGATGCTTATCTGCAACTTTCACTTACCCTCTCATGTGGATGTCTAAAAATCCCAGAGGAAAGCATTGAGCTTTCCAGGCTTATGAGTGGATGAAAGTTGGCAAGAAAGTTGGAACCCCAGTCATTTCTTTTTAGCTAGTTTATGCTACGTTAAGGAAGTTTGACCTCTTTCTTTTTCTCCCCCAATGAGGAATGTCCGATAGACTATTTCCTGCCTGTCCTCTCTTAAGAATATGCTGTGGGAGGCCTCAGAAGTATAAAATGGCTTTTTCCTTACTCAAAAAGACAAGAGTCTTGTAGCTTTAATAGAGACGTGTTTTCTTCTCAACACCTCTCAAACATTTGCACTCCGTTGGATTTAATGATACAGGAGTTTTAAAGGGGCTGAATAAATCACTTCTTTTGCTTTTCTTCAAGTGACACGCTGGTGATGAAGCCTCCCTTAGAGATCTGGCAGGCCTTCCAGGAAAAATAAAAAGCACAGCATTAAAAGCAGGCTGACTTTACTGTGTTTGAAAACCAGCAGTGGAAAAACATGCCTCAAGTGCATAAATGTTACTGTTAAACACAAAAATGTCAGATGTGCAATGAGGTCTCTTCTATTCTTGGAGACCTCGATTATATTCGGTAAATACATTCAGTTACTAGTGGTAACTTGGAAGAGAGCGAAGTGTGGGGAAGAGAAGGAGGAGGGATAGCCGAGCTGAAGGCTGACACGGGGGTGCAGCTGTGCAGGCACGCGTTGGCTGGCTGGAGCTGTGGCACAGCAACTGAGGGATGAGTTAAGGCTCTGGTACTTTGCAGCACACTTTGTTCTTTCTGATTTATGAATCCCACACTTTGAGTATGTCTCTGCTCTGCTGTGTTAATACCTTCAAGTATGCAAGGGTATGGTCCTGAATGAGGCACCGGTGGTATCGTATATGTTGATCATTAGGCAGCCATGATATGCAAACATCACTACATTCTCACCTGCTTGAAGAGGCTTTTGCGTTGCAAGATGTAGCCAAGGGTCTGTCACTGCATCTTCCAAATGGGACCCTAAAGAGGTGCAGTTGTTACTCACCTGTAAGGACGCAGGTAGCTTGGATTTGCCTTCTGGTTACATCGAGCTTACGGTGCATTACCATGCAAACATCACAACCTGTATTTCCTGCGTGGTCACTCAGCTCTTGTGCATAGATGCCATCACATCAGGGAGAAGGAAAATCGACAATGCTGATAATAAATAAAACAATAAGCTCACACGCACTGCAGGTACGTCGCATCTTGTTTGTTAAGTACAACCCTTCTACGACTCCTCCCACCCTGTTAATAAAGTGGCCTTAAGGTTTCAAAGTGGAAAGCTCAGCAGCTACTGATGCAAAGTGACAGCAGTAGAGTGAGAATGATTTACACCACCCACAGATCAAGTCTGAAGGCATATTTGCATGCTGCATGACTGTTTGCACAAGGCTTTGCCCAATTCAGGCAGGGGAAATTTGGTGGTGAAGCAATTCAGTTGTGTTACAAAATTAAAAACCGTTCTAAAGACTCAAAGCATTAAGTGCTCTTTGCACGCTGCCGTATTACATTCATAAACTGCCCAAGCCTGCCTCTAGTGGGTTGTAAACAAACTCTTGGTGAAAAACACATTGCAGTATAACTACTGGGAGAATGCCTTCCAGGTTCCTCATAAAGCCTTCATAGCAATTAGCAAAGCTCGTCCCCGAGAGTGCCTGCCCGGCCTTACGCTGTACCTCACAGGTGCCAGGACAGGACTGTTCCTCACAATACCTGTGCTAACACTGACAAGGGCCCAAGGGAGAGGGAGCACAAGATTTGCAGTGAGAGCAAGGCAAATGGTATCCTTTAGATGGGAAGACAAACAAAATTGTTACTACCGAGTAAGTGGGAAGTGGGAGCTGCGTGGGCCAAATTCTGTCCTTATTTGGCTTCAGGGAATTAGGTGATTTTATTCTGTGACTCAGAGTTGTTTTTACAGCATTTGCGTCACCCAGAAAAGTTGAATCTGCATTAGACCCAGCATGTTCCAGGAGAGAATATTTTGTTCTGTAACACGAACTCGCTAGCACACACTGAGAGCTTTCATAAAACTGTTTTAATTGTTATTGTCGTCCAGGCATAAACTGCAAAATGCCTCAGAGCTATCGGCTTGTGTTACCATGGCAGGGATGTGCAGTGTCAGGGAAAATCCTAACACTTGGAGAATCATTTTACAAGTCAGCATGCTCATCTCTTGAGAACCACGAGCTTTTTGTTTGCCTCCTTTGGCCTCTATTCACATGTGGAAAAACACAGCCTGTGCATGAATTAGGTAACGTAACCTCCCCCCTCGCTTCCCCTTGGATCTGTCCATCTTACTTCACTCGCAGGGCCTCACCCATTATAGGTGCCGCAAATTAGTCACTGCCCTGAAGTGCAAATGCTTGTGGTTTTCCATCCAGGAGGGCTGATACTGGGTTTGGCACGTAATGCTGTCAAGAGATGGCAGAACTGAAAGTACATGAGCTCGGGCATCCGTTTGAAGATGCAGCAAATCCGAGCAAATTTAGGGCTTTGAAGGCTGGATTGCACACGCTTCAGCCCTGTGATGCAAAGTGCTGATCCAGTATTGGCTCGCTTTGCTTGTTCAGACATGTTCAAGTGTTTCTGAGAAGATATTTTTGTGCTGGCAGGCTTTATGAGCGATCAGGTGGTGTCTGCCCATGTGGCTCCTCATTTCTACAAGGCTGGATATCATTTCTCTTCCTGCAGCTGGCACGGAGCTGCTGTACAAGTATGACACTGACATAAACACCACTCTGGCTAATTAGACAGAAATGAGGTTTCATGCCCGCACCCAGCCTGGAACATGTTGGTGGCACCACGTGGATTGGGTTTTATTAACGGCCGTGGAAGACCCTCAACCTCCCATCAGGACTGAGTAAAAACTCAGATGTAACTGAAATCCCAAGCAAAATCGGTTTTCAAGTGCCTCACACATGTCCGAGGGAGCAAGATGCTCACCCTTTACCCCCCCTCTTTGCTGGAAGGAGCTGGCACCATATTTTTGACTCCAATTCCCTGTGGTGTTTGTCTGGCACTGAGCTCGGGCAGGAGGGTGCGTCATGACCCTGCGAGCTGTTTATGTAAAGGAAGCTTCCCTCTCTCCCACCTACTAGTATTTTTTATTTGTTTAAAGATTTTAACAGCTGCGTTTTGCCAGTTGGCCATTTTTGCCTTTTGCTTTTCATTTGCTCAGAAACAAAAAAGATAATTTTGCCAAGAAAAAAAGGTGAAGGCTGAGCAAGGCATGGTCATCTCAGGCTGGGAGGGGGAGGCACTGCACTCTTCTCCTGCTCTGTGTCCTCTTGTGTCTAGAGGAGGAGAGAATGAAGCCGACACAATTATCACATAGCTCATTAACTGAATCCCATCAGAACTGGTCACTCCACAAATTCTTAGTAATTTAATTCCCCCGTTTAATTAATCCCTCCACAAGAAATGATTAGCTCACATTAGAGACAAATTATCTGTTAATTTTCCATGTGATAATTAGTGCTCTTCTAGGCCCCAGTTAGGCTTCCTTGCCTCACGTCAGCTTTGATCAAGAGCAGACACTTGAGTCTCTTGATTTGGGCTTCTTTGAATCTTGCCAGTTCCCATTTTGCATGTGGGAAGACAGGGTGTGCATGCCCAGGGGTCTGATAATGCCACAGAGGCCTCTGGGAGTGGTTGTTCCCCTATCCCCGTACCCCTCCCCCCCGGAGTCTCAGCTCCAGACTTCCCATGTGCCTGAGGGAGACCACTGGCAAAACCAAAAAAAAACCCAAATTACAGAGCGAACCCTTGACCTGTGCAGCTCTGCCCATGCTCAGTGCCTCTGGGCCTTGTGTTTTTTTTGTCCGTGTGTTTTGTCAGGCACAGGCCCAGGTACGTGGTGTCCTCAGGAGGGGTGGCAGCAGCGGGGGCTTTCATGGCAGGTGGGGGAATTTCCTTGGGGTCTGCTCTCTGCTCCTGAGGCTGCTTCTGCATTTCCCCACAGACCGGTTAAATGCAAAATACAGAAGCTGTCCAGAAAACAGGAGGCGATGCTCCCTCCCCGCCCCCACAACCGGATGTGTTTGCAAATCTCAGCCTGCTCTTTCAGTAGGCTCCAGCAGCCAGAAGCCTGCTGGCATCATTTAATTCCGCTGCACAGTGCCACGGTTTCGACAGGAGGGGGGGTTAGTCCTCCTTTCATCCATGCTGGCCCATTGCTACTGCTGGTAGGGTGTTTCTTGAGAGGACGGGGTGGTGGGGGTTAGACTCTCCCCATAAGGTGGAAAGTGGAAAACTTGGGGCTTCCATCTGTCAGGTGAGAGCTCAATAACCTGCTGGTTGTACAAACCTTGGCTGATGTTGCTCCTGTTAACTACTGCTGCGTGCTGCAGAGCACAGTTTGTCCCAGCATACTCCCAGGTGAGTGGTGACAAGTATTCTCTTCAGCCTTGCCTGGGACAGAGGTTGGAGTGCTTGCCAGGAGGCTGCCCTCCTGACAGCAGCTGTGGGGCTGGGCTTCCCATGAGCAAGAAGGTGGAGGAGCACAAGGTCTGTGAGTAGTGCCCCAGCAAGACCTGATGGAGTGTGTTTGGACTGGGCTGGTTGGCCACACACCGGCATGATAGAGTTAAGGCTAACACCCAGCTGTTTTTTGTGGGAAGGTAGAAACATTCAGTCCTTTAATAAATACGATGTTTAGATCTCACTTAATTGCTGCCTAAACCTCAAGACTCCCAAAGCACTTTTGTTCCTTGGAGGACCAAACCTTCAGACCTGGAGCCTCAATGATATTCCAGCATCCTTGCTGCTGACATCCCCTTGCTAACGCCTAATTCTTTTTAGGTCTCTCAAATGTGGAAAGGACCACCTAAACACAGGTGGCTCAGCGGAGCCACAAAAGGGGGCTGCGGAAAGTGGGGGTGAGACAAGGTATGCCTGGATGAGGGCTTTGCTGACACAAGCCAACCTTTGCTGTATCATGTTACTACCCTGGCTGCCTGTCCCATTTCCCAGTGGGTTCCCTCTTTTCTGCACCCTGTGACAAGACCCCATGCCGTAGCCCATGCCAGCTGGAGACCCTCAGGCGATACACAGCCAACTCGTAGCACTGGTGGGGTCTTTCAGACCCGATGGGATGTTCTGTCAAAGGCACCTACTGAGCATCTACCCATAATATTGGACTGAGGGTGTCCTGGCGTGGTGTTTTATTTCATCGCTTCCACTATCTGCTCCTAGCTATGCAATTTTTAAATTGCACTTCTAAAAATCCTAGTATCAGCCCCAAGCAGCAGTTTCCCCATCCCATTTAAGGGCAAGGCAAGCATTTCTGTTATGCCGGGGAGCCCGCTGCTCTGTTGGGAGGGAGTGTGGACAGGTTGTCTATCACCCAGAGCGCCTGCACGGCTGCTGCGAATGCTCAGCACTGAGGAAGGAGAGACGGTGTGTTTTGGGTGCCCTGGAGGTGCTGCTGGGCACCAGGGTGAAGGGAAGCACAGCCCTGCAGAGCCGGGCATGCTGCCCTTTCCCTGTCCCACACCCTCACGTGTCCCCCTAGCACAGCACAGTAAGCCTCAGACGAGAAGTGTGAAAGTGCTGCCTAAATCAAGGGGAAATAAGGACCACAGTGAGAAATTCTGGGTAGAAGACAGATTTTTTTTTTAAGGGCTACAGTGTCTTGCAGAGCGCTGGTGTGATCTATTTTTAACGCCGAATGTCTAACCCTCCTTCACGTTTCCCACAGCTCAGCTTGATCAATGTGCTGCTGCAGCACCTCCCTCCCCCTGCCTCATTCGCGTGGTGTTTACCTCATCTTTTATTTTCTGTTTCCCACCCTACGCCGAGAGCAGATGTTCTCTGCGCTCTGTTATAACTCAAACCAAGCACGGTAGCTCAACCAACTTGTTGCACCACACTTGTTGCTAAAGCACAGCTGTTGCTAACACAGGTTTTCTGATGAGAGCAAAGAGGGTTCCCTCCCTCCACTCCCCCCTTTACAGGCTGCTGCGAACCCAATGGAAACCTGCATGGCATCCCTAGATGCAACCTAGAAATGGTTAAGGGATTTGCAGGCTGCAGCTTTGCTGCTATCGAACTAGTGGGAGTTGAGCTCTCTCTTCACGTTGTGGGTTGCTAGGTTTGGGACTCAGCACCGATCCTATCTGAGAGTGTATTTGCCAGGCTGCGGAGGAGCTATTTCGTCCATCACTATCGATTTGATATCTCAGATAAAGCGTTTGTGCCCCTTCTCCCACAGGTACTGTGGGCTCCTGCAGCTGGCAGGAAACAGCCTTTTGCATGAGCAGAGGCGCTGTACTTCTGTGAGCCATAAATACACCATAAATGTGGGGGATTTGCTGTGTTTGCCTGTAACACAGCTGTGGGGTTGGGGTTTTTTTTTGTGACACCCAGGGTTGGCACAGTGGAGGTGTGAGCAGTCCATAAAATCACATCAGGGAATGAGCTGGAAGCAGAGTATGTGGGCATAAATGTGGGCTTATCTACCCTGGTGGCCATTGCCCAAACTCTAGCTAGTTTTAATCATTTAGACTTGGGCAAAAGCTCTGCATATGTCAAGTGGTGGATGTTTGAGTAGCCACGTTATTGTAGCTGGAGAATCTAACCCCCTTGGAAATGAACTTGGAGGAGGCTTGGAGAAATCAGCATGGCAGATGGCTGCCGCTGGCTCCGCTGGCTGCTCCCAAGGCAGCTCCCGGCCTCAGCGAGCAGTCCCTCTCCCCCTCCAGTGCACCCTGGAACAATGCCTGGTTACTTACCAGGGTTTCATGTGCTCCGTGTTTGGGGTGCCTGAGTTTCTTTGTCCTTTGCTGTGACACATCCTTTCTTAGTGGTCCAACATGTGCCGTTCAGGTGCGCTGTGCTGTGTGGGGAAGCTTTTACTCCTGCAGCTGCAGGGAGAAGCATTGGAGAGTTTCTTCTGGCCCCGTCCTTTGCTAGGAGGTGGCATGGGTGAAAGGTGTGTTTGTGGCTATTTGTATTGTAACGTTAACTGGAAGGAAGACTCGTCCACAATGAACCATTTCTAGCAAGTTCTCTTGCCATGTTTTCAGCCCAGTCCTGTAACTGCTCTGGGCTTGGCTATGCAGTGAGTGTGTTGCTGTTACGTGTTCAGGAAGGCACCATAAGTTCATTTAACAAATCTTCCAGATCACCTGCAAGTGTATACTGCCCTAACCTCCTGTTTAGTGGGCTGGTTAGGGTGTTATTAAAGTTCATTCCTGATCTGGTGATCGACTTTCTGGTGATCTGATCTGGTGATCTCCTTTCCCGTCTGCCACCATCTTCGACAGAAAACAGGATTATGCTTTCAGATCTGTTAGCAGGTAATTGCGACTGCTTGGTGTGATGGAGTGCTCCTTGTTACTCAGCGTACAGGAGCATTACTCAGGTGGGGGAAGTACTGTGACAGGTAGAGCAAAAACCACAGTGCAGCATAATTGTAGCCTCCCATGGTCCAAGAGTCACCAGGGCTTCTGGTTCCTTCTCCCTGAAGATCTGACCTGGCTAGAGAGCAGGCTTCTGGCAGAAGTGCCCCAGTTAAGCAGAGACAAATAAGAAATGAACCTGCCCCAAATGTTGACACTATGTGTGGGTGTCCTGGTTTCAGCTATGATGGAGTTAAACTTTTTTTAGCAGTGGATGGAATGCCATGTTTGGGTGTTAGCATGAGAATAGTGCTGATAGCACCCTGATGTTTTCCGATTTGTTGCCGGGCAATCAAGGACCTTTCTCAGCTCTGCATACTTCCTTACTAGTGAGAAAGGAGGGGACTCAGCTAGGACAGGTGATCCGAATTGGCCAAAGAGGATATTCCATACCAGTTACGTCATGTTCGGTATAAGGGGGGACTGGGGGGAAGAGGGGGAGACAACGCCAGGACGTGCAGTTTCTGGGGCGGTCGGGTTGTCCGGGACGGGCTCTAAGCTGTGCGGCCTGAGTTGTGTGGTTTGGTGAGAAATTGCATTGTGTATCACCAGTTTCATCTATTTTGTGCTTTAAACTTCTGTTATTGTTATATCTAGTTTTCTGTTATTGTTTAGTAAACTATCCTTATCCCAACCTGCGTGGTTCTGGTTTCTAGGTTGTGGTTTCTTTTCCTCCTTTCTTCCTTCCCTTTTCCCCTTCCCCCAACTTTCCCTCCCCCTTCCTTTTAAAAGTACAAGCGACTGTGTGGGGTGCGGCCCTTGGCTGGGGCAAAACCACGACAGTTATTTTGGCGCCCAACGTGGGGCACGAACGGTTGGGATAACGGTAGATCTGACCCTAACTATCGCAATTAAGATAAGCACTGTTGTTTAAGCAATCTCTGGTCACGATGTTGTGGTATTTATTTACAAGGCTGTGGCAGCAAAACCACCGCATGCTGTATACAATCCTGGCAGGATTCTTTACTCTCTCAGGTCTGTGGCTCCCGTATTTGTTCCCATACTTCATTATAGTGTATTTTATGATATCGGTCTATGATACAATAATATCGATGATCATGAGCTTAAGCTGGTACCTGTATGAGGTTTTGCTGTCCTGTCCATTCTTTGGACAGGGAGGGGTTAATAACAGCAGCCGGTATGGTGGGGGCACTGCTTTCTTTTCCTTTGGGCTAAATACAACAGCTCTTAGGGCAGTTTTTGAAAATCTTCAATATCTCTGGGATATTCAAACTAGCATTTTGCTATTGGTAGGTTTGGTGCAGATGGTTCAGTTTTTGTTATATATCAAGCATAGGTTTATGAATACCACTGAAGAGCTTTCTCCGAGACAGAATAATCACGAGTGGCAGGGCATGTGGCAAAGTATGGGCGAGTACCTAGGTACTTTCTCACGCCCGATGGTTTGGAATTTCACTCCTGAACAGCTACAAGACCCCGATCAAGTGACTGCATACCTAAGAAAAAATTGCTGTAGGTTTCCCAGAGACGGACACCTTACTGCACTGTGCTGGGCTCTGGCCACTATTTATCAAACACTGCTTGATAGCAGGCAGCACTGTCAGCACTGTCAGCACTGTCAGGGAGAAGGGAAAGGAAACAGACTGGCAGATACTATAGCTGCTGCAACCACTGGGGCTGACACTGCAGCTGCTGCAACCCCTGTGACCGACACTGCAGCTACTGTAATCTCTACAGCAGACACTGCAGATGATCAGAAAAACCAACCCACACCAGTGTCTGTTGCTCCCGTACAAAAGAGGAAAGGCACAAAGAAATCAGTTCGTATAGTGACGGATAAGGATGATGATCAACCGGGATCATCTCGAGGATATCAGGATGAGGCAGAACCAGAGATTGTTACCCGATCCCTGACTCTGAGTGAGCTGCGTGAGGTTCGAAAAGATTTCACTCGCCACCCAAGTGAGCACATTATCACTTGGTTGCTCCGATGTTGGGATCACGGGGCCAGTAGTTTGGAATTAGAAGGCAGAGAGGCCAAGCAGTTGGGATCCCTAGCTAGAGAAGGAGGAATTGACAAAGCAATTGGGAGGAGGCCGGAAATCCTCAGCCTCTGGAGGCGACTACTGTCAAGTGTGAAGGAAAGATATCCCATAAAGGAATATATTACATGCCAGACACCTAAGTGTAACAGCATAGAGACATCTGTCCAGCACCTGAGAGAATTAGCTGTACGGGAGATAATTTATTATGATCTGGACAATTCACGGCTTCCCTCTGATCCCGATGAAGTCCTATGCACTCCAGATATGTGGCGTAAGGTTGTACGAAGTGCACCAGCAGGGTATACCAATTCACTGGCAGCAATTGACTGGAATGATACGAATCCGCCAACCGTAAATGAGGTGGCCTGCCGACTCCGGAAATACCAAGACAATGTTTCCCTCTCCGTCATTGCAGCAGTAGAGAAACTGGTTCAACGACTTGACAACAATGTGTCCAACTCCCAACCCGTATGGAGCAATGTTGCAGCTACTGGGAGAAAGCGTCCATCGTTCCAAGAGGGAGAATACACACCACGACGTACATTGTGGTTTTACCTGCTTGATCATGGAGAGGACATGAGGGAATGGGATATGCGGCCCACCTCAGCCCTTCGAGCACGAGTAAATGAGCTGCGGGGTAAAACATTCGCACAACGAGATTCTGCCAGGAAGAAGGCTGCACCAGTTTCTACTGGGCAGTTCCCTAGACCAACTGGAAGGCCTACCTATATGTCTGATGTGCCTGATCCTTTTGAAGGGACCTCTAAGTCCTTTATGCAACCAGTGGAAAACAAATATGATCAGCAGCAATAGAGGGGCCCTGCCTCCAGCCAGGTGGAGGAGAGGGACAATCGGGTTTATTGGACTGTGTGGATCCGATGGCCTGGCACATCAGACCCACAAGAGTACAAAGCTCTGGTGGATACTGGTGCCCAGTGTACTCTAATGCCATCGAATCATGAAGGGGTAGAACCTGTTTGTATTTCTGGAGTGACAGGGGGATCCCAACAACTAACTGTGCTAGAGGCTGAGGTGAGCCTAACTGGGAAGGACTGGGAAAAACACCCCATTGTGACTGGTCCAGAAGCTCCGTGCATTTTAGGTATAGATTATCTACGTAGAGGGTATTTTAAAGACCCAAAAGGGTACCGATGGGCTTTTGGAATAGCTGCTTTGGAAACAGAAGAAATTGAACAATTGTGTGCCTTGCCTGGACTCTCGGAGGATTCTGCTGTTGTGGGGTTGTTGAAGGGTGAAGAACAGCAAGTGCCAGTTGCTACGATGACGGTGCACAGACGACAATACCGTACTAACCGAGATTCCCTGATTCCCATCCATAAGTTGATTCGTCAACTGGAGGATCAGGGAGTGATCAGCCGAACCCACTCACCCTTTAATAGTCCCATATGGCCAGTGAGGAAGTCCAATGGAGAGTGGAGGCTGACAGTAGATTATCGTGGCCTAAATGAAGTCACTCCAGGTATGAGTGCTGCTGTGCCAGACATGTTAGAGCTCCAGTATGAATTGGAATCGAAGGCAGCCAAGTGGTACGCCACAATCGACATTGCGAATGCTTTCTTCTCGATCCCACTGGCGCCAGAGTGCAGGCCACAGTTTGCTTTCACTTGGAGAGGCATCCAATACACGTGGAATCGTCTGCCCCAGGGGTGGAAACATAGCCCCACCATCTGCCATGGACTAATCCAGAATACACTGGAAAAGGGTGAAGCACCAGAGCACCTGCAGTATATTGATGACATCATTGTATGGGGCAACACAGCAGAGGAAGTTTTTGAAAAAGGAAACAGGGTAATTAAAATCCTTTTAGAAGCCGGTTTTGCTATAAAACGAAGTACAGTCAAGGGGCCTACACGAGAAATCCAGTTTTTAGGAATAAAATGGCAGGATGGGCGTCGTCACATCCCAATGGACATTATTAATAAAATAGCAGCTATGTCTCCACCAAGCAACAAAAAGGAAACACAAGCTTTCTTAGGTGTTATAGGTTTTTGGCGACTGCATGTCCCAAACTACAGTCTCATTGTGAGCCCACTCTACCATGTAACTCGAAAGAAGAATGATTTCCAATGGGGCCCTGAGCAACAGCAAGCCTTTGAGCAGATCAAACGCGAGATAGTCCATGCAGTGGCCCTTGGGCCTGTCCGGACAGGGACAGATATTAAAAATGTGCTCTACACTGCAGCTGGGGAGAACGGCCCGACCTGGAGTCTCTGGCAGAAAGCACAAGGGGAGACTCGAGGTCGACCGCTGGGGTTTTGGAGTCGGGCCTACAAAGGATCTGAGGCCAATTATACTCCAACAGAAAAGGAAATACTGGCCGCCTATGAAGGGGTTCGAGCCGCCTCAGAAGTGATTGGAACTGAAGCCCAGCTCCTCCTGGCACCCCGACTGCCGGTGCTGGGCTGGATGTTCAAAGGGAAGGTTCCTTCTACACACCATGCCACTGATGCTACGTGGAGCAAGTGGGTTGCACTAATTACACAGCGGGCTCGAATAGGAAACCCCAATCGCCCAGGAATCTTGGAGGTGATCACAGACTGGCCAGAAGGCAAAGATTTTGGGATGTCACCAGAGGATGAGGAGGTAACACGCGCTGAAGAAGCCCCACCCTACAACGAACTGCCAGAGAATGAGAAGCGATATGCCCTGTTCACTGATGGGTCTTGTCGCATTGTGGGTAAGCATCGGAGATGGAAAGCCGCTGTATGGAATCCTATAAGAAGAGTAGCAGAAGCCACTGAAGGAAAAGGTGAATCAAGCCAGTTCGCTGAGGTGAAGGCCATCCAGTTAGCCCTGGACATTGCTGAGAGAGAAAAGTGGCCAAGGCTCTACCTTTATACTGATTCATGGATGGTGGCGAATGCCCTGTGGGGGTGGTTGCAGCAGTGGAAAAAGAACAACTGGCAGCGTAGAGGCAAACCTATATGGGCTGGTGACTTATGGCAAGATATCTCTGCTCGGTTAGAGAAACTTGTTGTAAAGGTACGTCATGTCGACGCCCATGTACCTAAGAGTCGGGCCATGGAGGAACATGAAAACAACCATCAGGTAGATAAGGCTGCTAGGATTAAAGTGGCTCAGGTAGATCTAGACTGGCAACGTAAGGGTGAATTATTCATGGCTCGATGGGCCCATGATACCTCGGGTCATCAAGGGAGAGATGCAACATATAGATGGGCTCGGGATCGAGGGGTGGACCTGACCATGGACGCCATCGCACAAGTTGTCCACGAATGTGAGACATGTGCTGCAATCAAGCAAGCTAAGCGGTTAAAGCCCCTTTGGTATGGAGGACGGTGGATGAAATATAAATATGGGGAGGCTTGGCAGATTGATTACATCACCCTCCCACAAACCCGCCATGGCAAACGTTATGTGCTTACAATGGTGGAGGCAACTACCGGCTGGCTAGAAACATATCCCGTACCCCATGCCACTGCTCGAAATACAATTCTGGGCCTTGAAAGGCAAGTCCTCTGGCGACATGGTACTCCAGAAAGAATCGAGTCAGACAATGGGACTCATTTCCGAAACACTCTTATAGACACCTGGGCCAAAGAGCATGGCATTGAGTGGGTGTACCACATTCCTTATCATGCACCGGCCTCTGGGAAAATTGAACGATATAATGGACTTTTAAAAACTACACTGAAAGCAATGTGTGGTGGGACATTCAAGCATTGGGATACACATTTGGCCCAAGCCACGTGGTTAGTTAACTCTAGGGGATCTACCAATCGGGCTGGCCCTGCCCAGTCAAAATTTCCACGTACTGTAGAGGGAGACAGAGTCCCAGTAGTGCATATGAAGAGTGTATTGGGAAAGAGAGTTTGGGTCATTCCTGCTTCAGGCAAAGGTAAACCCATGTCTGGAATTGTTTTTGCTCAAGGACCTGGCTGTACTTGGTGGGTAATGCAGAGGGATGGAGAAGTTCGATGTGTACCTCAAGGGGATTTAATTTTGGGTGAGAATAGCCAATATAATTAATGAAGTAGAAATTGTAATAATTGCCAAATAACCCATTATTGTATATTTCATTATTGTTATGATTGCTGTATGTTGTACCATAGCATTATAGCTGGAGTCATACAAGTTAATGAAGAATGAGTGCCATGATGATGGAACTAAAGCCTGGCCTCTCAAGAACTTTTTTCTCCCTTTGAAAATAAACTCTGACCCACAGACTATGAGCATGGACCATGCCAGGTGTATCAGTCAAGAGCCTGAGATGCAGCGTGCAACGAGCCAATGGAACATACAACTATCCTGAGAAACTGTTACGACAAATGGAGCCTGGAAATCATGGACTAAATGAACTCAACAACTTCAGAGGGATGATTCACAGACTGAGGGAATAAGATCTGTATGCACATATGTGTGCATACATGTGTACATACATATATGGGTGTGTGAAACACGAAACTGGTTGTACCCAAAGAAAATTGTTGGATCTGGTCATGACGTAAATGGTATGGAATAAGGGGTGGATAATGTCCTGGTTTCAGCTATGATGGAGTTAAACTTTTTTTAGCAGTGGATGGAATGCCATGTTTGGGTGTTAGCATGAGAATAGTGCTGATAGCACCCTGATGTTTTCCGATTTGTTGCCGGGCAATCAAGGACCTTTCTCAGCTCTGCATACTTCCTTACTAGTGAGAAAGGAGGGGACTCAGCTAGGACAGGTGATCCGAATTGGCCAAAGAGGATATTCCATACCAGTTACGTCATGTTCGGTATAAGGGGGGACTGGGGGGAAGAGGGGGAGACAACGCCAGGACGTGCAGTTTCTGGGGCGGTCGGGTTGTCCGGGACGGGCTCTAAGCTGTGCGGCCTGAGTTGTGTGGTTTGGTGAGAAATTGCATTGTGTATCACCAGTTTCATCTATTTTGTGCTTTAAACTTCTGTTATTGTTATATCTAGTTTTCTGTTATTGTTTAGTAAACTATCCTTATCCCAACCTGCGTGGTTCTGGTTTCTAGGTTGTGGTTTCTTTTCCTCCTTCTTCCTTCCCTTTTCCCCCTCCCCCAACTTTCCCTCCCCCTTCCTTTTAAAAGTACAAGCGACTGTGTGGGGTGCGGCCCTTGGCTGGGGCAAAACCACGACAGTGGGGAGAAGGTGGCACTGATCCTGTCATGGAAGAGGGAGAGATCAATCACCGTGAGGTAAATAAACTGTCTGTGAGGCCTGGGAGGGCTGTTGGCTTGGATAATGTATAGCCTGCTTTGTGTTCAGCTGTTTGGAAAGGTGTTGGCAGTCCTGTGTTTAAGTTCATTGCACATTGCCCGTACGTGGCTGTGGAGGCAGCTTTAAGATTAATGGACTCAGTAGCTACTAAAGGGGAATTAAGCCCCTAACTGTGATGTGTCCTCACCTCTGTGTGTGTACTGCGCAGCCTTCCTGAGGACCTGCCCGTAGTCCCTGCCTCGGGCGGCAGTCTGGCATGAGGACTTAAGCAGGAGATGAGCGGCTATTTATTACACAGGGTAGACATGATGCTGCAGATGCCAAAGAGCTGGGTCAGGGCAGCTCCTCAGCTGCTCAGAAAAGCTGCAGGAACCCTCCCAGGGCTCCCCTGCTGTGCATGCCACCACTGGCAACCTTGGGCTGGCTTTGGCCGGGAGGGCAGGTTGGCTGCTACAGGCACTGCCAGCCATGACTTTCCCTGTCTGCTAATGGGATGTGTGAGCAGGAGCTGCCTGCTCGGCTCTCGCCAGGTGACGGCAGTGATGTGGCACAGCATGTCGAGCTGAGGGCTGCTGAAAGGCAGAGGGGAGCGCAGGGGTCCCCACACCCCGCAGAGAAAGATGGGTGGTGCAGCCCCTGTTCAGGATTCTCAGCAGCAGTTTGTCCCTGAAATAAAATGCCTGAGCATAGCTGGCCAGTTTTGAGGAAAAATAATGTAGTAGAGGCCAAGAGTCATCGTACAGATGTGGGAAATGTAGATTTAAGCTCCTCTTCAGCTTTTTAGTTAATACAGATTTGAGCCCAGCTTCCCTCAGCCTCCCCAAGGCTGCTCTGGGTATTGTAGGGAAGCCCCTTGATAGCTCCAGTGATGGTGCATCCATACACACTGCAACAGGAGTGGGAACTTGCTTCCCAGGTGAGCACCCAAACCTCCACTGCAGAGCAGCATTATGCCACTCCTTTCTGGCTGGAAACATTAGCAGAGACACATGTAACCACATCCACAGGATGGGCTGGGAGAGAACCCAGGAGCTGGTGTGAAAGCCAGCAGCCTGGCCAGTCTTGGAGAGGGTCTCTGTCCTGCCCTTGCACCAGGCAGTGGGTGGACTTGATCTTGATGGAGCTATGCTTCATCCCCATGGTTTCTTGTCCCCTTTGCATGGGGTCTGCACAATGTCTCACTGGGCTGTCAGCAGAGGTTTGGGCTGACAGACAAGTACACTAGCCTGTGCTTTGCTGTGCACTGCATCTGCTTCAGTCTGCCTACCCTAGAGTGTGCTGTTCCCTTTCAGAAGACGTTCCTGCTGCAGCTGTGGGCTCCTGAGCCTCCGCTCTGGCTGCAGGGCTTGGCCAGCGTGCAGCTGGGGCTTCAAATCTGGTACCCACCATGCCCCTCGCCTCTTTCTACTTCTTTGCTTTCCCTCCCCTCCCCTCCCCTCCCCTCCCCTCCCCTCCCCTCCCCTCTCCTCCCCTCCCCTCCCTGTGGGTAAGCGGCTTTTTGGTGTCTACTTCATGCCAAGTGTTGCTGCTGGCCCTTGTCCCTGCTGGGTCCTGCCATGGACCAGGTGGTGACAAGTCCACCAGAGTTACTCCTGCAGGTAGCCGAGCCCAGCTGGGACACAGCCACTGGGCACCTTCTCCCCTGGGCTGGCTTTTGGCATGGTGACATGCCAAGCCCTGTTTGTACTCTGTCCACAGGCAGATGTCCCTCGGGAAACCATCCCTGCTCAGACCAACCCAGCATCAGAAGAAAGAAAGGCTGTTTTCATCTAGATCACATCTGAGATGGCGGCCCACGGCTGGGCAGCGAGCACTGGGCGTGTGCGCTGCCGTGGGGATGCAGCTCAGTCAGGGAGGGAAAATGAGGTGACAGCTGCTGGTGTGAAGTGGCTGCGGGGCTGCAACATGCTGCACACAAACCCAGGTGATAGGCTGTTCTTCTGTCTGTTGTGTCTTGCCAGGAAAGCTGGTCAAGGCTTGGGTTGTTATGTACACCTGGCAGAATCAACGTGGACACTTGGCAGAGGCTGCTGAGGGGAATTAGGGGCCAAAACTGGTCTCTGGGGTGAGGTGGGTTTATTTTGTAAGGACAAGAACCATTTTGACGTGTCTGGAGGTGCCATCACTGGTGGCAGCCCTCCTTGCTGAGGATACACAGGGAGGGCATGGCAGGGGGCACCACAGCAACTCTCCCTTGCCAGGGTTTTCATGACCTGACATAGGCCTTCTCTGGTTGGGATGGGACCAGCCAAAGGCAGCTCAACATGGGCATGGCACAGCAGCCTGAGTGGGGGGCAGGCTGCAAGGGGGCTGCAACACGGGGCAGAGGGCCAGTGACTGCATGCAATCTGCAGCACCCAGGCTGCACAGGGCCTAATGGCCCCGGGTCAGGTAGGGATGAAATGGGACTCCTGGGCCCTTGAGCAGGAGTAGCCCCAGGGGTGAACCCTTCCCTAAGATGCCTATTGTACCCTCAGGGCCCCTGGAGCTTAATGCCTTAGGGAACCTGAGACTCCATCTAGACAAAAACAAAACCCCCACCTACAGCAGAGAAGCTGTCCTCTCTTCTGAGTGAGGGAAGGGCTCAGACTACTCACTGGTGAAGTTTTGGTTGGTTCCTCAGCTTCTTCTACATCTCCTGTAAGCAGCAACATCGTAGCTGCACCAAGCATTATTTCTGGTGGTGCTGTGGGCTGTGCTGAAGTTTCAAACCCCAGCACAGCCACGCTGCTCTGTCCTGTCCGCTTACAGCACAGAAGTCCCACCGCAGCTCAGTCTTGCCCCAAACCTACGCCTTCCGGAGCTGTGCATGTGGCGGCCGGCTGGGTGACCACCCTACATGCAGCCTGGATCCCACACGGCAGAGCCAGCGACGGAGGCTGTGGTGAGAAACGCTGAGGCAGCTACTTCAAAGGTCACCCCAGCGATTATGTGTGCAGGAAAGGCTCAGATGTACCACACAGCTGCTGCTGTGAGAAGCAGGGAAGTATGCACCGAGCCTTGGCAGCCTTGGCAGCTGCGGCTGCTATTACGGCCACTCAGGAAACCAAAGCCTGGGGTGGGTGGAGGGGCTCGGATGCTCTGTGGCACAGGGACCTCACCCCCCTGCACCAGTCCCATGAATGCAAGCAGCTCTCAGAGACAAAAAACAAGGGAGCGAACATGTTCAGCTACCAAAGTTGGGCAAGCAGCTCTGCCTCTTCGCTGCTCTAAGGAGGGCAGCATTTAGCTGGCAGCATCGGGACTTGTGATGGCTGGGATCCAGCCAACCCAGTGCTGGTGTCTAGTGGTCTCCAAAGCTGCATGCCCTCAGCTGCCTTGTCATCCTCTGTCACTGAAAATGGGGCCTGCTGAGGCCCATGAAGGTGCCTGCAGTGTGACAAGGCCTCTCTCACACCCAGTCAGACGGGATGAGCCTCACCAGCTGGTTTTCCCTTTGAAAAGAAAGGGGATATTTTAACCTGCTGCTGAACTGCTGCATGAAGTGGTCCCCAGTGAGCATTTAAAATCACATCGATGTGTATCAGAGGTAGGAGCTACATTCGGATCCTTAACCCACTGTCCCATGAAATGCCCCTGGCCATGAAGAAGGGGGTTGTTAGAAGCAGTCTCGTATCAACTCTGTGCAGGCTTGCCCTGCAAAGCTGGCTTGTCCTCACTGCCAGCTTCTGGAGCTGTGCCAAGTATCCAGCACATGCTGTCGGAGCAGAGCGGGCTCTTCTGGTCAGGGCTGAAATCTCCAAAATCTTTTGATGGAAGATAAGATGTAAACAACCTTCCCCCTCCCCGCCTTCTTTTTTTCCTTTTATATTTTTTTCCCAGTAGCAGCATAGCTCTGCTGCTTTCTGGGCTCACCTCCACTGCTATGTTGACCTCTGGTTTCTCTAAGAGATTAAAGAGGGCAGGACAGGTCATGAGGAAGAGCTCTTGGTGGCACCAAAAGTAACAGTGCAGAGCCACTGTGGCAAGGTCTGTAGCTTCTTAGTCTTCTTCCAGCCCTGCAGCCACAGCGGCTGCCTGGCACTGAGCATCTGCAATGTACTCAGCCCTCAGCATCTACCAGCCGTGAGTCAGGCTCTAAAACTGGTTGAGGTATGGTTTAAAGCCCAAGTTCGTTTAACAATAAATGTCAGTCCCCTTATAGACCCTCTGGTAGTTAAGTTGTTTTACCCAAGAAGACTAGAAACTTCTCCTTACCAGGTTGCTTTCTTGCATTGTCATGTCCTTTCAGGACCAAGGGTTATCAGAAAACCAATCAGAAGTTGCAAGGGCTGGCAGAAGTTCGCAGGAGGTGCTGGGTGGCAAGCTTGGTGCTCCTGCAGAGCTCTGCTGCGTCCGCTCGCAGGGCAATGCTCCTTGACCGGCTGGCTGTCTGCAGCAGGAGGCTTTCCCAGAAACTGTAACCTCAGTACGTCTCCCACCCCCAGTTCCCCAGCCTCCACCCCATGCATATGCTGAGGTGTTCAGATCTTTTCTGTACTGTGGTCTGGAGGTGCTTAAGACTCCTGCCCATAGGTGATGCTCAGAAATACACTGCTGTAAGCCTTGGAGCTGCTGTTGCTGGCCAGGCAGGAGCTCTAGGTGTGCTGGCACAAGGTGGCTGGTGAGGCTGTGGGTAGAAAGGCAGGACATGGACTGTTTCAGCCATTCCTACTTCCAGCCATAGCAGAAAAAGCTGGAGTGGGGCTGGGCTCAATCTCCAGGCCAGCTGCAGCTGTGGGAGCTGTGGGAGCTGTGTCTGTGGGATGCTGATGGCAAGGCTGTTGTCAGAAGCTCCTGTGGGAGCTAATAATATCTCTGCTGGTCTACAGCGAGGCTGCCTGTGCAGCAGCTCCCTGAGAGGTGTTCCCTGCCAGCCTTTCTCCAGCTCAGCCTGGTGCTTCTGCTGGAGCATGCCTCGGCACATCACGGCTGCTGATTTTGCAATAGGCACCTCCTGCCACTGTCCTTCCCCCACCCAAAAGTGCCTGCTGAGGTGCATACAGCTCTCTGTTTAATAAGCTCCCCCAAAGCTCCCAGTTTAATAGGCCCCCACCACTGTTGTGCATAGCAGAGGTTCCCAGTGCCCTCCTTGGGGACGTGTTTTGACCTGCCCCTCTGGGGGAGTTGGTTCTGCTTATGACAAAAGCACTTTTGAGGGCTCAGTGGTCCTTCATGTCCTGTCCCCTCAGGTCCCTTACTGCGCACATGGAAGAAGAGCAGTGAGACATAGGAGAGCCCCAGAGTCTGAGCAGAAACCTGGTGCCTTGGTGCAGATCAGCCCCTCCTTGTTTCCGAGGAACAAATTTATTATTGCTTTGCAAAGCAAGAAGCAGGTCTAGTCTCTGTGGAGATGCTGACTGATCACACACCAAAGTGTATCCAAGTCCCAGGTACCCTCCTTGCTCTCTGCCTCCACCACTTGTGCAAGATATTCAAGACCTGTCTGGACGCCTCCCTGTGCGACCTGTCCTAGGGAACCTGCTTTGGCAGGGGGGTTGGACCCGATGATCTCTGGAGGTCCCTTCCAGCTCCTACAATTCTGATATTCTGTACCACCATGGTACATGTTGGGAAAAAAGGAGCTGGATATAGTACTTCCCCTCCGTGCTCATTCTCTTCATGGCCGAAAGGCCAGTGACCTGCTTTCTTTGCTCAGACAGGTTGTGGCTTCCTCAGATTCCCGTGGGAACTGGGACCTTTCGGGCGAAACACCAGCTGGTGCCAATCCTGTCCCCACAACTTCAGCCCCGTGGCGGAGGCTGCCACACCCCTGTGTGGGGCTTTGCAAAGCCCTTTCCTCCTCTGTGCAAGGCAGCGTGGCACAGAGCACACAAGTGCAGGGCTGGGGGGGTTGGTGCAGCCCTGTGGCGGGGGAAGGTATCCTTTGGGTAAGGCTCAGTGCTACACGGGTCACCCCCTTCCCTCCGGCCTGCTGCCCGGCACCACACTGTTCAGGCAGACGCAGGCTTCCTGAGGTGCCAGCCATATGCCTTAAGACCCCGACATAGCTGGGGGCTTTATTTAGCAGGAGGAGCCAAGCAGCAGCCAGCTGGTTCCCAGCTGAATCTTCCCTGCTGTATCAAGCATAAATTCATCAGGTGTTCTGTTTCCTGGGGGGGGGGCGGAAATCAGCAGAATAATTCACTTAGCAATAAAGAGTAGAGCTGCTTTTCCCTCTGACATGGCGAATGCAATTTACCTAAGGCATGGGAGGCTGAGATAACTCACTCATTCAGCCCCCACTCTCCAAAGAAACCCTCGTCATTCTGTCAGAAAAGGCTTTAAAAAACCAGTTCACATCCTGGACGCTAAAACATCACCACATACAGAACCCAGCCTCACGGTTTCCACGCGCCAGCTGCAGCATCACAAGCAAAACGCGCTCATAGGCAGGGCTGGGTTTAGCATTATCAGGCCCTCATGCACCCTGCGAGCTCTCTGGGTTTGCTGACCTTTCTCCCAGTGCTGCTGGTGTCTCCTTGTCCTTCAGGAAGCAGTTACCAGCAAAGAAAAGCGTCTGTTAGTGGTGTGAGCTGCGCCGGGGCTGGGAAAGCGTGCCTGGGGGAATAGAGTCTCAGGCTGTGTTGGTTTGGAGAGCTCTATGAAGGGAAACCATAAGCCTGTGCTTGCCCCCAAATCTAATCACACTTAGGCTGCACCCCCCTCTCCCACCTCCTCTGCCGTTATATAATGGGGAGTGGAGTAATGACATTCGGCAATGCTGTCTGAATGGCAGAGGTCCAGTTCTGGGCTGTTGTTTGTTATTTGTTGGGGTTTTTTTTTTGTGTTTTTCATTTCCCTTTAATGGTGGGGGGAGAGCAGGTTGGCAGAGAGGAGAAAGCATCAGTTCGGTCTGTCTACAATCCCCGTTTTGCTTTAGGAGCTTTAGAGGACGGACAGATTCTTCCATCTCCGCTAATCCTCCTCTGATACAGGGGATTTTCCTGCCATTAAATGATAGCTTGTGGGAAAAAAAATTTGCCAACTTTACGGACACTGAGTCGTATGGCTAATGGCAGCAGGAGGGAGGACACAACCACTGCCTGGCTAGGTAAGATGATTTCTGTTAGGAATTTTAGTTTTGACTGTTTGATGCTAAGCTGGTTACACTCCTCTGTACCAGGACCTATTGCCTGGGGACATGGGGAGATGATTGGTCTCTGACTGTTGGTCTTTTCACATCACAGATGATAGGAACTGGCCTGTGGCACGGCTGGTGGGAAGGATGTGGATGAGCTCATGAAAAGCACAAAGCTGCAGGATTCCCTGAGAAGGTCAGTGGTGGAAGAAAGATGCTCACCAGGAAGGTGCTGGGGACTTCTTCAGTTTGAAAGCGTATGGAAGAGGAGCTTTTTCCTTCATCTACCTTTCTAAAGATAGGCCTTATTGTGGGAAAATGATGTAGGGAAATGACTGAGGATGAAACCTGTCTCTGCTCTTCCTGTGTGCTTTTAGATCCCTCAAGTTCGCTTGCCAGACCTGAAATGACACTAGTGAATAATCAAGGTAATGTTTGCCATCATTTTAAATGGTGAGTATACTCTTATTCTGCCTTACCCAGTAGTGGATTAGTCAGCTCGGTCGGAAAGGTATAGGTTAAATACTCAATTACACAATCATTGTCTCCTTGCCCTTCTCAAAACCACAAACATTTGTTGGTCACCCACCTTTCCTTTCAAATACCATACCATTTAAAAGAACAAAAGAGATCACGCCTGGGTGGAATGCTGTTTATTCCTTAATCTCACTGATATTTTTGACCTTACTGCCACATTTCACCCTTTTTCTTAAACACGCATCTTGTTTGAGCACTCTCTGTGTCAGTGAGTTGCAGGCATCTTCCCTCTGCTGCCCTGTGTAAAAAGCAAAGAAGGAGAAGGTGCAGGGAAGGAGAGGTGGGAATGTTTCATGCCACGTTGGTCAGAGGAGATCTGGCCCACAGCAGAGATCTGTTCTCCCATGCTCTGAGCAGTCACTTTCCTGAGGGCTTGGTGGGATTCAGATGGAGGATTTTTTTTTTCCAGCTTTCTTTGCAAGAGAAAGAGAGTGAATTGCCAGAAGACTGTGGTGCTGGGGTGCTCCTCTGAGCTCCTGTTGCCAGAGGATTGTTTTCTAGTTGGATGGTCCTCAGATGTTTGTTTTCCATGTACTGCACAATGCTAAGAGATGGGCTTGTAAATAGAGGTCGTAGAAGTGTGTAGTGAAATGCCATTAGCAGAGGACCTGGCACTAAGAAAACCCCAGGTATAAGGAGAACAGGCTGGATATGGCTTGGGTACAGACATTTTCTTTATCAAGTGATTAGAGAACAAGCAGGGAGGGGAAGGAGGGGATTTAGTTATCAGTGTGCTGATTCCTGCACTGCACACAGCGTACGCCGCTGCTGGGGAAGGTCTGCTCTGAAGGCCAGGGATGCTGGGGAGCTTGGGGTATCTACCACTAAACCTTGAGCTTGCTTGGGACAGTCTCACATACAGGGCAGCCTATACACATATGCCCCTCTGGATGTCACCCTGAGCCCATGCAAGGCTCTCTAATCTCGTTCCGGCAGCAACACTTCCATCCATCGTTTCCAGACAGCCACCTGCGGTCAGATGTTTGGGAACAGGCAAATCCTTAATCTGTCTGGCCCTCAGTTTATGTAACCACCTAACAAGGCCAACATGCACTCCTATTTGCAAGCAACAGCGTGAACTGCTGCACAGGGTAGCAGATGAGGCGGTCCCTGGGCAGCCTGCACGAAGAAAGAGCAATTTGAGGCCAGCACGTTGCTCCCCCTCTAGTCCTTTGGCTCCTCACCTGTGGTCTACCCATGGCCCTGGCTGAAGGGGACTTTTCTTTAGCTGTGGCTGTTAGATAAGGGCTCAGGGAAAAGGAGAAGAGCATACAAACAGGCAGAATGACAACCTGTCTAAAATCCTTTCCCCCTCTCAGAGTCCTTCACTATCATTTATCCTTGAAGTGATTCTGGTTTGCTCATTCTCTAGTCATGAGAGCGTGGCCAGGCTTGATGGGACCTGAATTTTGATAAAGAGGCCATGGCTAAAGTCCTTCTGGGATGCTCCCTCTGCATAACTGAATCCCTCTTCTACATGCAATGACTGGGTTGGTTGGAACAGAACCAGTCTCATCAGCTATTGGGTTGAATGGGGACCTGCCCAGCAACTGGTTTTGCAAATCTCCTGCTTGAAGTAGCCACAGGCAGCATGGCACATAAATGGAGAACCCTGCATGTTGCCTCTAAAAAGGATGGAGAAAGGGCAGAACAATTCTGTTTCAAACTGTAGTTTGATCTGTACATTAAAGCCTCAGGGGCTGCAAAAATAAAAGCTTGATGTTTGCTGAAGCTGATGCTTCCTGGCCGATCACCTCACAAGTCTGTCCCAGTAGAAATGTCCATTGGGAATACAGCTGTAGCAGGCAATCGCTGTGCTGCAAACTGGTGGGGAGAAGCAACCCAGCTGCTGGGGGCTTCCCTCTCTAGACAGGCAGCAGGAAGGTGGGGGAAAGCCTATTCCTCATCTCTCAGCCCAAAGATGCAGCAGCAGAGACATGATCTCAGCACTGCTATAGCAAAGGTGCCTGTTGGTAAAGACCCTATATCATGTCTTGTCAAAAAAAATTAAAAAAGCAAAAGGCTTGTGCTTGTATGGGAGCCAAAAAGGGTAGCAGAAGAGCCAGTCAGTGGCAACACCACTGTTTCCTGCCAGTGACTACACGTAGAGTTTGCTGGTGTGGCTGCTGGGTTTGTTGAGCAGCAGGTCGGCTGTGTCTGTAAGAGCAATTACAAAATGGGCTCTGCCTTCAGTTCTTCCTCTCTAATGAGGTTATTTCCCAGATGTCTGGTCGACTGGATGTTTTTTCCTCACAAAAATGCCTGTCCATGGAGACTGATGTCTCCTCTTCCTTCTTCTCTGGTTTGTCCCCAAGAGCCTTTATCTTCTCTGCCTCATTGTACATCCACCTGCGTGGGCCTAACTTGGAAAGAAAGCCACACACCTCCTGTGTCAGGTTGAATAAAGGACCAAGCAGCTGCTCCATCAAGAGCGAGACATTATCACAACTGTCTCAAGAATTGGCAAAACAATAAAGAATATGCTGGAGGTACAGAGTAGCTCATCTGTGGTGAGATCATGAAGAAAGCAGCTGACCAGTATCTCTTGTTTTGTTTTGCCTTGTGTCTTCCCACCAAAGCACAGTGGGAATGTTTTATTGTAAAACACTGTGCTGCATCCTTAGCAGCTGATAGTTCTCCTTGCAGTGCTGCACCAGCTCATACCTCTGGTGGAGAACTGTTAGGTGGAATGACCAAGTACACGAAAGAAGCAAAAAGCATGAATTTGACATGTCCCAGGCAACTAACTGATCTTCCCAGCCCACTGCCAGACTGGCATATGCTGCCCTCCCCTCTTCCCCACCCAGAAATACTGCAACCCATCCACAGCTGCTGGCCTCCGAAGTGCATGTCTGCCTGCTTCCTGGTCAAACCACATGTCAGCTTGCAGAGACACCAATCACAGAGATGCTGAGAAATACTTCAGTCTGGGTGATTTCCTCTCTTGGGGTAATAAATTAACCAGAGATTATGTTCTCAATGACTTTATATATAGAGGCATATCTATCTATCTAGACACACATCTTCTCAGAAGGTTTAAAAACCCCAGCATAAGAGTTTTGGGAATCTTTCAGGAGAGCTTCTTGGTCAGCACTGGCATACGAGTAGTGGGTGGCAATTAGCCTGGCGAGAAGGGAGGCAAAGGTGGTGTCATTTCTTGTGACTAATATATTTGCTAACAATGCATCCTGATTTTCTCCTCCCATGGGGATGGTGTGTTCCTCTCTGACAGTGATCCTCTGGGTCCCCCGCGTCCATGCAGTGTGGGCCTGCGTGCGGTCCTGCCCTGCCAACTGTGTGTGCACCCAGGAGCGGAGCTGCTCTGTCCTCTGCGATCGTGCCGGTCTGGGGCAGATCCCCAGTGAATTCCCTTGTGAAGCCTCCTCTATCAACCTGGACAAAAACAGCATCAAGTTTCTCTCTGAGAGGGCCTTTGGGACCTTGCCTTCCCTCAAATCTCTCTCGCTCAACCACAACAATATCTCCTTTATCACCCCAGGGGCTTTCAAGGGGCTGCCCAGCTTGACTGAGCTGAAGATGGCCCACAATGAGTACATTCGCTATCTCCACACGCGGACTTTCACTGCCCTCAGACGGCTGGTCAAGCTGGACCTGGCAGACTGCAATCTTTTCAACATCCCAGACAGGATCTTCATCGAGCTGCCTGCTCTGCAGGAGCTATTCTGCTTCCAGAACAACTTTCGGAGGATCCCGGGTGCTATCAGGGGCATGGAGAACCTGACCCACGTTTACCTAGAGAGAAACAGGATAGAAGCAGTAGCCTATAACTCCCTGCAGGGCCTGACCAAGCTGAAATACCTGAATCTGCAGGACAACAGGATAAATGTCATTCATGAGCGAGCTTTTCAGGGCTGCCAGAAGATGGAGTACCTGTACCTGAATGACAATTTGATCAGTGAGCTTCCAGAAAACTCCTTTGATGGCCTGAAGTGCCTGAAGATGCTCAACCTGGGGGGGAATTTCCTCAGGAACGTTTCCAACACCTGGTTCAGGGACCTGGGGGAGCTGGAGGTCCTCTACCTGGACCGCAACAGGATCAGCTACATTGAGGAAGGGGCTTTTGAAAACCTCACCAGCCTAGTTGCATTGCACTTGAACAGCAACAACCTGACAACCCTACCCTTTTCTGTCTTCCAGCCGGTGTACTTCCTGGGGCGGCTGTACCTCTTCCGCAACCCCTGGGACTGTGACTGCCGCATTGAGTGGCTGAAGGAGTGGATGGAGAATTACAGGCTCGTCAGGGATATTCCCTGTGCCTCCCCCTCTTCAGTAGCTGGGATTGACCTGATGGATGTGTTCTATGAAAGATCACCAGAAGGTTACTGTCTTGACCCAGTGGAGCTGAATGTCACCTCTGAAGTCCCAACCCCAAGTGAAGAGCCTTGGTCTACCACAGAGAGCAAGTTCAACAGCCTTATCTCTAAACTCTTGCTCCAGATGGGCCTTCCCGAAGAGGTGGCGAACACCACTGAAGTCTCCAGTAACACCACACAGCTGGATGGACTGACTGATGGGGTCTCTTCTGGGGTAGGGGAAGACAATATTGAAGCTGCCTCCTCTTTTTATTTCCTAGCATTTTTTACAGTGGTTGCTTTGCAGATCAAATAGTCCAAGGGCTGGCTGGAACATGGGTCCTGGTTAAGCATTTAGTCCCCATACCTACCTAGTCATTAGGGAAAAGTTTGTTTCATGGGCCTTGGATACGTACCTGGCTCCAAAGTATCTTGGGCAGGTTGGCTGGATCTGGCTCCAGATTCCCCTGGGTGCTGATGGGATCTGGTTCAAGGCTGGGTCCCACTCTGAGCGGAAAAGTTTCCCTTTGGGGTCTCAGAGCCTCCTGGACACTCGCAGAGCTGTGTGGAAGGTAAGCAATGAAAGAATAGCAGTAAGGTTGAATTTTGCTTAGAGATGTGGGATGTCCCCTGCTCGGAGCGAAGGGAAGAGGGCTCTGTATGGATGGTGGAGCGACACTGCATAATCCGTTGGGCCAACTCTGGTTGATCCAATCACTGACTTAATGGGAACAAGATGAGGCAGCAAAACCAGACTCCTCTTTTTGTATCCTGACAGACACCCCCACCCATGGTGGGTGCTGCTGAGTGCTGGCGAGCTACTCCTCATTTCCACCAGCATGTGTGGGGTGAGCAGGGCTTTCCTGGGCAGCATCCAGGGATGCAGCACTAGCCCTCGTGAACGGGAGAACAGCATCTGGGGAGGATGCCCCAAGTGGGTCTGGGATGGGCATAATGTGTTGGCCATGACTCCAGACAGGATTTTGAGCCTTTTCCTCCCTTTGCTATCCTGGCATAGGTGCAGGAGAACCAGATGGACTGGTGTTTGTCAAAGCATTGTTCTCTGAGGCAAAGCTATTCAAGCCCGAGAGCTTACATATTAACGTCGTTTCAATGTGGTTTTATTTTTCAATGAATCTAAATACATTGGTTCAAGAAATATCTTGGGTTTACCTGTAGATTATTTCATGGCATGATGGCAGGGGCAGCACGTGGTGACGGCAAATGCAACCAGGCCCTACGAAATATTTTGTATTTCCACCAAGAACATGTACCCCGTAGCACGTCATATTAACCAACCGTGCTGCCATTTTCTTTGACATGGCATCTTACATGGTTTATCTTTAAAATCTGCAGTGAAAGTTGCTAATATCACAATAATAAAACCCCCATGGTTTATATATCAGAGCACATTAATAAAATAATTTGGTATTTTTCTCACAAAAATAAAATCTTACCTCCTCCCCCACCTTTTTTGAGGTCCTTGACTTACTCTGGTGGGTTTTTTGTGGGTTCCTGAAACGAGTGCACATGCATGTCCTTTTCATGGTCTAGAGTCAATGACAAACTATTTATTGCAGCATAAAGAATAGACACCTTAACTTAGAACATGGCTGTGCTTACATTTGTGTTAAGTAGCAACGCTTTAAAAAATAAATGACCATATAGAAATACACTTCTGTCATATTTTAACTATATTAAATTGTTATGCATGGCATATCATACTATGATGTACATGTTCATATGCAATGATGCAGCATAAACAATCTGTTATTATTGCTACAATGTCATGAAATAGGAATAAAGATGGAAATGAATTAAAGAAATTTTCAAACATTTTCCTAAACCTTTTTTTTTCCCCCTCAACTTCTGCCTTTTCATGAGTAATTCAACACAAAGGTGACCTCCACCCCTGCCCCAGCAGGGTCCCTGTGGGTGCTGGAGCAGCAGTGGCAAAGGGGAAGCTGCCCTGGCTCACACTTTCCTAAGGTGGTGGTTCAGTACGGACAGTGTGTTCACTAAAACTGACTGAGAGCCACTGTCCTTGCAGCTGCCTCTGCCCCCAGTCACATCCCAGTCAGTACCCAAAAAACATGTGCAAAGGACAGGCCAGCTGAAGATGGGCTTTGTCATAGAACAGCTGAAAAACGGTGGGTAATGTACACATTGATGCATAAAGACCTTCACTTACCCTCTCCTGGTGCCCTCTTACCTCTCCGATTGTCCAGGAGAACTGGGAAAATAAACATTTTTAAAATGGGCTCAACACTTCTGTAAAGGTGCCTTGGGCCAGGCCCGTTCACACCGGCTGGGCCAGGCCCGTTCACACTGGCTGGGCCAGGCCGCCCATGAGGAAGAGTTAATGCCCTCAGCCTCAAGCAGCACGGGCACCCCAGCACATCTGGGGACAGCCCCACAGACAGTCCCACAGATTGTAAGGTAAAAAGCCCCAGAGAAAGCCAACAGCGGCCCATGTACAAACGACTGTGTGCTCCTGACCTACCCGAGCAGCTGCCACATGAAATGGGGAAGCTGATTCTTTTTTGCCTGCACGTTTTGCCAGCAGAAAGGCAGCATCTCCAGGACACATGTCTTGGGGCAGCCTGCTTTGGCTGGCAGCACTCTGCCCAAAAAACCCTACTGCTTTCTAATGAATACCAGCAATTTCTCGAGGAAGGCTGAGTATGGGGAAAACCAAACCTTCCCTGTTGTGATGGCTCCTCAGCTATCTGTAGCTCGACCACAGTTGTTTCCCCAGGGAAGAAAGATGCCAGATGGTTTGATAAATGCCTATTTGACCTGTTCTATGAACTAAATTCAATGAGTTTGGATTTCTAGGCTATTTATGAATCCATTAATCTTCTTAAGTGCTAAATTCATCTGTGCATTATAAAAGGCTGTTTTTCAAACCTCGTCCAGCCCAATGCCGCAGAGGCATGTTACGTTAAGGATGCCTTTACTGGAGCAGTATTTCATCCTGTCAGGGAAGGTTTATCAATAGGTTTGGCACAGATGGTAGGGTGTTGGGCACAAATGGTTGTATTTCACCTCCTATAAGTACAGATGCCTCATGAGTGAATTATTTTTATGAGCCCACAGTCTCCTTTTCTATACGCTGAAATACATTAAGGCTGAGGGTCGTCTCGCAGTGCAATTATGGAGTATGGCTTTCAAGTTAATTAGTGCTTCAAAGATGCCTCTGGTTTATCTGCAAGAATGGCAGATCTGAATGTGAAGCATCTGAAAATGCAGTTTTTAGCAGAGGTTGCTCTGTCAGGTGACGGGAAAGGAGACCGTACATCAAACATCGCTGTGTGGCAGCAGGGCCAGAGACCTTGGGCATCGATGATTTAAACATCTTGTAGTCAAACACCCTAACTGCTTGCCAAAGCAGTTTTCCCCAGGCTGCTGTAATACAGCTGTGGCTGCCTGGAAAGTGTGTGGCTGGCATTGTGCTGCACATCATGGGCTTTCAGCTTCCCTGCCGTCCCAGGGACAGACTTTCTCCTGCCCCGAAATCCTGCTCTGCCCTCTGAGCTGAGAGATCAGCAGTGTGTGTTTCCAGTGGCACAGAGCATCTGGCACATGAGTGCTCTGGGCTGACCAGGAAAAGCCCCTGAGTCTGCACATGGCTTTTGCTTTGCCCTTGTCCTTTCCATGTGGTTCCTGCCCCGTAACGCTCTCTGCTCAGCCTGGGCATCATCATCGTTCACGCACACTTACCGGGAAGAGCAGCAGCCTTCTAGGAAGGTCAGTGAAGCCCCAAGAGGCCTTTCAGTGCTGAGAAACCTTCAACTTGACTTGAAGTGCCTTGGTTCATTCTTTCATGATCCTCGTTTCTGAGGTCATAGCAAAATTCACTGATTACATGGGTGGTGCCAACCCCTAGTTACATTTTCCCCCCTTTGTTTTGAATCTCTTGACTAGAAAAGAAGTTGCACTGGGGAGCCACATTTTGAATTAGTAGCTTGACTTTTTTATTTTCTTGTAGTGACTCCTGTTGCAGAACTGTGCTTCAGCTGGCTAAACCTCCTGCTGTTTGTTACAAGCTGGTGGCTCAGGGTCACTTCACAAATCAACACCATTTTGTGACTGAGACACCTCCAAAGATGTCACAGCACTACGGGTCAAGTCCAGCTGAGTTGTCCGTCTCAATTTACCCTGGCTTTGGGATGTCCATGTCACTGTGCCATGGGTTGATGTACTCATAAAGCAAATTCTACTCTAGGAGGGCGCAGTGCTGCGTGGCCTGAGGCTGTCCTGGGACAGCAGATGGGCAAAATGAAATCACAAGTATGTCACCGCTCAGGGCCACATCATCTGCCATGTACCCTGAGGCTCCTCACACAGGAGCACATGGGCATAAAGGGGCCATGACATTGTTGCACTTGCAACATCCAGCACTTGGTTCTCCATGCGCTGGTGAGGACAAACCCTAATGGTCTGACAGTGATGGAGTGAGCATTTTGTTGGTATTAACATGGATATCTTTCAGTTGAAGCGATGTGATTCCATGCACAGGGGGGATGACATCATTCTAGAACTCACCCATGATGTCCTTTCAGAAGGGTGTCCCAGGTTACAAAATCATCCTGGCATGGACTCTGCCCCTCTGTTCACAGTCAGGCAGAAGCTGGGCTAGGAGCTGGTAGGAATCTTCAAGTGTTCTGGGGTTTTTTTTGGTTTTGGTTTTGGTTTTTTTTTGACCGATTGGTCAGTTTTGATTGCATTGACTGCCTGTAACCTGGAAGGCAATGAAAGGGGCTGAAGACATCTGTCCAGCCAGTGTCTGGACCAACTACAAACATTTCCAGCAAAGCCCCATCTGGAAGGGTGATGCAGGCACCCTTTGGTCCTGCTCTCAGGGTGATGTGTTGGGCATTTCCTTGAAGCAGTGGGGAGGGATGTTCACAGAATGCCTGGTGTTGTGTTATACTTCCTGACCAAAGTTTATTCGTAGAGCTGGTGTTCCCAGGACGAAGCATCTGAGGCACTAGGAGAAGGCAATTTGTTTTAATGCATGGTACCTGTTAACACAGTGGTCTTCACTGGTGGAACTCTGTTCTGTGCTCTACGACCATTGCTATTAAATTACAAAGGAGAAGTGGTGAAAGTAAACAGAAGAAAGAAATTACCTGACTTGGGATATCATCTCTTGGTCTCAGAACTCTGCCCCCATGCTGCATTCCTAGGGGTCTGTCGTGGTTCAACCCCAGCCAGTAGCTAAGCCCCAGACACTTAAATCCCATTGCTCACTTCCCCCATGGTGGGATGAGGGAGAGTATCAGAAGAGTAAAAGCAAGAAAACTCATGGGTTAAGATAAATAGGTAAGTCCAAAGCCACACACACACACAAAGCAAGATAAGGAATACATTCCCTAAGCCGCATGGTCAGACAGGAGTTCAGCCATCTCCAGGAGAACAGGGCTCCAGGACGCCTAATGCTGACTTGGGAAGACAAAGGCCATCACTCCGAATGACCATCCCCCTTCCTTCCTTCTTCCTTCACCTTTACATGCTGAGCATGACGTCATACAGTACAGGATATCCCTTGGGTCAGCTGTCCTGGCTGTGTCCCCTCCCAGCTCCTTGTGCACCCCCGGCCTGCTGGCTGGTGGGGTGGGCTGAGGGGCAGCAAAGGCCCTGGCTCTGGGTAAGCGCTGTCTCAGCGATAACGAAAACATTCCTGTGTCATCGGTGCTGCTTTCAGCACAGATCCAAACATAGCCCTGTACCGGCTCCTGTGAAGAAAATTACCCATCCCAGGCAAATCCAGTGCAGGCTCACGCTCAACATTAAACACAGACACCAGCTTTATGTGCCAGTAACCTCCCGTGAAATGCAGCCATTACTTACTTTATCTTGTGGAATCTTACGTCGTTTTATTCTGTTGCAGAATGAAATATTATGTCCAGAGTGAGAAAAATAACTGTAAATGAAGACAACTTCTGCTAGAAAGGCAGCAGATGCCAGCCAACTGAAACTCTGGAACTTCATTGCCAATTTTGAAATGGGTTGTCATGTAGTTTAGCTAATTCTTGGCTTTCCAATATCTGGCTGTTAGCTTGTAGTTTTGTTTTTCAGGAGTTTGGTTTCTTTTTGAGTTTTCTCCTGATAATTTTTATGCTTACAAACTCAAGAGGAACTCAATCAACTGAGTTCAAGCTTCTTATTCCAGAAAACTGTGGTTCCTCCTTTGCAGTATATGAAACCTTGTGAGAAAAATAACGTGTAATGACCACTGCTGCCCCAGTGTGAGCTTCAGAGACAGTGTGAGCTTGGGTGAGAATAAAATACTTTCTAGTTACTTCAAGCATATGTTTCTATATGACAGGTTTTGTAGAGCCAAGGTATGGGCTGGTTGGCCATAATAATACCCTAATTATACTGGCCCTTCTTTTCCTCCCAACCAAACCTGACAGGGACTCGTGGAGTTTGACAAACTTGCAGCAGTGACCTCCAAACCAGTTTTAAAACAGCTTTGTGGAAAATGTCAACCATGGAATACAGACCATGAATGATAATTAAAACCAGCATCACTAGTATTACTTAGAAGAAAAGTGTAGTTATTTTTAAAGTGTAACAAAAGTAATCTTAATGCTGAAAATGCACAAGGTCTAAGAAGCAACTGTGTCAAGGGACACGACCAAGTGACCAGGCTGGTAGACAAGCCCTGTATTTTATGTGATGAAGAGGCATCTCTCTGCCAAAAGCTAACCATGCACAAGATCAGCACCAGAAGGTTGTCTCCTTGTCTTGGGGCTAAGCTGGCCTTTAAAACTCTAATACAAAAGTGAATACAAATACAGCAAATAGGCATTTCCGGATGGAGCAGATCTTGCCCTAAGCCTGATTTGACCCTGAGGTTAGTTGAACCAGTCTGATCTTGTTCTCTGTGGTTAGTTTTAGCCTTGAATGCAAAAAGTTCATTACTTCTGCAGTTTCTCTCACTTTTGACCTTCACCACATCCTTTGAGTTTTATTGTACTTCCCTCTTTGTCTCCCTCACTTTTAAGGGCTGACTTAGAGTTAATTCTGAACTTGTACAGCATACAGCTTATATTCTCTGTAAAGAAGCCCAAGGCATTTTAAAAAGATCTAAAACTTCCATCAGCTTTTCTGTTCTCACTCATCCCACAGTTTGCTTTATGTGCTTATCCTATTCATTTGCTTTTTGGATTAACAACTAACTTCACCTTGTGCTTATTCAGCATCTAAGATGGGGGGGTTTGTCTTCTGGCAGGAGCTTCTGGATGTGGCAATAGGTTTGCAGTGAGACAAGTTTAAGATGTCCTATTTCTGACTCCCTGCCCCCCCTTTTCCCAGTTGCAATTCCTTGTTCCTGATCCAGACCAAAACTTGCCTGTGCCCTCATTGCAGTGCTGCAGCAGGGCTGTTCGTGCTCAAAACTGGACCACTGAAATGTCCCAGCTAAAAACAACACCCACCCCTGCCTCTTTTTTTGATGGCTAGGAGCCCAGCTCTTTCCCCTGAGATTTTATGAGTCAGGTTGGGCATAAGCGGGTTAAACTGGGGGTAAAGCAAATGTGATTGCTCTGTCTGAAAGGGGGGCAAGCTAAATGGGAAGATCATAATTGTTGGTTGTATGGTATGGTTTACTCATGCCAGCATGGGTCTGGTGCACAGGTACAGGAGCAGGTGTTCTCTTTTCTCAGAAGTCAAGTAAATTCACAACTGAGTTTAGGGACCACTTCAGCACAACAGGCCTTACACGATAGCTTAAGGCACACTGCAAAAACCCTCTTGTTGTAGGACTTCTGTCATTAGCTCTTGCCATTAGCCCTACTTAGTGCAGCTTTTTTGAAGGCAACATCTTTGCGGCTTGTCTACCTCCTCCCACATCTCCCCTGAGCAGCCCCTGAGTTGGTTACTTATGTGCCTTAATTAAACTGATGAGCAACGAGTAAACATCTCCTGGCTGATTAGATCTGCCTGTGCACTATGAAAATGACTGCTGGGAGTTACCTGGCGTCAGCTGGACCAGGGTCTAATAAGAAAGGAAGAGCGTGATTCTGTGTAAGGACACAGAGCTTGTGTGGGATCACACAGACTTGTGGATGTGTGGGATCTTCAGGGATCTTCAAACCAACGCAGTATTCTAGTTTTGAGTAATGGGTTTTAGTTTCATGTTTCTATTTTACTTACACTGAGGGCTGGCTCATGGGCACAGGGGTACTGGGGAAGGTCTAGGGAGGCTTGGGCTTTGTGAGGCCAGACAAGAGGACAAGCAAGGTGTCCTTGCTGCAAGTGAGGAGACACCGAGTGCCCGGTGGGCTGAGGGTCTGCTGGACTCACAGCAAACTGCGTCATGCGGGCAGGTGTAAAAATACACGTAGCTCAGTGGGGTTTTACTTCTGGGCTTTTGGTGATGAACCCAAAGGTGAGTGCACAGTGCCAGGCCTAGGCAAATGGGCAAATGTGATAAATCAGTAGCAAAGGACAACTAGCTGTGTGCATATAAATTGGGGTGGGGCTGGCAGCAGCAATTCCTCACCGTGCTGAATGATTGTGTCTCAATGTACTGTGACAATGAGATATATATCAGACTTTGTGTGGACAGGCACTTTCTTGATGTATGAGACTGGCAAAGAGTCAGAAAGACAAAGTATAGAAATAAATGCTAAACTTGCAGTTGTACAAAGCTGCTGGTAAATACCTGTGCTGAAACCGGTGATTGATGACTTCTTTAATAGATAAAATGTAGCGCTGAAATTTGCAGATGTGGATTTTTTTTTAGGTCAGGAAGGCTTAAAGTAGGTTTTGATGAATTCCAAATTACTTGGAAAGCGAGGTAACTTGGAGCCATGTGATAGATAAAATAGATGTTGACATGTGTGAGGTAATACGTATCAGAAGACACAACCTGAACGGCTCATGGTCATGGCTGGGTTCTTGGGGAAAGAGAGACCTGAAAATTCCTGTGAAGGGCTGGTAGATCTGCTGACATAAACCAAAAGAAATGCTGTAAGTAACAAAGACTGCGACAGGGAAAAAAGCAAAGGATAAAGCAATTGACGATTATGCTTTTTAGCAGTACATCCTGATCTGGAATATGTTCAGTTTATGTCTTGCTACCTCAGAAACGACATAGTGGAAATAAAGTTTGGTGACAGAAAAAAATGAGTCACAGAACTGAGATTTCTCATGAGCCAGGACAGAAAGGACTGGCTTTGTAAACAGGGAGAGACCTGGAAGGTTGGAAGTCTTGCTTAGACAGGCCTAGAGAGTGGTAAGTCTCGTGGGAGCTACGGAGCTCCCTTTGTCTTCTTTGAAAGCACCTGTGAGCAAGCCAGGAAACCAGCACCACACTGATCACAGGCAGCGTGGGACACGAGCAGTCACAAAAGCTAGAGCTGAGTGAGCCACCTCTGCACTGCGCCACGGGCACAACGCCCTTCGCCAGAGGGTGCCCTGGGGGTGCGGAGGCTCACTTCCATTCACAGGGCTTCTCCACTTCCTTCCTCCCAGCCATCACTTTTAAGAGTGGAGCTGGGTTTCCCTGTTCCTGGCTCAGCCCTTGCCTGTGGTGGGTCCTCCAGTGACTGCTGACAGCCATTGTAAGTGAGTCTCAACTGGACGCCGTGACACCTGAGGTCCAGCTCAGGGCACACCAGGTTAGCAGAGCACAGAAGGCGATCCCACTCCCAAGGACCCGTGCCCACTCCATGTCCATCAGGACTGTAATATTTGCTGATCTCAACCAATTTAATTGGCTAATATTGATCCATCCTCCCAGAGAAAGTAAGCACATAGAACAGATCACCAACTTGTTTTAGTCAGGTAACCACACATGAAACATCTACTTGTACTACGCTGGTATGAACAAGTTTGCTTACCCATCAGTGTGACAGCTGAAATGGTGCCAGGAACACAGATTTCGAACAGAAGTAAACTAACGTTGGAGCTCCACTCAAAGAAACTGGACTTTGTGAGAGTGCCCTTTGGGTGGGAAAGAAAGTGCCAGAAGAGCAGGGACAACCTGCAAGTGTTCTGCTCTCACAGTGGGTTAAAAATCCATCTCAGAAGATCAGCAGCAATCAGTAGCTCTGGCTGAAGTGTTGTATTCAGAGCTCCCCACTGGCCCCCCAAATCCTCATGTGTGTGGATGGTTGGCCTGAATGCAGGCTCTCCCTGCTCCTGCTGAAGCTCTGTATGCAATGCCTGGGGCAGAGACCTTGTGCTGGCTGCTGAAACCTGCTTTTGTGGACTTCCAAGCACTCTGTCTGATCTTATTTTATTTAGTGCAGGTGGGTGTTTCAATCATTTACATCTATCTCAATTCATCCAGGCATCTCTCCTTCTCTCTCTAAAAGACTTACTCAGATGTCTCCTACTTACTGGCTCCTGACTATATGCAGGAAAACAAGATACCTTCTGTTATAATGGTATAATTTTAATAAAATTAAACTATACATTATTTTAAAACAATGACTTTAGTATAACATATATTTTATGATAAAAACTATAATAGAAAATTATGTTATGTTGTATCATGCTGTATCACGTGTGTTATGTGTGTGATGCTACAGCTTGAACAAGTTGTAGTTGAAAGTGATGCTTAGCAAAGGAGATGCACAGTTCTTAGGTTCCTAGGTGTCTTTGGGTGCTGGAGGAGTTATTAATACCTGTATATTCTGGTATCACCTGGCAGCCTTACCTATGCTTGATGCTCTAAAACATGTGGTGAGCATCAGATCCTGATCTACATGGCTCACAACTAAACAGAGAGCAAGTGACAGTGCCAGAGAGGACAGGCAGGGAGAGGATAAAGTGACTTACCCTGTCTTGCACAGCAGATGACTCCTCATCTTTCCAAATCCACTGCTTTGCTTCTGAGCCTTTGTCTATTTATTTCCTCTGCAGGCAACTTACCTTCCCCTCTGTTCATTCAATCTTACTCTTTAATTTCTATTCGCTGGTACCTTACAAATCCAAATTGGGTTGGGTATGAGCTCTTGAAGAGAGCAGGTGGATTACTTACGTGAGGTTCAGGGATTTTCAAACGACAAGAGGAAAAATATCCCGTTATTTAAAGTTTAGATTGCCTTGCTCTGTGGGTTGAATCTGGTAATTTACGATCACCTTTTTTCTGATTTCTGGTACTCAGAAAGATGCTTAATTGCATTTAGTGAAATGTTTTCTATTGCATTTCAAGTTTTGGGCTTTTGTCGTTGAGTGTTGCCTGAGACTGGGGCCGAAGCTCTCATTCTTCTCTCCTTCAGCAGTCTTGTGACAGCTTTCTTTGGGGGGCTCTGCTCACAGGGACACGGGTTTCTCCAAAGACTTCAGCAAATGCAAACATCCCTGCACAGAGACTGTCAACACGTGTCTGTCCTGGACAAGGCCAGGCTCGCTCTCAGGAGACAAGAGACACCTGTCACTGAGCCCTGACCCTAGAGTCCGTAGGATTCAGTCCTGTATACCATTCTGAGCAGCCATGTTACCCTGGTTACTGCACACAACCAAAAGTAGAGTTTGTGGGACTCAGTAGAGAAGATCTCATCACTGTGTGGATCCTAAAAGGTCCTTTCCAGTGCGAGACTCAGCAGGTGAACCCCACGCAGCATCGGAGCCTACAAAGCAACCCACCCGCTGCGCTGCCGGGACGGAGGGCAGGAATGAGAGAGCAGATAGGAACACCCTCAGTGAACTCCCACTTTTAAGCTGTTGTTTCAATGATCAAAACAGATACATATGTTAAAAACACGCTAAAGAAAATACACTGCCAGGCTGGCAGTCCAAGCCTCTTGGAATTAAGAGTTTTTCCGTTGCCTTCCATGGGTTAATATCACACCGTGGGAGATCCCAAATTACAGCCAGAAGGAAAACATTGAGCCTGGCAATGCATACATGCAAGAAGGCCAAAGCTTTTTCTTTGCCACCCAAAGTCTTGCTGATTTAAAACCACAAATTGTGACAAGACAACGTTGGCAGAGTGGGACCCTCAAACTGCCAGCACTAAAACCCTTCCGAGGCAGCCCCCTGCAGGGACAGCTGCTCAAGCTGCTAAAATCAACAAGGTGTTTACCTGAGAGCAGGATGTCTTTCCCCTTCCTTTTCTTTGGGGGGAAATACCCCAAAGGTTTTACTGAAATGCTTATTTTGACAAGTGAATATTTTATTTGAGGAGAGTCGTCATCCTTAGCTAACCTGTGAGGTTTTGAGACAAATCTGCTTTTTAAGTGTTACAGAATTTGTTTGCATGTATTTTTTTTCCCTAACATTAAATGAGAAAAAAACACCAACCCAGTTCTGAAAGTTTTTGTACTCAACAGAAAATGACCCTGTGGAATTTATCCTTTTTCACTTACTGGGTAACTTCATAAACCTTTACTGGGTTACGGTTCTGACACAGAGCTGTTGCTGTTGTTACATCCATCCCAGTAAGCAGAAATGGCTAGGGCAGAATAAGGAGATGCTTAAAACTCCATGTTGTTGAATCAGTGATAAAGGACTGTGTTTAAAATACTTATTTTCTGTGTAAGCCTGGGATGGATTCTTCAGCATTCAGTATTATGTGCTGTAATGTCATAACCTGTAATATTTACCACTGATTGAGACAAATTACTCTACAAAACTGTTGATCTCTCCCTTCTCCACATCTGCTGGTTAATATGGAGATGAATCTTCAAAGACCTTTTGGAATCAGGATATTAAATAATGCAGAGGGTTAAGACAACATTTGTCATCACCCAGGAAAACACACCCTAAAATCAGGTTTATGAGTGCGATGCCACCTGCTCCCCCTCTTTTGAATTGCACAAAGATGGACCAAGAGTTAGACAATTCTGCTATTTTGCGTGTACTTAAGTTTCTTTTCATACATTCAATGAGTTATCCCATAGCAGATCTGGGCATGGACTGATGCCACGGAGTTCTCCCTACTCTGCTGCACCTGTCTTTTAAAAGCTCAGTTGTGCTTTTGATACATTCCCTGGTTCATTAACTCTGACATCCAGGTCAATCCGTATGTTACCTCTGCTATTTTCAGGAATTGCCCCACCACTGTGACCATTTGGGAAAAACACTGAGGGAGAAGACTCCATCTGGATGGACAACAACGGAGGAAAACCAGACTCGTGTTTCAGCTTCAAGAGGAGTTAGATTTAAAAACAAGCAAATTCCTCCCTTCCCCTTGGGTATTTCCTTTACGCAGACAGACACAAAAATTAGCTGTGGCTCCTGATAAGGGAGAATTTGCAATTTACTTTGTGAGTACTCAACAAGAACTCTTTCAAGGATACAGTGTGGGATGGGCCACTTCCACAATACAAACCCCGGCTCAAGTTACCTATTCCTCACGAGAAGGTACGGTAGAGATGTGGCCAGATTTAATTTGTTACCGATCTTCCTGTTGCAGTTGCTAAGATGAGGTACAGCACAAGGCAGGGACGTGCATGCACACCACCACCCTCCCTTGAGGAGGAAAAATGCTCAGCTTTCTGTCTAAAATCTTAACCGAGATCACAGCTGCAGGAAACATCTTTCTGAGCTAAGAATTAATTATGTATGTAACGCACTGGTCTGGGAAAGAGGCTTTAAGAGCCTTTGACTCTGAAGCTAAATCGTAAGAAGCCGAAAAGCTTCCAGACTTGCTTCAGTCCAGGCCCCACAGGATTGGAACAGAAGATCCTTTAATGGGGAGAAAGTAAAAAATTACCATAGGTGCCCAACCTGTGTGTTTCAGACAGTGAAAAATTCCCAGGGTAAACATTTAAATGTCGGAACCGGCTTTGTACTGCTTGTGTAGCATTAGAAAAACTACACTCTCCCCTAACCTAAGCTTGTGTGCTCACCCTCACGGTAAGCACACAAGGCACAATCCTTCAGGAGAAGTTACTTCTGCCCTGCTTGTCTACGATGTATTTCCTGTGGAGCAGATATATATGTGACTGATGTAATGTGCAGCAGTCTCCTTGGTAAGAGTTATGGACAGCCCTTGGCTCATTAAAAGTAGCGAAGAAACTAGTCAGAGACAGGCCTATTAATACAATGAATATGCTTTTCATACAGAAAGCAGGGTTCTGTGGTGTCTGCTTTAGCTCATACTCTGACAATTGTGCTTATAAAACCAGATGACTCCTACTTAAGCCAGTTGAGAAATGTGCTTTTCCTGTAGTTTTCATAAATCCTCTTCTACCAAGTATGTTAAAGCCCAAAATGGAGTTCTAACAGCCTTCTTTTAAGACGCTGAGAACTAATTGCAGTGAAAGAGAATGGCCCTGGAACTGTTTGCATCTAATATTTCGATCTAGATTTGCAAAAAACTGGTGTGAGCTTTGGCAGCATTTCCAAGTATCTGTTTAAATGACAGCACTCTGAAATCATTTCCTCAGAGAAAAGGCTACAAATGGAACTAATACTGAAGTTAGTCTGTGCATGGACTTTTTCTAATGGCTCTAGCACGCAGGTCTTTAAGTACATGCTCCAGTTCAATGCTCCTCAGGCTGTAATGTCTCTTATCTTCCGTGTTGTCCTTTCAAAATCAACAGAGTAACCTTGCTAACGAAGTTTCTGAAGCAGGCAGCGATACTTTCACTTAGAGGCTACTGGCACAGCATCTTCCTCAACCCAAATCAAGTAAAAGCAATGCTGAAACATACGGCAGAACTCAGCTTTAGCAACGAGATTAAAAACGCTCCCCTGGTTTTCAACAGTTGTGTGCTGTGGCCAGGACTGTCTGAACTAGGTTACCATCTCCATGCAATAACCTTACTGCTCTGAGACACTGAATAACCTAGTGAACTCTTCTTAAGTAAATGGGAGCAGAGGTTAATGTGCATTCATTGGACCAATTTAACACCTGGAAATAACAGGCATCAGTCATACTGAGAGGCAGCATACTGATATGATAGATCAAGTTTTCTTTACAAATCTGAGCCCCTGTAAAAACTAAAGTATAAAAGTATAAAAGGGGCAGACAGACATACTTGTTCCTTCCCAATCTCAGGGCTGCTGTTGAGGCTGTGTTCGGCATGTGTTCGGCATAAATACAGAGGGTCCAAGAAGAGCTCTAAATTAGGCAGCGATACATACAGTACTAGGAGGACCCTTCTGTTGGAGACTGAAACCCCCCCCCAAAATCATAGCATTAGCTCTGCACCTTTAGGAGTCTTCAATACGAAAGCAAAGCTTCCAGCTGAGTTTATGTCAGCCTTTTGCCCTCTATGTGGAACACAAATAATGGAGGTGCATCAGAAGGGTTTGGGCAGGGCAGAAGGTGGGGGAGGCATGGATCAGGCAGGCTGAGGAGTCCTGGGCTTGCTCTGCACTCCCTGGGACTGCGCCGACACCGGTTCACGGAGCTTGGTGGGCTGCCTGGTTCAGCCGTGCTGAAAGCCTGGGGGGATGTCCCCTTATTTAATCCCTTGCTGCTGAAGGCTCCAACAAGGCAAATGGTCTTTGGTAAAGAGGAGGCAGGACAGTATGCTAAGTGATGTGCTGTATGGTTTTTGTCTCTTGGTAAAAGGCTACAATGAAAGAAACAGCTCTCCATGTGAGTGTTTCTACTGTGTAGCTCTGCTTGAGAGAAGAAAAGCGTAATCGCTACATGAAATCACTGCTTGTTGTCAACTGCATAAGGCAGAAGTGCCCTCATTGGGCCTTAGGAGTTGTATTTCCTTATGGGCTGGATACACAAAAACTCCAAGAAATTCACACTAACAGAGTCAAAAGCGTGGAGCCAAAACATTTAAGATGAAGAATGTGTCACTGAAGTCAGAGACCAACGCTTACCAGAGAAGTTTGTAATTCTAACATCAGGAACACTCCACCTGCTCGGTTTTCAGTGGGTCGCCTCATCTTGGTGCTTTACTGGGAAACGAGGTAGTTTTGAGAGTGAATGAACCTGTCACTTCGATGAGTTCAGCTGGTGTGTCACACAACCCTGCAACAGCTGACCTACAGGGACATCCGGCAAGGTTCATCCAGGACTAAAATGACACAGCACGACTGCTAGAAAGATTACCTCTTACTCACTAAATAGTTCACAGTTTGTACCCATCCCCTTTTACAGGGGCTAAATTTAGAGGAGGTGAGCAGCTACTCTGATGAGTTTCTGCTCATTTGCTGCCTTGCTTCCTCCAGGCCCACACAGGCCTATCTCATCGGCCTGCTTCCACAACTCCACCAACTGGAAACCCCAGGGACTCGGTTACGGTACCATTTTGGGATGCTGTGACACACCATGATTTGGGCTGCAGCACGAGTGGGTTCAGCAGGTGGGGTAAGGTGATGGATCAAGTTCCTCTCTGTGCTGCAGTGCTGTGGGAGCTGCACAAAAGAACCACCTTGCCTCACCCGACTGGCTGGGACAGCTAGCAGCACCCTGGTTTCTCCTAAAGGTATATCTGAGTGCCTGACCTGCAGTAGTAGGCAGGAGAAAACTAGCAGCCTGTGCACTTAGTGATAATTACCCTGTGATAAAGGTTCAACAGCACAAACCTCTCCCGATTACACGTACAGCGGTTCCAAACGACTGGAACAACCCCACGGATCAATTGCAGCTGATGGTTCAATTTTGAGGACACTGTTATCACCTGACCAGAAAGACTAAACTTTGTTCTACAGGACAGCATAGCCACTCAAACTTTCAAGAGAAACCATTTTGAGGAACACCTCTTGGTGGCAATGCTGGCTTCTGACAACCGTTTTCAAAACACGTAAGCGCGAGCTGCCTGGGCCAGTGACAGCGTGAAGAAGGGAAACAAAACACCAGCTCAGCGCCCAGCTACATTTTCTTCCTCAGCTCTGCTCTACCTCTGAACTATTTCAACCTGTGCCCACCCGGGCAGAGCAGGGCCAGCGGCACAGGCTGCCAGAGCCCGCCCTTCACAGTGTTTAAGGAACCTGTTCTCACCGCACCAGAGTCACCGATTTTGTCCTTGAAGCTCCCTGCGATGAAATGAAGGACCCGAAAGCCTTTAGTTGTTGAACACATAAAAGGAAGTATATTTAAAATAAAAAAAAAAAAAAACTGGTCAGACTGTAGAGTCGATTACCATTTTTAAAGGAATTTACAGGGCTGTTGTAGATGAGTCTTTTGGAATAGTCAGTTTATCGCAATGCCTAAACTGGTTTCTTCATTGCACAGTATTTTCTTTTAAAATGTGTGCATTTTTAAACAATTACATACATATTAAAAATCAGCATTTCTTTGCTTAAACTTAATTAAAACGTTAATACTCTCAGACAACACAGATCTGAAATGGTGAAACCAGTAATTGCCCCCTCCCACCTTACAACAAATTAAATTGAGACAAAATTACAAACACATTTCACTACATGATTATTATTAATAAAAATCAGGGTTTTTTTTATAAAGTTGCCCAAAATGCAAGGGATGTGCATAGGTTTACAACTTAGTCAGAATAATATTTTACTTTATTCCCTTGGGTATGTGTTCCCATGAACGGAATGTACTTTGCTGTAGATTACAGGTTTTTTTTTCAACACAGATACACCAACGGCATGAACGCTTGCGACTGTCCACATGCATTAAGAGTCAAGACCCAATTTCAAATTTCTAAAAGTTTTACAGAGTTCTTCAAAGAGACAGTATCACATTATCTGGATGTTACACAAAAGTACTTAAAAATACTATCCTAGAAAAAAAAAAAAAAAGCGAAGAAAGGCCTTTAAAATTTATGCAGTTGTTTCGTAACCACTAGGCTAATTATTTCAAATAAATAAAGGAAAGCAAAGTATTCCAATCCATAAAATCAGACTCTAAAAAGAATGTAGTGTTCCACCCCCAAGTTAACAGAATCATATTATTATTACTATTAAAATAGATTATAGAAAGCAGCATCTATTTTGTGCAGTTTTTAGGGGCCCTTGAAATAAAAAGCTATGATTTCCAAAAATATAACATTCCAAAGGACTGAATAATACATATATTTAAAGATACATTTTATTAAAGTTTAGGAGAAATGATTAAAAAAAGATACTGTCTCTTTAAATTAATGCTTAATTTTTTTTTTCCCCCTCCTCCTATCTATTTGGACATGACAATAATTATAAATTTAGGTCACACTACATCTAGGTAGTCTCTAGGGGCCAAGACCTGTTGACACAAGGTCAATAACGAAGAGGTTTTCCATGTATGAGGTGGTTCCCAGTAATGACAGGTTTATTATTATTATTATTATTTCTTTTTTTCTTTCAATTCTCTCGTGACCGGTCTAGTAGACCCAGGAGACTGGGACCCACTGTGAGGCTGTACACACAAGCTCAATGGCTTCCTCCAGGTGCCTGATAGTTTCATCGATTTCGTTGTTGATAATTGTTAGGTCAAAGTAGTGTGCATATGTTCTCTGTAAGATTTCAGACTCCTTCTGCAGGCGCTGAAGAGATTCATCCTGTTCAGCCGTCAGAAAACAAAGCAGGAGAGAGGTAAGTCAGATCCCTGTTGTGCCCTTCTAGGACAGCTTTCTAGCTAACTGCTGCTTACAGAGAAGGAAATGGGCAAAAAAGCCTTGGGGAGGTCTGGGCGGCGTAGATCCCCCCCACCTACGTCTATGGAAGGCACAGGGGAGAAATGGCACAATTTCTCTCTTGGAGCTGACATTCAAACAGCACTCAGTTACTGACCTGACTTGAGACAAAGCACGAGCCAACAGCTAAACAAGCGAGGCCGAGCACGGAAGCTCAGAAGAGCAGCACAGACACGGGGCAACACAGACCACGTATGAATAGAATGTACAAGGTGCACAAACATGAGCTCCTGGGCCTACGTCCGGGTAAGGACACGAGAAATAGGAGAGGGTATATTGTGGGGTATCAGCAGTTCCTGGTTTTGGTAATGTTTTACTGCTCAGCGTCTGTCTTCTGGGCCTACTTCCATTTACTGATAAGGAAGTTCTCACTCCGCATTTCTCCGTGGTTCCTATTTCGGAGCGGGCCATTTCCAGCATCTCTCAGTGTGAGGTCCTGAAGACGAACCACACAGCCCACACTCAAGAAGGGCCCGCGACAGCAGACCGGTGCTCTCCACTTCTCTGTGTCAATGTCCTTACACAAACAAGGGCATCCTACTTTGTGGGTGCACTACGGGACTCGTGCGGCCAGCAACGCTATCGCAACGGGCTTTGTTAGCGAGGCCTGCCTTTCTGAGCCAGTGGGGCTGCAGAAGGCTTCTTGCTAGGGCTCTGCAGCAATCCTGAGTTTGAATTCTCTTCCTGCAAAATCCCTTGGAAATTAAGTTTAAGAAAAAATACGGACAGTATAGACTCCTGCTGCTCTGTAGCATCTATAGGGTGACCCTACTTGAGCAATCAACTGGGACACACTTTCTAAAGCAGAGTTTTAGGCTGCAGGAAGTACAAAGTGCCTATAGATATTTTCAAAAGAAATTACTCTGGGAACAGATTTTTATCTACCTAATAAGAGACCCTACTCTTATTTCTTGTTCGAACGTTCCAAGTGTTTGTAATTACGGTGACAAGTAGCTGTGGAGGTCCTCTGAAGGGAGCAACCTGGGCTGAGACAGTTCTCCTTCCCTCTAGCTATGAAACCAGCTACTTGTGGAGAAGTTCTATACCAAGGTTACAGTTCTGCTTCTCTCCTGATGCTGCAGCCCCAAATAGGGGGGAATCTCACCTTCACTTGATAACAACTAAAGATTTCATTCAAAGTCAGACAAATACTTCTCAAATGTACTTCAGTACAGCTCTTTCTTTGGACCATTATGCATCACCAGTGGTGCCCAGAACGTCAGCACAAGATACCAGTGCATGCAAATGTACCTTTGCTATTACCAAACAGAACAATATGGATGGATGCTAATATTGAATATGTTTGTGGAACTTTTCATACACCTGAGTCATTAAGCAACAAACCTAGTTAGGTTAGCTGCCAACTCTTATAGATTCCAAAATAAACATTAATTTATATCAGCTTAGGATTTAAACTTTTCTGTTTAAATTACCCTACAATGGCAAAAAAGCACCACCCTTGCCAAGCAAAGTATCTTCAGGGCTTTAAACATATCCAGTTAAGATTAATTTTATATTTTAAAGCCAGTCATAGGAAAATCATAATGCACCTTTAAAAGAGTTCTAACCTCATGGTGCAAGGCTAATGCTACCTGACCCCCCTCATGAAGCCTTAGAACTGTTAATTCATTCACAGCTTTTTAACTGCTGCTCAGATTTCCCATCAGCATCATCTTTGCCTGCTACAAATGAGAGAATGAACATTTCTCACTAAAACTTGTGTCTTACTGTGACTGACAGAGTATCTTACTTAAAAAAACCCTCAACCAACTGGCAGGTAAAGAAGAACGAATGCTAATATTTACCTTGCACAAACAGATGTCACAAAACTAAAGAGTTTCAAAATCTCAGTTAAATCTGAACATTTTCCTGACTTAGCTGCTCCTAGATCCAACTTTACTGGGATCAAAGTCGGTCATATTATGGAACATCTCAATTCCCTGGCCTGTTGGAAATGTAGAACATTACTTCTTTCCTCCACTTTTAAGGGCAGTAACAAATTTGGACTAGAACATTGAAGCATTTTTCAAACAGGTTGAAACTTTCTCAAGCTCTGAGAAAGGGATTTTGATTTTGATTTTGGTTTTATTCTGGAGATGAATTTCACTTGTGTTTCTGACAAAGTTTGTACATTCAAAACCACATCAGCCTCAGCTAAGTGCTTCCTCCGTGTAAGTTTTAAACGCCAAAATTCATCTCTGAAGCTCATGCTTACTCAAAATTTGTGCTGCAGTAAATTCCTCTCAATTTCTCTAAAACTTCTCAATTAGATCTCCAATAGTGAAGATCCCAGATTATTCTCCAAGAATAATATTCTCCATTGGTTATGCTTTCAACAGTCTCCAGAAAGAAGATTCTTATCAGAACATTCAGATAGCTGCAGACAGACGAATGAATGGCTCCCACTTGGGAGCAGAACACCTGCCTTTTCTTCTTCTTTCCCCAGCTTTCATGCAGTTGGCATTTTGTGCTGGTCTAGTTGCAGCGTGCCCATTACTGGAATAGACTTCTCTTTCCTATCACTGGAACTAAATTCCCTCTCTTAATCGTCTCTCCTCCTCCACCACAGGCTGGACAGAAGGGAGCGTAACAACGGCTTTTACCCATGAAATCTCTCCCACGTGCATCAGTGACATCTTCAGTCTCTAAGGGCTCTAACAGAAAGAAATCTCCTCAATTTAAACAGCTGGTGGATTGCAAACTTCTTCAGAAAAAATTATTTTATTCTTTGGCTGTAGGAAGGGAGGAAGCATGGCTAAAATTTAGAAGAACGTGGCCTTGTCTTTGCCACTGTCTGGGCAATGGGAGGTAGAAAACAGCTGGAGGAAAGAGGAACTGCTCCATTGTTTCCTGGTACGCTCTCTCCTCTCTCAGTTTCAGCACAGCAATAATCTAATTTACGTTTCCTTTGTGACTGGACAGGTGGGTACCCTCTGGGAGATTTCCTGTATCGTTTAAATTGGTCTTGTGCTTTGCAGGATTGCTCCTAACGCACTGCTGTATTCATTTGGAAAGCACGGCGGTTTGTCTCCTAACTCTTGCTGCGTGGCCCTTGATTATTGAGATATTTTGCGTGCTCTGTGATAGGCCAGAGTGTCTCAAGACAGAAACTTGCACGGATTTTACCATAAAGTTCAGATGTACAGCTGTAAGAGGAGAAATTTTACTCTCTAGTTTCTTATTACTAACAGATAATTTTAACACAGAGATCCGAAGTCATTATTACATTTAATTTTTATTCCAATGGCAAAAGTGATGAGTGTATCTACGTTCTAAAACTACTGAAATAACCAGAACTACCTTGTCAGCCCCTAGCTGGTACTTACAGGCAGTTTTCTGCACCATTTTGGCAGCTATGTACAATTAGTACGAGCGCAGGAAAATGAAAAGAAAAGCAAAGATGAAATTTAAGAAAACATAAGGGGGGAAAAAGGACAGTCATTTACAGATTATTCTCAAAAAGTGTAAGTAAAAATAAACAAAGCAGGATAAGAGGATAAACAGAAAGGGATACTCATTATGCAAATGATGCTTTCAAAAAGGAAGCATGGATGGGAAGTATGAAACATGCACTGTCCACCCTTGTTTGCTCCCTTGCAGGCTGATAAGACACAGACATGATTTCCCTATCTCCCTTTGCGCAGCCCAGTGAACCAAGGAAAACAGGATCCTGTATTTGGGTGAGGTCTCTTGCCGTTACCATTTCCTGTCCCTCCCTTTCCATAAGCTTAATTGATTCATAGATTAGCAGCTTTATAAGTGTGGCCCCAGCTGGGAAACTCCTGTGCTTGAGTGAATCCCGGTGTGCACAGAGACGTTAGTCACAAGAGCTTAAACTAAGTCTTACAGCATGAATGCAACACCTCTTTGGCCTGAGCAAGGCCTACCCCACCACTACCGAATCCCACAGGGTACCCGGCCTCCTGAGCCCTGCTGCAATGCAAGCACAGCGCTTGTCTGACATGTCCTACCAACAAGTACTGTTCCTGAAGTGACACCATGCCATGTGCTCGCACAAAGGGAAAATTCAGAGGAGAATAAAGAATTACAGCATTTTCTTGAGCTTGTACTGATTTACAGCACGCGCTGACATCAGCACTTCGACAGTTTCACTAACAGTGCAAACTGTGATGGCCTGACAGACCTTTGTCTGCTCCCTCGTGACACCTACCAGCTAGGGCATGAGGCCATATGACACGGTGAAATGACGAGGCTGACTGCTCTGTAAAAGATCCTTCTTTCCCCTCCCACCTTCCTCCCTGGCTATGGGCTTACACTCGGCACCGGTCAGTGCTTGTCACAGCCTTTGTGAGCTGCTTGAAAACTGACAAGAATCCACTTTAGAGTTGAAGTAGCTCACGGAAGGATCTGGTAAGTTCCACGGTCAGTGCAGACCGGCAGTACCCAGTTCTGGGCTCCCTGGTATAAAAAAGACAGGCATCTCCTGGAGAGAGTCCAGAGAAGGGCTACAAAGATGACTAAGGGCCTGGAGCATCTCCCCTATGAGGAAAGGCTGAGTGAGCTGGGGCTGTTCAGCCTTGAGTAAAGAAGACTGAGAGGGGATCTGATCAATGTTTATAAATATCTGAAGTGTGGGGCACAGGGGGAAACAGACAGGCTCTTTTCAGTGGTCTGTGGGGACAGGACAAGGGGCAATGGCCTCAAGTTGGACCACAGGAGGTTCCACACCAACATGCAGAAGAACTATTTCACAGTGAGGGTGACAGAGCCCTGGGACAGGCTGCCCAGGGGGGTGTGGAGTCTCCTTCTCTGGAGATATTCAAGACCCATCTGGACACCTCCCTGTGCGACCTGTCCTAGGGAACCTGCTTTGGCAGGGGGTTTGGATTTGATGATCCCTGGAGGTCCCTTCCAACCCCTAAAATTCTGTGAATCTGTGATTCTGTGCATGTCCCAGAAGCAAGTCAGAAAGCATCACTCCCTTCAGCAACAGCAAACTGGGAAAATGCCTCAGCTGCCAGTAGAACTGCAGCTCAAGGCCAGTGTTTTTCACACTCCACTTGCTATTTTAAGAATAATTCAAAGTATTTGCATTTAAATAAGATCGTCTTGTTCCTTATTTTCCTGCAGGCCTCTGCAGTGATGTCATAGTTTCACACTTATGATATTGTAATTACATTTCTATAGAAACAGGCTGTAGAGACAGGGCTTTTGACTTTATTTTGGCATGATCAAGGAGACAGCTAGGAGCTTTGGAACAGATTCATGGTCTAATCCAATTGATTAAATACCTTAATATCATGGTTTAAAAAAGGCTGAGCAGATAAAATGTTTGTATAAACACTGCTCGCCCTGTTGTGAGCTAAATCCAGAACTGCTTGATATCATCTTCGAAATCAGCAGCCATCTCTATAAAAACTAAGTAGGAACTTCAGGAGATGGACCTCCATGAATACCTAACATTATTCCACCAGCAACTACCCCTTTAGTCAAAACTTCCAATTCTTAGAGAGCAGCCTTCAAAATTAAACCTACTTCTGACATCGGTCTGTCTGTCTGTCTGTCTCTCTGTCTATCTAAAAATGCTACAAGGTAAAGGTGGGATGACAGCACAGTCACACACACCTATTTCTTCAGTTCAGGCCAGCTGTCATCTAGTGCCAGCACTGCAACTCAGAACTGAGTAATCTGTGCTAATGATTTGTCAAGGATTTGGAAATGGATCTTTGAGCTCGGGCAGGGAATGAAATAAAAGAATATGTATTTTTCAGGCTACATCATGTGGATCGTTCAACTTGAAGTTCATATTTTGAATTGGAACAATCAGTTAATAAACAATAAATACATCTCAGTCAATAATGCTGCCATACAACTGCCTCTCTGCCTTGCCATTTACAGACAAGGAAACAAAGAGTCTTATCTGCATATTTAATCTCATCCTCAATTCTGTCTCTCATAGGACATTAGATTGCAACATGCCATACCTCGTTAATGCCTGGGGTGATCGTAGGTGCAGCAATAAAAACAACAAAAGGAGCAAACTCTGCAGTTCTCAGGACCTTCAATGCCTAGGTGGAAAAAAAAAAAGAATTCAGACATTTTAGAAGAATCCCCCCAACAATCAACGTGAAGTAAGTTCAGCCACACAAGCAGAAGATACAAAATCATGGTTTACCAAGGCTGGTATTTGTTTTTAACTGATCTGGAATCAGGACCTTAGTAAGATGGACACTTTTTTGCCCATTCCACTTCCTCTCCAAATTCAAACAAATAAAGCCACTAAAAAAATCCCCCAACAAACCAAGCCCCACAATCCTTTCTCTCAAGCTAAAGAGGTTTTAATCCTGCTGCTTGAAACCCACCTATATATATCATCCAGGCCAACCTCCTCTAAAGAAGAGAGGAAAGTCAAGAAAACTCACATAGCTAAAAGTAACCAGGGGAAAAGAGGCAAGCAGTGCAAGGTAACTAAGGAGTAAGTCCACAAACAGCCTGGCCTTAATGATGGATGCATGAGGAAGCTGGTTAAGAAAGACACCTGCTAGACACGTGCTGGGGGAAGTGTAGGAAAGGCGGCTGTTACCAGGTGCAAATATGTTCTAACAAAGATGAAAAAGGCTTCTGAGAATTGTAATGCTTCTGAATAATGCAAGTTGGAAACGTTTATCTAGAGTTTGCTTTTAACAGCTGCTCCACTTGAACTCATTATAAACGCTGCCCTCCCTCAAAACTCTTAAATGTGGGATTTTATTTTTCAGAATGGCATCACAGTCGGTACACACACTGTGACCTGTCCTAAATAATTTATTCAGGTATCTTATTTCTGTTATGAAATTTTCAAAGAATTTGAACTTCTTGAATCCACTTCCAAAGAAGAAAGAGGGCAGCTAATTTCAGTAGATAACACTGGTCACAATTTTTATTTGTCTTTTCTCCCACTTCCTTCCATCTGCTAGAATAACAATAATAAACATCACGTTTATCCATGTTCATATCGTTCCACTTAACAAAACATATGAACACATCTCTCTAGACTGGAAGTCATGACTACATGTATGTTTCAAAGGAAACCTATCAGAAACTTCCTTGTTCCTTGAAATCCTGATTTTCCTCCCTGCCCTCTTCTGAAAAGTATAATGCTGCAACACAGAAAGGAGTTTATAAAGTAGTATCACTGATCCAGTCATTGGGCAAACAGGATCAGTATCAGTGATTGACCACACATGTTGGTGACCATGCTGGACCTGACAAGATTACCCTCTCATGCAGCATCAAAGGGAAATTTTTGAAAATATCAAAACATTACTCCTGGCAGGCAATGAGAATCACTTGTTTTGATATGTTTCACTGGACATGAGACTCATATAGCAAGAAGTTTGATGGTAAGTAGATTGTCAGGCTACAGTGGTTGCACACCAAGCTAAACTAGGAATTTGTTTCTGCTGTTACGTTCTTCTAACCAGATGATTACAGGAAATTCTGCTTTGGGGACTGACAAGTTGGTGTTCCAGGGACTTCTGTTCCACACTACTGTATGTGTTACTTATCTAGTGTGCAATCAATAAAAATAAAAAATCTCAATAAAATAAGGTTGAAGGATTTGTGATGAGTCCTGTTTTTGTATACTTCTAATTGGTTACCTGAGGTTCTACATCAAGTATTGCAATTAGTCCCTGCTCATGGATCTTTCGTATTGTTTCCAGTTTTGTCCCATACATTGCATCCTCATGGCTGCCATATTCCAAATATTCATTGTTTGATATATCCTGCATCATTTGGTCATGTGATACAAAGTAGTAATTTTTCCCATTTTCTTCATCTTTCTTTGGAGGTCGGGTTGTGTCTGAAATAAAACCCACAACATATGTTTTAGTACCAAAGCAGTATTAAACCTTTACGTACCTTGTTATTTGGCTTATCAATACTTATTCACTGAACGATGACCTGTTAAGTCACATACAGAACAATGAGACATGAGCTAGAGGTAGGCAGAATGACAGGGCCTGGGAAAGGCAGGAGTCTGAGGGATGTGTGTTGAGTAAAGCAGGAGGTGAAAGGATTTAGCAGAGGTAAAATTCAAAAGGTAACAGAAGAAGAGGTCAAGAATGTAGGATGCTACCAGCTGCTTTCAACTGCCAACAAAGGCGAAGCCTCACAGTTTTTACAGTTTCTAAACAATTCAATTAGCATCTCCATTTTACCCCAGGAGCCAGAACAGGCTCCAAACCTGTTCAACATCTTCATTAATGATCTGGATGATGGGGCAGAGCATACCCTCAGCAAAGATGACAGTGATGCAAAACTGTGAGGAGTGGCTGATACACCAGAGGGCTGTTCTGCCATCCACAGGAACCTCGACAGGCTCGAGCAGTGGTCTGACAGAAACCTCATGGAGTTCAACAAGAAATGCCACATCCTACATCTGGGAAGGAACAACCCCATGCACCAGTACATGCTAGGTGCTGACCAGTTGGAAAGTAGCTCTCCAGAAAAGGCCCTGGGGGGTTCCTGGTAGATACTCAGTTGAACATGAGCCAGCAAGGTGCATGTATGGCAAGGGGCTAAAGGTGTCCTGGGCTGCATTAGGCAAAGTATTTGCAACAGGTGGAGGGTGGTGATTGTCCCTTCTGGTCAGTACTGGTGAGGCCACATCTGGAGTGCTGTGTGTGGTTCTGGGCTCCCCAGTATGAGAGACATGGACATATTGGATAAAGTCCAATGAAGGGGTACTAAGGGACTGGGGCATCTCTTCTAAGTGGAAAGGCTGAGAGAGCTGGGACTGTTCAGCCTGGGGAAGAGAAGGCTCAGGAGGAACCTCATCAATGAGTGCAAATATCTAAAGTGAATGTACAAAGAAGATAGAGACAGTCTCTTGTCAGTGGTGCTCAGTGACAGGACAAGAGGCATCATACACCGAACCACAGGAGCTTCTGTCTGAGCATCAAGAAACACTTTTTTCATTGTGAGGGTGACTGAGCACTGGCAGATGTTTTCCCAGAGAGGTGGTGGAGTCTCCATCCTCGGAGATATTCAAAAGCCACCTGGACATTGTTCTGGGAAGCTGACTCTAGCTGTCCCTGCTTGAGCAGGGCCAGTTGGACCAGATGACGTCCAGAGGTAGGAATATCAACCAGTGATTTCGTAGGCCATCAGGTCCTGTTTTCCTCACAGGCACACTGCTATCCACTTGCTTCTTTCTTCTAATATTCCCTCACGAACTGATTTAGTCTCATGTTTTTCCTCTATCACATGTATGTGGTGACATATTTGAAACACCACATCTATTCCTAATCTAATTCCATATGTTCCAGCAACCCTATCATAAATTCAAACAAGGTATCCAAAAATTAAACTCATATTCTATTTTTAATTACACCTATTATTGTTCTGAGGATTAATGAGCATATGTCAAAGATGAAAAGTTCTATAGAAACATTATAGATCATAGTTATTATTTAAAGGAATTCAAGAACAATGGATTACATAAACCATCTAATATCACTATCCTACTCACTGCTGCCCAAGGTCTACTGAACCTGCATACTCTTATATTTCCCCAAATCCTCTTCTATAAAACCATTTCTGTAATTTCATTTTTTTAAAACTCAAATTCTTACGAGGTTTTCTTCTTCTGAGGATGAAAGTGTAAGTCTAAAAAGTGCATGAGGGCCTGACTACTTGTGGTAAAGAAAGAAGAAATCTACTTAGCAATAACATGCTTTTGAAATATATTGCTTCTGCAAGCCTATGTGGTAAGAGATGTATGTCCTATTAATCCTTCTGATTAACTATCATTGTACATGACATGACCTTTACGATCAGATTTTCAGTTGGTAGATAATTTCTTCATAAAACATTCCCCAAAACTCCACACCCAACTTAAGGTCTACCTCAAAAACTGCCTACTCCTACCATGGTTTTGTAAAAGAATGCAGAAAATGCAGTAAAATCCATACCTGAGAGTCAAGGAGAATAAATTCAATTACCCAGAGTCAGCTGAAAGATAGCTCAGGTTTCTGTAATACTCAAAGTGTATGTGATACATTTTATGTGATCTATTTAAAAAGTATATTTTTAGATCTATTTAAGGAAGTAATTTAGGTCTCGAAACATCAGCATAAAAAGTTATATTAAAAGCCCTAAATGCCTTAAATCTGCCATCAATCTGAAACATCCCCATAGGTCTATTAGATATAACACAGGAGTTAAAGGAGACTACTGCTCTTTGTGCGTGGGGCTGGAGATCACATGATGTCTAAAACCAGGCAACTAAGCATCACACTGATGCTTAAGCACCCGAATTTCATCCTGATTTGCTAGTCTAGTCTTTTTAGTCTTCCTATATAGCCAGTGAAGTAATGGCAGTGCTTCCACAGAGCAGGAACCTAATGCAGACACTCTAATGCATGGTCTTTATGGTATAGCACAGTCCATTTTAAGAGGTATTAGAAGATAAAATAACTAGTTCAGCTTCCACCTTCCCACAGCAATACAGCCACTACTTGAGAGAGGCTGGGTAAAAAAACATACTGTAAAACACTAATTACTTTTTAAATTCATTGTATTGGAGAACAAACTTGCTGGGTTACTACCCCGTCTCCCCATACAATCTTGTCAGTATTGAGTAACAGGTACAATGTACATCACATACTCCTGGCACAGCAGGAGGTGCTTCTAAAGTGTCTAATCTGGGATTTTAGAGTCTAGATATAAACAGTAGTGTGCCAGTGTGGTTTCACACTGCTGCTGAGGGGATCTAACAGCTCGTGCTTTCGAACGGGCCAGGGCTTTCTAAAACAGCCTTCTGCTGGCACTGGTCTTTAAGTCCTTAGCAAACAAGCCTGGGGAACTTAACTCAGCAGCCAACTGATCCTTTTCCCCTTCCAAATAGGTTTACAGATAAGTTCTTAAAAACAGTACTTTTTACCACCAACAAAATCCTTTTAGGTAGAAAAACACTTAAATGCAATTTTAAAGCAAAGCAATAACAAGGTATAAAGAAAATGAAATGAATGCATGAATGGCAACCAGTGTCACTCCTGAGCCATGTACGCTGTTTCTGAAGTCAGCCTGAAATAGAGCAGAATTAGCAGCTAGATGCTCTTGTTTCAGGGTGCCTGACTTGAGGGGAAAGGGTGCATCTCCAAGAGATCATGCAGCAGGATGTGCAATTCCTGCCATGCTACTGATAGTGACTGCCATGGAGGGAAAACACCCCTGTGTTCTTTGCAACAACCCACTTTTATGCAGTGGTTTATTGTGTTTTCTTTTTCTTATTGTCATCTATGGAAACTTGGGGTTATTTTAGTACAATCAAACATTCAGATACAGTACACATTTTCCTCCAAATCCAGTTTATGTTTCTTCTCATGAGAATGAAACATGCATCATGGCCATTAAAGTCTTACCTGAGCTGTAAATATAAAGTTAGCACAGAAAAATAATAATAAGCACTACAATGGCTATGTCATTAAGGATGTTACAGTTTTGCTCTGCACTGACCACTGGTACTTACGAGGAATGGGGTAAGCAAATCTGTCCGGGTGTTTTGTGATGAGTGTGTTTTTTATGTGTCTTCTTCCAACACCGTGTGCACCTAATCCACAACAGAAAAACGAACTATGAATTTCCCACCAGAAGGGGTTCAAAACCATGATGTTATGTTGAGAATAGTAAGTCAAAATTACCTAGTAAGACTAGTGTTTTCCTTTTGAATGCTGGCAGTTTTACTACTTCTTCATACGTGACGAGATCTAATTGATCAAACACTAAAACACAAAAGAAACCCCCGCAGGGATAAGAAAAAAGGGCATATTAAGGGTGATAATTACAGATAATAATTGTAGCAAATTTAAGATTAACAATACAAATTAATAAGTTATGGAAAATAAAACCATTTCATTATGCAATATTAACAAAAGTGTTCATTTAGACAACTGTTAAAAAGCAGTAACAAAGCTACTGAAATGCTCAGGAAAGTTTCCGTGTCCTTTCATGCAGTACTCAGCAGACCACAAAAATTAGCTAAAATGGCATGCCACTCCACGTTTGCATTCCTAAGAAATAGCAATACTAAAGAAAAATCTGTAGACAGTGACCAACATGGATACAGTATGAGAACATCTATTTACACTAAAGATAGGGATACTTTCCATAATCATGTTTTGGCAAGATCTATAGGAAATGCAGAGAGAAGCATTCATACTTGGTGGTAGTTATTTTTTCAAAGCTACCACCATAGTAATTGTAATTAGAGTTCTCTTTAAACACACGTGCTAGTTTAATTGACATGCTCTTAAAAATCATGACAGAATGAAGAATTCTAATGAAAAGTGATGGCATTACATAAAGGAACCTCCACCATATTTAGGGAAAAATTGTAAAAGTATTATTTCAGAAATAATTTCAACTGCAGTTGAAATTGGATGAGTTCTATCATGCCTATCATTCCATTGTCAATGGCCAAGGTATATATTATGATTGACAAATCAAGTTTTGTTCACTGAAACCAGGTTATTCCTCCTGTGCCAAGTGACGCATCGTCTGAGGCAATTCTTGCAGAATTAATGAAAAAAGAAGCCAGGAGGCACTTAACGATAAAGATTATATAAATAAGCAATTTTGAGCAGAATAACAAACATGAGTTTTCACTTCTGTATTTATGCATGATATAGAAAGAAGGGAGGAGAGACTGCATCTGAAGTATGGGAGATTTCAGTGTTTCCAAGTTCTAAGCTGGTATATTCAGCCCCACTACGTGCCATCCATCTTTTAGGATGAGTCTGGATATATCCCTCTCCCCCACCACTGAAACCCCCTTAGGAAAGTAGGCAGCAGCAGCAGCACTGGCTTGCTTGCTTCCAAAAGCCCCTGGCCACCGAGATCAGCATTAAGATTGTGGAGGCTACTAGAAAGTGCTTGTTCTCTTTATACTAATGTCCCAGTTAAAGCAGTGAAGGATTTAATTCTATGCATTTGTTTTTATAGCAAAGATTTTTCAATTCAATGGCAGTCTTTTTACCCTAGAGAAAAAGTACAACTACTTCAATTTGGTTAAAGTACAAATTAGCCAACTGACATCCTTCAACATTTTAAAAACGTGAAAAGATACAGATATGAAAACTTCCTAGTCCATCTGAAGCATTTTGAATTTCATCCTAAAGAAGAACCTCTTTCAACCTTTCCCTAAATATCACAAGCAAGAATTTAGTCATATCTTTCTTCCATTCTGCAAACCTACAAACATGGAGATCTTCCTACTTGTCCTTTTTGCAACTTCACACTATTTGAACTAATCAATAATTCATTTCATGTTAGAAAATGCTTAAAGTTCTACATCACATTAAACAGTTTTACCATTCTAGGCATCTAGGCCTGCAAGTATCTTTTCCAATTAAAAATAAAAATAAAAAAAGAAACCCTTTATCATCTTCTTGAACAAAACCACATTATGTTAGATACAAACAACAGGAGCAAAGGACAGAAATGATACATACTAATGCCTTCATCACAAGCTAGCAGCATGGAGAAGATGTGTCTCAGTCTACATGGAGCTAACTAATGATCGTAGGGTTTTCAAATGCAAAAGAAAAATGATCAATTCTTTAACATACACAAGATAGGAGGAATACAGGGCACATTTAAAGACTGAACTTTAATGCTTCTGTGTTACTAGCTAATAAAGAAAAGGAGTTCTTGAAAGGAAACAGTAAGAAGCAAATAAAGAGGCATTGTCACTTGACAGGTTACTTACATGCACAGAGGCCATTGGGAGTAAGACAGCATGAAAAATGTACAGGGGTCATTGAGATATGGCTCATAATATATTAGTAAAATAAAAAGTATATGCACAAAATAAACTTTACCATGCAATAGTCTAAACACAAGGCAAATAAATCACATTAAGAAATGATAAACATATTTTTTTAAAAGCTTGGCAATTTTCTATGTTATGCACAATATGAAGCATAATTCCAGTATGTTCTAAAGAGTCCAGCAATAACATCTCAGTACAGGAAATAAAAAAATATATCTGGATATCATTGCAGTATTTCTCTGCAGCATTTATAAAAATGTCAGTGAATCTACTAATGAAAAATACTTAAATTTCTCCGCAGGCTTTGGTTTAAAACTGACTTTACAATGTTAAGATGCATGATCGTGAAATTGTCTCTTGAAGAACATAACACCCTAATATCAAGTACAGAGGAAAGAAAATTGAGGCGATATTTTTCCTGTAAAGGAGAATATATTTGGTTTTAATTATAAAAAGTAACAGAAACACTCTCCTCTACTTCATAAGCTATGTCTGATTTGCAGAATAATTTCATTTCTAGTTCCAGTAATATCCCAATATATCACACCAAGCTCTCAGCTCTCAAATCATTAGCTCGCCACACAAATCTTAACTGACTGTGAAGCATTTAACTAGATCTTTTCTCAGCACCCCAGCTCAGCCTCAGCCCCAAGAGAAAAGAAGTCCAAATAGATTAGATACTGTTAAAAAAATGATTTAATTTTATACTAAGATTTAAGAGAAACAAATTCTACTTTACTGTAAAGGCAACATTTTGACATCTGGTTTAGACTTCTCAGTTCCAAATTAATTATGCTTGTTTTGGATCTGACGGAAGAAAATATCTAGTTTTTATTCTGAGGCAGATGCAAAAGCCACTGTCATGTTATTTCTGACTAACGATATCAGATGTGAGAGGGAAGTTCAGAGAAGGTACCACCTGAGTGAAACTTAAAAAATTCATGTGAGCACACAGCATGTCAGTGAACCTATTCATATCCTACGTTTGGCATTACACCCTGGAATATTACTGGCATCACCCTTAACACCTCAAGGACAGTAAGGTCAATAAACATTTCTAAGGGAAATCTTGATTCCAATCAGCATTTTCATCAACTTTTTGACTCCTCAGGGGGGAGTGTCAGATGGTATTCTGAAAAGCACAGATTCTTTTGTGGTCATTATAATAATTTTTAACGTTCACTTTTCTAACTTTTGGCAAATGCTGTGCTGTGGTGTGAAGTGCCTAACTGTGCTCATGGTGGTAAGCACTAAGGCAAGCAACTGGGGGACTCAAAGTGCTGTCAACCTTCTCCCAAATGTCCCCACCTAGGCCAAGAAAGGAAAGTCCCTTACTTTCAGGGTTTTGATTGATATGAAGTCTTTGAGCTACTTTTGCCCCTGAAGTATCGCTGCATTAAGAAATGCATCTGCCCTGAGGAGTCAATGCTTCTTTTGTTGGGTTGCTCTTCAGTTAATGCTGTCAACAGCATGGCCACACAAACTACCATGACTGAAGGGAGTAGCGATGCTGTGGGGATGTATGCTGGGAGCACTTGATAATACTTTAAAACCAGAACTGTCAAAGACTTTAGGTCATAAAATCCAGTTCGTTCTCACCAGTTTTTGTTGAGGTCATATTTAGTAAAACATGGTTTAGTGCTACTGCAACAAAGTGGGAACGTTAAAACAACCAGAATGTCAAACTAGCACAAGGAAGGAAACAAGCTAAAGTTTTCAACCTCTACTTGTAAGGGTTTTCAGGGTAACAAGTGGTTTTATATTAAACTGAAAACACCTTAAATATAATGGTGAATTAGGGAATATAAATGACAATTACTGCTCTTTGAATTTCTTGGATTTTATTTTCTATTTTCAAATGACTAAAGTAAATATACATTCTGTAGTACCGACAGATTTATTAGTACACACAGATTGCACAGGTGGGGAGAAATGTGAAGATACAGATTTATATTGTTTAACTGGTGTGTTTAAGAAAAATCCCCAGAAATAAATGCAATATATCAAATATTTCCATTACATTATTTGGACAGGTATATCTTTTAATTCTAGTAAACATCTCTGCAAGTCCCACAAGAGACCACAACGTATTTATCATCACAGTACGTGATATCGATGCAAAAGCAATAGAAACTGTTTCAACACATTGAGTATTCTGTATTAAAAGAAGAACAAAATTCTGCTCATGAATGAAGTGTTCTTCCTTTACTGCTAAAACTAATTAATTTTGCTCAGCAAGAATCTCTTACTCTACAGGCTTCTACTTTCATAACTTTCTAAAACAATTCAACTTTTCAACAATCTAAACGGAAACCCAAAACCTTGGGTTCAGGCAGAAATCACTGCAAAGAGGATAAACTTCCACAGTTTGTACTACTTGGTAACCAGAAACAACTCACTGACTACACAGGGGCTCTTAGTCCACTTCCAGCTGTAATGCTTCAAGAAAAATGCCTTTTAATGATGTTTTCACATATGTGATCTATAACTATAAACACATAGTAACAAGGATGCTACTGAAAAGCCTTCTACAGAGTACAGTATTTCTAGTGCTCCTTTAAGTACAAAACCCAAACCAATGTAACACTGTATTTGAACACATGACAATGCATTTCTTTTGTTGCACCTGGCCTCTCCCTGATTAAGCTGTATGTTTGAATCCCAAAGAAGCAGCAGAGTAATGTTGGCATAATGAGAATTTTATGTTTTCTTAAGGTTTATGTAACAGTGCCAGCTCAACACCAAATGGCAAGGTGTAGATTGTAAAAAATGTAACCTTTTAAAGATACTTGCGTTTTTTTTTCTTTTTTCCATACCTGCATTGTGCTTTGCCAAATATTTGTCTTTGTACTGCTTTTTTTTCTTTCCAAACCAAGTACAGCTGGCCTGTTGCTCCTGTTTGGTCTTCTCCATGGCGATGCAAGCAACTCGCCTGGCATAGGGAGGAGAGAGAAAAAGAAAAGTTGTTGGAATCAGTGTAGTTTTAAAAAGTCATACAGGATGAATTAGAAAATTAAGACTTTTTAACAATACAAGACTACAGTAAAACTTCTCAAAACCTCTGAAATGACCACTATTGTCTAAATTACTTCAGAGCAAGTTGTATTGTGCTGCGTGGTGTAACTGTTTTGAGGTCGGTCTGTTGCAACGTTGTCAGTATCTCCCTTACATCAGGGCTTACAAGGGAGCTCTTGAGATGGGATAAAATCTCTGTCTACCTCTTTCCCTTCTAGGAAAAATTTCCTTTAGGTGGCAGAGGTGCTGTAAAACCCTTTACTGCACGCTAATTCTTTCATGAGGCAAAAATTGTATGAAAGATTTTGGGTTAGATTATCCACATTGAAAAACTCTCTTGAGTTATGGCCATAACATTCATGGCCCAGGACTCACTTGCCAGAGTTTGTGCTTAAAATGTTTCCATTGGCTTTCACGTGAAAAAGGAAAGGAAAACCACTGAAGTCTCTCAATGAGAGAGACTTGATGTCTGGCTTTTTTTGTGCTTGATGTCTGGCTAACACTTTATTCCTGCAGCGTTTCCATGTAAGCAGTACTAAAGAAAATAGTGGTTAGAACCTAAAAGAGAAGTTAATTTAACACTCTTTCATAAAAAGTTTATATGTAGCCTTCAGTCGTCATTTCCCAAAGCAGTATCAGAAAGCACAAACAATATGGTCTGGAAGGCCAAGTAATGAGGTGGATTGAGAGCTGGTTGAAGGGAAGAAGCCAGCGAGTTTTGATCAGTGGGACAGAAAGTACCTGGAGGCCTGTGTCTAGTGGAGTCCCTCAGGGGTTGGCACTGTGACCTGCACTATTTAATATATTCACTGATGACCTGGATGAGGGAACAGAGTGTACAAGTCAGCAAGTTTGCTGATGACACAGAACTGGGAGGGGAGGCTGACACACCAGAGGGCTGTGCTGCCATCCATCAAGTCTTAAGCAGGCTGGAGAGCTGAGCCGGGAGAAGTTTAATGAGGTTTAGCAAGGGCAAGTGTAGGGTCTTGCACCTGGGGAAGAACAACCCCAGGTACCAGTATAGGCTGGGGACTGGGCTGTTGGGAGCAGCGTATGTGAGAAGGACCTGGGGGTCCTGGTGGGCAGCAGGATGACCATGAGCCAGCAATGTGCCCTTGTGGCTAAGAAGGCTGAGGGCATCCTGGGGTGTATTAGAAGGGGGGTGGTTAGTAGGTCAGGAGAGGTCCTTCTCCCCCTCTACTCTGCCCTGGTGAGACTGCATCTGGAATATTGTATCCAGTTCTGGGCCCCTCAGTTCAAGAAGGACATAGAGCTCCTCAAAAGAGTCCAGCACAGGGCCACCAAGATGATTAAGGGAGTGGAACACCTTCCTTATGAGGAAAGGCTGAGGGAGCTGGGCCTCTTTAGCTTGGAGAAGACTGAGGGGTGACCTTATTAATGTTTATAAATGTGTAAAGGGTGACAGTCAGGAGGATGGAGCCAGGCTCTTCTCAGTGATGGCCAGCAATAGGACAAGGGGCAATGGGTGCAAGCTGGAGCATAGGAAGCTCCATGTGAACATGAGGAGGAACTTCTTCACTGTGAGGGTGACAGAACACTGGAACAGGCTGCCCAGAGAGGCTGTGGAGTCTCCCTCTCTGGAGACATTCAAAACCCGCCTGGATGTGTTCCTGTGTGATTTAGTCTAGGTGATCCTGCTCTGGCAGGGGGGTTAGACAAGATGATCTTTCAAGGTCCCTTCTAACTCCTAACGTCCTGTGATTCTGTGATATTTACTAAGACTGGCATTTATTTTTTTATGTGACTACACATATGATATCGCATGCAACACTTACTGCTTTGCATATGAGAAAAAAAATCAATGCTACACAAGTGAAGCAAAAGATACTTTTTTAAAAAAACCAAACAAACCCAACAAACCAACCAACCAAAAAAAAAAACTCAACCAAAAAACCCCTACCTAGACAACATTCAAAAACATACAAGACAGAAATTAAAGCAAAGCTAAATTAATTTTTATAGAAAACTTAAGTCATACCATTCTTGAAGTTCAGGAGAGGGAATAAGACCTGCAGTACCATTTTTGGAGTTCTCAAGTTTACCCTGCCACCAGTTGTGATCATCTTTGCTAATGATTTGGATAATATCACCGACTCGGAATCTGATGCCGGCTTCTTTGCAAGGAATGAGGTCATCCTTTGCTGGATCATATTCAAATTGTGCTCTTACATATATCTATAAAAAAGAGTTTATAAAAGACACTGCGATATTATTACTGGCAGAGTATTAAGAGTAACAGGTGAACATTTGAACTGTGCATGTGGCTACATGTACTACTTGCAACAAGCAAAGGAAGAAACAGAATGGCAAAAGCATACGTGATGGTTGAAAAAGAAACACAAAAAACCCCCCTGCAAACAATGGAGACATATGATGTTACTTGGAAAGCTCAGGTCTTCTACATGCTGTAAAACCCTAACAGCCAAAATTAACACATGTAATAAAAAAAAAAAAAAGAGTCCCTCAAATCAGTATTAATGATCACAAATCATTAGAGACTAAAAGACAGCAGCTTACACCTTGAACTGTACTGCACTTTCCAACTGAAACCCCACAAGATGTTCTAAAACTCTGCACGACAGGAAATTTTATAGGTAGTGTAAAGGACTTAAGTGACATTACTGATCTTTCATAGTTAGACTGGAATTTTTGTAGCTTTTTTTGGGTAAATAGGAAGTCACCTGTCGCATATAGTTACTTAGGAGGAATCTGGGATTTTCTACATGGGTTTTTCCATGAAAGTCCATTAAAGACTAAAGATTTGAGTAAATTATTCTCAAAGGAACATTAACAGAGAAAAATCAGGTTCTGCCTTCACAATTTAAAATAATATACCAATCCTGCTTTGTGGGTTAGTGAGATCTCAACCCTAGAAAAGAGAAATGAAGCTGATCTCCATTTTGGTTGCTAATCACAGCACTGATGCATCCAAGTATCTTAAAATGGGAATGAAATGTCCAGTATGGGTAATTTCTACAGCTTATGAACTTGAAATGTCACTCTATAGCATCTCAGACAGTCACCAATGACTTTTATTTAGTAACTGGCTTCCTCTGAAGTGAACCAATCCCTTTTTTCCCCATAACCATATCCAATATAGGTCTAGAAATGGGACCAGTTTTGTTATCATCTAGAGCATTTCTTGCCCAAGTTGTGCTATTATCCACCACATATTGGCTGTTCATGGAACATTACAGACTTCCTTACAGAGAGCAATGTATCTATGATCCAAGCCCTTACTGTCTTCAAGGATGACAAGCTACCAGAAAAATATGCTGTCTCAATGGGAGAAGACTCTTGAACAAAACCAGGTAACTAGTAATGGCACGAGTACAAGGAACACCATTATTCTGATATTGCCTTGAACAAAGTCTCTTCTCATGGGAAAAACACCTTATGAGAGGCAAATGAAAACCTAACACAACAGCTTGGAAGGTCTTTCACGGAGCCTATCCAGAACTCCATTCAGACAGCTGGAAACTTCAGAAGACAATAACCATTTGAAAGATCCAGACAGCTGTAAGCTTTAAAAATGGGAAATGAAGTGGGAAGCAATGTGTTCGTGTAACAGATATTCCAGCCAACTTCACCAGAGAGTGGTATAAAAAGATTTTGAAAGAAAACAGATCATGGAGTTCACTGACTCTGTTCAATGGAATTGCAAGAGTTGTTATTCAAACCCTTGGTAGAGAAAGAGGTTGGATCCACGGTTGAAGATTCAGAGGCAGATTCTGAAAGAACTATATATAAATGGAACTGTTAGAGGAGATGAATCACAATTCAATTCATGGTATGTGCTGTTTTGGAGGCTGCCATAAAAACAAGAATTCTTAAAATTGTGAAGGGAATTACAGGGAATCATCTGCAGAGCCCTTAAGGGCTTTATTGGAATTCCCTGGGGACAGAAGATGTTTCTTTGGTCCATGATGACATGTACTACCATCAGGTCAGGATAACAAAAAAGGGATTAAGGGAGGTTCCTGAATCTGGGCCTTAGGACTGAAAATTTAAGAGGTTGTCCTGAGATTTATGAACCCTTAATAGAACTGGTCCTTAATGTTTCTCTTTGAAGAGCTGTTCATGCTAATCATTAGTTATAGACCAACTCAAGCTTTAGAATCTTGCCCTACTAGTCTCTATTTCTAAGTTTGAGCTTTCCTCTAAGACAAAAACCCACACCGATCACTGCACAACAGTTGTCTATTAATATATTCTGAACTAAAACAACATCTCCAGTTAAATATACAATGTCTGTGTAATTCTCACACATACGGACACATGAAAAAAAAATGCTTTGAATTAGCCACAAACAAATGAGTTAAAAAGAAAAAATGGAACAAATTTTCCAAGCTTAAATATTTTAGTCCAGCACATACAGAACATGAGGGGGGGAAAGATAAGCAGGGATGTTCACTAGCAGCTACGTTTACAAAAATTCCCATGGAGGATATCTATTCACCTGTCGTCCTTTTGGTTGTGTTGTCGATGGCAAGTCCTGCAGAATAAAGTCAACCCAGGAGAAGAAATTTTCATTTTACTTTTTAAGGGTATACAACACCATTTGTTAGTGATTCATTCTACATTACAGTAAAATGGTAAGTCAGACAAAAGTATAAAGCATTGACCCATGTTTAGAAAAAGGGTTTTTTTTCCTTAAAGAAAAATCAAACCCAGGCTGTTTAGCAGCAAGCTGAAGAAAGCAGGTAAAAAGTTTAAGCAGATAGAGAATGTGCCTTTTAATAAATAATTCAGCATCTTCAACACAAAAGCACTGTCAAGTGAAAGAGGCTTTTTATGTGAATGCCTTTTCCACTTAATACTTAAGTCTTGTTTTTAAAAGAGAAGGTTGGCAAATCACAAACATTAAAAATGTTATTATTAAATTCTTAACACGTTATTTTTATTTTATAATTTATTTAAATTTAAACAATATAAATTTATTATTAAAACTGTATAATGCCATTAATTGTGCTGAGGAATGTTACATATTCAATTTAATTCATAAAAATGTCTTAAATTTTTCATCCACACAGTTGTGGCACATAATTTCTAAGTTGTAATATTTAATAGGTAGAGGAATAGTTACTAATTATTTTTTTTTTTTTTTTTAGCTAGTCCCATGAACTCAAGATACTGACAGCACTCTCACAGAAGGAACTCGTGTGCACAGTTACTACCTTGGTCCAAACGATGACAAATGGTAAACAACACAAATTTTAACATTAAAATACTTTAGAAAACCAGGAGATAGACAGCACCTTTGTACCTGAACACATACAAAGCAGAAGTACTTTGTGTTAAAGATGTGATGATAAGAGCTTGGTTTGTAGTGCAGTTTAAAGCCACTTTCTTTTGCTTTTCATATCCAGGCAAGGCTCATAATTCACAAGGTATGTGCACGTACCACAACAGCAGAGGGCACACCAATTCGTTAACTCAGATAGCGGAAACTAGTACACGTTCCAGAGGTCTCTCAAAACACAAAACTTAAAAAAAAAGAGTCTAAAACGTCTTGAAATACCAACTGCACAGTTACCCTTTCTTCAAACACTGCTTCCAAAATTCAGGGTGGAAAGAAAACTTCCACTTTAAACCTTCGCTGAGTTTTGAGGAAACTGCTAACCGTGATTTAAAGATGACTTAAGTGTCATGTTACAGTTATTAACATTTAATTAACTACATGGCTTTTAATGAGAAGAGTATGTTGGGAAAAAACCCTTAAAAAAAAAAAAAAAAGAATAAAGTGGGGAGTTACGTATGTAATAACCTTGGTTCTACCAGCAGGACAGAATTTTCCACTGACCACACGATAAGTATAACAGTAATGGCAGATGAGCACCAACAAAACTTTCACAGTTTCTCTGTGTGGAACTGGAAATCTTACCGAAACAGAATTGTTAGTGCTGCTATGACCATTAGCTGGGGACTGTCTGGATGTAGAGGGGGAATCTCTCTGAAATAAGACACAAGGTTCATTAACAACACAACACTATCACAGGAACACAGATATATTTAAAAGAACAGTTACATCCACAGCCTTATAACCATTTGCTTAGCTGCTTCGTCTGCCAAAGTTTCCACACTACAAACTCCATAAATTTGAAAAGTTCTTCCAGAGTTTGAGATCTGGGTTTGACATATTGATGTATCTTAAGTAATAACTACTTTTATATTGCCTTTGCAATAAAGTAGGTTTTTAACCACTGAGTATCTGGGACCTCTTCGATCTCATGTGGCTGACAGTGCTAAAGGCTGTTAGTCCTGGTGGCGTCACTGCCGAATCTAATTACCTGAAAGTTATACGCTGAGTAATACTTTTAACAAATGAAGCACATTCTCCATTCAAAAGATGCTTCTAAATCTTTTTCTAAGCTATGTGGTGGAGCTCGGTGTGGATTATTTTCTACTCAGTAAGATGCATCTGTGTTGTGTCTCTAAGACAGTGAAGCTAACGCATGAGATGGAAGCTGCATAGTTTTACACTGCTGAGGGTTTATTTTTTTATCCAGTATTTTTATAGGCTTATATACACTGAACTTTGCCAAAATATGCCACTTTATAAAAGGCACCCCTCTTGAATCAGACTGTCAGTGTAGTCCTACACTTCAGTGACGAGACAGCAGAATCAGGGTTAATTCCAGGAAAATCTACAGAAACAGGATAACAGGAATTTCTGGCTGGGTCTTGCAGTGGCAATGAAATCGTTTGCAGAGAATCTTTCTCACATGCCATTTTGGTTGTATAGTACTTAATTCCATAAGATGAGATAATTAAAAAAACCCAACAAACAAAACTAAACAAAACCCAAACTGCTTTACTGGAATTTTGGAATGTAATATTCCAAGTCAAAAGGTCAATTTAGGATTATCCGGTGATTTTATGTAACATTGAGCATAGCAGAAAAAAGGGCTAAAAGAGTTTTCAAAGAAAACAAAGTTATCCCTGTTAAATTGTATCAATACAGGTGCCCTTTGTGAACAAATTAAAACCACAAATTGGAGCCAAACTGTTCATGCAACAACATAAATAAGGGTCTTTTACTAGTATTTCTTCACATACTAATTATGCAATAGCACTCATAGCTATTTAAAAGCATTAAGAAAAGTAAAATGACAGGCAATATTTCACCATTCTTGGTGCCTGTATGCTTGATATGCAACCAACTCATTTACAGCTCTGGATAGGCTCAACTCATTTACAGCTCTGCATAGGTTTTCACAGAGATTTCCATATATAGCTATCTACATCCTTGCTTTGATTTTAACACAGTTGAGGACAGATCTGACAATATTATGGCTGTAAAACCACTGTGGTTCAAAGTCTGTAGGTCTGTACACTCCTGCTACATGCGTAAGAATAAAATGCTCATTTGGCTCCCACAGTTATTTGCAATATGTAAATCTGGAGGAAATCAGCCCCGATTACCAAATCACTCCAGCATAACAAGCTTAAAATGTTCAAATGAAACCAAATAAGGCACTCATTACTGAAAGAAAAAGAAATACAGGAAGCTTAAAGGAACCCTTTTTGCTTGCTTTCTTTAATAGGGGGTTACCAGTATCACCTTTGTCAATGGCAGTTAGGAGATACTTCTCTCCAAAAAGCAGGGACTTCTTTTATAAAGAGATTTTCTGCATGCTCTGCAATTCTGTCTCTGCCAATTTCTCACTCTCAAGAAGAGGTGAAAAACTAAATTAATTACCTTCTTTTCCTAATCCAAATGTGTTATGAACTTGTGATCTGCTTAGTCAGTGATGGTTTAGCACAAAGCTTTGGAAAGTGATGGAAGCACCCAAGTCATTTGGAGAAAAACAAGTTTAGTGTAACTTGGAGAATGCCACTATTTTGGGACTCTCGTGAAGGCTTTTGCCTTTGAAGGAAATTTTTGTGGTTTGAGAATGTTTTGATTTGTATTCCTCAACAGAAGACAGAGTATTTCTCAAAGCAAATGTTTGTCATAACACACGGAGGAAAATACACATTTTTTGGTGCTATTGGTGATTTCAGTACTAACTGTAAGAAATGAATCTATCAAGCTAGTCAAGAGGTATATGTACCATTTTTAAATAATTAGACAGTTCATCCACAATTTCAAAGGCATTTTGATTCTTAATTTCCTAGGGACCCAGTCTTTCTTTCAAAAAGTATCAGGCACAATCTAATCAATGAGTTTAGAGATCTTTGTAGAATGCTGGGATTGCTTAGAACAGGACTGGAAAACTTCAGCTTTGGTCGTGAGTTTGCTCCCCCAGTAAATCATAAAAAGCCCTGGCTCTCCTGGGGATAAGAGCAGAAAACCACTTGGATGATCCAATGATTCTGAGTAATGTGGAAGTGTTAGCATCGTATTTCAGTATAAAGTGACTATCCAGACTTCCCAATCTTGTCTAGCCCCTTGCCAAATAACAAAACAGGAGTCTTTTGGATCCTTATTCTTCAGTTCAAGCACCACAGCTGAAGCCTTAGAGGAAACAATAACAATTATTTCTAAGTAACAGCAAAACTAGTTTCCTGTTGATTCTTTGTTCTTAGGTGTGGATTCTGAATCATAAACCAATGCATTTGAGTGGCAAACGTATTGCAGGAGTCAATTACATCTACTAGATGTGGCCTGATCAAATGAGACAAGTTAGATCAAATCAGCCTGACAAGAAAAACAAGCAGATTAATGACACTGTTGCCAGACACTCCCCCACCCCCCACCCCAAAAAAAAAAAAGAAAAAAAAGGAAGGAAAAAACCCCCCAAAACTTTCCAAAGAACTGCAAATACAGTTGTGCTTAAGGAACCTTTTTGGAAGTATTTTTAATAGCAATGTACAAAAGGTTTAAGACTATAAAAAGTCATACTTCCAGTCTGAGACCTAATGGAAACATTTCAAGTCTAAAGGAAAAAAATCCATTATGCTTACTACCAAACTGTAAAATCTCAGATATATAAAAGGCTTTTCTTCTTAATGAATCAACTTAAGTGTTTCACAAAGGGTCTGAAACATAGAAGGTTTACAAGAAACGTTTAAAATACAAAAGAAAAAATAAATTAAAAAAAAGCAAGTACTTCCCTTGTCATTCTCATGTCTGACACAGTAAAAATTTACTCAGTGTTTTGTCAGTATGAAGTAAGAATGCAAGTGCAGCTAAAGCAAAACGCTTACTCAACTGGATAAAGTACTAGCTTAAGCCACAAGAAGAATGTGTTGCAATAATTACTTAAGTTCATATCTATGTAAGTCTATAATTTCCTGGGTATCTGACCCAGTAAAAACATCCTGGCCACTGTGTTGTTTCGATATCTGAATGACTCAGTGATTTGCCACACCAATGACTAAACAGGTCATCTCACAGTAGATCCGCTGATCAAATTGTTAATACAAGGGAATTCATAAATATCCCATCTTCACACAAAGTCTACTCCATGAAACAGAAGGCCTGGTAACTGAATAGAAGGCCTGACTGCAGTAAAACCCACAAATCCCTAAAAAATTTGAAATTATTCTGTTGAGCTTTTGGAAACTGCCCAGTGACACTGAAGTAGCATTACATACTACTGGGATGAGACTTCCTTAAAGGTGCAAGAGTGGTGTAATATTTAGAAAATGCCACCACAACGCTTCTCTTAAATACCCACAAAAGAAGACAAATATGGCCAGTGAGATGCAAATCTCAGCTATTTAAAAAATTGGTTCCCTTCGAAAAAACTCCCCACACCTTTGTATACAAAGGCATATAGACAGGCTGTATATAAAAGGCAGCTCACCTCTGATTCTACTAATATTTAGTTTTTCTTATTCAAAACTAACAAGATACTTTGCAATTGAATGATGTGATCATGGTAGCAACCTTAAAAAAGGAAACAATTATTGATTCTGTTTTATGTGTTCTTCTGGTAAAACCAGACTATGCGAGCAGCAGGCCATGACTGATGGCGGGGGAAGCAAACGTAAGTTTATAAAAATATCTGAAATGCTGCCCAAAAATACCGTAAATGAATCATAATCCTGAAAGATTCTGTGAAAGAAATTCTCTCTGTACCAAAGGAGTAGTGACCCTATAATAGGGTGATTTAAAAACATTGCCTTTTTGTGTACACTCGTAACAGCTGAAAAACCAGCCAAAGCCATAGATGTGACCAAGCAGGTGGCTGAATGCTAAATGCCACCGAGTGTGATAATTAGACATGCTTATTTTTCCCTCCTCTGTCTTTGGTCACACATTTCTAGTTTTGCTGTTTTTTCCAAAGGAAGGAAAGAGTCCATTTTCCTCCCTTCTGTGAAATAAACAGACACTAAGAACCTAAGGACACAGAGCTAAGGAAAAGAGATGAACTGCTACTACTAAAATGACGCTTAATGTTATTAATGTAAAGCTGCATACTGAATTGTGTTCTCCAAATAATCCTCCTCCTAGCAGGTGTATCAGTTCACCAGTTTCTGCAGTTTAATATTGGGAAGTGAGAGATCTTTTATTATTACTGCTACTTACAGTACTGAATTCAATGTACAAATTTGTCAGCACACAATGTTTTTAAAGCCTTTGCATTTAGTGAAAAATTTTTCCTTTCATATTTATACCTTTTAAGAAAATCAGCCTCGTAGGTGAAAATCTTTCAAACCTTCTACACCTCTAAAACCTTTTTGTTCTTACTGACTTCTATTAAAAGTATAGGATGCAACCAAAAAGCAGTAATATTTTTTTTTTCTTTCAAACAGATTGTTCTGATAATCACAATAGCAGCTTCTCTGTGTTCTAGCATCTGCTGAGACACAAACAATTAGGGTGAAATCAGAGCTCTAATTAAGATAAGGTACTTGACTTCAACAGAGATTATGATTTCACTCTTGCAATTCTAATTTGGGAACTGTTTGCGCAGTTAAGCATGTGGCACAGAAAGACTGGCATCATCTACGTGGTGCATATGCCATCTGTATGCTGAAACTGGAATGGTATCTCTCAAGTAGCCATCTTCTAGAATTTAATTCCCTTCAGCTGCAATCTGGAACATAACTTTGCAAGCAGAAGGGAATTAAACATTCCTGTGCAAAAACCGTAATAACAAGTTTCTAGTTCAACAAGAACTAACACCAAATCTGGTTTACTTCTGTAATGACAAATACCATTTTTTCATGGAAACATAATATTAAGCCACATGTAACTGTTACAGACAACCACCACAAATTTACCTCCCACAGGGTTATACAGAAACAGATTCTTCAATTAACCCTTAACAGCCCAAAGCAGCAAAATAATGTTTAATGCCTAAGAAAAGGAGGGTTGCTCCTCTGCTTAGGAGCTTCAACAGACTTCCTGGAGACTCAATTTATTTTTTCTTAAGGGGCTTCCTAAATGCACGAGTTGAGGATCCCCTTTCCTATTTTTTTTTTAAAATAGGCTGTAAGAGTTAGTTAAGGTGCTGATGAGATGAATATGAAGGCAGGGCTGAGTAGGTAGGTGGGACCTACTCATGTTCCGTTATCTTTGTTGTAAAATTGGTGTGCGTGATCTAACAGGACAGGCAGAAACAATTTCCCAGAAAGCAGTAACATTCAGCCATCAGCAGGCAGTTAGTTACAGGACTGAGGAAGAAATAGGATGATTCACTAAATTCATTACCTCACAGGATGAAGACTGCGTGCGGTAACTTGGCACAATCTTAAAGGTGATACTTCCACGCATTTCCCTCTGCAAAAAGAGAAGCACTTCTTTAAAAGACAGGACAACGAAGATAACATCTCCAAATCACTATTGCTTGAAAGGAGAGCATCACAGTTGGAGAACGGTAGTGTGTTTTCCTAAAGTAAATATTCAGAAAAGCTAAAATGCTACAGGTAATTTGTCATTTTACTTATAAACAAAGATTTAAATTGTCTCTCATTAATCTAAAAGACAAACATACATTATTAGTTTGTTCACCTGACCAGTTTTAGAATGCCTAGGAACTATAGCTAGGTGACAGATTCAGAGACATGTAGGTTTCTTCCATATCAATCTTCTCGCTGTAGCTATATTGTGATCCACAGCCTCTTTGCTACTCAAGTGACACTTTCTTCCCTGTCATCATACATGTTCTGTTTAAAATACACAAAAGCACAGTCAGTTTCTGCAAGCTGCACGTTACTGTACTACTGGTAGAAATGTAAGAGACAGTCTTTCATCAGAACAGAACATGGGGTCCACCAGTTCATCTTTACTATAGCATAAGAATACTGCTAACAAGTGGTAGCTGCACAAAGGCAGGACAGCATAGCAATGTATTTGCTCATCCATATTTTCTTAAATGACTGTTTCAATCCATCTATATAAATGCCATCACATGGCTGACATGCTCTAGGTGAACCTGCTTGGCAGGGGGTTGCAGTAGATGATCTCTGGAGGTCCCTTTCCAAACCTGATGATTCTGTGAAGTGCATGACTTGATCTGGGCAGAAAGCTAAGCAGATCATTTCACATGAGGGTAGTTTTTCTCCCTGTCTCGCTTTTTTGCTGGCCAAAAATATGCTGTTTGCCTGGACTCACCGAGACATTGAAGGTTGTCTATATATTTCTGGTCATAACAAGAGGATTAGTGATATCATCCAACATTCCAAGAGTAGGGTTGCACACAGAAATATCTGTAAGTGTTATGAAAGATCAAACTGCCTCTACTAGCAAGGCCTCACATGGAATTTTCCTGCAAAAAGCCAGACTCTGAGCTCAAAATATAATTTTATTTTAATTTGTAACATCGATAACCAAGAGCCACAATAGTTCTAAACTCAAAGAATGGATGTTCCATATAAGGAACACATTTTTTTTCCCTATGATCGCAATTAAGTACTGGAACAGGTTGCCCAAAGAAGCACCTGTCCTGTCAAATCTTTATCCTTGGAAATTTTCAAGGCTTAACTAGACAAAGCCCTGAGCAACCTGGGCTGAATTCAGTGTTGATCCTGCTTTGTGCATGAGGTTGTGCAGCAATTATAGCAATCATCCAGGAAAGTTTCTTTTATCTCGTAAGTATACATAGTGACTACACTTGGTGTAACTTGAAGATTTAAAATAAGGGCATGATCTTTCTAGACTAACTTGGGATGAGTAATAGGAGGACAGCAGTTATTTCTTCTGTTGTGTCTACTAGAAATGAGAGAACAAACTCCTGCATTTCAACAAAGGAGAAAGCTTTCTAAACTGTAGAAAAGTTATAAAGTCCACTGTCCGGAGAGTTTGAGGAACCTCCATTACTCAAGGTTTTTTTAAGAGATGGTCAGACATTTATCTGTCAGGAATGACTGGGTGTCAGTGATCTTTTCCATGAGACTAAATGGAAAAAATAAAATGACACCTGGATGTGTCTTCTATTATTCCTGAGTATAACATGGAGAAAAGGCACTACTAAAAAACAGGGAAGAGCTTGTAGGAGGCTTTAACAGCTGAATGCAGGAAGATTGTGCATGTAGAACGCGCAGGCTGTCAGGGATAGAAGAAAAAGGGGATGTCATGATGCAGCCACATAAAAGTCTTGTCAAAATAAGACAGGCACTTTTATAAAGAACATGAGAAAGATTTCAGGCACTTACAAGCATTTTTTGTAGTTGTTCTACAGTTTGATTTGCCACACTGATTCCATTTATTTCTCGGATTTCATCCCCTACATGTAGCGTACCTGTAGAGATAACAAAAGCCACTATCACCTCAAATGTGCTTTTACAACTTCAGATAATTGTGAGACAGTACAAGTATTCATGGAAAGGCTTAAATATGAAACAATTTTAACATAGCTTTTTGTCTAGTATCAGAAAAGGACTTTGGTAGCTATGCATTAGGTACCAAAGATTACGAATCTGTCCTTCAGAGTGCAGTCAATACAGCAGCGTGAGATGCCCAGGCACCCTCAAAAAGTACATGGGGAAAACGTCAGTCACTTACAAGGACACCATGAAAACCCCCACACTGAAAACAAAGTCACCTGCAACTAGTGGCTGACATTTTATCAGATGACTACTTAATGCAGTTTCGCTTCTGGACACAGTCTTAATTTTACCTGTCAGACTGCTGTATGTTTTAATTTCTCTCAGTCTGATTTGCCATAGCTACAGTATGCATTTTCTGTGTGCAAATTTGACTTCAACTTGAATGTAGATGATTGGCATGAATATCTACTTGGCTTAGTGAAGTCATAAATGGACCTGAGGCTGAGACGGGAAGGGTAGGTTATAACGTGGCTCTAAGACACTAAGACCATTTACTTCACCTATTATTTCTTTCTGCTCTATGATTTAAATAATTTCTACAAGTATCCTTTTCTAAATACTGTGCCTAATTATATATATAATTAATCTTACTTGGAAAAGTAGCAAGTGGCAAACATTTCCTAATCTAAAACATCCCTGTGGAAAACTACCTGAAAAAAACCCAGTCAACTAGAATCCTGAAAAAAACCTTAAAATTCTTTTCCTGACCCAAACTAGTCAATTTCCCCAGAGAATGCCATGCAAACAAAACTTTCAGCTGGACAAATGTATGAAAAATCAAATTGTGTGCCTGGCTAAACACAAGCAGAGCCAGAACCAAGAATAAACCCAAAAAGCTCTGCAGCTGTGATTTCCTTTGGGATCTCTTCTGCATAACAGAAGCTCCCTTGCCAATGCTGCAGGTGAGAGCCCAAAGTTTACAAAAACTTCCAGTACTTTCATGAGTTAAGTCTTTCAGCCACATCAAATGCTTCAAACAGTTCTACAGGAGCTGACCTGCTGATATTGAAACACAAAAAAGACTGATCACAACTCTTCTTCCACTCCTCAGTGGAAAATCTATCACAATTACGAGTTTACTGAATGAGTATGCAACAGTTCTGTATTTGAATTTAAAATTAATCTAGTCTGCAGATGGAATATTAATGATCAAATCTCTAGTGGAATACTTTGAAAGGTCAGTTTTGGCAGACTTTCTTAGGAAGGCACTCCATACTGAATTTGAAAAAAAACCATACTACAAATATGAGTCTCTGTGTTGACTGCATTGTGCCAAAATGAAATTGAGTTTGAAGTGAGTGTAATTGTTACAAAGCAATAATACTGAATCACAAAAAGCATATGCCCTGGAATAGTATAAACACTCTTTGGTGTTATTTATTCAAAATATAAATCTGATGGAATTAAATATTAGAAAGAGGACCAGACTCATTAATATCCCTGTATCAAATAATTTCAATGGTGCACTTAAATAAAATTCCCTCTTCTGGAGCATTTCCCATTTCTATGGCAGAAGTGAATATTGTTTTGTTCATGTCTGGAATACAGCAGTATACATAAAAGTTGGGAATAAAGCACAGACATTCAGCAGTAGTTGGTCATTTTGTTTTGGGGGGTACGTGCATTGATAAACCACAGGAAGACATTTTCAATCTGAGGGAAGGCTTTTATTATTTCCAGAAACTTTATACTCTTTATAAACATAATTGTTCTAAAAAAGTGCTCTTGGCATCTTTGAAACAGTAAGTCCTCTGTACCATTGGTACCTCCCATGACACCTATACTTAAGCATCTAATTTTTGTTCCTTTTTGTTCATTTTCTATTGTCAGTGCAGTGTTTATTTAGAATGTAAGCTATTCATGATGTATTGACATGTAACACATCTGTAATAACAAAGAATGGATGTATTTCTGGAGTAAATTATTTCCTTTGTCTTTGCAATCCAAAGCAAAGACATTTTTAGGAATCATGTGCTCTTGCTCTGTACAGAAGCAAGAGAAATCCTACCTATTAGGAAAAAGGCAGAAAAATTCTTGAGAGTCTCCATTTCAGAAAGTGTTTTGTAGCCAAAAGAAAATCCTGGAAGTTGGATAGTGAAAGGTTGTGAACGTATAGTAGTATTTTCACCAAGTTATTGCATGCATTTTATTAGAACAGAATAAACCTTGTCAGGGATATCAATGTTTACAAAAAGAAATCGGTGTGTTTTACATTAAGTCGCTTCGAGAATGTCACACACACAAGGTACAGCTGCTGCTCTTCCAGTGAGGTTAAGTGAGCAGCTAGAAAGTCCTCTCTCTCCTTAGGAGTTTTTTTTTTTTTAAATGTGATATTGGGATCTCTTCTTAAATGCACCTTAAGAATGAATTCACATTTAAACATGTATGGCTCAAAATTAGTCATCAGCAAAAAAACCTATGGGTTAGGATAGTGCTGAAAACTATGGCTATACACAGATCCCCTGGAAATAATATTTACAGCATGAGCAGTCTAAACAAAAGCCATAGGTAGAAAGTGAATGGACAACTGAGCTATGTTAAAGCACAGACAGAAAGGTGAAAGGCAAGATATAATTAAAACCCTGAGATCTAAGATACAATTCATTCACTTATCCTAAAAAAGCAGACAAATTAAAAAAAAAGACAATTTTTAACGACTGAAACTGGTGTTTCATTTTCCTTGAGCTGAAGCCTCTGGAAGGTGTGAGTAGATAGCACCTCTTCAAGCATATCTTCCTCCTTCAGTTTTCTCATGTTCTGAATACGGACAACTATAACCAGCAGGACTAGATGCAGCTGGCACAGAGAGAGGAGGCAGCCTTTACAACAGTCACTATTTCGTGACTGAGAATCGTGCAGTTTGCACTTAATATTGCTTGACCTGAACTGATATAGTTTCTGTAACCTTCCCAGAAGATATAGATCAATCATTGCTGTTACAGCCTGGCAGGTTTCCATGCAGCAAGAGGAGACAGCAGAATCAACAACATAAAAAAACCCAATCAACCAAATAAAAGCCACAGACCCTGTCAATAGGATTGAAAGACTTGTTGTGCTTGAGATCACTGTCATGTTACATTTGCATTGTTCTATTCAGTGAAAATATTCTAAATATAGGTATACTGAACAAAGCAGTGAAGCTCAGAGACAGCTAGAGCAACTGCAACATTAGAGACATTAAAAAAAGATGATAATATTACAGGAACATTGTAATGTGTTCATTACAGATTGATTTATTTCAAATAACCGATGTGCAGGAAGGCCACCTTAGTTTGATGTAGCCCATATAGAACAGGTTAAATTTCCCAAATTTTTAGAAATAAGAGACACTGTATAATTAAAAAAAGACAAGAACAGAGTTCTAATGGGCACAGGTGGATTTTTAAACTGAGTTTTAACAGGTTTTAAAAGTTTTATTACCACCTTTATGGAAGACAGTCATATGAAACAAACCTCAGCAGAGGATCACCACTACTTAAGTACAGTTGGATGAAAACCGTCTTCCTGTGAATCTCAGAGGAACCTCCTTCTAAAATTCACTCTTAGTAGCCAAATAAATTTCATTTCAGAAGTCTGTATGAATTGCATCTTTGCTTGTATGAAAAGTTTTATCTTTCCTGCTTCTTGACAGGTTTGATCACGTCAAGGATACCAAGTGAATATATCAGGGAAAGCACCACTGTAAAAAGGTGTAGACTGGTGATGAGAAGAGATGTATGTCTGCAGGGTTTCTATAGTAGTGAAAACTGAAAATAAAAATGCAAGTTCTAGGAACAAGAAATATTTGTATTTCACAAATTGTTTTTATGAGCCTCAACATCAAAAAAAGATCCTCAACAATTGTATGGAAATATATGGAGAAATTTAATTTTTTTGTTGAACAAAACTAATTAATTTTGAATGAATTCATTTTGAAGGAAGATTACTGGAACTAGTCTAAGGATTTTTTTCTCTTAAACAAATGATTAAGTACATACAAGTTCCAGAAATTATTGGCATTTCAAACTCTTACTGAGCTAGACTCCCATTATCCTATTCAATGCCTAAATGAAACATAGCAGGTCCCCATTTCAAAATTCTCAAAGACCTCTGCAACTGGAAAAGTAACAAAGGCAGTTATTAACAGGACTCCTTCCAGATACAGGGACACACTACCATGGAATAGTAGCAATCAAAATTTGAAGCATGTACTGTTACATGCTTGGTAAAAAATGATCTAAGTAACTGTGCTTGAAGACAAAACCATTTATGACACATGATTACCTTGCCGGTGAATCATTCCTCCGTGCATAATTCTTGCCACAATGCAATGGTTCAGCTCATTCATTTTTAAAGTAATTCCCTATGAAGAGAAATGTTTATACTATTAAAACACAACATTAAACAGTGTGATTCTGGAGTGGTTTAAGAACAGTCACTTGTCCTAAAAGCTTGAAGGCTGAGTATAAATTTTAAGGTTACAATAAATCTTTGCCACTCAAATATGAGCAATGGAAACTGATGACATTTTTAAGTGAAGATGCAATAATTTGTGGGCATATAGGATTCTGGCGTGTTAAACGTAATTTGTATTGAAGTGCTAGGTGTGCTGTTTGGTTTAGAGCCTAATCTGGCATAACTACTACAAGGTTAGTTTTAAACAAAAGCAGCTCTAGTGGTACAGCAGTAGTATGAATGACCACAGCGCATTTTAAGTTAAAGGTATACACAGGAGGATAAGTATCTACAACAGCTGCCAAACTGTTCGAACTATACTGGCAACCCTACTTCAATGTGCTGCAGCCTTGGTACAGAATCAAGAAAAATACTGAGGCTCCTTCCATACCATTGGCTCATCTGTGTTCTTCTGGAACTGCACCAGCCGAACTCGTGTTACATTCTCCATATCCATGTCGCCGTTGGCGCTTTCCGGAGAATCTCCGTTTAAGTACGGAGAGGTGGGAGGAGGTGTAACTCTCAGCGCTTCATCACTGTAAACTTCATGTGCCACTACATCGTGAGTTTGAAGTAAGGCCTAGAGGAGATAACAGCAACAAAATATCAGACTCCCATCATCTCTGATGCCCCCCCGCTCATTCCTTATAAGCATTTTTGAAGCTTTACAGAAATTAAAGGAAACTTAAGGGATTTGTGCTTCCCTTTATATATAGGAACTTTTCTCTTAAAGGAGTCTAAGATAAACTTCATCAGAGTGCAAATGCATACATACACACATACCTAGCCTTTAAAAATCTACATGTGTAAGCCTAATTTTCTATTGTTGATACCCTCAATGAGAATGATGCTGCTTCCCCCTCCCCTATCTTCTCGACACCTACAAGGTGTCAGAACTAAGCTATCTTTATTTATGTGCCAAGACACAGAATTAGGACATTACCTTTCTGAGCAGACTATTCTATAGTAATTAACCTAGTAAACTGAAAAGGTATTCAGAACCTGTGGTATTTCATTCTAATAAAGACAGACTGTGGGTTGGTACTGACCAAAAGAAATAAATACTGGTTTTTGTTGTTTACTAGCACAACCACTTTGATACTCTCCCCTTCACCTAGAGCACAGACTACACTGAGTTCAAAATACCTGAAAAACACGATAATCTAAATCAACAAACTGCTCAAATACTACTGCATTAGTTTTCTCTGCTTCTTGATGCAAGGACTGGTACAACATGTAGTTGATTAAATGTATTTAAATAATTTTGATAAGAACAACTACTGAACTCTAAGCTAGGGTAAAGAAACAAAGCCTGTATGGCTGTAAAAAGTCTATGCTATTATGTGATAAAAGTTGTACAAAGTGTAAACATTTGCAAAGCAGTATCCAACAGTACCAGGCTTTTTATGGTATGACATTCCACTGTTCTCCAGGATATCTTCGAGAGCTCCATATTATGTCAACTTCCCATCTGCACTGAACTCTTAATAATGAGCATATTATAATGATATAATTATGTATTATAATGAGCATATTATAGCTAGCTTGCTTCTGTCCAAAAACCAAAGATGATTTACTGTGAAGATACTAGTTCTACTTAGTACTCTAACTCAACAAGGACCAAAGATATATCTATACCCAAATGGAAGGTTTCATAGATAAGGACTGATAAATCAAGCCTAGTTCTTACAATATTGCTAAAATGGTAGAGATATCAGCCACTGCAGCAGTTAGGTCAATCTATAATCTCATTCAAATGCTCCTAGCTCTTAACTTGCAAAACCCATCAATATTGCAATGCTTGAGATTGACCATAAAAAGTTGTTTTGCCTAAGAAATCTGACTGCAGTATCTCAGTCTTCAATTAAAAGTTAAAGGAACTTAAGCAGAAATTAAATTGAAAAAAGTGATAAAACCCCCAACCCTACAAGAACTATTACTGATGTGGAATCCAAGGCAGAAATGGGATTCTCATGGCCTCTACAAAGTCCTAAATTTGCTCCCAAGATAGCACTTCTGAAGTGTACCATGTTATAAAAGATAGCTTCGTAAACAGTTTATGTTCCTTCCCCTCAAAGCCAGTTTCAAATTATAGTTGGGAATTCAGCATTATAACGACAGAATGGAATTCCCTAAGTAAAATGCTCTGCTTATATTCCCTCCCATTCTTCCAGTGTTTACACACATACTTTTTTTAGTTAAATACCAGACTGTATCTACATTTTCTGTTTTTCATCTTATTTCATCAACCACTAAGCTCAAACTTACAATTCTTTGACTTTAGTCAGTATTACTGAAATAACATTTTACATGTAGAGATTTGGACCATATATGTAAGTTAAACCTCTTTAATCAAAGCAATTCTTAATTTGATTTATTTGAGTGTGAACTTTGGAGTGAATACTCCTATATGGTGTTTAGGGATTTAGCTTAATTTTTATAGTAGTCTATGAGAACTGTTTGCAGTCATCCCAAATAAGACAAGAGAAGCCATGTGTGGTCATGCCTTAGCTATGGCTGTTAAAAAAACATCCAGTGTAGGAGTGAGCATGGGCTTGGCTTTGTGCACAAGCACTCTAACAGATCTTTGGTGCTTCCTTCAGCTCAATCTACTCAAAGATGCTTATTCAACTGCACACACCTGCCTATGTCTGTTACTCTCCATACCTTAATGTGACAGTTATTATGTAATTCAGGGCCTTATATTTGTTTCACATCAAATACTTATCTTGCTTTACACAGTATTTTCAGCAATAATATATACCTTCTAAGAGGTTAACATGTGGAAATGTGAACATATTTAAAGGTTCTTCGTAACATGACTTAGGAACGTGCTAACTAAAACTTCCATGAATTCAGAAACACCAGATACTAAAGTAGAAAAATTTTAGTTCAATATAAAGACTGCTATTGGACTTTACTTAAAGACACTTGTTTTCATGCATTTAATTTTGATAATTTAGATTTTTTTTCTTTTTCCTTTGCAGAACATGTTAATCCTGGTGAAAATGAAAGTTTAGTGGGAACAACTGCTTCCTACTATATTACAGGATCATCATTTGCAAAGAACAGCGTAGGAAGGCACATGTTGATGGACAAAACTCTAATATGTAAATATAATTAAGCAAAAGTATCCCAGTACAGCAACCATTTCAATTGTTGCCACACACTAAACATAGGTAATAGAACCTTTTACAGATAAAACAGGAACATTTGAAAAATTACACTGAAAAATTACTCAAAATCATGTAATGTAATGGAATAAAAGCTCCTTGGGATCTGTACACAACAAATGAGGTACTTCATAATATTTTAAAGCATTTTAAAATTAATTATCTGCTAAAAGACCATTACGAAAAATTTGCATACATTTCTTTAAATTAAAATGTTAAGCATGTACAGACTAAATTAATAATTTGTTCCTGTACCCTTAATGCAAAACAAGGGTAAACCAAAACTAGGCCAACAAAATCCCGGTAGATCTCAGGCCCAGTAAGAATACTTACAAACACACACTTCAGTGTCCTTGGCTCTGTAAAGGCCTACACATAGCACTAAATCACCAACACCGTGTGTAAGGAAACAAGACAGACTATACCCCACTGTCTTCCCATGAGGTATATGCATCAGGTTATAATATAAATGATAATAAAACTCACAGTTATCATGCAGGTGTTAATGCACATGACCCCATAGATGCACCCCCTCTGTGCATCAGAGCTCAATAACTTAGTAACCAGAGTACTGCTCTGTGCAGCGCTTGGTACAACACATCGTGTGTGGGCCGACAATGTTGGTTTAACATTTATACCTTTTTCTAATTACTTCAAAGGCTTTGGCTCTGAAGGACTTTGGTAGAACTCCTACCAAAGGACTTTGGTAGAACATATGCAAGACACATTTTGTAAGGTCTGCAACCTTATGAAAGGTCTATCTGGGAACGGGAATGATGGGAGAGGATGGGAATGCCTGTTACATCTGGAGACTCTTTGCTATCTGCTCCCAAAAGTAATGGTTCCACAGCAACCTATGCCCATCAAACCGCTGTCTTACATGTGTGCACCATTCCTCCCTAGCCCAGTCTGCACGTTTATGTCCTGTTGCTCATTTTGGCTGTGGCAGTGTTCTAGTTGGGCCTAAATGCTTTTGCTAAATGTATAATTGGTTCATTAGAGCAGTTTTCTACTACTTTAGCACAGAGCAATACCGAAGTGCAGTGCTGACGTGTGTCAGAATAACAGGCAAGGGTGACAATGAAACAGGATGGGGCTCCTAGCAATTTAGCTTGGGATGCTATAGATTAACTCAATGGAATTACTCCTCATCAAAACCACTTGTTATGGAATTGCAGTTTATTTGTGACAAAACCCCCTGTTTTATAGAATCGCAGCAAAAGAATTCTGAAAGACAGTTTTAAATTTATGAGGACATCAGGTGGAAATAGAGATACCTATAAAAGATTATTTCTAACTCACTTTTCCTGTCACCTGATTTGATACATTAAATTTTTATATGCCACAATCATTTTTATTGATGTCTACTCTGAAAAGAATTTATACTTAAATAATGCTCTTTCTCCACAGTGCCTAATGGTTTTTGCAACACTGTGTAGTAATTACATGAAAAAGGTAAATCAAATGAACCTGTCAGAGTCCAAACAAAGAAGCTCAGTACCGGAGAGTATTATTCTTGTGGATTATTTATTTTTGTTTGTTTGTTTGGTTTTAAAATCTTTCATACAATACCTCTGAGTACCGTTCCACCTTGTTTTACGTTCTATTTCAAGGAAGTGTTCCTGTTAAATATCAAACCAGATTTATTACAGACATCAGGATAGGTATAATTTCCAGGCAATGACATACCAGTGTGTTGAGGAGTACAGTGTAAAAAGCCAATGCCTGTATTAGTAATTAGTCCAGTGAAATAGGAATGGATCAACAGGTAAAATAACCGGGTTAGTGAGGACCCCACGTACACATTGAAGGCACTGTGGGAGTTTCTACTTCTGACCAGCCTTCACCTTGCTCTATGGACTGAATGTCCATCATCTGCTGGATTACACAGGCTGAGCTTCTGGTGTTTAACTTTATCTGAAAGGAGTCTACTTTGCATGCTTTGAGACCCTTACATGATACAAGCCAAAGCATTGTAAGGGGACACTCAGGAGATACACTTCAAAACAACACTCCTGATTTGATTTAAATTACTAAAATAAATGCACCCAAAGCTACAGTAGCCATCAAAAGAATACATTGGGACATGCAACTATCCAGATTTCATCTTATACCTGAAGATCAGGTTGGTTTCAGCTCACTCTTTGCTGGAAATTAGGTTTATCCTTCACACTTACAGTAATTTAGCTTTTGTGTGAGAAAATCCTGCAAAGCCCCCTGCATATAATCCTTGCGTTAGGGAAAGTCAAATTCATGATTTTCAACTGACAACAGCGTATAGCAGATTTAAGCAAACACTTAATGTCTGAACTTATGAACTTCAACCACAGCATAAACAAAAGAAATCCTATAAGTAGTTTCAGAAGACTGGACTACAGTAACTTGAACCAAGTTATTAAGCAGTCACATCCCTGAATTTAGGGCAACTATTGCCTTGCCCACAAATCAGGTTTGTGAAACATACACAATAGGAGGTCACATTTAACCCATATCCACTAGACTGTACAAGCTACTCATTTGTTATAAAATAACGTTAAATAAACACTTGTCTTGCAATGGCTTCACACACCTTTATCCTAAAAAGACCTTGAGCAAAAGGGAAAGGAGGATTCCAGCTCTACCTGTGAACATCCAAAAGGATTCAGCTTCTCCCAAAGAGACAGTGAAACTGCTCCATAATTAGATTACACCAAACTGCTGACCTTTTTCTGCACAGTAATGGGCACCAATAACAGTATTAACAGAAACTATTTTGCCAGACCAGCAGGTTAGAAATATTTATTAACAGGTATATGGTATTGTATGCAGTTCTATCACCTGCAGATTTTAGGAAAACTTACTGAACTTATTTTTTCTAATAGAAAGAATATAAAAACCCCCAAACCAAAACCCCCCACGTGTGGCATTTCCTTACCATGAAATGAGGTTGTGTTAAAATACGCTTTAGCTCCTTTGCATCATTGTTCTCTGGGTAACATGAAATTTCTTCCAATACCTGCGGAACAAGTAGGAGTTATATCCAGAGTAACTTTCTTTTAAATAAAGCCATTAATCAAACAAATGAAAACCCTCACTGGTCAGTCAGAATATGCCCAAATGGTTACACAAATAGATGCGTTAGATGGGAACGGGTTTAGGAGAATGTGACCTCCCACTCCAAGACCATAAAACACCTCATTTCAATTCTTGAATTAAAATTCAAGAATTAAAATTTAATTGAAATGCAATTCAATCTTCTTGAATTCAATCTCTATTGAGAGTGATTAAGGCAGAAATTTGAAGGAAACAGATGCTCTTTTTTCAGTTCACAGTATTCCTCCAAGAGCTAAATATATGGAGACAGAAATGGAACGCTATTTTACAGGTGGCACACATTTGCATCACCAATTGCTACTTCCACCCATGGTCTCAAACTTATTAAAACAATCAGTTTAAAAGTGGAATTCAAAATACTCATAAAACCTTCTCTTCACAAATTAACTTGTTAAAGATATCAAGTGTAGGTGGTCCATCTGCTACCCCACCTCCAAACTCCAGATTTTATAAAATCTGAGCCATATTACTGGGAGAAAGAGGAGGCAGGAGGCATTTGCCTGCAGCCTGATACTTTCACCTTGATTTTCAACACGCAACCAGCTGGACAATGAAAGCAGAGTATTTTGCTTCTGGAAGCACCTCCCAGGATTAACAGCCAAGAATTTTTGTAGATAGGACTCGGAGGTGTCTCTCAGTGCGACTGCCGTTATTACGCAGTGCTTTAGGCTTGCTATCCATTCTATTTTAATAGCACTATAAATGTTTTCCTATGACATTGCCCCAAACAACTGTACTAATTTTTATCGATAATACATAATACTATGTGTAACTTTATTTTTTAACTACTTGTAATAAACAAATAAAATACTATTTGCCAGGTAGAAGAATTAACAACGTCTGTGTCTGTTTATCTTAATGGGTCACATTCACCTTCTCGGTGTGTTCTTAGAACAATCTATGAAAAACTTGTTTTTTCAATTAAAAAAGCTGATACCTAGAAACATATCTTTTATTGTGACTAACTAATATATAAACTGAACATGAAAGACACTGCTTTACCCAACAGGAGCATTCCTTTCAAGACTGCTATTGCTGCAACAAAGGTTACACTGTGCAGTATATATATGTAATTTATGTAAACAATGGTAGAATTCCAGAAATAATTCAGATTAGGAGCCAGAACACGTATTGGTATTTAAATGAAGAAAATCAAGTGCCACTTTAAATATAATCAGACTTTAAAAGTAAAAAAAATATAATCTAAATCTATTACCTCTTTGGCTCTCTGTACAGCATCACTTGGAGGATTCCTGATTTGTGGTGAAGATTTTGTGTTTATTTTGTCATAAAGCTGAAATAACAAGAAAACAAACCACTGAAATCCTATCCCACTTTATATAAAGTAACGATGAGTGCTAACAATAGCCTGCTTATGTTACCGTCATTAAGACGATTGTTAAACTGCAAGTCCCACGGATGTTTTGTATACAAATTCTAGCAGCTCAGGGTTTTGGCTTTTCATTTTTAAACATTTCCTGATTTGAACAGTGCCATAGATTCAGAGTTCATAGGATGACATGGGAAAGTTCAAGAGGTTAAGGGATTCGGCAAACCTCCCATGCTTTTTCCAGAGATTTACAGAAACTATATTTCTCTACTAGAAGCAATCCTATGAATCTTGAATAAATGACATAAATGATACATTCTGCTATAAAATCAGATTTATCTCCACATCCCACTTTTCCCAATAAATCAATCCTCAAACATTCCAAACAGTAATTTAAATAAACCTCAGAATATGGGAAAATACTCTTGAAGATAGAAAGCTGAAAAACCCTAAGTCTTTGGAGAAGAGAAAACCAAACTTTTCTAAGAAAAGGTGCTCACAAAAAAAAGAGCACCCTTATTTTACTAGGATCGTCTATTGGACAGAAGAACGCTAATGTATTTAAATAGGAAATAGTAAACTTTTCAGATTAATTCTTTAACACACCTCCCACCCCCTCTTAAAACCCCCTTAGCCATGCAAAACACAACAGGAGAGAGAGCTATCTTCAGTTTCAGATTAGAGATAGATATTACAGGATCTCTTTCATACAAGCCTAAAAGATTGTGCATATTTTAAAGAAATAAATGCATATTTAAGAATAATCAGGCACTATTATAAGTACTATTTTAAAATGAAAAACTTCTGGCTTACATTTCAAACAACACAAAGATGGTCATGCCTGGAATTGTTTCCTATTTCCGTTAGACTACTTCTTTGGAATATAAGACAAAAAAGATAAAATAGCTATTTTTAGGCAATCAGAGGGGTGTGTGAAACACTGCAATAGTTGCCCGGGGAAGCTGGGGAGTCTCTCAACTTTGGAAATACTCAAAATTCAACTGAAATTTATGAGTGTTTGTGAGCAAACGTTCAAAATACACCTTCAGCAAATCCTAACACCATAAAGGATGAGATAAGACACCCCCTCCAAACCCCCCCATTTAGGCTGTTCACCAAGGAGTTCTTAAGAGCTTCTTCTGAGAAGCTTACAGATCCATTGTTTGACAGCCTTGGATGTTTGAAAAAGGGAATCTTGACAAGCTACACAGAAGTGCCCTCTTCTCTTTCTCACAACAGCATTTGGTTTTAGAGAAGATGTAAACCACAATAAATGCAATCCAATATTGTCATCTTTCTCCTTGTGTCCCTTAACAACCTAATGCACACATTCAATGTTTCACGTCCATATACAAAAAAGGGAGACAATGTCACTTCCCAAAAACATTGCCTGCAGGACAGCTGTACCAGTCTTGGGGAGAGAAAAGTAGGAAAGGCAAGCTGAACGGGTTTCTTCCACATATTCCCCTTTAGTTGCATACACAATTATTTGTTTTTACCTTTTCTTAAATAAGTAAGCAAAACCTACCCAAAGTTCCTTAACCCCAGTATCACATTTATACCTTTAAGAAACTGCTCGAGCACTGCATACAGAGTAAAGCGCAGCAGGAGCTGGTGAAAATGCATGATACCCAACATGAATATTACTGAATGTATTTTCCTAGGTCACACACACATCCTGCTAAGGATTAAAGAAATTACAGAAAAGTTAGTATGAAAATATTTTTGTTAGCTCTTTCTAGCAACTGTTCAAAAGCTAAGTCGCTGAAGTTGCTGATTTCACTCAAGTCGCTCCGTTTCTGTGATCCCAAGCAGCTGGCAGTTTACAGAAACATTTTTTCTCACTGCTATGGGAGAGGATAAGTTATCTTCTGAGACTAGGAAGGAGGCAAAAAGCAAAGCAGGAAGCAAAGTGCCTCTAAGAATGTTTACAAAAAAAATCAAGGCAGCGTTCAGACTAAACAAGGGTGCATTTATTTTTCTGTAGTGACTTCACGCTGAGGCATGGCAATTATATTTCATCTTCCCGCAGTGCTGTTTACTGAGATCTGCTTCCAAGGCACCAAACCACCAGGAGGGACTCTGACAGTACTTAAAAGAAAAACCTTCATATTTGCATTAACACTTAAAGCCTTTATATTGTCCAAGCCATGGGGAATCCACTGCTTACTCTCTTAGGAATTTTTAAAAATCAGAAACAGACATTTTGGAAATGGTGTTCTTGAATTCAAGTTAGTTCACAGACTTTTTAGCTTATAAGGGGACCAGGCTACACGATTAAAATTGCTTCTCCTAGCCATGTATTCCATAAGCAACAGTATAAGATTTAAATTTCAGTGTAAATAATTTATTTTGCAATTTGTTGCAAAATGGCATCTATATCAATAAAACTGGTGTTTCATAAATTATCCTAAAGGGGCCCAATAGCAGTAGTGCAAGATTTATATTTGTATTTGAAGCCAAAGGGTATTTCTGCATAGGAAAATCCAAATGACAGAGAAGTGCAGCTTTTCATTCCCTGTACAGTATTTTTTAAACACACTGAAAATGTTCAGCTAGTTGTCACTATCTCTGCTCTGAATTACTTTTAAAAGAGAAGCCGACCTTGGCTTTCATCATATGAACATTTCTTTATCTTTTTATAGATGGGCCACAAATCATTAGGTTTTAATTGTCATTCTTGAACACTGTCTTGACCTAAAACAGTTTTTAAACCCTTTTTAACAAGAAAATAGCTGTATTTATTACTGGCATTTCATGTTAGCAACAAAAAGATTTCCTAGTGGAGACAGTCCATACTGTTACCAAACTGTCTCAGTGTCTATTTTCACATCTTGTCTGGAAACCACCTTTTGTTCAGGCCACGCCATTTCTCTCTGGTATAATGCATTATAAAACTGCATTATTTTGTTGAGTAGTGGCACAAATTACAATACACAAGGTAAATGCCATTATTAAATGCTGAAGAGAGTAGAACAACAAGACTGTTTTCAAATCTACAAATACACACACAGCAATACCCCACAAACCATTTGTCTTGTTCAGGTCTTTACTGGCGACAGAAGATGGCTAGAAGCTTTCTGCCAGAACACAGCAGAAGCTGGTAAGAGGGGCAAAGCTTATACGATGTATTAATACATCAGAACTGGTGATGTACTCTTACTTTCTCTGCAATCTTTGAAAAAAACCTGTTTTACCATACTTTTCAAATATTTTCAACTTCAACAATAGCTACAGCAGAAGCAATTTAGAAGAAGGAATTTATAGCTCCATAATTTATCTCTGAAAGATTGTGAATGTAGAGGTTCCATTCACAGGCATAAGCAAGAACATTTAGTTCCTTGGACATAAGAATCCAACACACCTGAGCTTTAAGAAAACTCTGAATGAAACCTGTTCACACACATCAGACACAAGCAGACGTCAGTGGCAAATACAACCAGGCTTAACATACCCCTGTGGTACAGAGCACACTACTACGTGCAGCTAGCTGCACCATTTTTACTGCAGAAAACCAGCCTGTTAAAGCACTTTTGGCTTTCAGCATCCCTGTGACCCCAAATCCTTCAGGGCCCACAGCAAAGGCGGTGTCGTGTGGAGCAGAATTAACTTGCTCATTCTTAACTTGCCTCAGCAGAATGCTTTTCTCTGCAACACCAACAAATGTTTAGCAGGACAAAATCTCTATGTGCCCAAATTATAGGCTTTTGTTTTTTTGCTGGGGCGCTGGGTTTAGAAGTGATAGCAAGTAACACTGTCCTCTCTTCCCAGTAGTCCAGCCTCCAACAATTTCACCCAGCAATAAGCAAACTGATAACAATTAAAAATGTCTAATAATGAAGAAATACAAATGTTGTAAAAATGCCAATTATAACCTTTGGAATTTCCAGATTTTTCTACACTTTGCATCTCAGTCTCACTCCTCAGCACCATTTCTTCTGCATTCACTACACTGAAACCCAAAGTTCAGTGCTTGCTCCAGGAAAGCCTAACAATCACAACCGACATGCTAACAAAACTTGATACAACAAACAGAAACTGACATTACAGCTAATTAACAGAACAGTACTGCTTCTGAAAAAGACAAACCATACTTTAAATTTTGTATGCTAGAACACAAATACTATGAAGAGAATACCCACAACGTGTCAAGTAGTGTCACCATCAGTTGACCAGCTTTCTTCACAGGAGCTGAGACCTTCTCTTCTGCCTGTACAAAGGGAACTCTTCTGATATTTAAAAGCAGACAGCCCAACGTCTAATCCACAATCAGGCAGGCAAGACATAACAACAAACTCTTCTCTTCTGACTAGTTTTTCAGATATGCAAATATTCCTTTTTAACTATTTCCTGTAAGAGGAGTCAGACTACTGTCCAAACACAACCCTTTTTGTCCAAACAAAAGTCACACTGAAAAATTTCAATACATGACAATAGGCAGAAATTCAACCTCACTCCCTGGTAGAATCTTGAACATTATCAAGGTTAGATCACACAGTGAAATCAGAAATCTATCAAAAATGTGCAAGTTTCTGTGATACAAACTTTTGTTAAAACAAGAGTTACTGCTAGAGCGCACTCCCCTGTGATCTTTCAACACAAACATGCATTTTGTGAGGCTTCAGTTACAATTCAGACAGATACCAGGTTGCCATCCTCAAATATTAAGTCCTCAGATTAAAACACCTAAAAATAATCATTAAAACATCTCCTTATGTATTCGACTTTTGCTCTCTGAATATAACCATATGCAACACCTTGGAGGACTGCTATTCAACACTTCTAGGTTATTGTACCATCTAAAAATTGTCAGATGGAGGTGCTGCCCCTTCAGCAGCAACAGATGCTAACAGGCTTGTTGCTGTGTTGCTGTTACCGTTCACAGCTCCCTGTCGTGGTACTTCATTTGTCCTAGAAGTTTCATGTCCTACAAGTCTGAAAGCAATCCATGACCGACCGAATGAAAGAATACTCACAAGCACTGGTATCAAAGCAGCAATAAAATTAAAGAGCCATTAGATAACTGATAGACCATTTAATTCTTTCTTCTGCCAGTTCTGTTTCAGGTCTCCTTTTCCGTGCAAAACGTTACAATCTTCCCATGGGTGTCTCTTCCCTTGGGATTCTGCGCCCTCAAGGAAACACACGCCAGAAGATAACAGATCCTACTGGAAAGCACGCTGAATAACAAGGTCACAGTCAGGAGGGGCTTTATCTTCAACTTTGTTTGAAGACAGCTTGTTCTTTTAAACTCTGTTTTTCACTGTTAAGAACTATGCCTGAAGATCATGGTTACTGTTTTCACATCTAACCTCACATTGTTTTCCCAGCGTAATTCTACAGCACACGTTACAGTCACAGAATCAGAATCACAGAATCGTAAGGGTTGGAAGGGACCTCAAGAGATCATTGGGTCCAACCCCCCTGCCAAAGCAGAGGAAGCTTATTTAAGACTCTACTTTGTGACCTCTGGAGCATTTCAGGCTACAGCCCTCCACAGCTTCAAACTTCTGTGCCATACACTTACTGTAGAAGTACGGCCAACCTTTGCCTTCAAATTCCTTACACAGTGACACGCTGGGCAATTAAACAGCGAACAAAACTAACTCAATAGAAGGTTTAGGAAGCAGTTTATCAGCTAAAACAAAGATTCTATGACATAATATTCACAGAACAAGACAATCTGAAGCAGTACGTTAATTCTGTCTGAGCAGACAAATGTTTGCATCTGTCATGCCACAGAACTGACAGCTGCCATCACCACAGCTTGTTACTTCAGGGACTCAGACCTTCAGTAACGCTGACAGAGGTTATGCTATTCTGAAATAATAAATTTCTTTCTACATATTCACATTCATGCAACACATAAATTATCTTTGATGTAAAAAAATATTATGCTAGCAAAGGGAGCCCTGATTTTCACTTTAATTTTGAGTATTTATGTGGTAGAACTGAAATATGCATACTCTTTAGAGGAATTTTATCTGCAAAATACAGACCAATTGCAATTTGTTTTTAAAAGTCATCTGTATTGTTACATATTTGTAATGTTACTTGCAGAACAGAATTACACTTGCTGCTACCTGTGCCAGAAATGAACATAAACCTAGATTTTCTTATGACTTTACCTACAATAGGTAAGAAAAAGAGATGCCAGGTAAACTCAATGAAGCCTATGGGATTTCAATTTTTACTCCAAGCTGCTTCGGTTTCCTGGGACCATTCCACCTTTGGGTTTCTTAATTTGTTTTATTTTAAATGAAGAACTTAACTTCTAGGGAGGGAGAAGTGAGGACATGAAACGCAACCAAACTGGGCAAAACCATTTTCACTGCGTATTGCTGCAATTCCCACTGCAAACAATTGTCTTCTAGAGAGTAAGAATGACCAATTTCCTTATATTGCATACAAAGCTTGACGTTCTCCCCATGCAGAACTGACATACCAATGAAGCGAAATGCCAACTGGAAAATGTTTAATAAATGTTAGCAGGGTGCTAATGAGCACACTTCTGATGCAGGCAGAGAATACTGTGGGCTTCTTAGTGGTTAATCTCCTACTGCTGGAGAAGAAAGAAATATATTAACTGATCTACTTCAAGAACTCCTAGAATAAAATTCCTTGGCCCTTCAGTGTGTTATAGATGACAACAAACACTGCCCGTCAGATGTGGTCCTACAGAACTGCCAGAACAGCATCTTAGTAAAGCACAAAAGATCAAGGTTCATTCTACTGGGGATGAATGCCAATTAAAGGATGGAAGGTGTCAAATAAGATATCTGTTTTATTATGTAAACTTGAAATAATAAAAAATGATCCTTTCAAAGGGAAACACGGCCCCCCAGCCACTATGAAGCACAAAGGCAAAAGGGTGTGTATGTTTTGCCTTTGTAGTAATCCAAGGGGTAAAAAGGAACACAGAAGAAACCCTTCTCTTTGCCCTCACAGGGTCAGTCTATCAGTAGCAGTCTGGTTGTGTGACAGTCGGAAGGAAAGCACACAGGCCTTTGCCAGTGTTGGCAACAGGCAAAGATGCCAATTGGCAGCTTATACATTACCACTCAATGTTTTATCATCTGAATCTTGCATTGCCATATTTTGTATGCTTGGAAACCCCAGGGGAACTAGAAAGTTAAAGGATAGAGCACTGACAAGGTTTCCCATTCTGTCATAGAGAAGAAATGAAAATGTATTCAGGTTTAAATTCTCACAGTAGCTCACGATCCCGTACCCAAACTGCAGGCACTCGTGAACGGTGGGGAAACCACACGAAGTTCAATCTGAAACTAAGACTACACAAATCTGTGCAGCTCTCTGCACTAAATCCACCATGCTTACGCACACGGGTGTCAACATTTTATAACTGTAGCTATTACACTGCTTGTTTGGACAAGGAGCAATGTTGGCTTTTGATGCTGTAAGTATACTTCCTGCATGGCACATTGCTTTTTACAGTCTTCATACTGCATCAAGGATTTTCACAATTTGTTCTAAACCAATCTTTAATCTAGTTTTATTTTTAAAACTGCTATAGTTAAAGGCTGATGAAAAGACACACTTATGCCTATACCAGTTCAGATCACGTGGTCAAGTGTCAAGATGTTCAGCAGTATCCGACTTGCACGTTCTATGTCTTTGCAAGGGGTTAACTTCTCACTTCCAGCATACATGAGCTACGAACAAATTTTATCTCTATTGTAGAACATATTCCTCGTTAGCAGAAACTACCTTAGGCTATGCATTTACTCTGCAAATTCAAAATCTTCACAGTTTAGAGGCAAGAGAGCTGAGGAAGGACTATATTCTGACAAAATAAACTGCAGGGAGCTTGTGGGGTTTTGTTTCTACCTCTGTTCTTTTAAATTGTGCCTCTTGATTTCCTTCATATTTATCAAGGAATTACTTTTTTTAAATTGTGTCACAGAGTACTGATAATGAACAGTTATGCTACTCCTCAAAATATCACAAGACATTATCTCCTTCTATTTAATTTCAGGTACCCCTAAATGCTCATTCATCTATAATGAATCCAGACTCAAGTAGCTAACCGCATTAAATTTCACTATAAATCAGGATTCTAGCCTAGTAATTTGTCAGACATTGTAAGAAAAACTCATATTAACACTCATGATAAAAGCTCTATTGACTGGAGAAGGTTCAGATCTCAACAAGTGACAGCAGATGTTAAAAGATATGTAACACTGCATGTACATAGCTCGCCAAAGTGGAAGAGATTGCTATTTAGCAAAATCCTACATCATCTTGTAGGTAAACATACCCTTCTCCCAAAATGGAAAGTGTGGTAATAAAAGCCTGGGATTGAATAATCCTAAATAAATCGACACTTCACTTTAAAACCATGGTGACAAACCAAAAAGGATTTAGATTTAAGTAGACTGACTAAAACCTTTAAGGAGGTGGGAACTCTTCAATTTGTGCTGACCTGCACTGACTGCAGATACCTAGGGTACCTTTTAGTCCTCCACTACACGCTGTAAGACATTTTCAGTACACCCTCTACTATTTTTCTCTTTCAGGCACTTTCTGCCACAAGTTTTTCCAACTGGTCTCGACTCCAATCCTGTATCATAAAGCAGATTTTTCCCTGTTCACATTGTAAACATTTTAAGTTCTTGTGGAAAGATGAAAGAAATAAAACTAGGATGAGATAAAGGTACTGTTTTGCACGTAGCAGTACCAAGAACACAGGCACAGCAGTTGGAAAATTCAGTGGTCCAAACAAAAAAACCCCACTCTAATTCTGGAATGTACCAGAGGTACTGTGGTGGAAATCATGGGCTTAGACCATTATTTCAGAAGGTACTTTAACATATTTGCAATTTCCAAGACACAAAAATCACATTACTTCAACATCATGGTTACTTCTTTTTTGCTTCCTCAGATGTCTAATTAAAGCTCATCTTAACAAAAACAAGGCAAGCCACCTATTAAAGATGACACCAAACAGCTGATCAGATAAAAGCAAGCATAAAAGATATTGAGGTGCTGCAGTGACTCCAAAGAAGAGCACCAAAGCTGGTGGAGGGTCTAGAGCTCAAGTCCTATGAGAAGCAGCTGAGGGAACTGGGGATGTTCAGCCTGGTGAAAAAAGAGGCTGAGAGGAGGCTTTATTGCTCTCTACAACTACCTGAAAGGAGGTTGTGGCCAGGTGGGTTTTGGTCTCTTATCCCAAGTAACAAGTGACAGGACCAGAGGAAATTATCTCAAGTTGTGCCAAGGGAGGTTTACATTGGACATTAGGAAAAATTTTTTCTCTGAAATGGTTGTCAGTCTCTGGAACGGGCTGCCCAGGGAGCATCACTATCCCTGGAGGTATTTAAAAGGCACGTGCCACTTAGAAACATAGCTTAGTGGTTGGGCTTGGCATTGTTAGACTAGTGCTTGGGCTTGGCATCCTTAAAGGTCTTTTTCAATCTAAATAATTCTATGATTCCATAAGCACCAAAGGAAACTAATCCCTCAACAACAGAAGGGCTATAAAGACTTATGTTACATGGATGACACCTTGACAGACCCCGCAGAGTAACTTTTGCCCCCATCTACCCTCCCTCACACCATTGTAGACTAACATACAGCATGAACTATAGACTCAAGCCTAAACAGGCTTCATTCCCAATTCCTTCAGTTGAATTAAATCGTCAGGATTAGATCACCAGTCTTGAAGAAATGGATGCTAATGACCACGAACCTCATTCCAGGGGGATGTAGAATCCATATAAGGATAGTTGAATCCACAGTGATTACAGATGGTTGGCAAAGAACACAGCTTCTCACCTGCTTTGTGACATCTGAGGTGCTGATGTTAGTTACAACAGTTCTTGTCTCTCCCTATCCATCTACGCCTTTATAATGATACACCAAGAACAAAAATATACTGCAATGAGCCCATTCCTACAAAGGACAGTCAACACGTACGAACCAACTACTGGAATAACTGGAAGAAGGAGGCAGTAAGGCCTGACTGACTTCAAAGATAGAAGCATAGCTTACTGTGCTGTTACTATATTGCCTTTGGATAATGTAAATGAAGTGTAGACTGAAATACCGTTCTGATTTCCACCACCGACAAAGTGGGAGAGTTATTCAATATTTGTGGATTGTATCCTAGGTGCTGTAGTTTTTCTTTATTTTTGTGATTTCTCAGAGTAAGTCCCAAACTCCTGGAGAAATAAATCTGAGAATCTGAATTCTAAAGAAAAAAAGCCCAACCCAACAGGTAGCCCTTATGGTTAAAGAGGAACTGAAACTAACTTTAACTACCCTCAATGTAAAAAGAAGAGAAGAAAATATAGAAAGTCAAATATGAAAGTGATCCCTTTTGTTTCAAAAGAAAATCAGTGAAGTTAATGAAATGTTCTACAGGAATACAATTCTGGTGATCTTTGACAGATCAGGGCCAAGTAACATTAAAATACACTGTAACCAGAGAATTTTTAATTCTACATACTAAAAAAGTATTTTATTTGTATATTTTTATATATGGACTTATGCTTTTGGAGTAAGGTATGTTGGGGTACACAGACACACACTTGCAGAAGCACTCACAGTGACACTCCACTGACACAAGGAACAAGACAACAGGCCAAGAGGAATAGGCTAAATAGTACAATTCCCATTAGAAGTACATACTTTATTAAGATTAATTCCATTTGCAGATTCACTACATCAGTACTATGCTTATAAATACTCAGAAATGACAGAATATTAGTTAGAAAGAAAACAATTAAGTGCAACAAAGCAACTAGGGAACTATCAGAGTGTCATGCAATCTGACCTGGAATTTTGAATTGTTGGACAATGGTGTATACAGAAATTTATCAAAAATGAATCTTAATCAATATAAGTTTTATTTGTGTTAGTCTTGTGTTTAGAGACCTAGTCATACATCAGTTATATATTACAAAAACATGGAACAAACCCAGTTTCTGCTCAGAAGACCAAACACAAGACAACTTCCCTATATAAATTTCTATGACCAAGAAACAGGAAGAACAAGAAAAGAATGAGATGATGCTGACTAGCACAGTGATCTACATATCCTGTATCCTCTCAGATACGGCCTTCCAGAGAATTTACCTTTTAGAGAAAAAGCAGACTGCGCTGGTGATGATGGTCCATCCCACCTGCTGAAGGAATTCTTCAAACAGTTCTCCCTAAGGCTACATCAGTGTTCTTCTACACTACTTGGGAAAAGAGTTTCCATGGCAGGGTGAGAGCCAGTCCCTCCCACTCCCCTGGGCTGAGCGTGTTGCCTCTGCTGGGCTGGGATAAAAGCCAGATTTGGTTCTCCAAATAGCAAGGTGCCTTCCTGCCAACAGTGTTTCTTCTTTTTTTTTAACAAATATTTTCCATTTGCTTATGCCTTACAAACATACCAATTAAAGGATAATTAAAAATACGAAAACAAGGTATTTTAAAAATGAGAAAGGGTTATTTCACATAAGCATGACACATTCTCAGGGAGTTTAGCAAGACATCTAGCACACATACACTCTCTATTTTTGCAAAAGAAACCCACTCATGGTTTACTGAAACATGTTCCACCTATTAGTGTAACATAATCAGTATTCAAGAGTGTGAGGACCAATGTTGATCCAAAAAGCTTGAACCACACTGTGCGATTCACACAGAAAGCCATTCTTATTCAAATCAAAACATAGGAAAACCAGAGGATTTATGAAGATATTTAAGCTTTTTATACACAGCTGTTTGCATTATTTTATCTTCTGTATCATATGATAGATATTCCAGCAGTCTATTAATGATTTAAAAGAAAAGAGAGGAAGAAGGAAATGAAAACATCCTGAAAATAGAAATCAAAATGTCTCTTGCTTTGTTTTTTTCCAAAGGATATAATAGAACTGTTAATACGCTTTCCTCAGAAAAGATCAAATCAGGGATATATGTATGAGAGAACTAGAGTATCACCCATGGCTGGACACTGGTGAATAACTGATACTTTCACAAAAGACGTTCAAATCTACCCTGCCAATGTCCAACGTTGAGAGGGCAAACAAAACAAACCAAAACAAATCCCTCAGAAAGCTTTAGCCAAGCATGTAAGAGGCTAAACTGAGGTCCCAGTAACATTCTTCCTAGCAAAAGAGAAAATGTTTCCTTAAAAGTCTGGACTTCAGGACCATAGCTGGATGACTGAGTTCAACAAAAGAAATACTAAGGGAACTCTGAAGTCTGCATGGGTGCATGTTCCTTTGAAACATTACCGTTAGCAGAAAGGGATAACAGACATAACAGAGAGATTCTCTTGAAAAATCAGTATACCTTAAATATCTGCACTAGGAATATAAATTAAACTCGAACGAGAAGTGGCTACACATATGGATATGATACCTACAGCGACTCCGAAATGTAACTGTATGTGTGCAATGCATTTTTAACCATTAAAACCGTACGTGTGTAATGCATTCTGGCAGCAAGAGGCAAGATAAACTTTCTTCAAAGTTTAAATAGAACTTTAAAAATAAACTTTCCTTCACCTTCTATTGCAGATACAGTGGCAGAAATAACAACACTTACCTTAATGATTCCATCTATGAAAATAAAGTAACAAACTTCTTATAACTAACAGCCAAAAGATACCAGCCTAGGCTGACTTAGGACAGAGGCAGACAAAGCCAGTAGCTAGAGAGGCCCCAGTCACACAAAAGCTGATATTGTCCTCCTGCTGAGTGAAAATCTCACTTGTAAATCCCACCGACATCTGCATTCAGAATCACCCACAGAAAGCGTCCCTGGAGAGGTGACCAAACTACCTGACTCAACAGAAGAAAGATTTCTCTTGTCTCCTTCAATGTAGGCAGCTGCAAAAGACAGCAGCTTCTGATTTTAGTTTTTAGCAAACCTTTCTTCCTTTGATGCACTGATACAGATGAAACACAATGTGTAAAAATCTCATTAGGCACAGCCTTGAAGCCCAGCGTACTTTCCAAAACAATCATTAAATTAAAATCTTTTGTTGTGATAGAGGAAATAGCCAAATGCCAATGTCTCCACAATTAGTAGCCTCTTCACATTCATTTCCAACTTCTTTATCAGTATGCCTGACACAAGATAGCATTGCCTCCCAGGATCTCTTGCATGAAAGTCAATTAAAAAAAAATGTATCAAATCATTTGATAAAGCTTCTAAATGTCAGTGGCAATAAAAAGCTGCTTCACTACCTAAATTTAGCTCCATCTTTTCCATAAAGTTATTGATACCCTATACTTCACTTAACTTTACTATATTCTTTATTATCTTAACTGTATACCAGAATGAAACAATCTATAAAGCTTTATATAGGCGTAAACCCAGACTGCAATAAGCCACACACAGGAATGTCCTACAGCAGTCACCAAAATTTGGATCATCACATTTCTAACAGAAGTGAGAAAAGAAGTAAAATTTCCCTGACCCAAAGTTACTCTTTTAATTTACAAGAAAGGACTATTATTAAACAATGTTTTTTAATCAGTGAATTTAGAAATGGTTGTTCCTAGAAGGCCCTTTTCTTTACTCTCCCCAGTACACAACATTATCTTTTTAATAATGAATTGCGTAACTTTTGTGTAACTTCTGTACAGGAAGAAAACCCCAGGACTCAACACAATAGAGGGATTCTGTAAAGTTATGGAAAAACCCCACAATGAAACTACTCAGTAAGCCCCATCAGGATGTGCTGGTGAATTGCAGGGTTTAGTCCAGAGTGAATATAAATTACTTTGTAAGTAGTTGGTGCCTTTCTCCCCCTTGTTTCGAACAGCTTCAGCACCCAAATAAAGTGGAGGAGTCTTTAGATAGCGATCTACACAGAGCTACATAAATGAATCATTTACAAAGAATCGACAGGATGACAGGAACCCTGCTTTGTCTGGCCTGCAGAGGCGCCTGCCCTCATAACAACTAGTTAATGAATTACTGAGAAAGATGACTTCTGTTTTGTGATCTGTATCACCTGAAAAAGAACCAACACATGGGTAAGTTGCTCTCTTAACACGAAGACTGTCTTTTCTCTTTTTTGCTTTCAGAAAAAAGAGTTAGTTCAGGAGTGAGCTGTCATCATGCGCTTAATCTAAAAATAAGGATAACTCTTGAGAAAGAGTAGGATCATGAGAATAAACTTCACTGTGGAAAAAGGCCAAAAAAGAGGAACAGTACTTTTAATGCAAAGTGACTGCCACAACTTCACAACAGATGATAAAAACCTCATTTAGCAGAATATAATGCTTTACAGGTTACTTGCTCTGGTGGCCTCATTAACCCCAAATACTCTGAGAGGAATAAACAATGTCCCTGACAGAACTTCATCCAAGTACAACTGATGATTTTTTCCAGAATGCTGAGAGAAACTGGAGTAGTACCAATGCATAAACAGAAATCAATCTCCCACATTCATGTTACCGAAATGAGAAAGCTGCCCTTTCTAATAATACTGTCTGCAACTTGCTTCAGTCTTTCAAATATTTCATGACATTGCAATCTTTCAGAATTTTATTTTGCATTAGTCCTATCAAAGTATCTTTGGGAACGTTCTATCATCCCCTTTCCACATAAGAAAACAAAAATGCTTTCTGACAGTATTTTGTTCTCAAAAGTATGTTGTTATAGTGTACATTTAATGTACCTCTTTCTGTCCAAGAGAATGACAGTGACTTTTAAATAAGAGAATAGCAAATGGTATGAATTAATTACAGTTTTTCTTGTTCAAAAGGCTACAGTGGATGATTACAGAAACACCAGATCATCAGTGAAGTAGTATGAACCAGACCAGCACTGTGAAGAACAGAGAAAAACAAAGCACTGCAGAAGTGTCAGTTAACGTCTGGCAGACCAGTCATACAGCAATAGACTTAAACTAAGGCTGCCTGGTTAACCAAAGCCCAAGAGTTATATGACAATGTAATAAAGGTTAATGAATATCTAAAACCTTCCCACAGGAGTGACACAAGTGTTTCGGTTCTGTTTATTACACTCGTGTCATTCTCTCCTTGTCCAGATTTTAATTCCTCATTCATATCTTATCACCTTTCTATACTGCAACATGCACTACCAAAAGACCGATTTAAGCACCTGGTACAGAAGCTAGATGAACTTCTACTGGGGAAAAATGATTAACATTTTAATACAAATGGCAAGATGAGTTGTTGGTGATGCAATTCAGGAAAGTCATGAGCTTGTAATCCCTTCTTCCTGCATGCTTCATGCAATTTTATCCAATGACTGTTTAATGTGAAATGCGTAGACAGTTACCGAGAACCAAGATTAGAACTGTAGAAACTTGTGCCAGAGCAATGCCCTCATCACTTAACAGCTAACTACCTCTGCTTCCTTCAGTTACACAGGCAGCTACGCTGTGGGGAAGCTTTAACAGGAGGTTTATGTTCCCACAGAGGCCAGTTCAGAACCCTGCAGTGGGGTCCTCTTCCAGAAGGACGGATATGTGGATGCGAATCCTTTAAAAGTTGAAGGGTGCACAGAATCCAGGTGACCCACTACTCACCAACAAACTGTAAGTGTACATATCTACTACATTCTAAAGAGTTTGGACACCAGAAGAACCATGGCACTATTTACATTCAGCTCTTACCCCTGCAAATCTTCATGCAGGCACTAAGGCATTCAACGGTTTTTCAGAAGCTTTTAAAAGTTTCTACAACCATAGAATCAGATCAGATAGCTGGAATGACTCCTATTCCTGCATGTCTTTCACTGGCTAAAAAGCATAGACATCTTGTTAGGTTTGTGATATTCACTAAGGTATCCAAATTGCTAAATTTAAAATAGAGTAATAAAGTGATCATTATCTATATGGTCACACAAGCATTTTTGTTTGATTCAGGAGCACATTTTTGAAATTAATCTTCTGATTATGCTCACCTACCATTCTTTGGTTTTCATTGTATGGCATTACCAGAGCATATTTACTCTCAAATGACAGTAAAACAGAAGATATAGTTCACCTACTGGTGACCGGTGGTTATTTTGTCCACGGGACTCCAGTATAGCAAGTATAAGAAAAAAGCCCTCAAAAATCTACAGAATTGTTGACACTGGGCCCTCAGTGTCAACTGCTGTGCTCCACAGATCTGCTATTGTTATGTTGGAGTGCTTCCTAACATGGACATAGGCTATGACTCTCTGGAGTCAGATCCATCCTGAGGTTTTTCTCAGTGGAATGAGTAGATTGATTCAGAAAACAGTTTGTCTTGCCTGAAGCAAGCCCTCATTCTTCAACATGAAGTGTCCATATATCCCACAAAGAAAGTCAGGCAAAGTTTTCTCTGCTTTTTTTTGACCTCTATTTTAGACTCCAATACTGTGTAGACTCAGAAATCAGTGACAGCATGATAGGCTTTTCAGTTTGCCTTTCAATAAGAGTCTTGGCACTCACTGCAAAGGACAGAGTGTGAAGCCTGCTGTGATGCTGAAAGGCCCCTGTTTTTGCAGAGCGTTGAAGTCCAGCAAATACTCCTACCTCAAAACTATACATATGTTTTCCCAGATTCACACGATTTTGGAGAAAGTACAATGTATTTGCTTGTTCAGACTTCTTAGTTAAAAAACTATTGGGAAATACAACAGGATTTCTGCATGTGATAAGATAACAAGAAACTCTGTAAACAGGAAGCCCTCAAGGCACAGAAAGATAAGTAGCATGCAACATTTTCCTTCAAACACCAGGCCGCCTGCTTTTCAAAATGACTTTTGGAAAATCGAGCGCTTTAGTCTTCTGGAAAAAATAAAAACCTGTGAACCATCTGATATCACAGTTGATTTGTTCATGTAGCCAGACAGTGAACTATGCTTACAGACAGACAGTGAAGAAACGGGGACGAGACCCTGATTATGCCTACCAGGAAGCACTAACCTGTATCGCTCAGCTCTGTAAGTTTGTGGGACACCCGCTGCTGTCTGATGGAGTAATAGCTCTCATGAGCCACAGAATAATACAGATTGAAATGACTGAGCTTATTAGATACAATGTTCAAGAACAGGACAGAAACCAGAAAACTTAGGTGTGTCACACAAAAGGATGTCGTACGAATATCCATAGACCTGGTCCAAGATTATCATGTTACTTAAAAATAAGAAAAAGGAGTGAATGTTCCCATTCTGGTAAATTATTTTAACTCAAAGCTGTTAATCTGAACCAAGTCATTAACCACCTACATACTCTAACATACTCTGTATACACAGTCCTAAAATATATTTACATGTAAAGTGATAGTCGATCGTTACATTCCACAGAGAAATAAATTCATTTTGGTGTGAAACAAAAGTAGAGATTCTATATGGGATAAACCAAAATATTACCCAACGAAAAACAAATACAGGAACGCATTCAAATAATTTATTCCAGAAAACTTACATCTAGTAGCGTGTGAAGATGCTGATCCTGGAAAACACTGTGAAGGAAATCTAAGTCTTTTTCACTGCAGTCTGTAAGCGCGTGAATTTCTTCCAGGCTGTCCAGCACCTGTGAGACTGCTCCTGTGGGGCAATAAACAGGAAAAAAAAAGAATAAAGATCAATAAAGCAAAGACTCACGGTAAACTGAACTTTGGTAAAGGAAACTTTCACTTCATCTGCCACAACTGGAACAGGAACTTTAAAAAGTTGGAGTTTTTACAGGAAAACTCACTGAAAAAACTTTATATATATCAACAGTGCCCATATATAGCGTGATTATATGGAAGAAATGGTTTAACTGAAGAGAGGTTAAAACCTGGTTTTATTAAGCTTAGGTTTTCTCAGACAGAGTTATAGCATTTGCTGCCTTTTGAGCAGTGGCTTGTTGTGGGTCATAGGAAGATGAGCAGGATTTTTATGTGGCATAAGGGTGAAATGTGAGGGATATGGGGAGAAAAAGGAAAAATGGGAGGTGTTATGTAAGGTGGAGTTCTATGTGGAGAGTTGAACTCACAGCAGGGGAAAATACAGAAACACAAGTCTATAGCAAACCAGCCCACACTGGTTCCTTGTGGGACAATGTCAAACTTGCTTTAAAAATCAGGTATCAGTGATGGCTGCCACTCATGTGCATTACTACAATGCTAACTCGTCCTTATCTGAACACCCACAGCCCATGTCACCACTTGTTCCACAGTGATAAAAGCATCTGGAAAGACAGCAGCATTCCCAGTACTAGTCTGCAAGAATACTGGTGTGTGACAGTGATCTGCCGAATGGTTTTTAACCAGCAAATTCTTAATTCTGGGTACAGAATTCTATACTTTCTATATTTCACTGTTTTCTCCTTATGTTTATTCTGTTTACTTATTCATTTGCCAGTGTCCTTTTGTCAAGATAGATAGTATCTAAAAAACTTGCTATACTTCTTGAAATTCCATCCTCCACTACATGAACATTTCTTACCAGCCTTCCTTAACTCAAGTCCTTTTACAACATATTGCATTTTCTATGTGTAATAAGAAACACCCCAACCAACCCAACCCCCTCTTAATGTCACAAAGAAACAAGTTAAATTCACTTATTTCTCTGAAAACCTTGTAAAACAGGATTAAACACAATAGACAAACTACTACACGAGACTTGTAGCCTCATGTCTTAGAAGGATGACTAAACTACAGGTCTAGAAACTCTTGCATATTTAGTACAAATCCCAACCTAGGATTCTCATTACAGGTTTTTATACGCACCAAGGTTAAGAAGCACAGCTCATGAGAAGTAAGAATGCTTAGTTCTCTCCCACTATATATGTCTGACTACTTATTTCCAAGTTAATGCATTAATTTATGAGGTGGCTGGTCAGCAAATAAAATGAATGGCTTGCCTTATCCTAGTTGCTGTGCATGGAGTCAGGTGCTTTGGAGGAGAGGAGACTGCTCTGTCTTTGGTAATGAATAAGCACGCCTAGCTGAAAGGAACTGTCCATATTCCTGTCTCCACCACAGCTTCCACACTGGGAGACACAGTGGGAAACCTGAGAAAATACAGGGATTGGGAATCTGCTGGTAATACGCAGCGGAAGCATCAGAGGCAGGGAAGAAAAACATTACAGGGACTGTGTTAAGTTTCTTTAAACATCTGCAGTATCTCAATTAAAGGTTGATGAACTTGGAGATCTTTAATCCTGAAGGACAGTGCTTGACTTCCCAGGATAAAATTGGCAGAAGGAAATTTGTTAGAATTATCTTTTATTTCTAATCTTGTAATGCTCAGAGTTTAAATTAATTATGTTTTTTTCTAGTAAAATTTCACTTTCTAGGTTCAAAGCCCTTTCTGTGTATTTGAAGTGTTTACTTCCAGGAAAACTCAAGAGAAGATTCACTTCAGAGGCTTGGATATCTCAAGTCTCTAATACAGCTCAGTGTTGCTCATAACCATTAAAACTTGAGCCAAAAGCAGAACCAATAAGATGTTCAAAGTTGCCTTTGGTGCCGTATTACAGGGCAACAGGGAATGCTCTGGACCACCAGCCACATTATTTATTTGATGGTATTATTTACTTGGGAATTTTATTTTCTGGAATACCTTGAGATCTTTCAAATAGAAATAAAGTTACTAGGTTTTAATATTTGCATCTCAACAACCTCTCGAATATCTGGCAATTCCAAAACATTAAGCTGTGTTTACTGGGTCCTTTTTCTCCTGTCCATCGGTCACATTGAATACATGGCTGTAAAAGCAAGTTTCCAGGGATACCCTTACAAATTTGATGAGAACTCCTGACAGTGACTTTGCTAATGTCTGAAAACCGCAGTCCTACCTTACGGTCTTTTCACCTACTATCTTATATTGTATTTACTGCCACGTCTTTCACATATTTACAAATAATATGCATGAGAAAAAGGCAGAGTAGCAATATACTACAGCATGTTATTGCATAAAATAAGATAAAGAACAATTCTACAGGCATTTCTGTGAACACCTCAACTCTCTCTGTTATGGACACCTGGTTAAAATCCTAAGAGTACCTTTCTGAGGAGTTTTAAATCCAGCTAAAAAATACCACCCTAAAATAAAATTAATCAATCTTGATGGTATACCTGTCCCTAAAAAGATTCATATTCTACAGTATTTAACCTAAATTTCTAACCTTTGGGGAAACTGTAAAAGCACTCAATATTTATAATTAAAGCGTATATCCTCCAGAAATAGGATTTAATCTCTTTTCATGACTGCAAATGCACCCATTTTAGTCTCAGCACTGATGATAAAGGACTTAAGTGAGCTATTATACATTCATGCAAATTTTAAAGATTTCTCATGGTCTGCAGGTTATAGAATGAATCTATAAAGATAAAAATTAGAATTATGCATAAATATCAGGAAGTCATGAAAAAAAGAAGTCAACTAACCTGACTGGCTTTAGTTGCTCATTTCTTGAGACTCCTTAAAGTAAACTTCATTAGAAAATGCTGCTTACTGCCACAGAATTTTCAAGTAGCCCTTAACCATATAGGTGGATGATTCTCACCCTGACCCTTAAGCTACTATAAAAACATGTGATTGTGCAGGAAAGGCTGCAGTTCCCTGATACAAATGACTGTTCTCCACAGTAATGGTAAAAAATCTGCACCAAACATAGTTCTGTGAGAAGACTGTGGATCCTACTGTAATTGCACATAAGCTGTGGTCCCTTCCCTTCCCTTCCCTTCCCTTTGTTGGAGGGGACCTCAAAAGCCCATCTAGTTCACTAGCCCAGGCTGCCCAAAGCCCCATCCAGCCTGGCCTTGGGCACTGCCAGGGAGGGGGCAGCCACAGCTTCTCTGGGCAGCCTGTGCCAGGGCCTCACCACCCTCACAGGGAAGGATTTCTTCCTTTTATTTATCTAATATAAATCCACCCTCCTCTACTTTAAAGCCATTGCCCCTTGTCCTATCACTCCATTCACTCCATACCCTTGTAAACAGCCCCTCTCCAGCTTTCAACTGTTGATCTGTTCTCAGTGAGAAAATGAGCATGGACATTCTGGGCCATGCACACAACCTTGTCTTTCTCATATTCCCATGAATCTACTTAAGAAAGGATGGCTGTAACTATTTACAGTTCCCTTGGGACTGGCAACTCTGAAAAGTTGAAAACTATGAGCTCTCATTTTATTAAAAAAAAAAACCCAACTCAGAATGCTTATGACAGTCTTCTGGAGTTAGTACTAGTATATAAAATATTTTTATAGTTTCTGAAATGACTTCTTAAGGAAGAAGTCCAAATTGCTTCTAAGAAGATGGAGATGAACTGAGTCACTTGCTGTCTACTGAGGCAGATCTATTATTTGTCAGTTGGCCATATTTGCTTTATAAGGCAATAACTTGGGATGATTTCTTCACCCAGTGTGTAGTCAAAGTTGTCACAGATATTTCCTGCAGGTTCTGTTACCTCATTTATGGAGATGGCCATTCAGAAAGAATTCAGCTGTAAGAGAGAACTGTATCTCTAGAGTCTTCATAGTTTAGTACAGTGACCTTAATACCTTGTGAAGTTGTTATAGACACTGTAGACAAAGCTTTGGTAAAACAGAGTGCTGTCATTACATCCTGGCACCCAGCTATTCTAATCCAGAACAGGTGGTTTGACTAGAGAAACTTGAATTTTAGAGGTAGGCAGTAGTTGCTTGCTTCTCCCCCCCGGAGAAAAGAGACTATAAGATAGCTTGAAAAAGAAAAAAAATCTTTAAAATACTACTCCAAGATATTTCCTGCATATTCTCTGATCATAATATGTCTCCACCACAAAACACCCCAAAAGTTTGCTTTTCAAAGGCTCAGCAAGCAAGCCAGGTACAAGTGAATTCTTCTCTTGCTTAGCAGGCAGTACAGAGAAATACCAGCTGCTGCTTCTCATGCAGCAGTGATCTGTGACAGGGTATGGCTAAAAGACTGCTCAGGTAAGGAGACTTAGGTTTTGCTGCAAAAACCCCAAAGACTACATAGCGACCACAAACACCTTCTGAGAAAGGGTAGAAAACACATTCTGAGAAATGGTAAAAGAATGGTTTTACTTTTTTTAATACTGAAGATTACAAATGTCCATTTAAATCTTGGTCACTCATAAACCCTTTTCTGAGCAATGAAAGGTTATTAGAGGAAGTCTGACCTTGTTTAAATGCGAAACTATAAGCACATGACCTTTCTGCAAGTCTCCTGCAATTAGTATTCCAGGAAATGACTTTATAACAACCACTATACTATTAGCGTATTTTTATTAAAGAGACACTGACAAAACCTGTACCCCTTAAAAGCCATATAAAATTAAGCTCTTGACACCAACCACTCATTTTAATCTTATTTATTCTTATAAACTTAATTTGGATCAGCTTTTTAACTATTCAATAAGTTGTATAAGTAGCTAAGTAACTGTGTCTGGAAGACCTCACAGTGGTTTTAAGATGACTAACTGGAGCTTAGCTGCTATTTGTGATGTCTGTATCTATCACAAACCTGTCCTTATGCCAGTCAATCTACAATCAACAGAAGCTGATTTCTCCCAACTTCGTCTCTTGGCTACCTTGTGTGCAGCTGCTGGAAATGAAATTAAAAAACAACGCTGGCTCTCAAAGCACAGACATTTCAGAAGGTAGGATTTAGCTTTTACTTTGTTTATGAAGAGGTCTGAGGCTAGCAAGTACAGGAAAAAAAAACCCTGTGAGAAATTGTTAGACTTTAGAGAGATTAAATATTAGACTCACTAAATGAAGTCACTGGATACAATCTCATAAAAAACAAGCATGGGCATTATTATAAAGTGCAGTTATTTTCAGAAAAAACAAGTAAATACTGTGAGATTCTGATAAAGCCTGTCTGGTGAAGTGACAATGAGGTCATTTTTACCAGCTCTGTAAGTGTGAGACTCAGGTTTTATGGACTTAACCCTTCACGTATTACAAATAAAGATGCTTTGCTTCTGCTTTAAGACTCCAGCAACACTTACACCTTCGAATGACCTATTTAGTGATAACTGTATATATCAGTACCTCTGGTAGTTTTGTTTTACTGGCATCTATGATACCCATAAATGTTGAACACGTTCGGTAATTAACCACTATATCAAAATGCTGTGGCAGTGAAGGGGTGTCTGTCAGCTGTGGTTTTCAAGCCACAATCCCAATAGACACATTTAAAACTGTTCACTTTAGTCAACCATTAATGTCTAGACTCAGTATCAGCATAATTATAAAATACTTTGCCCACATTATGTACAAGGTCAGGTTGGCCTTAGCAGCAGTGGACTGGAATTAAAAATCTGTAAGAACACCTCTATTTCCTGTTGGTCCTGTAAAGAAAATACTAAACACCTGCTGTTTCCATTAAATGTGAGAAAAGAATCTCTTCTAGAGATAGGACCTTTCCACTGATTGTCCTGATGTAACTTCTCAGATGAAGAGAAAACCAATGGAGGATCAGATGCTCATCACCACTTTACCTCTGCAAGAATCACTGGAACCGAGATGCCTCGAACCTCACACAGTCATTTGTTGCCCTTTGCTGTTCACTATACTGTCTGTAAAGACAGATGAGAGCAAAGCATGCATGTGTGTGCATTTGTACATGCCTTTAATAGTTTAAAATAAGGTGAGGCTGTTCACATATATATGAAACAGTGTACTTAAAACAAAATGCGAGTTAAGGACTCTGTCCTCCCCAAATTTGAGCTTACAGTGTTTAATTACTTCTTCCCTCTTGGACAGAACCCAAATGGCAAAGTTCAGACACTCTAAAATTTACAAATAAGCACCTAAATTCTGGCAGTTCTGTCAATGCTATTGGGAAGCAATTAAGACAGTAAGAATACACACTCACACACTATATATATATATATCACACACACACGATATATATATATGTATATACATATAAAAATATATAAAACTATCAGGAAGAGTTTAGGGAGAGAACTAGAAAGATGGAGGTTTATGGAGACTACAGTGAAACCGCAGAAAGAAGGCAGCTGGGGAGATGGAAGGGTATTGGGATTTCAAACTAAACTGAAGAAGGGAAGAAAGGCATGTAAAAGTTAGAGATGAAACCTAAAGGAAATAGGTGCAGGACAGAAAAGAGGGAAGGACCAGAAAAAAGAGGGAAAAAAAAAAAAGTGAGAAAACAAGAGATAAAGTGTTCCCAAACACAAGCAAGAGTGCAGAGGGGAGTACTATATATGGAAATACAAGCGTGGAGGGGGCAAAGGGGGGAGGGGAGAGAGGGGCGGGGAGAAATGGATGCTTGATTTTGAAGATAGGCTTCGTTTCATTGCACACACAGAGGGGCACTGTGTGTATGCATGTCTCTAGCTTTCTCCCCTCTCCATGCCTGGGACCTTTGCTCTCTCTGTAAAACTAGCTACAAATACGACAGAAGGTAGTCTAGCAGGGTGGTAAAGAGATATACAGCGAGGACATACCGTTTTTCAGACCAGACCTGCACCTTATAACTAGCACCCTCACATGATGCTAAACAACTAATGTTTAATAAATGAATGCCCTTCACTATTATGTTCTTACATAATTTCTTTTGCATTGCAAAAATACATGGAAACCCTCTTCTGACCAGTGTGAGCGCAGCACATCCTATCAATCAGCAAGTCTGCTGAAGAAAGTCTTTATGTACAAATAGCCCCCAAAAATCAGTGGCAGGGGCTTTGTATGAGGTTTCTTTTTTCCCTACTGCTATATAAAAATAATGCTGTTGCAAAACCTCTATTTAAAAATCCACCAAGTTCTCACTCTCACATTACTGGACAGGCATTCTGAGATGGGGAAATAGGACAAGGACCAACATCCCCCACAACCTGTAAGATCATAAAAATGAACCAAACAGCAACATCAGCAACAAGAAAAAATCTGTGACTTCGATCAGACATGTCCATATATCTTTCTGCCCTAACCTAGGGCAGAAATAACTGTTTAGCCTACAAATTTAAAATGCTGCAGGAAAAAAAAAACCCACCATGTTTTTATAGTTTGAGGTGCTAAATTTGTTAGTTTCGAAATGGTTGTACTTTGTATCAATGTCTAGATTTCTCACACCTCCTCTGTCTAGCATAGTCTTCAGGTCTTACAAGTGTTTGTGCTTTCAGTCTCTCTCCAAGTGTGTGGTGAACCTGCCGCAGAACCTCCACCCTACATGTCAACAACATTCCTTCGTTAAGGAGACACATACTGGAAAGTTATTTAAATCAGGTGTATGCATAGACACAATGCATATATCCTGCATCACATCCACACAGAATGAGCAAAAAAGTTCATGCAAGGGCACAGCAAGAAAATAATACATGACTAATACTACAGTGTATATGAATAGTGTTAGGAGAAAAAAGCCCGTTAGTCCATGAAAACCTTTATTTTGTAACTAAACTGCAAAACCAAACTGTTTTATCCTTTAATAATTTAATGAAAATGAAACTTTATTTCAGTTGTGTGGCAAATACTGAAAACACAAAAAACCCGGAAATTTTAATACTGCCTCTAAAGTAGAAGCTTCAGAATTCCCTGAAAATTGTATTACTTCTGGAGAAATACACTTTCAAAGTTGTAGACAGATTTAGTCAAACCCAGACAGGCTATTTTTCTTGAACAGGCAGTATTAAAACTGAAAATAGCAAAGAGAAGAGAAGAAAGCTGATTTGTAAACATGCAAAGACACACACCATAGCTGAATGATATGCCTTAAAGGAAAACAAAGGGATACCTACTTTCTGCTGCTAGAAGTCCTAGTAGGAAGGCAGCATTTGGACAAACAACAAATAGTATGAAGATTTCAGAACAAGCGATTTATAAAGCTGCAACCTAGCACACCAGTTTAGGCACAAAATAGTATGAACAAACTGAAAGGACCCCCCCCCCCCCCATTTTTCTTTTTTTTAATATGATTTTTAAGTGTGAAGGAAATGGGGCTTGAGGACTGGGATGGGAAGAAACAAACACTGGGTACTGGGAAGGTAGGCAGCACTTGTACATGGTGTTAGGTATTTGTAATACCAGACTTTTTCCAACAGTGGTTAAACTATTTTTTAAAAAGTCATGGACAAAAAAATATTAAAGTAAGAATATCATAAGAGGCAACTGACAAACTATTTCAACATACTGCAAATGAAATGTAACATCATATTAATACACTGATATTTACTAATTAGAATTTAGTGATGTAATATTGAAATAAATACTTCTCCAAGTTTCCGTGAGAACCATTATGAGAACCATTTAGAAATACCACCAGTTTGATATTGATTTTAATCAACAGTGACTTTGTATACTGAAAAGCTTTTATATTTAAACACACCAGAGCAAAGACTAAATAGCTGAAAAAAATCATACAGATAATAATGGAGTACTGGAAACATTCAGTCTCATGATCTCAAAACTGATAGTCAGTTATACCTGTAGATAAGGAATTAATAACAGTAAGTTATGACGTTAATGTAATTTTTTTTCCTAGCACTCATACTTAAAAATGTTACACAAGACCCTTTGCAATTATTTACAAAATCCCTGGTAAGTTTTGCAAAACAACAGTATTTTTTGTTTCCTTACTCATGTTGATATAATAAGATGTGGGCATATATTATCAGACAATCAGAAAGGTTTGGGTTGGAAGGGACCTCAAAGCCCATATAGTTCCACCCCCTGCCATGGGCAGGGACAGCCTCCACTAGACCAGGTTGGCCAAAGCCCCATCCAACCTGCCCGTATTTCATGGAATCTAAATCCCATGAAACTACTAACCACTCACTAACTTGTGAGTTAAACTAGTTCCACGTATGTTGGAAACAACAATCTTTCAACTTGGCCATACATTTGCTGTTTGATCTCACTCCGAAAGACTATCAGATTTAGCTCTTTTCCCCTTATCATTACTTTCGAATCTGAAAAATCAAGGTCTCAAGCTGTTAAAATTTGATATGAAAATAGATTCTAACAAGATAAAGACGAATGAACATTTCTATTTACATACAGCAAACCTGAGACGAGGTATCAAAACACATTGATAAAAATGCCACAAGAAATTTGTGCTTTGCAGTTTCAGTAAACAAGATAGAAATGCTGATGGAGACTCAATGCGCCCGCTTTCTGTGCAATGTGAAAAGCATTTCTCCTGTGCCCATCACTCTGCACTGTTACTGCAGATTTCTGAGCACGTCAATGTTCAGGAAGTCCTGCAGCTGTGCTGTGTGTTAGCCTAAGCTAAATACGTACATTTGGTCAGTCTCTTATAAAACATGCTGCTGCACTTTTCTCTGTGGTTAAACTGAAACAGAGTGTTATAAAAATGCCTTGTGGGAATTCAGAAGTTTGCAGCAAAAAAAAAATCTACTCTGAAACTTGTTAGTCATGTAGCAGGATATGAGAACTGTAACCCAAGCAATTTAAGCAGGCATCACAGAGGAAAGTCCTGTAGCCAAAAGGTAAGAATGGCTTCAGTCTAAAAACCAGTTATCCAGTTTACAAAGACTGTGCACTATCTACTGTGGCTTAACTCCAACGCTGACTCAGTAGCTCCGCAAATGTGACTACAAAAAAATGTTTCTGAAAATACAAAGTTATAAAACCTAAACATCCCAAATCTACTTGAAACTCCAAAGTAAACTCAAGGGTCTTCCTGAATTCAGCTTCCCAAGTCAAAATGTCAAACAATTCCACAGCCTGTCCTTGGGCTGCTGCAGAACGGTGCGGGGCTGAAGTGGTGAAAGGAGGAAAACCGAAAAGCTTTACACTGGCGATGTTCATTCTTCAGCCTGAGGCACTGTGAGTAAAACCCTCCAAAATTACACCTTAGTACTCTCTGTTAGAGGGCAAACGGTCACCATGTGACACAGGCAGAGGAAATGCTCTGTCTTGATCTAGTGTGCAATCCAGTGATAGAGGAGGCAGGGAGGGCAAGGGAAAGGGGAGGGTGTAGGAGGGGGAAGGTCAGCAGAGAGCAGAGGGGTTGCGCATCTCTCTAGCGCCTAATTAATTTCAGGGTCCACTTAACATACTCTCTACTGGGCTGTTTTTTTCCTCCTGCTCCAGATTTCAGGTCACTGCTGGCTAACTTCTGATTTATATTTGTTTCAGCATATTAAAAAAACATCAAAACCGGTCACTGCCCTGGGAAATTGAAATTTTACACTGTCTCGTAGACAGACAGCCCAAAAGTCAAATGTTTCACATTCGAGCAAAACACATTTGCACAGTGCTTGTCATTTCAGCTGTTTAGTGGCTTTACTAAAGAAGCTACTGAACACAGCCCAACCAGCGGCAATGTTTTAGTTTAATAAATATGCACCTAGTTTCTCAAAACATTTTAAAAGCCTGTATCATGCTCTCTCACAGTTCTGCAAGACCGACTTCTGCCATTTACCAACAGACAACAACTGGGTGATGGAGTCCAGTCCTTCAGAGGAAAGTTGCTGATGGAAGAGGAAACAGAACCCCCAGAACAAGCTGTGGGAACCAAAAATTAACACACTCTGTACAAGTGAAATGAGGATGTGTACAGAAAAACACCTGCTTGACTTTAAATTAAACGTATCTGAGATCATTCCCATCTGATTTAGTTATGTAACTTGCTGACCCTCACTGGAAACCTCTCTGACAAGAATATCCTTTTGTGATTCTGTACACAAGGAACTGATCTGACTTGCTACCTAGAGCACCTTCCTATCCCAGGCTATTACTCTGATAATCTAGAAAGAGGCTCAAAGAATCCAGCAGCCCCAGGTCCACTGCACTCTGAGGAAGAACACCTCTAGATTAATCTGGAAAAAAACCCCAAAAAACCAGAACCTAATTTTCTGTTTCAGTGTTCAGAAAGACCTGGAGGAGGACAGGATATACAATTTGCATAACCTAATAAGCATCTACATTTCTGCATCTTTTATCTCAGTAGGAGTTCCCCATTTGCCCATTTCTGGTGAATAATTTAATTTTAATGGTAAGCGTCACAAAATTTTATGGGAGGATTAAATAGGCAGCACCATTTAAAATATTAAATGCTCTTCATTAGAGTTTATGATCTGGAATAACATTATGAGATGTTAGGGAGGAAACTTAAATAACCTTAAGATAGTCAAGTTTATACTGCAATTCAAGACTTTTATGGCTAATTCCTATGAACTAGTTCAGTTTAGAATCATCACAGGAGCCTATCTTCACAAACTGGAAATATCTGAAAACTTTATTAGTGTACTTCTGAGGAAGAAACAAAATAGATTTCCATATGAAGTGATTTCAGAAGCTGAAAGCTGCAGTATCTTTTCCTGCAAGCTTCAGAGTTTATCCTGAGATACTAAATATTTTATCAGCTGATGTAGTCGGTCAGGGATACATTACGAAAACTAACCGCTTGGTATGGTTTCCTGATCTCTGTGATCTCCCAGTGCGATCAACAACAGTATTTTAGAGAATAACTATGCTTTCCTGAGAAATTCAAGATATCATTTCAGTTATTTCAGAGGTGAAGACAAAATAACAGTGGATCCATCACAGATATTCTCTAGAATTCACACATGTGCTGGATTCCTATATTCTGTGAGCAGAAATAAATTTGTACCTTTGTACTGATATCTGCAATTTACATCATCCTGCTGATGTGAGACTGAAACTGGAAAGAGGAACTGCAGTTTTTAGATTAGGAAAGCTATGACTGCCAAGCGTGCTGGTGGTCTACTCATGTCACTGAGATGGGGGAAGTAGCTGGAAACAAAAATTAAAGCATCGTAAGTAATTCTACGTGAAGTAAAACCAACTTATTCTTTCTTTGAAAGAAGATATGGATCCTTACTTACAAGTACATCAAGTATTCAAAGTCTGGCTGCCTGAAGTTAAGCCATGAAACTGTGATTACCCATTTGCAGTAAGTGATCTGAGATTCTCATTCACTTTTATGGAAATTAAGAGCAGTGTGCATCTCAAAGGACGAAGCGGACGAAGCAATCTTTTAATCTAAGTACTCAAATGTGAATTCCAAGAAGTTTAAGAATTTCAACCCCTCAAAGTTGCCCCCTGTATTAATGATATTGAAATAATTCATAAAAATTGCTTGCTCATATGAAAGAGCAGAAAAGGAGCACTTAACATATGCAGTCAATAAGTATTTTTCTTACCTATAAAAATATTAAGGGAATTATCACACAGCAGTTCAGTACACGTAACTAAGTTCCTGAAATGTCTCTTAGTAAAGTCAGTGTATAGCTAAAATATCCTGCCAGTACTATTTGGATGTTTAGAAAAATAAAAGAGAGAGTCCTATTTGCCTTAGATTTTTCTTAAAAGTTCACTTAACTTGATCCTAAATCCTAATTTTAGGTCAGATAGACCAACCCAGACTTTTGCACTGCAAATGTTGCGAGTAATGTTATATCAGAATTAAGATACAGAACTATGACAGGGCTCTGTTAGCATAAGGACTGCCAGGTTATTTAAATTCCTGAATGTGGGCCAAGGACAAAAAGGACTGGTTGGAGTAAGAGCACCATCCTGCCCAAGGCCTAGCTACGTGCTCACAGCACAGAAAAGGTATTATCTTCACCTTTGAAATATGTCAGGAGGTCCTTGAAGTACATGTGTACTGCCTCTCTCTGAAGATTTGGGGGTCTGGGTTAGAGTATCAGAAATACTGTCCAGCATGCTTTAAAGAGGAGACATCTTAATCATACTGTTCTCTAAAACAGGAAGTCAAGAAACTCTGGTAACACAATGGTTGCACTAATAAACAAATATTAATGTGAGAACTGCTTCTCCCAAAGAACTCAAGACAAAATGTCAATAAGCTTTTTCACTCAAGTAATATAAAGACAAAGATGAGGTTATAGCACTATTTGCAATTAAATGTACATACAACAGATAGAAAAAAATGGACAGAAAAGTCAGACACAACTTCTGTAGAAACTTATACCTGTACAGAGATTTTTCTCTTCATTTTCTCCATCACCAACACTGTTATGACTGAAAATTATTTATGCTTTCACATCAACATTAACTTAATATGCAACTCTATGACAGCACGAGAAATTAGTATATCGTTCGTACTCCAGTCACTATAGAATTAAGACAGGCTGACTGCAGTAAATATACTTTCTGTTCAAATACCTGAGGAGGTGGGGTCTTCAGAGAAGTCTGGCAGCTCTTCAGGGGGGTCACCGTAGAAGGAGTTGAATTTGTGGCTTGACACAGCTGCTAGTACTGCCCCCTGAATAAAAATACCCACAAAGTCTAAATTACCAAAAAACCCATGATGAATCATTTCCAGACATCTTCGATCACTCAATCTCCCAAGGTCTCTTGTGCATTGACCTTCTCCTACTGAAGAGTAAATAGATTTTTATAGTCTTCAGCTCTGCTTCACCGTTACCAGTGACTATGTCTAACACAAAAGCTGGTCGTATACTACTCTAATAAGCAGTAAATACATTCTTTGCAGGGGGATCCATGAGAACAATTCTTTAGGGGAAAACATTTTAAAATAATAAGAGTGAGGCTTATGTGCCTGTAGTACAATGTGAACAAAATAACTTATTTATTCCTCTTTCCCTCTTGCCTAGACTGGGTGGTTTAGTAAGTATAAAAATTCACTTTTCACACAGAGAACTGTCAGAATCTGACACTGATGGCACTAGGACATTAGACATCCATAGTATATCTATATGAAAATGTAATCATCTCAGACTCCCAGAATAAGTGTTATATGGGAAATTACAAAGCTAGAAAAAGGTTATTTGCTCTGACATTGCGTTTACATGTTCAGTGTAACCACTCAGGTTTTAATGTTGTGGCAGTAGGCATAAAGGACAATGAATCATTTCAGGAAAAATTCTGCAGAATGGTGCTTTGAATAGAACAGTAGAAAACAAATAGCACAGGTATAAAAGCTCTCAGAAGACTAAATATGTGGCACCCCCAGGAAGAAATCTGGGAAAGACCTGAAACTGCATCTAGAGCAAGAGAACAGGTCATATTCCAAAATGTACTAGCTAACATTTCAGTGAAAGCATTATCTGGACATATGAATCACCTAAGAGAAAGTGCTGTTTATCATGAATCAGGGCAACTCATGCATCATCAGTTGTTTTTGCAGCTACATTAAACTTTTGCAAAGCAAAAACTCGTGTGTACATCTGTTTCTGTGTTTTATCATAAATTTTATATATATATATACACACACATATATACATATATAAAAGAAAAATCTCATGAATTGTAATGTGGCATGTTTGTGTTAAAATTTTCTTAACCTTTCAGTGAATTTAAAATAATTTCTGTCAAACTTTCAAAGGTGGACACTGAAGGGAAACCATGTTGCTTTGAGTTAAAATACTAATATTCTTTTCAATATGGCTGAGAAATAATCTTGGGTATAATTAACCATAAAGGGGATAAACTGAAGAATGCATCTTTGCTCTTCTTGAAAAGATACATTAAAACATTATTATGTTCCTTTCAGTATAATTGTAACACAATAATAATAGAAGGCATTGTACTAGCCTCTCCTCTCCAATAATTCATACTATGCAGAATTATTCAGTTCATTTAAAATTATGATCTCATACACACCTTGGTTGAAACCAGTCAATTTGCCCTGAAATTTAGTTGCAAAACAATGGACTAGAAAGAAAGGATGGATGCCCTTAGGAAGACATCACTGCAATAAACAACTGTGAAGGCCTGTTTCAGCTTTTTATTTTATTGCTGTCTTCAGAGCACAGATTTCTCTTGGCACTTTTAAAATGAATAAAGTATCACACAAATTTCAAGTTATGTAATTATATTGTTTTAACACTACATTCATTTTACCTTTAGTTTTCGTCTTGCATTGAATTTTCTCAATTGTTCTACTGTTTCTGGAAGATGAATCTTGTATGCATAGCGATCTCTCTCCTTAAAAAGCCCAGAAAAAAACCCAGAAACACAAAAGAAAGATTAAATACCAGCTCTTAACATTCTCTCAACATTAAGAAAATAGAACAGAAATGTACCAGCTAATATGCATCCTAAAGAGAATGAGGATTTGTTGCAACCTAAGGAAAACTTCCAAGAAACTGAGGGGGATTAAAATATTTTGAAAGAATTTTAACTTGGCCCAGGGGTATTTTCTGTTTGCAATTTTGTTTCCCACTTTGTACTAAGACCCCAGCCTGCTGTTTTAGCTGTTAGTCAGCTTGTGGCTCATGCTCAATTTTGAAGCTGGCAAGCTTCAAGAGCAAGTTCTGCTTTTCGGGCTTCACAAATGCCAGTGGAACAATGTGTTCAAGCACTCTTGCAAAGGGGTACCCGATCCTTCGGGTAAGCTGGGGAGATGGGGTACGCTTCCAACAGTGCAGGAAGTGCCAGCTCTGTGGCTGGTGGCCCCAGGTGCTAGCTTACAGGACGAATTCTCCATTGTAGATGCAGATGAAAAATCTGCCAATGGACAGGGGATAGTGGGGGCAGCTGACTGCCTGCCTACCTTCTTTCCCTGCTCTGAATCATCACAGAAGCAACATACACGTATTTATTTAATGCAAATGTTTAGCACATGCACCTCCTGAATCCGAGTGAAATCACTGGCAAAAGTAATGCAGTCTCTCTACAGCACTAAAGATGTCTCTGTCTTGAGCTATCTATAAATGTTTCAGAAGAAAATTCTGAGTCAGCAGGGAAGGATGTTTATCTTAGGCAAAAATTAGAGAGGACCGACTGACAGAATGCTGGCCTAAGCTTGGAAACAAAGTTGTCTGAAACAAAATCTTCTCTCTCCTTGTTTGTGTTTCAACAAGTAACGGTAAGATCACAAAGAGACCACAGACATCAAAAGCGCTATGCTGCATAGGCAGAACCTGCACGTTTGCACTACAGAATTACCGTTCCAAAAAGCCTGATCAGCTTAGTTGCTTCAACAACAGAAATGGAAAAGTTTTCTGCCAAAATAAACCTCAGCGAAACCCTTACTTTGTCATCTAAATGTGGTAAGCTCAGCAAGTGGGGGAAAAGTCAAATTACAAGCATGTAAAACCAGATCAGCCGCATTTATCAGAGTCAATCACAAGAGCAGGATCATTTGGGATTCCCAAACATGTCGTCCATTCCTATGCTCTCTGGAGTATTTGATGCACTAGGTACACCTCAGATGAACAGACAGGACTTTGGATCCTTTTGAGTGGAACTGTTTGAACCCACAGTTACCCAATATTCAGAAGAGTCCCTTACCCACTGTTATTTCCAAGAGGCACGCACTCCTGCCCCCTTTTCTAAGCTAGACCATTCTCCAGCTCGGAATATGAGAATTAGAACCAGAGAGAGAGTATGGCGGTGGAAGAACGACTCCATTGACTACTAATTAGACCATTTACTTGAAGGTAGAAGCAGAACATACAAGCCTGTGCTTCCCAGATCCTTTTTTGTGTCAATGTTTGCCTAATATAGAACATACAAACAGTCCAGGAGCAGACACCAGAACAGCACTCTTTTCAAACAGCTACCTTAAGTTAATGATATTACAACACTCTCTACCCTGGGCCCACACTACAGAAAAGAAATAGAGGATAACAAAGAAAACAAATCATTAGTTTCTGCCAAAGAGAAGATCACGCTCTGAATCACTACTTCATACCTTTTAGATCTGCAACACACCCATCATTCGCCAACTCTGACGGTTAGCACAGCCTTTTAACGGGGCTGCTGGGAAGCCTGCTGATGTACATTCTCCTGCTCCTCTTGTGAACACTGGGAGTCCACCAACTACTCTACATCTGTCTCAAACTGTGTGGTAAATTCTACCGCCACTGAAAAATGATTTGATTACCAGATGCCACATGATTTTATGTAGTTACAGTGGCCTTTGAGCAACACACCACTACATACTTCCCTCACTCTGGTGGGGTATTTCAGGAATCTAATGTAAGAGAGCAGCACGGTTCAGTAGCGCAATGTACTGCAATGAACTGCATGGCTACCTGTGTGATAGGAAAGGGATACGGCTGAGCAAAGAAGAGAGCAGGAATTACTCCTCTGGACTTTGAGATCCACCAAGAGACAGATGAATACCTTCTTCATGCTTTATTCTATGCTACCCTGCTGATGCTGCCAGATGCCCAAATGAGTTTGCTTTTGCTGTTAAGCAAGAGTTCAGGCCCAGCAATTATCAAAATCTCAGGCTCTAATCTTAGAAAGCAGTTAAAGCTTATTATCTCACATTTCGTACAATGTCACACCTGCTTTGAAAAGTTCAAAGAAACAAAGAAATAAATCTTTTTCTTCCTTGAAGAGGAAACTGCTATGTAAACAGCTGCTTTCATTACCTTTAACCAGGGATGATTCAGTGCTTCATATACTGTTATCCTTTCTGCTGGGTCCAGCATAAGCATGCGGCGTACCAGATCTTTGGCACTTTCAGAAATATGGCTCCATTGCCTGGGATTCATCTGATTACAAGCAAGAAAAAAGAAATTAAGTTAGTAGTAAGAACACAGAAAAGAACCTACTCTTTATGTAAAGTAATTGCAGAAATTTAACAGTGGTTGGTACTTGCAAACATTTTATCATAATACACATAAAAAGATGTTTCTAAGCTTTTAATTACTTACAAAATTAAACATTAGATGCTATTGAAGTGGAAAAAGTTAGAAAACAGTGAGCGCTGTATCACATAAGCACTGACATATCCTTGGTATTATGTACGATCACTGTTTTTTACATACGCTACATTTTGTTCTGATAACAGTGACCCTTTCTTTACTAGAAAAAGAAAAAATTGGCTTTATCTGACTGTTACCTATGCATAAGATAAGCATAGAAATTAAATCTACTCCTGAACTCAATATGGCATGACAGTTTGCCTGTACCGACCCACAATTTAATGCCAGTGATGCTGAGTAAGAAGGGAGCCAGCTAACGCCTGCTGTGAACTACTCTGGTCCTGTGCCGCAGGTGGCACAGACAACAGCTCTTGCCAATAAATTCCTTTCAACTTCTGTGAAATTAAGCATCTTCAGCCACTCAGGTTGGAAAGCATACCAGAAGTGATTGACAATACAAGGAACTGAAACACTTTCTGAGGCAGAACTGTATCTTTAAGAGACAACAATGTGAAGGATGATTTTGAATATATTTTCATCTCGTGTATATGCAGGTTTGTGTCCAACTAGTTAAAATAATGGACACCTGAAAAAAAACATACTGAAGTAAGAAAATGCTTTCTGTGATAAAGGATTCTAGCCTTAAGCTATTTCTAGCATTTATTTAATTTATGAAGATCTTCAGTTTTATTTAGATGATACATTGCTAATTTTACAAGGTACCAAATGGAAATTCAAAATGGTAAGCAGGCTCTTTTCAATTCTAGAATCTGTTCATTTTAAGAGGTTCCTTTTATTTAAAACCGGTATTTTTGAAAAACGATTGCTTTAAATTGGAGCACTCAGGAACATTATCTAGCTATGAAATGCACATTTATAGCTGTGATTTGTCATTTCTTTTACAGCTCTAATAAAATGAAGGTAATTTCAAATTTGCAGCAAGACTGTTTTGAAATCCTTATATTATTTTCACTGAATAGACATATTATTGTGGAAACAGGAACAGAAAAGGAACTGAGAAGACACAATGTGCTGCCCATTATTTTTTTTTAGACAAAGGAAAGTTAACTTGTGCATTTCCAGAAGGTTTTAGCCGCTCAGGAGATTCCATAAAGAAATCTTCCATAAAGCGAAACTGGAATGTCCACCAGTTCCATGCAATCCCAAAACTAGTACCACGAAGAAATCCTGCCATTTCTAGGAATACAAAATTTAAAAAATGAAAAATGTGCCCCTGACTGAGTGCAGCACCACTGCTGTCACTTACTTTTGAGCAGACTACTGTTAGGTTCATATAATAAAATGTGTCCTAAACTGTATTACGGACTATGAGACAGTTTCAGGATTTTCCTTATTTGCTAACATACAGCTTGTGTGTGACCTTGGTTGCAATGTAGAACCAAATTGTTTAACAAAAGTCAAAGCTTGAAATTTGTCTCTTTAGTGTGCTTATGTCATTGAACATGCTTATCATGTACTCACACTGATACACTTTCAGTGGCTTCTTTTGAATCATCAGCTGCACTACACTGCATACTGTACTAAAAAGGAAAATGCATAACAGCATCTTTACATTAACATGTGCTTTGTTTGAAATCAAGGCAATCCAATGACCAGCCATTATGACAGTTCTTTTAATTGATTAAAAAATTTCAATGATCCTTAAACCTAAGGTAATATATAGTATGTTATACTTCACAGCTAAACCATATGTAATCCTGCTGAGCTCAGCGTACAACTGGAAGCTAGCTATTGCACCCCTGTATTATTTCATCTAAGTAAATATTTTTGTATTCCAATTCCTAACATGGACACAAAACACAGCAGGAACAAAACTGACCAGAGAGAAAAAAAATAATCTCTCTTCCCATGTAACACAACAGATTTCTGTAAGCTTCAAATTTAAACCAGGCTAAATACAAACAACAACTTTCAGAAGTTTTACCAGCACAGGTCACCTCACTGGAAAAGGACACAGGTACACCGTTATTTACCTTGTATTTTCCTTTAATAATGCCTTCAAATAATCTTTCCTTGGTTCCATAAAAAGGCAAACAACCGCTTAGCAGGATAAAAAGGATCACACCACAACCCCAAACATCTACAGGCTTCCCATACGGTTCCCTTTTTACCACTTCTGGGGCCATAAAATGAGGTGTTCCTACGCGTCCTAAATGGAAATAAAACCAAAATTGAGTCAAGGTGATATGTGTTGAACATGGAAATGAAGAATATCACTGCATTAAATTAAAACAGTTGTAATAAGTTTTGGTCAGCAGTTAAATTTTTAACACAACTCTTTTTTTTCCTTAAAGTTTAGTATATATTAAATTTATTTATTGACCTCAAAGTCAAATCTTCAAGTTCACAAATAAGAGGGGAATAGTGACCTCCTTAGTCTCTCTCTTTTAGATGTCTGGTGACAGGGAAGGAATATGGGAAGTATATACATCCAGTATGCACAAGTTGCTGAGAACTCTGCTTCCCTACCCTGTGACTGCAAATCCCTATCTACAGGGGTTTCCTAACTTTTTCTCCACTAAGCTGCCATCATTTGTGACAGCAAAAGCATCAATGTTTCCAGCTCTGTATCAGGTTCTGCATGTACATAAGGAGCAACAACCTGCCTGCTCACACAGTATTTGTACACCACTTAGCTCATGTGACATTAGTGGTATGCATACCACAGCCTGGAGGTACAGAAGGCATTGATATACAAGACCACAGAGCTGCGTGGCTTACCCAAGTCTTGTTTATGATGGTGATAAACTTCCTGGTGTTTGGGCGCAGTTTTGGAGTAGGTATAACCTTTCTTACACATTGAAAACAATGTTTGTGGTAATAAAGTTCCTTCAAATATTTTTTATCAATATGAATTTATTCCAATATGAATGGAAAACTCTATGTACTCTGGAGATTCTGCCTTCCTACCAGGGTTTCTAATTGCAGTTACAAAATCTGGGAAGTCTAGAGAAAAGTGGTTATTCAAAAGGTAAATATCACAAGGACAAAGCTATTTAAAGAGGCATTAAACAATGGAGATACACAGTTGTCTGGACCAAGCAGCTAATGAAACTAAGAATCCTATGTATTAAGCCGATTTAATGTTTATTTCCAATAACTGTGGGCCACTCTCCTCAGTTTGGGACCTTCTTAGTATTTGAAGAAACAATTGCAGGCATGAACATGGTAAGAAAACGATGTGTTTTCTTACCATGTTCATGTCTGCAATTGATACGTGCTGGTGAGTAGATCTCAAGGTGTGGGCTTCAGTTTGAGCTTTTGCCAATACATTTGAGTCCCATGGGCATTTGCAGTACAGGGAAGGACAATCTAGTTCTGAGAAAAATGTGCCCTTGCAAACAGTTACCCATCCTACACTTTCTCTGCTGGTGTAAAATAGCCTATTTAGCAGCAACAGATGCCACATAAGCAATACAACAACATTATTGAGTGTAGGTGTTAAGGTGTCCAGGCGTTGGCAGTGGGTAAGTCTCTGCAAGGAGAGTCTGGGGCTGCCCTGTGCTGGACACAGTTCAAACGGATCCTGAGCTCAGGAGCTGGGATGGTGGTGCCTCAGGGAAGGCCTGTGTAAAAAAGGGAAAAACATTGCCTGGCAGCAAGGAGTATGGGAAAAGGCGTGAGAAAGAGGTGGCAAGCACCCAGCTGAGAGTGGGAGGAAACCAAAGAGCTGCTCCAGAAGCTCCAGTAGAGATGCCCCTGCAGAAGCCATGGTGGAGCAGGTCCACCCCTGGAGGACCCCATGCTGAGGCAAATGAATATTCCCTAAAGGAACTGTAGCCTGTGAAGGACCCATGCAGGAGCATGCTTGTCCTGAAGGACTCCAGCCCATGGGAGGAAGGCTGTTATGGACTGACAACAGTCCTCCACCACTGGGTTTGGGGGAATCAAGAACGATGGACTGAAGTTAAGCCTGGAAAGGGAAGGGAGGTGGTGTTTTCATTATTGTCTTTGTTTCTCACTGCCCAAATTTATTTCAACTGGCAATAAATTAAACTGGGTTTCCCCAAGTCAGGTCTGTTTTACCTGTGATTTAAGAGATTTGCTTTCCCCCTCTACTTTAAAACTTCACCACAGGGCAAGGAAATACAAAAATGTACAGAACTATTGCTACTTGTTGATATTCAGATGTACCTTGTAACACTACACTTAGCAAAACTGCAGGCAACACATAATGTGCAAGCATTTCTTATGCAGGAGCCACCCACTGCCAGCACTTGTTCCTTATCAATGACTATCATATTATAATTTTTTTTCATGGACACCTTTTTTTTCCTAACAGAACATGCTTCTTGAGGTTTTATTTCCTGGTTTCTGTGCAACAACAGACAAATTATAGCTTCTTGATACTTCAAGGTTCTTATTTGGCTTTACCTGGTGACACCACATCAGAATGTGGGGCTGCATGCTTACTTAGTGCTCAAAAGCACTTAGAGACAAACTGACAGAGTTAGAAGTTATGGTTAAAACCATTTTCTCTCTCTGATCAACCCAATTTTTCTTTCTCCTACACTGAAAGTTAAAGAACTTTGATCGCTGGTGGAAAAAACCCAATCTTTGTTGCCCTGATTCAAAACCCATATACCATAAACCCCCACTTTAATGAACAGCTCGATGTTTAGCTGAAAGACCAGACTAGTTTGGTATATAGGTAACATTCTACACAGCTGCTTAAGAGCCCATCAGACTGCTGCTACAAACTACGTGAAAAATGGATGCTGCTTAGCAGCACATTGAAAAATCTGTCCTACTTCACTTTAATGCTCACTTTTAAATTTAAAATGAGAACTTCATAAATACAAATGAAATGAGAAGGGCTAGGCTAATTTAATAAAATCCTGCCATTGACCCATGCCAGATTATAACTAGAGAAAATAATTACAGAATTATTTGGTTTTATAACCTATTTAGTGCAGATTACATGATCCTGGTACTTCAGAGAGGGGGGTGGTAACATGGGTGGAAATCACCATTTCATCTCCATGAGAAAGCAAACCCAGAACAAACAGAAACTTAATTGGTTGAGACAGAACTGTCCAGGTAAACAGGGTAAAAAAAACATCCCAACCCAACCAAAACCATATATATGTGTATGCACGTATTAGAAACTTAAAAAAAGCTAAAGTTATTTCTGGGGCTGTGGTCATCCTTGTGACAACTGAACACATCACTGGGGTGATCAACTGAGCAAGTGATGGTTTCTAGTTAATTCTAACACTTGAACTGAGCAAGGATTGCTGAGATGCCCTTCTGAGCTGCACTTAGCTCAGCAAAATAATGGAGCACACACATGAACTTACAGAGAGAGGGACCTTTCCTATGTTGCAACTACAAGAACTCTAAGGCTAATACCAGTAACAGGATGAACAAAGTGTATGGACAGAAAAGTCTTCTAAACTCATGGATACTCACTGCTCTTTAGACCAAGTATCGCTTCTGCCGAAAATTATCTAGCAGAAAATTTGCCTTCTAAACAAACCCAGTGTAAAAGTTTAAAACTATTCCAAACAGTTCAATTGCTTAAAATATTTTAGAAGGTTTTGAATTTTCTTTGGTGTTTTGGGACAAGATTTGCGTCTTTTTGGAGACAGTGTGAGAAAGAACAGTAAGCAAAGGCATTTTTCTCTCTTTAATAGGTAATTACTACCCTTCCACAGCATTTTAACAGTATCAGAGCTCTCACTGATACATTTGAATGATTGCCCATGAAAAATAACATTATTTTATTTAAATAAAAATTACATACATGCATAACACACATGATTTTAAGTTGCATCTGTATGTGAGAAGAAACCATATGGAAGACTGGAATTGATTTTCTGTCTATGTGTTTCTAGTCTCTTCTTATCTGTCCTAGAGTAGCATTAACTGAAAATCATCACAATGTGAAGACTAGGTAGTGGTATGCATTCAATGTAATACTTCCCTCCATCCAATTCACTGTAAATAAATGAGTACATTAAAGTGTTTGCTGACTTAAGGAATCACTCAATGCCTGAATAGATACAGACATTAGACAACTTATTTCTAGAGGTAAGCATTCTTATCATCAGTCAGTTTTGAGGCATGTTGGTGGTCCAAAAATTTATAAAACTGTTAATTTTGCTGATTTTTTTTTTCTGTGGACAAACAGAGAGCTTCAGTCTTCAAGTGCTGTCAATCTGATATCATTCACAAGCACTAAAGATAAATTTTGACTTACCTTTGATAATTTAGTTTCTATGACTCTTTCCATATTGTTCCCAGACAATAGGACTATGCTTTCCACAAGAAGAAGAGTATATACAGAGACCCAATCAGATTTTGTCATCCCTAAGGCAGGGGACTGATGACCAAGTTATCAGAAGGAGAGTCTTTCAACAGCAGTAGTATCTGAACGATGTATAAGGAAACAACTGGAACAAATAATTTTTAGGAAAAAAATGTGAGGTACTAATAAACATCACCATCTGACCTCTCACAATAGTGTAATAAGAAATATGTTCATAAATTAAGGAGTTTCTAAAAGAGTGAGATGTCCAGAATAATGTGGAAGGAATCAAAGAATCACACACAACAGATAAGATCAGTCAATGCTTTTCTACTTTTAATTCCTTTCCACATTACTCCAGACAATAGAGATGTTTAAAGCAGGTGTACAGAGAAGATGAATAGATTAATAAAAAAAAAGGCAATTCAGCTTCAGCACAGAAGATTGTCTGAAGAAAATGTATTTTAAAAGATGCATCAGCAGACAACTGGACAACTGGGTATCAGTGTCCAGAAAATGAACATGGCAAAGATCACATGTTAACTAGGCAAATTATAATAATTGATTCAATGGCCATAAAACTATGATGGAGGCAGTAAACTTAAATTGACTTTTAAACACAATAGCCTCCTGTAAGCACTCTCAAATTGACTCAGAAGTGGGATTTCTTAGAGACAGTAAGCCACAGTTGTATCTTCTAAATAAAAAAGGTCTATCTGAGGCAAAGCTTTGAAGCGGCTTACATTCTTCTATTTTTCAGGGGAAAAAGTAGTGTAATAGTGTTCTTGTTTTGCAGAAGAAAGAAACACTACTGTTTAAGTGAAAGACAAATACTAGAATGGGGCCTCAGCTTACAAATATTTACCTCTCCTTGGAAAACAAAAGAAGGAAAGATTTGCTGTATTATTCAGAGACTGATGATGAAAATGAAAAAAGTTCATACAGTGTCAAAAAGCAATATTCCCAAAATATTATTTTAAAACTGAGGTTTATAAAACCACCAAGAAGATCCAGTTTGGTGAAACACTGAAACAGGTTTACCAAAGAGGTGGAGGATGCCCCATCCCCAGAAACATTCAAGGTCAGGCTGGACAGGGCTCTGAGCAACTTATCTAATTGAAGATGTCCCTGCCCATGGCAGAAGGGTTAAACTAGAACACCTTTAAAGGTCCCTTCCAACCCAAACCATTCTAGGATTCTATGATCATTTTTGAATTAACTGAAAGAAGACAAAAATAAAGAACTTCTAAGATTCACTTCATCCCTCAAATTCCCTTGTCTTATTTGCAGGGGAATTTATGGCAACGCCTGCCTTCGCTACTGCTGGAGTAAGACCAAAAGTCTAGTTGATAAGGAAGAAAGAACACTTGATATGTATATGCTGTACTTCTATTAGAGAACATTAAAGATGTTTTCCAGCAAGATGACAATGGTTGTGTTCGGAAATCTGAAGGATTATATATGTCTATAGGATTCTGAAGCAATGTAGTGGAGCTATCTAACAGTACATAAAAATCAATACTGGACTGGATTAGCATGATGGTACCTGGGACATTTTGCTGCTAAAGGTGAAAACTGAAAAGTGGTTAACTATCTATAGGTAAGACTTGATAGTTAGTATAGAACCCCATATCATTTAGGTCTATACAGTTATCCTGTTTTGCACTAGTTGAAACCAGGTGAAACGAAGTAGATTAAGTGGCCAAAACAGCACATTTGAAGACTTGATGGCTTTTATTCTTTCAGATTTTTATACCATATACTAGTTGAAAATACCACGATTTAGGTTCCAAGATACTTGATACCTGATAAATCCAATGCCACATTTCAGAAAATGTTGTGACAATTTCTACTGCATGCTGAAAGAAAAAATGTCACAGAGATCACGTGAGGTTGACCTATTAAATGACTGACTTCCCAGAAGTTCCACTACTCCAACCAACTGCATCATAACCCTGCAAACATGGACTGTTTCCTGCCTACATCCCGTTCCATCAAAGAGTTCACATGTAAATTATCACGGTCTGTAACTACTATGTACACTGCCAGAACCCCATCTGCAAGTACCTACTTCAATGTTTCAGAGTAGTACATTTAGCAAAATTTTCCACTTCTGATCCCACAAACTGCAAGAAGAGACCTTCAGAGATTAGTGGCTCATGAAACCAATTTCCTATAACTCAGATGACAAAGCTTCTTATCCATTGCATTGCAGATTTGGGCAAACATAGCGGAACAAAAAGCATTTCCCTCCTGGTCTTGTGAAAAATGAGTTGTCTAACCTCTAAGCTCTTTTTTTTTGGTTGTACATAATAATTAAATCCTCTTAAAAATAAATTCCATAGGGTTACTAGCTGGTAAAATACAGTCACGTTAATAAAATCTATTCCACGTTTTCATTACTGACATCTAGTATGATGTCACAGCTTGCTATGATGAACTCCCTTACACTTCTGTTACATAACCCTCTATCTGCTTGAAAGAACACTGTAGTTACAATCCTTCTAAACACCAGAAGTCTATCTTTGGACTTAGCTCAAAAGAGTGGGAGTGGTCTACTTTCAATACCTGGGACTAGGTTTAACTTTGTTACAAAAATCCTCTCTTCCTCCCCTCAACAATTTATCCATACTGGAAAAAGATCATTTTTGTTGAGTTAAAAAAATTTCATAGTCCCAACAACACAGTCCCAAAAGAGCTTTTGCACAACAGCAGGGGTTTTATCCAAAATTAAGGGAAGAATCCTATCAGTTGAACTTTGCTACTGTTACATTAGTTTCAATGTAGACATGTTTTTTTCTAAAGGAAATCTGTCCTTTTCTGGTTTAAAAGATAAACTACTTCAAGGAACATAAAAAACCGAAACAGACAAGATTCCTGTTCTTGAGCACCAGGGTCATCTACATTGGGTTTTATACCAGTAGGGTGTACCTTCTGCTAAGGTATTGTGGCAGTACACATTACCCAGGCACAGAAAGTTCAATCTGTACTGCATGTGCTGTATGAATGACACAGCGTGTTTTCAGTATGGTAAAAATTTTGAAGTGTGTTTGAACACTTGGGTTAGAAATGGATGGGAAGCACAAGGAGTTTCAGGGCCAGTAAGAAAAAGTGAATAGCTTTTAATTAGCAGAGAATTACTTTTTTGATGTGTTAACCATCAAATACAGGGATTGCCATCCCAAAAGGGAAATAAATAACTATGTGAAGGTGTTTTTCACTAAGAATTAGAAAAAAAAAAAAAGAATGTGAAAGTGAACAGATGGGTTATTTTACTGCTCATTAACACCTCTGTAAAGAGAGTTTCTATTTCATCTAGGTGAAATAAGAAATAAGTAGTCCCTGTAATGTTTTAATATTGTTAACAACTAAAACTTAACTGTAGGGCATATGGATATGTAGATAAACACTTTATTACAACAAATATATAGCCCAGTTCAAAAAGGCAGTACTGTTAACTTTCATATAACACATATGGGATGACACTGTACAGTCGAAGAAATCAAGTCTTGCTAGGGCTGTGTAAGGGCCTGTCTAGTAATATACCTTTGGGTAGGTCTCTGAAAGAACTGCCAGATAAAAGATGTAGTTTGTGGCATAAAGACTGGCAGGGAGGATGAAGGGAGAGAGATAAGGAGTTTACTAAAGAGAAAGCTTGAACCAAGTAGCGGAACTGAGACCTTCCATGGTATGTAAATCAAGTGGAATTACTCTAGGTATCCCTGAAAGTGAGAGGCATTTGAAGCTGAAAGTGACATGTGCTAACAGAAAAACTACAAACTAGACATGGCTATTGAAAGAGAGGAATAAAAAAACCCTAAAAACCATGAAGGCAGACTGATATGGCAATAGATGTGATGGATGAAGCAAAATACAGAGATACAGAGAAATATTATACTGATGAGGCTTAAGGAAGAAGCTTAAGAAAGAAGCTTCTGTAAGTACCGCAAACGGAACCAGAAGGGAATGAAAACACTTTTACACAGAAAGGGGAAGACCAGACCAGCACTGATAACTGCATGGAAGTTGAGCACATGAACGATGAGTGAGATTTGCAGAACTGTGAACAGTAACAAGAAAGGAAGCACATGAGAAATTTGGGGAAAAAATGCCGGATTTTTTTTCCAAGTTGAACTGGAGGCTTCTTGCGAGATAGCTAAAGGTCTGAAAGGAAGCACATTGTATCTGACTACGTCCAGAAGAGTAGCTGAAACAGAAGTAATGGATAATGTTGATCAGCGAGAATAAAAAGAAGAAATACCAGAGAATCATAAACAAAAGTGTAGGAACTATCACTAAAAAAAAAAAAAACCAGTGGTTGAAGTATCGAAAATTCAAGAAACGCTGAAAAGTAAAGAAAGAAGTGTCACCATTTTATTAAGGAAACCACAGTATCTTGACTGAATGGGCATTTTCTTTAAAAAGATGTATCTAGGCCTGTAAGTAGCAATATCCCTGGATATTTCCAGGTATTAGTGATATCTGGAAGACAATGGAAGCTCTTGGTATGCTTATATTGGATTTGCTTTGTATTTTAAAGAGACATAAAAGCCACATTGACAGAGACCTTTAAGTAATTAGATTAGGAAATCTGAGGTTTTGAAGATGCATGGTACAGAGACTTAAGTTACTCATTTTGAAGAAAAACACCCCTTAAAATGAACAAAATCTTTTGTTGGGGTCTCCTACTCTGGCAATGAAAGCATCAGAAAATTGATTGGGTCTTCATCTGTGCGGGCTGATTAAAGCATAACCCTATTGTCTGGAACAATATGGAAGGCAGCTAGAGGAAATAAAATCCACAGAAAACAAAACACACAGTCAAAAATATACATACGTATCAAGATATTGATGTCTTATGCAATAATTACAAGGAAATATTCAAACACAGAAAAAAGTAACATGAGAAAACTAGTAAGGATTTGCTATTAAACCACGTAGCATTCTGACAGAAATTGCTTAAGAAACACAGGGGAGCACTGAGGATGCTGTGGTAAGTCCTTACTCGATGGCTTTGACGTATGTTTTAATCCTGATAGCATTTTTATTTTATTTGCTCTGTCAAGCATGGAAGAATTATGCCAAAGATTGTATTAAAATGGAAAATTCTTTGTTTATTTCCAATTTTGTTTTGATCAAAACAGCGTTAGCTCCTGTTGAGCAACATTCAGAGGGATTTAATACTCACGGTACGTACGTACAACAATGTTACGCTCCGCTAGCAATTTAGCTTAACTGTGGGCATTTATAATGGTAACAAAAGCCTTTATTGCAAGATTATTTATTTCTGAACTCTTGCTTTGCAGGCCAGGCTGTGTTGGAAAAACAGGATTCTGTAGTACAACATGCACAATGTTATACAACTTTGAAAGAAGATTTCTTACCTCCAGCAACTAGCCCAGACTCTCCTAACTGAATTGCTACCCCGAAGCCGCCAAGCTTTACTGGGGCTGAATTTTCTTTTGAGGCAAGCAGTACACAGTGTGGCTGAAAAGATAAAAAACCAGACAAATTATTATACTGAGAAATAAAATATACATTTTAGAAGTTATTTTTATAAATTTGCAAACAGAAGCTAAAATTTGGGGTTCTTTTGGAAAGAATTTCTTCATTCCAGATACTTTTTTCCTAGTATGGACTCCTCTTTCTCCATTGGCTTCCTTTTCAATTGTCCCAGGCACAGTAAAATCCTCTCAGGACTTAATAGAACTCACAGTGAAATCATAATAAAATGGAGATAAGAATTAACTCTTATAATTTCTTACCTGATAGTACTTTTTCTTTTTACCTTTCAGCTTTAAGCCTTACACATTTTCAATTCTCCAGCAGAAACACCCTGCCTATGATAGGCTTTCTTGGATCTTACCCTTCATACAGAGAACATAAAACACTATTTTGAGCCTTAACCACAAAATTCACTAATCACCTTCCAACTGCAGAAAAGAAAAGGAACATCCCTGGGAGGTTTCCAACAAATAGTCCAATGAGGGAGGAAATTGTTTAGGTTTCTAAAGGGGATTTCAGGCACAGCCACCCATACCTTTGATTCTCCACAGTTTTTTCCACTAAGAAGAGTGAGGTGCAACATGTGAAAACTGAATAACTTTATACAATGATTTGGATGGATACTGACTGGTGTAGTAGGAAGCAACATACAGGCAAAAATCTATTAGAACACAATTCAGTATTTAATGCACTTAGTCAAACTACTACAATTAATGTATTACAGCTTCCTGCATTTACTCAAAGCCTCCCTTTGCTGTCAACCTGTCACAGTTTTTTGTAGCTAGGTACTGGCAGAGAACAGGGGGCTGCAGAGATGGCTGCTGTAAGAAGCAGCCAGAAGCTCTCTGCAGGCCCCAGAAAGTAAACATTGGCTGATTCAAGGCCAGAGCCGTTGCTGACCAAGGCCCAGCCCATCAGTGATGGTCACAGAACCTCTTGGAATCACATTTTGGAGAAAAAAAAATGCAAGCAGCTGCTTTTTGCCACCAGAGAAGGGAGTGAGAAGATGTAAGAAACTGTGCAGGCACCAAGGTCAGTGAAGAAGGGGATGAGAAGGCGCGCCAAGGTGCCAGAAAGATGACCCAGCAGCCTGTGGAGAAACCCATGGTGGAGTGGGTGTCCCCCCACAGCCCATGGAAAAAGCTGAGACCCCCACCTGCAGCCCATGGAGAGGCCCCACGCTGGAGCAGGTGGAGACACACAGAAGATGCTGTGACACACATTGGAACAAGTCCCTGCCAGCACTTGCAGCCCGTGGAGAGAGACACAGACACAGAGATGAGCAAGGGAGAGATTGCCATCGGGGCAGGTTTGCTGGGGGGGGCTGGTGACCCCGTGGAGGTCTGGGACTGAGAGACATTGTGATTTATGACTGCCCGCCATAGCAGTGACCCACGTTGGGGCAGCTGGTGAAGAGCTGAAGCCCCGTGGGAAAGGACTCACGTTGGAGAAGTTCCTGAAGGACTGTCTCCCGTGGGTGGGACCCCACAGTGCAGCAGGGGGAGGGTGTGAGGAATGAACGCCCCCCCGCGGCCGAGAAGGAAATCAACTTGCGAGGAACTGACTGAAACCCGCATTCCCTGCCCCTCCCTGTGCCACAATGCGGGGGGAAAAAGGGAGAGAAATCATGACTAAACTGAAGAAGGGAGGGGTGGGGGGAGGCGCTTTAAGATCTGGTCGCGCTTCTCATTATCTGACTCTGGTTTCACTGGGTGTGCAGGGCAGTGTCATAAATTAGAGAGTTTTGCTTCCTTCACTGTGTTGAGTCTGTTTTGCCCATGACGTTGATTATGGGATGATTTCTCACTGTCCTTATCTCGACTCCTAAGCCTCTCAATATATATCTTCTCCCCTCTCCAACTGAAAAGGGGAGTAGTCGACTGACTTTGGTGGGCGTCTGGCCTCCAACCAGGCCTAAACCACCACGCAACCATATTATTTAAAAGGAAGAATGTAAAATTTGTGCACTGCTTCTTGAGAATACACTGCTGCCTAAAGAGTGAAACCAGGAACTCAAAATAGTGCAAAGGAGTTACAAGCAGCTCAATCTGACTATCTGTAAGTTCACCATCTGTAACCACTTGTGTTTTCTTTTTAGAAGTTCCCACTGCATGAGAGCAAACCACTTCCAAGTAAGAATCTATAGCTTGTTCACAAATCTAGCTGAAATCTCCAGAATCCCATAAAAGCTTGATTCCTAAACATAGTTACACCATGGAAATTCTCATCTCAAATGAAAGGGAGAATGCTAAGTCAAGACAATGTTCTTGAGATGATCTTTATGTTCAAGGTACAATTCATCTATAAATTTGCAATTTATAATAATTTTCAATCCCTTATATCCTATTTAGAATAGTATTACTAGGTGGTATTATCTCTTAATATTTTATTTCCCTTCTGCTTTACTGAAATTAAGGTGCACACTTTAGATACTTTCATAATCTCCCATCACTGTCATTTTGAGTAATAGATATCAACTTCAACCCCAGGCAAGGAGGAAGGTAGGGGAGAGCACCACCAATAATGTAAGCTAACTGTACCATTTCTCTGTACCCAACATTTGAGAGAGGGCTACAATTTCCGTGACAGCATTAAACAAACCAAACAGGCTGTACCAACGCACTTGTCATCCAGAAAGGAAGTTAGTGACACTGCTCACCAGAAGCAAAGTTTCTCAGAAAATTCAAATTCAGAAGCCCAATTCAGAGCAAAACTCAGAGAAAACTTTATCATGAAACCTCTTTAAGTCCAAATTAACAGCAAAATTAAGTTTTTTCAACAAGCTGAGTTTTGCTTTAAAAGTTTATTTTCAGAAGAGCACAGTTGCAACACTAAACTTCCCCTTGTTGCTAATTGCACTGTCAGCTGATTCCCATCACTTTCATAGAGAAGCTGGTGCTTTAGCTTTCTAATAAGGACTTGCGTGCTACTCCTCTGCCTTCACCAGTGGTTTTGAAAATCAGCAGAAGTTCTTAAGATATAAATGGTAAGTGGCTTCTTTTATACTTTTGCTATGGTAAAACAAATTTCTATTAAAATTTCTCTTAACTGTTAAGGTAATGCTGACCTACAAGCCCTTTCTTAAATACACCGATGGTTAAGCACACCTGCTTGCTTGCATATGACAAATCTTATGACAGCAAAGCTATCTTTGTAATGCCTCTGCAGTGTATTTGATTTTTCTCTCTCACTGACCTAAAAGTTGTTACTATGTATAAAAGTAATCATGTCAAGTGTTTTTATAGAAATGCAAAATAAACAAGAAATCATTGTAAATCCATTTGAAAGCATCATGCTATTTAATCAAACTTTTAACATTACTTCTTACCCATACAATATGAAAGGGCAAATATGAAAACTGAAATATGTTTAAAAATTTACATTGTACACTGTAAAAATTGAGTGCAACCGTAAGATCAGCTGACACAGGATGTTATAATATTCTAGACTATCCCCTCAGTAGGTCAGATCTATATGTACTTTAGGTCTTACTAAGACTTTTAGCTAAGGTGCTGCTATTTTCACTGCTGTAGCTATAGTACACATTTAAATGTAAATTTGCATTTTTAAGACCATGCATTTTAAAGTTCTGTATATGGAAGCATGTTGTTTTTTTCTTGTTACTGTTCTGGACAACTAAGTTCAGAGTACCAAAACCAATTCTGAAGTTTTTGTGAGATTTGCCCCTTTAAAAAAATAATCTAAGTAAACTTATTTATGGAATCTTTTATCGCTATGGCATATGAACTGAGGGTAAAAATGTTTCAGTACTAATCAATCTTAACCATCTCTCTAAACAGCTCATTGTGATTCCGCTCATTTAACCGCAAGGTTTTTTTTGGTTTTCCTTCTTTGGTCAAAGCTGCCTTATCTTCCAGACTGCACCTTCATGGTCAAAAATAAGCTTAGTGAATTTAAAATAAAATTGAAATGAAAATAAGGAAAACAATGAAAAGAAGGAAGATGTAGAAACAATCTCTTATTGCATTAATATGGTCTCCAGCTATAATAATATTTGTGACTTTGTGTAATACTGATTTGTGAACAGTAAAGGAGAAAATACTTTCATTTACATCAAGGTATAAATTTTTAAAAACAAGCTACTGCAGTACGTACTGACCCACTGTTACTTATAGCAAATTACATAGCCAAATAAATATTAATTGAAAATTGCTTTTCTAATTGAAAACTAGTGACTTGCTTGTGAGAGATCCTGGGTACTTACTTAAAACAAATACTCATGACTTTAGAATTGTTTTGATACATTTTTAAGTACTTTGTATCAACACTGAGAATACTACATTTAGCTATGCCTACCTCGTTTTGCATCTTAATTAAAAAGCTTTCTGTGTCAGAAAGACTAATCCTAACATCAGAACTTAAAGAAATTATTTGTACTTATAGATTAAAATAAATAATTCTAAAGTTTACAGCAAAGCATAATAGTTGACTTTTAAAATAATACCAGACACTAATAAAGTGATCACCAAAATAGTGATCTGTGTGAGCACTCTGTACCATCTGTTTCTTCCTACTTCAGGTGAAGAAAAATAGAGAACCAATTATTCTAGAGTTAGATTGTATCATCGTATCTGGCTGAGAGTCCTTTTTCTACTCAGTTACAGTGATACTTCGGTGCATTTACTTCTTTTAGTTACTGCCTTTTATGTTTGTATCACACTGACTGTACGCAATAAAGCAAGCAGTCACATGAAAATGACCCAATGGTGATTTAATTCTTTAAATTTCTCTTTGCATCCCTACAGACCAGATAAAAACTCCTCACAAATGATGACTGCAGCTTCATTCGACTTTCCCACCATTCTTCCACACAAGGAAGTCTTCTGGAGCACCCAAACTAACCTAGCCATAAACTCCTCAGAAATTCAAAATGATGCCCACTGTCCCATGGATGACAGCTCACTGTCACTTGCTTTGATAGGTTTTTACTCTATCATTTTTGTCACTGGATTGGTTGGAAATACTATAGCCCTGTGTGCTTTCCTGTGCATTCACCAGAAAAGGAACTCTATCCAAGTTTACTTGCTAAATGTAGTTGTTGCAGACCTCCTGCTGATCTTCTGTCTTCCCTTCCGAATACTTTATCATGTTCACCACAACACCTGGAAGCTTGGACTGGTTTTATGCAAGATTGTAGGAACTCAGTTTTATATGAACATGTATATTAGCATATTACTGTTGGGACTAATTAGTCTAGATCGTTACATAAAAATAACTAAGTCCGTGAAGCGCCCTAAAATGCTAACTACTAGACAAAGTATACATGTCTGCTGCGTGGTGTGGGCACTCGCAATAGCAGCTTTTATAACAGTAGTTGCACCCTCTTTCTCTAAGACTGAGGACAGCAATTCTACTATGTGCTTTCATTACCGAAATAAACAGAACGCAAAGACAGAAGTCATTATAAATTATATCATTGTCGTAATTTTTTGGATAGTTTTTTTCCTTTTGATACTTTCCTATGTTAAAATTGCCAAGAACCTTCTGAAAATATCAAAGAAAAGAGCAAATTTTCCCAACGCGGGAAAATATACCCAGACAGCAAGGAATTCCTTCATTGTACTCATTATTTTCACCATCTGCTTTGTTCCTTACCATGTATTCCGGTTTGTCTACATCACATCACAGTTGCAAAATCCATCTTGTTATTGGAAGGAAATCATTCACACATGCAATGAGATAATGCTTGTATTTTCATCTTTTAACAGCTGCTTAGACCCAGTTATGTATTTCCTAATGTCCAGAAGCGTCCGTAAGATGGTAATCCACTTTATTTGCAGAAGAATATATAGAGATTCAGGCCTAACTCTAGAAAGCACTTCAGAAGTGAAACTTGCACAATATACACAAGATCGATTATCTACTACCACTCCCTACTCAAATTCTTTAAAGAAGAAGTCTCTGATATGATTATTTAAAGGTATGGATACTGGCTTCTCTCTATCACTCCAGGACATTGATTTAAGATGTACCAAATGCAATACTGTACAGCTACTAATCCTGCCTTTCTTCCTGTTAAAAAAAAGGAGAAGTCTTACTTCTGCCTGTGAAAACGAGAAATTACTTTTCAGAAGTATTTTGCTCTTGTTTATCCAAGAAAACAAAATAGGAAGTTCTCAGACGTCTTCTGCTGGACTAAACTAGAACACTAACTCTTTATGGATATTTCCACAAGGTGATTTGAACCTCTATAAAGAATTTTGTATATGGATGTTAATATTACCAACTTGTGTATGTAAATAATAGCTGAATCTTGTAAAAATTAAATTGTGCCCTGAGTTTGAAAGACCCGTGTAAACCATTACAGATTTTATGTACTTCTCAGTTTTAACAGGTTTCAAAGAGATCAGCATCTTAACTAAATTTATACAAGTATTTTTTCCAAGAAGATGAGAATTTAGCAACATGTGGCTTAAAAATGAGGTAAAGAATATGACTGCTATTAATTCACTTATGATTACAGGAGATGCTTTTTTTTTAATTCAACAGCAAAATTAAAATATTCAAGCCTCCCAAGTCCCTTATATATTCAAGAGTTTAACAAATGTCGAGGTCAAACACCTGAGGAAATCTGAGCAGTGGTTTTGGAAAATCAGAAATTAAAGAAGTAGAGATGACATACAGTGTTTTCAGTTACCCAAGATTTCCATAAACTCTGACAAATCTGGTGACTGCAGCTGCACAAAGTCATTCAACACAGAAAAAAAGCTCACAGAACTGAGCGTACAGAGCAGAACAGAAAAAATAGCTCTCATGAACACCTCACACATCAACTCGGATCTTCTCTCAGGCTCAGTCACTGGTCTACTTAGAGATTTCCAAAGCCTTGCATGTCACCTGCACACTTCCTCCCTGGCATACAACTTTTTTCACCTGATTAAAATAACCTTGATCATTGCTGATGCTACAGAAATAGTAATGCAATATCTACAATATCCCATAGATACAGCTATGTTCTCAGATTAAAACCAAGCAGGTTTATGTATTTAGGCAGAAACAAAGACTTCAAACTGTAACGTTTAAAAAAAGGGGGTTGAAGATGGGTGTTGTTTGACCCAAAGATGAGTAAAGAGGCAGTTATACCAAGAACAACTTACACATCTGCCATGACAGGCCAGAAAGTGAATGAATCAGACACCAGATGTTAAGCTCCATAAAAAAAGGCTTTCTTATCCTGAACACATACAAGCAACACTGCTCAGTTATGCTGGTGTAAAGAAGTTGGTTTTACTATGACTACCAGTAATTGCTCTGCTAGATCATGTGACTGTTTCTGCCAAATCTGTGTCAAAACTTGTGGATTATTGAACAAAATAAACATAATAATTCATGTCTGTTAGATATAAACTTGCTTGAACTTTTAACATAACCTAACTTCATTGTGTTTTGGTGAAAACGGATATAAACATGTTAAAACAAATTACAATGCCTAGCCAGCGTATCTGTATTTTCTGAAAAAAAGGGTGGGGCTTCTTAAGCTTCCAGAGAGATTCCAACAAACACCTAATTTTCATAGAAGTATGATGGTAATAGCCTTTTTGCTTAAACATTTCAGCATACAATTATATATTTGTTCAATAATTTCTGATTGATGCTAATTGGGTTATATTTTTTCACAATCTTTTATCTACCATCTTGTCATCCTATTATATGCAGGCTAAAGCCAGAACTGCCTTCGCTCTGTGTTTGTGCAGTGCAAGGGGCAGCATATTCCTTGCCCTCTGCTATTCTCCTGTGCTGTATAATTCTACACTGTTACATCAACTCTGGTCAATCTAGTGGAGTTTATAAACCAGCATTTCACAAGATAACACATACATCTCATTCTTTCTTTGCCTGTATTTCTTCTGCTGTGAGTAGCTGATCAATGACACCGATCACCAGGCTGGCTGCTGCAGGGGGAAGGTGAGGCACACACTAACGACACAAAAATTTGAATTCTAAATTTTTTTCTTAAAGAACTATTCCATTTGAACTGGAATTTTCATTTACAAGGACTGAAAATCATGGACACTGCACAGTTGCAAAAACAGACTGAGATCTCTTCTATACGTCAAGTAATAGTACATGGTTTCAATGCTACAAACCAAGCTGGCTTTCAATGCTACAAACCAAGCTGGCTTTTAAAGCCAAAGGTGAATATAAGTGTGTTGCACAGGAGGAAAAGCAGACCTCCTGGGAATTCTGGGCATGCTTTTGTACAGTACATAACATCTACTCGGTTCCTACAATATTACCTTGTAAGGAACTTAATACACCAAAGGACAACAGTACAAGTTCAAGATCCTGGTCCATTGTGCAAACAGTACTATGTGGGCTTTTTTGCTTTTTGGTTATTTTAGCAGTGGAATATAGCAGCAGTTTCTTCAAGAGGAAGGCCTTAAATACCCATACCTATTTGCATTGATCAGACGTGCTCTACATGCCAGCTCTTTTTTACAGATCATAGAGCACCAAGGAAGGAAGCCATGCACAGCATCAGTAGTTAAAGTTTCAGAAAACCCCCTACATTTGAGAAGAAATACTGAAGAGTAACACTTTCTCAGGATTACATGCTACACATTACAGTGTTTCCAAAGCATTTCAATACAGGATAATCTACTGTGGTATTGTGTATTTGGATTTCAGCAAGAAAACTTACCAAAGGTTCTGAGAAACCCTAAGATGTTAGACAATTCTTGTTTTAGAACTCCTCAGAAATTGAAAAGAAAGCCTTAAAAATACAGTCTTTTTTTTTTTACTTCATTACATTCTACAAGAATATGCAAATGGATATGTTTACAAATATGTTGACGACTACGATCTGGAATGAGTGAGAGTAAAGGAGATGATCAAATTTTCAAAATACACCAATTTATTCAAGGGTCGTCAAACTTATAAGAAGTTCAAGATACAACTCCCTGCTCAACATCAATACAGGAGTAAACAGACAGTTAGAATCAGTAGCAAAATCCTGAGAAGTCATGATTGTGCTATTGCATAATTTAGATGATACAGATTCTATGATTTAGGATACCGATCCTAAACAGAATACATTAAATACATCCATTCTTCACCTCAGAAATGAAAATACAATAGGGAGCACAACAAGCTATAACATCAGGTATGGCATGGAAGAGGGAATGAGAAAAACTATATGCTCTTTGTCTGAGTGTAACATTAAGGAAGTAGTGGTTAGAAAAAAAAAAAAAGCATCCCCAAAAAGCAACCAGAGAAGTGAAAATATGTATAGATTTCCACAACTATGTAAATCAGTGCTTCAAGATGTTAAAGGCTGGATATATCAACTGGCTCAGAAAGGGATCTGAAACTAGACAGCACTGTCGTGTAGGGAACAATTACTATTGACCAAAACTCAAAAGCAGATACTCTTTACTACTAAAAAAAAAAAAAAAAAAAAAAGTATAACTTTTTTTTTCCCCCCTGCAAACAATTTTACCAACTTTGAGGGTAAAATGCCAGGCTCTGCAAACCAGCATTATTGAAGAGCAAATAGACTTGAGGCCTCTTGGGATGTCTGCTGAAAGCTACACTGTGACATGACAAATTACCATATGATTAGTCACTTTAATAGCATCTCTTACTTCTCATCTTAGCAGTGCTTCCTAAGTACTATCAGGGCCAACAAGAGTCATTACTTTACTCTTCAGCTGAATATCAACATGAAGGTAATTCTATTTATTCTTCTTTCTGTAATCAGAGGCTAACTCAACACACATCTCCATTTAACCTGCATGAACCCCATTTTCCTTCTTCAATTAAAGTAAGGCTAATTTGTGTGCACACATCCTCAAATTTCAGTTGCCTCACCAATATGTCACCTATTTTTTACTACGTAAAAAGGAGCGCAATACTAAATACTAGTTACAGAAGGCATATAAATTACACATGCTGGATAGTCACTTCTGTACCTTTTAGACTTGGTAAATACATGAATAGCTACCTTGTCATACATATATTCCTTAAAATGAATGGAAAACATAAGTCAAGAAACAAAACTGTCTGCCAGAAAGACATTTATAACTTGAATTACAAACGTATCAAAGTGTACCTGGTTTGACTAAACAACTGTGCTGGTTTCGGCTGGGACAGAGTTAATATTCTCCATGGCAGCTGGTATGGGGCTACATTTTGGGTTTGTGCTGCAGAGTAGGTAATACAGGGATGTTTTAGCTGTTGCTGAGCAGCCCCTGCACAGAGGCAAGGCCTTTTCTGCCCCTCAGCCGACCCCACCAGCGAGCAGGCTGGGGGTGCACAAGGAGTCAGGAGGGGACACAGCCAGGACAGCTGACCCCAACTGACCAAAGGGATATCCCGTAACACAGGACATTGTGCTCACCAATAAAGTATGGGGAGGAAATTGGAAATTAGTCAGCTAGGGGTTTCTTGCAAGTAGGGGTTTTGCATCACTTGCTGTTTTATTAGGGGTTTTTTTGTTTTGTTCCCCACCCCGTTCTCTTTTTTTTCTCCTTCCTTTATACTTGCTGAACTCTCTTTATCTGAAAGCGTGAGTGTTCTCACTTTTACCCTGAACAGCGCTCTCCTACAGACAAATGCGGAGTGAGCGAGAAGCTGCTCAGTCTGTAGCTGCCTGCCTGGATTGAACCACAACAAACCCTTTTTGGCACCCAATGTGGGGCTCAAAGGGTTCAAGGTAACGACAGATTTGAACAAAGCGTGCTAAGTAGGGAGAGGGAGTGAGCTTCATAAAAGGTAGCAGAGCAGCCGTGAGCACAGGAGGTGGAAGAGACAAAAAACTATAAACAAGTTTTTTGCACGCTTCCCTTTGTGATCCTCTCCCCCGTCCCGATGCGGGGGGAGTGAGCGAGCAGCTGTGCAGGCCTCACCTGCCTGTCAGGGTTAAATCACATCAACTTTTATTTTCCAACTGAAATTAGCTGCAATTATGTTTTTAACCTGCAAAATGGGAGTCTTCCTGAGGGCAGACAAGTATCAATTGTTCTGATAATAACAACGTGGAAAAGTTTAATTCAACAATTGACTTCTGTCATAACATTGGTCACTGAAGCCATGAAAGAGGAGTGCAACTTACAGAGCTGATAAACAAGTGAGAGTCACATTATTCCTGGAACTCGAAAATTCACATATGGATGCTTTGGTTTAATGTTGTCTCTGAAAGCACATATAGAATCAGGGTGGAAAGGAGGGAGTTGTGTCGCACAGTACAAATAAAGTGTACAGAGGAAAAGAAGCCATTGATAATGTTCCACCAATCCACAAAATATTTTCAATGCATTCTCTGTAGTGCTGGGAACTTTCTGTCAGCTTTTTTGCCATGCCTTAACAAAATCCCAACTACTGAGGGCTCTGTTGAATCAGAGAGTGGGGAAGATGCTGCAAACCTGTCATCATTCACTACTTGTGAACAGGTAGGAAAAAGTCCTTACGCAGAAGTTGTTAACAGACATTTTAACAGTGAGAATAACAAAGGGGAAGCTGGAAAAATCCTTAACATTCAGACTGCACAGTTAGAGCAGGAAGAGTAGAAGAACATGAATGGCAGAGAAATGGCTGTGTATTATCATAGAATCATAGAATCACAGGGGTTGGAAGGGACCTCCAGAGAGCATCGGGTCCAACCCCCCTGCCAAAGCAGCTCCCTAGCTCATATTGCACAGACAGGCGTCCAGACGAGTCTTGAATATCTCCAGAGAAGGAGACTCCACCACCTCCCTGGGCAGCCTGTGCCAGGGCTCTGTCACCCTCACTGTGTAAAAGTTCTTCCGCATGTTGGTGCGGAACTTCCTGTGCTCCAGTTTACAGCCATTGCCCCTTGTCCTGTCCCCACAGACCTCTGAAAAAGGGTTGGCCAATTCCCCCTGCATCCCATACTTAAGATATTGATAAACATTAATAAGGTCCCCCCTTAGTCTTCTTTTCTGCAGGCTGAACAGTCCCAGCTCACTCAGCCTTTCCTGAAAAAAGTGAGAAAGCAACTGAGAAAAAAGCAGCCAGGGTTTCCTTCCAAACAAGCTGAAACAATATGCTGCCTTCAGAAACTACCTTGCTTTTGTCTATAAGTGATGAGTCATCGATCCTTTAAGTTTGCATACAGAGAGTGGTAGTACACCTCTGTACTTAATACAAAGCAAGTCCACCTTCTTCACAGAACTCTGAAACCAGAGATATCAATGACTGCTCTAAAAAGAAATATGGACTTGCCATTCCTTCCACAAAAAAATCTAACTAGGTAAAGATGTCAACATAGGCACAGTCAACCACAAATTATAAGCCTGATTAAAAGACTGGATCATTTTATCAGCAAGGAATTAATTTTGCAGCCAGAAATCCCCAGCTTGCAGCCAACAAAAATCTATGTTTTAAGTATCAGTTTTAGTGCCACACTTCAGGTTTTTATTACTGCTTTGTTACTTTGTCATTTTCACAGAAGCTTAAGAACATGAAAAAGCCAAAAAGCTATTATACAAAAATATACTGATTTGAAAATCTGCAAATTAGAGCATGGTGCAGAAAAATCCAGAGAAACCTTCCCATTTGACTGTGATGATCAACATAGTTTTCACATTAAAAACTGATTTCTGAAGTTAAAAGTAAAAATCATGAGCTATACACAGCCACTGCTTCTTTTAGAGCGAATGCAGTTTAAGAGACCTCTGGGAGCTGCACGAAGAATGGAATTGGGGAAAAAATACAAAATATTTAGCATTAAGGACCTGAATATAAAAATGTAGGAAGATTATTTCTGTTAGCACTGTCATTTTCAAACTAAGTTTTCCTGTCTAAAAACATTCTTTGGCTTGTGTTTTGTCTATGTAAAACAATTACCCAGAGCCTGTGAAACACTTAACTTGCATATTTTATGACAATCAAAAAATCAAAGCTGTAAGTGGACTATATCCCCCTTTCTGCATCTCCAAGTATGCTAGAGTTAATACACTTGTACTTTGTCAAAGAATACTCAGAACTTTAATTCAGAGTCTATTTGGCTGAATCTCAAGGGCACTTCTAAAACTGGGAAAAAGAAATCATTAGTGAACAGCAAACACAGACCCAGCTCAAATGTACTCAAAAAGAGTAGATTTAAATGTGAAGTTAGATGGTTTTGCTTTGGTGAGCATTTCTTACAATACTAAATGCATATATTGACTATAGCTAAAATCCTCAATGTATCAAACCATGTAGAATTATATTACATACCACAGCAGGTATGGCTCATAAATAGCTAATTGAAATACCTTTCCCCTGTAGGAAATTCCCTGGTTTTGGGCCACAAAGTAAATGGTCTGCATGCAATGGCAAACTGCAACATACGCTGCTTACCGGAGTGTAAAATCTAGTAACGTCTGGAAAGTGACCATGGTTTGAGAGTACAGAAAATACTGCAAGTGATTGAGGTGAAGAATGCACGTGAAGGCCATTATGAAGGACTTAAGAGTGAATTGCATGACAGATGCACTTGTACCAGTTGAATATCGTAAAATATGCTTTAGATAAAATATGTCCATTTGTAAGTCAGGTGAGTGGAAATAGTCCACTAAAAGCCTAATGCAGGTGCTTACTACAACTTAAAACCAACTGTATCTGTACTTCTGGGGTTGGTGTTTTTTTGTTTTCAGGGTTTTTTTTAAACTTAAAATATCCTAATTCCTTTGTTACCTATCTCATTACTCAATTCCAAAATGAAGACTGATAGACTGTAATTCACTACATTAACCTATTATCATACAACAGTTCAGAAAATATTGTAGCATTATCTCTTCCTACAGCAAAAGTTATGGCCATTGAATCATAAATGCTACAGGCTGCAGTTAACCAACCAAACAAATAACAATGATAAAAAACAATCCTAATTGAAGTGCTCCCACCATTTTTTGGCTTGTGTCCTCTTAGCAGATTTTCAGGATGTGCATTCTTGTGTCTAAAGCTGGATGGAACACCAAAGTAACAAGGGCTTCTTAGACTACTTAAGAGACTATTCAATATTTAATTAATACAAGACTTCTTCTGTTAGACAAATTTTAATATAGTGACACATTCAAAAATAAAAACAATGTATAACTAAATCTAACTGGAACAAGAATTAAAGTATGTGCAAACTAATTACAGCATCACAAGCTAACTACTAATACTCCACAGCAAGTTTTCCTCACTTAAATGTAACCTTAAATGAGATCAACCGGGTAGTCTAAATAGGAGGCCTGCATACATGTCCATCATTTAGTAAAAGATAAAATTAATGAGATTGAACAATGAGATTTATGGTAGATCACTGAGGTGGGTTGTGATACTGCAAATTTAAACATAAAGCAAAATTACAGAAACAAGAACCTTACCAACATTGCAGAAGTTTTTATATGGTTTCTCCCCTGTTCTCATAAAGGAACTTACTTGTAGCTGTGGATAAGCTGTGTCTGACAAACACAGATGTATGAGAGAAGGAAATTAAAAAAATCTCAAGCTCTGCAGAGCTAAACAGAATTTGACTGAACTGTGGTCAAACCTTTCCTGAGGAGGTTGGAAATTGTCCATTGCACACTTCTGGATGATTTGTGTAAAATACTGTATTTCTCTGACCCAGAGTCAGTTTTCCCCAACTGATACCTGGAACGCATCAGCTGGAAATTGCTTCCTCAGAATACATCACTTGATTAGACATATGTGTTCTTTTGGTCACTCATAATGAGGATGGACACGTATAGCGTTCTCTCTCATGTGGGCTTCAGGAATAGACAGCCATTTTTGTGATAGCTCTTGGAGCTGAAGAACAGTTAAATGTTACTTTTAATGACATTTTAAAGAGAAGTTCTTATGCATAAAAAAGTATGTTCCTTTTTTTTTTGTCTAACTCTGGAAAGTGGGCAGGCCTAAAGAGAATGACACTAACAATCCCTCCACCCCCAAACCAGGAAAGCACTATATAAAGGTGTTTCTGTGCCATACCTACATGACTGAAGGACTGTTACAATCACTCTACAACACATTCTCATTCTTTTTATTGCTCTAATGGAGCTGAATTCTGACCTAATTTTGAAGTCTTTTTTGCACAGACAACAGCACCTTGCCTAGCCACTTTCTGACACTGTAAAACAGAAGCGTACGTTCTGACAACCTACAGAAAGGCAGTGTTCTTCACTGTACTTTCCAGAGTTAAATATCATCCTTTTCATTGCAGCAGTGGAGATAAAAAGGACATCAGACAGAACAATCTCCTCTCTGCAAAGGAAGGTGCCTGCAGCTTGCATAGGTAAGCTTAAAACCAAAACTTCTTTGTTTCACCTGACAAAATTTGGGCATTGACAAAAAAATGGTCATTAGACTTCTAAATGACTGAATTCAACAATTACTTTGTGAATTTAACTCAGTGTAATAAAACAATTTAATATATTTTTGATTCAGCAATCCATATGGGACTTAGTGTACACTAAAATGCAACAGTTATAAAAAAGTTAATTTAATTTGCAAGTTGTCAAACATGGCCTACAACATCATTTTTAAATATGACTTTTGCAACTCTCTGCTATCTAATCAACTTGCTGTCCAGGCTTTTTATCGTAGCTATGCAGAATCCTCTTTGGTATCTGAGTTCATTTGCTGATAGGTGTTTAAAAAGATCAGTCTGTAAGTTTGAAATCTGATAATTTTATATGGAACAAAAACTAACTAGGATACACTTCACTAAATAGTTTCATGCAACGATAAAATCTCTCTTCACTACAGGTTAGTAAGTTGAAATGCCAGTTTTTATATGCAGGCATTGCATAGAGCTTTGATTTCTTATCTTCAGTCTGGAAATTTAGAAAAGACTGAAAACTGCAATGATTTACTTTTTTCCAAGCTCTGTTTTCAACAGTGACTTTGTACATTTAAAAATACGGACTGAATTGTGTACGCAAAATGTACATCTACGACCGAGCTCTGAAATAAGTGACATCAGATACAGACATAAGAGCAAAATAAATGCATCTAGCCAGAGTCCTGCATTATGCACAGCTGAATTTGTACTTAAATGGAGGTACAGGATACTCATCTCCATTTCTGCAATTAAAGTAATACTTTGCACCTATTTTGCTTACTTAACTTAAAATAGTCTAGAAGTGGTTTCCAAAGGAGGTTACAGATGTTTGAGAAGACTGAGAAATAAACCAAGACCACACAATTTATTGTCAGGCCTTAGCTTGAACCTTCTGCTTCTTCATTTATTTTATTAGATTCTATGACCATAAGATCTTAGCATCAGACAGCTTCTCTTCACAAAACCTCAGTGGAAGAGAACACCTGAACAGTAACCTCATGCAAACTTGAGGTGATAACCCCCGAGGACAACAGCAGCAGTTGGTAGCACCGAAAAGAAGGGCAGAAAAAGGAACAGTTAAAGTAAGAGCAAAAAATTTAAAAGTTATGTTAGATGCACATTACAGAGGAGTAATTCTTTTAATTGTGTTTCAGCTCTGACCATTCACTTGAGAAATACCAGCATAAATGAGAAATTCAACATGTCCTCTTCAGTCATCGTTAGCTACTACTATAGTTCTACCAGTCATCTACTCTTTCTTAAATTCAACATGTCTTCTTCAGCCATCGGTAGCTACTACTGCAGTTCTACCATTCTTCTACTCTTCCCTATTTTTTGTTGGATTTTGTGGAAATATTCTCACTGCCTGGATATTTTCAAGGCAAGCATCCACAAAAACAGCACAACATATTTACCTGGTAAACCTTGTCTCTGCAAATTTACTGATATGCTGCACAATGCCTTTTCTGGCTGCCTATTTTGCAAAAGGGTACCAGTGGACTTATGACTCTCTACTATGTAAAATAGCAGATCACCTTGGGACTCTCATTATGCACGTCAGTATGTACGTTACAATCATAATTTTATGTTCAACTGCTCTGAGTCAGTATGCAACACTGAAGAAATACAGTGACACACAATACTCTCAAGCACTTAATGAAAACCTTCACAGCTGTGTACTTGAAAGGTTTCGCCAGCGAAAATTTGCTAAACATTTCTGCATCAGTATATGGCTTATTGTGGTCTGCGTAACAGTACTTGCTATAATGTATAATATGCAGGCAAGGGCTAGGGCAAGAAGTCAGACATGCTACAACATCAACGTAGAAGTTGGTGAATTTGCCACAAAGATTGTGGCTTCTATTGCCACTGCATGTTTTTTTGTATCTTTTATGATGGTTTTGTTGTCATACTATTCTCTTACCAGACATCTGAGTAAAATACAAAAAAATACCTGTATTGGAGAAAAACATCTAATTTACAGTAGAGTAAAAAGAAACATTTTTGTCATCCAGATGATATTAACTGTCTGCTTTCTTCCATACTATATGTTTCGGCCAATTTTTTATCTACTGTTTACAAATGATGACTGCCCAAGGTTAAACTATCTAGTGGAAATTAAAAATTGCCTTACTTGCCTTGCAGCTGCTAAGAGTAGCTTAGATCCAGTTATAATGCTTCTGCATTCTAAGAAAAGTCTGCGTGGCCTGTTTATAAAATCCACACCAGAACGCCACAAACGTAAAGCTGTTGCTTTCACTGAGGAGACTCTCGAAGTGCGAATGAATATGGAAAGATTTTAGTAGAATATAAGTAACAATAGACTTATTTTAACTTATATATATACCTAGACTTCAAAATGAAATGGTAAATATTTAAATAAAATAACATATTCCTTGTGTGTTTTATTTTCTTCAAATCATCCTGCTTGCTACGTCAACATTGATCATAATGAATCCGGTGTGAATAACCAAAGGAACCCAAGTAATTTATACAGTGTAATGTGGAATAACCCTTTATCCATGTAATGCAAAAAGACATTTCATGTTTGACCTACAGACAGCGTTTGTTACCTAAATAATCAAGGAAGAAGGCAGAAACTAGACCTAGTTCTCTTTTATCCTCAATAAAAGAATCTCATGTTTTGGACATGGGTCTCCTTTATAAAAAAGGCACTGGATTCTTATCAGCACGCAGTCTTTCTGTGTGCTCACCCAAAAGAACTACATTCTTTTTCTACTTCAAAGATGGATTAAGGCATGTTGCTCCAGAAGGCACCGCCTTCACAACAATGTTTAAATCCAGACCATTCATAGAAGAGTGTATAAAGCACACAGGAGCTACAAAACTGGATGTACGATAATATTAAGTGAAGAAAGAAAAAAGAGCAAAGCACATGCATGCTGTTATTTCTAGCCTCTGGTACTGCTTAGGGTTCAAAAAATCCACAGAAACCAAATCTCTGCAATTTCCATACTCCTGGTCTAATCTTGGTTTACTTAAGAAGGCATAAATGTTTATTATTTACTGGTCAAGGATCTAGTAAGTTCCAGAAAAAACTGGGAAAAGCCCCATATATTACTGTCTGTCCCCAGAAAGCATAAAACAGGTTCCATGTCAAAGTGAAGAGTAGAAGGAAAGTAACACACAATGTATTTCTTGTTCTGGGTATTCAGAGATTGGGAAGAGAAGATGGCCTGAAAGAACATCTTCTGTTCCAGTTATTTTTTTTATGCAGTTGAATATGCACTTACATAAACACACACATATGTACAAGCTTTACTCATTTTCTAGTTATACCCAAAAGCAAAGCTGTGAGCCTTGAACATCACTGGCGAAATCTGAAGTGCCAAACTACAAGTAGTTTGGGCAATGAATGACAGAAGTGGTAACTGTGTGTGCTGTCAGAATTCATGTGGTTAATTAAGTTCCATATAGCACATAAGTCAACATGCAAATCTATCCATAGATCAAGTCTAAAGTCACCTGGACCAACTGAGATTTGTGTAGGAGACACCACACACTGCATAATGCTTAGTCCTGCTCTCTGGAAAAACTGTTTTTACTGCCAGTCACAGAAATATTAAACTGATTTTTAACAGCAGAGAAGTCAGAATCTGTATAATTTTGCTTTAGCAGTTTTATTTATTGAGATGATCACATGCTGGAAACAAGTCTTCATACCGATGGAGATAAGTTTATGATAAAAAGTTTGGATGTCTACATTTAGCCAACAAGCTTGCCTGGAATCCACCTGCACACCATTTTACTGACCACAGAAACATACACAAGCACTCAAACTATACGGAAGTCATAGAAAAAAAATTGGGAGTATTTGGAGTGAACTAAGGATAAATCCCCAGCAACTACAGATCCTGAGGTGATTAACTTGCTCTTGTATCAGTTATAGTAAAGGGTATTTTTAGAGCAAGATTTCTGCAACGGTATAAAATGCTTCATAAACATCACAGTACAGGCTAGCTGAAGATTGCGAAACCTCCTGATGCTTTATGGGAAAAACCACAACATTCCATTGAAGTTACTGCAAAAACATACAGGTGGAAATGTGCAATAAACACTAAACCTTTTGTAGAGTGCTGTCTTGCTTCACAACTTACACAATGTTTAAACAGCCTATTTCTTGCCCTGAATCACATTCTGCTTTGATTAACTAGCACAGAAGTCTCTTACCAAAACCAACGTTAGCCTAACCTCTTATTAACAGGTAACTCAGTGAAAGTGTTAAAACGAGAGCAACTTTTCTCACTCCCTGAGAATATAACAACTCAAAATGCTGAATGCTGACCAAAAGTGACTGTGCTGAATGCACAATGCTGCTGTAGGTATTCTACACCACATAACCTGTCCAGAGATCAGAAATATTCAAGTTCACCTATTTATAACTGTCCTGGTTTCAGCTATGATGGAGTTAATTATTTTTAGCAGTGGATGGAATGCCATGTTTGGGTGTTAGGATGAGAACAGTGCTGATAGCACCCTGATGTTTCTGATTGTTGCCAAGCAATCAAGGACCTTTCTCAGTTCTTCATACTTCCTTACTAATGAGAAAGGAGGGGACGCAGCCAGGACAGGTGACCCAAATTGGCCAAAGAGGATATTCCATGCCAGTTACGTCATGCTCAGTATAAAGGGGGACTGGGGGGAAGAGGAGGAGACAACGCCAGGACGTGCAGTTTCTGGGGACGGTTGGGTTGTCCGGGACGGGCTCTAAGCTGTGCGGCCTGAGTTGTGTGGTTTGGTGAGAAACTGCATTGTGTATCACCAGTTTCATCTATTTTGTGCTTTAAACTCCTGTTATTGTTATATCTAGTTTTCTGTTATTGTTTAGTAAACTATCCTTATCCCAACCTGCGGGGTTCTGGTTTCTAGGTTGTGGTTTCTTTTCCTCCTTTCTTCCTTCCCTTTTCCCCCTCCCCCAACTTTCCTTCCCCCTTCCTTTTAAAAGTACAAGCGACTGTGTGGGGTGCGACCCTCGGCTGGGGCAAAACCACGACAATAACAAAACCATCACTTTTGGCTTTAACATCATAATTATTAAAATAATTCTATAGCACAGAACTTAAGGAAATTCAATGATCAGTGGCATCCTTCACAATAAGAGTTGCAGAGGCACACTGTTAATTTTTGTCTTTCTTGAAGACATATTACAGCTATAGAGGATGGTTTCGTTACTGGTTTTAGTTCCACTAAATCTCGAGTCACATATGGAACTATATTCACTTCTATTTATGTTAAGACAAGAACCACTCTAGTGAAGAGTTAACCCAATTCATTACTTTCTTATTCCTGAAGGTGAAGTAAGAGAAATCACTATTTTGCAGGACAGAAAATAGTGAAGTGGAGATTTGGAAGCAAATTTTCTCCTATTTCTTTGTCCTGATTTAAAGGTCCTCTCCTATGTACTTCCATTATGGTCCAATACTGACAGCTGAAGAGAAAAGTGGCAAGGGAAACAGTTCTTGATCTTCATATTTCCCATGCACAGCTGTCATAGCTGTCTGAGTTTACTGCTTTCCTGCATCACGGTTTTCTGCTTTCCTTATCATAGGATCCAACTTCCATATAGTGAATGAAACGAGGATTACATTAACTGAAGGTTAAGCAAAGATGCAAATATCACTGATTATAAAGCCTTCCAGCAAGGTTGAAGGGGGTCAAATGATACACAGCGACTCAAGAAATGTCTGGACTCACAAAGCAGTGAAAGAAATTAAGACAATTACAGGCCATCTTGTGAAATTTTTCATGTTTTGATTCTGTCATCAGAGGTCAATCTAGGGCACATGGGAGTTTATCACAGGCTGCAGTCATCGTGCTCCAGAAGCTTTGGTAGAACTGGTCACTTACAGAAGTCAGGTGAAGTTTCTGCCACCAGACCAGAGTAAATTGAAGTATTCCTGTCTACCTCTTCCTAATCAGTCAAGAGCTAAGGGAGTAAAAAGGCATCTAATTCTTACAGGGACTATAAGGTACTAATTTTCCTGTGCATCAGATAATGACAAAACATTCTGAAGTTTAAAAAAATATTTACAGAAAGCTTAAGAGGGAAAAAAAATAAATAGTATGACTGCAAAAACCTTACAGATTTTTGTTGATTCATTTTCATCCATTCAGATAATTTGGAAATGGTCATTTAGTCCACTTCCTTTCAAAACAATGTCTACAGTGACATCTAGAGCTGGGATACTGCAGTTAGCTTAATGTGGTCTCTGCCCAAACCTTGTGGTTTTATTTCTGCACTATTTTTCCCAAAACAAAGCACTGCCTATTGGCATACACTACTTCAGACTGGTACATTAAAAATTCTTACTCATTCGTGTAACTGAACAGGTTTACTTCTAAGGAAGTTATTTAATAAAAACAGTGATTTTTGAGTTTTAAGAGGCTGGGTAAACTGGAAAATAAACTCCAAACAACTGAGTAAAACTTGTAAAACTTGAATTTGCTTCTGTTTAAGAACATGGTCCAACAAAACCAGACACAGCTTTCAAGAAGACACAGTGACATAAAGATTATGTTAATTCTGAAGCTCCTGTGTGATACCAAAAATAAGCCATCAGAAGATCCTAGAACCTTCAACACAGAACAATAGGAGACACTGTACCTGTGATTTAAGGGGCTGTCTTTAGAATTTCCTGTAAAAATGACTTGTAAAAAAAAGCCTCAAGCTATTGCATGGAGCAAGTCTCTTCACTTTAGAAGGAAAGAAGGAGATTGGGCAAGGTCTGCAAGTGTGCGTATGCAAGACAGAATGACTCCTTAAATAAAAATCGTCCGTTCAGTGTCCACGCTCTCTCCCCTCACAGACCACCCCTAGGAGTGGGAAGTACTGCTCAGCCTCTTAGTCTCCTCAGTTCACTAAACCCCAGGACTCCTCAAATCGCCCCATCAGAGCTCGTTAGAAGTTTCACTAATTCCTCTAGTGCTTGACTCACTTTGGGTAAAAGCAAGCTCTCAGAGAAGGAAAGTGGGAATAACTTAGATAATGACATTACCAAGGAACATATATATTCAAAATGAAGAAAGTCAATCTCACGTAAGGTTAAAGCTCACAATTATTTATATTATGGTACTTTGAGATAAACCAGTTCCATAAAAAGCTACAGAAATTGTACAAAATGCATGAGATCAAGAAGAGCATGTACCTACACTGTTCTTAGACACTGTATTTTCTCCTCCCAAACTTGTTTGCATTAGACAAATTTTCATATTATGTATTTATGACTGCTTGCAAAAAGTAGATAATACTACCAATATTATAGCATTTAACCATGTACATCTCTCTGAAACCTTATTTTGGATGAAGACTGTCATTATGCTGTCAAAATAATCTATCAATTCCAGCTTAATTTATGCAATTAATTTATACACATATTTGCCTAACAAGAAAAAAAAAGCAAGCAGATTTCATATGAATATTCAAAAACTAGAAATTAAACTGACTTTTAAAGTAAGCTGCAATCAAATACATACATAATCTGTGAATAAAGACCTTCTAAATGCTCTATATTGATGGAATTAGAGATGGGCTTTAATCTTAAATGGCACTGCAAGAATAAACACACACTCAGCAAATACTGCTTCCTTTTCTATATCTCCCTCCTTCCTCTAAAAAACTGAAATAAAAGTTCAGTACTTTGCATTATTATGGTGAAGAAAAGAAAAAGAATTAAACCCCCTTACCTTCACATCCCTGTGAATTATATTATTATCGTGACAGTAACGTAGAGCTTCCAATATCTGTCTCATGTAATGACTGAAAAAACAAAGACATCATATATGAAGAACCTGCAGGAAAAATTACTATACAAATATAAAAAAAAGATTTAAGAATCTAACTATATAAAACTAATAAACCAACTTAACCTGAAATACAGAGTGCAGTATGTGTGTGAATAAGAGTTTGCATATGAATAATAAAATCCAAAATTTGAGTATTATTCTGAGAGAAGCCAAGGAAAATTAGGAAAGTCTGTGTTTTCCATTTTGCACAGGTTTAAAAGGTTCAATAATCCTCTTCATTTGACAAAAAGAGTCAGGACTCTACAGGTTTTTTAAAAGGAAAACACAGAAAGGAAGAAGGTGAGAACCACGTCTGGTTAATCTAGAAAGGGACAGAACCAAGATCTTGGTTGCTTGATGCAGACTGAAGACTAACTTGTGTCTCCCACGTCCAAAGGATCCCCTAACAGATTACTGGCCACACCAGGAAGCCAAGCAAGGCAACAGCACCCTGTGCTGCATCAGGTAGAGCATTCCTAGTGGGCTAAGGTAGGAAATCCCTGTCCTGTGCAGGTTCCACATTGTTATAGGGAAACATATTTCCCTAGGAATGTAATTATGCACTGGATCAAGTTGCCCAGGTAGGCTGTGGAATCTCCATCCTTGGAGGTTTCCTGGGCCCTGCTGGAGAGAGCCTTGAGGAACATAAGCCAAACACAATGTTGACCCTGCCTTGAGCAGGAGGTTGAAATAGAGACCTCTTTATGTCTTCTCCAAATTGTCTTCTATGATGCTAAAAAACTGTCAAGAAAAGCAAACAATCTCATGGGCATTAATCATGCCTCTAGGATATTGGGTTTTGTTGTCCTTCTACACTTATACAGACTCTGATTTTAGTTTACCTTTGAAGTGAAAAGCTGAAGTGACCATAAAGTCATATATGAAAAAGGAGGGAAAAAAAACAAAAGAAAGAAGAAAAAAAGATGACTCCATCTAGCAAGATCAATAAAACTCACACCTGTCAGGCAAGTCACCTAATGCCATTCTATGAGAAATCCATAAAAGGTCAAGACAGAGAATTAAGTACTGGATGCGAAATACCATTTTATTCAATGGTCCCATCCAAATACACAACTAATAAATTACAAAATGCACCAAAATTCTACTTCTATTATGCTATTCATTGTAATAAACGTTCAGACTATGGAAGCAGCATTATTTATAGTATTTCAACTTTTAACTACCAGACTGTACAACAATATATTCAATTTTTTCACATTTATCCTGTGGTATTTATTAAAATTATAATACGCACCTGGCTACAGCTTCGCTGTACACAAATCCAGCATCTGCTCTCTTCACAATTTCAAAACACAGATCTGCTCCATCCATACTGCAGGTAAAAAGAGGGAAAAAATGCTTAAGACAGATAGCTACATTCAAGTACATAAAAATTCTCAAAAAAAAAAAAATCTACTTACTCCACTTACATAACTTACATAAAATACTCCCGATACACCTACAACGCACTAACAGCATTTAATAGAGAATCTAATAGAACATGGCTTGCCACAAGTTAAGTGTTTCACACCCCTCAGGGCATGTAACAGTTCTCTAAAAACTTTAGCAAAACCAAGCACTGCTGCTACTGCTTGAACTGCTCATTGAACAAGATGTGAAAGCCAGAAGTAAGTCAATGCCCCATAAAAGGCAGCTCTGCAAGTTAACAATTAATGTGTGACACGATGCTGTGTTTTTAAAAAGCAATACAAGTGCAACTCCCATAATTAAGTTATACAAAAATCTTACTCAAACTCAATTTTAGATGAAGACTTTAAACAGATACTGTATCACTAACTCTGATAGATGATAGGCTGTTTCTTTTCTTCCTAATTGTCCGAGACCTTTCTGATAACCCAACTTCCCACAATGAGTAGATGCATGAGTGTCAACAGTCTTTAGGCTAAAGTTAGGACTACCATTTCCTTAAAGCCAAGGCAGTTTGGCGTGGGATAGCTGCCCTCCTTTCTCCTGGAAGTAACCTAAGGCAGATTTATATCTAAGCTATTCATGGCTTGCTGGGGCAAGGAAAGAATAACAAGCACCACCAGCAACAATAAAAATCATGTTCTATAATTCATGCTTAACAAGGTGCTTGCAAAAATACCAATTCTAAAGGCACTTTCAGCCCTCACACCTTTCCTTTCTCTTCTCCACCAAATACTCAAGGGTAGGGGTGAGGTTGGTGGTGTCACAGCAGAATTTGCAGGGTGTCCAGAAAGCCTACATTACCAGGACCATTTTGGTAAACTATCCAGAATGGCAGCGTGCAACCACTCTTTCCTTGTTACACACCTGCCATGCAAAACTTCTGCTCAGGGACTCACAAGCAACATACAGAAGCTTTAATTCCCAAATAAATAGAAAAGGCATCCCCACGCAAAATACATTAAATTGTGCAGATAGAGCAGCGAGGGATAGGACCAGAGACCAAGAAAAATGCGCATTCATTTAGGTAGGTGGAGAAAAGTATCCTGGCCAGTTCTTTCAGCACCTGGTACCATCCTCGGCTTTAACAAAGCCCACAGACCAAGCCCTATTGTCAAAGCATGACTGCTCATCACTGCATCAGTATATTCCTCTGTAGGTTTTCTCCCAGTAGTTTTCCTGTCTTGCTCCACTTCCCACAGTCAGTCTGTGTACACATCTAAATATCACTCAGAGAATATGCTGTGCTGACCTATACGTAGCGCTGAACAGCAGCAACACTGTGACATTCAAGTGAGAACAACATAAATCTGGATTTAGCTCACTGGAAAAAAACCCTCATGTCAATCTCCCTTCCAGTGCTTCCTTCCAACAATTTATTTCAGCCAGTTTGGAAACAGAACTGACACCCGAGCAACACCAAGCACTGTAGAACATACAAAATTAACTACCAAAAATTAGGAGCTGTCATTCTCATGAAGCATCAGAATCCTTGAGAAGACTAATTTCACTCTGACCTGTTATAAACTACAGATGAATAAAGATCCAGAGAAGCTCAAGATTTTTTGCAGTATCAATCGCTGCTGAGATACTGAGCCAAGAATGTTATTCCTTTATGCTAACTTTACTATTAAACAAGGTGTTTATAACAAGAATGGTCTTTAACATGTATTTCCACCTCTCGCTTATGCATACTGGCATTTTTCATTTAAATTTTGTAACACTGAGTGCCAGTTTTGAGGGTTTTTTTCTGCAAAAATTTTCCCTTAGTTTAAAATTACATTGATATTAAAAATGGCTACAGACTGTGAGCAGTAGTGATTGAATGCTTTATCCCATTAAGACCAACTCTGTTGATCTCAAAAGTAAAAATATACGACCAGTGTAATTTATCTCTGACTTCAGCTGAGAACTTTTTCATGGCAAAATCTTATTTTAAGAGCAGGTTTTTGTTCCTGTATAAATAGGCCTTGTATCACCCCAATGATGTTGAATTTTATCTGAAAATCCTATGAGACTTACCTAGTTGAGGCTGCAAAAGAGTGAGTCAGCCTCAGTTATAAGAAACCCCAGTAAATTCAGTGTACTAACAGACTAAAAACTCAGCAATGTCACAACCACTTAAAAGATGACTTTGAAGAAACTGAAAGGCTTATGTGATGCAGGAGCACTGAAGTTTAGAGAAACTGATGAAATTAAAGTTCAGGAAGTCTCAAAGTTTTGCAAGGACCATCAGCATTAGGCATGCAAAAACCATGACAATTTAAACAAATAAAAATTCAGGTGACTAAAAATCTGCTGCAGAAACCACACAGAGATATACATATGCTTCAGACATCTCCGAAAGATGCAAAAAGAAGTTGGTAAAATTACAGTAGGCTTGCAATTTGGGAGAGAATCGCACGGTACTGGCAGAGGGCACTCAGGGAAGGTACCCACACCGACCTGCACTGGTCACCCATCTACCCTTCAAGAGCCAACTCTGAGCACAGGTGAACAGGCAGCACCACCACATCTGAATCCTTTGTCATCAGTATGAACTACCTTCCCCAGTTTCCCATATCTGACTATTGATCCCCTGCCCCCATCTATTTTTAGCAGAACTGTGCCTGGATGTCGGCCCTCTGGATAAATGTTTCTCTCCACAGCTCCCATCCGTGCTACGGTTCACCTTGTGAAAACTTTTCTACTGTTCAACACAAAGCTGATAATACATTGCAACCTGCCCAGGAAGTTTATTCCTGAGTCATATTCAATGCAGAAATCTGTTCTGAGGTTAACAGAACAGTGGAAGAATAGGCAGTACATCCCAGAAGAGATTGACATCTACAACTACCTGACAGGAGGTTGTAGAGAGGTGGGTGTTGGTCTCTTTGCCCAAGCGACAGGTGACAGGACAAGGGGAAATGGACTCAAGCTGCACCAGGGCAGGTTCAGATTAGACATTAGGAAAAAGTTTTTCACCAGAAGGGTTTTCAGGCACTGGAACAGGCTGCCCAGGGAGGTGGCTGAGTCACTGACCCTGGATGTATTTAAAAGACGGGTAGATGAGGTGTTCAGGGATATGGTTTAGTAGAGGATGGGTATGGTTGGACTCAATGATCTCAAAGGTCTTTTCCAACTTAGTGATTCTGTGATGTTTTAATGCTGGGGTATGTTAGCTTTGAATTTTCAGATGACTTAAGACGTGGCCTACAACATCAGAAAGTTTGAGAAGCACTGCTTTAGTGAACTGAATCATTGCCGAAAAAAGAAAAAAACCACTTGGCATATGACTTGTAACCGAGTTTACTGAGTTTTGTACAATGTATGTTAAAGGTCTGTGCACAATGGCATTTTTTACTTCAGTTGGACAGTTTTTATCTACTTGTCATCTTCACTCAATACAAATAAAATGTTACAAATAAACTTTAAAAATACAGTATTTAACTTTTCTTGAAGTCCTACATAGTAACCTGAAAATTAAGACCAAAAAATAGAGAAAATCTTATTTCCTGTATATTGCAATGCATCCAGGGTTTAGCTCATTCCAGATAATTCAATAATGTTCCTGAGTTTACCTTCTCAGCATGTTTTAGAGAGTTTTCCATGCTTTACATTTTTACAACTTTGCTGGCAGCCAAGAGATGAACTTAAGTGCTTTTCATAAACTGACTCATACTGTTTACTCACAACCAACCAACCAACTTCACTAACACTTAATTCCTAAATCACAGAGTAGAAGATGATCACAGAATCATAGAATGATTTGGTTTGGAAGAGACCTCAAAGCCCATCTAGTTCCACCCCCTGCCATGGGCAGGGACACTCTCCACCAGACCAGGTTGCCCAACGCCCCATCCAGCCTGGCCTTGGACACTGCCAGGGAGGGGGCAGCCACAGCTTCTCTGGGCAGCCTGTGCCAGGCTTCTTCCCTCACAGGGAAGATTTTCTTCCTCATATCTAATCTAAATCTGCCCTCCTTCAGTTTATGCAGAATTATAGAATGGTTTTGGTTGGAAAAGACCTTTAAGATCACCAAATCTAACCGTTAATCTAGCAATGCCAAGGCCACCACAAAGCCACATCCCTAAGCACCAGATCTATGTTTCTTTTAAAAGTCTCCAGTGATGGTGACTCAACCATCTCCCTAGGCAGCCTGTTCCAGTGTTTGACAACCCCTTCAGTAAAGATTTTTTTCCTAATGTCCAAAGTAAACCTCCCCTGGTGCAACTTGAGGCCATTTCTTCTTGTCCTAACACATGTCACTTGGGAGAAGAGACCAACACCCACCTGGCCACAACCTCCTTTCAGGTAGCTGTAGAGAGCAATAAGGTCTCCTCTCAGCCTCCTTTTCTCCAGGCTAAAAAACTCCAGTTCCCTCAGCTACTCCTCGTAAGGCTTGTGCTCCAGACCTTTCACCAGCTTCATTGCTCTTCTCTGGACTCACTCCAGCACCTCAACATCTTTCTTGAAATGAGGGGCCCAAAACAGAACAGATGATTCAACATTATGCTCAACATGTAAAGCTGGAGGAAGAAGGAAGGGGGGAGCATCTGGAGTGATGGCCTCTGTCTTCCCAAGTCACCGTTAGGTGTGCTGAACCCCTGTCTGACCATGGGGAGTGGGGAATGGATTCCTTGTCTGGCTTTGCTTGCGTGTGGCTTTGGCTTTACCTATTAAATTGTCTTTATCTCAACCGAGGAGTTTTCTCACTTTTACCCTTCCAAGTCTCTCCCCCATCCCAACAGGGGAAAGTGAGCAAGCAGGTGCATGGGGTGCGATGCTGGCTGAGGTTAAACCACAAGACAGGATTAAGTCAAATAATTAAAAAAAAGTGTTTACTCCATAAAATAAGAAACCGTGCTATTTCACAGTATGGAAACAAAGCAGAGGAGATAGTGTTCATTCCCCCCTTTTTTTTCTTAACACTTCAACAAAGCTGCGTGATTGAATGGACCAACTGCCACTGAAATCCTCATCATCTTATACTTAATGTAAACCTGACTACAATAGGTTTCAAGTACTGCCTTTATGAATTTGAGACTTTAAAACTGCTGCATTTTTACATGCTAGCTAGGTTAAATGGCCAAGTTACAGGCATATAACTATTATACCAACAGCCTAGCTGGTAAATGTAAATATGATCTAACATCCCAACAGACAAATTTCCTTCAGAATGCCCTAAGAAAAGCAAACCCACCCATGTATAGTGGTGAGACAATGCAAATGACCAGATATTAAGGTATCTGTAATTCACTCCTTGCTCACAAGCCTGAGCTCTTCAGCATGAAAGCTAAGTACTCTCAGCCCTCATACTTTGACTGTGCTGAGGATAAACTGCATATAATGTATTTTAAGTCTAAAATGCAGTTTTCAGACACTTCAAATGGAATATTTACTTTGTTTTAGGAATATTGCAAGTAGATGACCCCTCTCAAAGTGGTCTCACTGATAAAGACCAGTGGCCATTAGGGGAAAAAAACCCTCAGAAAAGGACTAAGTAACAGAATATAATGCAAAAGTGGCAGTTATGTACCAAAGAGAAAACAGCATTCTATGTAAACCCAGTGTTCCTCCTCCACCACATGCATGAACTACCAAGCAAACATCTGGACAGCCCTGTGTCTAGAATAGCACATTATTAAGCCCATACAGAAGAAACCAGATTGTACCATTTCATAAATAGAGTTTTAAAATACCTGGAGAGTTTTGCATGTTGTTTGTTATAAGGCACAGACTTAGACAGAATATTGCTTTCATCTGTTTTGACACTGTAAAATATGTCTGTTTCATGTCCTTCTACTAACTGCATGGCTGTATTAGGTAAAAGGTCACAGTTAACTCAAGACCAGTGATGGATCACTTGATATTCAGCTGTTAACAAACACCACCACAGAATGGGAAAGAAAATTGAAAGATAAAGACTAGAGCTGGCCCTATCTCAGATGCAAAGTCTCTGCAGAGACACCAAGGGACCTCTTCCACCAATGGAAAAGTCCATTACCCTTCTGGGGAGTGGATAGGGGTGTCAGGGGGAAAAAACTCAAACCAAACCAAAACAAAAATCACTTGACACGTACTCTCTCATTTATATTGACATCTAAATATGTAAAATTATTATTTTAAAAGTATAATTATTCCAAACTTTTAAAATAATAAATTTACTTTAAGGAGAAGACTTTCTGGAACAGGGTCTGCCTCTTACTCTACACATGCACTTCATCTGTTACGGCAAACTGCCTCTAGGGCCTTTATGACAACCTACTGGTAACACGACACGATGGTCCCATTCTAAAGACTGCTTGAATTTGTATATAAATAGTGGTTAAAAAAACCCATAGCTATTTCTTTGGTATTAAACTTCATTGCTCTTCATGTTGATCAGTGCATCTATGAATTGTGCCTTGATTTTCTTTTATGTTTATTGTAACAAAAGTTTTCAAAATTGGGCACAGATTGTTTTTTTTTCCCTGAGTGGTAAAATAGCTTGCTATCAGATATAGGCTGCATTTCCTCATTTAACTGGTACTTTTTTGTAACAATAGCTTTGGCAATATATTCAGGGTCATTTTAGCAGCTGCTCAGTGTAGGTCACAGCTTATGAAACAGTAGTGGACCTATGTATCATTTATGTGCAACTGATGGGACAAAGTTTTAGGTTTGGTTACTCGTGCACTCCATGTGCCGGACCTGAATTAATTTTCATGAAAGCATCTGCCAGTCCACAAAAAGCCCATCACTAGCTGGGCTGATGTCTCCTCTGGAGCTCTGAGCTGTCCTTCTCTTTTCTGTCATTTCAACATAACTAGACCCTAATAAAATGTATTTTGTTACTGTTGACAGAGCTTAGTTGCAAAGCAGTTAAGTATGCTATTATTATAACAAAACCAATAGAAATCAGTACAAGGGAAAAATAATTTACCTACAAATACACAGATACTCTTCTACTAATCACAAGTTTCTTATTACAACTGTACAGTATGCCACTAACCCCATCAAACTTGGGTGACACAGCCTCACTGTAAAGCAAGCACCAGTCTCCTGTTGAATCACTTTTCCAAAACATCCCCTCCAGCATAATGCACTGTGCCCACAACTCTCCCACTCCCCGCTATGTCTTGAGCACAGCTATGCCTACTGTCTCATTTTCTATCACTGTCTGGTACAAAAGAGTGATGTCTGACAGAGTAGAAGGGAGACAAGGACACATGAGATGGTAAAGAACTATCATCCTTCAAATAATTTAGCCTCACATTTCCTTCTTCCATGCAGCCTGAAATCAGGTACAGTATTTGTGCAGTAATCTGAATTGTTTGGACTTACATTTTATGTATATAAACATAAATGATAATAGGCTTGTCTATAAAAAAGAATTACCCTTTTTGTCTCATGTTTCTAAGCTACTAGCATAGTAAAAATAGAAGCAAACCCTTTTTTCTATTTCAAAACCTTGTTAATTATCACAGTATGTCTCCCCAAGGTGTACATGATTATTTCATAATGGGATAATTAAAGTCCTTTGCTCCATGCTTTGGGATTTACAAAATAAAACCCAAAGATGCTATTGAATCAAAAATTATAGAAAAGAAAGCATAAAACAATTATTTCATATATTTCAAGTTTATAAACTCACCTAAAAGAAAAGCAAAATAATTTCAAGCAACAATTTTCATTTTTCCATAATTTTTTTCTTGCTATTAGCCACCAAATTTTTTCTCTACCTCAGTGGTAAAGCTAATATGTGAGAATTATTTTTAAGTGCCTATCTCAAGTCAAATACTTGGCTTTAGCAGACATGCCATTTGGACTTCATACACTGACATGATGCCGCTTGCTCCATCATAAGCAGGATAAATGCATGAGAAAACATAAGGGATCAGAGGAATTAAAGAGGTATAAACACATGCGCCCTGACACACTAGAAAAGCATGTACAGGGAACAAAAAGAAGAGTGGTAGGCACAGAGTAGAGAAGGAAGATCAAATATGGAAGATGTCTGGTTTTTGTCCCTCTCAGTTAGATAAAACCTAAGTCAAGAAGGACTAATATTTTTTCCTTAAAGAAGGTATGTGGAATATTAAGCTGCTCCCCCTTTTGTTTCTTGTTGATTAAAAATACCCATACACTGCTGAAAATTCATGTTTTATTTGCTCTTTCATATGCTAACAGTAACTGAACTCTTATGTTCAAGTTTCCAAAACATATCTTTTAGACAAATGCCTCTTTTAATATGATGTGAACAGGTACAGTGAATTACAAGAATACCTAAATACTCCAATAAGCATTACTTTCTTATCTAGTAAAGGAAGAGCAGTGCTAAAAACCCAATAATCTGGAAAAAAAAAAATCAAAGAAAACTTTACCAGTGGAATAGAATACCCCCAGTTACCCAAAGATGATGACTATTAGCAGATTTTTAACTTGTCCCCATGAACCCTATTAGGGACCCAGCAGCCATCAGTGAATAGCATGTCTGCCTTAGAAAGCATGAAATAATCAGTCACTGTGACAACTTTTTTTATTTGGGACAACCTGTACTTGCCAGAAATAAGTATTTTCATAGCACTCAAGACTTCGGAGCTACAAAAACAAGGAGGTGGAAGTAGACGTAGTTTTAGGATTTTATTTAGCAAATTACAGCAAAGAAAGGTAAACTGAAAGACAGAAACTTACAACTCAAAGACCATATAAAGCATTCCATCTGAGCTGTAGGTCTCCAATAGTTCAACAATATGAGGATGCTTCAGCATGTGACAAATACTGGCTTCTCTCTTCAGATCTGTGGAAGATAATAAGGTACTGTATTAGCTCTATAATCAAGCTGTTGAATTAAAAAAGAAAAAAGAAGATACTGAAAACAGTTAAAACACCATGTCTGGAAACACATACATATCCGAATTTTCTAACAAATTATTTAATCTTTAATAAAGACAGCTGATGAGATATTTATTCTCCCTCAGATATTAACTGTGAAATTACGTTTAAAAACTCACATACATCTCAAAATATAACTTTGATCTCACACTAGACTTAGAAGGTTTTCTTGATTTGACCTGTTAATAAAAGGTGTCCTTAGTCATAATCTGAAGAACTGTATAGTAGTTATGTTCCTTTAATGCCCAAGATTTTCATCCTAAATATCCAACATCGCTGCAAAAATCATCTCCAAATACAGAAGACAGGCTCTTTCACCACACCACAGAACTGTTAAAATTTTAGTCTGATCCCTCTGCTCAAAACAAGGTCAACTAGAGGAGGTTGTCCAGGACCACACCCAGATGGGGTTTTAATACCTCAAAGAATGGAAACTCCACAGCTTGCCTAGCAAACCTATACCAGTATCCAATCACAAATAAAGAAAAATTTATCGTATGTTTAAATTCCTTGCAGTTTACTTTTTTAATAGTGATACTTTTTTTAAAAAAAAATCACAATTCATGAAATGACACTGGCATCAATTTTAACCAGCATATTTTAGCTTGCACCTCTGTTCTAGAAAAGAGGGATAAAAGCAAACAATTGTGAATAAAGAAAGAGCAGAAACCACTTTGCTATCTCCCAAAGCTTGAGAGATTTTCTTTTTAACCAAACAGCACTCTTACTTTTTCTGATCACAAATCAATCCTTCTGCTAATAAAGAAATGCAAAAAAAAAAAAAAATGGAAACATGCTGAATTAATTTTCTTTCTTCTTTCTGGAAACCATCTGATATTTTTGTTAATAATTCTCAAACTTTTTAATTTATAACTAGTCTTCTAGAAAAAGAGCAAAATCCTTAATGACCAGTCTTGAAGATAATTTGAGAAGAAAGTATCAATCTGTATTCTGAAACACACATTTTTCTTTTCTATTCTGTTTCCACAGGTTTTTTTTATTGTTCAAGAATGACCTACATATGTATTTATGGGAAAATATAAATATGGTTTCTTGGTTTGAGAATGTTTACCGTATTGTTTTGCTACACTATGTGCCCTATTAAATTTCTAATATGAATCAATAACATTGAAAAGCTCAGGTGGTGAGATGAACGTTGTTGCATGTGAAGCATTTAACAGGTTACTCAGATTTCTACTAGACTTTCAATCTTTTAGTCATCTATAAATTCAGATGAAATGCTCAGGATCTGGAAATGACTGACTCTTAATCCAAGAAAAATTTTCCAATTCAAAAAGTGCACATTTTCTTACTAGAACTTTCATATCACACTTGCAGTACCTGCTTCCTCTCTCACACCCTTGCAAATATCATCTAAAAGCAAAATGAGCAGAGCAACCTCTTAGAAACGATTACTAACGTCATCTAAGGAAGTGCAGAGCAGCAAAAAGAAGCAAATAACTGTCTTTATCTAAATTTCTTCCACCTCAGTGAAATAAATTCATGAGAAATTTGTCCTTTATACAGAGATGAAATTCTATCAAGTAAGAATAGAGCAGTATGTCTTTCACTACTGAAAATACTCACATACCAGTTTTTACATCACCTCCATGCAGAGGAACTACTAAATGCACATTGTAACATTCCCTTCCATCGCATTTAGGTATCGATTCGACACTAAATGATTACCACCTCTTTTCTAGGCAGTGAGTTTCTCCTTGTCTTTCACTGAAGTACACACCTAGCCGTTCCTAACAGGATCTGAGGCGAGCACAGCGATGGATAGTATAAGAGAATGGAAAGTTATGCGTTCCTGTGAATGACTATCATCTCCAGAAAACATGGAGCTTTTCTTTTGCCTCTTACCGTATACAGAGTTTAATGCTACTGCACTTCACCATGGTATCTGATGCCTATTTTGGATGGAAAGAAAAGTGAAAATCCAATAAGCAATTACAGAAAAGTTCTGCTTGCTTTATGGGCAAAAACGGTGTTCAAGAGAGTTTATTTCGGTTGCTTACTTTATTAATGTCTTTATTTATATTTCAAAGGGAAGTGGAATTGTGAGGAAGAAAATATATGCTGCCATTTACCTGTTCCTTTTTGCAATATTGCATGAGTGAAAGAACTGCTTACGTACTGAGCGTCAGCAGCAGAGGAAGGAGAAAGAGAAAATGGAAAATAAAATCTCCAAACAGCAAAATAAATGAACAGAAGTCACAGTACAAGGTTTTGTATGACTAAGGGGTCTTGGGGCTAGGAGCAGCACAAAGCCCTATTTTAAAAACAGCAGGGACTTTGTTTAACCCTAGATCTATTAAGAAAGAAGAAAACCAGTTATAAAAAGAGGTACATACCACATTGACACAACAAAGTCATAGGGCAGAAAAGAGATGACGTCCATTCGGACTGTGACCCAAGTGTCAAAATATGCCAGGTGTAAGACCAGTAAAAAGGAAGGGGGAGGAATGAGAAAAGGCAGAGATGGCACATATATTTTGTTGTTTTCGCTTTAAAAAAATGACATAATCATTTAGACAATCAGTTATCAAATGCTTTTACCTGACAGTTAAATTTCATCTCCACATGTTCCTCAAGAGGTAATTAAAATCACAAGTGCCTACAGACACTGTTCCAGTTCTGAACACAACATAAAACCAAGCAGATGTTTGGCTGTAAGCAGGTGACTGAAGATTCCTATTAAATATCCCATTATTCTCTTGTGTGCTCTCATATGAACTATTTGCTACCTCCTGTTTAGTCTTCTAAACCGCTGCTGAGTATTTTAGCCATGTCGTGTAATAATAAAGGTCCCAATATTCCACGTGAAAATAAGCCTTTCAAATTCCAAACACATAAAAGAGCTTCAGGACAACTCTAGAATCTGGCAATGGAGTTAAGTTGGCTTTATGCAGCAGGAGGTGACATAACTACTGGTTCTGTATTGCATATTTAGAACAGTCTCCTTCACTTTTTATTTGAATCTTTTTGGAACACTTCACCTACTAATTTTTCTCTTCTTGGTATGGCTGAAGAAATGATTTCCTGTCTACTCTTTAAGACTTCTCTGTCAGTACTTATTTTAAAATTAAAGATTAATGACAACAGAGATGATAAACAGAACAGCAAGGTTTAAAAGCACAAGTTTAAAAGTTTCTCTGCCAACTGTATGAAAGGCATTGTGACACAACCAGAAACAGGGAGAAAGATGTGGTGTTTAACTTGCTTAGCACACAGTCTGGTACTTTACATCATAATTGGAAAAGCATTTAAAAGCTCTCATTTTACACCATTGTTACCAGTAAACACTCCAGAATTTCAGTCTGTTTACAAAGCTCTGAGGTTTTGGGTTTTTTTTTCCAGCAACTGTAGACACATGCAAGTTCCCATTTTACACACAGCTAATCATTTAGAGTCACTCTAGTTGTTAAAATGGCATCAAAGTTCGGACTTCTGTAACAAGTAAAATTAAGAGGGAAAAGGGAATTCCCAGAGATAAACACAACACAGGGAAAATGTAGCCTTGCATTTGGATAGCGACACTGAAATTGAATTGCTGGAACTACTAAAAAGATAAGTGCTCTAAATAATTGTAAAGAAAGATATGTTGGTCTTTGATAGAAAATATAAGACATTAGCATCACTTAAAATTTCCATTGGGAATTAACTACCAAAATTCATATGCATCTCTGAAAACTCTGGCAAGCATTTTATTTCCTCTGCAAATCTAATACCCAAGGTTTTAAAATATCTCAAACATACTGAACATATTTTGAAAGTACACTCGTGGTATCGTACAGCATGGAAGAATTAGACACTCTCTAGCAGCCTAGATTATAGCACCATTTTAACATCTTAAAAGTGACGTGTGCAGACTGTAGCATCCACATATTTTTTAAGGAAGGACAGCATCAAGTTTCTTAGCAAGATGGAAGTCATACATCACTTTTAAACATACAGCATTCTGATTTTCTAGGTTCAGTTCTTTAAAGGATTAGTTCTCCAGCCACAGCTTGGGTATGACAGTATTTTTAAAAGATGTATCTACATCAGTAGTAAGCTTCTGGCATAAAATGCTTCTATATATTTTGTACAGTGACAATACGTTTATATATAATTCAAATAGATATGGCAGTACTAACTTTTAGAAGGAAATCAGTATGCTTTTTACATTTGGTTCTGTCATTCTCACCTACAATACTTTGGTGTGCATCACGGAGAAGCTGCTGACCACTCCAACTGGAATTCTTCCAGATACCACTACACTGAATGACGTGCATTGGAAACGTGCCTGTGCACTCCAGTCTTGAACAGGCCACAAGGCCAGACAGCTCTAGTTCAAAGTAACCCCCTGAAGCATGTATAAGGCAGACACTGAGACCTCAGCAGCACCAACTGTTCCACTCTACAAATACATGGGGCTTTGTTATGTGGATTAGCCTTGGCTAAACTCCCATCCAGGCTCAGGGGTAGAAAACAGGAAGAACAAAACAGCTCTTGGGTTGAGATAAAGACAGGGAGATTGGTTACCTGTTACTCTAGTATGCAAAAAAGCCTTATGTGACAAAGTCAACACAATTTACTGGCAATTAAAATAAATACTTGTTTATTGATTTGGGTAGAGGGAATAAAAAAAGATAAACATTAAACTAACAAATTTCCTCCCCTCTTTCCTAGGCTCAACTTAAATTCTTCAGTCCATACTCCTCTACTCCCCAACTCTGAGGGTTGCACTCACTACAGTGGTTCCTCTCCGCTGCTCCATCCTTCTCACATCTTTCTGCTGCTGCAGCCTGGGTCCTCCACAGGCTGCTGGGGGTATCTGCTCTGCAATGGTGATCCTCCTCCTTCCTTGATCTTGATGTTCTCTCTTTTTGTTCCACACACCCCATGCGTCGCTCCAGCCTTTCCTACTCTTCCTTAACTATATTTTCACAGAAGCACCACACACATGGCTGATGTGTTCAGCTTTGGTCTGTTGGAGTCATTTGGAACTGGCTGTCCTGCACAGGGCAGCCCTGAGCCTCTTCCCACAGATGTTAAAGCCTTGGATTAGGAAAAACTCACCATTTATATTTATAACAAATCTGCTGCATTTTCTAGTAGCCAAGACCGCGCTAGATGCTGTGCTCCAGGGGCCTCCAGAAGAGCTGACTACCTCCAGGCTGAGCACACCACTACACCCCTCTGCATCAACATGGTACAAGCACACAACATACCCTGCACAACAGCAAACTCCAGTTTAACCAACTGCACTGTACCTGAGGTCCACACTTCCAAAACAGAGTGAACTTTCAGGGCAGTACTAGCTTAGAAGGCTTCCCTATCCCCTCTCCTTCACTCATTTTTGCTTCTCTGAGAAAGTTACTTTTAGGCCAGCTAGAAGTTGGAACATCCCATAATGACACTGGCAATAAAACTCCTATTCCACAGAACCGCAGTGATGTTTCTGCCCCAAAGACATTTTGGGGTTTTTTTCTTCCACAAGAGCAACCCCCTTTCTGTTAATCAAAACCAGACTGCCTGCCTTCCTGGGAAACGTGACTGACTCCTCATCACACAGATACATCTGACCAGCTAATGACTCCTTGCCTCAACAACTAGTAAAAGCTTTCCTGCCACCCCTCCCACGCGCTTTGGGGTGGCTAAAGCTGATTTAACTGCTTTAAGTAGCCAAGCTGATTTAACTGCTGGCTGTTTCTCCCTTCATCCCACACACATTCTTGCCCTCTGTTCCACTGTGCAGCAGCCCGGAGCTTGTCATACCACACACCAAACCATTTCAGTGTTAACTCAATAAGAAAGCATCAGTCTGTTTTTTCCCCACCGGGTCAGTGTCGTGCAGCCTTAGCCTGTGAAACGGCTCAGAGAGCAGCCTCAAGTATAGAAGCTGGCTTAAAAGGAAGGCCAGGAATAGGGAAGGAGAAAGCAAGTAAGACTACGAAAACCAGCGCTTGGAGCCGGTTAAGATGTTGCAAAACACAACTGCAAGCACACACCTTTCCTTGCAAAGCGCCTCCATTGGCACCAAATCTCTCCTTGGGTAACCAATCTGTGCCTTAACAAACGTGCCTAAAACCTACACCAAAAATAAACAACGCACATAACTTGTGAATGGCCCTTGATAAAAACACCACAGTAACCAACAGTTACAATGACAACGTCAGATAATCCATCTCCAGTCAGTATCTTTTGTTTTAATGCCACTGTATAGCATTTGGAAGCAAAACGGTGTCATGAAGAAAGAAAACCCATGTGCAGTCAGCTAATGCTCAACAACCAGAATCTATTTCTGAACCCACCATGCAAAAACCTATGGAAGTCTCGATGTCGTGGAATCAGACTTTACAGACGCTTGCTAAATTCTGAATAATTTCCATTTTCTACTTAATCTTTCTCAGTGTTTGGACATAAATATAAACATGTTAATGGGTTTTCAGCTGCAGCTGGGTGCCTTGGGAGACTTAAAAGGCAATTTTCTGTCCTCAGCTACGAAGAACATGAAAGTGGGTGTAAAAAAAACCACTTGCCTTCCCTTTCACAACTTCTGATGCATACACCAGGCTTGTCCAGAATCACATATCTGACAGACATTGTAAGCTGGCTTGCACAATTGTGTCCATGAAAGCAAACCCTCCCACCTCCTCATTTCCTCATTTTTATGGCATACAAAGAAGCAATGCTTAATAAATAAGATGCTGTATTTTGAGTAATGAATCAACCTGAACTAATAAAACCGTTTAAGAATATCTGAAAGAATATTAACAGCTGCCTGTTGCAGATAATTTAAACCAAAAAATTTATTTTCATTTAATTAAATGATAATTCTTAGCAAGGCACCCGCCACAGTGAAAGAAAAAAAAAATATCTAATCTTTCTCAAGCAAGAACGAAGATTGGATAAGCCCGTATCTCTCCTCTAAGATTTTCTACATTCTCAGTCCACTCAGTTTATACTCAAAAGCAGGTTCAATGAGGCCAGGAACAGAAGAAGAGGGGAAACACAGAAAAGTGAAAATAAAAAATCCAGGAGATGTTGGTTTATTTTATTTTTTTAAGATGCACAATCTGTATTTCAAAACACTGTTCCTAGTACTTCCTGCTGCAAAGTAGCAGTTTCAAAAGTGTTTTACAAGCTCAAGTTTGGACACGATAAACAGAAGTAGCATTAGAAACTCCATAAATTAATTAAAAAGGAAGGAGGAGGGTTCTTTCCATCACAAGTTTGGACTTCCAAATAGAAATGGACTTGCTGTTGAAGGCATTTTTGAACCTGTGCTGTGAAACCTGAAACAGTTTCCTTTTCTCCTAACATCACTCTGTTTTCAATAATTAATGAAAGGAAATTGAAAATAGCCATTGACTCTCAAGTGGTGATCAATCAAGTCATGAAAGTGGGTTCACTACTGATAACCATATTACATTAAATCCCATGTTCCCACCCACTTTATGCAGTGCTGCCTAATGGCCCGAAACCCAACACCTCCTAATTACCAGAGACCACATGTTGTTACTCTACAAACCACAATTTTAAACACTTTGGGATGCAATGAATTCTTTAATGGGGGGAAGTGGAAAGGTATGTGCAGGAGATGATATGTCAGAATATGCTGTGAAGCTTCTTAAAAAAACTAAACCAAAAACCCAGTTAGACACAAGGTGTGTATTTAGAGAAAGAACCCTACACGCTTCAGCTGTGTTGAACTGGCAGAATGCTCAGCTGTACTGTCACAGTGATGGACTTCATCGAAAGGACTGGAAGGTCACCATTTCATGAAGTTACACAGACCGTTTTCTTTTTCTTGTAGCAAAACCTGATGGATAAACACTTAATACTAGCAGCCCCACTAAAAGCAGCCGTTGTTTTCTGTCAACTCATTCTCCCCTCCTGCACCATCTCTCCCCTTCATGCTAATGCAACTCCTCATGCAGCTGCACAATAAACAGAATTAAGGAATCGATCTGACTGCAAACCATCTTTTTTTTTCTCCTCTCCCTGTAGAGCAATTCTTCAACCAGACTACTTTTGGCTAGCTCCTGGTATCTACATAAATACTTAAGTGCACACCATAGCATTGCCAGCACAGCAATAGAAACAAACGGCCACGTTACAGCAGCATCACTCATCTCCACAACTGCATTGGCCTAAACTGTTTGACAATATGTCAAATCACAACAGTCCCTAACATTGCTCTCCTCCCAAAGACTAAAGAAGTCAGAAACCTAAGAACACTAGATTTCAGAGTATTATCGCAGTACCTTTATATTTTCATAAATTGAACTGGAGCTGAAAATTGAAAAATTAAATTATAAATCAGGTTCTATTTCCCTTTCCTCCCTGTAACTTCCTAAATTTATGCAATTCCAAGTCAACATGCAGGCCTACAGATTTCTCACTAGGTGGCAACACAGCCCCTACTTTGATCCGGTATGTAGCCAGGGACTGAATACAAAAGGTGGCTGCATTTATTTAGCCGCAGAGCGCTTTACGTCGGGCCAGTTTTATACCCATTGATCTGATTAATGACGATTACAGTTCAGACCTAAGAACAACAACAAGAAAAATGCGCGCCACCCTAAAATAATAAAGGTACATCCAGGGCTAAGCCCCCTTTTATCCAGATCCTGTGGAAGGCCGTTCTCTCCCCACCGCGGAAGAGGCCGCTCAGAGCTGATGGCTGCACCAGTCATCTGCTACCCTGCACACACCGATAATTGTATTACACAACTAGAAGACACTGAAACACCGTTTGCTGCTGTAAGCCAGACGTTCTGTTTAATCCGTGAAGCTGTAACGGAGCAGCGTGTTGCCTGCTCTGAAGTCCTGCAGAAAGCTTTAGAAAGCAACTGCAAGCAGTTAAGTTTGAATCCCTGGAATTTCTCCTTTTTAAAGGTTAATCACACAGGAGGTGTAGGGGGTCGTTTTGCTGTTTGTCTGTTTCTGGGGATTTTTTTTTTTTCTGCAGGGGGGTGTGTGTGTGTATTTTCTCTTCCGCCTTTAACCAGGGTAACACAGGCCACGTGTATCAGAATCACAGAATCATACGGGTTGGAAGGGACGTCCAGAGATCATCAGCTCCAACCCCCCTGCCAAAGCAGATTCCTTAGGACAGGTCGCACAGGTAGGTGTCCAGACAGGTCTTGAATATCTCCAGAGAAGGAGACTCCACCACCTCCCTAGGCAGCCTGTCCCAGGGCTCTGTCACTCTCACTGTGAAAAAGTTCTTCCACAGATTGGTGTGGAACTTCCTCTGCTCCAACTTGAGGCCGTTGCCCCTTGTCCTGTCCCCACAGACCACTGAAAAGAGCCTGTCCGTTTCCCCCTGCATCCCATACTTAAGATATTTATAACCATTAATAAGATCCTCTCTCAGTCTTCTTTTCTCAAGGCTGAACAGTCCCAGTCCACTCAGCCTTTCCTCATAGGGGAGATACTCCAGGCCCTTAATCATCTTCGTAGACCTTCTCTGGACTCTCTCCAGGAGATCCCTGTGCCTTTTATACCAGGGAGCCCAGAACTGGCCATGATACTCTAGGTGGGGCCTGATCAGGGCAGAGCAGAGGGGGAGGATCACCTGCTGGCCAAGCTCCTTTTGATGCCCCCCAGGATCCCACTGGCCCTCTTAGCCACCAGGGCACACTGCTGGCTCATAGCCAACCTGTCATCAACCAGGACCCTCAGGTCCTTCTCCACAGAGCTCCTCTCCAGCAGGCCATCCCCCAGCCTGTACCGATACAAGCAGTTATTCCTTACCAGGTGCAAGACTTTACACTTGCTTTTATTAAACCTCATCTGGTTTCTCCCTGCCCAGCTCTCCAGCCTGTCCAGGTCTCGCTGGATGGCAGCGCAGTGTTCCTGCCTGTCAGCCACCCCTCCCAGCTTTGTATCATCGGCACTTGCTGAGGGTGGATGCTGTTCCCTCATCAAGGTCGTTGATGGGCTAAGCATGGGCTAAGAGTGTCATTACGAAAGTTAAATTCAGACTGGCAGAAAATTTTTACCCCAAACTTTGATATCTCTCTAACTGTTTTGGATAAAATTCCTTCAGGCAGATCAGGTTAATGACATGTTAGGCTTTGTAGTCCTTTGCACTCGTACTAAAATGTAATGATGTCACTTCATGTCAGTGCCTTCAAAGGCAATGGAACATTATCAGGAGAAGAACATTATTTGCTCCTGAATAATCAGAATGATCAGCAACAGAAATAACTTTTAATATCTGCAGTTTTCTTTTTGTTTGAAATGTCTCGTCTTCTGTGGCTTAGCCTTTGCTGAACATAATGAAAAGGGAATTTCTTTTCTGATGTTAACAAGGAATTTCAATTTTACAGGAAAAAGCCTGGAATTCGAAAGACACAAAGGAAATCTATTCATAACAGATTTAGCTAGTCTAGACAAACTGTCCCTAACTCCTGTTCTCAAAGGGTTAAATAGCCATTACTCTGCTGCTGTTGAACACTAGCAGCCCAAAGACACTCAGAAGAGGGAACTCACGGCTTAGCAAGCTTTTCATACAGAAAAAATTTACTTGTTTCTTTCTTTGCTTTGATCAAAGTTTCTTTGGTCTTGAACTGCCAGGGTCTGCATAGCCATTTGAAACCAGTTACTCACTAATGCCAGAAAGGAAATGGTCAGTTTTGCCCATATCTAGTCTAGACAACCCAGGCAAGACCAGCATCCAAAATATCAATCCACTCCAATGAAATCAATCCTACAATGTCATATAGCTCAGTGAATGACAGCATTTTCATTGTGGTAGCTGTAGCATGCAGCACAGGTTACTTTACAGGTATTTTTCTCAGTTAGGTAAACTAATGCAAGCTGCATTATACACTGATGTATACACAGACAACCCGAGTACTGAAAGCTCCCTCCACACACACTGAACTCCAGGACAAACAGCATCTATGGTGCACTGCAGGAGACACATCCAAGATAACTACCTTGCAACATTTAAGGATGATACCAATTCTGTCTGACTAGGGAATACTCTAGTGGAGGGATGGCTGACAGCTGGAAGACAAATTTACTTTAACATAACTTGTTTTCTGGTTCAGCAGCAGAATAATGTGAGGACCCAGAAAACACTTTTTAAGCAGCATAAGAAAAAGTTAGTTTTGGCTTGTTCCACTTCTGGTAATAATTGCAGTGAGAACCACATGCAGAAGTCATAGAATTTTTTTTTCTTTCCTTTTCTAACTTACACACTACTGAGCAAGTTTGTTAAAACAGGTGCGTATAACTTAGTTCAGCAATAAAAACCCCACCATCAGCACTTCCAAGATTTCATGCTAAGAACCAAAAAAGCTTTAATTAGACTTCTTGTTGCTTCCACATATTCATTAAATACTTTTAAGTACTATCTATAAGGTTGTAGTCCTTTTTAAACAGCACATTTCTCTTTTCTGCTTGTGCAGTTGCCACACTCCTCTGAAGCTCTAAAACCAGTGCCCTTGAAATACATCCCCTCCCCCTTGCATTCCACAAAAATAAAACACTAGTGAAGGAACCAGCACAACTGAGCTCAAACTTGTTTTTAACAGCATTCAAGTCACAGCACTAGGAATAAGGTTTTAACTTGCCTAACTTGTCTTGGATTGGATTGTACAACAGGCTGAAAATAAGGCAAAGTTTTATGGTCACTTACACTTTTCTCTGTAAAATACCCAAAACAGACAGAAAAAGAACTTATCTAATGACAATTTTGCTTATGAACAGACTTGAATCTTATTTCAGTTAAGTAATTTGAAAAATAAATAGCTTCTTTCCTAATATTCACACACTTCTCATGATACTTAAAGGCCAATTCCTCTTCACCAATACAGATACAAAGAGCTTACTTTTTAAATCTCAGCCAAGTGTAAAGACAACAGTATTTAATTTCCCTTCTTTATTATCTGGTGATGAGTTAGGAACAAAACAATATCTAAAATTCATACTAAACAAAAATTGTGTTAGAAACTGTTTGACCACCTAGTCCAATCTGTGAACCACCTAGTCCAATCCTTCTATCAGAAAGCAGACTCAGAAACAGTACACCTGTATGGCTTTTTAACTAAGTTCTGAGGGAGCTCCCCACTGCCCCTGAAATTCCAGGTGACACCAATGGAAAGAACCACATGGCAATATACAACAACTTCCTTCCCTGGCACTGTGTATTTTGAGGGACTGGCATCGATCTATAAAGCCTTACAGTAACCAGCTGGGGAAAATGGATTGCTCCTTCTGTCTGACAGAGCAAAGATTATTTAAGTACTTACACTCATAGTACTTGCATGTAAAACACTCTCAGAACTGAATCAACCTTCTTCTGATGTTAAAAGGCTTGACTCAGATTTGTTCCAACAACTAACCTGTACTATCTCACTCCTGCAACGCTTAGCATCAGATCCATTTTCTTTCTTTGGTATCCAAACGTGAAATGATGATCAATTATAGTAAGAACAGAACCTTATAAATTCTACCCATTTTTCTCAATCTGAAGTGCCAGAGGAACAATAAGCTTCTACATGTATTAAATGGTCAAAGCACACGTCCACTGCTACATTTTAGAAGTCCATGGAAATATAACAACTGATAATCAGTATAAAGCTCGCTTTTCAGAGAAGATAAGAGCACTGGAAGAAACAGTTAACAGGGTTCTTTTGTTAAAAGAAACAAATTTCCTTTCCTCGAAAGTTAAAAAAGAGAAAAATACTAAATATCTGTCTACATTAAATACCACTATGATAAAAAATTTCTTTGACATGATGGGGTACTTGGAAATTTAACATAATACTCCCACAGGTCAGTTGAATTAAGAGAACCCTGACCCATTCTGCAGATGCTTTAGACCACCCTTCCTGTCCACACAACAAAATCAAACCCGTGTCTTAACAAGACAACATATTGACTCAGGCTGAATGCAGCATTATCCAGATCCTGAAAATAATCCGAAGCACAATCCGTTGGGCAAGATGTACTCCCCATCCCTTCCTTGGAGGAGGAAGCAAATACTAGTTGTGAGCATAACCTCCCTTCCCTCTCAAACCTCTTCTGGTGAAACATCCTGTTCCTTGTCTCACGCTGCACAACCACACTCTCCTTTTTCCAGAGTGCTACAGCAGAGGAAGACAAGAAACTGAGGCAGGGAGGGGTGTGCTCCCCACTACAGGAAGGGGATGAATTACAGACCCGTGACTAACATAAAAACTCATGTTTGCAAATCCATGTGCTGTTTATGCAGGTTGTATATGCATCTGCAACAATATTAGGAGCCAGCTCATGTCTAGTAGAATTTATTAGCTTAAATGCAGTATATGCAAAACAGCTATTCTGCTTCAGGGCATGATGATACAGTATACCCTCTCCCAGTCAATACCTGAATTAATAAACCATGATGGACCTGAGTTAGCTCCATGTAAGGTCAGTTGAAAGTCACAGGGACCCTGATTCTTGAGGATTTATTAGCCTAGCTAAATACATGCTGTGGAGATGCTAATAAACACCCCCAGAAATGGAGCACCAAGAAAATGGGGCTGATACTCTCCGAAGGGTCAGTTCTGGCCCGGTGCTAAGATGGAGCTCAGAAATCTCAAGAGATAAAAGCACACTGTACATTTCACACATCCACATGCCTTCTAACACATCCCACTGTACCTGTATTATTGTACTACTTTTTTATTAGCCTCAGTCTCCATTACCATAAAGAATTAAGATTTGTCTGCTTAAATTATCTTGTTGCATAAATCTTCATCCATGAACAACTAATTATGAAAACAAAAAAGCCTCAGAGCACGAAGAAATTAATAGTTTTTATATATATCTCCTTTGTTTTAGAGATACTACAGTCAGTTTGGAAAGCCTACTTGTAACTTCCAGGTAAGCAGGATTTAATACAAAATAGACTGCATCATAACAATATTAAGCTGAAAAAAAAAAATCAATTAAAGCTCTCAACACTTTTTTTTAAATCTTTGAACCTCTAGCACTGAACCTGAGCCTAAAGCTTTGAACTTTTCAGCATTCTTGAGATGTGCTTCATTAAACTAAATCATCTTTCATCTTTTGCTTTCCAAATGCCACAGAAAATCATGAAACTGGAATCCATTTAAACCTTCTGTTACCACAAGCAATATTATTCAAGTGGTGCTTGTGAAAGCAGACAATAACCTATCTATCATAACCCATTTTTAAGAGTTTTTTTTGCAAAAATACATGTAGCAGAAGTCTAAGAAATTATATGGCAAATTAAACCTTGAGGACAGTTACAATGGCCCATAGATTTTAATGAAAACATAGACTGAACTTACTGTGTATAAGTGTAGATGTTGTGCAAATGTAACAACCATTTTTCTTACAGACTATTTTCTTTGTTTTGCTGTCTTTTAACTGCAAATTTATCTTCAAGTTCCCAAAATACCATAAAATTCACATATAAAAATGACATGAAACCAGTGGCATTGAAAGCCAATTCATGGTCTCTGGTTTGAAAAAGGATTTTAATATACCAATTTATTTTTACACATAACATAATTAGTAAGCACAAAAGACCTTATAAAAAACCCTAAAACAACTAAAACTTCAATTTTCTAATTCTAAAAGCTCAAAGCATTGCTTCTGGGGGTTTTTGTATAGCACATTTTCAGTATAATTACCTAATACAGTAAGTTACAAGAACTTCAGCAATAACTGGTCTTTGTGTTGGACTTTGACCACTCTGCATGGTTAAAAATCTGTTGAAGAATGTACTTGGACATTGAAATAACCTCTCAGCATAGTGTTACATGAAAGGAAAAAACACATTTGCTTCCTATAATCTTTCAAGATCTAAGGACCCATGGAGTTGCAACAGGATCCAAGAGGGACCTGCCCAGACAGCAGGCTTAAGAAAGAACAGAGCTGGCTTGTTTTTACAAGCTCTTACTTGAAGTCCAGATACATGAAACACGCCATCCTTTTCGGAAGCAGTTCTGACAGAGAGAATAAACTCCATTGCTGTAGCAACCAGAGCAAACCACCTGACCTCAAACACCCTTCTGCGTTAAGTCTTTGTGCAAAAGCCAACTAACCGAATGAAAATGACAATTTACACCACAAGAATGGAGGAACAGCATCAGTTACTTTAGACAAACAAAAAAATTTGCTCCTTTTCCTGTTTTGGCAGTTGGAACATCTGTGACTTTATGGCATCACATCAAAATGCAACATGTAAATCACCTAATGCCCACAAGCAAGTCCAAGGAGCAAGCAGGGAAAGCATACCCATCTAGATCGTGTTCCTAGATGTGAAAGGGAAATTGCCCAGCTTTAACTCCCTGCCAGTCAGTGCTACCAGACATAATTACAGCAAAAGAAACATTGCAAAGACATTTCTTTTTGTTCGTTCCCTTCAGAGCCTAGCCAGATGTTGAAGGAATTTCAGAGCAGCAGGAGGATAGAGAGAAGAGAGCATAAGTGGATGTACGTGTAGCCTCCACTACTCAAAGAAACTTATGAATAATTTAAAAAAAGGTCTTCATCAAATTAAGTGTGGGTTTTGTTAATTTTTCTGTTTTGTTTTAAATCAGATTTGAGAGTCTCCAGGAGCTCATAAATCACCCTATTTCGGAAGTAGAATCCCCTCAAACCGCAGGACCACCTCTGTTAAGAGTGGACACTTAAGCAAAGCATACCTTTTGTTTAAAATGTGAGTGGAGCTCCAACTGGCTGTTTAGCAAATATTAAGGTTGGAGATATTACTCAATAAGGCAACCAAATTATTTTCTGCCTCAGAGTGTATTTTCACAACTGAAAAGTGGTCCACCCTGACAGCGTTACAGCAGACCTTTATGGCAGCCATTACTCCTCTCACGTCAGTGTGTGTGGATGGACATTCCCATAGATACATCAACACAACGAGCATTGGACCTCCCTTAAGAATCTGGTCCTGTTATTATTCAAAAGGACTCTTTGCGTGTCTGTGATGTGAAATATAACTTCTCTTTTGTGCTCTCAAAAAAATGCACTTCTGTGGCAAAAGCTAACAACCTGGTTTAGGTGTTATTCATCTTTGGAAGAATACTTGAGGAAACACTGTATCTTTAAAGAACAGCATGAGAAGAATTAACTGTAGAGAAGTTTGTCCTCCCCATGCCACTTCAGAGAAGTGACAACTAGCTACCAAGATCACCATTCACACAGACAAGTAGTAACACATACCACATTGCAAATAAAAAAGGGTCCTGTTCCACTGTAGTCCTTAAAACCTCTAAGCTCTGTTGGGACCCGGGTCCTTCTTCAATAGGTTCAACTTTTCCAATATGCAAACATCTAAGTGAACACCAATTAACTTCCACTAAGACACAAGAATTGCTTCCAGCCAGACTCCATCCAACTAAGAAAGAAACAAGCTTGTTTAAGCTCTCACAGCCCCACACAGACACAGTGGAGAAAGGTCAATCTGTGCAAATACTAAGGCAGAGCTGAATTCACCTGGTGAGGTAAGGAGCGCTCGCCTTCCCCGTAAAAAAAACTTCATTAATGACAGAATGGGCAAAACAAAACTATGCACAAGTGCCACCAAGTACCTCCAAAACATTAAGTGTGGCAGGTGGGGTGTGATGCACAACTGGGGAATTCCACACCAACTGACACAGAGGAGGACTGAACCTTCTGAGACAGATGAAGCAAATCCTGAAATCGGCATCATCTCAGCAAAGCCAGTGGCCTTAAGTGCAGCAGTTCCGACTCTTTACAGGATGTACAGGAACTGAAGGTCCAGGAAGACTAATCACAATTTCAGAAATACAAAGGGTGGCAGAATCCTCTTCATCTGACATTATATTCTTCAGAGGAACTACTTCTCTTGGGCAAATTCAGCAATCAGATTGCAAGAGGTGATAGTGAAGAACAGCACTGACAGCAAAGGGAAATCAAGTTACTGCAATGTCACAGGAGGGCACAGATTTGATTCAGGATATGAACATGCCACCCCATCAGCAAACAGTCACCATGGCATGACCAGTTCTAAAGTGCCCTTCTACAACCTAACATTTCTAAATACTAACCCAGAGGATACCCAAATTTATAAAAGAAACTATCTCTCTTTATCAGTTTTTCTATCACTGAAGAAACTGATTTTCTGCAGTAGTTAGTACTACATGGACAACCTAAAAGGAAAACCAAAATGTAAATTCTTTTTATAAAAAATCCAGAATAAATATGAAAATATTTTTTACCCTTCAAAGATCATTGCATATCTTGGCACACGTATGTGCCCTCAGTCCTCAGACCTGCATCTGAAACTCAGATTACCGTGCCCTGAAGCTGTGAATAGCTTTGACTGTGAGTACAGGCCATAATTTCTCAAAACTTTTACAAACTATGCTCCACAGAGCATTTCTACCCAAGGTAGAAATTTCCTGTACAGACCTTTGCATTAAAGAGATAAGTAAGGAAAAAACAGTACCCTGCCCTGACCTACAGCTGTACTTCACCCTTCACCTGTAAGCAAATTTAATATGTGAAAACATATTTAAGAGAGGGCAGTAAGCACCAAGAGATGAAGACAAAATAAAAGGAACAAGGTCAGAGTGGGATGAGTGAGGAGGCAGTAGAAAAACCAACAGGCTGGAGCAGGAGGAGAGAGCAGGGGCTGGAGCGGAGCAGCAACCCAAGCTGGGCCGAGAGGTATGGCTCCTGGGGGCTGCAGGAACCCGCGTTTGCTGACCCCATCTCCTGCCTGCTGACTCTCCAAAGGGACTGAGCTCTACATGCAAACAGGGGAACAGAGACCAGGGAATCACAGAATTGTTGGGGTTGGAAGCGACCTCCAGGGATCATCAAAGTCCAACCCCCCTGCCAAAGCAGGTTCCTTAGGACATATCGCACAGGTCAGTGTCCAGACGAGTCTTGAATATCTCCGGAGAAGGAGACTCCACCACCTCCCTGGGCAGCCTGTCCCAGGGCTCTGTCACTCTCACTGTGAAAAAGTTCTTCCACATATTGGTGTGGAACTTCCTCTGCTCCAACTTGAGGCCATTGCCCCTTGTCCTGTCCCCACAGACCACTGAAAAGAGCCTGGCCATTTCCCCCTGTGTCCCACACTTGAGATATTTATAAACATTAGTAAGATTCCTTCTCAGTCTTCTTTTCTCCAGGCTGAACAGCCCCAGCTCACTCAGCCTTTCCTCATATGGGAGATGCTCCAGGCCCTTCATCATCTTTGTAGCCCTTCACTGGACTCTCTCCAGGAGATCCCTGTCTTTTTTATACCAGGGAGCCCAGAACTGGACACAATACTCCAGGTGGGGCCTGACCAGGGCAGAGCAGAGGGGGAGGATCACCTCCTTAGACCTGCTGGCCACACTCTTCCTGATGCATCCCAGGATCCCATTGGCCCTCTTAGCCACCAGGGCACACTGCTGGCTCATGGCCTACCTGTCATCAACCAGGACCCCCAGGTCCTTCTCCACAGAGCTCTTCTCCAGCAGGTCATCCCCCAGCCTGCAGTTATTCCTCCCCAGGTGCAAGACTTTACACTTGCTTTTATTAAACCTCATCTGGTTTCTCCCTGCCCAGCTTTCCAGCCTGTCCAGGTCTCTCTGGATGGCAGCGCAGTGTTCCTGCGTGTCAGCCACCCCTCCCAGCTTTGTATCATCGGCACTTGCTGAGGGTGGATGCTATTCCCTCATCAAGGTCGTCAATGAAGATGTTAAACAAGACCAGAGCCTTGGGGAACACCACTAGTCACAGGTCTCCAGTCAAACTCTGCTCCGCTGATCACGACCCTCTGAGCCCGGTCCGACAGCCAGTTCTCAACCCACCTCACTGTCCACTCATCTATCCCATGCTCTCTCAGCTTTGCTATCAGGATGTCACGGGAGACAGTATCGAAGGCCTTGCTGAAGTTAAGGGGAATGGGGAGGCAAGGGAAGTTTTGCCTATAGTCTGTGTGTGCTTTTTTCAATACCAGAATTGGTAATTAAAAGTTTCTTAACTGACAATAAATTAAACTGATTGAAATTCCCCCCAAGTCAGTAAACACTTCTTTTGCCTCTGTGACGACGGGGATGATGCCACAAAAGCAGCAAACCCCCATCAGTAAAGCAGGCAGTGCCCTTAGCAAGAGCCAATCACACAGGTAACTCCATGCTCACAAACAAAACAGGACATGACCAAAACCAGAAAACATTGTGGGGGCAAGGAGGAGGTGGGGGGAAGTCTGGCAGTCCAGACAATTTCTGGGATGGAACAACTATCTTGTGATATTGATACTTAGCTCCTGACTAGTCCTATCAGATGCACAGTAGCACAGATACGGATGCTGTGCATGCACTTTCTCCAGCTAACTTCCTTGCTTCTTACTTAAGGGAAAAAGAAAAACAAACAATGCCTGTGAGGTACTTAGGAAGGAACTGAGGTTAAGCAGTCACTGATAGCTCTTAGAGGTAGTGAACCTCGCTTCCGTTTTCTAAGCATCCCATACTGGTTTATTACCTCAAATTCTAGACTAACACATAATATACAGAAATATTTTCCTCTAAAGACAATATCAAAACTCCCAGCCAAGTAAATTCAAGCTATGCTTGCTTATGCTCTCCTCCCATTAACAAGGTAATTCTTCTAGAACCCTGATAGGTTTCTAAATAAGATGTAAATTTAAAAGGGAAGCAAGTCAATTGTGAAGAAAATAGAGACCAGGAGACTTAGGGTGCAAGTCCTCTGTTCACTTTTCTCCCCAGTTCAAGTTAAAACAAATCAGTCCAAAGGCAGAAAAAGGACCAAAGCCAATGCAAATGAAGCAACAGGACTGCATAAGTAAGGAACCTGGCTTGAAGAAGCAGGGCTTTCCCTCCCCCTTCAGCAGCCAGGAGCTGTTAAATCAGCTCAGCCGGTTATACTGATGTGGAGGAAATGCAAAGCAGTGGAACTCGCTCACACGCTGCACAGATGGTAAGTGGCATCTAATAATCCTAGATGTTAGCATCCAGGGCATATTAGTTTCTTTACTGGTTTTCCCTTCAAACAAATAAGCCTCTGAGAGACAGAGACAGTAGGTGCCATATCACTCCCCAGCACAAGAAAATAAAGATTCTTGTAAAACTACACGACCAGAAATGAAAAGCTTCTTTCCAAACACGTCAACCCCACCTGTCCCGCCCCACACTGGAAACACAGGCTCCAGTTTGGCACAGCTTCTCACAAGAGAACAAGGACAAAAGGGAATACAGTGATAATAACCTGTACAGACCTGAAAACACTGATGTGTAACACATACATAACGTAATAAACATTTCTGTGGTGGCAACTTGGATCCAAATACTTATTTGATTTGGCAAAAGAAAAGAAAAAAATCTACTTTACAGAGCAAAGTACTATTTTATAAGTAATTTTCAATATTTATGGCCCTATAAGGCAATATTTTCACCAGGACCTGCAATTGTGAATTGTCACTATACCACAGGCAATGTTAAAAATGACACATATTAAGAAACCAACACTAACTGGTTCTGTCACAATAGAGCAAAGAATATATTTTTAACTTTATTTAGTTAAGTCTTCTAGGAAACAAGGAAATCAAGAAGCTTGGGTTTTAGATCACTGACTCTGCTAGTAATTTTCTGTGGAACTTGGAATGTATCTTTAATTTCCCAGTTATATATTAAAAATAAACCCTCATTTAAGTACCTTAACAAATACCAAGTCATTCTGTAAAAGTAAAACATTACTTTTTAGCCCCAGTTTCGTTTGAAATCCATCTTTTTCTTCTACAGCAACTTAAAAAAAGAATTTGACCACTGAATGTTTTAAGCAAAATAAATACATTGAATGGTCCTTTCCCCAACCAAGAAACACACTCTAAGTCTCACTCATATATGATCTTAAAAATCGACCTCTAAGAAAAATCTCCGTCACATATTTTAAGTGAACCAACTACAGATCACAGTATTTTCATTTACATTGCCAATTTACTTCCTGTTACTCTGTGTATTTGTTGGAGGGATTCATATTAGGAGACCAAGTCCATACAGCATGTTCAGGTCAGTATGGTATCCAGGTGTCCATGATAAGTGTCTTCATTAAAATAAATGACATGTAACTGGAAAATCCCATCCTATTACTTAGGGGGTCCATTAAGGCTTGCTAACATATCTTTACTTTTGCAAATTTCCACAGCTCAAAATCACATTTATCTATAATTTCATAAAAATATTAGTACAGGCAGAACAGCTTCAAGTGGAATGTTTGTAGCTGATTTGTGGGGAGATTACCCGAGATCATGCTGTACCTGTCAAACTTAGCAGAAAACTCAGGACACACAAAAGAATGAGACTCTATGGATCACAAACCAGAACAACTCTCTTTTGGAAGGGAAAAAAAGGAAGACATTTTCGACAAGATTTTCAGAAGATGTAAAGTATCCCAAGCAAAAATCACACAACCTGAAGACTGAATTTTTGCCAATATCTTACTCTGTTGCAGGATACAGGTTTGTCACTCTAACATGAAAAGCAGTTCTAGAAGAGTGACATTGCAGAGTGCTCATTAGTTACCTTATCATGGTGACGCATACTTTTAGATTCACAAACCCAACAAAACCCAGCATTTGAGAGTCAAAGAAGGTTCTCTTTGGATCAATGAATTAACAGAAATTGCAGCTCAGCTGCAATTATTCTTGCGTTTTGTTGACTGCACAAACCAGAACAGAATACATGCTCGCATCCAAACAGAAAATATTTGAAAATACAGCTGATACTTATTATCTTCCCTATGTTTGCCTGAATTATGGCAAGCACAGTTAGAAGCCTATTTCTGGACTATTGGCAGGAATCATGATTCATTAGACAAATACACACTTCATACAAAACCAGAATTGTTTAGGAAAGCATGTTCATTTTTCAGAACTGAAGTTGGATATACCTCATGCTTTTGTAAAGCAATTAAAACCAACAAAGTTTAAGAATGAAAACTTGAAAGTTCTCATAATACAACTTTTTTAAGGCATATTTGCAGATCTCTTTGCATAAATTTAATTATGCATTTACTTTGCAAAGAGGATGAAGAAATGAACCTTTGTCACTTGGCTTATTGTACTGGTAATAGCCCTAAGATTTGCTTCCTAACTTAGGAAGACCAAAGCAGGGATAGCCTTCCTTCTATCTCCAACCTAAATTTCTTTTTCCAACAAACTTGCTGTTCTGAAACCCCTTCTCAATCAGTTTGCTTTCTTAAGCAAAGGCAGCTATAATTAAACTAGGGGTTTAGAAAAGTAAAACATTGTTAGTTTATGTGATAAAACCTCATCTACATAGTCACAAAGGAGAACAGTGAGACAAAGGTGTGTGGGGAACCCAAATAATACCCTGGGCTCAGCTGCTGCCAGGCTCATCACAGGAAAGCCATCCACCCATCAATGAAGTTAGAAAGCTGCTTCTGTAGAATCACAGAATGGCTGAGGGCAGAAGGGACACCTGGACATCAACTGGTCCAATCCCCCTGCTCAAACAGGGGGCACATCTAGAGCACATTCCTCAGGACCACGTCCTGATGATTTTTTAATATTGCCAAGGATAGAAACTCCACAGGCTCTCTGGGCAATGTATGCCAGGTGAAATAACGCTTCCTGATGTTCAGGTGGAGCCTCCTGTGTTTCAGTTTCTGCACGCTGCCTCTGGTCCTGTCACTGGGCACTGCTGAAAAGAGCCTGGCTCTGTTACATTTCAGAAGTTTCTCATCTTGGTCAAGCATGGTGAATCCATGCAGACTATCCCTAATCACTTTCTTACCCTTCATGGCCCTAGAAATGGTTTCTAGTAGTTGCTTGATCACCTTCCTAGTGACTGACCTTTAGTTCCCTAGGTTCTCCTTCTTGACCTTCATGAAGATAGGAATGGTATTTGCTCTTTTCCTGTCCTTAAGCACCTCTCCCAGTCACCACGATCATTCAAAGACTATCCAGAGCGGGCTTGCAATATCTCTCAGTTCCATCAGGACTTTTGAGCCCGGATGGAATGGACCCACATCTGTGTGAATATACTTAGAGGCAATGAACACTTTAACAATGTTAGTTATCCCCCTGGGTGCTTCAGGTCTGTTTCTGGTTAACAGAAAAGTAGATTTCTGAAATGCCTCCTTCATTGAATACCTCATATATTTAACAACCAAACACAGGCACATAAATTATCATACTTTTAAACTACCATATACATGCAACTAGAAACTTCTGTAGTATCACAGAATGGCTGAGGGCAGAAGGGACAGACAAGATAGAAATAGTCCAGATTTTAAAGCCTATTTCTGAATAATAGCGAAGTGTGCCTGTGATATTTAATTTTCCTTAGTTTTCTGGAGAGAGGATTAGTACAGAAGGCTTTTTAGAACCTTGCTCAACCACAAACTTTAATCTTATTAGCGTTTGTAAGTTATGGCTTGGAAAGCAGTATCAGATTCAGAGGGAATGACAGAGGATGCAACTGTAGCTGACTAGGATGGCTATTTTAATGACAAGCTTACTACCAGGAACACCCACCCCCCCCCCCCCCCCCAACAAAACAATCCCCCCAAAAAACCCTAGAACAGTTATTTCCAAGACTTTTGTAAGGTATTCAATACACCACAGACATAATTTTTCTAGTCCTCTTGGAATAAATAGTATCAACTCCAGCTTACCCTTTAGGTTCTGTGATTTATACTGAACCACAGGCATGATCAGAAAATGCTTTTTCTAAATTCAATAATTCTATTAGAAATTTTAAATACTTTCAAGTTTAGTCTTCAGTGAAACTTGCATTTGAAATGGTTGTGAGTTCCCAGGTACAGATGGGATTCAAGCAACAGATTTAAAGGACCAACTAGTTTTTGTCCAGTTTAAGCAGAAAGCTATGTGTAAGTAGAAGTCTGTACAGAAGTTTTCCTCAATTAGTAAATATCTCCTATAAATTCAGATAAAACCCAGTTTGATATTATGTATTGCCCAACAAGATACACACAGTTAACAATACTAGTTATTTCAGCAAACATTTTAATCATATGATCACTAAGCCCTATTTCATATGTACAAAGAAGAATTAACTTGTAAGTGACACACCAAATTCACTGACTTTCCCTGACTTACGTTACAGGAAGTTTAAAGAAAGTTTCCATAACAAGATTTGTTTCCACAGGTCTTATTTTCTTGTTCACATATGTGAACGTATTTTCTTGTTCCACACATATGGAAGTGGGAGAAAATATTATAGCAACATTACTTTAGGAGCCAGTTTCAATCAATTATAGATATTTTTTAAGAACTCCACATCAACTCATGTAAAAAATAACAGTTAAATGATCTGCTTTATAAATTCAGTTTAGTACTAATTCCGTAATTATTTCATTATGATGCGTGTCATAAGAATTTCAAGATATAGCAATTTAAAATTAATATTCTAATATGTTATGAATAGTTCTTAAAATAGACTTCATATAATTGCATTTTGAAACCTATAAAGGGTACCTTTTACTTATATAAAATTGGGAAACACATTGACTTATCTTGCTGCTCCGCTGCATGAGGACACCCTCAAAAGCAGTTTCACCATCACACTATGTAAAGACCTATGAGATCTGGCGACGCATCAACAGTCCACAGTTGTAATAATGACTATTTTATTTAGTGGCTGAAACAATGTTGCCAGCACAGTGAAACCAAGAACAGATGAACAAAGTATTCAGAGCAATGTGCAGCCAAGTAGTAAAGATTAAAAGAGAGGGAAGGGGGGAAGAAGAGGTGCGCTCCTCCAAGGCCATTCTCTGTTTGGTACTACAGTAAATCCAATAAAAAAATACATATTAAAGGCAAGGGACCAAAGTCATACAGGAAAAAAAAAAGTCCTTGTTTTGGAGACTAATTAGGAATAATAAAGTACTCCCTGCTTGCAGTGTATAAAAACTCAATGACTTTCTATTTAAGCAGTAGTTCATTAAAAAATAGGTAATTATTCTTACGTGCTTTAAAGTGGGTGTAATAAATTCTCATTATATACTTTCCCTTCCGCAAATGGAAAGTGAAAGCATTACATCAACACCACTGTGGATATGTTTTCATCATATTTCAAGAAATTTTATGTTCTTCAAATAAAAGAATATCGCGTAGTTGGTCTTGAATAGTCTTTGCTTACGATCTGGATGAAAAATAGAATAAAATCCTTACCGAACTTCATATTTGATTCCCTAGACCAATCCGATTTCTATGTTGGATTCCAAAAGAGGTCAAAACAATGATAATTTGACCAGTGACAGTTTGTATCCCACTCCTGAAAGCCTACAGATGGGCACATGCTAGAAAAAACACAAAAAAGGTCCCTGAACGTAATCCTATATTTTTTACTTAAAAAAAAAAATTATGCGACGTGTTGCCCAAGACTGAACTCCACATTTACAACCAAAAAACCCTTCACATGCACCATTTATGCAATGAACTGACTTCCAGTAGCAATAAAAGAAAAAGAGAAAAAAGAAAAAAAAAAGAATCCTGAAAAAAGAAATCCTTGTTACATTTTCCTGCATACCTGTGATTCACTGTACCTATTATAAGGTTAACAATGCTTTGAAGCTTGTAAAAATACCTTCTGAGGAAAAAAACCCCTTGGTTCCATCTCTTATGTTGTAATCCTGCACAGAAGTATTTAATTCTAATGACACTTTGTTTATGAAAGTTACAGCAGAACTATAAAACAGTTAGACATTTATGAAATTTCTATGTACAAATCAGATGAACTGAAGTTATAACCAATCCAGCCTATGGCTTTTCCAGAAAAAGAAAATAAGAGAACTCAATTCCTTCATTAAGCTAAAACCAGCAAGCCCCCCAGAAAGGCTTAGGTAACATTTCCTCTACCAAAAACAGGAACAGTTCTACTCATGTGTGAAAGGAGTAGAACTACTAAGCAAGGAACTATTCATTCCCCAGAAACCTAGACTCCTGAAATGAAAAATATCAAAGGTGGTTTTAAACATCAGTCTTCAAGACACAAACTCTAGTACAGGTCCCTTGCATCATGACCTTGACACCCCCTCAAAAAAACGCAACCAAACAAACCAAACAAAAACTCACAAAACCCCCCACCCAAAAACTCAAACAAACAAACTAGCCAACCCCATGTTTTTTATACCTGATTTTGTATTACCATAGCTACATGGTAAATTCAAGTTCTTCCTACCTTTTAACCTCAAACTGTCTTATTGTTTGTACAGCAAACACTGTAACTATAGTGGTATTTAAAAGACCAGCAACATAAACTCCATGACTAGCAGCTACACGTTTTAAACATCTTTGCTTCAAAATTCCATACTTGTGCATTTTCTTAGTAACAGAGTGTCACTAAGACCATGTGATTTTTGCAGTCTATAAACAAATGTCTCAACTTCCTCAGTACAGAGACACACACTCAGTGAATTTTCAGTAACGCTCCAGTAACTCCTACGTTATATCAGCAACTCTACCATCACTAAATCCTATGAATAAGATTCCTCATAGGGTAAAATAATAGTTAAAAAAAAACCAAAGAGCCAAGTTAAGCTGACACAGCTTTTCATTCTCTGAAACAGTCCCCGATTTCCTACCTTCACTGAAAGAACACCTAGAATGGTGCCTCCGTCTTATTTTCACTAAAACATAGAAATGCTGGTAGGAAATGACTTCTGATGGACCTCCGATCAAAGCAAGGTCACTGCCAACATTACATCAGGACAGCTGTGCCTTCATCTAGCAAAGCCTTGAAAACCTCCAGGAAGAGAAGAGGTCCTATAACCTCTCTGGGCACCAGCTTCCAAGTGGACAAACTTTTCCTCAAGCTCAATGTTTCCTCATGCTGCTTAGAACTGTCTAAGCAACAATTTCAAGCCATTACTCTCTGTTGTAAATAGCTGCTACTATTAAAGACAACTTGGGTCTGCTGTTCTTGTAATTCTTCAAGTAGTTGTAGGGTATCACTCTCTTAGCTTTCTCTTTAATCAGACTAAATGGATGAAAGTAGGATGAAAGTAGGAGCATTTGGGGAATGAAGAGCTTCCCTCTAGTTGAGGTAGGGGTGGTCCAGGAGCAGCTCAAAGGGATTAATGCAAACAAATCCATGGGCCCGGATGGGATACATCCACGTGTGCTGAGGGAGCTGGCGGAAGTGATTGCGGAGCCGCTTGCTATCATCTTCGACAGCTCTTGGAGAACAGAAGAAGTACCTGAGGATTGGAGGATAGCCAGTATCACTCCGGTCTTTAAAAAGGGCAAGAAGGAGGAACCTAACAATTCTAGGCCAGTCAGCCTCACTTCTGTCCCTGGAAAGGTGATGGAACAGCTTGTTCTGGATGCCATTACCAAGCAACTGGAAGAGAAGAAGGTCATGAGGAGTAGTCAGCATGGATTCACCAAGGGGAGATCGTGCTCGACCAATCTCATAGCCTTCTATGATCTCATCACCAGCTGGGTGGATGGAGGGAGAGCAATGGATGTCATCTACCTTGACTTCAGCAAGGCTTTCGGTACTGTCTCCCATGACATCCTGATAGAAAAGCTAAGAGATCATGGGATAGACATGAGTGGACAGTGAGGTGGGTTGAGAACTGGCTGTCGGACCGGGCTCAGAGGGTCGTGATCAGTGGAACAAAATCTGAATGGAGGCCTGTGACTAGCGGTGTTCCCCAGGGCTCGGTGTTGGGTCCAGTCCTGTTTAATACCTTCATCAACGACCTTGATGAGGGAATAGCATCCACCCTCAGCAAGTGCCGATGATACAAAGCTGGGAGGGGTGGCTGACACGCAGGAACACTGCGCTGCCATCCAGCGAGACCTGGACAGGCTGGAGAGCTGGGCAGGGAGAAACCAGATGAGGTTTAATAAAAGCAAGTGTAGAGTCTTGCACCTGGGGAGGAATAACCGTCTGTATCAGTACAGGCTGGGGGATGACCTGCTGGAGAAGAGCTCTGTGGAGAAGGACCTGGGGGTCCTGGTTGATGACAGGTTGGCTATGAGCCAGCAGTGTGCCCTGGTGGCTAAGAGGGCCAATGGGATCCTGGGATGCATCAGGAAGAGTGTGGCCAGCAGGTCTAAGGAGGTGATCCTCCCCCTCTACTCTGCCCTGGTCAGGCCTCACCTGGAGTATTGTGTCCAGTTCTGGGCTCCCTGGTATAAAAAGGACAGGGATCTCCTTGAGAGAGTCCAGAGAAGGGCTACGAAGATGATTAAGGGCCTGGAACATCTCCTGTATGAGGAAAGGCTGAGTGAGCTGGGGCTGTTCAGCCTGGAGAAAAGAAGACTGAGGGGGGTACCTAATTACTGAGGGAGCTGTCAGATGTGCTTGCCAAAACCCCTTTCCATCATCTATCAGCAATCCTGGCAGACTAGGGAAGTTGTTGGATGGCCGAGCCCAGGGGGTGGTGGTGAATGGAACAAAATCCAGCTGGAGGCCGGTCACGAGTGGCGTCCCCCAGGGCTCAGTCCTGGGTCCAGTCTTGGTCAACATCTTTATCAATGATCTCGACGAAGGGATTGAATGCTCCCTCACTAAGTTTGCAGATGACACTAAACTAGGAGGAAGTGTTGATCTGCCTGAGGGTAGGGAGGCTCTTCAGAGGGATCTGAACAGACTGGACCGATGGGCTGAGTCCAGTGGGATGAAGTTTAACAAGGCCAAGTGTAGAGTGCTGCACATGGGACATAATAACCCCATGCAGCGCTACAGGCTTGGGGGAGACTGGCTGGAGAGCTGTCAGGCAGAGAAGGACCTGGGGGTGTTGGTTGACTGCAGACTGAATATGAGTCAGCAGTGTGCTCAGGCAGCCAGGAAGGCCAATGGCATCTTGGCTTGTATCAAAAACAGTGTGGCCAGTAGGTCTAGGGAGGTGACTGTGCCCCTGTACTCGGCATTGGTGAGGCCACACCTCGAGTGCTGTGTCCAGTTCTGGGCTCCTCACCATAAGAAGGACATGGAGGTCCTGGAGCGAGTCCAGAGAAGGGCAACCAGGCTGGGGAAGGGGCTGGAGGGCAAATCCTATGAGGAGCGGCTGAGGGAGCTGGGGCTGTTTAGCCTAGAGAAGAGGAGGCTGAGGGGAGACCTTATCACCACCTACAATTACCTGAAGGGAGGTTATAGAGAGGTAGGTGATGGTCTCTTCAGCCAGGTGACAGGTGATAGGACAAGGGGAAATGGCATGAAGCTGTGCCAGGGCAGGTTTAGATTGGATGTTAGGAAAAAATTTTTTACTGAAAGAGTTGTCAGGGCCTGGAACAGGCTGCCCAGGGAGGTGGTCGAGTCACCTTCCCTGGATGTGTTCAAAAAAAGGGTAGATGAAGTACTTAGGGATATGGTTTAGTTTAGGATGTGAATGGTTGGACTTGATGATCTTAAAGGTCTTTTCCAACCTTATTATTATGTGATTCTGTAATGTTTATAAATATCTTAAGTATGAGATGCAGGGGGAATCGGCCAGGCTCTTTTCAGTGGTCTGTGGGGACAGGACAAGGGGCAATGGCTGTAAACTGGAGCACAGGAAGTTCCGCACCAACATGCGGAGGAACTTTTACCCAGTGAGGGTGACAGAGCCCTGGCACAGGCTGCCCGGGGAGGTGGTGGAGTCTCCTTCTCTGGAGATATTCAAGACTCGTCTGGACGCCTCCCTGTGCAATATGAGCTAGGGAGCTGCTTTGGCAGGGGGGTTGGACCCGATGATCTCTGGAGGTCCCTTCCAACCCCTACGATTCTGTGATTCTGTGATTCTGTAATGAACCCAGGTCCCTCAGCCTCCCTTTTCCCATCATGTGCTGCAGGGTCAAGACTATCTTGACGGTCCTTTGCAGTGACCTTTCCAGTTCTTTAACATCCCCCCAACTGTTAAGACACAAACTGGACAAAATAGGTCAGGTGTAGGCCCAATAATGCCACACAGAAGGAAGTAACTTCTCTTGATCTGTGAAATATGGTACAACACAGAACTGCCAACACAGAACCGGAAATACTAGGTAAAACCAGTGTTTCCAAATCAAAGGCAAAAAGCCACTCACTCTTCAGATCCAGTCAGCATGTGGTATAGTATAAGATTTGATGAAATAAAGATTTTTTTAATCAAAGACTTGAGCTCAACACTGACACTGCATTTTTCACTTAAACTCTTGAATACACAAGGAGGGAGGTGCAGAATCTTAAACACAAATACTTTTGTAAAAAATTAGTTGTGATACACCACAGCCTTCCAGTATCAAAAGGTTATGATACTCTGTCATGAATCTTTACTCAGAATTAAAAAAGCCTTTCAAATGAAGGGCACTGACAAAGTGATGTTAAAAATGCAAGCCTATAGTAAAAATATTTTAGAAATCAAGCAGGGTAAGCTATTTTAGGAAATAAGCAGAGCAAGACTAAGGTCTCAACTGTAAGAAAATTACTTGCACCCTGAAAATATGTCAAAGGAAAGATCTGTGAGCCTTTTGGAAAAAAAAAACCCAAACTGATGCTAATTTTCACATTCCCTCCCCCAAAATAATTTTGGACTTCTAAAATGGATGGTCCATAGCAATACCAGGTTGGTTCAACTATCTTGCTACTTGCCGTGCTCAAAGTAGTCCACTAACTATATTACAAGCCCTTCTTGGCTGTAATTTTGCTCTTTGTCACAGCAAAATACATTTTACAAAGACCCTCTTCACAGCTCACTTCCAGTAGAGCCAGTTGGGGTGCTAAAGGAAACCTGAATCTTTCCTCATCACCTCAGCTGCCAGCTTCACAGGGGTTTGCATGCATACAGACCTGTAGAGATGCATATATAAGCCAAATAAATAAGATCTAGCTTATTAGAAAGTTGCAGAAGTAACAGTAATCACTTTTTTTGTGAAGACATTTATATAAAAATGAATTACAGACAACTGAATCTAAAATACAACAAAGTAAATCTTGAAAAACAACTTCAAAGTGACATGCATTGTAAGCATGAGGCACTGCCCTGGTAATTGCTTTAAAAAACACCCAGCATGTTAGAAGAGAGCCATCTGACATTAAGAAAAGGCACACAAATAATGTATACTGACTTCTATTCAGTAGTAAGGAACCAATCACCATTCTCTTCCTGCAAAATAGTGTTTACACATACAGACATTCAGTATAAGAGCAGCTAATGAAAAGCAAGATACACAAACCACACAGAGAAAAGAAAAAGAAAATGCACAGTAGTGAGGAGAGCAGTGGAATAAATGGACAGTAAAAGGTAACTGTGGTATGAGCTGTAACAAAATTCAGAAATAAGGAACATGTTTTTTACACTTTTCTGTACCAAAAGTACCAAGTATAGCAACTAAATGCTGTATTTGAAAATAAGTTATTTACAATGACATTTTTATTAGACCTCAATGAGTTAAAATTAGCTTGAGAGCATCAAGTGCTCTTCCACGTTTATCCTCTAAATACAAATTAAGTCTCTTTAGATATCTAAAAATATTTAAGCTTCTCATTTTCTTATGTATATTTTTAAATTGTTGTATCTTTGTGATATGAAAGCATACTGAACTGCAACAGAATCTGCCACTATGTAAAACAGCCAACTTCAATCCAGTGGATCACGTGCCCACTTGAACAGTGACAAGGTGTCAATATACTCCATCAATACAGTCGAATTACAGCACTAGAGACTGGTGACACACAGTATGCAAGACCACAAATATTCATACTTAAATCTAACAGAATTTAGCCTAAATTAGATTTGTTAGCTGTCAGGCATCGTTACACAGTATTAATTTCCTCCCCCCATTATCAAACCACTGCAGAGATGCACACAAACATAAAAATCACTTGAGATGGCTGAGTCTATACACACTGTGTGTATTGAGCAGCCTTATGGAAGGAACGCTGTACTAGATACAGGTCTGCCAGGTGAAGTAGTGGCTTCTCTATCATATACCACAAATGTTCACGACAGTACCAATTGGTAAACACAGATTAAGCTACAGCAGCATCAGTTTTTCAAGCTTGATTGCTTTTGTTATTGTAGTAAGGCAGGTACCATTACTGTAAGAAATCAGTACAATATTTTATCTATTGTTTAGATTAGCAAATAGTTCTTTCAAAGCATTTTCCAAACCCGACTTCCTCACAAGTTGAAGAAATCAAAACACTATATCTAAACAAATTGAAAAAATAACTCTTAAAAATCAAAACATCATTTAATTTAAATTTAACTTTTTCAAGTTAAGCACAGACCTGTTAAGCCCAAATTCTCTCCCTACATAATATTAAAAGCATACTGCCTCACAGATTACCTGTAGACTGTTGATACTAATATCACAGAATCATGCAGGTTGGAAACAACCTCTGGAGGTGATCTAGTCCAAACTCTTGTTCAAAGCAGGTCAGAGTAGATCAAGCAGCTCAGGGTCTCATGCAGCCCAGTTGTGAGCATCTCTGAGGATGCTTTCCACCATGTCTCTATGCAACCTGCAGCAGAGTTCTGTCACTCACAGGGTCATTTTTCTTCTCTCTTAATTGGAAGTTTCCATGTTGCAAGTTGCCTGAATAGCCTCTTGTCTTGTCACTGTACACCTGTATGAAGAGGTTGGCTCTATATCCTTCTTTTAAATAGTTGAAGACAGCACTAAATCTCACCTTAGCTTCTCTTCATAAGGCTAGCCAAACACAGTTCTTAGTCCATCTCTGCTGGACTCATGCCAGTACATCATTTTTCCTTCTACTGTGGAAACCACAACTGTACCCAGTGCTCCAGATGTGGTCTCACCAGGGACGAAGAGAGAAAACAGTAACTTCCTTTGACCTGCTGGCTACACTTGTGCAATAGTACTCTATACAGTTGGCTGCCTTTGCAAAAGGGTATACTGCTGGCATCCGTAAAGGTGTTCTTACCCATAAACACATATCATCCCACATGGGTTCTTACGTGAAAGCACTCAAGAACAGAGACTTTCTAGATTTAATCATCCAGGTGAAGGCATATTGGGCCCTTTGCCTCTCAGCACTCTATGTGTATGCGAAATTAATGGAAGACATTGTCATGAGCTCCCTCATGTGCAGAATGGCCCATTCTTCCACTCCTGTGCCTCTGAGAAAAAGTGGAGAGGGAAAATTGCACAGAGATAAACTTCAAGACCACAGTGGTCTCAAACAACACAAAACCTTGAGGTAAAGAATCTTCCTAAGGATTAATTTTACTATTCTATTCTAGGTTAAATTTTAAGACAAAATACAAATATAGCTTCCTCCCAGATAAGTTAGCTAATACTTATTTTATGCAAGTACCATTATCATCGCACCACAACAATGTGTTTAAGGACTGCTGCTTCAGAAATAAGCCAAACAAATTAAAGAAGAAAATCTTTGGAAAAACCCCATAAACACAAAACATGGACAGAGAAGAGCTCTGCCAAAAAAAAACCCTAATCCAAACCAAACGAAAAACACACACAAAAATCTGCAGAGGAAAAACAAAATAAAGAGTACACAGGTCGGAAAGAGTTTGTGAAAAAGAGGCTCAAATTGTTATGTAGGGTTTAGAATTTGTTCCACATTCACTTAACAGGGCTTGTGTGTCTTAATTTCGCAAATGTAATGCACAGTAATTAAAAACTTTTTTAAAAACCCAAAAACAATACAGGAAACAACAAAAAACCAAACCACCCAACAAACTCAACCACAAGCAAAGTCACAAAACAAACCCAAAAAACCCCCACAAGACCTTCCAATTTGAATTCTGAATGTATCAATATAAAACAAGTGGAATCAACCCCCCAAAATTTCTTCGTACACACTCAGAGCCTCTTCTTTAGACCCAGCTAGCAAATGCAAACCATACACAGCTATCCTTCATTTTTTTATACGTGAACCTGTAATTCCTGTTGACTTTTTTTTCCTCCCTGCTCCTTCATCTGCTATTTAACCCTTTCAGCAAGTGCTTCATGTTGCCAAAGGCTGAATTTTATTGTCACAGAGGGAGGAAAGCAACACTTCACAGACGTGGAAAAATGTCCTAGCATCAGTAGTTAAGATGAAACTCAGAAAAATTACCAGAATATAGAGAGGAATTCATTAAAAGATACCAAATAATTTTAGTAAAAATACACCAGCTCAAGATGTGACACTTCAGGTGTAACCTGCTAAAAGCGTAATGCGGCTATATACAAGCTGAATATTGTGGAATGCATGGCTTATATTTTGTTGGAAGGCCAGGAAAAAGAAACTAGCAATTGCATTAGCACATTTAAATGAAAATCTTCAGTAAAATCTTAAACAAGACCTGAGATTTAACTTGTCAATCAAACTACCCATTAAGGTTTTGTTATAGTTTTTTTTTTTTTTTAAAAAGTCATTGACACTTTTCTGCTGCTGAACTTGGGTTCTTAAGGACTTAGATGGCACAACTGAAATCCCCAAAAAACACTGTGATGGAAAAGAACATAGTCTCCAGCAAAATATACTGAACATAGAATACACAGTGATTGGCATTCAGTTAGTCAGCTCATTTTCATACAGTGTAAAAGCAGCACTTTGCACACACACACAAGTTGCAAATTCAACCTAGAAAAGCCATACTGGTTTACCCTAAAATAGGAAACATTAAGAGTTACAGCCTTTTATTTACACTGTTACAGCTGCAGCATTGTTTTAAAATTGTGACTATATGAAAAATGTATACAGTTCTTTATATAATTTTACACACTTAAATCACAAGTTTTCACCCATTTTATAGCAAATTATTTGCTAAATCTAGACTAGTAAAATAAAACTAATGTGTTCTTACTTTAGTTCTTTTGCATGTTTTTTTATTCTGTATTAATATTACTATAAGATACTAATTTTCATTAAAATATCCAAACAGAAATAGCAATAGCTTAGAGTTAGCACAGATCTACTATTATTTCTAATATTATCACAGCTGAATAGCCATAGAAACTACTAAAGACTATAAATGTAAGCACTAAGTTTTATCGAGCTAACTGTGAGATATAAGACCTTGCTTTAAAACTTTTATACAAAATGTAAACCAGAAAGATCTTACAAAGCAAGCAAACAGAAAGACTGACAATCTGTTATCCTAGAATTTGCTTAACTGCTCATTCTTACCTTCTGTGCTTAATCCAGGACTTGAAGTGAATTTTGCTACATCGACAATCTTTACAGCAAACTGCTGCCCTGTTTCCCTGTTGATACATCGCCGCACAACACTGAATGGACCCCTGAAACACAAACACACACAAAACAGCAATAAATAACCCATTCTCTTTTATGTGTCAAGTTACCGTTCTGTTATTTCTAAAGAAAGTTTAGATTCCAACATTCAGATGTAATATTTATTAAGTAGCTTATACTGCTCATCCTTGCTGCCCATTAAATACATAACTGATCACTTTAACTACTGACTACTGTAGAGAACACAAAATAAGCTTTATATTTTCCTATATTAAAGATATATTCTTTTACCCTGGCACTTTAGAAAGGCTATACTCTTAGAAACCTTCTGTAATACATTGACATTATTAATAAATTTTACATGAACTTTATTTGATGCATAATCCAAACAGGGGGAGGACAGAGAAATAGAGGCGAGAAACACATTATTGCTTTCAGTACTAAGCTAGTAAAACAAAACCGTAACAAAATTAAGTCATGCTCTTTGGTTTTATTTATTTGTTTTACACAAACCAGGATGTTTGTATATATGTAAATATATATTAATATATATATATATAAAAATTATATAAAATCCATCACAATACTTAGAAATTCCAGAAAAGCTTCTAATTTTCTCTCACCTATGGCACTTAAAGAACCCCCACAATAGTTACAGAGAAAAAAAATTATTAATTCAGACAGATGTTAGCATCATACTCAACTAATAAAAAAGCTAGTTTTATTTCAAATTTGAAATTACATTTGCCAAAACACGAGTTAACCTTTTAAAACCATCACCAACAATATACATTTTTGGAAGCTTCATTTAGTAGATCATATGAATTCTTGGCACCTTGAGTTAAAATATGGAAACTTCCATCCAATGCCAACAACAAACAATACAATTAGATAATTATTGCAGGTCAAGCTTTCAAATACAAGAAATTAGTAGGTTATGGAAACAGAATAGAATTCTTTCAAGACTGCAATAGTTGTGGGCAAGTCAATGTTTTTTTACTGGCAGTTATTTAATGACTGACATAACAGTTCTAGAAGAATCCATTCTAAGGTCTTCTCAAAAAGACGTAAGGGAAAATTCGAGGATAGAAAGAGCCTTTGTTCAGAAGTTCATCTACTGAGTGAACAATCACCTGCTGAGTGAAATGAATGCTTAAATATACTTCAAAAGACAATTTCTCCCATTCAAACAGTGAACTGAAAGTTAGTTTACAGGTTTCTGAGCAATGATACTGCAAAGCAGTACATTTCTCCAAGTAAAAGGTTCCCTGAAAAGGGAGAAATGTCCCTCTGAGGGCACTTAACAAACCTTTATAGCTGGCTTTTGGTATTCCTTTACATACCACATAACTCAAAGAATGTCACTCATCACACTACCAAATCTGTACTCCCACAGCTAAAATCCAATTTTTGTACACTTTAGACAAAACACTTGCAAAGATTTCTTGAAATAGTATAATTTCTAACACAGAACATGAACACCAAAACCAGTCAATGAATCACAAGCTAAATAGTTGCCAACAAGGAAAACATTTATTAGTACAACTACATACATGTGAATTATGTTGATGTGTTCAAACACAACCGACTATACAAGAAAACACATGTGTTTTTTCCTCTTTCCTTGTTCCTACCATACAGTGAAATCCCCTATACTGGTGGCTGTTTTCTCCTCCGAATCCACAACCCGCTATTATTCAGCATCTGGGTCTTTTAACAACAGTTACCACAGATGTTTTAAAAATTATGTTCAATTAAGACTCACACATAGAAAGCCATTTACATTTGTAAATACAAAAGGCTCAACTGACTTAATTTGGCATCTGAAGGACTACAGCTATTGACTCAGAATCCTTCCCCCACATTTCAAAAAAGTAATCTTTTACTAAGAAGCCCCATTTTAGATAGACGAGTGTCACCTAATTCCCAGTCATGCTTACTCTTTTAGCATTTTTACATCTGTCAAACTGCTTTAAAATAGTATAAATAGCTTTAAATTATGGTAATTTAAAAACATTTCAAAACCTAACCCACAGCTTTTGAATAACATTGGCAATACTTGTTTTCATTCACAATTGCCATAACTTACTAGAAACTAAATGGAGTTTGATTTTCATTAAAATGATCCTTCTTATTTTCATTCCAACTGTTGGGTTTTTTTTTTTTTTTCTCCATGAACCTTTCTGAAGACATTAAATAACACTTTTAACAATCTGGAACAGAATGGTACATGATCAGAGCATAGAGACAGTTGAGAAGACCATGTCCTTAATTATAGGCAGTTACTCTGTTCATTCACATAAATTCTACGCACATAAATATTTCTTGCTGTTGATGAAGTTACTTCTAGATTTCCTGGTTTCCTCAAGTCTGGACTGGAGAGCTTGCCCATTTACCTGAATACGTGTACACACTTTGAACAGCCAAGGAGACATAGCTGAAGGAACTGTAAATCAAAAAGGAGCACACAAACTGCAGGCCCAAGAGGGATCAGACTTGTGGTCAACCCTACCTTTCTCTCATAACCATGACTCGTTTTTTCTTTCCATTATGCATTAACATTTTAGAGCCCTGACTTGATTGATTTGCTTTTGTAACAGAGAGAGGGATACAGGAGGCATCTGTACAGTCTCAACCTTTGCAGCTATACTGGAAGGTAGCTATGGCTTTAACAAAGCCTTCCCTACTTAGAATAACGAATGCCAAAAACTCTTAAGTAAATTAAAGGTTATGTAAAGCACAGAAGAGAGTTCAGTGATACCCACAATGAACTCACTCTATTAAAAAAATACACCGAGAGTTTCATAAAGAAATCAAGATATTCTTAAACACATCCTGAAGATTCAGCTATTCAAAAGTCTCAGCTAGTTTTGAAAAAGTTGGAGGTCTCTCTCATATTCAGGCCACAGACAGCCTCAAAATAGCAAATGCTATGGCAATACATTAGGTCATCGGGTGAACAGATTCTGTGATAACAGCAACACAATAAAGGCTTGCATTTTCCAATTTAAGGTAGTTTTAAAACACTCATCAATTAAGCAAACAACACTGCTTCTACATAGCAAATAATAGAAAGGAACTTTTAAATAAATGATGGTCGCAGTTAGCTTTTTGTCTTTTCCCTCACAGCTGCAATGAAACACAGCGATTTTGCAAATAAAGTTATAATAGCCACAGTGATACTGTCTAATCTGGGTCAGGAAACAAAACTCTGTTTCCTAACATAATAGTTTCAAACCTTATGTGGAAGTTAAGTAAGAAAAGACTTTTGGGCCACCCTCAGTCTCAGCACTAGAAATCACACTCCTCTCCATAAGGGAAAGGACTGCAATATTGCTTCTCTCAAATGAGACATGAAGCTATTCAACAGTCATGCCTGATGCTGGGGAAATATACATCCTGCTACTTCTGTTATACAGATCTGAAATACAGAGGTGGCTGAGACAGGGGAAGGAACAACAGTTCCTGTATCTACAGATCATCAAAACTGCTATTGATAGATCAGACTGCTTATTTATTTATTAAGACAGAGGGACTGAGTTAAGTTGCATACGACAACATGAACTTGCAACAGTCATGCAAACTAAAATTATAATGTAATGTGTTTTACAGCTAATTTCTCTGTTATCCATAACAGACAGAGCTGCTCAGATAGGCAGGTCTCTGGTTTCGGACCCATCCTCCTGCCTCCCCCCAAGCTTTCAAAACCTTTCACCTGCAGTGAGCACACACACACACAACAGATGACGCTACCTTGAACTATGAGAATCATTAAAATACACAAGCAGTAAAGGATGGGTGATTTTTTTTTTTCACTGATATTTTTGTCAACATGGGCAGCAGCACATTCTGACACCCACAATACTTTGAGTCTCATCTGCAATGTATACCAAAACCAAAACGTAGTTTCTTAAGCTAAAGTTGGGATGCAGGCTGTTTTATGCTGTCTACTGCAGATGGAAATCAAAGTATTACAATATATTAAGAAGTTTATTGATTACATGTAACCCCCCCAAAAAAGGAGATAGGCATGATAAAGAAGTACCTCATGACCACTTATATTCATGCTTCCAAAATTTTGAGTAAAGAGGACAGGTTCTGATGTAACCTGAACTATTTTTTAGTGATTTGCTTAACTGTTTTGTCCTAGACAGTAAATTTTATATCTGCTAGACACAAACTTGAAGAAAAAAATACTAATTACTCTCTCCTTCAGGAGCACAACACTTGATTTAGAATAAAATCCAAAGAATTTGAAACCATCAAAGCCTTTTTTATCTCCTCCACTTTACATTATTTTACTTAGTGTACGTCATTAGGACTTCAAGAATAAAGATAATAAACTGATATTTTCGAAACTTTACACTATTAGAATCTTGTTGGTTTATCTGTCTATTCTACTTCCTTTCCCTTTCCCTCCAATCCATGTTGGTGTGCCAGAACAAGAGGTGGTTGTGATTGACTAAAATATACCTTGTCGATTCCTAACAAGCACAAATACTTGCAAGCAGTAACTACAGCCTGTTCCCTTCCCATGTCCTGAATGAGCTGAGCTGACCTGTGGGAATCGGGTTCCTAATGAAAGGTGTTATAAAGACACTTTCAGAGCCCTTATGCTTCAGAACCCCAAAACTTGAGATTTTCAGTCCTGTACTTACTATCAGAACACCAAGAATTTGCTCAACATCTCTCCCAAGTCTTAATTTTTTGAGGAACTTATTATAAAACAATGCATTCTGCATCTCAATTTCCATTAAAAAAATAAAGTTACAAAAAAAAGAAACACAAGTTGAATATTTTGTCAGTAAAACCAGCAGTAGTGAACAACCTCTCTTCAAATTAATAGAGTGCTCCTTTAAAAATGAGCTTCCATTTATGAGTAAAAGGCTTTAGATTCCTTTTCCGTATTTAACGGGGCTTAACTACTATGCAATACAGATCTTAAAGTTACCTGTGTTCAACATTTTAAATGGAAGATCAATGTTTCCTAAAAGGGATTATGTCACAGTTTGTTGTACTATATCAGATACTATATCTGTATACAGATAAAGTCCCATAAGAAAAGACACAGTACCCAGATTTTATTCCCTTACATATAAAGGCTATGTGTTTGCTTACTCAAGCAGCAGACAGCACTGCTTTGTACTAATCTGGTTAATACTTCCAAACCAACTATATCCAAATTGACAGAAATTGCTGGAAAGAAAGCAAATTACAACCATTTTAGAGACCTAAATCTCTTCCCCTCTTCACTCATTCATGTAACTTAACATATACTTGTTTTTTAATTTTCCCTTTGATTGAAGTGCACTTTTGAAAATTAAGTATTTCCAAGATTAATTAAACCTGCAATTAGTCACTATATCAGCTCATTTGCACATGGAACTGTAGCTGGAATTGGTGATTGAACCTCTCTGTGAAGGAGCACATGAATGAGAGAGCACCCACATTTAAAAAAAACCCTCACTAGCAATGTTGGGTAGACAATTTTGGTTTATTCTGAAAGGAAAATTTGAAATACTGCATTATTATTACTGTGGCACAGAAGAACATTTAAGTTGAAGATCTGATTCTTCTTTGGAAAATCAGATACCCCTGCCCCCCCCATCCCCCTGTCACAAAACTGAGTTCCCAAGCAGCAACATTTTATCACAGGTATGCTTCAACTTTTGCATCTTCGAAAACAAGTCTGTGTTTTAACTCAGCTTTAGGACAAAACCCACAAAGGACAAAGCACAAGACAGCGATTCACTGGATCTCAGCCTAATTTGGGCAGTTTTTAATATTAATCCAACAGAAAAAAAGAATATACAGGGTGCCAAAACTTTGGTTCTAAGGTAGGAGGAAAACTCCAACAACTCACATCTTCCTTCCCCTTCATGATCATTTTTGACTCATGATTCCTTAAACACCTTTGAAAGTCCTCAGTCATAGCATCCGTAATATTTGAGTAGAATCTAGATTTTCTATTCTAATGATTTTGTAAATAACGAAACAAATGGAGAAAGGCTACTGAGTAAAGTGGTAGGGTTTGAAATGTGTCATTTTTAAAAAGTAAAGATTTGGAAATGGTAGGTATTTTTAAAGTAAAAGCATTTGAAGAACTTCAAAAATATCAGCAAAGTGATAAACCACAATAAGAAATTATTGTTACAGCTTAAAAATATTCAGCTACCATCAATTTTAAAGGCTTAAGCAAGGGAAATGTATTTTCAGGGAAAATGCATTTCAAAAAAACCTAGTGTAACTCAAACTTCAGTTATTCACGGTAAAAAATACCTGATGTGGCTGAGGGTGCAGAAACATGCTGAAAAAAGCATAATTATATTAATGCAGTGTGCTATAGGAGCTAATCAGACATCTGATCCAGAGTGACCTTATCACTCAGTCTTTCTACTGTAGACCTCAGTGCAACTCCAGTTAGAAGCACTGGCTGCTAGTGTGGACCAGAAACCCAGTCATGGTCCTCCTTCCAACTTACTGCCCTTCCAGCAGTGTTCCCCTCATTGTGGTGTCATTTGAACCCAGTTTTTCAGCCCTCCTCAAAGCCTTATCTGACACAAAAAGGAAGGAAGTGAAAACTAAAATTGAAAAGACCACCACAAAATTACCTTCAGTGCTGAAACACTGGCAGAGCTACCCCAGAGAAGGAGACAGCAGATAGGAGGAGCCTCCAGCCTTCTCCCCACCGTTCACCATTTCTTTCTTTTCAGTTCAGTAATTATAAAAGAGAAACACCCCCAAAAAAACCCACAGGGTATATGCTTAGGATTTCTGTGACACACCAAAATAAATCTTTACTACAGATTTTAAGACTTTCTTTTATAATTCAGAAGCTCATTTGCGTGGTTTTGTCATTACAAAAACACAACACTAGCAGAAAGAGATCTCTTCTGCCTCTAACCTGCAAGGAAGATAAGTTATCCTCAGCTGATCTGTAACCACTATTAACAGAAATGGTAAGTTTGTGGCCTGATTTTTCTTATCACGCAAAAAACCCAGAATGTATTTATCAGTCATTCTACATTTTAATACATGAGACGTCTATCTACCAAATCTCCTAGGCATATATATGCTATGAACAGATGCTGATATGTAAAAATATCATTAACGTGTCTGTAGTTTGTCAACAACTCTTGTTTTACATTGCCTGGCCGAGATACTGAGGTGATGGGAAAGGAAGAACACAGAGATCAGATGCTCACTAGATTCTCTATAACCATGAAATAAACATTTCAGCACCAGTCACTAACATTCTTCAGATGCAAACTATTCAGCAAACATTTTTATGTTTGCATATACAATACCTGTCAATTTCCAAATTCCATAATTATCAGTGAACACTGACCTTATACTTGTAAATTATCCCATTTTGTTCAGAGACTTAGAGCCATTGAGGTTGGAGGGGACCTCTGAAGGGACCTGCTTAATAAATTCTGTTGGAACATCTACTTGTTGCTATCAAAAATGATACTACCATGGTTGTTTGGTTGGTTTTTTAAATTTTTTAAAAGAAAACAGCAGAAATGGCCTCAGTCTCTGAAAACAACCATTCAAAACCATTGTCCACCCACCTCAGCATCCAGACAGGAAAATTCTGCTTTCAATTACTACTGTAGTAGTAAGTTTCATGGTCTCAAAAGACTTGGTCTGAAAGCTGTAGCTGTGGCAAGAATAGCAATAGTAAGTGTACTTTGTTTAGACCTATAAGCTTTTTGGAACAAGACTGGCCATTAGCTCCTGAGTAGCTTTCCAAAGGGCATGCTTCCATGAGAAGGGCCACATGATATGTACAGAAGATTGAAGGGTTTCAGAGCAATATTGCAATACATCAATTAAGTTAATGTTTGGGTGATCCTGAAGTATGATGACTTTTGAAGAGAAGCAGTGCTACTGAAACAGAACAGCTCTTTCAAGAACCTGTCCTCAGATCTTCCTTTACCTCCTGTTTTTCAATGCATTTAAGGTCATTTGCAAGAGAAGGTTCAAGACCTCAAATTCCAACTCCTGAACAGCCTTCTTAAGGAGTTGAGGTTCTTGGCTCTATGGATTCAATTTTTAAGCTCATTTCTTCCTTGATAATCTGTTTCAAATGATTCACTACTGATTTGCTTTTGTCACAAGATTAGACATTTGACACTACTGTCACTTTCTTAAATCAGTACATAGTTCAAAAATGCTATGTTAGCAGCCTCAGTCTTCAAGAAAGGGGCTGATTATGTGTCCCACTTCCAGACAGATGAAAGGAGGAACAAAAAACCTATTTCTAAGGCATTTATGTACTAAGCATGCACAGATAAATTATTCAGTTAACTGAGATACAAATCATAGAATAATCATGGTTGGAAAAGACCTTCAAGATCATCAAGTCCAACCATCAGCACTACACCACTATAACCTCTAAACCATCTCCTGAAGTACCACATCATTTTTTTTTTTTTTTAACAGCACCAGGGATGGTGATTCCACCATCTCCCTGGGCAACCTGTTCCAAGGTTCCTTCATCAAAAACATGTTGAAGTTTTTCCTAATATCCAGTCTGAACCTCCCCTGGTGCAACTTGAACCCATTCCTGCTTTTCCTGTCACTAGTTATTATGGAGAAGAGGCCAACACCTGCCTCACTACAGCCTCCTTTCAGGTAGCTGTGGAGAGTGAGGTCTGCCCTCAGCTTCCTCCAGGCTGAACAGCCCCAGCTCCCTCAGCCTCTCCTCATAAGACCTGTTCTCCAGACCCCTAATTAGCCTAGCTGCCCTTCTCTGCACCCTCTCTGGCACCTTTATGTCCTTTCTATAGTGCGGTGCCCAAAATTGCACACAGTACTCATGGTGCAGCCTCACCAGGGCTGAGTACACGGGTAAGAGGACCTTCCTGGCTCTGCTGGTCACACTGCTCCTGATACAGGCCAGGATGCTGTTGGCCTTCTTGGCCACCGGGGCACACTGCTGGCTCATGTTCAGCTGGCTGTCAATCAACACCCCCAGGTCCCTTTCTGCTGGGAAGCTTTCCAGCCACTCCAAGCCTGTAGAGCTCCTGGGGGTTGTTGTGGCTGAAGTGCAGGACCCAGCACCTGGCTTTGTTGAACCTCGTACAATTGGCTTTGGCCCATCGATCAAGTCTGTCTAGGTCCCTCTGCAGCAAAGCCTCCCTACCCTCAAGCTTAGGAACCCTCCACCCAGCTTAGTGTCACCTAAAAGCTTACTAAGGGTGCATTCTACCCCTTCATCCAGATCATCAATAAAGATGTTAAACAGGAGCTGCCTGTCCTGGTTCTGGCTAGGCCAGAGTCAACCTCCTCAAGCAGTCATCACAGGTAAGCTGAGTTAGCCCAGGCTGTTCTACTTTCATGGTGATAATGCAGAGTACCTTACTGACCTGAAGATCACAGAGTGCTGCACGATGCAAGGACCAACGGACCAGATGCCCAGGTGCACTCAAGACTGTCCTGGAGGCACCAAGCCCCTGCCCCTCCCCAGCCAGCCCCTTTTATGGGGAAGTGATGTCAGGCGGTATGGAAAACAGCCTGGACTAAGCCAGCTCACCTGTGATGACTGTTTGGGGAGGTTGACTCTGGCCTGGCCAGAACCAGGAAACAGCCCCAGCACCGAGCCCTGGGGCACACCACTCATGACCAGCCACCGACTAGATTCAACTCCATTTAACACAACTTTTTGGACCTGGCCATCCAACCAGTTTCTTACCCGGCAAAGCGTATGTGCATCCCAGCCACAAGCAGCCAGCTTCTCTAGGAGAACGCTGTTGGAAACTGTGTCAAAGGCCTTGCTAAAGTCAAGGTAGTCAACAGCCACAGCCCTTCCCTCATCCAGTAAGCAGATCACCCTGTCACAGGAGGAGATTAGGTTAGTCAATGTCCTGCTCCTGCACCTTCAGGACTTCTTTCTCAAAAAGTGTCCAGCCTTCCTGGAATCCTCTACCCTTCAGAACCAATTCCCAAGGGATTCTGGCAATCAGGCTACTAAACAGGTTAAAGTTTGACTTTCAGAAATCTAGGGTGGCAGTTTTGCTGCCTACCCTCCTAGTATCTCAAAGAACAGAGAACTGGATCATTTTGTGGTCTCTAAGGGTCTCAAAATGATGCTGTTTAAGTTTTGGTGAGAAAGAGGAATTGGTTTGTTAAACTGAGATGAAACACCTTGACCCCTCATCAGTCAAGAACTCAAGAAACTGATGATAAATATGATTCTCATCTCTCTCTCTCTCTCTCTCTCATTTACCTTAAGGTAGATGAGAATCTACATCTCATGCAAGAAGTGACTTAGGGCAGGAGGAGACTGGCAATCAAAGCACAAAACCTACTTCTTTAACAGGAAGAGGTGCAGGGTGAAATGAGGAGAGCTTTGTTCACTGACAAATTCCCCACTGGAAATACTGCAATAAAAGCATGGAATCAATATCCCAAAATTTTATTTTTATGCTCTAACATTTTGTAACACTTCACAGAAAAATACAACACACCAGCAGCTGAATCAAGAGCACCAGTTCAAAAGTGTTCAGAAAACTGATGCTGATCTCCTAAGAGCTTCCTCTAGTATCTGACCAAATCTTTTGCCCCTTTTCTTTTCTTTTCTTTGTGAAGAATGGCCTAGAACACAAGATCAGGAAGCAGTGAAGGAAAACTGGAAAAAAAAATTATAAAACTACATCAGGTATGAAATCATTCTACAGTGAGAAAAAAAGCATCAAGAGTGAACAAATGTGTTTAAAGCAGCACTTCAATCACAGGAACAAAAGGGACTACATTAAAAATAATAGCTTTGCCTCCAAAAGAATAGAGAAAGGTTGTAAAGTATCTTCAGTCTCATAAGCTAGAGACAATGATCATCGCTTTTCTCTTTTCCCATTCAGAGAACCTTTTTATCCCATTCATGTATTAACACAGCCCTGCTTTATCTCAGGCTGTGGCTTCACCAGCATTTCCTCAAGCAGCAGTACTGGCCAAACCAGCAACCCTTCCAGCTATGTTGTCATCCTCAAACAGCTCTGGCATGGTTAAGCTGAGCCAAAACAAAGCAGCAGCAAAAACCACCCAAATGCTCCCCACAAGCCACTTCTCCCCTTTTTTACCATGTTACTTTTCATCCAGAGCATTTAACTGATTTGGGTTAAAGCATGGCTATGCAAAGAGCTGCATCAAGATGGTCAAAGCCAGGAACAAATGGCTAGGACACAGGGGGTGCTTAAGCAGCGCTGCTGCTAAAAGTGAGTCCAGTCTCAGACCACAATGGTTTTTCATAAGGTCCTATGGCCACTTGCAGGACCTGCACTAACACAGCATATGTGCACTCATTCAACGAAGCAAATGTACTCATCTAACTGAGAAAAGGTCTCAGGTAAATCCACTGTGCACAGTCATCTTACACCTACAATTGCTCTCAATAACAGCACAGCACAGCACGCAGCGCAACGCGAGGAAGAAGAATGGGAGTGTGTCAGCCACCGCTGTTGCCAAGACTTCCTTCACAAGACTGCACCCTCAGGTGACCCTGCATGCATTAACCACTCCCTACACCACCTCTCCCTCCTGCATTGTGGTTCTATTTTAAATTTCCACTTTAAGTTTTATTAATGGCCATTTTGTATCTATTAGTCCTGCTGACAAAACAAGCTTGCTCACTGCTTCCTCTTCTCACTCACAGACCTTGCCAAGCCTAACAAAGCACGCTTCTCTTACAATGAGCACTCACATTTCGGAATGTCTTCCTGCCTCTGCTCCAGTTTTCGTTTTTCTTACCAGCAGCAACCAGAACTGCCAGTAGTACTCCAGGTAAGGTCGTAGCAAAAGTGTGCACAGTGTTAATGATGCTGAAATACTGTGCCTGGTACAATCCTGTACTTGCCGCCTTCGCAAGCACATCATACAGACACCTAAAATAGCCACATTCTTCTTCTCAGCTGTTTCCAACCTTAGCCTAACCCAAAGCTTGTTACTAGTTTTTCCATTCTCAAGTGACAGATCTTGCATTTACAACTTCATTTCCGCTAGTAAACTCCTTAGTTTTTTTCCCTTTCTGGGTGATGGCCAGATTCTCCTCTGCACCAATTATCCTCAAACATTGTACCAAAAGAAAAGCATAGGTCAATCAGTACAGTTCAATTTAGCATTTTTTTCCTTTTAAGATAACCTGATAACTAATCCAAAACTGACCAGTCACAAACCTTCCTTTCCCTGCCCCCCCCCCCCCATTATTTCCTCTTTGAGCACCCAGCACAATCCTTTTCTTCAGGCTAGCATGAAATACTTCACATTTATACTATGTAAACTTTTTGTTTTAATGAAACCAGCAACCCAGACTACAAGAGGGAAGTGAGAAAGAGGCACTAGCAAACCTGACTGATAGAAGGGGTTTTCTCTTTGCTTGGAATACACCACCACTAATTCAGCTGCCCCAACACTAGTGTGCTACAAAAATCAGAAGTTTCCTGTTTGTTCATGAAAATGGAGAAAGGTGCACTCAACTTGCATGGGCCTCTACAGAAGCAGAGAAGAAACTTAATGTGGTGTTGCGGTTTGGGAATTTTTTTCTTAGAATGACCTAATTTAAATACTGTTATTACATCTGTGATAACTTATGACAGTGCCTCAAAATCGAGCATGTATCACCTTTATACCGCAACACATGCGAGAAGTTCAGCAATACTAGAAATTGGTATCTCCTGCAAAACTAATACCTGAATCTAAACAAAAATCATTCTGCTAATCAATTTAATCAAAATTGCTTCCTGTACAGCTCATTATTTAAATTTTGTTTTTAAAGAAAAAAATCAGTTTAGTTTAGCTGTCACTTAAAATCATAGCCTCGAGGATATTTCTGTGCATACACCAACTCACCCTTTGGAACCAATAAATAGAAGTTCCTGAGATCAGTGAGGGAGACCACGTTTCCAAGTGAGAAAGTTCTCCAGTGTGGCACTGATCAGCAAAGCTAAAGTATCCAAAGAATTCTGATGCAGACAGACAGCTTCCTGTACTTCTCACAGGAGTTTGGCCCCTGAACTGCCAAATACCTAATGTGCTGGGCAAACGAAAAGTATCCTGAAAAGAAGGTCTGTCTTGTGTGTCTCAAAAGTATGTAGATTAGTATTAAATTTCCAAAGCTGTCATCACCATCATGTATGAAGTGAAGGAAAAATAAATACTTGAGGTTTTCTTTCAAAGATGTTGGAAGACTTCTGATAATTCAGAAATCAAATTTATGACTCAAATCATCAGCCTTTACGGTGATTCATAACATTTCAAACTGCGGAAGGATTATGGGATTTATTAAGAACATTCAGCTGAATATTGGGGAAAAAAAAAATAATCCTGGTTATATTTATAGAAGGTTGTTGAATTCTCTCTCCAGGGGAGAAATTAATAAATTCTGACCTCTTGAAGTCTGAAGCTTTCATCAATATACTAGAATAAAAAAACCTGACATTAGTTTCTTTGTTAGGTTTCTGAACAGCAGTTCCTTTAATTTTTATATATTTAATGGACAGAAAATACTGTTCAAAGTCAGGCTGTGTTTTTTTGTTTTTATTTGCTTGTGAGTGGGTTTTTTTGGGGTGCATTTCAACAACCAAGATGATCTCTAAAGAAATGCCAGATTAGTCTCTATCATTTGTACTAGTTCAGGCTTTTCCTAAACTTTAAATAAGTTACTTTTTAATATTTTATTTAGAAATGTCATCTCTTACTAATTTTAAAATTTAAAGATGTTCTGGAAAAAGCAGCTGTAAGAAAACCTGTTGAAACTAAATTGGGGGTTACTGACCTTATTAAGTATTTGGAAGGTATATTGTTATGTAAGTATAGTAGAAAAATTATCAACTTTTGCTTGTAAAAGTAATAAATACCTTAAGTACTTAAACATGAGATACCAGCTTCCTGTGAAACAATTGTTCATTAATTTTAAATTCAATTTTTCTTTTTATGTGCTAATTTAAAGGTCTTTCCTTAGCATCATGTTTTCATTGGAAAGACTACTGTACAAAGTATCTTACAGTAACTGAAGAAAAATTATTCCTAAATTAACTATAAGCACCTAACAAAAACAATCATTAATACACATACAACACAACGCATCCTATGACCATTTCACAATTTACTGAAAAAACATTGGTTTGTAATTGCTAAACATTTAATAGAACTGTTAACAACCTGAAACTGCATGTAAATCCTTTACTCAAAAGCCATATTTAATTAACATTTTTCCTTTTTTTCATAGAATATCCAGAGTTGGAAGACACCCAGAAGAGTCATCGAGTCCAACTCCTGGCTCCACACAGGGCCAGCCAGTTCAGAGCATGTGACTGAGAGCATCATCCAGGCACTTTTTGAGCTCAGAGCTGTGACCCCTTCCCTGGGGAGCCTGTTCCAGTGCCCGACCACCCTCTCAGTAAAGAACCTCTTCCTAATATCCAACCTAAATCTCCCCTGTCACAGCTTCATACCATTCCCTTGGGTTCTGTCACTGGTAACGAAAGGAGGAGATCAGCGCCTGCCCCTTCGCTCCCCCTTGTCAGGAAGCCACAGACCATGATGAGGTCCCCCCTCAGCCTCCTCTTCTCTATGTTGCAGAAACTAAGGCCCCTCCAGAGCTTTCACCATCCTCGTTGCCTTCCTCTGGACACTCCCCAATATTTTTGTGTCACTGTTGTACTGTGGTGCCCAAAACTGCACCCAGTACTCACGGCGAGGCTGCACCAGTGCAGCGTAGAGCGAGACAACCACCTCCCTGGACCAGCTGGCTTGATGCACCCCAGGATACAGTTGGCCCTCCTGGCTGCCTGGGCACACTGCTGGCTTGTGTTTAACTTGCTGTCAACCAACACCCCCAAATCCCTCTCAGCATGGTTGGCCTCCAGCATATGATCCCCCAGTCACTATGTGCAGCCAGGGTTGCCTCTTCCCAGGTGCAGAATCTGGCACTTGCCCTTGATAAACTTCATGCTGTTGGTGATGGCCCAGCTCTCTCATCTGTCCAGGTCTCTCTGTAAAGACTTCTCCATCCTCTGAACAGAGTCAGCAACTCACAATTTGGGGTCAACTGGTCCAGGATGTTTATGGAAATGTTAAAAAGAACTGGGCTTAAAATGGAACCCTGGGGAACCCTACTACTGACTGGCCACCAGTCCGATGATACCCCATTTACTATCACACTCTGGGCCCGACCCATCAGCCAACTGCTCACCCAACACATCATGGCTCTGTTTAGTTGTGTGCTGGACATTTTGTACAGCAAGATACTGTGAGACACAGTGTCAAAAGTCTTACTGAAATTAAAAAAAAATAACATCAACTGGTTTCCTTTGGTCAACCAGCTGGGTGACCTTGTCGTAAAAGGAAATCAGATTGGATAGACAAGACCTTCCTTTCCTGAACCCGTGTTGGCTGTGACCAATGACTGTGTTGCCCTTTAGCTGTTTTTCAGTGAGTCCCAGTATGATTTTCTCCATAATTTTACCAGGTACTCAGGTGAGACCGCCAGGCCTGTAATTACCAGGGTCTTCCTTCTTACCCTTCTTGAAAATTGGGATGTTTGCCAGCTTCCAGTCAACTGGGACCTCTCCAGACTCCCAACACTGTTGAAAAACAATTGTGAGAGGTCTTTCAGTGACATCAGCCAGATCCCTGAGTACACTGGGATGAACCCTGTTGGGGCTCAAGCTGCTTGAATCAATTTCCAGTCAGCAATGAGACACAGTTGTGCTAAAGTCTGTACCAGTACCAGTGCAAAGATAGCACAAGGGTGCCAGCAAACGGCCAGTACAGGAAAAGGGTTTTAGGATTGCTTTTTAAAAAAGACAAAACAACAAATTATTCCTGCAACTATGAAATTAGCAGGAACAGGAGCATTGACTCCATCTGCATGTCCATTTAAGGGACACACAGTGAAAGAACCCACAGTACTGCAAGGTGATTATTTGATCTTTGGAACCTTGACAAAAATAGGAAGTTGAATTCATGCTCCACGTCAGGAACAGCACCTGACATTTCACTAGTTTCCAGCTGCCCTTTATTTCCTTTATTCAAGGACTGAATAGTGAAGTGAGGCAGATGAACACGCCTTGGGTCGAAGAGTAAATCTTGGTTTCCTTCCTTACATATTCTCACACCATTAAGCATTTCAGTTACGCCATCCTCAACTCAAGTCCAACTAAAAGTGGTTTCTACTGCAGTGATAAATGCTGTGGTCCCTGACTTAGACCACAGAATTCAAGTAATTCCCTACACTACTGTTGTCTCAAAGCACCAAACCACCTGTACACTGATGTTTTAAAAAATAAAGTAAGAACTAAAAATCCAGGGACACTGGTAGTGGGGAGGCCTAACAAAGAATTAGGACACACTTCAGTAAGAAGCTTGCTGCTATTTGAGGCGTTCCCAGGCTTAGCTTACTTGGCTGCCACGAGCAGCTGGTGGCAGCCAAAACCACTGCCACCAGAAGGGAGCCCAGCAGTAGAAATGCTGCTTCCAGCTTTGGTCTAGGCTATATGCACGCGAAGGAGTAAGCACACACCCATACCAACTTCCCTGTCTTTTAAAAAGGAAGACAAAAATAGAGACTTTAGCTAGTGCAAGGGTTTGAATGATGGCACATTCTCAGAGCTATGAAGAACACCAAGTATTCAAACAGTGAAGTTACAAATCTGAACAAAACTAGGATTTAAAACTGCCAATTGCTTTTGGACTAAGTGTATGAGCATATGCTACAGAACCCTACATGTGCTATATATACCCTCCTGCTTCATAATAGAATTTCATTGTAAACTTAAGTCTAACTGTATTTTTAGATGAATTAGGGCTATACAAAGAACCAGAAGTTAACTGCTAAGAAAGGCAACATCTAGGAAGAAGTGAAGAAGGAGAAAAGTGCTGGCAGTTGAGAATGAAGGAAAGGGAAAGGGGAAGAAGAAATCAAATTATAAGATTTTTTTTTTCATTATGCTTGTCTAGTCAAAATAATTTAAAGAGAGAGAAAAAGAGAGAGAAAAGTGCTATAGATCACAGAGAGTACATAGAGTGTACTGTTCAATCACAGAAAGCAGCTTCCTGCTGGCAGGGCTTTCAAATAACTGTACAACCCTACTTAAAAAGATATAGAAATATAACTACCCAATATTTTGGGTGAAACACATACAACTGAAAACCAAAACCCAACTAAAAACAACCTTCAAAACCTTAATTGAAAGCTTATGGTGGTAGTTATTCACCTCAAATACCCGCTCAGCAGTTTTCAAGTCATACCAAGCAGGCAACTGGTTGTGTAGCTGAAGGTGGCAACAAGGATTTATTTGAGGTTCTCATTGAGGATCAAGGGCTGTTAGGAAGTGACAGGTTCCACCCCATTTTTGCTGACAGGGTGGTCATCCCAGTAAAGGAGAGCTTTAGACTATGAATGTCAGGGAAGGAAATACGAACAAAAGTAAGCAGGTTGATAAAGAGAGCAGAGACCTTGTAATGACCAGTTTCAGGCTTAATAACTAATGCCAGCACAGGGACAGTTCTCATACCTCTTTCTAGGAAATCACAACTAGATGCCTTTCTCAAGTGCCTGTGCAATAACATGGAATTAACATGAGGAGTCAGAGGTCTACATGTCAGGTGCTACAGCTTCATTTGGTTGACAGAAACAAGGTGGGCTTTCTCACACAACTGGAGTGTTACAAGGGATACATACAAGGCTTTAGAAAGGAAAGGCTGGGACAATAAGGAGGGCAAGTTGTTGTTTGTATAGAACAGCTTTCTGTATGGAGCTCTGCCTTGGGACTGACGGGGAACCAGGTAAGAGATTATAGTTGAGGATTAGCATACAACCAATATGGGAGTCAGGGTGCTGGGTATCTGCTACAGATAGCCTGGTCAGGAAAGTGAGGAATCACAGAATGGTTTAGGTTGAAAGGAGCCTTAAAGATCACCTAATTCCAGCCTCCCTGCCATGGTCAGGGATGCTCTCCACTAGACCAGGCTGCCCAAAACCCGATCCAAACTGGCCTTGAACACCTTCAGTGATGGTGTATCCACTTCTCTAGGCAACACATTCCGGTGTCTCACCACCTTCACAGTAAAGAATTTCTTCCTTATGTTCAATCTAAACCTAGTCTCTTTTAAGTTGTCCTGTCTCTTCTCACTACAAGGTGGTCTCTTGCCACCTTTCTTATAAGCCCCCTTTACATGTTGAAAGACTCCTCCAAGCTGAACAACCCCAACTCTCTCAGACTGTCTTTGCAGCTCTGCTCTGGGCCCATTCTAACACGTTCATGCCTTTCTTGTGCTGGGGTCCCCAGAGCTGGATGCAGTACTCCAGGTGGAATCCCATGAGAGCAAAGTAGAGGGGAAGAATCACCTCCCTCAACCTGATGCCCATACCTTTTATGCAGTCCAGAATATGATTAGCTTTCTTGTCTGCCAGTGCCCATTTCTGGCTCAGATTCAATTTTATGTCCCTGAGACTCCCTAACTCCTTTACAGGGCTGCTCTTAATCACTTCATCTCCCAGCCTCCAGCGACACCAAAAGTTACTCTGATCTGGGTTCAGGACCCTGCACTTGTCCTGTGGTTTGTGCCAGCACATTCCTTTCCTCACATCTGTCAAGGTCCCTCTGGGTGACATCCCTTCCCCTCCAGCCAATCAACTGCACCTCGCAGCTTGATGTCATCTGCCAACTTGCTGAGACTGCATTCAACCCCACTGTCTTTGTCTTTGATGAAGATATTAACTAGTACATGTCTCAAGTACTCACCTGCCTAGGCATAAAAATCAAAGAATGATGGCAAATACAGAGCACCAAAAGAAAAAAAAAGTCAGATGGTAGCGCTGACATCTTGCAAGACTAGATGTAAGGGTGAATTTTGGCTGGTTTGTATTTAGCCATTCAGATTTGTTCACATAATGGTCAGAGTAAGAGTTTCGCACCTAACTCAGCTGTGTATTTTAGTTTCCAACTTGCTTTAGCGTGTGTGGCATCCCCAGATAATTTCTTGTAATAAATCACAGCTTCATTACCAGTCTGGCAATACCCCCCGCAGTCGGAAACTTTATTGGCTGGTAGTACTAAACCAAGTTTCACGTTACAATGAACCACTTCAAGATTTAGTGTCACAGAACAGCAAAAAACAATTCAGCGGGACTGACTGATACCTCATCAGCTTGTCAACTGATAAACCTCTTTCATTAGCTGCCCTATGTTCTTTAATTTTTTCACCCATTAGCTAAAATCTGTACATTAACACAAATAGAAAAACAAGGATAAAAACTGTCTTTACAGGCAAGTTAAAAAAAAAATCCCATTAAAACTGTAAAGTCAGTGCATTACTGAAATTTACCATTCCTCCTGGCAATTACTGCAGTGTAATTCTCAAGAATAACTGCCTTTAGGCACATGAAAAACTCTTCTACAAATTGCCAGCTAAACAACAACACAAGGAACTCATTCTAGTTTTCCCAAGTCCATATTCATGATTTATAATAAAGACTTTCTTTATTGTATTTTAGTCAAGCACAGATTTGGATTTTTTGTTAGAATGCACAGCTATGTCCCATACCCTCTCCTTCCCTATCTGTCTTTCCCATCTATTGAAAAAGGTTTAGCTTCAGATCACAATCTGACAAGAGACAATCCTACACAAACATTTTAATCGATATTTTTGTGTTGTGCATCAGATCTTTAGTAACAGCAGGCACTGAATTTCAGTTTAAAAAAAGTTCCTCTGTAGACAGCAGAAACAAAACAGAAGAATAAATTTTAAATACAGATTATTTTCAATGCTTGATAGTTATTTAAATCCATGGGCAAGATTTAAAAGCTAAATAGATTTATCTGAGTACCTCAGAAATCTAATTTCTGAAGTTCTTACAGATAAGGTGTGCTAAAGGCTTTGAAAATCAGTTAGGTTTGCATGTCAATATGCATACATGTTCACAAAAGCATGCTGACAGTATGCAATGATATATGGTATTCGTGTTACTTCTCCCCAGGTAAATCCTTGGTATCAGTTACAGAAGACAATCATTCCTGATTCTTCAGGAGGCGTGAGTGAAATGTAGACCTTTAGAGGTTTGCCATCTAACAATATTATACAGAAGAATCGCCGTATTTTTTAAAAATTTAGCTAAAAAACCCCAAGCATTTTAAAAGACACATCATAATCTGAGTAAGTTTCCAACTGTTGTCCTGAGAGCAAATAAGACTGCTTCTGGGGAGGCAGTTTATTGAGTTTTTAATTTGGAATTTAAGCAGTCCTATGATACCAACAGAGAAAAAAACCTAGCTCCTGTAGTTTCACATACACTTGGAAAAGAAACATGGATATCACAACTTTACCAATAAAAAGAAAACTCAAATGCATGATGTTCCTTTTCTCAGAGCATTCTACTCTTCTACTGTTTGCAAAAGTTATGTTGACAACTGTGAAAACACAGCTGCCTATACAGCAACAGATTAGAATCTGCTCAACCCTCCTCTGTGTTGGAATTCTCTACCAAGCACTTAAAATTCTTCTCTTCTGTACAGTCCTGAAGTTTGACAGAACCATGATAGTTCTTCTGTCACCCACCTTGCAACTCCCCATATTACCATATTCTCTAGAAACCTTTAGAAAGAGCTCCATCATTAGCTGACTACTGTTGCCCTATTAATGAGGCATTTCCTATTAGCAACAGCTACAGCTTCAGTATATCACTTTGCCCACATATTCTACATATTTGTAACATAGCAAAAAAAGTTCTCAATAAAAGCAAAAATTGGAAACAAATGACAGTCACAGGTTACCAACTACATCTCCTGGACATGTGGGACTTCAAACTTCAAGCTGACTGCTTGCTCTGCAAGCCTTGCACACAACATCTTTCTTTGCACCTTAAGATCAACATATGACACACTAGAGTCATTAAACTGTGACAAAGTTAAATACTCTTCACAATTCAATATAAAGCAGAAGAGCCTTCACACTGTACCTGAACAGGTGTCTTACAAGACTGGGTGCTTTCCCAGCAACCTTCCTTCCCAAGAGCAACCAGAGAGCAGGTTATGCATCGTGCAGACCGTAGGAGCAGCAGTATCTACCAAAGGGCTGTCCGGGGCCTCTAATCCCCTTCTATAACCACTCTCCTGCCAATCTCAAGAATGGGCTGTTTAGAATCACAGAATCGTAGGGGTTGGAAGGGACCTCGAGAGATCATCGGGTCCAACCCCCCTGCCAAAGCAGCTCCTTAGCTCATATTGCACAGATAGGCGTCCAGACGAGTCTTGAATATCTCCAGAGAAGGAGACTCCACCACCACCCTGGGCAGCCTGTCCCAGGGCTCTGTCACCCTCACTGTGTAAAAGTTCTTCCGCATGTTGGTGCGGAACTTCCTGTGCTCCAATTTGCAGCCATTGCCCCTTGTCCTGTCCCCACAGACCACTGAAAAGGGGTTGGCCATTTCCCCCTGCATCCCATACTTAAGATATTTATAAACATTAATTAGGTCCCCCCTCAGTCTTCTTTTCCCCAGACTGAACAGCCCCAGCTCACTCAGCCTTTCCTCATACGGGAGATGTTCCAGGCCCTTAATCATCTTCGTAGCCCTTCTCTGGACTCTCTCCAGGAGATCCCTGTGCCTTTTATACCAGGGAGCCCAGAACTGGACACAATACTCCAGGTGGGGCCTGACCAGGGCAGAGTAGAGGGGGAGGATCACCTCCATAGACCTGCTGGCCACACTCTTCCTGATGCATCCCAGGATCCCATTGGCCCTCTTAGCCACCAGGGCACACTGCTGGCTCATAGCCAACCTGTCATCAACCAGGACCCCCAGGTCCTTCTCCACAGAGCTCTTCTCCAGCAGGTCATCCCCCAGCCTGTACTGATACAGACGGTTATTCCTCCCCAGGTGCAAGACTCTACACTTGCTTTTATTAAACGTCATCTGGTTTCTCCCTGCCCAGCTCTCCAGCCTGTCCAGGTCTCGCTGGATGGCAGCGCAGTGTTCCTGCATGTCAGCCACCCCTCCCAGCTTTGTATCATCGGCACTTGCTGAGGGTGGATGCTGTTCCCTCATCAAGGTTGTTGATGAAGATATTAAACAGGACTGGACCCAACACCGAGCCCTGGGGAACACCGCTAGTCACAGGCCTCCATTCAGATTCTGTTCCACTGATCATGACCCTCTGAGCCCGGTCCGACAGCCAGTTCTCAACCCACCTCACTGTCCACTCATCTATCCCATGATCTCTTAGCTTTTCTATCAGGATGTCACGGGAGACAGTATCGAAAGCCTTGCTGAAGTCAAGGTAGATGACATCCACTGCTCTCCCTCCATCCACCCAGCCGGTGATGAGATCACAGAAGGCTATGAGATTGGTCGAGCACGATCTCCCCTTGGTGAATCCATGCTGACTACTCCTCATGACCTTCTTCTCTTCCAGTTGCTTGGTAATGGCATCCAGAACAAGCTGTTCCATCACCTTTCCAGGGACAGAAGTGAGCCTGACTGGCCTATAATTGTTAGGGTCCTCCTTCTTGCCCTTTTTGAAGGCTGGAGTGATATTGGCTATCCTCCAATCCTCAGGTACTTCTCCTGTTCTCCAAGAGCTGTCGAAGATGTTAGCAAGCGGCTCCGCAATCACTTCCGCCAGCTCCCTCAGCACACGTGGATGTATCCCATCTGGGCCCATGGATTTGTTTGCATTAATCCCTTTGAGCCGCTCCTGGACCACCCCTACCTCAACTAGAGGGAAGCTCTTCATTCCACAAACACTCCTACTTTCATCCAGGATCTGCGGGTCCCGAGGGGCCTTTGGAGTGAAGCCTGAGGCAAAGAAGGCATTCAGTATTTCCACCTTCTCATCATCACCCGATACCAGGACACCCGCCTCATTCATCAAGGGACCTACATTATCCCTGATCATCCTCTTACTATTCACGTATCTGAAAAAACCCTTTTTATTATCCTTTATATCCCTTGCCAGTTTCATCTCCAAGCAGGCTTTAGCCTTTCTAGTCGCGTCCCTACAGGCCCTGACAACATCCCTATATTCCTCCCAGGTGCACAGATCCAGTTTCCATAGTTCATAAACCCTCTGCTTCCCTTTGAGTTTACACATTAGCTCCTGCTCATCCACGCAGGTCTTCTGCCTCTCTTTCCCGATTTCTTACTCAAAGGGATGCACCTATCCAGTGCTTGGAAGAAGTGCTGTTTAAATGCTAGCCAGCTCTCACAGGCTCCCTTGCCTTCTAACAGCGTAGCCCATGGGATAGCTCCTAAAAGGCTGCAGAAGAGATCAAAGTTAGCTCTTCCAAAATTCAGGGTAGCTATCCTGCTTTTTGGCTTGCTTCTTCCACCCAGGATCTTGAACTGGATCATTTTGTGGTCGCTTTGTCCTAAGCTGCCCCCAACCTTCACCTCCCTGATGAGCCCATCCTTGTTAGTAAGAACAAGGTCCAGCACCCGCCCTCCCCTTGTAGGTTCCTGCACCATCTGTAGCAGGAAATTGTCCTCAACATACTGCAGAAATTGTCTGGACTGCATACGACTGGCCGTATTGCTTGCCCAGCAAATATCTGGGTAGTTGAAGTCCCCCATAAGGACCAGGGCCTGGGATCTCGAGGCTACTTCTAGCTGCTCATAGAAAGCACTATCAGCCCGCTCCTCTTGATCAGGGGGCCTATAGCACACACCCACAACAGTGTCACTCATACTAGCGTGACCCTTGATTCTTACCCACAAGCACTCGACTGATGGGTCATCTTTCCCCAGGTGGAGCTCAATACATTCAAGCTGCTCTCTAACATAAAGAGCAACTCCTCCACCTCGCCTCCCTAGCCTGTCTTTCCTGAAAAGCACATAGCCATCCATGACAGCGTGCCAGTCATCCAGGCTGTCCCACCACGTCTCTGTGATCACAGTGAGATCGTGGCCCTGCGACCGCACAAAGATCTCTAATTCTTCCTGCTTGTTTCCCACGCTGCGTGCATTTGTATAAAGGCATTTTAGTGGGGCAGGAGGTGCAGGTATCCTCAGCAGATCACAGCGAGATTTCCGACAGGGGATGGGCAATAGTGGCTCCACTGAGGAGTCCTCAGGGCAATCCCCAGAATTTTCCCCACTATCAAATCAAATCAAATCAAATGTTGGGAATACTGAATTTCTGCCTATACAGGTAGGTTTCCTCACACCAGTCCCTTGCACAAATACAGCAGCAGCACAACTCCTTAAGGCACGAACAAGGTGAAAGATTCAAGCTGACCACTGAAGTATCCTACCCCATTATTATTGTCCTCCACCAACAGGCTTTGTATTCAATAGTTCTGCCAAGCAACAGGGTTACACACACTAAAACAAGACAAATTACAAATCCTCAAATCTTCACACTTAAATTCAACAGATTAGCACTTGCAGGATATCTAGCTCCTCTCTGGAGAGCATCAATCAGTTCTGCATTGCTTCTGATGCTTTAAGACACAAGTACCGAACTAGATTACCTGTAAGAAATTTATTTTCACATATAAGAGATTTCTGTTTTTAAAACGAGTTTTTGAAGTATAAGTTCCAAGTTCTCTCTGTATCTGCAGCTTTTATCACCTCCTTGCCTCAATAACCATCTCTCTTCTGGCACTGACAAGCGGCTTTTGCAAGCACTGTTCAGAACTTTTAGCAAACATAACTTAAATATTAATAAAACAATTTATGGCCAAAGGATGTTTAGCCAACCAGCTATCCAGAAGTTACAACAAAAAGGCAATTCCTGGATATGTAATTAGCAAAGCCAAGAACGTAATGCTTATGCATGACTTGGTACTATGGTGTTTATCAAGACTACAAAAATACATTGTATGTTGTATTATTTAACAATTTTGTACATTACAGCTCAGACTGCTTCTTTCCACCTAAAATACAGATCCTAAGTGCTTTCATTCTATTTGAAAGGATACATCCTGCCTTCAATGCACCGAATAACGAGAACACAAGCTTATTTAAAAAAGAGGTACAAGCATTTTAATACATGCGTTACTGTAATTTAAATGTCATCTAGGTACCATATCGGGTCAAAAACAAATAGCACCAATTAAAAATCGCTGTTACTTAACATCAATTCACAGCACAAGCAGACAGCTTTCCATGCTAGACAAGTATGTGCCTCATTTACACACAAGCAGATTATTTTGGCAAGACTTCCATGACTGTTTCCTGCATTCTGCTGCACCTCTGGACCTTTTTCCAGGACCAAAGTGACTCTAGCTGACACCTGGCCTATGGCTGGATGATTGCTTTAGGATGAACCATTTTACAGGTTGTCATCAAATGAGGAAATCCTGTCCTTCCAGGCACACACTTTTGTAGGGTTCTTCGTATCAGCATTATGTGGCCACAGGATTGGGACAGGTAGTAAACGTACCTAGTGAAAAACAGCCCATCACAAAGATCTTTGCTTAGATGAGTTGGTTTTCAGTTCTCTACTGGTGACTGGAGGATCACCTCTTTTCAGAAACAGGTGTTACTTCAATCACCTTGAAACTGAACTGAAATATAACTCAAGTGCCTGTCAAAGTCAAAGGACAAAAAAAACTTGTAAGCAGAATCAGACAGGTCTTCATAAAGACATCTGAAGGATCCTATTTACAAAACAGGTTTGGTTTCTTTTTAATACTCTTTTTATCTCTTTATTTATACAAATTAAAGTTACATCTACCTCTATCACTAAGATTACTCCAGCCGGAAACTTACTTATAAAAGTAAAGCGAAAGATCTCACTGGTATAAAACCAAAATTGACATTCCATGATTTCTTTTCTGTCAAAAGCTAGTTCACTTTTGCCTAAAGTTTAGAGGCAAAGAATTAACTGATCATTCAAAACTACTTTTAAAATACTTGAGAATCACACAGTACAAAGCCCCGAAACCTTTTTGCTGTTCCTACAAACATCTATTAAATAGTCACGAAACCTTAATATGCTTTAGTATGCAGATGTTCATTAAAAAAAAAAAGCTCTCCAGAACCTGTATTTCATTCTCAATTAGATCATCCACACAGTGATTCTGTAATTATGCAAGCTGAGAAGCTATTTTAGGCACAAAACCTTCCTGAAATAATCTTGCAAGTCACGTGCCAAACACAACAAAAGGAAATTTTAAGTGAGCAGCATTTGGTCAATCTTCTTAAATAAATTTCCTAAACAACCTCCACAAAAGCCTTCTTCTAAAGCCAAAGCAACTATTTTAAAAAAATCCAGTATTAATTCCCTAAAATTTCAGGCCACCTATGTTTTCTACATTTGTTTCCACATTTACTTTTTCACCGTAAAATCTATTTCACAAGTTGGAAGCGACTTCTGGAGGTCCGCTCTTGTCCAACCACCCTGGCTCAAGCAGGGCCACCTAAAGCACATCGCTGAGGACCATGTCCTCAGCATTAAGGCTTTGCATTACCTCCAAGGATGGAGACTGTACAGCCTCTTTGGGAAACCTGTGCCAGGGCTCAATAACCGTCATTGTGAAAAACTGCTTCCTGTTCAGATGGAGCCTCCTGTGGTTCAGGTTCTGTCTGCTGCCTCAGGCATTGGTACACATCGGCGAGATCACCCCCAGAGCCTTCCCTTCTCCAGGCTAACCACTCCCAGCTCCTCACAGAACAGATGCTGTAGTCCTTTGCTGGACTCTCTTCCAGTAGCTCCATGTCTTTCCTGTGCTGGTGAGCCCAGAACTGGCCACAGCACTCCGGGAGGGGCTTCACCAGTGCAGAGTAGAGGGGAAGGATCAACTACCTGCATGTCCTGGTTAACACTTCTCGCAGCGAGATACCACTAGCAAGGGCACACTGCTGCCTCATGTTCAACTGGGTGTTCACCATCACCCTCACAGGGCCTGTTCTGCAAAGATGCTTCCAGCTGATCAGGCCCAGCATATTACCGGTGCACGGGGTTGTTCCTCCCCACCTAAATGACTTGGCACACCTCCCCTTGCTGAACCACATGAGGTTCCTGTCAGTCCATTGCTCCAGCCTGTCAGGGACTCTCTGGATGGCAGCACAATACGCTGACTAGTCACTCCTCCCAGTCGGTGTCACCAGCAAACTTGCTGAGGATACACTCTGTCCCACCATCTAGATCATTAACAAAGATGTGGAAGAGGGCTGGACCCACTATTGACCCCGGCGTACAACAGTAGCTTCTGGCCTCCACCTAGGCTTTGTGCCATTGATGAGCACATCTAGGTTCACCCACTCAGCCAGTTTTCAATCCAGCTCACTGTCTGCTCGACCATCCCATACTCCTTCAGCTTCTCTTTGAGGATCTTATGGGACACAGTGTCAAAGGCCTTCCTGAAATCTAGGCAGACGATATTCCTTGCTCTCCTTCATTTACCAGGGCAGTTGTTTAATCTCAGAAGTTTCTCATTCTTGGTCAAGCATGACTTCCCCTTGGTGAATCCATGCAGACTACTCCTGTAGCATCTTTCTTTAATTCAGAGCAATTTCCAACCATTTGCATTATTTGTTACATTACCTTCTCAAAAAATAAATGGAAACTGAAAAAAGAAAAGACTAGTAGCATTACAATATTAATACTATATAATGCACTGTACATTTAGTTCTAGCATTTTGTTCTGCTATGCATGAACAGCTGGGCTGTCCTATAAGTCCTCTATTCACATCTGTGTTGACTCATAATCAGGTTTGTGTGAGTCCTGACACACATCATATCTGGAACTAAGAAATCAAAAGCTGTTTGTCCAAAGCCATCTCTCATCCTGACACAATTCAGTTGCATGCGTACACAAAAGAACACAGAACAGTTTCCCTGGAGAAATCAGTCAGCTACCGCCCCCATCAATTTTTTCAGATGGCAAACTTCCTGGTAAAAGTCACTGTATTTACATCTGTCAATAGAAACGTCAATGTAAACAGAGTAACATCCTGTAGTTTCTTCTCAACATGTAGCCTGGCTAGCACAGGAGGGTGCAACTGAGCTATGTAAAGTCCAAAAATTCAGCAGAGTGTCCATATGGCATTTCTTCCCTAAAACTATAAAAGCGACAAAGGTGAGAAATTTCTGCATTGTTTGGTGTCACTTTTACTCCCAATTGGGTGTGATAAACCCAACCCAGGGGGTGACTAATAAACCAAAAGCACAAGATGCTGCAGCTGAGCCAGTAACTACCACTAGACCCACCTCTAATCCACCAGCAATATCCCTGATTTTGGAATGGAGTGGCCTTTGTCAGTGGTTCCCAGGGCCAAATAAATCTGTCCTAACCATCGGATCTGGCCTTTGGCACACCAGTCAGCTACCCTGGTTTACTCTGGCTTAAAAGCTGCCGGTCACTGCCTCACTGTTCTCCACCAGACATTCCAGAGGCCAGAAGCACCTACTCCCCAGAGCAGCACAGGCTGTCAACCTGCCCACTCCCACACAGAGGACCTGGGTGCACCTGTTTTGAGCCAGGTTGCTATATGCTGAAGACCCCCACCCTCCACTCCTCCAAGCAAACACACAGTCCACGCAACAGTTTTACTTCAATAAGAAACCAGCCTCTGGTAATGCAGAACAGTGCACAGATCTGTCTTTACACGAAGGACAAACTCTACCCAAGTACACTATTAACAGTGAAACTTTCACCTTTGTTTTTCTGATCTGAGATATGACCAAAACATGATGAGGTTTAGATCTGCCCAAGCTAACCAAGTGAAACCCAAGCATCCTTCTTTGGAAAGCAGAACCCTGCTGAAGGTAATTCTGGTTATCCCTGCCCTTCAGAGAAGCAACAGCCCCCTGCCTTTAAACAGTAGTAGTCTGATACCTAAGGCAATATAACCACTACCCAAACCAACATCCCTCATACTCCATTACCATTGCAATCACGTGCTCCAAAATGTTTCAATAAATCAATTTGTATTTCAACTTCGGTACGGTGTATATCTGAAGGGAAAGACAACCTGAGAGATAAAAACGTTTGTCAATGTCTCTAAGACAGCTGAAGATGAACAATGTGCAACACCTCTCCTGTCAAAAAATCATTTCAAATTATGTACCAGAGCACATTCCACACTAGCAAGAGGTACAGTGCAGTAAGAATAGATTGGTAGAGTGAAGGAGTATTGAAAATGCAAATGTTCACACTGAAAGTTTTCAGAGGTTCTGCTCTGAACTTGCTCTAACTTGGTCCCATGGGCAATACACCCATTAGTAGCTGGAGAGCATTATGTTCACCTTCAGAGCGCATTACTCTGTCTCGTTCAAAAAGATTCCAGTTCACACACTCCGAGCTCACTCTACCGTATGAAATGCAGCAAAGCACAATGAGGTTGGATGATCAAGAGATTCAATGGAGCACTCCTGACCTGAAATAAAACACTGACAGAGACACACCCATATCGGAGGTCTGCTGGTTTAAAATATGTGCTTCTGTTACAAATGAATCTAACACACTGGAAATATGGGGGAGGGGAAAAGGGGGGCAGGGAATCACATACTTTAGAACAACCTACACTGCAAACAGAAAGGGGTTTACAGTGCTGTAGCTCTCCTGCACATCTGCTCTTGGGGAAAATGCATATTAATTTTAATGTATTGGATTGGTAAATTCTGAAAGATTTAAAAATGTTCTGACAAAGTCCAGAAGTAGTATGGATTACACATTTCTGATAAAGCCCCCTGTTAAAAGTCATCCTCTTAAACACCATTAAGTTATGATATACATGGATGTAACTCACAAACACTGTCATACTACTGTGAGGCAGATGTGGAAAAAACCCAACGAAATAAACCCCACCCAGAAAAAATATCCAGCAAATGAAAAATTTTAATGAATAATAAAAGGTAAAATTTTTCCCTTACAAAGAATTAATATAAGAAGTGACTGGAGAGTTCAATATGCTCTATCTCTATACTCATTGCCTAATTCATTTCTTGATTTTCCCTTTTTCCACATAATTCAAAAGAGGAACTCTAAATTAACTTTAAGTGCTTTTGCAGCAATCTTCTAAAGATACTCTATCAAGACATACTCCACGTAATATATGGGCAGAAATACTGTTACACTCTTTTCCACATCTCCACTGTTATCAGACTTTAAGAGATCGTATCTGGTTTTCTGTACACATTCTTAATTCTTGCTATTTAAAAAAATAATAATAATCCTGACTGGCTTTCCACTCTTTCCTCAGTAATCACTCCAACCCGCAGTTTAGATGCTTTGGGAAATCAATATTTAAAGTATTTACCTATACTGTACTTACTACAGATAACCTGCTCTTCTGCTCTACAGTCTGAAACACTACATTTGTAATTGCAAAAAGTAATTAAAGTGTTTATTTGAGCTTAGAAATTTGTACATTCAAATGTAAGGCGTTAGAAATTGACCTTTGAACTGTTGAACAGCTGAGTAAGAGACAACCATACCTGGACCCTAGGTCAAGCAATGCTACCTGGCTCATATATGCATTGTTCACAACTAGACAGCCCTACTGAAGGGTTTCCGGGGTTTTTTTGAGAGAGGCAGTGGCAGCAATCAAAAACTAAGCCACGGAGTTAACAATCATGGAATTTAAATATTTGCATTTTATATTTGAACTTATTTACTGGCTATTTTTTAGGACCACAGGTATATGCCCTGAAATGTAACATGTATTGTTGGACTACCCAGAGGGCAAGTTGCATGTATTTTGTGTGAAATCTCTCCACATTCACTACATCATTGTTAAAAAAATACATCTATTAAGAGAATTTCTTTTAGTGGCTCACATTCTCATTGTTAGTTAACAATGGTACTTTGTTGGTTATCAACAGAGAAAGGAGTTTCAAAAAAAACTACACTTTATAAAGTCAGTGGAATTTGTTTAGCTGCACATGACAGACATTCATAGAAGTTTTGATCCCAGACAGCGATGCTCAAGTTACAGACTTAATCCACCTTTCTTCCTGCCCCTGCTGCCAGAGTGCACACCAGGCTCTCTGAGAGGAGAGGAGATACTTCAGCCAGGATGCAGCTTAAAATACATTCTGCAAAACCCACGAAATCAGCGTACGACTCATGTTGTTCTTCAGTTTGGAAGGTCAGACCCCAAAGCAAGCGGCAAAGCTACTGTTGTTACCAGAGCTCAGAACAAAACCGAGGTATTGTGTTGAATACAGATCAGCTTTAAGCTGCGTGGGTACGTACAGTTAATACCAGTAACACAGTAATGTTAGAATGTTGGAAATTTAAAACATGGTACTGTTTTGCCAATGAAATCAATAAGCCACGTTTCTTATATCTAACATTTCTCAACTTATTCATAAGCACAAGTACCAGCAGGGCACAGTTTTTAAGAAAAATGACACAAATCATTAGAAGCATTTTTTACAGTGAAAACATTAACCCAACATTATCTTCAAATAACCTTGGGATACTTTATATTTACTTCTATGTATTTAGAAAAGACAAAACAGAACTTTATTTGGACAAGAAGTAAGTCAATCTACCCAAAGTATTTTAACTGCAGGAGTAAGGTAAACCATAATCCAGAAATGGTGAAATCTACTAAATGCCTGTATATCTGAATTATAGGCTTACTGTTTATCTGAATGATAGCCTTCCTGTTACCAATACTAAAGCAAATACTTCTAGCAATCGTGTAACATGCTTAGACCATAACAGCTATGAAAGAACAGTATTTGTAAAAAGTTACGTAAATCCTACTCATGTCAGTTTCAAAAAACCCAACAAAACCATTCAGACAATAGTTGCTCTAATGAGTTCTGATAGTAGAGTTTAATGTAACTTTAATCCCATAACAACAAGCATTTTACTGATTGCACTCCAATATTTTAGCATGAACAAGCAGTTATTCTAACAATATAAAATTCACAAAACTCGCACACAAAATGTAACACCAAAAAACATGTTCCAACTCGTAAAAATTCTAGGCAATCAATAGTTCTGTCTCAGAAACACAATTAAGGAACTCTTATTAACTCCTAAAATTTCATAGACAAGAATGATTACATCAAATGACACAAAGCAGGGCAACTCCCTCCTCCAGACCAGCTCTTACTATCTGTCAGGGACACAGACACACTAGAAAAGCTACGCACTGTTACAACAGAGGAGTTTAGATAACCACATCTACATACAGAAAATACTGTGTATCTAACAGAGAAAACAAGATACTACCTTTAACAACCACAACAAAATAAAGCCCCTCGCAAAGCAGTAAAATGTGAGACACATTTAAACTTGAATACATAAAACTAAGTTCTGCATATATTCCTTATGGTCACCATATTCACTTACTGTGTAATAGCTTGGGGAGGGAGAAGACTGTACATTGTGTGTGTTTGTGGGGTTTTGTTTTGTTGTTGATTTGGTTTTGTTTTGCTTTGGCTATTTTTGTTGGGTTTGTTCTTTAACAGACTATCATTTAGGTCACAGTTTGTGCACATGAGTATTACAAAAAGCACATTTAATCATGTTTTTAGAAAAGCATTTCAGTATTATTTCGAGAGGTATTTTAGCTGTTGGAGATCAGTTTATGATAATACACAGGAGTAGTACAGCAATTTTTACAGGACGCAATAAAGAAAGTTACCTGGAAAATGTACAGGAATTCCACAGGCCCTTTAACAATTGTTAGTTGTTTGGTATATATTCGCATCTACTTTTATGTAGTATCTAAAATTAATCTCCCTGTTCAAAACCAAAGAATTCCATAAGGAATATAAGCAAAGCAGTTGCAGGTAAAGTTACAAAGAAGAAAAACTCCATGTTAAGGAAGTTGTCAAGAAAGTTGTCATTGTGTCTAACTTACACCATTGTGTTTGCAATCATAAACAGTAGCACTGGTTTATATTAAAGAATCACTGCTCACTGGTAGCTGAATTGGAAACTATTTCATTTCTGTTGTCATTTAATTGAAAATGGTCTGGTCATTCGTAAGCAGCATCTGCTCAGGTCACAACCTTGGGTTTAGAGAACCTTAAACAAAAGAAATGAAACTGCTAAAATTACTGTTCAGGCACTGTGCTATAAAGCATTACTGCATGCAGGATAAACTCACCTAAACATTGCCCGTATTAATAGGTTACATCATTTCCAAAACAACAGAACCCGATTCATTATGGTACTCATCTGTTATCAATGCTCCTGTCGTTAGTATCTCTTGATGTGTTTTTTGTATATAGATCACATGTATATGGCAAGATACACCAGTTCAGAGAAACATATAAAGCAAATAACACAGTCATATGTTTCTTGAAAAAGCTCTAGCCTCAGAAAATATCTAAACTGATCCAGTTTTAAGTACATGGAATTCTCAAGACAATGCCAGAGAGTAATTACAAATGTTAATTTTTCTCCATAACATTCTAAAATGAACAAATTTGACAAATTTGTATTTGATGCTTTTCAAAGGGACATTACAAGGTACCCTATAAATTACATTTACACATACACAGAGTACACACTACAGAACACAGCTCTAGAATACTGTACATGGTGGTATCAGTGTGGAGCCAAGCCTGAGAAATTTCTTTCTTATTTCTCACTAATCTTACACTAAAAGAAAAATAAAGTTTTAAGTAAAGCGCCCCAATAACACATTCTCCAATTATTAGGGAAAGTAATTTCTTTATTTCACTCTGTATTTGCAAAAGCAGTACTTTCCAGATTAGGAGGGGGAATATGCTCATGAAATTAATTGTCTTTATGTACTGATATTAAAAGTCTCTGGCACAATTATGTTACAAAATAATATTGTTCTAGAATTAATATAATTTTCTGTATCATGCCTGGCGTTAATGCTATAGCCATCTCTGTAAACCCCAAATAAATTATGTTCAGTGGAAATGCATGCATGCATTAATAAAACTTTTGGCACAAAGGAATGCAGAGATCTCCCCACCAACTCTACTCCAATTGATATTTGCTGCCATACTATTTTTCAGCTCACAAACATAGCGATTAATTTCTCAGCTGTTATTTTCAGTAATTTTGTTTAAAATTTGAGTTCTGTGTGACTGGATTGTAAACCAGACACACTCTGACTGTCCTAAGTGGTCAATACTCGTAAGTAAGTGGCTACTAAAACTAATTCCAGCATTAAGTACAAAAGCAAAACGAGTTTATAGACAGCATATGATGGGTTTCAATATTAACACCTTTTAAAAACAAATCTTGCCACTGTTAATCAAAAGGCTGTTTTGTCTCATTAAATTGTCTCTCATTAAATGTCACTGTACTACACGAAAACAAGACATGCTGCCTTGCATAAAACAATTACTGAATATCATCTCAAATACATAGTCTGGATTTTGATTTTTACAGATAATACATAATAGAGAACAACTTTGATGCACTTCAGTCACTTCTGTATATATATATGCATACTCATCTTAAGCAGATTCATAAATTAATGTAAACATACATTCTTTATCAACCTAATTATTCAAATGCCTACAAGATCATTTAAATGAGAGAAACCTTTCTCCTGGAAAAAAAAAAGAAATCAAATTCTATCTCTTGGTAAAAAAATTATTTCAATCTAAATCCCCATTACCTTAATTTTCTCTAAAAATTTAAATTACATATCCAAAATAGCCCAGATGATCTCTGGCCTCCTACTCGCTTGTTTCAAATTTTGAGGACATTCTTTACAATTACCTTATTTTGACCCTCAGTTGGGATACATGCTCAAGTATAATTTAACTATGGGAAGGTTATTTTGTATTTACTCTTCCTGAGTAGCAAGTCTGGAACAGGTGATCCTTTATGCTTTTTTACATATCAAATTTTAACTTACATCTTTTTCAACTACTGAGAAATTTATAAATAGTATCAATTGTCTTAAATGTGGTATACTCAGAAAAAACCCACCCTGAATACTCCTTGGGTACTTGACAGCCAATTTATCCATCTAATTACTCAGGTAGCACAGGCAGGCATGCTGTTAACTCCTGAAGATTTCAGAAGAGCCAAAATCACTAGGTGGATCCAGGCCCCCTCCCTCTTTTCCCATGACTATAAATTTTACTTTTCTTATTTACTTTCACCATTAAAAAAAAAAAAAAAAAGGTCAGTTTAAAAAGTGAGCTTACTCACCAGGTGGGTCTCCCAGACATACACAGCTCCAGCTGTAAACCCACACAGAAGCCTGTTAAGCGGCCTGCTGCCAAGGACTGGCTTTAGATCTATTTATAGCATAAACATGGTAAAGGCCAGATAAGTCTTATTAGCCTATTTAACGGTTGTTTGAAGATTTGTTTATTTAAGATGCAATAACTTAAAAATAACTGCATAAGCCTCGGTTTCTTCAAAACATTTTAAAGCTTAAGCAACACCCCATTAAGTCTGTTACCTACATGACTCTTGAAAGCTCTTCACACCTTTAATAACTCCGGAGTATGTTACATTAAAGGATGTCATGAATTCAAACAAGCTGAACAATCACAGCAAACAAGCCATTCATTACATCACCCTTGAGTAAAAGCCTGTACAGGCATACTAAATCAGCAAGGCAAATTCAAGAACTAATACCTTTTTGTAACTGGATTTAAATAAGCTAATTTCGGTCCTTGGCTTTGGGTCCCTGTAACAGGAGAGAGGTTTAAAATCACTGTCCCAGGTGGCTAAACCAGAGAAGAGTAAACATTACTCCCCAGATCTCACTGCAGGCAGAAGGATGCAATTCGCAAAAAGAAGGTAAGACTATGATGAAAAGATTAATTAAAAAAAATAATTTAAAAAGGACAAAACCCCCAAAAGAATCTGAACTTGGTGCATGCAATGGGGTGAAGATACTTGAAGAGCATGCCAAAAATAAAAGCAAAGAAAGCTCTATTAGAATTATTAATGGCCACATTAGGGTATTCGCAATCAAGAAAGAAAAGAAGAAAAAAAAAGAGAAGAAAAGAAGAACCAGAACTGACAACTATTTATGAACTGCAAGCAGCAAGGCATTTTCTGTTACAGGAAATACAATGACTCAGGATGAGCCAAGTTCACTACATCTCACCTTCAATGTGAGGTGTATCTTAGCGTAACATCCCACTGGTTTAACATCTCTGTTCAAATTTCATTAGCATTTGGAGGGGAAATCAACTTCACAAAGAAACAAAATCATATAATGGTTTTAAGCTAACCTGATTTCTTCCCACTCCAGTGCAGAAGAGTAGTCACTCTTGGTTTAATAAAGGTGGTCCAATGACCTAGACAAATTTCTACATTAATTTAGTGGAGACTGAAGTGGAAAAAAGAACTATCTTGTACCCAGATGTCTCACCTACTGTTATTTCCCTTCTCTGTAGAAGTTCACATGAAAAAAGTTATAAGAAACATGCATGTTCCTACGACAGATACAGTGAAGGACTACCTTTGACAAACAAACATTCTGCTCCTTGCTTCAGTTTACAATGCAAAATGAGAGGAGGCTGTGAAGCCACTAAAACTTTAACAATAATTAGGTTGAGCAGCACATGCAAACCTTGCCCATGCTCACAGCTTCTCTTACAACAAATGTAACCAGAATGAGGTGTTCTGAAGGGGGCAAAGCTTAGGACCCTTCTTAGCTGTAGCATTATTGTCTTACACCCTTTTGAAAAATGATTTATTTCAGTTCTGTTATGGGCCTTAAAGAGCCAAACACAATAGCACCACACTGTGGGAGAAAGCATCGTCATGCATACACAGTGAATGAGGCAGTGATTAGGAACTGAGGCATCCTAAGAAACATTTCCGAATGCTGTGGAAGTTGTGTGTGCCCTCCAGGTTCAGAAAGATATGAGGTCTGGAATGCTGTTTGGTAATTTACAGCACTACATGAAAGATCCAACTTAAGATGACAAACTTAAAAATATATTAAAGCGAGATTTTAAACAAATTTCAGATCACAGAAACCTGAGCACACAGACCTGTGCATCCCATTCACACTAGAAACAACAAAAGCAGCTGCCACATCCAAACCTGGGTTGGATCCAATTAAAAACTCAATGTTGTGCTTGATGTGCCGTTTATTTCTCTAAATCATGGTTGAGGCTGGAAATGATTAAGGTTGGAAAGAATCCCTGCTGCTCAAGCAGCGCCACCAAGAGCAAACTGCTAAGGACAATCGGCTTTTAAATATCTACAATGATGGAGACTCCACCACTGCTCTAAGTAACCTGTGCCAGAGTTCAGTCATCCCACAGTAAAAAAACCCAACCTGTTACCTGAAGTTCAGACAGCCTCTTGTGTTTCAGCTCGTGCTTGTTACCTCTTGCTTCCTTTGACCTCCTGGTTAACACTCTAAAGCAGCCCAGGATACCATTAGCCCTTCTTTGCCATAAAGGCACACTGCTCTCTTGTCTTCAACTTGATGTCCACCATCACCCTCACAGGGTCTGCTCTGCAAAGACGCTTCCAGCTGGTCAGCCACAGCACATTACCAGTGCATGGGGCTGTTTCTCCCCACTTGCACGACTTGGCACACCTCCCCTTGTTGAGCCACATGAGGTTCCTGACAGCCCATTGCTCCAGCCTGTTGGAGACTCTCTGGATGGCAGCACAACCCTCTGACTGATAGGTCACTCCTATTCTCCAGATCATTAATGAAGATGTGGACCCACTATTGACCCCTTAGTGTACAGTGGTAGCCTCTGGCCTCCACTTAGGCTTTGTGCCACTGATGAGCACCCTCTAGGCCCACCCATTCAGCCAGTTTTCAATCCACTTCACTGTCTGCTTGACCATCCCATACTCCTTCAGCTTCTCTTTGAGGATCTTATGAGAGACAGTGTCAGAGGACTTCCTGAAGGTTAGACAAAGTCCCCTGCTGTCCCATCATCTACCATGACTTCTTCCACAGGGGGTAAAAAAAAAGAAAAATAATATCAAGGTGTGCTAACTGCAAGTAGAGACCAAAGGTCCTTGAAGAAAGACTATTAAGTTTCAAACACTTGGCGTATGAGGGCAAGCTGAGGAAACTGGCTTGTACAGAAGAGAAAGCTTAACAGGGTACTTAGACTTAGTCGTCTTTCAACACCTAAGAGGTTATTGAGAAGACAGACCCAAGCTGTTTGCATGGGTATACAGTGGAAGAACAAGCCACAGCAGTCATAAGGAGAAACAGTGAAGGTTCCATCTGGATATAAACAAAACATTTTTCCCCGGGAAAATTACTAAACACTGGAACGGGCTGCCCAGGGAAATTATGGCTCTCCATCCTCTTCTAGGCTCAACTGGACAAAGCCTTGAGCAATCCGCTTCAGGCAGATCAGACTGATGACCTCTCTAGGGCCCTTTAATCTGAAAGATTCCATGAGATCAATGTTAGTTTATGATTGCAGCGGCCTAACAGCACACATGTAGTCAGCATACACAGCATAACTCACTCATTCCAAAAACCTCATTCACCTCTGAGTCTTTGGGGGTTTTGTTTGTTTTGCCAAGGGAACAATACAACACAGATCTTATTTATCCATCCTGCTGCCTTTGGACTGATGGGTCACTACACCGGAAAGAAAAGTGCCAGCAACAAAGCCTTAAAGGGATATTCTTCATTTTCTCACCCATAAATTTTCAGACATTCAAACAGCTCAGAAGCAAGAGTTTGTACTGCATTCACACCATTTAATACATTAAGCATCTCCAGTCTCAGTAGTCTGATGAAGGGAGTTGACAACCACCTGCTTCTTTCCAGCAGCATAAAAGACAGAAAAAAAATCCATGGGGAAAAGGGACAGAGCACCATTTGCTATTGCTGACTGAATATAAACAACTGTCTGATTGACACAATAATCTGTTCTCTGACTACATCCACATACTAGAATTTTCTTTTTCAGTGACAGATAAGACCGTCACACAATTCTACAGAGACATGGAAAGCACAGTGGCATCAGAGTATCTTGCACATTTTTAAGAAGGAAATATAAAAATTACAATGCTTGACTTCTGCTAAGCCAGTATACAAAAGCACTACATGAGCAGTGGCTAAATTTTTATTATATTTATACAGAAGGTTCTTTTACAGAAAAGCAGTGTGTAAGCGGAAGGTAATTTCCAGGTTAATATTTGTAAAACAGGTACTTCTATGTGGCAACACCCTCCCAAGAACATTTAATCTAGTGCTTTTTCTTTATAATGTGCCATAAACAGCATCAGCACTGCAAGTTGAATTCTACCTGGTGGTAACCTACCCTTACTCAAGGAGGCTGCAAGGATATGAAACAAGAAATCACTGCCAGTTTAACAGCCGTATGCTGACTGCTATGCAACCCATTCAAGTCTAGATGGTAGATTAAAAAAGCCACATGTGGTTACAGTATTCACACTGCACATCACAGGCAAGGTGGAAAGCATCACACTTGACTAATTTCAAGTGTGACATAAAATTAGCAAGACTAACTAGCAAGTTTATAGCACTAACAGAAATCTTACATGCATAATGACTTACACTCATTGTGTGGAAATGTTAACTAAGAACACAATATAAAGAATCTTAAGAAGTGGAAAAACTTAATCATTCAGAAGGAGGACAAAAGAAGTACCAGTATGTGGCTAGAATAAATTCACAGGACTCAGAATCATAATGTTAACACAGAATATATTGAGCACTCAGCTTTAGGAGACTAAAAAACCCCACCAATAAGCCAAAAACAAAGCACCAAAAAATAAACCAAACCAAATGTCTGCTGTGACCTCAAGACTTAAAAATAAAAAAAGTCTGACAGTCTGACTATCAAAAGGTAAGAAGTCTTCTATTTTCCGTGCTGTCTGAAAATAAAAGGTGTGTCCACAGGCAGCGAGTCACCAAATTTCATCCAGAAAATGTCTTCAAGATAGGTTGTACCAACAGATAAATACTTTAATAATTTTTAATATATTAAAATATGCATAACCTTAGCATAATATTATGAAGTTTGTAATAAAAACACCTAAATAGCTTGTATTAAATTGTGAATTTATATGCATTCACAAGATAGGTGCAGTAAGATGCGTGCACACAGGACCAGAGAACCCAAGCTGGCACAGAACTGTCAAACCTAGCTATAACCATCTGTTGTTTCCTCTGTCAGAGGTTAAGCATGCTTTCATCCCTCACCTTGGCTGTCTGCACAATTGTTCCCTAACCTGCTTTAGCCTGAATGAGCTAGGTTAGCAAGGCATGATATCTGAAACACAGAAATTAACCCAGTTCATTTAAAATGAAAGGAGCTGTGCCATAAGCACTGCAGACAAGGGGCAAGGAAGAGCAGGAATGAAGATTCAGGAGTCATTTAATCAGTTAAAATACAGGATTAAGAAACAGGGAAAATGTAACTTGGGATGGCTGATAAACATCAACTGTTACCACCCACGATTATCCCCTGTGATTCAGCTCTGTACAGTTTCTGAAGTCAATATTTTTGTTCATAGCTTACTTTAACATACTAATATTCTCTACTTTGTTTGCTCATGTGGCTAAGTGGCACACAAATAAAGAAATCACTGCAATTAAAAACATTCTACTTAAAAGCCACCAAATACTGGAGAAAGAATTGATGGCAATAACCTTGTCAAACGTTCCATTTCTACTCAGAAATCAATCTTTACACCCTTCTGCCAGCTCTACTTTGCTAAAATGGTCTCTCTCATGTCCAATTACCATATCACTCGTACTAATCTTGCCTTTTGTGATTCTCATCTCACTTCCACTCTTCTCTGACCTTCTCAGGCACCAGCTGCTTCTTTTCCACAACCCTGAACTCAGCTGGGATGTTTTCCGTCTCACTTTTATACACATTCTGTTACTAACCTGTAAATTAATTTCTACTTGCTGCTCTTTTTTCCTTGCAGACTGGCAATCCTGGTTGGTTACCCAATTTTACTTTCAAACACAGTTCCTCCTTCCTCCCTTCCTGTTAGCCTATTCCACTCATCCCTTTCCGCAGAATGATCTCTCTCTGTCCTTATCTTGACTCCTGAGCCTCTCAATATATATTTTCTCCCCGTCCAGCTGAAAAGGGGAGGGTCAGAATGACATTGGTGGGCATCTGGGCTCCAGTCAGGGTGAAACCACCTCACCTCCTTACAGAAGCTTTGTATGTTAAATCTGGAATACCACTATTACCAGTTTTGCAGAATTCCAAAAACTTTAGAAGTTCATGCTATTTGAATATCAATATTTGTATCTGCCTTTTCCTAAGAATTCTTCTGATGTTGTTAAAGCTATCTGTAAAATGATTAATGAAATTCCAGTTTTAATCTTTACTATTTTTACTCTGATACACCTTATGGCCTTTTATGAGCTACCAATAGTGATTTATATTATTGCATATAAGACAGTTCTCCTAAAAAACTAATTAAACACAATATGACTCTCCAAAGGGAAAAAACCAACAACAAAACCCAAACAACCAAAAACCAGCATTCATGAGCTGAACTGTACACAGACAGCCAGAAGTAGATCATCATACTGTTATGGATACAATGAAATCCTAGATGGCTCTAACGCTTCTCCTGCTCTGAAGACTTAAGTACTCTTCATTACAGCAGCACTGAACAAGATGTGTAGAGAATAGAAGCTCCAACCCAAACAGTGCAGTTCCCTTCATGAACAAGAATACACTCTCTTCCACTACCTGTAGCCCTGCAACAGTGTATTCTCGGGTGGCCAGCCGCCCAGCTAGCACAGCAGGATTGTAGAGCTCCACACCAAAATCTGACCTCTTAGTACTGGGGGCATCCAGTCAAACTCAGGTCTTCAACAGTCAGGGCTGGTACACTTATCACGTACCGGACAAAAGGAAGTTGCTTCCTGTTCTCCCTGTCCCCCTCTTCCCCCAGTTTTGATCAAAACCAACTGTGCTTGATGAGCTCTGCACAGAGTTAAAGATACTCGAATGGCCAGAGGTGACCTCGGAAAACTTACTGAAACCATCCAAGGGTTGAGAAGTTTTGTGCTGTTGCCTTCGCTGCTGCAGCTCAGCAGAACTCAAACCGAGCCTAAGCAACTACCTGGGCAGAGCAGGAGATCTGAGCGTGAGTCTGCAGATTCAGTGTGCTGAAGCACACTGCTAATTTAATGCTCTAAAATATAAGCATCAACTAATGTCAACACCATGTGAAATTAACATACATGTGAAGCTTTAAATAAATAACCACAAAATAATAATAATAATTAATAAGTAGTAGTAGCAGCAAATCACAGCTTACAACTGAGGTTTGGCTAAGCTTCTGAAAGCAGAATTCAGGCAAATTCTTTGGTCTAAATGTAGCCCTGAACCAATTCCGTTTAGCACACAGATGTATATTCTTCCTGGACAGGTCTATTCAAGCAGTGGCTGTCACTGACCATAATTTCAGAAAGTACATTGTATGACTAAAGCCAATTCTGTGGGGGAAAAAAAAAAATAATGACACTTTAGAAATACTAAGCAGCTGGGGTTTTTTTTAAATGTAAAATTTCTTCCTTAGAAACTGCACATTTACTGTTATCAGGTGAAAAGCCCAATGATGAACTCTGTATCATTAAACCACAGATAATAATCCCTTCAGTTTGCCACAATATAAAAGCTCAAACTTTTAATTTGCTTTTATACCTTATAACCCATAAGATATATGAGTGTTTCAAAGCCATATGCACTGGGGATATTTGGAAGAATATAATCATTCCAGCCATCTTAAAGCAACAGTGGCAAAATACTAATTAAGATAAAACTCAGCAGCTCAATATAATTGATAGGTACCAAAAGAGCACAACTTACATCCTTTGGAATCTCATGGAATTATTTCAGCAGGTAGTTTCCTCTCTCCAGACATATTCTGAATTAAAAAAATGGTTTGTAGATACTACAGCAAGTGCATCTACCTGCCTCAAAGTTTGTGTACAGACAAGGCTCAGTCTTTAACCACTTTAACCACTCAGCTTGCTTTGACTGCAGTGCATGTTTCCCATTCATGGATGACCTGGATGTGAATCCATGGTCAAGTCCACCCCTCAATCACAAGTCCATCTATATGTTGCACCTCTTCCCTGATGGCCTGAGGTGTCATGGGTCCACTGAGCTATAAATAATACACCCTTATGTTTTTAGCAGACTGTTAGATGCAGTGCTTAGGAACATGGTTTAGTGGTGGTTGGCAGGTTAGGGTGATGGTTGGACTTGATGATCTAAAGGGTCCCTTCCAACCAAGACAGTTCTATGATTCTTACATTGTCAGTCCAGATCCACCTGAGCCACTTCCGCCTTAGCAGCCTGATCCACCTGCTGGTTGTTGTGTTCTTCAGTGTCCCAGATCTTGGGTACGCAGATATCTATGTGTTGTACTTTTACAGACAGCTTCTCTTAGCTGGGCAGCAGTATCTTGCCACAGTGGAGCAGCCCAGATGGGTTTGTCTCTGCACTGCCAGTCGCTCTGCTTCCATTGCTGCAACCAGCCCCACAGGACATTTGCCACCATCCATGAGTCAGCACAGAGACAAAGCCCTGGCCACTTTGTCATTCAGTAATGTCTAAAGCCAGATGGATGGCTTTCCCTTCCACAAACGGGCTCGTTCACCTTTTCCTTCAGCAGCTTCTGCAACTTGTCACGAGGATTCCATCCAGTAGCCTTCCACCTCTGAAGCTTTCTGATAATGAGACAATACCCACCAGTCAATAGGGCATACTGCTACTCATTTTCTGGTAATTTATTATACAGCTAGGCCTCTTCAACATATGTCACCTCCTTCTCTGGCAACATTCCAAAAATCTCTGCCTCCTGACAAGTCCATGATCACTTCCAGAACTCCTGGGCAACTGAGATTTCCTATTCAAGCCCACTGTGTGGTGGGACTCACTTAAATCCACATAGTCAGTGGCATGATGTGTAGAAGGAGTCCTCTCTTCCAACACCCAGCCCAGTACCAGCAGTCAGGATTAAGGCAGAGCCCCTCTAATCCTGCTCATCATGTGTGTTATTCACTTCTTGTAAAAATGACTTTGAAGTCTCTCAAAGATCATCATAAGTAAGATCAGGCCTTTCACTCTGCCTGGGGAACTGCCCATTGGAAACAGGAGCAGCATTTTTCCTGGAAGAATCCCTTTTTGTGACTGTGTTGTCTTGCAACTCATGGACCTGCACCTCTAGGGTCGAGGTAGGTTTTCCATCTGACTTCCCTGTGGTCACACAGGTAAAATCACAGGGTGCTTTGTGGTGTGTACCATATATATCCCCTCTCTTGAGCAGAGAAACACTTACCCCTAATAGCTGAGATACTGGTCCAAGCAGGCAAGGAATAGGACATACTCTCTTCAAGCTGCTGGACCTTCCAAGCAGTTTCTCCACAGCTGAGACGAGGGAGGAAGTGACTTTCTTAGCACTGCAGAGTCAGCCAGTCACCTTATCCCAGACTCGTGCCTCTTCACCTTTCCAGACCATTACTGCCAGTGAGTTAGTATATGATGATGGCATGCTCTGTCCATACTTCTGCCACATGGGTCATGTGCACTGGACTTCATCAGGACCATAGAATCATAGAATGGTCTGCATTGGAAGGGACCCCAAGGATCATAGAGTTCCAACCCCCCCTGCCACAGGCAGGGCCACCAACCTCAGGCCTGGATCTACAGAAGGTTGCCAGGATCTGTGGGCAAGCATGTTGTCTGGATCATAATAAAACATCTCTCATATAGCTAATTGCATCACGTACTGGATTTCTCTCTCCATGGTGGTCTACTTGCCTGGATGACATCTTCACTGAAGGGATACCTTTCCCTCACCCTGACAAAAGCCGCCTTCGGAGGCTGAGGGATTGTTTCTTTTTCCCAATTGCCTAGTCAATGCTCCCTTTCTTAGACAGGGATCCCAACTGCCTGGCCTCCTTACCTGCTAACTCCAGCTACTGTTATCCCAGCATCAGAGCAGCCAGGTGACAACATGCTCATCTGGACAATGGCTGAAATCTTTTCAGATAACTTGCAGCTCACTCAGTGACATTGATCAGGAGATCATCTCCAGTCCTGCCCCTTCCTCCTGTTCTTCTGACAGTAATGTATGACAATGAACTAGGACTAAGTACACTGATCTTTTTTGCGGGTGCGATCATTAATCAATTCCAAGAGATGTCATCTGAGGTACAGGCATGACAGCAATGACACATAAAAATACCAGCTTAACCTCAAGACCACTGATGTTATCATACTGTATACACAGTACAGCAAACAGAACCCTGGTCCCTCTCCCAGAGGTGATAAACAGCACCACAGGAAATACAGCAAGTAAGGGTTTACATACCACAGTCACATGAACAAACCAACCATCACTGTGACCAGTAACTGTTTACCTAATATAATAAATGTGTATAACAACTTTGTTTTAACATGCTCTGTTAGATCTGTCCTTATCTCAACCCTTTGAGCCCCATGTTTGGCACCAAAAGAGACTATAGTGGTTTAACCCCAGCCAGCAGCTGACCACCATTCAGCTGCTCACTCACTCCTCCCCCCACTCTCCCCAGTGGGATGGAGAGGAGAATGGGAAGAGAATGGTAAAACCCATGGGTTGAGATAAGGACAGTTTGCTGGGACACCAAAGGGAGAGGGAAATAACAACAGTACCAGTAGAAGAGTATAAAAAGTGTGTGATACACAATGCAGTTTGCTCACCACACAGAACCTGAGGCCCAGCCTGTCAGGAGCAGCAACTCCTCCTCGGCAGCCAGCACCCTTCACATACAGATCACTACGTAATATAGTATGGAATAGCCCTTGGGCTAGTTTGGGTCAGCTGTTCTGGCTATGTCCTTTCCCCAAATTATTGTGAAAAGTAACTACCCTGTTCAAAAAGATAGATGCCATGAAAGGAGAGGCATGCTTTCAAAACTGATTAGCTGTTTGCAATTGCATTTCCCATCTTAAGGCAAAAAGATTCCCTTTCTAAGGCTAGAAAACTCCATCTTTACAGTCTTGTCCTTTCAGCAAGAATCTGCACCAAACAAAGCTTAAAAACCATGACTTTATAATCAAGTCTAGACTGAATGTGGCTTCAAGTACAAGCTGGAGGAAGATTATGTCAAATTAAAAGAAGTTTTTAAAAAAATATGTTTTAGTCAAATGTGCTAACAACCTCCTGGTTCTTTAAGCTTCAGTTCCTGAGCTTTTTTTTTTTATTTGAACATTCAAGGAAAGTGCTAGCCTGGTTCTCAACAAAATAATTTCTACACACGGAATACTCAAATGATAGATAAATCTGTTTACTCTGTGATACTCCCCTGTGACCAACTGGATTCCAAATATCACACATTCCATGCACCATTAAGGTAGCATCACTGAAATGCAGCCAACACCAAAAGCCTCTTCCCCCACTAATCTTTTCCAGCATGTCCCAACCACACAGAGAAGTGGAAAATATTTGCCTGAGAAGTAAAAAAACAAAATAATTGCTATCATCTATGTTTTACTTCTAGAGCCAGATGTGTAATATTCTTTCTGATCAAGTGGTTTGCTGGCTAAACTGTTTTCATGAAGACACGTGGCTGTTCACACAATAATTTTCTTTCTGGTGCTCTCTGATTCCTACCCAGGTCAAAATGAAGGCTTTAAGAGTAATTGCTCTGTAGTTGGAAAACTGGCAAAAATCTCTGAAAAGGACAACTCGGTGGAGACTTATGAAAGGAGTGGGGGGAGAGAAAGACCCTCTTTTTAATCCTAATTTGTTTTCAGTCTAGTTTAGTCATCAAAACAATAAGAACATGAATAAAACACACAAGGGTTGGGGGGGAAGCACATCTGAAGGAACACAGCTTGGCAGGTTCTTTTAGAACTTCATTAGATACATTTTACTATGAAATGTAAAAATCTTTGAAAGCAAAGGTTTGCACAGAAACACTTTTCTGAACAGGATGAAGATGAATTTGATGTGAAATATTAATACTGTCAACATTTTCTACAATTTGCTGTCAACTTCCTCACAAGGTGATAATTGCCATTTTACAGAATTACCTATGTAAATCTGTGAGACCTTCATATACCACATAAACATTACAAACTGTTGACACAGATCAACACGGACTATACAGAAAACATGTCACACAACTGGGGAAAGGAAAAAACCAAGCCCACACAAAAAAATAAAGGCTAGTTTCACATTAGACCAATGCCGTTCACTTTCTCGTTCCTATTGTATGCATTAACTATGCCCGGATCAAAACTTTGCTCCTGAGCAAGGTACTGACCACAACTGTTCAGCTGACATTAAAGCAGACAAGAATACAGGGGTTTTGCATATTACACATGGTCTCAACTCCAAACAAGAAAAAACACTTAAGTACTTGGTCAAGTAAGAACTTGGACTTAGCACACACTGTGCATTTGAGCCATTCCAAAGACTGCTGATCAAAATATTTTTGCATGTCATTAAAGAACAGCATGCTTTCTGAAGGTTTATAAATAACAAATTTCCAAATAGCATTTAATCTGATAGGATGGGAGATGATATTTACATTTACCAGAAGTGAAGGAGAATGAGGGGAATTAAAATGAGGAATTTTACCACCAGCTCATTGACATGTGGATAGTTTAAAAAAATACAAACAAAAAGAACCAACCAAAAAGGAAAAAAAAGTACACTGTTGATATCTTCTCTCATTTACTAACACAACAAGACCACACTCCTTCAAACAAGCCTGCTGGTGTAATGTTTCCCTCCAAACACATCCTGTCCTGCAGAAGACATGTTACAGTTTTAGACTCAGGAGATAAAACTTTCTCCTTTCCCTTGGAGGCTTGTATTTCTGGAAGTAACAGGACCTTGAACATGGGCAGGAGGCATGCAAGCTTCCATTTCCTGAGATTTCAAGAATTATCCTGTAGAACAGCAGCAGCTTAACAGAAATTGCAGGAAGAAAAAAAGCAGCATTTCTTTATCTTTATTTGAGGACCACCTCCCACCAACCCCAAAGCCACAGAAATTAGATCAAGTAGAAAAACATTTTTAAAAAACCCACCTGCTAATTACAATATAAAGCAAAGATAGGAGTAGGTTTGTACTTACTAGGCATAAAACATGGATGCATGCTGAAAACCCCTTATTCTTCCCCAGACTGATTAGGAAAGGAAAGCATGGCTGCTCAAACAAGATCTTATTCCTCCCCAGTGAGAAAAGACTGGGTAAACTTCCTTCCTCCACACGTGCCCACAGGGACACAAATAGTGCACAGAGAACTACCTCTCTCCCTTGAGCTCGAGGCAGAAGCAGCTATGTAGCCACAAAACTACTTCTTCTGTGCTGCAGAGGCAATGTCAACCCAAGAGAAGCTCCTTCCCCTAAAGCTTTTATAAATACTATGAGGAGAAAACAAGACCAAAACAAACAAGCAAACAAAAAACCCACCAAAACCCCACACAAACAAACAAAAAAATAATCACATTTAAAGTACCTGACTGTCACCAGGACTTTCAGGAGACCATAACAGAATGGGTGACTATGTGCCACTCCCACAAGGTAAAACAATCCTGGTCACACCACCACCATCTACAGTTGGCTGCAGATTCAAATAAAACTATAATAATGACACTTTCTCAAAGACTGCTGTGACTGTGAGGACTAGAGAAACTTTTTGTTAGCTTTTATTTCAGAAACTGAAATTGTGATTGTCAGGTGTACTACAGTCTGCTGGAAGGCCAGCAGAAACTGAAGAAAACTAGAGATCTCACTGTAGACTAGCACAGGCAGTGTGCATCAATGCATAAAACTACTGATATGAAAAAAGAAATAGAAGGGAAAGTGGGGGGAAAAAGCCAGAAAGGCTTTGGCAAAGCTACTGAGGAACTCTGTATTATAAAAGAAATGCTGAAAGAATTAAAACAGTCAGAAAACTCAAAAAACATTAAAGTATATTAAGACTTAAATGGAAGTAAAATGTTGGTCCTAAAGAGACTAGTGAAAAATAAAGCTGCTCTATATTAATTAACAAACCAACAGAGAAGACAGAGTCAGATCCAATATAATCTTTTCCTCAAGACATTGTGAAAGCACTCAAAGGCATAGGAAGGAGGAAGACGAAGAAAATTACTTTTTACAAAAGATAGATACACATAAAGACGGTATAAGACAGTATATTCACATCCAAAACCAAACTATAAACTTTCTGAAACATCTCTTAAAATTACAGAAAACGAATGGAAATTAAAAACTTAAGATACTGCATCATAGTAAGAAGGGTGATAGGAGTATGACTTGCAAATTTGCAACAGCCAAAATGAGAGCAAAACCTGTGGCAAGTTTGCTTACTAACTACAGCTGTATCTGAGGAGGAGGCAAGGAAGAACACAAAATGTTTCCCTTTTAGAAAACTGGAGGGACTTTTTCTAAAGATATAAACACAGGACACATATCATCTTCACTGATACAGGCAGTCATGAAACCTGGCCAAACTTTGTCTCTCTGTCCTTTTTTAAGAGTACAGATGAAAATGTAGGACCAACAGCAGCTCAGGATAAATTTCATCAAGAAACTAGAGATGGCAGCAAAGTCTCAAGCTATCAATTGAGAGTAATAGAAAAAGTTAGAGGAAAAGGAAGTTCAAAAAAAATGTTACAGCTTTGTTCAAACAGTAAACATTTCAAGTTGTTTTTTTCTTTTCCTTTTTATACACAGTCAGAAAAAATTGGAAGCATTTGAAAGAACAGGTATAAACCACAATAAGGCTTTATTTTAAAACCCAATGACTTCACAGATCAATTTTTAGCACATATCAGAAAAACCATTATAAAACAAGCTTTCAGCAACATATGCAGGTTTAAATCTGCCTTCTATCAATATTCTCAAAATCCCACCAATTTCTGAAAGTTCAAGCCATGCATATGAGAACACATTTCAGGAAGGTATTATTCTCATGCTTTTTCTCATTTCTCAACTATAACAAATACTGAAAAGTCAAGTATAGGCTCAGCTTCAGGAAGAGATTTTTCAACTCTAAGTTTTCTGCAACAATTTACATTTTTAAAAAATAGGTTAGTAAGATAGGAAGCTAAGCCCTATTCTGAAACAAAGAAACAAACAAACAGCAAATATTCAGGGAAAGAACCACAGAAGTTTCACAGTGTGATTTCACCTTTCTGCTAAGTTGCATGCCTGAGAATATAAAATTCCACACTTCTGAGATTGCCATTTGATACTGTAATGAAAGGATCCTCCAGTATATTGAAAGCAACATCTCAACAGCAGTGAAGAGCTCAGCATCTCACAACTAAGCTGCCAGTTCTGCTACATATTTTGCAGAGCTACTAACTGGGACACATTCTCAGACCCAACCTGTTGGTCCCTGCCCATCACAGCTGCAGCTACTACTCACCCATCAGCACTTGGAACATTTATGCTGAAATTGGGAGGCACATACTCAATTCCTTCCCTAACACAGAGCACCTGAGAAAGCACTCACCAGGCCAAAAGACACGGGAAACAAAGGTATTCTCAACACTCCCAGCTGATATTTTATGGAATCATTTAATATTCACTGGATCACTAAGAAGGGAAAAGCAGTATCCATGATGATTGTACTCACTCAGGAAAAAAGAAATCTGATTCCCAGTCCCTGTTCTGAGAGCATTGCAAGTTATTTACACACACACAAGGAAACCAACTTCACAGCCAGCAATCTATTTGAAGTATCCCCAACCAGCAGAGCAAACAGATAATTCAGACTTCTGAAAACTTTAAACTAAGAATTCAAGCTAGAAGATTCTCATCTGCAAGAGCTGAGGAAGTGTCCTGTCTCAATGGCAGCTATGAAGTACTGAATACTTTCCAAATGGAAGTGCCTGCAGCTGATAAAAAGAAATTGACACACTTGAGATCTAAGATTAGAGAAAGAGCTCCTGATATTTTAAGCAACCTGTTTACTTTATACTTTAAAAGATAATTGAACCTTAAGGGCTAGACATCCGAGAAACCCAGCCAACAGGTAACTATTTTTTCCACAGAGGACAAAGTATATATAAAAAAAAAATTGAAAAAATAACCTTAATCTAATAGCTGTAACTAAGCAAAACATTTCTGTCTGACCTTCAGTTTTGAAAGCCTTTTTTGTTGCTCTCATCTCTATAGTGCTGAAGCTCTGAATTAGATGCTTGCAGGAACATGCTAAGGAAGAGATTACCTCTAGTTTGGGAGCTGTAAAAAGGGAAATTGTTTTCTGCAAGCAGAAGTTGGTACTTTTCAATTTAGACTTGATCTAGATATCCTAATACAGAACTTTTCCTTAAAAAAAAAAAGTACAAATATTGTAATTGCAGCAAGTTCTCAATCATTTCAATACATTTTAAATTTAGGTTTACAGTAAAATAAATTTGGAAAGAGGTAGCTCAGGATTTAATTTTTATTTCTTGAATTTTCTTAAATACACTATCAGTGCTTCTCCATATCAGAACCAAAAGTAAAACATTTGGTTTCCGCAAAAGTTAGGTGCACTCAAACATAAAGCATGCTTGCAGTTCAGAGTACATCCAATTGTTAATATTTAAGTCCTGAAGGACCCAACAAAATACACACAAAATACAAGTTTAGGTACTTGAAGGGTATCTAACCATGTTGTAAGGTAGTATGCTTGAAATGCTTAACTCAAATATTCAAAAAATAAAATTCCCAGATTTACAGTTGCCTTCCTAACTTTAAATTGACTCAACTGTGTATTCAATTAAAATCCAAAATAAGGTGAGGTCCTGACAAAGTTAATGCTTGGTTTTAATTACAAGGAATGTCTACATGTGTAGAAAAAAGGAAGAAACAAATTAAGAACATAAAAGCAATTCAGTGTGATTTTTATGTGTAACTGTTAGTTAATTTGCAACTTTTTTCTTTAAAAATAAAAACCACGTTTCCTTTTCTAAATCCCCTTTCCTCCATGTTTTCTGGATTACTGCAGGAAAGTTTGGAGGCTATCTTTCTGCTTATTATGCAAAAAAAGCCAAACATGCTTTAAAAAACAACCACTAAGCATTTTATGGCATGGCCTTAGTAGTTCATTGTTGTCAAAGGTGAGCAGAGGTGAGAGGTCCCCACACACCTTATCTCTTTCCATCCCTAAGTCTTCTACCTTGAGCTAGCCCTGACTGCACTGTAGGTCCAGTCAAGCCAGGGAAAACAGCAGGAGAAAAACCCATTCAACAAGTGAATATTTTTGTAGTACACCTGGCTTATATAAATCAGACGAATGCTAAAGCAGGCACAGAGAAAGAGTGGATCACACAAGATATGGCAGCACACAAAGAGAGCAAGACCTCCTCTTCCAGCAGCAGGAAACTTAATTCAGCTGGCATCACAAAATTGCACTCTCATACTCCCACGGTGCCTCGCACAAGAGCGAAAAAAAGAGGAGAAAGGCTAGTACTACCATGTTTACAAAATCTACAGACCAGCTACAACTTGATACAGCTTTCCTTCAGGAGCCACGATATACTTACAGAGGCTGCAGGGTTACAGAGATGCAGGATTTCACCCTCAATTCCTGCTCTACAGCTAGACCAGCACTGACTAGGCAGGTGTTTTCTCTCAACTCATCGGAACTCAACCTGTCTGGTCCAGCTGGACTCAAGTTCAACCCTGGCAAGCCTAAAGAGCTGCACAAAGATCCACTCTGTTCAGGAAAAAGTCACTAGGTAAGATCAGTACTAATGCAGGAAAGAGCCCATCACTGAAATACATCATTCCCTACATTGTTTTTTCATCTTCCCAAGCTACCATCACTCCCACCTTCTATATTACAGGAGTGGAAAGGCAGTTCAGAGAAGGGAGATAAGATTACCTCACTTGCTTCTTCATGATCTCTTCCATGTACAGGTGTATAGATCCCTCTAACCAAGTGTAAAGTAGTGCTTTCCTGCTGTTCAGGACTGTTCCCCTCTGCTCAGTATTGGGAGCAACATCTGGACCCCCAAACACTAAAAATGAGAGAAGTGGGCAGCTGACAACTCCATTTGCAGCAACAGCTGCAGGAGTTCCCTGAAGCTGGGCGGAAGTAAAGAGGGACCCTTTTGGCTGCCTTCTCTAAGCTAGAACATCAAGAAGGCAGCCAGCCAATGGTTTTACTCATAGACCTTCTCCCCAAAACCCAATTCAGAGTGTAAAGAAGATAGAGGAACAGCACGTTCCTATCTTGTCAGGACAAGTTAAACTTTCCTTTAGGAGAAATACGAAGAACTTTTTTTTGTTTTGTGTTTTGATGTTGTTTTTTCCCTCCAGAAAGAACAATACAGTACTCCATCACAAAGGCAGAATAGTCCAGAAGTGTCAGGGTGACAAAAACCAATGAACTGGAGACCACCTTTATAAAGGTATTTTTATTTTTAAAAAAGGGACAAAATAAAAAAGGCAACAGCTCTAATGCTATGCCTTCAGGATTCATTATGGACTTTCCCAAATGAAAAATGGATGCTTTGCGTACCCAGGTAAGAAGACATCAAGAGACAGATTTCATACATTTCTGAATATCTTAAAGGCCACTGTACCTGAGAAGCCTCAGGCTCACTACAACTAAGACTTTTTTTCCTTACTCCTAGAGCCCTTTGGATCAAAATATTGCCAAATGTGAACTACCTTCCAAGCCCTGGTAAGAGAGTTTAAATGAAGTCGCAGACGACGTAAGAATCATGCAATCCCTAGAAACAGCACATGTTGTGGGGGTTTCTCAATCTCAGCTACAGCAGAACTGACACTTTGATGAGATACAACTAGTTTTTCAACTTAGCTGAAAGTGCCTCCTAAACAACTGAACTGCAACAGAGCATGTTTTATACCAATTTAAATGCCCAAACAGGACTTATATTCCAGCTTTTACATCTAATATTTTTGTTCAGAGGCAAGCTCTTTACAGCTTTCTTAGTTCATATATCCTGGGAAATTTACTCAATATTAAATGCTAGGAGTAATTGCTTATGCCCACACTATCCAGAAAAGAAAATGAGAATGCTAGCCAAAAGTGAAATCAGAGTACCTGCAAGCAGTTATACACACCATCGGGTAGCCAAAGAGACAGGCAGGTGACGGAGCCAAGTGAACATCTATTTAACCAGATCTGATTTAAAAACCCCTGGTGGAAGGGAAATATACACACTTGCAGAGTTCATTGTGTCTAAGAACTGTACATCAATTATAAATGCCTTCATGTGGTGAAGACGTGTTTTAACTACTGGTTCCTGAAAAAGCTAAGTCAATATAGAAAATGACAAAATACTGAGAATACAAGAATTCTGACAAATCTTAAGCACAGCTGTACCTTGAATATTGCAGTAGAAGGTACACAGTAACTTTTTCACTACCCCTTCTTACCCTATTCTAGCAGAAAGGTTTGAAAGTAAAAGAGCAAGGCACTTGTTAACTGAGGGAGGTTCACTGCTGTCATTTGGGAATACAGTAAGAAATAGACCTTGGTCCTTTTATTCCTAATTTTACCCCATAACAGTTTTTTAGTCATTTGTTTGAAAAGATTCCTTTGTTTCTCATACAAACTTAAGTGAAAAAATAAGCCCTTATTATACAGCGTAAGGGTCTTGTCCAGTCAAGCTCTAAAAGTTATTCCAAACCTTATTTAGCTGTTTTCACTTCAGAAGAAAGATATTAATAAGAATGGTGCTTAAACACTAGTAACACTGTTTCCTGCAAGGAAGGCACCAACAGAAGTCTCCCAAGAAACACTGTAACTCACTCTGAACACAACAGAAGTTTATTAAAAGAAGTTACCAACCTGACACTCTAAAATACAGTTTGGTTTACAGCTATGTTGAAGGGAAGGCTCTCTTCCCGTGCTTTGCATGCCTTACCTAGACATATCCTCTTACCTGCTTATCTGATATATGCAAAGAGAGGGGAAAAAAAGGGTTTCTTTGAGTTCTTTCAGCGGGCATATTAACTGATCAGTATATTACCTTAAGAGATCAATCTAAGTTTTTTTAATGGCCAGGGATTATAATTCTGGCCACACATGTAAATATTCCCCGTATACATATTCCCACACTGTATAGTAAATAAAAAAAAAAGTTATTCACTCCTGGAAAAGGGAGAATTTGTATGGGTCAGTAAAAATAACTCTATAATTTGGCATAAAATACCTACTTGTAACAATAATCACTTTCAATTCTGAAGTAACCATTCTTTAAATGGCACATTTAATATAACTGCAAGTGATCTTTGGAAACATCACATGAGGGTTAATACTGGTCAGTCACCTTTCATTCTCATGGCATCTGTATAAGAGATTATAAAAAGGCCACTATCAGACAGAGGGCTAAGTAGGTGAGGGGTTGTCAACATAAAATGTGAGTCTTTTCTTTCCCTAATATTTCTTTATCCTAAAGCCTTTCATCTAAAGCATGTCTGAATTGAAACGATTATTAGGGATCACTTGGGTCCTAAAGCTTAGCCCCCATTCTTGCAGGCAACAAAGTTTCATAGCACTTAATAAATAGATCAAACTTTTAACTTAGCAGATCTTCAAGACAAGGTACCTTTTTTGTCCCACAACTTCTCACAGACAGCTGCTCCAGAATCTCAGTAGTATATTGGTCTAACACCTTCTCATTTTCAGCCTCAAGTTACTCAGGACACACACTTGCTCATCTGCTCTTACTTTAAAGAGCTTCTTTCTCTTGGGTGTTGAAGCACAAAAGCATACTTGCAAAGCCCTTGCACCATCTTTCTCAGTTTGCATTTTCCTAGATCAACTTCCTTCAAACTCCCCTCTTAAGCAAGCCTCTACTTCCCAATCTGTACAGCCGTTCACATTGTAAGGAAGTAGGCAAGAACGCAGCTGCTTATCAAAGCAACACTAGAAAAAGCCACACAAATGGAGAGTACTGATTAAAACGTTGTACTCTGCAACTAGGTATATTAATTTTACTCTGTGTTCAGCTGAGGTTGAACGTCTTCAGTAGACAGAGCCTCTTAAGTAGAAATGGGTCACTATTACAGTTAGAATCCATAGCAGAATGACTTAGCTAAGGAGATATTCTAGCAACCATGCACTTCAAATAATCTACTGTTATTTTCCTGAAGCAATGCACATTATGAACTCATGCTTAAATCAAGTATTCATTATACTTCGTTACTCTTAAACCCTGTAACACAGAAAACAGCTGAGGATGTTTTATTAGGTCACTACTGTTTGAAACTGTACTAAAAAAACCTCAAAAGTTGAGCTAGACAAATCACTTTCCACATCTCAAGTAAGTTCCCTTCCCTCTCCCCGCCTTTCCAAACAGTGAGTACATAATACAGTTGTTTCACGCTTTCATTTGGTTTGTCAAACTTCTACCCATCAGCTATTTGCATCAGTTCTATGGGAGATGCAAAACCCAAACCATGTACTGGACAAGAAGTGTATTTGAGCATCAACCATATTCTCGCTCCCTGTACAGAGAAAATGGAGGCAAAAATGAAAAACAGTATCACTGAACCACCAAAACAGTTCTAGGTAGCTTTGTTATCACAATATTTTAAATTATTGAAGTATTTATTGGACAAGGAATCTGTGAGCTTTCTCCTCCCTTTCCTAAACAATCCCAGACTGAGACTTGAAGTCTAAAGCATCTCCACCTCAAGGTAACAGCTTAGGATGGAACTGCAACCACCATCCTCTTGTTTGAGTTCAATGGGATACAAGCCTTCATACTTGAATGCAAAAAGGATCCCCCATTCCACTTCCACCCCAAGACCTTGCGTCCTCCCCTCACATCTCCAGCAAGGTTCAGCAGTGCTGGTAGGCTGCAGAAGAGGAACACCTGCAGGCTGGAGGCACTTTAGCTCCTCTTTACTAGACAGGAGAGCCCAAGCAGAGAGAATGGCCCCATTGCAGGGGAAGGAGGGATGAAAACAAACTAAAATCCTCAGGTGTGCAGTGCAGAAAATGACTAGAGTGAAGGCAGTCACCTTGCAGAGAACATCCTGAAACCTACAATACTATTAGCACCAATCATCACGTTATACTTGGGAGCTAAAAATATCCATGTCTGCACTACTACTACACACAAGGACTGCATGTAAATATGGTCCATAAATGGAAAGCAAAATTACAAAAATTTACAGTTCACACTACTATTAGCATGAAGAACCAGGATTTCAGTTGTGACCAATGCCCTTTTAAACACAAACAAACTTTTATCAACTTTATCACATAGTATTTACAACTTAAAAATTTGGAGGAACGCTTAAGCAGCCTGCCATCCTACTGTTAGAAAGGTCAGGCAATCTTTGCAGTACTCCTCTAATGCCAACATAAACCGACACGAATCTCAAGAGGTTCAGAAACTCCAAACCAGATAATGTAAAATAAAGTCCTTGCAGAACAAGGACTCTATCGTAAAAGCCACGCTCTGGTCTTCTGGATTCGATACCAACTATGGATGGACATTCCCTCTTTGGCATAAAGAAAACTACTGCTACATGTCTGTGGAGCTCCTAAAATAAAATCAGAACACTCTTCACCTCAGATGAATACCAGGGATGTTTCAACTCTACCCCCACTGCAATTTTCTAAACTCCTCAATACATTCTGAATGAAAATTTTAATAATAAAATTTTTTTTAAAAGAAGTACACTTAGCAATGTTATCTGTGAAATGTCAATCAAATGGCTTAAATATTTTAACTTGTGTGCTTCTCAACCAACACACAGAGAGAATCTCTTCAAAGTTACTTAGAAGCAAGTTTTGAAAAAAAAAAAAAGTCACACCTGTGTTGTTCATCACTGACAGTTATCCCAGGATTTATTAACATGGTTTTGAAGGCTAATATAGAAAACCCCAATTTATTTCTTCCTTTAGGTGTGTTTGTGTCAGCCAAGCTTGAAGACAAGACAGTAACCTAGAACGTAATACATGTGGTAAAGTAAAACTATATGACTAAAGTTAGCATCACAAATGCCACTTTGAAAAGTTCAACCAGAACTTTGGGATTATTATTCTGATTTTTATCTCTACACAGCTTTCAGTGATAGAAAGGTATACTGGAAATATATGCAAATTCAGATTCCCTCCTTTTCTTTTCTAAAGCAAACATGAGCTAGAACTTTTCTCTATCATTCCTGGTCTTTCTTTTCCCCACACCCATTCAAAATGAAAAATGAATGCTGGCAGAACTTAAACACATTCAATATAACATAATAAACAGTTTATCACTGTCATTCTAATCAATTCATTCACATACTATTGCATTGTAATTGTTCCACACTCCAGCACACCAAAAGCTATCATCACTGCGTTTACACAAAGTCAGTCTTATCAGTGTATTGCACTTAAAAGTGCTTAAAGTGTATCCTAAAGATCAGACTACGCCTCAACAAATTGGGCTCCATACTGCCAGCTGAGAAACTATCTCCTTATTTCTCTAGTAAATTGTATGGGAACTCTGGGACTTATCTTAGACTAAATGTTCAGACATTTTACAGGCAAAGATCTCTTTCCCACACCCTTTGTGAAAATACCTTTTACTACCTGAAATTACAGTGGTAACTACCTATTTAGGAAAGATAAATTACACGTTTTAATATTTCATGTGTCTGAAACGCAAATCAGGACCAGATGTGCTATTTGCAAGAACTAAATTACTGTATCAATCAATAATAAATCACGGGAACGTGCAGACATTTAGTGGATGTTTCACTGAAAGATGTTTAGCAAGATGCATATGTAGCAATTCAAAGCAGATTTACAGCAGCTTTCCTCAAGTTGCTTAAAGACAGGCAAGGTATCACCTAAAATGTGCACGCTAAATAAAGGTGCCGCATCCCTGGTTCCCTGGAATTCACCTGCATGCTACTGCAAAGAAATAGTAATGCTACTTATAGAACTGTACATGAAATCGTGTATTTATTTTAGATGCTTTTTCAGAGGACATGACATCTGCGTGGAAAAGCCTGAGCAATCACAGCGAGGTACCAACCCTCCACACCATCACTGTTGCTATTTTCAGTGATCCACCCTGTTTTTGCTACTGTGTTCTTGGCATCCTTATGCTACTGTGATTCAATATTTATCTGTGAGATCTAGTTACATCACAATGGCTATCCACGCTACCTAAATCCCATGTGGAACTTCTGTAGTGAATACCTGATCCAGAGTTTTGGGGCGCTCTCTTCAAAATTCTCCAGCTGCAAAGCAAAAACTCTTTCGAGATGTGCAAACACCTGGACCCCTTGTGAATCACCCATTCTCTAAAAGGGTGTGTGGTCACATAAACGTAATCACTGCACCTTCTTTATAACAGTGATCAGGTAGCACAAGCTGCAGTGGCTAGCACAAAACCCCCTGCGAAAGGAATGGGCCAAAATTTGTCTTCAAAACATGTTTAATAACAGAGGTTTGTTTCCCAGCTACAGAAGCTCCTCACCAACAACAAGCTAAAGCAATTGCTCACCACTTCTGACAGCAAACAAGGCCCTTCAGGCTTAATATTTTTAAAAGTTGAGTTAGAAGAAAGGTAGCAATGCCTTGTGAAATGACAGAACTGAGGGCTGAAACTTCTGCTGGCAACAAAGTCACCTGCTAAATCCACGACTAGCATTTCAGTATAATCCCCAGGAAAGATTAATTCTAGAATATATTTAGCCCTTGCTTTGCAAGTAGACAGTGCTTGATATAAACTGAAAAGCAGACTGGGGGAAAGCAGACAAGAGAATAAATACAGAAAAAAAAAATCTTTGTTTATAATCAGAACATGATGAACAATTATTCTTACAAAATTCATTGTCAGCAAGGAGAAAAAGAACCCCACAAAGACCCGCAAACACAGTGAACAGTGTCACTACCGAAGCTTCCACAGCGATCTCAGCTTCGGAATCAGAAACATGCGGGAAATTAGGAAGTCACGGTCACGGTATTGCTACATCTTTCGTGTCCATTCTGCAACCCAGACACAACTGCAGAAGATACGTGAAAGATAACAAAGAAATAAATTGATTTCGATGCTGAGCTGTCACTAAAATACGGGCGGGGGGGTGCGCGTGTTTTGTGTGTGTGTAGTTCAGCTTTAATTCTTTATCACCATCCGATTTGGGGGATCCTGCGTGTTTTCTCGGTGCGATTACACAGGCTGGGACTTGATCTGTCGTCTCCACCCGCCACGACAGCGGCTACCCGAAACAGGCAGCCGGGGAACACCGGCAACTACCCTCAACTCCGAGGTTGGATACGAGCCCCCGACGCCGGTTTTACAGCAGTTGCATAATAGGACTCAAAAGGCCGAGCGCTCCCACTGCCTCGTACACCTCTCCCTTCCACCCGAATGAGACCGGAGGGAAAGATCTGGAGGAGAACAGAGCGCTACCCGAGCGACACCGGCGCTGCCCCTAACAAGCTGGCTACCGTGCAGCAGGGAAGAGGAAAAACCCACACCTGGCGCACAGCTAAGCAGCCACCCAGTGAATAGGTGGATCTAGAGCTATCTTCCCCTCGCCTTCCCCAATAGGCAATCCTCGATGGGTGTGCCAGGAATGGGATATAGGGGGGAGGAGAAGAAAAGGGGTGGGAAGCGGTTGCCGCTTGCTGCAGCCAGCCTGAGCGATGGTTAGGTGGTTAATCATGGTGGCTGAGGAAATATCGGGTCACTTCTCCCCCCCCCGCCGCCGCCGCCTCCCGTGTAAGAGCGAAGGTGGGCAGCGCGGCGGCACCCGCCGTGCCACCGCCACCAGCCACGGGGGGACCCGGATCCCGCATCCCGCGCCACTCGCACGGACCCGCTGGCGGCGACTCAGGTGGGTGCCGTGCCGAGCAGAGCGGAGCGGAGCAGAGCATCCCTCCCCCCGCCCGCGCCCCGCGGGAGGGGCCGGGCACGGGGGCACCGCCGCCCCCTCCCCCGCTCTGCCCGGTGGCGCACACGCCCGCCCTGCCCTGCCCGCCTCCCGCTCCCCGCGGGACTCACTTGCCGATCACCTCGCAGAGCTCGTACACGTCCTCGAACAGCACGTCGTCGTCGGCCATGGTCCGGGCGGGGGGGATCAGCCCGAGAGGCGGCGGCCCCGGGGAGGGGGGGCGGGAGGGAGGGAGGAAGGGGGGGCGAGGGAGGGGGGAGGGGGGGCCGCGGGCACGGTCCCCGCCGTGCGGCGCGCTCCCCTGCCGGTCAGCGCCAACCGCCACCACCACGGTAAATCCCAGCCGCTACGGCAGCTCCCGCCGCCGCCGCCACCTTCCAGCGGCGCCGCCGCCGCCGCCCGCCCGTCCGGGGGCTCCCGCGGCCGCGCCGGGACTCCCCGCTCCTCCTCCCGTGGGCCGCAGCCGCCGCCGCCGCTCCCCGCGCGTGTCACACACTCCGCGACCCCACCTTCCTCCGCCCCCCACCCCCCTCCCGCCCCCTCCCTCCCCCTCTCAGCCGGCTACTCCCCAGCGGCAGCGGGCGGGCGGGCAGCTCCGGCTAGCGGGGCGGCGCGAGGTCCATGGAGGGGATGGATCGCTCGCTCGGCGCGGCGCGGCGGGGAGAGAGGGGCCGGCAGCGGGGAGAGAGGGGCCGGCGGCAGGCGGCAGCGCCGTCTCGCTCCCTCGCCGAGCGGGCGGGCGGCCGCGCGCTCGCGGCCGGGCGGGCGGGGGGCGCGCGCCGGGAGGGGGAGGGGCGAGGAGTCGCAGGCGCGGCCGCTGATCACGCTCCCAGGCGCGGGGAGGAGAAGCGGCGGCGGCGGCCGCGATAGGCGCGCGCTTTACTGGAGGGCGGGGGGGGGGGGGGTTCGCGCGCTCCCGGCCGCCGTCACGCAAAGCCGTCACGGCGCGCGCCCCCTCCGGCAGGCCGGGCGGGCAGGCGCGGCACGCACGCACGCACGCACGCGGGGGGCCGCGCTCGCTTCCGCTCCCTTTCTCCCCACCTCCCCCCCGCCCCGCCAGAATTACGCGCGCGGCCACGCCCACCGTCCGTTTGGGGGTCGGGGGGAGGGAGGGGTCGGTCGGTCGGGTGTGCGCAGGCGCGGGCTGGGGTGACGTCATGGCGCTGGGAGGGGGGCTCGGCGGGGCGGTAGTCTCTCTCGGCCTGGGCCGGGGGCAGCAGCAACGGCGGCGAAGAGCAGGGACGGGCGGGGCTCAGGTACCGACCTTCCTTATCTCCCCGGCCGCCCGTTTCGCGCCGGCAGCGGCCCGCCGAGCGCCAGCGGCTCCCACGGGGCCCGCGGCAGAAGGGCTGGTGGCTCTGCCGCGCCGAGGCCGCGGGGGTACGGTGAGAGCGCGGCCCTGGCGGTGTGGGGCGTGCGGTGCCCGGGTGGGGGTGGGCAGGGCAGGGCAGGGGTGAGGTGGGGGGACTGGCGGCGGGGCGGGAAGGCCGCCGCTGAGGTGACGGGTACGGCGCCTCGGCTGCGCGCGCCTTCCGCCGCTGCGCGCGCACGCTCGCTCGCTCGCTGTGGCAATAAAGGATCTTGGCGCGGAGAACTTCGTCCAGGGCCGGTTAAAGTGGCTTCTCCCGCCCCCCGAGAGGATGTAAGTGTTTTCTGGAGCACCAGTTGAACCCCTCTTCGTTATTAGGAAAGCAGCCCCGTCGCCTTACCAGCCCTGCCAGCAGCGTGTGGAAAGCAGCTTTTAGGAGCGCGCCTAGATGCGCTCTTCCAGTTGGGCGAGTACCTGGGAGCTGTCGTGTCTCCTAATCGCTACTTAAAAGCGCTGTCTGGGGCGTCCTGTGAATTGTAAATAGCCTGCGCTGTGCTCCCTGGTCCGATACACTGTGTTCCATGGGTTTTAACACCTTAATGTGGAAAGCCATGTGCGAAAGAGAGATGAAAGTTGCACGTGTGTGCTTTTCCAAGTTTGGAATTAAAAGGTTTGTATAAGAAAGCAAATCTCGCTCTCTCTCTCTCTCAGGAATCAGTCAGGAACCACTGCAGTTTGGAAAGTATTTATTTTTTGCCAAAGTACTTCAGTACACATGCAACTTCTTAAACCTCTGGTAGCAAAGATAAATTACACAGTTGTTCCCCACACACAGAAAAAAAAAAAAAGCCTCCTGTCAAAGCAGAGTTATCTGATGGAATAGTTTAAAGGTTAGCTTTAAAATGCAGAGCTGACGATGCTTCACCAAGAACATCTTGTTTCTGTCTGGAGATGAATTCAAAAGGAAAAAAATAAATCAAGCTGTGAAAATAATGACATCCGTCTCCTGCACAAGGGGAGTGTACGAGGTGGGAGACGTTCCCGTGAGGCTGTGCTCTGTGCTGTACAAACCTTAAAAAAATGCTAAAACCATGACCTGCCATTTGGAGCAAGACCAAAAAGCCAGTATATTTAGGTTGTTCCCAAAGTTTCACACAGCTTACCGTGCAGGCAACTGTTTCTTCCTGCTGGGAAGTGCCTTCGTGAGCGCCGCTTTGGCCTCACAGCAGTAAGTTTTAGAATATGGGTGAGCATTCACTTACATTTTAAGCAGAAATTGTCATCTGGCCATTTGCAGAGCCATCATTAGAAGCTAACAAGAGAAACTGACACAGAAAGGCTCGAGGAAGAAAAACTCATAGTGGATCCATTCCTGAGCTGAGGCATATGCTTTTCCTGCTCTAAGCTGTCACCTTGCTGAGGTCTTGCCTTCCTCTGGATGCCAAGAGCCACACCAGGCCACATCACATCACGTGGGTGTGGCAGATTAAACTGAAAACAAGGAATACTGAACATAATTTGTGGGGGCTTTGGGACAAAGTCCTGTATGGACTCACAGGCTGCCCAGGGAGGCTGTGGAGTCTCTTTCTTCCGAGACATTCAAAACCCACCTGGACGTGTTCCTGTGCAGCCTGCTCTAGATGATGCTGCCCTGGCAAGGGGGGTTGGACTACATGATCTCCAGAGGTCCCTTCCAAGCCCTACTGCTCTGTGGTTCAGTGGGTGGCAGTTGGCCTGCTTTGGGATGACACAGCACATAACCATGTTTTTCTGTTAATGGATGGGATCACAGAGCACAGGGTGAAGAGAAAGTTGTTCTGGGAAGGTAGTTCCATGGAAGACACGAAACATAGGGGTCTCTCCCTAGGAGAAGTGGTTCATTCCCTGATATCTAACCTACTTGAGGGGTCCTTTCAGAAAGGAGGGTGCTGGCTGCTTTTTCATCTGGTGGGCTGAACTTCCTGTTTGGGTTTTTTCCCCCGTTCTGGAGCAAAGAAGACCCGTTTTTTACAGCAGCTGTAGCATTCATTGGTTAGGCTAGGAAGAGGCAAGGCAAATCTATCAAAGCCTATAAATGTCTTGGTTGTCCACATTCAGTGCAGGGGGAGAGCAGAAATGGGTGCTGCCTACCCTTTGAGTTGCATGAGAAGAAGCTGTCTAAGCCAGGATTTGTGTGCAGATCCGTATCATAAAAAGTTGCGTACTGAACCAGCAAAAGCAGCAAGGATACCACTACCTCAGCAATTACTACAACAAATGAGAACTGGGCTGTAGCTAATCATAGCTTCAGATTGTGCTCAAGAAAATATGAGCGTTAGCTTGCCAAGTTTGCCAGCAGCCAACTCCCAATAGTGTGGCCATCCAAGCAATGCATATACAGATAACGTTTGTGATCGTGAATTTCATCCACAGGCTTGAAAGTAGCCATTCCCTTTCACAGGCAGGCATTACTGATTTTCACCCACGTTCCCAATACATCTCCTTATAGAGATGGGTTTAATTTAAAAGTTTAAAGGTTAAAAATACACATATCTAACATCTCATTAAGAAGTGTGTAGCAATAATGGTTGAAACACAGGCAGAAGAAACTTTACACTTGAGACCTGGAATGATTTGTGTTCAAAGATAATGGCCTGAAAACAGTTCAGGGCATCAGTTGTTTTGGGGCCAGGAGATGGAGTTCCTCATGGAGAAACAGGACGAAAGGTTGCTGGCTATTCACAAGAAGGAAATGCTTTACAATCCCTAGTAGCACTCCCCAAACCACAGCACATGTTGGAGCTGCCTGCCTGTCAGATTCCAACCTGCCAAGTTAAGGTGTGTGTTCTTATGCAAAGCAATATTGTTGTTTCATTCAAAAGTTTACTTTAAAGTCCTAAGAAATAGTTGACTGTGGGCTTGGGCACTAGAAAATCCATTTCTTAAAATTCTGTGGGGTTTTCAAGTTTTTGTTTGTCTGTGGTTTTTGCAGGGTGGGCACACACGGCCTGCAGACTGTTGGTGAGCCACAGGGCAGGTAAGCTGTTAAGGAGATGTTTATGGAACCATAGTTACCACTTACATCCAAACAGAGTTTTCATTTAAAAGTGTGATACAAAAGGTACGTGGTGATGAATGAGACATTTTATGGTTTTGTCAGGGTTCTGTCATCCAAAAGACATAGGAAGCACGAATTCCTGTGCCTCAGGGTCCAAGTAGAGCAGTACTTGGATCTGTAACCAAGCTGTTAATTCACTCCCTCTTAGAAAAGTTTGAGGATGATACTGGCCCTGAAGATGAGTATGGACCATTACTGCTTGGTAAGAGACAACATTGTAGGCCAGCCAGGTTTCTGATAAACTCTGCCGTATTGTTCAGGGGTGAAAATTCTGTGAACTGAAAATAGTTCATATTTTGGGCAACAGAAACATAACTTTGGTTGTGAGGAAGAGACAATGTTTTGATCACGACAGACAAACATTTTCCGTCCTTGTGAAAAATACCAGTCAAAAGAACCCTACGAAGCCATCAGCCAACCCTGAATTAGTCCAGCTGACTTCTTGCAAAAGTCTGTAATTAAATCAGCTTGGAAATCTACAGTGTGGCAGGGCAGCCGGCAGCCGCAGAGCTCAGGTAACACACTGCACGAGTTGTGCCACAGCATAATTAAGGAGGCTGGGTTTCCCACGAGTGCGTGTCTTGACAGGTGAGTGATGTATTTCTAGGAGGACAAACCTCCAACTGCATTTTCTCCTTAGTGGAGGTTTGGGATTTTTTTTTACGTTCTTCCACAGTGCCAGTGGTCGCTGAAGACACCATCGGGTCTCTCTTTTCTGCAGCCCTCTGCCTTCAGAGGACAGTTGGAGCTTATCTCTGGGATCCGTACCTTGCCCCTGTCTAATTGTGTTGAAACTGGCCCCCAGGTTCAAAAGTTATTGGGAGAGAACGGCATGTATGTGAACACAGCAAAGCATCAATGCCATTTCCTCAGGGAACTGGCTAGGAGGTGCCTCTTTTGAATGAGGAATTCCCTTTCACTGACCCTCAGACATGGTGACTACATCCCCTTCTCCAGACACTGGCAAAGTAGTCGGCCAGGTCCTGTTCAAGGAACGGTAAGGAAAGAAGTCACGTTCCTCATTGTAATTAGACCATAGTCACAATTAAACATAAATTGCAGTAACGCTACTGAACACAAGTAGTAAACTAAACCAAAGCTGAGAGTATCCAATACTGCCAAAGCGGTCACCCTTCAAATCAATTTCCAAATGTGAAACAGTCCCATGGAACAGCTGGCAGTGGACATCAAGGGAAGAAAACTTGGGAGGTGACACAAACCCCTACTTAATGACGTTTCTTTTTTAGCTGTTCCTTGCCATTCTGGTTGTTTTTCCCTTGTGTACTGTGTACCTGTGAACAGTCTTGATTGGATTAGTGGAGATGCTTATTTTGTCTTCTCCCCAGTTACAGCGTTTCTTCATTGATGGGTATGGATTAAACAATACGAATTCTGGAGGAAATCTCACGATCCTTCTATTGAAACTATTGTAAATTAAAAAGTTCTTACAAGATGTACAGGGGATAAAACCAGTTAATAAAAACAACTCAAAATTCTGGGTTATCTTGTCATCATTATCTTAAACAGAAACCTGCAACTCTATGCTACACCATACAATCTCAAAATGCTATGTGCTAGCACTGAAATAATTAAACCCCCTTATATTTCCCTCTCAGGCCTTTCTTCTCTCTTGCATTTGTCACCATCCTACTATTTTTCCTAGCAGCATAATAAGCTCTTTTGGGAAGATGGGTGTCACCCTATTAGTTAAGAACTCCAGAAGGGTCCCATGAAGCCCAGTAAGTGCTCAGAGGACTTTGGTGTGGGTAAATGGCAAGGAGCAGTGCATCCACAGGAATTCCTCACTGCGTGATCTCCGTGCGATGCTGGTTTTGGAACTGTCAGTTGCAGCTCTGGAAATACCCCTCAGACTCACCCTGGCACTTCTCTGAAACCATTGCTGCAGGAGCCTTCAAAAAAAAAAAGCCAATGAAATACTGGGCATTACAGGACAGGCATGGAAGTAAGGCAAGAGGTGTCATTTTACCTCCATGTAATGCTCTGGTGCACCTGCAGCTTCAGGGCTGGGACACTTCAAGGCCTCCCCATCTCCAGAAGGACACAAAGGAGTTTGCAAAGCAATAGAGAAAGAAGGGCAGTGAAAAAGAATCGGGTGAACCCCCTGCCTTGCCAGGAGAGGCAAAAGGCTGGGAGTTGTCAGTTTGCAGAGGGGACACCTGGGTCAGGGCATGCTCAAGGTTCATAAAACCACAAAGGTGTTAGATAAGGTGAAGGCAGGACTTGGTATACCAAGTTCTGCAGTACTGAATCTAAGTGGCACTCAGTAGAATAAGAAGGAAGGTAGAGGCAGATGCATGGAAGCTTTTATCTTTTTTTTTTAATTTTTTTAAACATGCACATGCACACTGGATAGGGAACTTGGAGCACTTGCTGCCACAGCAGGCTGTGGAGACCAATACTGAGCAGGTTCAGAAAAGGAGCTATACCGTTCCAGGGATGACCCCTCATTATAAACAGATGCTGGAAGGAACGGGCAGGGGAGTGCCATGGAGCATCTCTGGTGCATCTAATGTGAATGCTGGAGAAGTAGAAGGGGAACTGACTGCAGATACTGTCTGGGCTTTCATGTACTTTCCAAACATCTCCTATTGCTCTGTTTTAATTTTTAAAGGTGTGAATACAAATTATGCAGTCAGCTTCTCCACATCTGGGAAAATCACAGGAGTCCGCATACCTGGAATGCAAGGAATAAGCTTTTATCCAGGAAGGCCACATTATTGATCTCAGGCTATCTCCTGTCCGGTAAGTAGAGCTAGGTGGATCCATTAGAGCATTTCTCATGTTCTCAGCCTTTCAGTTTCAGTCTATGTTTCATTTTTCATTCCCAACATTGTCCTTTATTTTGTCCTCACTGTGTCACCAATTTGTTTTTCTAACCCTGTTCATGAGGTGTGAGATACCTGGTTTTTCTTACTGCATTTCCCAGACCACTGTTTCTATTAACGTGCAGTAAAACAATCCAATAGCTGGGTTGTTGGAGTCGAAAACTTCTAAGACACAGCTATGACTTCTCCACCTACCCTATAGCCTCAAGGTAAGCCAAGCTTACCACATGTTGTAACTTGAGAAGATAATACTATCTCTGTAAATAATAATTTTCCAAATATTCTTTCTTCCTTCTTGCTGCCTGGCTGTTTCGTTACTGCCCAATTCTGTCTCCCTCTTTCGTGAGTGTTATGCTGACACTGCCTGATTATTCACACCCAAACTTCGATGCTTTTTATCCTTCAAAAACAAAGCCCCCCCCCCGCAATGGAAGGGGTTAGTGTCACCTTCCTGATTTGGACTGTCCAAGTTGCCACTGAGAGAGCCTCTTGTGATTTTTTTGCCTGCAGAAACCCAATTCATAGATTGTTTGCAACAGATCTTTGAAATTTAGCAGGGAAAATGTCCCGGAGGGCAAAGATACATGCTTTTCTGTGTCCCAGGAAATTCAATTCGGCTCTGACAGAGGGAGAAACTGGGAGAAAAATATCCTTTTATTGCCTGTGGCTTATGTAGGCAGTGGCACTCTGGCAGCCATCCAGGGGGACCAGCCATGAGCTTCTCATCCCCTGCACGCAGCATTGTGCTGGGACCCTGACGCTCTGGCTGTAGCTAAAATGCTGTTGTGAAAGTGACATTTGGAGACACCCGAGAGAGGAAAACCAAAAACATGCTCTGTAATAGCTCTCTCTAAACCCAGCACACATTATCTCTTTGGTATCTTCCTTTATGGGCTCAAGAGCACCCTTATTTGAAGGAGTTCAAGCCATGCTCCCCTGATGATCACCTGTAAGCTGCACATGGTCCGAATCTCAGCAGAGATTTTTATGAGTTGCTTGGGGCCTTTTCATTTATGAGGAAAAAAATGCTTCCACAAAGGCAAGATATTTTTTTCTTTGGGAAAATGCATTTGTGTGCTATGTGTGAGACCCTTTTCAGGATGGCTGCCCTATTTGTTCTCATTATTGGAATGTCAATGGAGAATGTAGCAAGGTGGGAAGAAGTAGGAGGAAGATCTTGATGGTAGGACAGGAGATTGACACACAGGTGAACAGATTGCTATTTACCATGTAGAGAAGAGTGGTCCCTGGTGATGCGTTGCTCACTTCTAATACCTGGGGCCAACATACTCAGCTTCATTTTTTGTTCATTTTTGGCCATCAGTGCTCATCTGGAGTGAAGATTTTGCCCTTGTCTTTCTCACAACTCCAGATGTATAGCAACATAAAGGACATCTCCCTGCTCCTTCACTAATGTAAAATTCATGTTATCACAGGAGCAAAGGAAAACTAATGATCATGGGAATATATAAGCACTTTTTAAAGAACTGCAAATACCTATCGTAACTTAGTATGTATTTTACAGATGATGACCCCTAATCAGAAGCTCTGTCTGATGCTGGTGATGTCTTTAGCACAAGTAACACAAAAGCATCTAGCAGAACTAAATTCTGAAGATTATCTTTTTACTGTAAATTAAGGAGGACAAAACTTTAGTAGGAATAATGTTTTCTGTGAAGAAGAGACAGAAGTAATACTTTTTGATGAATTCTAGGTAATTTCTTTACTCTCTGTAGAGCTGGATTGATGTATTGGCTTCTTTAGAAGGAACTTAAGAAAATTAAGGCTCTGATAATGAAGAAAAGGAGACCTACTTTACAGAATCACAGAATCGTAGGGGTTGGAAGGGACCTCGAGAGATCATCGGGTCCAACCCCCCTGCCAAAGCAGCTCCCTAGCTCATATTGCTCAGATAGGCGTCCAGACGAGTCTTGAATATCTCCAGAGAAGGAGACTCCACCACCTCCCTGGGCAGCCTGTGCCAGGGCTCTGTCACCCTCACTCTGTAAAAGTTCTTCCGCATGTTGATGTGGAACTTCCTGTGCTCCAACTTGAGGCCATTGCCCCTTGTCCTATCTCCACAGACCACTGAAAAGGGGCTGGCCAATTCCCCCTGGATCCCATACTTAAGATATTTATAAACATTAATTAGGTCCCCCCTCAGTCTTCTTTTCTCCAGGCTGAACAGCCCCAGCTCACTCAGCCTTTCCTCATACGGGAGACATTCCAGGCCCTTAATCATCTTTGTAGCCCTTCTCTGGACTCTCTCCAGGAGATCCCTGTCCTTTTTATACCAGGGAGCCCAGAACTGGACACAATACTCCAGGTGGGGCCTGACCAGGGCAGAGTAGAAGGGGAAGATCACCTCCTTAGACCTGCTGGCCACACTCTTCCTGATGCATCCCAGGATCCCATTGGCCCTCTTAGCCACCAGGGCACACTGCTGGCTCATAGCCAACCTGACACCTCGTCTCTTCCCCAGCCTATGGAACAGATAGTTGTGTTCCCTGTCACTCAGACTCTGAATTACACAGTGATAGTGCAGTGGGTTTAGGCTAATTAAAGCCATCTCTGTTGCTGGACAGTCCACCCAAACCTCTGTGTTGTAACAGGCTCAGAACAGAGAAGCATCTCTGAGGCCATCCCAGAGCAGGAATACACACTGGTGTCCTCACCATGCTGTCACTGTGTGTCATTGAAATCCCTCCGAGTCACTTGCTCTTTGAGTTCTCTTTGAGGAAGGTTTACAAATATGTGCTCCACACCCACAAGCTTCGGGTGTTCCTGTGCTCAGCCGTTACAGTTTTGGATAAAGGAGAACTCACAGGAGGCTGAGTTCAGTCATAATAACTAATTATTTCAAATAAGAACGCAATTGGATTGAGAGTCCTCTTGTTTCAGAAGTGAGGAGATACTTCTAATAAACCCTTTTAACTTAGCTTTGATATCTAATAAATAACTGCTATGTACTTATGTACAGTATTTGTCAGAACAGTGGGTAAATTATGCTGTGAGTGGAACAGCTGTGACTGGTACTAGGCCTGGTGCTGGTTGTGTTGTCCCTCCTTTGATGCCTTTGGTTGGAAGTATGAAGATAATGACAGAGCAGATGTGTCCCACAGCAGTTGTTCCTGTCCAGAAGCATGTCAACTCAAGAACATAAAGGGCATGTGCACCAGGAATATGGGAGATATACATATATATATATATAGGGATAAACACTACTACTGCCTCTGCTGTGTAGTTGCAACCAGTGGCCAGCTGGTCAGGTAAGCCAAGATTTTGGCAAGTGATGGTTAATTCTGTTTACTCAATCAGTGAGTTTCTAATGAGAATCATCTCATGTAACTTTAGATACCAGTGGAATGGAGATCTACATCCGAGCTAAGTTACCTGGTCTTCCTTTACAGCCAGTCTACAGGTACGGGCATTTCTGGGACATAATCACTCTGGGTATGCTGGGGAGGCAGCAAGTGGCTCCAGCAAAGTTCCTAGGTTTCTCTTAACAAAAACCAGGGATATTTTACCTTTGATCTTCCAGAGGGAATGCCTTAAACTATTCCATGAATATAGTAATAGATGCCCTAAAAGAAAAGAAGGCAATTACTAGCTTTTTAAAAGATAATGAGAAACATATTATTTTTCCCTGGTCTGGCTTTTACTTTCTGCAGAAGTGAACAAGCTGTCTCTTCCATGAGTCTGGGTTGTCCTGCGACCAGCAGGCACCATGGAGTTTGATAGGGATCTGCCTTGCACAGAGTGTGAGCTCTTAAAGAGAGCATTGCACTTTGTAGCTTGTATTTAACAACTGGTTCAAGCCAGAACCTCTTAAAGACATGGTTCTCAGCAATTTCCCTCTGCATCCTGAAATTAAACATTAACATAATAAGGAAGTTCAGATACTAACTTAATCTAACTTAATGAACAAGCACACGTTCAATTAGTCTCTGAGGTACTCTGCACTGATTCATGGAATTGGAAATCTCTCCCAGAGTATCAATACTCTTGCTGTCAGATGGCAGAGAGTCTGTTAGTTCCAGTTGTGCCGTGTCCCGAAACTAATTTACCTCAACCTGCTGCGGCTGTTGACTGTCAGAATTTCTCAGGTAAAACGGCTGTGTTGGTACTCCTCCTTTGCAGAAAGTGTCACTTACTCCTCTGCATGTGTCCATCTGGTGTGTCACGGTTTTCCCTGACCAGAGGATATCTCTTGTGACATTATTGCTGTTTGCAGTCACCGTTTTCCATTATGGATATTCTCACAGTTGGTTGTTTGGGTTTTTTTTTTGTTGGTTTTTCTTGTCTTTACAAAAAGGTGACAGCTCCCAAAACCTCAGATTATGTTTCCCTTTTACCTTCACCCCCACCTTGTCTCTTTTCCCATGTATCTGCTGGTTGCTATGACTTTGACATGAGTTCCTAACAGGAGCTTAAGAGCAGGCACTCTTGTTTTCAGTTTTCTGTGGAATAAAATGTCAGCAAGTAACAAGTCATGTGATGTCGGTACCACTCTGTTATTTAACAGTTCCAGGTATGGATCAGAATTGTTCTTAAACATATTTTCTGCCAGCCTTCAGGGGCTGGAGATAATGGAGGTTGTGGTTATATGACTAAACTTACATTTCAGAGCAGAATGGTTAAATGTGAACCCAATAAATGTCAGACATTACTGTATCAGGTATACCAGGCCTAGCATATCAAATCAAATTTGGGATGTCATCTTTCCAAGCTGTTACGGTTTCTAGCAACACTATTTCAAGCAAATGAGCATAATCTAGGAGTAAGGGGCTGCTGATGGTATATTTCCCTTTTCCAGGCAGAACGTCCAAGTCTGTTTCTCCTTTGGATTGGGAGCAAATACCTGCTGTACCATGTGACAAGTCTTCCCAGTTCCTCAATGGCATAATTTGTTTAGGATCAGGACAAATTTATAGTCCTTCTCTTAGAGTTTCCTCTGTCCATTTTATCATTTTTCAATCACGTCTTGACTGCTCCAGTGTCTGGTGGTAAGAGCTTCCCCCAGCCGTAGTGTGATAAATAATATCAGTAAAGACAGTATAATGCACTGGGCATGGTATGTAAATAGTTTTCATTGCATTTAGTAAGAAACATGTTTTTAAGAGCAGTTTTGACAACCAAAGTTCATATTCCATTTTTACTGTTGCTTCCTATCTGCCTGATACACGTAAAATCTGACTCCTGTTGTCAAATAGGGGAGCATGCCTCCAGCCACCACAGCTCTCCTAGGTTTACATTTAAGTTGCAAATCCCATATCTGTAGCTGAATATCTCTCTTTTAAGTACTACTTCACAGGTCCCTGTGGCTGACACTGTCAGCTGAAACTGCGCTCCGGGGAATGAGTATCAACCTTTCTAGCCGTGGGGGTGTGGACCATTGCCTCCCTCTCCTTTGGTGCCTTGCTGATGCTTGCGGCACGTGTCCTCCTGCCGTGCAGCTCGAAGAGGACGTGTGCCACCGTCCTTCTCGGAGTGGGTGGCAGAAAACTTCGCGTCGTGGTTTCTTTTACAGGCTGCTCTAACTACTTCGGTTTCTCAAAAGCTGTGTCGCTGGCGCCTGTTTCTGATGCACTTTTCCGTGTCCCCTGTTTTGTTGAGCGGCGGCCTTAGAAAGCTGGTTATGGCAGCTCCACCGGACACAAATTTGCCTACAACATTCCTCTCTCCAAGGAATCTCTAAACCCTTTCTTGTCTGTCAGGCTAGGTATACTAATGATACCATCAACCTCCCTCGTGTGATCATTTCCTAAACCATTCTGGAATATGAGCTGGATTAATGAAGACTTATTATTTAAATTGCTGAAGCTACCCAGCTCATTTTGACTGAACGCATGAGCTTCTACCCCGACTGCTACAACCAGAATGGATGCCTATTGGTCCCCAAGCATTCGGCACGTCCCATTTGCAAAATTATATGGCTTAGCTTAAACCTCATAAACTAAAGCATCTATGACTAAATTTCTGAGAGCGTGCTCATATGCTGAGCTAGTTGTGCGAAGCTCCACACAGGTTAATTTGCTGTGCTGAAAGCTCACTAATTTAAATTTGGCTCAGATACCTGTGCCGTCTGTGCAGTCTTCAGCGAATTCATACCCTTAGTTTGTTTTATTTGTGGTCCAGGGCTTTGTTCTGTAAACAGAGCCAAGACTTATGAGTGAAATGTGATTCCCTCCCTGTCTGATATCTCACCGCCATGGCTTAATCTGGTCTTCTGCACCAGCTCCCGGCTTTTTCCAGAGCTTGGGAAAGCTGTTGTTCCCCGCACGGGGAACCAGCCTTACAGCTGGTGCCATCAGTGCTCAGCAGCTCAGCACAGAAAACCTGCTCAGGTCTTAAAATGTATGGAGGGCACTCCTAACTACTACTCGTCTCTGAAACGTTCTCCCCAATGTTGAAAGTGTTTACAGAAATAATTTGCTGTGGATAGGCAAAAAATGCCAGCAATTAAATAGTAATTAAACTTCTTTTGTTGTTGTTTTCCTTTCGGCACTCGAGGGGTTTCATCTTCAATGCGAAACTGTCACAGATCTCAGCAGTCCCATTGCCCTCTGCAGACCTGTTTCTGTTACTCTGTGCACTCTTCTTTCACTGGAGCTACATTTCAAATAAAAAATTAAGACTTTCAAGAGAACTTGTTTTCTTTTAGGTTTAACCTCTCACTTCAAACCCGAGGAGGCCGGTAACATCATTCGCTGTCTTTCTTAGATACTACGTTACACGTTTGCCTGATTTTTCATTCTACCTTTTCCTCTCTATGCTTTGATTTTTCATGTCACACAAATGACACAGTAGCCCTAAATATAGCAGAAGATTACTCATGAGACTCACCTAAATTAATCTTATGAAAAGAATTGATTAAACTTAGTTCTTGACTAAAAATTAAATCTTTTTTTTCCTCTTTGTTTGACTCAAGGTCAACTTTAAGCACCTTTGTCATTCTTCAAGAGATAGGCAAAATGTTTTGGAAAACACTTTGAGAAGGAGAAATAGTATAGAAGCAGCCTTGTTCCCACACGGTCTGTAACGCCTGGGGTTCAATCCTGCAGCACACTGACAGATCACATCTCTGCTCCTTACGCTTGGGATCTCTCCTGTGTAAGATTAAGCGTGTGTCTAAGTATCTGAAAACTCTGTTCTGTCTGTTTAACTGACTCAGCCTTCTGTATGGAGACACCAAACTCGGGTACACTCTGGAAGCTTGCCTGGCTCATTTTCAGCCACTGCAATAAAAAGACCTCCCCCAAGGGGCAGGTAATGCAGGAGAGATACCAACTGAGGAATCCCCCACCAAATTCAGCACGCAGCTTGCCCTGGATAGTTATTTCTTTATGGCTGCTTCTTCCTGCAGATCTCCAAACCTTTGGAATAGATTGTCAGGCTGTGTAGACCAGTCATACAACATGGAGTAAACATTACTCCTGAACTTAATTCTGTGTAATTTTACCCCTGTCTTCTTAGTGCACTTATGGGAGAGACGCCGAGTGAAAAGTGACCCAGGCGGGATCTTCTTCACAGAAAGAGAGGAATTCAGCATGAACAAGCAAGCACACAATCTTACTTTTCTGTCTTTAACACAGCATACTGAGATAAGGAAAAACAGCATCCTACACACATACAGTACAAAATCCAAATAATAGTTTCTGATTCAAGTACCAGAATGTGGAAAATACAAGACCCTTGCTCTGAAGTCAGCCATTTAGGTGGTGCTTTGGCAGGAAAAAATTCAAGAGTTCTGCTGAAATAAGGAAAGAAAAACGTGGAACATAGAGATCAAAGCCAGCCTACACTGTAGGAGGAACAACTGGCATTGGCTCTTGTCTCTGTGATGTATTTATTTAAATACAAATGTAAATGTATATGTATTCAAATAGTAAGAGTTCTAAATTTCTAAAGCTCTTTCAGTTGCATATTGCTCTTGCATCATTTGAATGAAACTAAATTGCTTCACTAATTTTGATGTCAGCCACCAATATTTTAAAGGAAGCTACCAAAAAGTTGCAACCATAATTTAGCCAATAGAATTACTGCTATGAACTTTGCTACAAGCCACTGACTGAGTAAATAAATTCAAAATTTAGGTGGAGTAATTTTTCTCAGACTTCCTGCAGTTAGGGTTCTGTGCAATACTTCATGAATTCGAAGAGCAATACAGTGTTAAAATTACAATATTGGAACAAAGTTCCTACAGAAAAGCGGGAGAGGGACTGTTCATCAGGGAGTGCAGCGATAGGACAAGGGGCAGTGGCTTCAAGCTGAAAGAGGGTAGGTTAAGATTTGACATTAGGAAGAAATCCTTCCCTGTGTGGGTGGTGAGGCCCTGGCACAGGCTGCCCAGAGAAGCTGTGGCTGCCCCCTCCCTGGCAGTGTCCAAGGCCAGGCTGGATGGGGCTTTGGGCAACCTGGGCTAGTGGTGGGTGTCCCAGCCCATGACAGCGGATTGAAACTAGATGGTCTTTGAGGTCCCTTCCAACCCAAAGCATTCTATGATTCTATGATTCTAAATTGCTTAGATTCTCTAAAGTAAGTTGTGTATGTTAAGATCTTGAAACTAGTATCTGTGACATGCCAGTGCATTAATACTAAGACTGTATAGTTCTGGTATACCAAAAGAAGAGACACATTTGACAAAAAAAAGTTTATATCCATGATTACAACCATTTAAAGGACAGCTCAGGGCAGGAAACAATGGGGACTGTTGAGATGGAAACCAGAAAAATGGTCAGTGTAAAACATCTGTTCAGCAAGATTTGGGTTGTTGGGAATATTCCCCCAGCCCAGCATTAGAACGGTTAAATTCGAACCAAAATGTTTGGCATCTGTGCCCTGGTTGGAAATATTTATAGGAGGCTAATACTTAGCAGGTGGTAAAATTTTCCTACCAAGGGTCTCCAAGCATTTTACAAAACATTAATAATCAAGCTTCATAAAAAATTCATGTGTAGCTTTTCCAGATGTGTCTGCTCCTTCAGGCGGGCAGTTCGAAGCTCCCGCTGCCTCTGCTGCCTGCCTGCAAAGTGCTCCCTGTCCCATCCAGAAAGGAAATCTTTGAGAAGCTGGCAGGGTATTCAGAGATGTACAGGGGAGCACAGCATCTTGCTTGCTCTGCGCCCGTGCACCCCAACTTCTACTGCTCTGGTGGAGACGTCTAACAAGCCCCCCAAAATAGGCACTAAGACAAACACAGAGACCTGTCAAATCTATTCTTGTGATGCTGTTAAGCACCATCTTCACTGGAGAAAGGAGGGAGATGTGGAAAGGTTAGAAAACTTACTTAAGGTTACAGTGCCAGTAACTGGCAGAGCTGGAGAAAGAATCCAGTACTGACTCGGAGCCTTCTGCCTGCATCACCGGGGTCGCTTTTATTCCAGGGAAGGTACAGCTCTGTGAGGGGAAGTGAGAGGCTGCAAAGCATTAGATTGCTGAACAGATTGTAAGTGCTCTGGAAAATCTTGTGATTACAGCCCTTGTGAGCTTTGCTTCACTGCTGGGTAAATTGGATTAAACCATGATTATGAACAGGTACAAGACACCTAAGTGGATGTAATGTGGGAGGAACAAACATTTTTCCATCAAAGAAAATGCAAGGTTTTCCACAGAAATTGATAACAACGTTTTCATTTGGGAAAAAAAAAAAGTTTTTTGTAAGAACCTGTGAAAAAGGCTAATTGTTGTGGAGGAAGAGAAAGTTGTTATAGGAATATGGTGAGACAGATAAAGAAATGTCAAAAGAAGCAGTGAGATGGCCTGAGGCTGACTACAAGTACTCAGTGATTAATATAATTCACAGTCTGTAAAAGAATGATCAGTGAGGTGGCAACATTTGCAATATGACAAAACTGTTTGGGATAATTAAAATAAGAGAAGACTGAAGAGTGCTACTGAGACAGGTAAGCTGGGTCACTGAGCATCGGGTGAAAACTGATGTGGATATTGCATTTTGGAAGAATTGTCGCAACTGCTTATACAGATTTTGGAGCTCAAAGTTAGTCGCAACCGGTATAACAGGAAGCTTTGAATGAAAAATGAACTTTTGAATGAAAATCTTGGACTGGCATGGATGACAGTATGGATTTATATGGGAAATAAATCTGTGGTGTGTTTATTTGGAACATTTCAGTTTGGGTTATTATACAAAAAGAATGAGCAACAGAGAAGAAGAATTTAGAAGCAACTGGGAAGAATGACAAGGAAGAATTTCCATATAAACTTGAAATTGAGATTATCTAGATAAGAAGTGAATGAGTAACTGCAGAATTGCACATTAAAAATAGTTAAGGGAAGATATTTTGTCTTCTTGTATTTTTACTTCTAGTACAAAAGCAAGGAGATGTTCAATCAATCCAAACGACAAACCAAAAAAAGATAAAACTTACCCTATTTAAATAAAGACAGAATGGATAATGGGTAGTGATGGATGCAATGCTAGACTATAATCCTGAGGCCAGGAGTAGAACCAGATGGAGGAAGTTATAAGGTATTTATGTCCTCAATTAGAACATGCTACAGTGTGCATAGGACTGAAGAGGAAGGATAGTGAAAATTATCATAATTCAGGGACTCAAAAACAAACATCAAAAAAAGGAAAAGGACTGGCTATTGCATCTTTGCACAAAGAAGTTGATTTTGTCTTCTTCACCTGAAGCACCTGCATCTGTCAACAGCTGCTGAAGTGATCCTAAATCAGATGGTGTCACCTAGTCTACCCATTTGTAAGTCAAAGGTGCTAGTTAGAGGAATCAAGATCATGGGCATATGAACAATAGAAATCCCAACCAATCATATCGCTTTCCTCCTGTGGACAGTGAAATGCTTTGCTTTGTTTGCAGGGAGTATGTTAAACTGAACATAATTAGCTTAGGGCAGTGTGTTCATCCTTAGATATTTTGGTTTATAATGAGCACTTTCGTAGTTCTTCTCAACCTTAACCAGCAGGAGGCAGGCAATGTATAGGCATGGAGGGGTTTGTTTATCAGTGTTGAAAAGCACATGACCTATATATGCCTGCCATCTGCCCGTCTTTTACCCCAGGGTAAATCTGCCTAAGTAAAGTACTTCATAAAAGAAACAAGTACAGCTATGGCCATTTTATTAAGAACCAGAAATCCTGACCTGTCATATGCTGGATGGGGCTGTGAGCAGCCTGGTCTAGTGAGAGGTGTCCCTGCCAATGGCATGGGGTTAGAACTTGATGATCTTTGAGGTCCCTTCCAGCCCAAACAATTCTATGATTCTATATAAACTCCTGAACAAGGAACAGAACAAAGTGGTTCTGCTGTTGCACCACGGCCATGACTGTATCTATCCGAACAAATCAGAGGTCAGAAATAGTTCCATGTCAAATGTAATGACCCTTTGCAAAATGATAGGTTATCCCACAGAAACACAGAGATTTCTGCCTCCATCTTTAATTGTCTTGCTCACATCTGCTTCAATGACTGAGTTTTCCATCCTGGAGGAGAAAAAATGTGACCAGGATGTGTCCAAGTCTTCTCCTTTTGTACTGCTGAGTTTATGTCTTTCCCATTTCCCAAATAGTGTGGATGGCCACAGACTAAGAAGTCTCATGCCCTGTGTCTTGTCAACTGATCTTAAATTGTGATTGGCCCGATGCAATGTGTTATAAATGACATAAATCTCCTGGAAGACAGCTTTCACTTTTTGATATAATTGGAGCAGTACAGGCTGTGAGAGGACGTCAATTACATGATTCAGTTTGAAAACATTTTTTTTAGCATGTAATCCCTTCAAAAAGGGATTCACATGTTGTGGGTGCTGGGCAGGGAGAATATATAGCTAACGGGACTTGTGTGATCTGAGTCCTGTAGGTCCTGTAGGATGGTGTGGTACCTTGGGTTACACCATCAGATGGAAGCGGCTGCCGTGGCTGGAAGCTGTGAACCCCCATTCGCGTGGTGCTGCCTCTATCTCCATGTAACTGGATATAAATAACCCCGAGTTTCCTAATCTGGGTGTTGTAATAACCTTCCCTCCACTTTATTGTTTAAAGGCTTTATTGAAAGTAGTCACCTTGCCTCTGTGGAAGGGTTAGGTTTCGGCAGAGTGGGGTCACACATGAACCCATGGAGTACAAAGCTTGTTGAGACCGTGCTGTGCGCTGAAGTGCTTACATTATTCTCATAATGAGCAATAGTATTGAGTTCTGTGTTTAAAACAGGTCAACTAGTGTTTAAAGAGTTATAGTTAAGTAGCTTGCTGTAGCTCTTCAGTCCACATTTATATCTCTTTTTTAATTTTCCCCTGAAAAACAACCTCTGATTCCTATCTTCTGCTGTATTACCCAGTCGGTAGGGACTTTTGCTGAGGATGTACCAGGTCCCCAGGCAGGAGTGCTCAGGCATAGCTAACAGCTGCACCACGGCACCTGACCTGGGACCCCTTTGCTCTCCTGTCAGAGCTGATCATGCTCCACGTCTGCGCTTCAAAGACAATGGAGCTTGCTCACACTCCGAGAAAGTAAGAGATGTTAGGCAGGGGTGAAGACATGGGCATGTTTCTACTCAGCTCTTTGCTGCTCTGTGGTATGGAGCTGTGTTGTGTAAGTGCACTCCACCTCTGCCAAAAGCCCAGTTAGCTATTTCTGCAGCATCCCTGGAGGAATAAAAGTGTCATTCCAGACCTCTTCAGGTGTTAAAGCTTATTTATAAACATCTTCATCCTCAATCGCATAGCTTGTACTCTAGAGACCTGAAGTTAACTGGAAGTAAGTTGGTCCTTATTATAGGACGTTCACAGTCTTGTTCCCTAAATGTAAAGGGATTCTAATCTGAGAACTTAGTGTTCTGTTATGGAGACAAGTCTTATATTTATACTGAGGCTTCTTTTTTAGTTCTGTCTTTGAAAACCAACACTTACAGCTTTTCTGGGTTTAATTTCAGGCTTTTAGTACACCTAATCTTTCTTTGTCCTTTCTTTGGCCCAAAGAAGCATAGCATTATTCTTTACTTGACCTATAAATAAAATAAATTTTAAAAAATTAACTTTAAAATCTTTTCAGTAGAATATTTCAATGTTTTTCTGCGTGCTTCCTTCTGATCTTTAACTGATTTCTTACATTCTTCTCACACCTACTTCTGATCCCTTCTCTGTCTGTTCCGCTTACCTTGCAGCCTGCGTGAACCTCACTCTACATGAGCATCTGCCTTGTCATACTTGACTCCTGCTGCTGGGACCTTCTCTTTAGCGGACTGTGCAGGTTTCCAGTTTCCTAATTTCCCTTTGAGCAATCCTTTCTAAGAAACACCACCCCTTGTAACTCAGCCATTGCCACCTACCAATAGTAGGGCTTTGGGAATCCTTTTCTTTTTTTCTTTTTTCTAAGCTACACCTCTGTTGCATTAAAAGCCTATAGGTTTTAATAGCTGAGTCATTAAAGAGTCACAGGGTGAAAGCTGTAAGAGTTATATACAGAATCTTGGCTCTGAAAGGAGAGCAGTTTCTAAACATGAGAAGTATGGTTGGCGAGGCACTGCCCGGGGCCCTGGAAACGCTCCAGCCCGCAGCGTCTGAGTTTGTTCAGGGCGGCAGCAGGGTACGTGCAATTACATCTCTACCTGCAGCTCGGCTGGGATGAGCGCTGTGCCAGGGACAAATGCCACGAGCGAGAGGTCACAGACCATGATGATTAGGCGGTTGCCTGATGTGAGGGTATAGTAAGGACCTTCCATCCTCTTTAGGGCCACGGTGCATGTGCTGTTCTGTGTCCCTTTATCTCTCTTTAGCTCTCCTCCCCTCTCACAGGAGAGTTTCTAAAACGGTGCCACCAAGTCCTGTTTATGAGGGAGAGATTAGAAGATGAGGCTCACCTCCCCTGATTAAATCAGGTTCAGCAAGGTTAAAGCAGCCGCTTTAACCATCGTCTGGCAGACTGGAGGGTGGATCTCCCATCTGCCTGGCTGTGCTGACTTCAGACGTTCCCTTCCCAGAAATCCAGCTGATTTGATAAGGATTTGGGAGGTTCCCAGGGAGGTGGCTGAGTCACCTTCCCTGGATGTGTTTAAAAGATGGGTAGATGAGGTACATAGGGATATGGTTTAGTAGAGGACAGGAACGGTTGGACTCGATGATCTTAAAGATCCTTTACAACCTTGTGATTCTGTGATTCTGTGATTTGAGTCCCATGTCCACTGTTTCTGGGAGGTTAGCAATTGATTGGCCTCGTTCTTGTGATCCGAACCGATGGACACAGCCAACTCACTGCATATTCAGGAAGCTCCTGGCTGAAAGTGCTGTTAGGACACTGCAGCTCCAGACTGAAACAAGACTGTAAAATTGGTGACTGATGGGCTCCAAGCAGACTGCCTCTGTCGTGTCTATATCAGATGTTTCACTTTGTGAGGTGCCAGTTTAAGAAATGTAACCTGCAAGTGAAGATTGTGTTTCTCTACAGCTTGGAAATGACCAGCAGCAGGATTTCTGGATTTGAGATGCAGTTAATGGGCCTCTTTGCAATTCTTGAAGTCTAATGATTCCTTAAAGACGCCCCAGTTTAGGCTCCCAGAGGTGTATGTTGTACTTGCAAAAGCAAAAAGTAGTAAAGACTCACATATGTCTGCAAAGATTTGTTGACTCAATCTGTAAAGGGAGCAGACCAATTCAACTGAGAATTGCCATTTCTAAAATAATTTCCTTCCATAACTGCATTACAGGTTACTTTATTGGGAGATCCTGTTTACACAGAAACAAAAGCCTGTAATTTCAGGTTTCATATCGGGCTGTTTAATTTCACAATGAGCAAAGATAAAATTCAAAATCTGCATAGAATAAGTTGTTTGTATCAATGGGCAATGGCAACATACAGAAACCAATAAACTCCCCTAAATAAACCTCCATGCATGAAACCCTGTGCTTAAAAAGCCAATTGCTTTTTGATGAGCCTGAGAAAAATGTGGTTTTTCCCTCCAGCCCAAATACTGTCAGAAAGATATTCATGTATGTATGCTCTCGGGCTGTTTGGTAGGAAGGTTGCTACGAGCCTTGCTTTGCCGGGTATTTGTGATGTATGTGTTATGACATCATCTCAAAATGTATTGCTGGCAGTAATAGAAGTTTGTAGAAAGTATGGAAGTTTGTGATTATATTGTGGGGTTTGTTGTGGGGTTTTTTTCCTTGATTTATCTAGTAAACTTGAGGATTTTCTTGTCTGTCATCCTTAGAGATGTTTAATGTTTATGCTGTCACTGGAGATACAGTGATTAATGTCTCTAATGGGTAGAGTGAGGGAAGTGCAAGTAATACTTAGAGAATCTTTACAATACTGGACAACTTGCACATTACCTATTCACTGTTAACCTACCTAATATCCAGGAGTTAAATCAGAAGTTGACAGTAAAGGAAAATTACAGGGAGATGAAGCAATGGGAAAAATATCATCCTCTATGGAAAAATAGTGGAGCAAGGGAGAAAACCCAGCTGGTATGCCGGACTTCATCCGGTCTAGGAATGTTTACTCTTTCCAAGGCTTGAAATCAAAGAGAATGCTTAAACCTCTCAAATTCTCATCCCAGGAATAGCGAGTGGGTTGTCAGCGAGTGGAAGCTGATACCAACACTGAGAGGGGTGAGGAGGGAGACAGGCACAGCCAGGACAACAGCTTGTTAATTCCAAGGTGGGTAGAAGTGGGTCTCCCAGGCCTGAGGGTCGTAGGGGTTAAGCCAGGGTAAGGAGATGTGCATCTGCAGGCATCAGTCACTGTGTGAGTGCACTTTCCCAAATCCCTTGTACCTTTTGGGGAAACGAATTAATAGTGCTGTGCATCTTTCATGGCATCGGTTTGGGATGACATTGAGAACCTGGCTGGGTACCTAGACCCCTTCTGGTCCAGTGATGTGATTAGCTGGTTTCGCCTGGGTGGGAATGCAGGGAGCCATACCCATCACCTACCAGTGCAGTGCAAAGAGACAAAATGGGTATTGTTTCCCTAGAACACGTAACAATATGAAATTAAATCCCATGTAAAATGATGTACTTAAATCACTGCAAATATTTCAATAGGAACTGATTCAAATTCTAAAGCAGTTGGTAATTTCTTTTGAAAAATTAAATAGCAATCTAGACAAGACACTTACCTACTGAGTTACAAGTCATATTCACATATAATTTTTTTTCAAAAGTAGACCAATAATCACTATTATTATGATTAAAATGGCACTGCTGTATCATAAGACCTCATAAATGCAGCACTGTTTGATCTATGGAAACCTGCATGTCGTTCCCTCTATTCCAAGTAATAAGCATTTGAAACAGAAAGAGGAAGATTTTAATGAGAGCATTTCTACTGTAATCAAAGTTCCACATATTACCTCTGGAGTGTATATTAAGTGCCAGGTTGGTTTTGTATTTTGTTGGGGTTTTTTTGCTTTCATTACTGTACTTCTTTCAGCAGCCTAGTGTTGTTCTGACCTTTGTGCATCTGGGTGTCATCCTTACTAAGATGCTGGAGAGGTTTGTCAGTCTGTCAGAGAGGGGAAATCTCTTCTCTGCAGACACTCAGGCAGGACCTGAGCTTGGGGACAGAGGTTTGTGGATCTCAGGTTTCTCCTGAAAGGAAAAGTTCTAACAAAGTAGAGCCTAAACCCTTTATCTCTGTAAGGATTTTTGTTTAAAGAAATGGAGGCTTTATTCAGGTAACATTTCACTCACATCTTGACTGCCCTTGCTACGTGGCTCCTTAGCTTAATCTCTCATCCTTACCACCAAGAGATGAAGTTTACTCTTGTCTCTGAATTAGTAGAATCACAGAATCACAGAATATCCAGAGTTGGAAGGGACCCATAAGGATCATCAAGTCCAACTCCTGGCTCCACACAGGGACAGCCAAGTCAGAGCATGTGACTGAGGGCATCATCCTGGCATTTCTTGAACTCAGCCAAGCTCAGTGCTGTGACCACTTCCCTGGGGAGCCTGTTCCAGTGCCTGACCACCCCTCTCAGTAAAGAACCTCTTCCTAATATCCAGCCTCAACCTCCCCTGTCGCAGCTTCATGCCATTCCCTTGGGTTCTGTCACTGGTCACCAAAGGAGATTGGTGCCTGTCCCTTTGTTCTCCCTCATCAGGAAGCCACAGACCACGATGAGGTCTCCCCTCAGCCTCTTCTTCTCTAGGCTGTACAAACCAAGGGATTTCAGCCTCTCCTCATAAGACTTCCCCTCCAGACCCTTCACCATCCTTGTTGCCCTCCTCTGGACACTCTCCCAATATTTTTATGTCCCCAGGGATATAAGTGTCCAGGTTTCTCACTTTCTGGATGGTACCCTTTCTCGAGCCATAGACCCATGTTGGCCTGCTCCATGTGTATGTAATGTCTGGGAAGAAACTAATGGACCAAAGTTTCTTTTCCAGCACTTCTCCCCTCCCTGTGGCACATCAGTCCCTCTGTAAGGGCAGCAGCTGCTGCAGGATTGATAGTTATTGCTTCTGTGTGTTTGGAAATTGCAGCCTGCTCTACAAAGATTCCTGTCATCATGCAGATGTTAGAAATGGACCTAAGTATTTTAGGCCAATTATTTACCACATTTAACAAGTGTTCAGAGCTGGGGAAATGGCAGGGTTTAGCCTGCCCCCTGCACACTCTCGTTGCCGTATAAGCGAGGGCAGCAATACATTAATAATTTCCCCTAATCCACCTGGCAGCTTTGGCCTGGAGCATCCACTGCACCTTTCAAAGACATGGCACTTGCTAGCCCTGAATTTGCTATCTACTGAGCGTCACTAGAGCATCACTAGAAGCATCCAGTCCTTTTAGGTACCCTAATTGTCTTTAGGAGTTATGGCTTAACTTGCCTCCTTATGCTTACACATCATTATTGGATCACGCACTGCAGTTACCTGTACTCACTTGCCAAGTGCTGCAAGGGGCAGTTGGTGATGAATCTGGCAATAAAAGACTTATTAGAACATTTTCATTAACACAAGATTACCCCCTACTTCTGACAGAATTCTAACTTTTCTTTTCTGGAAAGAATTTCTTCCACATATTGGTAAATCGAATGCAATTGAGCTTGAATGTTTAAGCTGAATATTGAGTGTGATGCAGATTTGTTTTGTAAGTTGCAGTTTACCATTTGAAGACGAGGTTGTTGTAGCTCATCTGAATAATGGTTCTGTTCTCAAGTGAGATAACAGCAGTGCTGTCCCAAAGCACCAAATTACGAAGCAAGAGACCATGTAGGAGTTTACTTTGTAAGTTTATGAGGGGGTACAAAATCAGCTCATCTGTTAGGAACACATAGATGAAAGACAGAACCGGTGGATCTAATAATCATGTTCAAGAGCAAAATGTTTGGGGACTGCAATAGTTGGAAAATTACAGGAATTTCTCCTAGGTTTCCATGAAGCTGAAGCTCCTTTGGAGCAGGAAAATATTTCCGCTTGTACTGTATGTTCTGCAAAAAGGGAAGGATATTGCAGTTACAGTTAAACAGGTAAAATTTTAGGGGGAACAAGATAGCAAGAGGTTGATTTTAATTTTTCAGATAGTTATGAAAATTTCTAGACTTGCTAGCTCAGTAAAAGCTAGTTGCAAAAAACATCAAAAACATTCCTATGGCATTTTAGGGCAAATAAGGATAATTTATATAGCTAAGATTAATTTGGCAAAAAGTGCTAACCATGCCAAATGTACTAAATTTTTATTAGCTTCAGTTATCATGTTATAGTTGCAATTCCTCTTTTGCTTGAAGTCTTCTGTCCCACATGTAAGAGCAGGGCCTCTCGCATATGACATCTGGCCTGTACTCATCTGTTGGTGAAGCTGCATGTTTGGTTGCAAAATCTGGTTTAATGGTAGTGTGCTGTGGAGTTGTGATGGCTTCCAAGGGTGTTCTAGTCATCATTTTGACAAGCAACTTTGAGACATTGTGTCTTTGTTAATTTTTTTAAATAAGGCCATGTTCAGGTTTTTCCGTAATTACAGTGTGTGAACAAATCTTTAAGGAGATGGTAGGTGTCCCCTATGTCCTAAGCCTTTCCTCCAGGTCTGGTGGTCACCACCAGGCACAGGCTTCAGCAGAGTGTCCAAGGGCGTGAGGCACGTCTGTCAGTAGTGGGGCAGGTGACCTACATGAGCCTGTGTGGCGATCTCCTCTGTCCTCTCCCTTTCCATGTTCTTGGATGCAGACCCTAGTAAGCCTTGGTTCTGTTCCCTTCTGATTCCTGCTCGGGTTAGCTGAGGCAAGAGGTGCTCAGCCCATCAGGAAAACAAATTCTGCTGTGATGTGTCTTTGAACTTTTTGTTTCCCCGTGTGACAATGCTGTGGAATACTGTTTTGGGAAGTTTTGCTACAGTTTATCCCCCTGTTCTGGAATTTTCCAGATGAGATGAAGAGTTTTTAAATGCAATGAAAGAGTCAAATGTCTCTGAAGTTTGGGAAGCGTCAGCCCCCAACCTGAGGCTGGCAGCGTTTCATTGCAAAACAAGCACTCTTCTAAATGTAGACATAGCTAATTGCTTCCTGTATTTTAAAAAAAACCCAAACCCTTTTAACATTGGGGAATTCACTCGTGTCGCTTTACAGCTCTGTCCAGCTGGCAGCACCTTCACTTGAACCACGACGACAGCAGGTAATTGTAACAGAACAGTCCCTGTCAAAACAAGGAAGATATACTATGCCAGTAGATAATGAAATGGAACAACTCATGCAAGCAATAAAGAAAAAGCACTGCTGGAAAGATGGAAAGGCATATTCAGACCTTTAAAGACGATAAAAACAATACAGGAAAAAAAATGAGCTGTTGAGTGTATCACTGCTCAGCGTCTCGGGCCAAAAGGAGAGCGGCGTTTGCAGGCAGCGTCTGTAGACTTGCTTCACGTCTGGGGAGTGTTTGCTGAGCAACTGTGATGATCATTCCCAGCATGATTAGCACCTCCTGTATCAAATCCCGTACCGGGAACTCCTCTGTTCCCGTATGCTGGTAGTTTTTGAGACCAGCCCACGCCAAACAACTTAGAAAATGATGTAAGGAGCAAGTAGGAGATAGATTGCCTGCAGTCTTCCTGAATCCTAACAGTTAAAAGAGGGCTTTTGCTGTTGCCTTTAGCGTTAGTGGTGTAGAACGTTTATGAGTGATTTGTCTGTGTTACTCTCTTCTCACAGTTTACACAAATATCTTTGCTCGTTCTGAATTCCACTGATTTGCTGGGTGTAGCAGTGTGTACTGGAGAAGAACTCCATTGGCTAACTATGCTTTACGTGCCAAAGTTTGTCCTAGATGTGTTTGCTTTCTATTTAGCTGAAGCTGTCCTAGTGCCGTTGTATGTAAAGGAGTAAATAAATATCATCCATCTATCCTCAATGTACTGTTGTACATTAATAGTTGTTTTATATATAAGTATCTAAATGTGCAAATATTTTAATGTCTTATATGTATATTTTTATAGCTTATATTTTAATATAAACATGTGTTTATATATTTTTGTATTAGACTTTCATAATAACTGCCTAAGCAGTACGCTGAAGTCAGTGCTATTGCAGGACTATGCTGGGAGGATGCTCAAGTCAGTCTTAAATTAACTCTCACAGCTGCTGCCTGCAGCTCAGTGGTAGCAGCTCCCAGTAGAGCCTGGGCTGCCAAACCCACCCAAGAAGCAGTTAGCACGAAGCCAGATCCATGCTGCTGCCCTGACATGGCAATCGCCACGCTGTCGCAGGCAGCAGTGGGCGTATACCTTGATCTTTCCATCCCTTCCCCTACAGCAGGGTTGTCACCTAATTCTATACCCATTTACTAAGCAGCTATCTTTCTTTCCAGGGGCATGTTTCCTGGATGTTTACGTGCACTTCATTTTTTCAAGGAACATGCAAAGACCCAAGTTCTTGGGTGCTCTAGAAATGCTGCAGATAAAGTATAAGGGAGTGTGTGTATATATATATATATATTATATATATATATATATATATTATATATATATATATATATATATATACACAGCCTTTCTCTTCATTACTCCCCGTGTCATTTCCCCTCTGGTAAACCCCCAGTGGTTGTTTTTTTTTCAAACTGTGCTGTGCCAAGGACCTTCCAGGAGCAACAGACACATCCTCTGGATAATGGCAAGAGAGGTTTGCTGCGACACTGGCAGAGGGAAGAGGGGAAGGCAGCCCAGTTCCTTACCCTCTAGGCCTTCCTGTCCCCGCTCCCTCTGGAGTTTCTGTTGTTATTTCTGCCCCTGAAAAAGAGAAGCAAAACCAAGGGTTGTGTCTCTTTTTGCAGTCGCACAATAGCATTTCACATAGGGTCCTTTTGTGGACCAAATTCTTGAGACATGCTGTCACAGGCCTTATATATTATTTGCTATACAGTGACAGTAATTTTCAGTATTAATTGCTTTTCCTACTTCCTGGCATTCAGGAGTCAGAAAGTACCAGAAGCAGCAAGAAAAAGGAGGGAAGAAAAAAAAGACTTATTCTTCTGTGGGCAACAAGCTAACTTTTATTTAAAAGTTCACACTATATATATAGTCTCATGAGTTTAGCTCAGGCAGCCTACATTTATTACAGAGACAGTGTCACCACTAAAATCTTTACAGTTTGCCTTTGAGAGAAGATAAGATTACCATACTGTTCCTCAGGTGTTCTCTTTCCTTAACTGAGGGAATGCTTTCTGTACCTTAATTACCCGCAAAAACATTTATATAGATTTTAAATCTTGGCAACTATAATGTTTAAAATGTTTGCATATGATTAATTGCACATTGGCAATGTGTATATAATGGGATATGAGTTACAGTCAATAATATTTCACTATTTGAAGCACGTTTCACAAAAATAATTGCTTTCTGTATTTGTGTGTTGGTCCAAATAAGTGAACAGTCTCAAAGCATAGGGCAAAGTCAAACAAAGCACCTTCAGCTCTGTCTGGAAGACATAATTGGAGAAAATAATTTGTGTTGCTCCGTTCTTCTTGGGTGAGAGTAGATACGGAGTCTGTCTGTCCTTCACTCTCTTCATTTCGTAGCCCTACTCCCTTTCTTCACACTGTGTCTTGTTGCTCCTTCTCTCTTGCTAGCCTCAGTGTTATGTAGCTCTGTTGGGTTCAGTAAGAAAGATGGTACTTACATTTACATAGATATATACAAGTTATAAATTGGACAAAAAGTACTTTTGCATGCCAGCACTTGGAAGTTTTAGTCTGCTCCCAGTAGCTGTCCTCAGATGAGACAAGAATGTGGTTTAAAGGCATAATTTTTCTTCTTTTTTAATGCAGCACTTCATATAATTCAATAAAGCTAGGAGTTTGTTTTATTTAGTGTCAAAAAGTGCTGTACTTTAAAATGAATCTAACTTAGACTTCGAGGAGTCTCCAACGGCAACTCCCTGGAGTGGAAGCACATGATGAAGAATGTTTGCAGAGCATTCGGCCGGTAGCTGTGTGCCCTCGGCACTCACAGATTAAATGCCTACATGGCCTTTTGGTTGCTCTTGCATTATTGATGTGGAATGTGTTGAAAAAACCTGCCAGAAACGTGCAGAGCAAAGGTTGCTAGAAAAACACTGCTTTCTTGTCGTGCAACTCGTGTGTATGCTTAAAGATGCTTCTGCAAGGATCTCTTAATGAGAAGAAAATACAACTGTTACAGGAACCAGTCATCTGTCAGGCTGATAGTACGGACAGTCAGAAATTAATAGAATTTTGACACGGGCTATAAATGCCTGGCAACAGTGAGTTTAGATTGACAGCATGTGTTAATTTGCCTGCAGTCTTTTCTGTACAAGCTCCTTCTACATCTGAGATTGACACCATATAACCTTTCTCATGGTTGCAACAGTCAACATTCTCCTGTTAGAACCAAGAATTCCTAAATAAAAGAGAAAAAGAAGCCTTGGAGTTTACAGGAGCTTCTACCTGCCAAAAAGACTGCATACAAAGCAATTCATAGCCAGGCAAAGAATTTCACAACTCAGTCCCATCTTCTGCGCTCTTTAAGCAACCAGCTTGTCACTGAGCTGTGGCAACAGGGGGAAGAAAGAGAACAGCTGCCGTGAGCAGACACAGCCCCGCTCCGCAGAGCACCTCCGTACCGCGCCTCTTCTTGCCCACTTCATGCACCTCAAATGAAGAAATAAAGTTTGAGCCATTCCCGGGTCTGCCACTGGATATGTCTTAGGAGTACAGAAGAGCATCAGGCACTGTGGGCGCTCCCTTTTCAAGGTGCAGGTCGCAAACCATGAAGTGCTTTTGCTGCCTTCTACAAGGCACGAGGAACCGACTTTACGGAATGGGTCTACGTTCAGGAATGCACTTCTCCAGCTGAACTGCTAAATGAATCTATGCTCCAGCTGATGCACCCTCCAGGTTCACATGCTGAACATGACTAATTATTTCAGACAGGAATAATTAAAAAAAAAAAAGCGCAAAAGAATTAATCTAGAAGTTAGAGAAAGCTAACAGATATACGTGACTAAACGAGCTCTATTACAGAATTGGTGACCCAGCACAGATCAGTCCCTTTTCTGAAAGCAGAATTACCATTTCCTCTCTAGTTTCACCCATGTGATGTAGGAATAGGAATCTTATCTTTTCAAATTAGCCACTGAAGGTGGAGAAAACCCAGCTGTTTATGTAAATAACCAAAACAATAATCCATATGAGATATAGATTAATATATTGGCAGAGGTGAGTGCAAGTTACACTCTTATTCCCCTGCATGTAGTAATATTTATATTGTCATCCATTTGTGCTTTATTATTTCTGATCCTGGAACAGCCATTCAAATCCCCAGCCATTTATATTATTCTGTGATTAGATGACCATCTTGTTGTTTATAAAAGCGCCAGTGCCTTCACTTGAATTTGCAAATGTATTGGATGCATTTGTAGAAAAAAACACCCTCTGTATGAATATTTATGAGGACCAAAGGCACTGTGAATATCAAAATAAGTTCCTGATTTTCAATTCAGACTTATGCTTGGAAGTACACTTAGGCATTGTCCACCTAAGTCAAGCTAATATTTTTATTAAAATATCTTTCAAGAAGATATGAAAATGATACATTTGTGAATCGCTAGATTGCCTGGGATGATGGTGAAGGGACATAAAGTACCGTTTGATGGAGGGAAATTAAAAAACAAACAATGAAGGTTGGGGCCCGTACTCGTGCCACAAACAAAGCTGGACTGACATGGCTGGCTGTTCCTTTAAAAAAGGCAGTGGACAGAAAGGGTTTCAGTTCCACCAGCAGCCTCAGTGTGGCTGGGCTTGTCTGGATCGAGTCACAAGAGGGAAATGCCCTTGTATTTCAGGGATTTCCCAAGCACCTCCGCGCAGTTAACAGCGACTGTACAGGGGAATTCCGTGGTGGATGCGATATTCTGTTCAGTGCTTTCTAAAATGAAATCTGAAACATTTTTTGCTCTGTGTTGCACTGATACATTGCAAATTGTCCCCATTAGCAAAACGACATCAAGAGAAGTCCACTGTTGGCAGCCATTGCCAGGCAGCTGATCAGATGGTATCAACAACTTGGCATTGGTGAGGCCACACCTCGAGTGCTGTGTCCAGTTCTGGGCTCCTCACCACAAGAAGGACATGGAGGTCCTGGAGCGAGTCCAGAGAAGGGCAACCAGGCTGGTGAAGGGGCTGGAGGGCAAATCCTATGAGGAGCGGCTGAGGAAGCTGGGGCTGTTTAGCCTGGAGAAGAGGTGGCTGAGGGGAGACCTTATCACCACCTACAACTACCTGAAGGGAGGTGGTGGCCTCTTCAGCCAGCTGACAGGTGATAGGACAAGGGGGAATGGCACAAAGCTGCACCAGGGCAGGTTTAGATTGGACATTAGAAAAAAATTTTCACTGAAAGAGTTGTCAGGGCCTGGAACAGGCTGCCCAGGGAGGTGGTTGAGTTGCCATCCATGGATGTGTTCAAAAAAAGGGTAGATGAGATACTTAGAGATATGGTTTAGTTTAGGATGAGAATGGTTGGACTTGTTGATCTTCAAAGGTCTTTTCCAACCTTGTGATTCTGTGATTCTGTGAACAAACAAGAAATTTGGCCTTCCTTCATTTGAAGACAAAGAAGGGAGGCCAGGGAGCTCTGTGTTTGGTGCGATGTAAAACCCCAGGTTTTCTGAAGCCAGAAGCTGTACCAGAAATTAATTTAATTAATTTTATCTCCAGTATTCTGTTTGCTCCGTTTATGAGTCTGCTGTAACTGATTGTTATTCCCTATGAAGGTGCTTGGTTGGGCTGTCTTCTGCTCCGCTGCTGCCATAGGCTGTTTCCAGAGAGAAGAGGTGTGGGATTTTATCCTGGGCTAATCCAAGGGGGGTTCAAGGTTGAACCTGGGTTCCACTGTGCAGCACCAAGCAGATTTGGCCCTGAGTGAGACTGAGATGTCCCAGGAGCAGGATCTATTAATACTGGAGAAGAGCCAGGTGAAGGTTTGGTCCTGTCTGTAAGCTGGACATTCCTTGAAAACAGGGGAAGTGAAGGACTCTCCCATGTGCTATTTATCAAGGAAAATCCTACCTTGGTTAGTAATATTAGGTGCAGAGTTTATAAAACACTTTGGGTATTTACTATATGGGAAAAAAGTGGGAATTACAAGGCAAAGGCTAAAATGATAAAGAGTTCTGTGCACTCAGATGTAAGAAATGCTTTCCTGAAGAGCACAGCTGAGCAATTAACATCACGCCCACGCCCCGTTATAAAATGTGCGTGCATTTTGGAATTAGAAGCGGGACTCATTACAGCGGGAGGCGTCGAGCTCAGAATTGACAGTATTAACAGCACCTTTAAACACTCTCAATTCCTCCTGATGGAAAGCAGACATCGGTCCCCTGTGCTGTGTGTGTAAGGGGTTTGTTGCCTTGTAGCTCCTTCTCTCTGTAATCTGGGCATTATTGTTGGTCTGACCCAGATAACGAAATCCTCACATTTAAAGTAAATAGTTGAAGTGTTCCTGTGCTAGTTTTAACTATATTTCAGCAACAACAAGGTCCCCACAGGGACTTTGAACCAGCCTGGTCATCATGCAGTATGAACACACAGTGACCAATAGCTCTTGCTTGAGAAAGGGTACCATCCAGACAGAAAGAAACCTGGAGGTTTATGTCCCTGGGGACATAAAAATATTGGAGAGTGTCCAGAGGAGGGCAACGAGGATGGTGAGGGCTCTGGAGGGGAATTCTTATGAGGAGAGGCTGAAGTCCCTTTTGGTTTGTACAGTCTGGAGAAGAAGAGGCCAAGGAGAGACTTCATCATTTTCTCTGGCTTCCTGACAAGGGGCAGAGAAGGGGCAGGTGCTGATCTCCTCTCTTTGGTGACCAGTGATAGAATCCAAGGGAGCAGTATAAAGCTGAGACAGGAGGTTTAGGTCAGATATTAGGAAGAGGTTCTTTACTGAGAGGGGGGTCGGGCACTGGAAAAGGCTCCCCAGGGAAAGGGTCACAGTACAGAGCTTGGCTGAGTTCAAGAAGTGCCTGGATGATGCCCTCAGGCACATGCTCTGACTTGGCTGTCCCTGTGTGGAGCCAGGAGTTGGACTTGGTGATCCTTATGGGTCCCTTCCAACTCTGGATATTCTATCATTCTATGTCACTGTGTCCTTATGTCACTGGCCAGTCATCCTAGAAGTTCACATTTATTGTCTGAGCTTCACAGGGATTGCAGGTATGCCAGTATCACAAGGGGGGGTTTATTGCTTGTGGAAAAATATTCTCTCCCTCCTCCCGGCGAGGTTCTCTATCTGACCTCAGTTGGTTTCTTATGTTTCTTGCTACAGAATGGTCATTGTCTTATGCAGTTTTACAAATACCTTTCGCACCATCTACTTCCTGCCATTTTATAACCCATCTCCTAATCTCTCTCATGTTTATTCCTTAAAATCAGAAAGAGACAACCTTGCTCCAGAAGTATGAGACTTGCAGGGACCACACCGCTTGTGACTCTGAGGGACAGTGAACATCGTTCCAGGTTTCTTCCAGGGTTTTGATACCTTTTCATCAAGACTTTTTTCAAGCCCTACCTTGACTTTGAAGATGCTTTTAAGGAGCACAATTTATTGAATAATATTTTAAATAAGGAAAACCTGATTATGTTCTATAAATATTAATCTCAGAGTGTAATTGCCCTACTACTCTATTATATTACAATAAGCCTGCTGGTGTTGCAGCATTTTAAGTAAGTGCTAGATGATTTAGTTTGTTCTTATGCTCTTTGCTGCGACAGTCTTCAGTCTGAAACAAGATTGCAATTTGCTCATTAAAGAAGAACCACCTAATCAAATGAGATTGAGGATTCTTTTTTTTACACTTTTTTTCTTTTTATTTGCTCTTACAAAATGTTTTGGTTTTGAACATCTGCCTTTTCAACTCTTGCAGTTTAATTGGCATTAAGAAAATGTTCCTAGGCCCATTCACCTGGAAGCTATTGCGTATCTAAAGCACAAGATAAAGGTTTGCTTTGGAAGTGCTAGCTTTGAGAAACTACCCAGAGTAGGAGCAGTCTCTCAGGAGACCCATCTATTAATATGAGTTCTGATTTCATATTTTTTCCTGTTTGTTTTACCAGCTGTGTATGTGACTAGTGGGGAGACTTTGGAAAAGGGTGCTGAGAGAAATGCATTATATTTAGAGTTAATTCTGCATCAAAAGGATCAGGAACAGCATATGGGAACTTATCTTGGGTAAAAATACCATGGTGTCATCCAATTGACAGGGGGCATCTGGCTCTTCTCTCCATTCATGGAGGAGGAGCTCTATGTGAGACATGAAGAGAAGGCAAATTCAATAGGATGAATAAGGCCACGCAGTTTTTGGTGAACTAAAATAACTGAGTTGAAGCTGGTATTGGCTTTCTTCAGTCCAAACAGAGCAGTGGTGGAATTCATGCGAAGAGATGTGTTTCCCATCACATCTCACTCAGTTTAGCATCTTGTTAGTTGCAGTCAAATATTTTCATAACTCATGTCTGTGCTCATAATGATCTTTTCTTCACACACAGCTGAAGTGAGAAATGAACCTACACCTACAATGAAAGCGAGGTTTTGCTTTTAAGTAGATGCTTCTGTAAACATTCATGCACCATTCTCTGCCCTGTGGCCCATGCTGTTTTTCAGTCCTCACAGTTAAGCCCTTCTTGGAAAGCTAAAGACATATTATTTGGAAAAGAGAAGTGAAACTAGCCCTGTGGAAGTGACTCGGAATGAGTTGGCTTGTTGGCACGGTGGAGTACCTGAGGCTTTTAATCTGTCTTTTTGCTGTGGCTTCTCATTATCCTTCCCTTTTCTTTCCCTTCATATTCACCGCCCTATATATGCCTTCTTTTATCACCAAACCAAAATTGCTGTAAGTTCTGTGGAGCACTTCCCTCATAAGACATCATGTAGCTTTTACATACCTTTAATGAGTGATGGCTACATGTCCACATGCACGTTGACAACCTCACTGCAGGACCTTACCTTCAAGGTGGAGTTTGACCCAGATGTGAGGGCAAGTGCAATCTGAGCGAGTGGCAGATAAATACCACAAAGCCATGTGCAAAAGGCTTGAAAGTTGTTACCCCTGTGGTTGCTTTTAAAATTTCTTCGTGTCACATTTATTGGGATAAAATGTCTCTGTAGGCCTCTGCAGAACACCTGCCCTGATGGAGCCTTGTTTATGGTAGCAGCTTAGTATGTGGCACACACCAATGAAGAGGGATCAGCACAAAGGTTTGTGCAAGCAGAATGAGAGTTGCACTTGCTTTCCAGCACATTGCTGTTAAAATTAAGTGATTTTAGCTCTATGATAGCAACTTGGTGGTGACATGGGAAGAGAGGTTCCTTTCTTAGGGTCAGTTATGCTTTAAAACAATCTCCATGATCAACGGAACAAGTGGGTGCAAATGCAGTATCACATATATCTATTACAAAGCACTTAGTAAATTAATGCATTTGAAAGTAGTTGTTTTGATCTTTTGCTCAGGGAGACCTGAAGTGTCAACTGGTGGATAAATACCCATTTTCTTTTAAGAGCAGTTTGTTGTTTTCTCTTGGAAGGAAAGATTTTCCCAAATCCAAACACATTTCCTTGCTGCAGTTAGAAGTTGAGTGAACAAAACTGTATTTTTCAACTAATAAATCGTCTACAAAGGAAATCTCATTAGTGTAATGAATACATTGAATAGTTGGTTGTTATACACAATTAACCCCCATTAATTGGAGTGGTGTGCTCACAGAAGACGGATTGTTTATCTGACAGAATGATTTTTTTGTGGGGAGAAGACGACATTTCAGATAACTTGCCAAAATAACTTCATCTCTGGCTGATGGCACTGAGTTACTGTGGGCAGTGCAAGTGAAAGCTGTCTGGAATGCTGCAGAAGGAATTCGTGACACCGAATGACCATGTAGTAAAACAGCAGGTGAAATTTAGTGCTGATGGGTAGAAAGCAGTGCAAATGGAGACCTTCTCCAAGCTTTACATGAAGAACAACGGGGTCTGACCTAGCTATTACTGCTTGGGAAAGAGCTTAGGCAGTTTTATGAAAAGAGCAGTGTTCAGCAGCAGGCAAGCAGTGAAAAGGAAAGTCTGCCTGGAATTGCTGGCAGAGGCACAAAGAGCAAAATAGAGTTCACCATTGTGCTGCGGCGTAAACCCTCCGCCCGGCTCTCTGTTGAATGCCAACTGTTGCTGTGCCCTCCCAGGGTCAGACAGTGCCTCCAGTCCCTGGCTGCCCTTCGGATTTGGGGACCCCCAGCCTTCCTCTGAGCTGCTGCAGGGCACGTGGCGGTGGTCAGGACCAGCGTCGGTCGTGTGCGTGGGCTCTGCTCGGTTGAGGGGACCGTGCACAGGTCTGGATGGACTTTGAGGCTGTGGTTTCACTGACCCATACCTCCCCTGCCCTGTGCACCTTGCGCACTCACAGTCCCAATTCCTTGCATTTAAGCAGGCAAGCCTGTGAAATGCAGATCAGACACAAATCGGATCGAGCAGTGAGGTACCTCCCAGGGCTGGGCACCAACCACTGCTCCCTGCTACGAGAAGCACCGACCTTGAAGTGGCTGAGGGGGGTGAGAAGCCCACCTCATGTGTACCCCAGCCCACTCCTGTCAGTGTGCGGGGTCACTGCCAGGTCTGGTTTGCCCATTGGCGAGGTATTTTGCAGAGTTTGGGATGTTAATAAGCAGAGATAAGGGGGAAGCAGGGTGTTACAGTTCCTTTGACAGCAGAGAGAGATGTCTAATCTTACAATCCACTTATGTCCTCAGGAAAAAAATGTTACTGTTCCTGTCTGCCTCTATTTAATTTAGTAGCCTTTGGGGACAATTGCTCAGTCATAGAAAGATGAGTTTTGGAGACCAAAGCCCTGATACCATAAGCTTTCCTGCTTTTGCAAGCACTGAGCCTGACATACACACATCGGTATGGAGAAGGCACTAATTAATATGTTTTTGCTATTGATTTAGCCTTTTCCTCTGCTGCTGGATAATTTTACTATCAGCTTTATGCTTTTATTGGTAGATCTGCATAGCTTCTTTCTCCCATGTTAATTTTTACTTGTTTGTGGCATGGAACTGATGCTGCTATTAGGGATCTCAGTTTGTTATCATCTCAGGTGTGAGGAAGGCATTATTATGTTTTTAAAACTGGCATTAACATTTACTGTTGCAGTTAATTCTTGGGCAATCTGTGTCAGTGTTGCTGCCTATTGTAAAGCCGACAAAGTGTTAATGAAAAATGGGCCAATTCTAAAGTGCTGCGATCAATATGCAATACTTCTTACATGTTAACCTTTACCATATGGATTTAATATCACATCTGATTTACACCTAATAAAACAAGAGTGTGCCTCTAGAGTAATTATTCTTTTTTTTTCTTTTTTTTTTTCCTATTTTTTTTAGGATGGGGTATTTTCCCTTTCAGGTGTTACAGTGCATCACTTTGCTCGAGGAACCATCCTATGGTCTCACCCATCTCCCCTTGCCCAACTAATCTGACTTCAGCAAAAGCCTTCCTGACTTCAGTTATCTACCAGGTACAGGGAAAATTGGATACCTTGTTTCAAACTCTGCTTGCAGTCCCAATGGCTTAAACCTAGGGAAAAATGATTTACCTAAACAGAAGTGCTCTGTGCTTGCTGGAGTAACAAGGATGAACATGTGCCACATCATCTCCAGACTTCTCTGTAATGTCTCTTAGACATTTCTGGCTGTGATCATCAGATGTAGTTTGCAACTTTGCTAGAAGTGTGCATCCTGCTTTCCTGATTTGTAAGCCTGTTCAACCCTACTGATTTCAGTGGGATCATGCAAGAGGTGATTCCAGGGCATGTCTGGCCAGCTCTCCTTACTGCAAGGCTGTATGTCTTGATACTGCAGAAATGTTTTCCTGGAGCTTACCACGTTAGAAGCATATCCCCTGGCTGCTTCCTTGGAGACAGTGGTACATGTTGGAATGTGTTTAAAACTGGTACGTCCTATTTTAAACCCTGGGTCTTTTTTTAACAAATATTCTGTGTTTTTCCTCTTCAGTGTTTTTATTTGTCTCTTTAGGTTGTAATACTTCAAATGTTGATTGCATTAAAAAGATATGTAATGATTTTATTCCATTCAATTAATAAACTTTTAACCCCAAGCCACCAGAGCTTTGGTAGCAGTGGAAAGGTACTTCAAAATGATGATAGCATGTGCATCACAAGATATATTCCTCCCTGATTTGCCAGTGTCCTATTGCCCAAGTGGAGGATATTCCTGGGTCTTAGCAAAGGACATACTGCAAGTCCTGACGTCTGTATTTTTTTCAGAACAGTTTTTCTCACCTACAAATCCCTGTCTTTAAATGTGGTACCTACATAGAAGCAGGTCCCTGTCTTCTCTAGATGTTGATCTCAAACACCGTGCATGTGCCACATGTAGGCAGAAAACCTAGAAACAAATGGTTTGCAGCCTGCTGTTACCACATTTTTGTGTCCAGCCAGGGTACTTGGGGCACAAAATGTGGGCGTGGGGGTCTGCAGCAAGATGAGTGCCTTGCTGGGGTACCTCTGCAGAACTGGTGCAGGCCAAAGGCATCATATTTAGCATGCGTGTACTCTGAGGGGTCAGTTCCCAGCAGCTCCAGCCTCTCATCTGTACTCAAATTTCCCTGTCTGGAGAACTAATTTGCTCCCTAGAAAAGACTAGATGAAACATATAGCATGTATGCACCCTGGGCAACTAGGATTTTCAGGTTGAAACTGGGGAGAGCTCCATCAGGACAGCATAGATGTCTCAGTGACTCATGTGTGGGCATCCTGTGCATCCTTCTAGGACACTCTTTCCGAGATTGGGCAGCACACAACAAAGCAACTGGAACAAGATTTGTCTCATACAGACTACAGTTGTGGACTTTCCTACTGGCCTGCTTGAAGTGGGAACTCTGGGGATTTTACCTAGTGTTTTGAGGGGAATGAAATGCTGCTTCAGGACCTCCACACGTTTTCTGGGCTTTGACTCATTTTTTTTCCATTTGTCCACCTTCACTTTTTTTCAATTTTTTCAGAATTGTACTGTCTATGATTTTTTCAGAATTGTACTGTCTATGATTTTCTCCTCCTAACATCCTTCTACAGAGGCAAACAACAAGGCTAGCTTAATTCCTAGCATACTCATGTATTCTCTTTTCTTCCCACTTCCTCCGAGCTTTGTATCCCACCTGACCACTCACCCTGTGAGGAGTCAAAAAAATTGTGAAGACTTAGATGGTACTAAAGCCCAATTATTTCAGTTGTGCTACTGAATAATAGACCGAAAAGCAAGATGCCTGGAGTGCATCAAAGGCCTAGTGAAGGTCTATAGAGACGCCTGTGTTATTTTAGGAAGAAATATGTGTGGCTCAAGTAATGGATAACTACTGCATTTAAAGATCTATGGCATAAGAGAACACAGGGTGCTTCTAGTGACAGGAGCTTGAGAGCATCCTTGGCAGAGGAATAAAGTGACTAACTACAAAGCACATGATATTTCCATGATGGAAGATAATAATCAGTTGGAGAAGCACTATAAAATGGATAAGGGACAGGATGAATGTAGATGGAGAGGAGCTGTAGGACTGAGGTGGACAGTGAGGTACCTCTCTGAGTGTGAGCTGTGCAGGAGCCCATACCCCGTGCTGCACTGGGGGCCTGCCCTTGGCAGAGAAACCTGGGGGAAGCTCTTGTGCCAAGCTGGGCAGCTGAGCGAGCAGAAGTGTGTGTTGTCACTGCAACAGAGGTGTTAGAGACAGGCTTGCTCACACAACAGTGAGCAGCTGCCCCAGGGATTTCAGTGATGCCCTTGGCAGTGGGAGGCAGAGGGAGTGGTGGGGAAGCAGCTTTGGGAAGGTGTCTGCCACTTCAGACATGGCTCTGCTGGGAGGCCACAAGCTGTGGCAGCAGCTATCCTGATGACATAGCACCAGTGCCTGCTGAACCTGTGCAGTGTTTAAGGGGTTTTAAATTCCTCCCTGAAAAAGCAGTATTTGGAAGGGCTTCTGCAGGTTTGAACATCTCCTTGCTTGACAACCAGGAGTTAGTTGCTCATGGCATTCTCCAAGACCGACACATCCTCTCACAGACCTGTCTTAAGTGTCTGGGATGTTGGGATCTCTGATGTCAAGTGTGGGCTCACATTGTGAGAACAGAAATAGGTTTGAGGTGACCCCTTGTGCCTCTTTTCATCCCAGAATTTCACAGACAGGTGGTGAGGACCAAAACCATACATTGAGACCAGAGAGGGCAGTGTTAGATGAGACAGTCATATTATTTAAGTGGGCATGAGTGAAGCCTGAGATCCTGATTGTACTATCCCAGTGACGAATTAGTTCTTTCTGTGCAGAGGTGAACACAAGAAAAACACACAGGAGGCCAGGAAAGGCCGGCACGGCCCTTGTGGTGAGAGGCAGGAACTGCTTCAAAGTGATAAACAGCTGAAAGCTGTGCTGGCGTTAATGCAGCCGCTGAGAGAATTTCCCCCATGTTAATCTATGAATTTCATAGCCCAACACTCCATTACTTATTTATAGATTTATAGCTCTTTCCCCTCCCTCCCCCCCTCACCAAGCATCTGGCTGCTACGTATGAAACACACAGTTGCAATTACAAAATGTCTTCTGCAAAGCGATCACACCACCCCTGTCTCCTGCTGCTGCGCGCCGGGGAAGCAGGCAATCATAAATTCTGCACAGTACTTGCTGGCTTGGCACCCGCAGGCTCAGGAGCACCCAGGGCCGGATCAGTGCCATCCAGGGCCCAGCCCTCACTCTGGCTCGGCTTGTACCCGAGCTGGGATGAGTTGCTGTGCCAGGGCATGAAATGGGAGCCACGGGCAGGGACTTTTCCCTCCAGCAGCAATAACAGAGGTCTCTGTTGCACCTCAGAGAACAGGTGTAGGCAGCTCTAGTCCTCCTTACTGTTTATGTCAGAAATAGAAATAAATCAGTTAATATATTTTGGATATTTTTCTCCTCTGTGCAGGTTAGGGTTTTTGGTTTTTTTTGTTATACATCAGAGCAATAATCCTACACTTGGTAATTTACTCCTCTCAGGAACTGTGTTTTGGGCTGCCTCTGGGCTGGGGCACTAGTGCTGCATGTGTTATATATAGGTGTCTTTTAAATGGTTTTGTGCATGAAATGTTTTAGTTTTTAATTTTTACTGTGAGTTTCATCTGAGCTGTATGTTTCATTGGCTGCAGGAGCTGGGATCCTCTTTGGAGCCCTGCAATGGGAAAGGCAGCTCTGGGAGTGTGGCCCATGCACGGAGGGTATCTGGCCACTGGCACATCCAGATGTAGTCTTAGGACTTCACAGAAATAGGGAAGCAAAACATTGCTACTGCTGTGAGAGTCAATGAGAAAAGTGATCTTCTGAGGATAAATGTGTTACATATGCAGTACAAGTTTAGGAGGGTAACTGGTACCTCTAATAACAGCCAGAAGCAAACAGAGAGATAGCTGTGAGGAGGTACAACGCATGCTTACATGTACCACAGTAGGTCATGCACATTATGTTTTCTGCCAGACAAGATTTCTCTATATGTTTCAAAGATAGCCCCAAGAAAAGTCTTTTCCACCAGCCAAGATGTGAAAGCTAAAAATGCAAGAAATAAAAATTGCACAGTCACCAGCAGAAGTCAACATTTGCTACCTGTTATCACACTGTGCTTTCTAATGTGTCTATTATTTCCACTCTGTGTGCTGTGCTCAAGCGCAGGGATCTTGATTATGGCAGTTACTCTTGTTGCAGTGTTGATGGAGGGTTCAAGGGCCTGACATCCAGCTGATACCTGGTTCCTCCGTGCAAGTGCAGAGGCTTTATGAGCAGCTGCCTTGTATTATTATATTTTACCTTGCAAGTGCTTTAGCTGGGATGTATTATCCTCCAAAGCTCTTTGTCATTTTAGCACTTCTGCCTCATCTGCTTTTGTGTTCTTGTTGGATATATTTGCGGTGTCTAGGTGTTACTGCTGGCAGCTTTGTATTTCTTCTGAAGCTGAAGGACACTCCTTAGGTCTGTAGATAAATAAATTTTTCATTTTTTTTGGATATATTTTTAATTATTAGTTTTAAAGGGTATCACAGTTTTAAACATTATTGCAGAAATATTCCGATACTATTGACAAAATTGCCAAATAATATTCTTCTGTGGTCATGCCAGTACTTGTAACATTACTTTGTAATATTTTACTAAGATCCTGTTCTATTTAAGTCAGTTTGATTTTCTGCTGCCCATTAACTTCCCATGTATTTTTATATATAATGTTTCACTTACAGAATAATTAAAAGATTATTTTAAAAAATCCTGTTTCTAATCCAAGCAGGTTTGCAAGTGTTAGTAGGAAGTTCAATGGCAAGACCTGAACCAAATCTAAACATCTTGATTAGCAGCTTTAATCCTGCTCTAAAAGGACCTACATAGATGGATAGCTCTCTGCACCTGTCAAAGCCTCTATCGTAGCCACATTATTTTTTTAAATTTATTTTACCACATTATTCCAGTCCTTTAAATTCAAGCCTCTGCACAGGAGAGCTGGGTCTCATCATGCCATGGGCTGAGTAGGTGAGATAAGCCCATTTTCCTCTAAGGAGGTGTTTCAGTAGGAGAAATAGAGGGAGAGAATAATTTCCTAAGTTTCAATGCTTTTGTTACATGACTGTCATCTTTCAAATTCAAGAGTTCCATCTAGAGGAATCCTTCCTCATGATCTTGGTTTTGCTAGCCTTTTAATGTGTGTCATGTTAGCTGGCTGAAAATAGACTGATTAATTCCTTCTTTTTTCTTAGTTTTCTTTGTTCAGTACCTGTGGATTTCATCCTTTCTTCCTGGCAGTTTTTGAAATAACACTCTGACATCAGTACTCCCTGCTTTTACTTACGATACCCTCTCCATGTTTCTGTTTACCAGGCGTGCTGAAGAGAGAGAAATTCTGTTCCTGTCTGGCTGTCACTTATGAATTTGTAGCCTAGAAAGTTACAAGGCTCAGATTTTCCCATCAACAGAAATATAATATGTCCTTAAGCAAAAAATATTTAGAGTAGCTGAACAGACTCTGGCATCAGTGAAACCATGTAATAATATAGAAAATATTGAATGCTGACATACCCACTGGGAACTAATATTTCAGCAAATAGACATAAATCTTTGTTCAGTTTGTTTTAGGAGTCACTGTTTCCAAGTCTTTTTTTCTTAGCCTGCAGAGCACTCTGGAAAAAAATAGTCCAGCTGAAATGCAAACACAAGCAATTTGCTGTTATCTTTTGGGGTTAGGAGTTAAATTACTGTTGATTTTTTACCTAATGAACTTTTTAGTCCCTTCTGCGGCTCAGGTACTCCAGGTTATCTTTTCTAATATTAATTATTTGTCAGACAGAGATGAAATACCTTTGTAATGTTTACTAATGAAGTCTTGTATCTAGAACTATACTAGGATGATCTTTGTATTCAGATGTGTGGAATTTGCTTAAGACAAAAGCAATCTTCCTGGGTGTCAGAGAGAAAAGTTTTTGCTCTCAAAACCAGAGTAGCAACAGGGTTGCATGGTGCAACCAACCACTGGAGATGACCTGAAGAAATCCCCCAGTTTATGCTGCGAAACTTGAGTTTTGTCATTCTAGCTCAACCTAATTAAAACAGACCAAAACCAAATTGAAACAGCTTAAGCTTCCCTGTGGCTCTACTTTCCCAAACAAAATTAGCTGTACCTTCAAAATTCACAGCTGCACTAGGAGAGTGACAGCATTCCTGTGCTGTATGATCTTCACTGGCGTGGCTGTACTGGAAAAGCTTTCATGCTTAAGTTCTGATGACTTTTAAAAGGAAACCCTTTGATGTGTCCTCACAAAATAACTATAGCAGAGGCATAGTGTGTGTGGGTGCTACACTAGAAAACTGAAGGTGGGGCAGCAAGGTTGAGACTATAAAAGCAGGGTGTCCAGGCTATGTCTGTATGGCTCAGTAAAAGAAAACCAAGGGGGCACTGCAGCTGAGTTAGGTGGAATAGCCTGAAATTCAGAGCTAGTCCTATAGCAGATCTGTATGAGAAATACCTGATTCAGGCAGTCTAGCAACAGAGCTTGCAAGGCAATGACCTAAGAATTAATGAGTATCAGTGATCAGAAGCCCAGTGATTGCACTGGATCCTTGGTTAGCTTTTACTTAGAAGTAAAGATTTCCATTGAATGACATGGTTCATGTTAAAAAAACCCCAAACAACACCTCTAGGTAGCTCTGAACACCAAAGTGAATCCAGCCCGATAGGTAACATGAATTAGTTTTTACCAGACTGCCTAATTTTACCCAATTAATTAGAAGCAGGATCACATTTCTGATTTTCAACCTAAGGCGTATTTCAATTTTGATTATGTTGTACAAAAAGTAATGTTTCTTTACAATGTTGCATTTAGTTTCTTTCTCTGCCAACAAGTTCTGAAATTATTAGATGTCCTTATGAAGAGAATTTAAGGTCAATGTCATAACCTTGGGCTTAAATTTGTTTGTATTTTTAATGAAACCACATCCTGGTGTGCAATCACAGGTTAATTTATCTAATCTGATACATGCCACCTTGTCTCTGTCAATGTTGACTTTAGAGTTTATTTTAGTTATTCTCAACTTTCTCCCTCTTCATTTTGTAACTAGCTTTACAATTAGGTAATTTTAGGAATTCAGCAGAGGCAAAATGTAAGCTTCTGTGATTTTTATTACCTGTTATACTGTGCTTATGAGATAATAACCACGTGGATGCTTCTGAACAATTGGATGCAATTAACTGTGGTGAGAAGTTTGCTTAGAAGATATTTCATGTTCTGCTTAAAAATGTTAACAGCTTTAAGAAGATGCCTAAGGACTGCTGAAGCCTTTTGCTCCTCAGTGTCCAAAGTTGGCTAATTACACAGCAAAGCTGGAACCAATTGCTTAGGTTTAGCCACTGAAGTGGCTAAGAGCAGACAGTTTACCAAGATTTATTTTGATTTACAGTTCCTTTCAAGTTGCAAGTGTGAGGTGGAGCCCTTCTACAGTGAATTTCATCCCACAGGCTACTGGATTGGGTTTTTTGGCTACCTTTCAAAACCCCAGCAAGATCTACTTCATAGTTGCAACTGGGTCTGTAGGTTGCAGGCTGAAAGACACTTCTATGACAAGGGAGTTGAGCTGGTGACTACAGTGAGTCTGGAATTCCAGATAATAGATCTTGGATGGTAAGGTTTATGAAGTAATCTCAATTAGGTATCTCAAGGTAGGTGGAATGGGTACAGGATGAAATATAGAGGTAGAACGTTGAAGGAAAGGTTCATAATCCTTTGAGTTAATACTGGTGGAAATAGCATCTCCTTAATACTCCACTTGAAACAGGAGAGACAAACTCTTTAAAAAAAGTCATCATAAAGAAAATCATAGCATCAGTAATCATTGATTTCAAAGAATAAGACCTTCTGGTCTTTGCCAGAACGATGATCTGGCCTTGTAGTTAAATGCTGCCCTGTACAATCTGCACTAAAACCCAGGGACTATGTTCTTGTTTGCTTTTCATTGTTATTGAGGTGGTGAATTTATGGTTCAGTGCCAAAAGAAGGCCAAATTAATGACTATGTCCAAAGGTATTCAGAAATAAGTTGCTCAGTGAAGGTCGTCTATTTATTTGCACATATATTTGGTTTACTCACTAAGCATAATTTCACCTCAGAAGTAATAATATTTGCACCCTGTAATGTCTGAAAAGACTGTGGTCCATAAAAAACCCCTTCCCAAACAATATAACTTTAAAGCAGATTTAATTTCAAGAATTTATTGTTCTTCAAAAAACAATGAGACTGTTTAATAAAGGTGAAAGAAGTGCTAAAAATCCAAGAAGCAGGCAGTGCAAAGTCTACAACATCCTTAGTTTTACCTTCATGTTCGTACATGGATCCACCAGCTGAAGTTCCTAACTAGCTGTCACATGGAATGTGTCACTTGTGCATTTGCTTTTTGCATCATGGTATTTTTGCAGTGAAACTTGCTGTCCATTGAATGTTCAGTTGTGGTCTGAACTGGTAACAACTCTAATTCAGAGGAGTGTTTAAGTAACACATTAAGCGTAATTTAAGTGCTCCCTTAGTTTGGACACCAGGAACAAACTGATCTCTGAATCTCACATACCTGTGAATCACTATATAGAAGCCAATTTTTTTTACAACAGTAAACAGCTGACTGGTGTGTACTGCTCTGACCTGAGCTGCAGACAAACCTCAGGAAGATGGGCTGATGCTTCCATAAATAGCAAGTGGAAAATGTCTAATATCCTAATGGATTTTTTTTTTTCCCAGTGGAAAGCGTGTAATTTAATCACGGTGGAAACATTGCATGGGAATATGCTGTTTTCAACATATTTTTTTTTTAGAAAATAAAATCAGCAATTCAGATATTTTCACTGCCAAGTCTGGGAGTCTCAATGCTTAAAGGGGAAGTTTTTCACATGGACACACATATGGGATCAGGCTATAGCTGGCTTTTGAAGGAGAATGAATGGATTATTGGAGGCCACCAAATATAATTTATCACAAATTTCCTTCCTGGGAAAGCAGCAGAATTTAAATGACTGCTTGAGTGTATTTATTGTCAGCATCTGCCAAGAATACTCATAAAAGGAGAGAGGCTAGGGGTGGCTTTCAGGATGATCTTTGGAGGCTGAGGACTTCCTGTTAGAGAGGTACAAGGCCAGAGATAGGGGACTTCTATGTAAATTTGATTAATGTATGTCCCCAGACATATATAATGTATCTCCAGCCATGACAACATTAGAAACAGAACAGGTGATGTACTGTTACCCTTTCCCTAAACTTCTCACAGGGTTATACAGAGTGTGGAGATCATTTTGGTAATAAATCCTCCCCAGGGCTCTTGGCAAAATTATTCCATGTCTTCATTGTCAGCATGGCCAGTGGGAAAACTCCTGTTCAGTTTTGGCTATTTTAGACTATGGATGTGCAAAACCTTTGGTAAGAAAGGTTACAAACTGCTGAGTTGGTGTTCTGGAAAAGCAGCTCCTCTTAAAACCTGCAGCTTCCAAATGCTTCCTTCTGATTGGGAACTAACCATGGAACTATGCTGAGAAAAACATGCTGAAGCATTCTATTTAAATGAACCTTAAAGCAAAAAAGAATAAATTCTGGAACCTTAACTAATGGGTCACTACTGTTACTGTGTTATTTTTTACTTACAGATCAGATGGCTGCTTATTTTTGCCTTGGTATAAGTGTGGGTCTCCTTAGCCACAAAAGGAAAACATTGATGAGTCAAGTAGCTAGAACAAGATGCAGAATGCACGGTGCTTCAAATAATGCCATTTTAGGTAAGTTCTATCTAATTAGAAATTAGTTCCCTAGTTAGTAGCAGACAACAGATGTCTCCAGAAGTAAAGTGCCTTTTCTTTCATCAGTTTTATCTACATAGGCTGGATCTGGATCCTGACAACGTCAATTTATTTTCTGTAGCAGTAGGTATAGTTGTACATGTTGTATAATTACCTATCATATGTGCTTCAGCGAATTTCTCTTCTTTCAATTGAACTATTTCTGAAAGCCTAGTTCTTTTCTTACCTTTTGGCTCTTCAAAATGAAAAACCTAACAGCAGCAATAAGAATAAGGAGCTTCACATTGGAGGTCCATGTAGACTTTAAAACATCAATAGAAGGCAAACATTTTCATTTTTTCTGCACTGGGCCTTGCTTCAACTTCAGAAATTAGCTGATAGGTTTACAGATGAGCATATACTGTTGAGGAAGTTGCATCCCACCAACTAAAACTCACCTGAGGTAACCGTGATGTTGTACAGCAATGTCTTTCAGATGGAGAGCCAGAGCAGGAGGACCACAGAGACTACCTGGAAACTCTCTAAAACTTCCAACTGAAGATCTTCACCTTCAGATTTGAAACCAGTGACTGATGCCTGTGCTGGCCTGACCTCTGCAAATGGAGGGAAGTGGGATCCTGCGTTTATTCTGACATATTTGGTAGTGTATCCAGACACAGTGGTATTTTTTTTCCCCTCTGACACATTGATGACCGTTTAGCACTATTGGAAGAAGTTTTGTGCTCAAAGACAGATGGAGGTATATTCATTTGAAATGCCTTCGCAGGCCCGAGAAGCTCTTCAGTGTTTATTCTCTCTGTTTTGACATTAGGTACTTCACCTCATCTGTTTTGCCAGCTGCCTTGGAGAGACGTGTTTCTGTAATGGCTTGTCTTGTAAGTTAAACACAACAGTTAAAGCTGATCATTTGTGGTATGAGTTACTTTGCATTGATACACATCAGCAAGTCATTACAATCCCAATGGCAGCGGGTGGAAAGCTCACTGACACAACAGGTAGTCAGTTTTGACATCATTGATTACTCATAAGCAATTTTCAAAGGTGGGCTTTTCAAAGTAGTACTGTTGTTTAAAAAATTAACCAGGCCAGAGGATCTCACAACATGTTGTTACAGGTTTGCAGATTCCTGCCGTTGTGTTTGGACAAGTATCTCCTCCTCTCCTAGCACCACACAGGTCATTCGCTGCAGCTGCAATAGCAGAAACTGATCCCTCTCCTGCTCTTGGAAAATTTGTATGCCTAATACATATATTTAAAGAGCAATATGCAGCTTTATTTCCTTCCCCAAAACATGTGGGAAGAACATTTAATTTTTTTTTTTCTGGTAGTCTTTTCTACTTTTCCTGTCACCTTCCCTACAGTATTTACAAAAGCAATCTCAAGGATATGCAAAGCTAACAACCATGAGAAGGAGCCGAATGCGCTGAGCTTTTAGATGTTCCACGTGAGGTCCTTGTGGCAGGTAACTAATGAATCCCCACAAGGCTTCCAGAACTGCAGCCTGTGCGTTTCATTGTCTGGGCCTTATCATATATCATAAAAATAAACACATAGAGGTTCAAAATCACTGAACAGTTTATGTCATGTATGGGGCGAGCCAGCTGGTGACTGGCCACCAAGATGGAAGCGTAGGAACCTGCCTTCAGGTCTGTGTGGGAGCTGTTACAGTTTTACTATGTTGGCTATCACTTGAAATGCTTCTGAGTCCAGATACACACGTAAGGGCACAACATGGGCATGCATTAACCTGTCATGTGCTGCTGCCAGTTGTAAAAAAGCCCAGGCCCAGTAGGCTGAGTAGAGGCATGCTGTGCAGTGAACAGGCAGTGAAGCAGGACTACAAGGTTCCTATCTTGGGCTGTGTCAGTAGTAGCCAGATAGTAAGTCTAGACACAGCTAATTCCTGTAGGGCAAGTCTTTTTTCCCTTGGTTTTTCTTCCTCTTCTTAATCAACTTGTATTTTTTAAATTTTAATCTCTGGAGGACAGGGAGAATGAACACTGCTTAACAGTGTATAGACAAAAGTTTATCATGATTTTAGCTGTTGTGAAGCCAGGACTGACTTGGTAGAACTTCCCACAAAACAATTGCTATTACCTTAAGGCAAGGCAGCACTATTCTATGTCCTCTGTAAATCCTACTCTGCCACACATCTTAGGTGTTTTAAATATATTTGAGAGATGCTCAAACAGTGTACTAGCACTGTGCTCTCCCTGTATACATCAATATGTGAGGCGACTAAGCAAGTTCCTGAGTTACCATGGAGCCGAACCGCACAGATCTTGGGAGACAGTGAAAATTAATAAAACAGAACGAGTGAATAACTCCTTGGGAGCTGGATTTCCAAAGTGCAAATAGCTGAATGTTGCATCAAATAGACTTTTGCCCCTTTCTTAAAAGGTAGCAGATGTGGATGAACTTTGCTGGTCAGATTCCATTGTCGAGCACATCCGTGATGTACAGCTGGGGTACTTTTTGCTGACAAAATGCAGACTCACATTTCCTCTGAGGTGAATTTCTTAAGCCTCTGTGTCTCTGTTGGACTCTGCTAGGAACTCTCAACTTGAACACACACATCCTCCTTTCATCCCGGCAAGCATTGCCCCCCAGCACTCATGATCAGGGGGCCTGCTGTTGCGTAGCAAAACTTGAGCACTCACCCTCCTCTTGGGCAGCTGCGGTGCAAGAGAAAGGAAAGAGTGTTCCCTCCTGAGCAACTCGGGGAATGCAGCATCCTCAAGAAAGGATGCGCTTTATTTTGCTAAATGTGCATCCTTTCATATGAGCAAGAGGTCCAAGTCCTTGGAGAGAAATATCTGCTTTTAAGCTTCTATTTTCACCTGAGATGAACAACAGCATAGACAACCCTCCACGCCCATCGATGCATTGATTAGATTGCCATTGATTATCAGGCCTTCGGAAGCCTGCTCTGCTGGAAGCATCAGCACTTCAGGGGAACCTCATGCAGGGTGCTTTTCTCCAACAGCCTGTCTGGTTGCACTGAGCATTTCGTCCTGGATGTTCAAGTGGCCAAGGACTTGGTCATTGATTGACAGTATCCCTGCGTGCCATTCTCATCTCTTCTCATAAAAAACAGTTAGTTTTGGTCTTCAAAATCTGAATCTGGGGAGGGAAGATAAAACTCGAAGGATGGGAGTGAGGGCTGGAAGATCTCTGGAGAAAAGACTGTTTCATTCTCTCTTCTCAGAAGTAAAACGTAGAAAAGCTTTTAATTTTTTTTCTGTTTCTTGTGGGCATTTTATAAATGACTGGGTGGATTAATTTGTTTTTCAACCCAAGCAGCTTTGTTAGCCAATTTAACATATATTCCTGTGTGTATTGGGAGAAATCAGCTAAACTCCCATGGATTTTCTCAAAGTATCTCAAAAAACCTACAAGTAAATTCCACAGAAATGCGTCCACTTTTTAGTGAGGATAGAAGTAGATATGAGGAATGCTTGTCCCTGTGGGTCAGGTCTCACAGGAGAAGTAACCAGCTAATCAGCTATCAACCACTTTATTCCTGCATAGAATATAAAAATCTGAAATGCTGAAATCTGCAAATCTCAGAATGGTTCACATCAAGCTTCTGGTTAAAATACCATCTGTGCAGCACTCTTTAGTCATGTGAAAGGGGGGAAACACCAGAAACAGCCAATGCTCTACAAGAAAGGTGTTGGTTTATTTAACCAATGTCTGTTTTCTTCTGGGAAAGACTGTTGTCTGAAGAGGGGAATGATCCTTTCTCTTCAGGAGCTTTTCTATTGGGGGACTGTAGATGGGGATGGGCAGTTCCTTTTCGTGACTGCTTGTCCTCAACTTCTCTAGGAGCAGTGACTGCTACTTGTATTGCAGGGGGCAGGTCTGGGGCATTCCTGTGTTGGAAAACACAGCTATTGAGCATTTGGGCTGTCACTCTCCCACTTCCATGACTCGTGAGCCACTTTACCAGGACGTGTGCCACAGGTGACTGGCCAAGGAGTCCATGAAAGCAAGGATCTATAAAAGTAGGACTTTACCTGCATGTGATTTTTGGACTCTGGTGAATCTCCTGAAGCCTGAGTCCTGTTACTGTTCGAACAGCAAGGGATGTGCCAGGCCACTGGGAAGCATAATTATGCCATGTGTGTCAGCTTGTGGGCTGTCACTTCTCCACTGTAAGAAAACCCTGTGAATAAAGTGATCTTAACCTTGGTATGCTTCGTTGCCCTGGCAATCACAGGGAGTGTTTGAAAACAGAACAGAAAAGAATTTAATTTTTTTTTTTTAATAGAGACAAATTGAAGGTATTTGGAGAATACAAATAAACAAGAGAAGCATCTATACCTCAAGAACTTTTTTCTCTGGGATCTGCATGAGAAACCTGCTCCCAGGAAGGTGGATGTCTCAGAGCACCTTGCCTTTTTGTGAGAAAAGGGAAGAATTCCTAAGTGACAAGGCTCCAGCACTTTGCAAGTTCTCATGTACTGGCCCATCTTAAAAACACATGAAGGCTGTCTAGCTATCTTGGGAAGCATCTAACCCCTCATTACTCTGGAAAGTAATCCTTCAAGACTCACTTAAACCAGTGAACTGGAGGATTATGTTCATTGTAGTGGGGAAGCTCTGCTTGTGGCAGATCAATCTTCTGATAGCCGGCAGGACCCTGAGAAGAGGAGGAGGAGGAGGGAGGAACACAGTGCTATTTTTGAAATTCATAAAGCTTCCCATAATCCATCATGAAAATTGGTGGATCATGAGGGATATCAGTTAATTTAGCTAGAGTTCAGCTGAGCTTGTTTTTCCTAGAGAAGAATTTTTACTGCGTCCATTAGGGATTTTGTAATTATTTTTCATGTAGGTTCCCTTCTCCTTCTTGAGAGCTGGTACTGTGCAAGCAAACAGCAAAATTCCCTTCACCTCAAACAATTTGCAAACTACAAACAAGTGCAAAAAAACCCCAGCAAACAGATTCAGCAAACAGGCTGGGGAAGCATAAAATAACAGCCAGACAGTTATGACCAGCATGAGATTATTATGATCAACAATCTAAATTATTATTGTACATCCCTAAGTAGCCTATTCTGGCAGCCCCATAATGTACGTAACACACTGTACCTTCTGCTGCTCCGTATCTTTATAATTGGTTGCTGGTAATTTCTGTCTTCATCACAGTATTTGATGGTCGGTGCATTCTTGATTGTTTTTTTTCTGCTGAATGTAGTCAACAAATAAAATTTACATTCACAGTGCTTGCAGTTGTCTGCGTTCTGCAGCGTTTTTAACTTCCAGTAGTTGGAATACAGTCTTGATTTAAGTTTAAAATAAGTAAGATACAACAAAAAATAATGTAACTGCCCACGAAAATGCTTAACTTCAAAGCAATTAAAACCTTCTCTAAGATATATTGTCACCTCATAGTCCATTTGCTATAATTTGAGCACTTTTATCAGCGGAGAATCTTACCAAAGGCTTCATGAAGATGAGGAACGATTAAAAATAAAAGATCAAAATGTGCAAACAAACCCTGTTACAAACTCTTGCGAAAGAGGATCGTTTTATAATTAAACATGAAGCCAACTCAAACAAATATTTGGAAACACAAGTGGGATCCCACTGTAGCTTTTGGCAGAGTGCAGTATGCATGAAGACATCTTTGTCCTGTTGCCACTGGTCTGAGCAGAAGCCTAATCTCACCTCCCTTCTTTCCCATCATCAATGTCCTTTTTCAGTGCTGTGCTTTCAGATACCCTCACTGATAAGCAGCTCACCCAGTACAGCAAAGAAGTAGTGAGCTTGCAAATATTGCATTAAAACCCTCAGCATCAATACATGGAGGTGCCCACCAAGAAGAGGGAGAATTTCATCAAGTCTATCCCCCACAACAGAGTACCGGTCATCTGGAGGGTTTAACAAAGCTGCTTCTGTCTTCTGGAAAAGGCTCAAGAAGCAGAATTTACACTGTGGGTTTTTGTAAATCCTTTTGCCAGTGATGGTACTACTATTAAACAAATCTTTTGAGGTAGCCTGTGAAGGCTGGGACTAATTTGCCTTTGTCCATGGTTAAGCAGTACAAACCGCTTCCCTGGACTCAGAATAACAGACTGAAATATTCCCATTTCCTGCAGATGAGCGAAAATAAACAGATCCAATCCCAGCTGAAAGACTGTAAGTAAAACAGGCCTTCATTTGTAGGGGAAAATAAACTCTGCTGATCCCTTAGATCTGGGAGAATAAACAGCATCCTTTTTCTCCCAGGGCAGTGTATAATGTGAGTGCATGGTTTGAACATCTTCAAAATAAACAGCTAATCACCCTTTCCAGCCTAATTAGGTTATGTTCTGGCCCTTGGCTCTAGGCCTCATGCAAACTGTTGTCTCCAGAATGGTATTGAGGGAAGCCCTGCAGCAATCCAAAGCTAGAGAGCCCACCCAACTCTCTGTGTGTTACTTAACATTTTCTCCCTGAGGAAATCCAGCTTGGGGATCTTCCTTGAAAGCTTGGCAGATCCAAGATTCCCATCGCTTCCCGATGGGAAGCTCTGCTCATCAAAACGGATGCGATGGGACGATGAGCAAAAACTTTTTTGTTTTTTAATTCTATTTTGCTCTGGACTTGGGCTGTCTGCCTGTTCATTGTGTATCAGCAAATTGTAACTTGTTAGGTATTTTGTATGGTAGTTTATTCACACCCTTCCATAAAGATGATTTATCAGCTCTGTGTCTGTGTGTGTGTGTGTGTATATATATATATATATATAATATATATCTCTGTGGAAATGGTAACTGGTTAATCCATAAGGATTGTGTAGGGCTACTGTTATTACTGTGGTATTGTGGACAGGGGACTGAAGGTGTGTTGCACAACTTGCTCAAGAAGACACTTTGCAAAAGACCTGGGAGCAGAGGAGTTGCTGACCGAAGCTCTCGGGCTGGACCCTGCGCTGCTGGGTCATTCGTGGGGCTGCTGCGAGTACCAGTGCATTTGAGCTGCTGCACTGTGATTATTAGCAAACAGGATTAGTATAGCAAGAAATCAGTGGCAAAGGCCAAATAGACTTTTAAGCTCTGGTTTATCAAGGCTTTCCGGGTTGCAGCATGGTGTCTATTAGAGGAGAAATAGCTGATCAGATTCAGAGCACTTCCACATTTGCACATTTCTGGATTTCTCTTAAAGTATGCTTAGATCTCTGAATAGGTTCCTTTTTCCCATTGCTCTTTTTAAATAGCTGTTCTTCCATATCAAAACCAGACTGTCCTAACTTCAATCCCCCTTTCAAAGTTTCTTTTCATTTTAAGAACAGCTAAAAGTTGCTCTGAGGACTCTTTAAATTTTCATTCCCAAAGGTGCTCATTTCTTCTCCCTTCTGAGCAAGGTTTGCAGTGGGGCTGGGGCAAAGCTGCTGAGGACCACAGCGGTGCCAATCTTTCCCAGGAAGTTGTCCATAGGTGGGTACCAGCCTGATCCTGTGCAATTTGGTCTCACTTCTACGTCCATTGGCTGCAGGAAAGAGTTACTGCATCCAGTGCTGAGTCCAGTGCCTTTTTTAGTGCCCTTTCCCCAAACTGAGGTGTGTTTTTGACTGTCCCATTGACACAAACCCCAGAGTCAAGCCTCAGCTGTTTTGAGCCTCTAAGATGTAGGTCCCCTCACAGTTTTTCTTGCCTGTGACTGCCTTTTAGTAACACAAGCCAGGAAGATAAGTAAAGCTGAGCAAAGACATTTCTGAGCCACAGGCATTTAATTCTCCAGGATGTCCTTAGAAGTAAATGTTTATCTATGCTGCCCAGTTTGATCACACTTCTCTCTAAGTGCCATATTTGTTAGCCTGGGGGCCAAGGTGAGATAGTGCCGCTGTTCTGGCTGCTGCCCTCCAGCACCCAACCGTTCCAGCACCCTCCCAAAATAAATCTCCCTGATCTCACTGTGGTTCCCTCTGCAGATGGGGACCACTGCAGAAAGTTGTAACGGTCTGGGGGGTGGTGGTGGGGGGAAGGGGGATGAAGCCATTTGCCTTGTGATAACCCCCTGGTGAGCGCTCCTTGGGGGAGAGGCCGTGTGTGCTCAGTGCTGGATGGGAGGTGTAATGAGGCAGGGAGGCAAGAGCAGGAAGAGTGTTCGCAGTTTAATAGGCGTATTTCACACTGTCACAGCATCTTCGCAAGAGCTCGGCTCCCGGTTTAGGTATCTGAACAAGTGACAGACTGCAGGGAAGGGCTGTGACAGGGAGGCGTCTCCCCTCCAGCCGCGCTCTCAAAAATCTTGATGACGGATGCAAATCACTTAGAGCCAAATTAAGAAAAGTATATTTAGGCACCTAGAGAAGTAAAGAGACACTTAATAGGATTTTCAGAAGTGCATAAGCAGATTAAGCATCCAGCTCCTATTGAAATCAATGCTGACAGAGCACTTTAAAAAAAAAAGCCTTGAGGTATCTCAGTACTGCTACAGCCTGGTGCATTAGCAGGGGGTGAGTGGGCTTAAAGTCGCCTTTTCTTCAAGATAAGTGTTGCAAGCAACAGACTTGGTTGTACCAAGTCTCCAAAACCATAGGAGCAAGTTCTTAAGCTCCTGTGAACGCTGAATTACGCTGGCCAGGGAGAATAAAGGAGCAAGCCCTGGAGGGAGAGGTAATGAGCTCTGCGTGCCTGCCTGTGTGGGAGAAGAATCAGGGCTTCTGCAGAGACATGGGCAGGAAGTAACACAAAACCGAGGAGACAGAGCAATTGCTGGATCTTCACTCAAGAAAACACCTTGCGACAGCCTTTTTTTGTTCCAGAGCTGCCTGAGAGGGACTAGGCAAAGAAGCTGCTGGTTGGCTGATTTTGACAGGGAAGCTGCACTTTTGCAGTCCTTTTAAATAAGTGTGACCCAAGGAAATGTAATTTCTGTGGCCAGTTTCTCCCCTGGGTAGAAAGTACTGGTCAGGCCTCGGGTTTTGCCTGACTCTGGTTTACATGTGGAGTGTGGTGCTGTAAAGGCCGTTCCCCACTCTCTCAGAAATGCAGCTCCCAGTCTGTCGGACTGAAATCAGTCCTTTTTTGCTTTACTAAGCAGTAGTGAGGGTATATACATTAAGGACTGTGAGGCACTATGGTAACTGGGGCCAATTAGCTGCTACCTGAGGGCAGCAGCTCCTTGATTTGGGATATCAGACAACAGTGAACCTATGGAATTGCTAACAGGTCGCTCATTATTCTCCTCCTGAGACTTTTAATTGGGGAATTAAGACACAGTATTTTTACTGAGTATCCTCAGAACATTTATCTGTTTCTATGGCATGCCAGTCCCTCATGGAACACTATTTAGGAAGCAATTGCTGCTTGAGGTTACAGAGAGGAGTTATCTCCTCTGAAATCCCTGCTGATGTGAATGCCTGATGCAGACAGTAGGCAGCAGATATGCACTCCTAAGCGTAGGGATAGCATTGAATGAATGAAACGATCTCAGGCACCTTGTGAGCTGCCGACTCCAGCCTTGTACCAGTGGTTTCCAAACTGAAGTTGGCCACAAACCTCTGCTATGAGGAAGACCAAAGGAAATTGAATTCTGGAGAATTTGGAATGGCTTTCAATGTGGAATTGTGACAGAAAAGTCAAGAAAGAGAAGGAGCTGATGTATGGACCAGCAGACAGCATGCAGCTAGGAAAGTCCCAGCCTGTTAGCTAGACAAGAAACCTGTAGACAGGGAAGATGACTTCTCAGTGTGACATCTCACCTGATCAACACCATTGAAAACCTGTTGGGACAAGTTTCTAAATGCTGCTGGGAGAAAGGAACTTCTCAGGGCTTCTAGCCTTTTTGCCTTATAACACCTTTCCTATAAAAAATTAGACCCTTGTAACCTGACTGTGGTATTGAAATACCTGGTGCGTTGTGGTTCTTTGCCTACCCAGAAGGAGAGCAAAAAAGAACCTTGGTAGGCAATACATGCCTGTATTTACTTACAATCTTTTCTGTAGGTTCCAAGTGCTGAATTATTAGTGTTATGCTAATAAAGTCCATTTGAGCTCATGGAACAGGCTCTTTCTCATGTAAAGAGAAGTGAATTTGGCAATTTGCCAGCTGTCGAACAGGATATTAATCAGACAATACCTAGGGACCAACACCACTATATTGCTTTTAATCTTTTGACCAGTAAGGAAAACAGGAAGAAATCCATTTCCCTCCTTTCTTTGCTCAATGGCATAACCATCTGGTATGGAGTAGCTGCAGCTCAGCTCAATTTGGGAGTAAATATTTGGATTTTAGCTGGGTAAATGAGAGAACACCGCAACTCCCTTCCCAGCTGCCATGCAGCCGGGTGCTATTCATGCTCTCACTGGGGCTCCTGCAGGCTTTGGGCTCCCGGAGTCACATATTAACAGCAGAATGTCACCTTGCACTGGAAAAGTGTACAGTTTTGCTCAGCTGTACCTAGGGAACAAAAGTGTGTTTGACTGTGCCAAGCAGTCGTTTGAGGGGATGACTGTAGGCAGTGTTCAGGACCAGATTTGCAGCCCATACACTGTCTGCAGTGCAGCCCCAGGGAAGAGAGGAGGTGGCCTCCAAAGCAGTGGGGTGCCCGCTGAGCAGAGACCACGCTGTGTTTGGAGGCCTGGTAGTGCAAAGTGACGGGGTCTGGTTTATTTGTCCCCAGATATGAACACATGAAGTACAGCTAGGAGTGTGTCACATTTCTATGTCCTTGCAGGCTACCCTTTAAGGATGGTGGATTTGTGCTCCCTGAGTCTGCAGGCAGTTCTGGCAGCAACTGTGAGGGGTGGGGAAGATGCTGTTGGATCCCACCTCTGTCACTAGCTAAGGAGTCCAGGTCTGCCCAGGGAGGCAGAGCATGGCTGTCCAGATCTCAATGGGATTTTCTCCTCTTCTCTGAAGTGTGGATGACCAGTGGAAATCTTTTGGGACTCTTTGTTGGGGTTTAGACCTGAGCTGATCACGTTTTGCACCTGGGTGCTCAGATGAAGAACAAAAAATTAATTGCCCAGACCTGTAAGGCAGATTCTGAATTTTTTTACACAGGCCCTTCTGTCCAGCCAAGCAAGACTGCATAGTAAAAGCACTTTAATATCCCAGAGCACCTACATGGAGACAAGTAACTCAGTTCTCCTGCCTCAGTGCCCTTCTCTGGGATTCCTGGTGGGGAGAATCAATCCCACAGATGCTCATGACAAGAGCATTTGTTTCCCCGTGCAGGCATAGCCCATCAAATCAGCACCATCATCTTGCTGCAGAAGATGGGGCCAGGGGTCCAGAGCAAACTAGTCCTGGTGCAGCTCTGAAAAAGAGCAAACTATCTGAAAAGTTGTCATTAAATTTCCTTTCCATCCAGTGAATGAAGAAGCTTTTACCTGGGGAAGAAAAGTGTTCTATTTGTTAGCTTTGTCCAGAGAAAGAAAATCTTTGAGGTATTTTCTGGCATGTGATTCCTGTTAGGCTTCAGCCAGATAAGCTGTTTTCAAAAGCACTAGAATGTTGTTTCAGTAATGGTTGGTCAACAGAAGTGGAGATAGTGAGGGTATTCTCTCATACAGAAGTCCTGGGTGGAAACCCTCACATTTTAACTAAGATGTCAAAGCAAACAGCTTGAATAAATTAGTATGAATCTTGGGGCTGAACTCCTGGAATCTGGCTCTGCCTTGAAAGATGGAAAATTGGAGCCATTGCTTGGTGGGGGGTGGTGCTTTTCAACTCCCAATTTCAGGCAACTTACTCAGACTCATTTGAGGAACCTTTTGCCCTGGTAATGAAAAAAATTAATTTCAAACCATTTTTCAAAAATTTACTTCTCAGAACGCATAAGTACAAAATTAGAGATACAGCTTTTGATGTAAGCCAGCATAATTCTTTTAGCACTGAAACATTCTGTTATATAGTATTTTGACCACTCTGTATGTGTGTGAAATTGCTGTCTAAATTGTATTGCTTAAAATTGATATTTCCCTGGTTCAGGAAAAGTCTGCTAAGAAAACTCGAAAAGGAAATTATAGAGAATAAATCAACTTTATTGTCCTGGCAGGAAAATGCTTGAGTTCTGCAGAGTTTCAAAGCACTTTTGAAGGAACCAAAATGGTTCAGTGTCATACTACAATGGTGTGATTTTTTTATAAGCTAGGTAAATTAATTTCAAGAGACAAAGACATCCCTTACACTGACAGAGCTATATTTGCAAAGGAACAAGTAGTGTGTTTGCATTGTACGAGATGATGGAAACATGTTGCTCTGAATGAGTTGACCTTGGTCCAGGCCAATACACAGTAATGACTGATGTTTCAGTAACACTTCAATAGCATGCCAGGAGGGTTGATACCTCTGCTGAGACAATGGGTAGATGCCAAAGATCTCAGCCGTGAAGCCAAAAATAAGAATATGGAACATTTTTGGAAGTGTTCTGCTTCTCCCAAACGCTCACTGAGGGGGCTTAAATTAAGGGTGAAGATTGGTAAGTGTTTATGGAGCTGGAGTTACCTCCTGTCTTCAAAGTCTGCTTTGAGGTCTGATGAGAAGATTCCCATTGCCTTTCAGTCTTTGGACCAGTCTACATATGAAAGAATTACTTTATTCCTACCTCTGTTATGAGAAGACCATGTGAGGGAACTTGGAGTCATTCTGTGGTACTTGTGGATATACTATTCTGGAAAGAGAAGTTCCTGTTCTACATTGTCTTCTAAGAAGAAAGATCCCTAAAAAGATCTGCCCCTCCATGTGACATGATTTGCTTATGCAATAATTTTCTTCTGAATGAAGCTAGGAAAGAGTTTCCTGTTATATTTCAGGGAGTTTAAGTGATGTGCAGAGTGAATATGTCAAATAATGGAGTTCTAGCGTATAGCGATGAAGTCAACACTAATAAAAGTTTGCTGTCTTTCTAAAACGGTCTTGTGCAATAGAGTGTCAAATGCTCCATGACTTATAATGCAAGAAGACAGGATGTTTCCAAGGCAATGAAATAAGGCTAATTAAAATGTCAGATAACACAAGTTTAGATTGTTTGAAACAGATCTTTATGTAAGATAGTAAGATCTTCATTAAAGTGCCACAAACTTAACTTTTTAATAAAAAATAATCTTAATAATATTTTACATAAAGTCTGACCTCTTCTGCCTACAAATTTGGATTGATATATCAAAATTCATATTGCCTATAATGTTCCTGTCAAACCTGAGCTGTGATGCATGGAGTTATTCCCTACTTTGAGGGATGCTTCTGTGAAACTTAGCTAATAAAAACGTAGAACAGCCAGCGACTGATGTCTGTTCTCCCAAGGCATGTTAGCATGGGACAAACACCACATACACATCCTCTTCTTGACACTGAGAAATGACAAACATCTAGCAAAAAACACAATATATGCTCTAATGGTCTTGCAGTGACCTTCTCATCCTCTTTCTCACTCCTCACACATCTTTCTTGCCTCTTGACTCTTTCCCTTCCTTCCTTTGTAGGCTCTGAGTTTACAATTCATGTTGCAATGAGGTCCCTGCCATCTCTGACCATGACCTACACTTGTGCATCGGCCCCTAGCAGGGTCTGGGTTTCTTCTGTGGGGGATCTCAGCCTGCTTTTTGCCAGCTTGACCCATGAGAGGACAAAGACAAGAGCTTGTCCTGGTAAAATAAAGATATCCTTAAAAAATCAAAACAAAAATCAGCAAGGAATCCAAATCCCAATTTGTCAGTGCCAGGCGTCAGCCCACTATTAGTCTTTTTCTGGATAGAGATGACAGAGTTCTGTTGACAAGCTGTAGGACTTATTTCAGGAGCTGGCACCTGCCTCCCTGGCACATCCCCCTGATGGCTGCGTCACATTCCTTGGAGCTGCTTTTGGCTCTGCAGAGGTTGCAGTGGGAGCAAGCTGCCCGGGGCTCCCCAGGCCGCTTGCTTGGGAACCTCACTATGCACTCCCATAATGCCGTGTCGGTGCGTCACTGCCCCCCGGCCTGACTGAGGCCCAGCAGAGCCTGCGCGCCGGCAGAATGGGTGTCCCAGTGCTCACATGTGCAGAGCACGAGGAAGCAGCTTCTCACCTGTCCCCAGAAAGGCTGGAAGGTGCTTTTGCCACACAGCAGCTGCCTCAGCCTCCCTTTGCTCCTCCCTCTCATCCTGTGTCCCTCTACCCTTTTCCCCTGAGCTGTGTGCTCTCATCCTTGCTTGGTGTCGCGGTCAGTGTCATGGGACAATGGGGTACCTCTCTGGCCTTGAGCTCACTCCATCCCTTCCCGTGAAAGGCCACAAAATCTGATCTGGCGCTTTCCTGCTCCTGCTGCAGGAAAATATTTAGCATTTTAATATCTTTTCACATTTTTAGAAATAATTTATGTATGAACATACACAGTGCTTAGTAATCATTTCTCAGATGAATGTGGAATTTTTCTAAAATTAAACTATCATTCTTTTCTCTTCACACTTGGCTGTCATATCTTTCTTAATGCAAATCAGTCATTGACTAGAGACACCTACTGTAAGAAGCTATTTTAGCTGTCTGATCGGTTATAAATTGATTTTAAAAGTGAAGACCGTTTGGGGAAGATAAGCTGGGATTGGTAGGGAATGGAAAAAAATAATTCAAAAGGGAAGTTCGTATTTGAATGTAAATGATTATTTACCTCTATCTCGGAGCAAAGACTATAATCCAGGGGTCCTATGTCTCTTTCCTCCTGCTTTAATACTTAGACCACATATCCTCCACCTGTCCTGGCCCTGTATGATGCAGAGCCCCTGAGGACCAGAGATAGGTACCCCAGGGCAGAGCCCATGGAAAAAATATTTCCCCTTTCAGTATCCACTTGATATAGCGTGAAAGAGAAGGAAGATATTATCTCTGAGGGAGCCTGGCTATTCTTCTGCTCTGAAGCAAGTCCCTTAATACAGGAATGAAAAAGAATCCATTATCGCTAGTTTCAGAGAAACCTCTCCCCACCACAGTATTTCCCCCTGTTATGCTTCTGGTACTCTTCAGAGGGAATATTCACATTTTCTGGGCAAAGAAAGTGGCATTGCTAACACAGTGGTGGTCTGCACAGTGCCAGAGTGAAGCAGGGAAGATTCATTGGGTGCAACATGGGAAGTTGGAGAAATGAGAACTGTTTTCTGGTTTTCTTTTTTCTGCTCTTTGGTCTTCAGGGCCAGCTCTGATATTTTCCACTGGGGCTTGAGCAAGGAATTGAATTTTTAAGACATGTCTGACTTCTCCTTGGATTTTTTTCTGTAGCTTATACTGCCAGTTCTTAGTATGTAATTAAAAGTATGCAGTGGCTGACTTTTAAAATTAAATCAGTTTGAGTGAACATCCTTGCAAACTTTAATGTTTGCATGCTGTGCCTATAAGAACAATAGTTATCCTGGCATGAATATTGGGTGAGAGTCAATTCTGAAGCAACACAGATAAATAAACGTAGAAATCAGCTTCTACCTACTAGCAAAGTAATTCTGTGCTTTGCTGGTTTGTTAAACCATTTCTTTTCCCCTAACAAACTACAGCTAAGCAACACTGTTTGGATTGTGATTATTTGCGATCAATACACCTTGTAAAAAATTCTGAATAATGTTAATCAAGTGCAGGATGAACAAGGAGCTTCTGAACAAACTCAGACACAAAAAGGAAGCCTAAAGAGAATGGAAGCAAGGGCAGGCAACCTGGGAGGAATACAGAGAAACTGTCTGAGCAGTCAGGGATCAGATTAGGAAAGCTAATGCCCCAATAGAATTGCATCTGTCTGGGGACATCAAGGGCAACAAGAAAAGCTCCTATAGGTATGCTAGACTATGGAAAATTTGGGCCTTCTCCATGAGGAAATGGGAGACCTCATTAACCAGCATATGCAGGAGGCTGAGGCACCCAATGACTTTTTCACCTCAGTCTTCATCAGCCACATCACTCAGGTCACAGAAGGCAATGGAAGTGACTGGGAGAATGAAAACCCACCCACTGTAGAAGATCAGGTTTGAGACCAACTAAGAAATCCGAAGGTGCACAAGTCCATGGGACCTGATCAGATGCATCTTTGAGCCCTGAGGAAACTGGCAGATAAAGTTGCTAAGCCACTCTCCATCATATCTGAGAACTCACGGCAGTCTGGTGAGGTTCCCACTGACTGGAAAATGGGAAACATAACCCACATTCTTAAGAAGGGAAAAAAGGAAGACCTGGGGAACTACAGGCTGGTCAGTCTCCCCTCTGTGCCTGGCAAGATCATGGAGCAGATCCTCCTGGAAACTAAGCTCAGGAACATAGAAAATAAGGAGGTCATTTGTGACAGCCAACATAAGGGCAAATCATGCCTGACAAATTTGGTGGCCTTTGATGACGAGAATGCAGCATTGGTGGATAAGGGAAGAGCAACTGATACCATCTGCCTGGACTTGTTCAAAACATTAGACAATGTCCCACAGAACATCCTTGTTTCTAAATTGGAGAGACATGGATTTGACGGATGGATGACTCCATGGATAAATAATAAGTTGGATAGCCTTACTCAAACAGTTAAGGTCAATGGCTCAATGCCCAGATGGAGATCAGTGAGTGACAAGTGGTGTTCCTCAGGGGTCTATGTAAGGACCAGCACTGCTGAACATCTTTGTCAGCAACATGGTCAATGGGATTGAGTGCACCCTGAGCATGTTTGCTGATGACACCATGCTGTGTGGTGCTGTTGACATACTGGAGGGTCTCAGGACCCAGGACCATACAAGGTCCCATCCAAAGGGACCTTGAAAGCCTAGAGAGATGGGCCCATGCAAATTGCATGAAGCTCAACACAGCCACCTGCAAGGTCCTGCACATCGGTTGGTGCAATCCCAAGCACAACTAGAGGCTGGGTGGAATATGGATTGAGAGCAGCCCTGACAAGAAGGATTTGGGGCTGTTGGTGGACGAGAAGCTCAACATGACCCAGCAGTCATGTGCACTTGCAGCCCAGAAAGACAACTGTGTCCTGGGCTGTGTCAAAAGAATCATTACCAGCAGGTTGAGGGAGGGGGTTCTGCCCCTCTGCTCTTGTGAGACCCCAGCTGGACTACTGCGTGCAGCTCTGGGGTCCCCAGTATGAGAGAGGAGCTGTTGGATCGAGTCCAGAGGAGGACCACAGAGATGATGAGAGGTCTGGAGCACCTCTCCTGTGAAGACGGGCTGAGAGTTGGACTTCTTCACCCTGCAGAAAAGAAGGGCCCAGAGAGACCTTATTGCAGCCTTCTAGTATGTCATAGTTTCCAATGGCTGGGTTCTGGTGGAGGAGGGGGGCTGCGGGGGTGGCTTCTGCAAGATGCAGGCAGAAGCTCTCTGGAGGCCCGACAGAGCAAACTCTGGCAGAGCAAACTCTGGCTCAAGGCCAAGCGGTCACAGCACTTCTGGGAGTCACATTTAGGAGAAAAAACCCCTCAAACAGCTGCTTTTTGCCCCCAGGGTAGGGTGTGAGAAGGTGTAAGAAACTGTGCAGGCACCAAGGTCAGGGAAAGTGGGGGGAGGGCGAAAATGAGGCGCTCCAGGTGCTGGAGAGAGAGATGCCCCTGCAGCCTGTGGAGAAGACCATGGTGTCCCCCTGCAGCCCATGAACAGGGTGTGACAGGACAAGGGGTAATGGCTGTAAACTGAAGCATGGCAAATTTAGATTGGATGTTAGGAAGAAATTCGTCCCTGTGAGAGCAGTGAGGCCCTGGCACAGGCTGCCCAGAGAAGCTGTGGCTGCCCCCTCCCTGGCAGTACTCAAGGACAGGTTGGATGGGGCTTTGGGCAACTTAGTCTAGGGGAGGGTGTCCCTGCCTATGGCAGGGGATGGGACTAGATGGTCTTTGAGGTCCCTTCCAACCCAAACCATCCTGTGATTCTGTGAAACAAATGGATATAACAGTTGCAGCATGTTTGTAGATATTCAGAGAGCAGAAAAGGAACCTAATAAATCAAACCAATTACAAATCACAGGTTTCTTGCACAGCTCTGTTGTCCCCTGAACACTCGTAACTGGGAGTTCAAAGCCAAACATCCTTTGTTACCTCTGTAAAGTTTAAAGTGGCATGTTTTTTTAATGCCTACACTTGCAGTTTCTCAGATGTGTGCAGGATTTTCTGATGTGTTCCATTTAATACAAAATTCAGGGCAGTTATAATCCTCCTCTACACTTGAGTTAGAAACACAGTCCTGCAATCAGATTGCAGTTTTGGAGCGAGGCCAATTACTGAAGAAAGTGATTCTTCCCTCCCCTCCTTTCCCTTATTAAAAGATACCCCTCGCTTGGCTTCTAATGAAGCTCCCTGGGAACACTGTGCTGCAGCCTGCATTGGTGGTAAGCCAGGATGCCTTTGGCAATGGTGTGTGACATAGCCTAGAGCCACCCCGTCCTCCTGCACTGTAAAGGGAAAGCATTTCCCAGTTCCTTCTGACAGCTCTTCACATCAGCTGCGCTGGAAGCTTTATGCCATCTGTTTGCATCTTCGCTGTAACCTATGAAAGTCTGTATTATTAAGAATCCAGCACCAGTGCCTGGGCTGCAAGTGAATGCAAATACATGGCTTAGGCATAATTCCACAGGGGACAGCCTAAGGGCCTGTCTCCCTGGGGGTCTGGTTTTGCAGCAAGAACCAGTGGGGTGAGGAGTGCTGACTGTGCTTGTTCCCCTGAATTGGGAGAAGTTGTGCCACTTGCAGCAGGAGAGGGAAGGACAGCTCTAGCTAGCTCCATAGCTGCGCACTGTCCCAGGAGGCAGGACCCAAGCCACTGCTGCACGTCACACTCTTGGGACACAGCACGGTCCACTTGGAAAGGATGTCATGATACTTCCAGACCTTTCATCACACTGTTTGACAGGGCAGGTTGTGACTGTGGTGGTTTAGGACTGTCGTGGTTTAACCCCAGCCAGTAACCAAGCACCATTCAGCCACTCGCTCACCCCTCCTCCCCAAGTGGGATGGGGAGAATGAAAAAAAACTCTCTGTGTTGAGGTAAAGACTGTTTAATAGGATAACAAAGGAAGATAATAACAACATCAGCAATAATAATATTAATAATATAATAAAACCCAAGCAAGTGATACACAAACGCAATTGCTCTTTATCTGTGGAGAAAAAACCCAATGCTGATGTCTAGTCTGTTTCTGAGCAGCGATCCTGCCTCCCAGCTAGCCACCACAGATACATATGGAGCATGACCTTACATGGTATGGGATATCCCTTTGGTTAGTTGGGGTCAGCTACCCTGGCTGTGTCCCCTCCCAAACCCCAGTCTGCTCGCTGGTGGGGTGGGCTGGCAGCAAAGGCCTTGGCTCTGTGTGAGCGCTGCTCAGCAACAGCTAAAACATCCCTGTGTTACCAGCTGTTTGCAGCACAGACCCGAACCACAGCCCTGTACCTGCTACTATGAAGAAAATTAACTCTGTCCCAACCAACACCAGCACACTGTCTCATGGGTACCCTGTGGGCACAGGGTGCCTCTAGGCAGTATGCAGTATTGCAAAGCAATTTGGGTACCTATGTGTGTCTTCCCCATCAGGGCTGTCCTTGTGTGGCCACCTCTGCTTCAGGTTCTTCCTTGTCTCCAGTCTTGGGAGAGCAAGACTTTTATGAGCTGACAACATGCTCCTTGTGACTTGGGGCCTTGACAACTTCATGCATAGAGGTTTGCCAATCCACCAGCCACAGGCTCCTCTGCCATGCTGAGCTGGCTGAGGTGCCCTAGCGTGATGGTTGGGAATTGGTGGATGTGAGTTCTTCTCAGGTCACACATTGCACTGTCCCATGGTCTACCCAGCCTCTGCCTCTGCTGTTTATTTTTTCTTGGGTCTCAACTTGGAGACCAGGATGTGCATGTACTAGTAGTTGTTGACCTGCAGCTCTAGTCCAATTGCTGGCAGTCAGACCCTCTGCTACATGCACACATGTGCATAGGCACATTGGTGTCTCTGAGAACTTGCGAAAGCCTGTGGTCGCTCCAGCATCCAACTCTCAGACCCGTGGTCTCTCTCGTGTCCAGCCCCTGACCTACAGTCTCCCTGATAGTTGGGTCCCTTATCCTATTTCTCAGCAGGTCTGGCTTGAAATTTTCTGCTGAATTACACAAACATGTACTCACACAGGACTGATGTTCCTAAAGAACTACACCCCGCCCCCCCGCCCCTGCACACATACATACATTGGTGTACCCAGCTGCTGGCACCCCAGACACACAAGCCCTCCAACCCATGGCCTGCTACCAGCTGCTGTATGTGCACCCCCATAAACATGCACAGAGCAGAGACTCCCTCACCCAGTAAAGCAGAAATGCAGTTTAACTAGAAAACAGTGGTGGTCAGGCATGACCAAATAAGCATACTGACCAGAAGCCTGTGTTCATACATGCAACTGACTCTTTTTAGCCACTTATCTCTGTATTTTTCCACAGTTCCTTTGCAAGGCCACCTTTACCTTCCCATTCTTGCCTTTGGTCTTTGACCTCAATATGCTGTAAGTCTCACACTAACCCCTTTAAATCATCCCACAGTAAGTATTATACTATTCCCAAAATGCTCAGCCCATAACAAGTCCTATACCCCTGCAGTCTGCAAGGCTGTCTGTTGAGAGCACTTCCCACAGATGCCTTTGACATCCAGACTGTGGCTGGTCTGTCCTCTGCTGAGATCCTCTGGAGTAGCCAGGTCTGGGTGCTAATTGTCTTCTTCCTGGTACTGTTTTCTGCACATCTGCAAGCCTTTGTCTTTATGGTGGTGAGCCCTTTGTCGTGTAAACTAACAGATCCCACCGCTGTAAATCTGGGTGGCTCTCAGAGGACTGATCCCCGAGTTTATGCCATTAAGTGTCAGCCAATCCACAGTCTGATCTTCAGAAGTTGCGTGACGTCATCTTCCATGCTTCTTTGATACACTTCTTCAGTCAATATAGTTTATATAGTCACATGTGGAAAAAAATAATCTCCTGAAGCACATTTCATTGCAGTTGTTTAGGAAGTCACGTTATGAGGCTAATAAGGAATGTGAACAGCATTTAAATATTAAGCAGGCTGGGTCACCCTGTGTCTCATTCAGCAGCTTGGGAGAGGAAGACAACCTGTTAGTCTTGGTTGGCAACCTACCATCCAACTTTTGAGTAAGATGTTGTGCTGATACTAATGACTCCTCCTTCTGTGGGCAGGACACTGTGTGTGAGCAATGGTGATAGCCTTCATGAGGTGATCAGTGAGGATGCCTGATATTGTATAAATGGAGTTGTTTTGTTGCCCTTTGTAAGACTATACCCAGAAAACCTGTGAGTTATTGCTGAACATCAGGGACAGTTTGCAGGGTTAGGGATGGGACAGGCCTTCCTGCCTTATGGACCACCACAACACTCCAGGGATGTAGGGCATGAAGGACAGCACCTGGTAAAGACACTTCTTTGTTGTCATATCAAAACCAATCCAGCAGTACAAAGTTCAATAGTTCAGTCTGGAAAGGTGTTTTGGGAAGGTGCAGTTGTGCAGACTACCTGCCTGCTGCTCTCTTCCTTGTGATAGGCAGGGACATTAGGTACACATGACTCCTGAACTATTGGACCCACCAATGTAAATGCTTTTTGTTATATTCTTTGTGCAAAGGCCATGTACATTAATGCACAGGCTACATGGAAACATTCCTAGGATGGTTACTTCAAAACCATTCAGAGTTTTCTGTTTACTGTTGGCAAATGTTTCCAAGAGACACGTTTGTGAGGAATGTGTGCAGAATTTGGCACCGTATCTTGAGGCTATATGCAGGGACTGCTGAAGGGATGGCATAATACCTGTGTTGTCAGGCTTGACACAGTTAGAGATGAAGCACTTCTTTATATTACTATGGAATTAATTCATTTCTTGGCTGCAGAATATTTGACATTGCCCACTTGGAAGAGATTCTTAAATGGATCAACAATGTTTTTGATAATATCGGCCAAGAGCATTTTGACTCAGTCCTTTGCAATTACTCATTTTTATAAATCATGCATTGATTTAAAGTGTAACACAGCCAACTAAAAGGCGTTGAAAATGAAAACCTAATAGCATTTTATATTTCTTATATTCATCACATAGACTTTTTGTTGGAATTAATGTAGTTGTCAGGAGAAGCAGACCAGATGTGCTGTTTAAATTCCTTCATTACCATGATTACCTGGATTTTTCTGTGTAATAAATGACTTTGCAAGATGGCAAACCAGCTGCCAGAGCCATCTTCAAAATGACCGATGCTTAGTAGAAACTGGTGAGAAATGTCATAGTGCATCCAATACAAGCAAACAATCTGTGGTCATAGATGCTTGTTGCAAGACTTGGCAGTGGAGAAAAACTGAACTAGTTGCTCCTCCAATTCTTGGTCAAAGACTGGGAAGAATGTGTTGGGAAGATAAATGATACGACATCAATTTCTAAAGTGCTGGCACATGGCTCTACTTCAAGCTAACCAGTGACCATTGTGCAGAATACAACTTCTCAAACTTTGCACTGAGGAGGCAGATGCAAAATTTATTTTGCTTGCCCTCCAGGCCTCAAATAATGGATAAACATAGTCATAATTACTGCTGAAAATACTGACTTCTAGTGGGGATTTTTTTTTTGTTTAGTTCAGCAAACTATTTCTCTCCAGTGCTCTGGAAACATAGACCTAGAAAAGGTTCACTTAGAATAATAAGTCTATATTGGCTTGGAACTTGCATATATACAAGGCACCGACTGCATGACTTTTAGAGGTGGAGTAACATCAGTATTTCTGAAGATGGGAATTCTGGGAACTTAAAACCTATGTGAAGGGAGTGCACTTAACAGAATTTTGCTGAGCTTGGGCAAACATGGGAGCTTTCATCACAGTTTTAAAAAACTGTAGGAATTCTTGAGTTATCTCTGTACTCCTGAGATTGCAACATCTGGTATCAATGAGTGCTGTTAGCAGCTCTGCTGTGACAAGTGGGGTGAAATGAGTTCTGGTTAACTTCTGCCATATGAAGAATATTTACTCCAGTTTGCACTGAGGATATTTCACCAAGCATGAGTTTGGAAATAACCCTTGCAAGGGGTGTGCTACTGTCTCCTATCTCAACACTGAATGACTGGATAACTGATGCTGAGCAGAATGCTGTTTGGGGGTGCCTACACTACCACATCCATAACTACTGTTACTCTTAAGAAATGCAGCTGCACTCTTTGCTGCCAAAGCAGAGTCTCTCTATACTTTAATGGTGAACACCAGTGGAAAAAAAATACAGAAGCTTCAAGCCCAAGGATTCAATTGAAAGAAGAATTATCAAGAGCAAGATGGAGCTCAGAATAATTCCATTATAGATGGAGACGGAAGAAAAATAGGGAGCGGGAACTGAGGGAAATAGGTGCACTTGTGTGGCTTGTATAGGTAAGTTGTGAATTCTGTGTAGTACTTTCTTGTATCTCTTAAGAATTTCTTTTGAGTTGTACACTTGAAAACCAGAAAAACCCAACCCCAAGCCAAACCCAACAAATGACAGGATGCTGCCATGAGATATATCATTGCCATTGGGTATATTATCACCATTAGCTAGCCATCACTTAAGAAAAAGTTATATCTAGATGAAATCTGTAGAGAAAGCTAACATTATAACTGGTCCTTGTTACTTGTCATGTCAGACAGTGACAATGGCTGAAGTTTCTCACCTTAGTTCAGGACTAATAGCCTATCCTTTCTACCATGGAAGCAGATGAGTTTCCTGGCCCCTGAGCCTGGCCTGACCACATGCTCTTTAGCCATTACTTTTTTGTGGTGGGCCTATTTGGAGGTTGTGGTGTGTAGTTTGTTGGAACTTTGTTTTTTGCCTTGTTTTTGCAAGGCCTGAGCATGGTACTTTTATTACAGTTTGCTGCAAATATGCCCACGTTATATATAATCGGCATATGTGAAATAGATACAGAGTTATTAACAGCAATAGAAATGTAAAGAGCAGTAGTACAAAAAGATAGCTGCCACTGATTCACACTTCTAAAGAGTAGCTGCATTTCAAAAATAATTAGCCAAATAAAACTGCAGCTGTATCTAGAAATACTTTTACATGTAAACTTTATCTATAGACCTTCATCTGTCCCTGGTTCCAGCTGAAATGGTGCAGCACAGAAGTTCTTTAAAATTCTGCAACAGTGACTCTACAGGTTGGATCCTGATGTTGCATTCTTCTTTATTGAATATTAAAATGATGAACAGTGCATATAATACATGATAGAGTAATAGTCCTTTATTATTATTATTATTATAGTTAAGAACATTTTGGTTAATGGAAGGTGAAGATAGTATTAAGGAGGTTGTTATTTATTGTTGATTTGTACATCAATGGCTTTGCATTATAAAACACTGAGTTAGAAAAATAGACATGTTAAGTCTGAACTCTCAGGCACTGGAAAATTGCCCTTGGTTCTTGTTGAGTAATACACATTGGCTGACATATACAAGGTACAAACTGTATAGTTTCATTTAGTACTCCCAGGTGGGTGAATTTGAGTGTTTTTTTAATGAAGAGTCTCTTATCCCTTGGTAACAGGGAACTTTACATATCAAAAATATGGCGTCTAAAATGAGTCATCTTAAATCCAGACAGAGCTGACTGACCCTGCCAAATTCACCTTTCAGAGCTAATCATGGTCTTGAGTTACCAGATTTATTTGTACAGGTAGCCATTTTTCAGATGCTCAGTAGTGATGATAACTTGGGAATTTCCTATTAGAGATGTGGTCAAATTATTGCTAAAAAGTAAGTATTGGGGGGGAAAAAAAGCAAACAAACCTTTGATGGTTGAATTATTTCACTGTAAATTCCCCAGGGCAAAAACTTTTATGTTTATATGGACAATGAAGTCCATAAACAACAATAACTGATCACCAGTTAATTTCAGATTACAGGCTGAACAAGAAATTCAGTCTGCAATTTTGCTTTCTAGGCATGGTTATGCAAGAATTTATATAGAGATTAATGTTAGAGCAGTCAAAATTTTAATGTCATCCCATGCTAGGAAAATACCCACAATAAGTCTAAACCAAATGACTCTGAGGACTTCCTACACCTTTCATTTGTTAATGCAAGTGCTGTTGTTTTATTTTGACAAACCTAGTCAATCTATTAAGCCAATATCTTAAAAAAATATTCTTTTTCCTAAAACCTGATATAAGAGTGCTTATTAACCTGCATCAGCAACACACTGATTATCTAGCATGGAGGCAGGGGTGTTTTATTGGAAAAAGAAGGCATGTTTCTGTGATAGTAATTTCTAAAACACATAAAGATGAAGGATGGTGAAAGTCTGAAGATGAAGGTAATGAAAGCTGCTGAAACTCAGAATTCCAGGGCTTCAGCACCGAAAGGTAAGCAACTGGTTTTTACTCTCAAGTGTGTTGCATGAAACTGCCTATCAGAATGAAAACAGTGAAAAGCCACATTTCCAGCATTTTATTCTAATTTTTATTCTTGCTTCGAATGCTGCTCTCTTTAATTATGGCAACAGATGTTGGCAGTACTGTACAGTATGTGTCTGCACAATATGTGTTCTCTCACATTTTGTTCTTGCAGAGACCGAGACTTTATTTTTATTTAAAATTAAAGAAATTTACAGGATGTTCAAGAACTGGAATCCTTAAAAAAATCTCCTTACAAGGCATGGGGAAGGTTCACAGTTCAAATGCAGAGTATAATGTCAAGGGAAGTGTAGATTCTTCCTTCCCCTCTTTCAGTGATTTAGGGATAGATTTTGAAAAGAGTAAGTGCCAGACAAACACATGGATTTTGTGGCTTGCTTGAAAACCAGTCAAACATCTGCCATACAGTAATATTACAACAGGAACTGTAGTCAACTAAGGACTGTCATTATCAGGAAAATAGAGATATTTATTGAGGAAACCTGCAAAGATGCAAGCTTCTTCTGGCCCAGGCTTTTTTCTTCCTTCATCTGCCATTCTGTACATGAATGTGTATACCTGCTATGGCCCCCCCACCCCAGCGAAAAGCTGAAATGAAATGACAATAATGTAGGAATGTGGACTCTAGGCAACATTAAAAAATAATAATCCAATGTGTCTGTGAAATCCAGATCCCTTTTCCCATTAAGATCTGGGGAATGTCAAATGACCTAAAGACAGGATTTAGGGTTCACTGGCCTGAGTGCCCTCATCTAGGCACGGTGCCTGTCCTCCCCGCTAACCTTTCTTCATCCCTTCTCTCTCCTGTCAGTGTCTCGCTGCCAACATAAATGATGCCTGATCATCTGAAAAAAAATCTGAACTATTTTTCCCATCTGGATCTGTTCCCTGATGTGTCTTCTTGTGGGACCACATGCAGCTGTGCCCCCACAGGTGTAGGGGTGGCAATGACTGTAGCGAAGTGAAGTAGATCTGCCACCACACGTGAGACCGTGGCCTCAGTCACTTCTCTCATTTTCCACCTTTGTGCAGGACAGTGAACATCAACACTTCCTATCATGGGCAGCAACGTCTTGCTCCTCATGGTTTGCTGGGCTGGTGGCTTCCTGCCCCTGGATATGGGCTGGAAAAGCCTGCTCTCCCTGCATGTGTTTAAGGTTTTATGGTCCCTATCAACAGTCTGTGGCCATTTCTTGATCTTACGCCTTCAGGCATTGTGTGTCACGCAATATGAAGGTGTCCCAGCTAGCACTGACCCAAGCTGGTAAAGAATGTTGTGTCTATGCTTCACATTGGGGTCATCAGCCCAGGAGTGAACCTACACTATGGAATCATTCTTCTTCCTCTGCGCAAGACATCCAGTTGTGGAAAGTCTATGGAAGAGTAGTTTCCCATGTAAGACATCTCTAGACCCAGCAGATGAACTTCTCCACCCCACTGTACCTTTCCCCTTATCCTGCTTTCTGCATCTGGCCTGTGCTGATGGCTGGCAGTCCCCACCATGAGCAACAGTGGGGCTGTGGGCCTCCTGAGTGACATGGTCACTGTGCTGGAGCTGGCTGGTGAGACCAGCCTGCATTTCAGCTCCCAGAAACCCCAATGGATTTGTCAGTCATGAGTCACTACTAAGTGCTGAGGTGACCCAAGGAAACTTCAGCATCCATCTAGGGATTATCTCATAGCTGAATGGCAGCCTTGAACATGACATTAGCATATGAATGATAGTCTTAGGTGAGTAAAATTATCACTTGATGTCAAAATGGCCTTAATTATGTTCTCGCTAGTAAAAGCCAAGACTCAAAGGTGAAACTTCTGTTGTGGAAGAAAAGATAGGGCCAGAGACTGCCCATGGGACACAGCTATTGGCTCACAGAGGGATGTAATATGCGTTTTTCCCACCCGCTCAGTTTCCTTCAAGTCAATGAAATGAGAATCTGACCCTTTTGTTCTGATAACCTTTGGAAAAGAGTCAGGCTTGCCAAAAACCTCTGCTAATACACCAAAGGAAAAGGAAACAAGCCATAAAACATGTTTTGTAACATTCTGTTGCACACATCTAAAACACATTAGAGAGAACACAGTGCTGCTTTGGAGTATGACTAGGGACATGAATCATGGTATTAGCTCAATATTTGCCCAAAGATTATAAACCACTAGGATTCAGGCAGCTAAACTTTGTTTATAAGAGCTGCACAAGGAAATGTGCAAACTGCAGCCTTGTTTGCCTTAACTGTCCAGTTCTGAGGCTTTCTATGCTCCAAATACCTTTTTTTTTGTGTTCTTTTCTTTCTATTTGAACAAGGAAATTATATAAATAGCATGTTGATGAAAGAAACGCTCCACCTCAGAGAGAGCAAAACATTGGCAGCATAACCAAATCTGGCATTGCCATAGATTTGGGTTGGCAACACTGACAATAAAAAACCCAGATCTTTTAAATGTGAATTCAGACATCAAAAAGGTGATGATAAGTGCCTGGTAAAGCCACCTAAAGAAGACTTTGGTTGATCTAGTGAAGATCACATGGAGTCATGCAAGTCAGTCTGAAAAGTGGAGGATGAGATGGGTTGGCAAGTGATTGACTTTGTTGTGTTGGGAAAAGGAGGTGAGAGATTTATGTTGCCTCTCTGACGGGCCTCTGGTAACTTCTGACAGTCCTGTGTGCTTCAAACCAAATCTGAGAAGCTGCAGTGTTTCCAGCAATCCAAGTTCTGAAAAGATCCTGGCAGGTGGGAAAAGGACACAGGTTTTCTCTGTGGCTTGTCTGGACAACTTAGTGCTCTGTGTTGGTTTTGGCAGCCCCCCAGCTGGCCAGGTGGCAGGCACGTTCTGGCAGACCATCCCTCTGATGTGTATTTCCACCCTAGTCCCAATAGCTGTTGTCTTCTGCCCCATGGCAAGACAGAAAAGGACAGAAAGGGCATGAAGGAGAAATGAGTGGGGTGACCCGAAAGCCTGGGAGACGTGAGGGTAACTGGAGATATTGAAGGCAAAATGTTACAGGGACATGGAGGATACTGTGAAGGTACTTAGGGGATTTCCGATACTGGGAACAGAGAGGGGTTATTTGGGGTGGAAGAGAAAAGCTGTGGGACATTGAACTGCAGGAAATCAAGGTTCAGTAGTTCTGCTCCTCAGGGAACAACTTGTCTTCAGAGCTCGACAATATTCCATTGTGGTTAAATGTGTCTGGAGGGATTGGTTTATTTCTATCATGATATATAGATCTCTTACAGATACTTATCTTGGAGGTTGTGAAGGGGTTCAGTTAGCAATGGCAGGCTATAAATGGGGAGGAGAAGGATGTCAAGCTTAACAGTAGGGAGGAAGGAAAACTAAAATAATAAATATTGATTTGGAGTATGTCTTTTATTATCACTGAGTGAACAAGAAAATGTTATAATAATGTGATCTTTATGTGAACCATAAATTATCCACGTGAAGCTTTTCTGCATTGGTGTTGACTAATCAGTGAACCATTCTGGGGAGCGGGTGCCTATACTGTTCATTCAACAGCTTGAGTTTGTTACCATATTTCACTGTATTCCTCTAGGCTGTACATTTTTATTAGTTCATAGAGATTTGTGGGATGCATGCCCTGGACTCAAGGAAATCACTTTTACCAGATGGTTCAAATCACTAAGAGTCTTGTCCTAGGTTCAATGATCCTTTGATCTGTTCCCTATTGCACCATGTTGTATCGTTGAAGAGAGCTTAGTAAATCCTGATAATAACAGGCGTTTTACTAAGTTAAAATATTTTATGTGGGTTCCGACCGTATACTGAAAGTGAGTTGTAAAGCTAAGACAAGCTTTGGATATGCAATTTTGGAATAACGAATCTAATTTTTGCATCTGACTTTGGGTTTTTTTTTTTGTTTTTTCTACTTCATCCCCCTGTGACATCACTGTTGTGTGTGCCCAGGGGATTTGTGTATGGACAGACACAGTCAGTTTGCAGTTACTGCAGGTCCACATGAAACACTTCCAAGAGGGGACGTCATCAAGAGAGTAGGGTGGTGTCCATGACCTTCAGCTTCTTCCCAAGAAACCTGAAACAGTGTTGGAACCAAAAGGAAAGCATGGACTACACCAGGAGCTCTGTGGAGGACACAGATCCTTGGCCACATGTTGCCACACAAGGTGTGTGTATGTGAGGTGTGCAAGGCATTTTACTTTCTTGCAGTGCTTTACAGTGGACCATGTTCCTCCCCTCACCTCTGTGCAATATGGGGCACCCACTTGACACCACCTCCTTTTTGGGACCTGTGGGTGCCTTCCCCAGTTGGCTTCTTTTCCTCATGCACTCCTGCGTGAAGTGGCAGTTAGTTACTAGGATGGAGAGGAGAAAGGGCTGGTCCAATGATGTGTTAGGTGGGCCAGCACCTCTGCAGCCTTCCCAAGGATAACTGGAGGTGTGAGAGACCTCAAAGGACACCCCACACAGTGCTTATCCTGTGGTCTGCCCCAAGCCCTTCCCTGCCAGCTGTGGTCAGCATGACCAGCAGGCCTACCTGAGGCACCTACACCCATCTTTTGTGTAGAAAAGCTTTTATTTTAACACTCTCCCCTTAAAAATTTAATGAGTTAACAGATTGATATCTCCCACTCAAAAGTTCCTTTAGTAGGCATGCAAAAAGGGCCCTGACCCAATCTGTCCTTTCCTTCCATCACAGGCTGAAGCCGGGAGCTTCCCTTTAACGTGGGACCTCTACTCCCCTGGACATGAAACTGAGGGCTGCATTTCTCTGCATTCAGGTTGAGGTGCTAAGGTTTCAAGACCCAGAGGTTACATGAGTGGAGACGTCATTGCTTCAAATTCATTAACAAAGCCATGCTATTTTTGTTTAAAAAGTGCTCTTCATATGGAACAGCATGAAAAGGTAAGTAGGATTTATTGTCCAAAAAACATTCCCCAAGGAATAAAATGAGTAATGTGGCGACTTGTGATTCCTTAGTACATAGGTCAGATGGAGGACATTTAAGCAATGGTACAAATACCAAATTTTTCCCATTTCAGAAACAAGAACAAAAAGTAATCCAAAAAGCCAGTGCAGATGTTCACCATGTGGTCACACGTCTTTTTTTGTGGTCTGGCAAAAAGATCATATAGATAGTGTCAATACTTTAAGACTTAATCAGATGTCAATGCCTTAGTTGCATGTGTTACAGTGGATATATTAAAGTTATCTGTGTCTCTTAGAGCTGTTATTTCATGCTACCTCCAGAAAGGCATGGTGGGTTCAGGGTACACCTATGCCAATAGTTACTTATGTGTAAGCCACCCAGTTACATTTTTGTCCCATTTAAATTATTTTTGGAAAAGCTTTGCTCGGATTCAGCAATTACAGTGCTATTCTGACATGAGCCTAGCCATGTCTGCTGAAATTTGGGATATTTTCTGAATTCTGTTGGTACTGTTTCTGACTTACAGGTTTTGTGTGACAGGCTGACAGAAGTGATGCACAGGTTGTCCAGGGAAGTGGTGGCTGCCCCCTCCCTGGAAGTGTTTAAGGCCAGGTTGGATGGGGTCTTGAGCAGCTTGGTCTAGTGAGAGGTGTCCCTGCCCATAGCAGGGGGTTGGAACTTGATCTTTAAGGTCCCTTCCAGCCTTGACCAGTCTGTCATTCTACCTTTCACTTTGACAAGTGAAATGAAGGAGAATTTTCTTTTACATTTTCCACTTTAAAATTCCACTATTTTGCTTGTTCAGCACAGGTTGTGCCAGGTTGTGCAGCTCAGGCTGTCTCTTAAATCACTGTGGGAAGTTATCTGCATGTGGAAGGTGAGGAAATACATTCACTTCTACTTGAGTTACCTGAATGGTGTGAGTAAAGCCCTTCTTGGGCAGGTGCTGTACGTGACCTCCTGCAGCTCCTGCTCCCAAGTTGACCAGAGGCAGAGGAAGTGGAGAAGTGATGGACCACATCAGTGCAGGAGAGCAAGGTGGTCGCACAGCGCTTACAAAGAGTCTGGCAACAGATGCATGACCTGGCACCAACCCAAGCCTGAGAGGCCGTGAATCCCTTCTGCTCGCAGTGGAAAACACTGCTACCACAGCAGAAATCAGCTATTGTATTTGTGTGCACAGGAGGGTAACACAGACAATGATCAAAGCCAATTTGCTGGTGAGAGTCGGATCACATCATTAGCAGTAAAAAGAGGGTGGTTTGTTTTGTTATAGACCATTGTTTTGCTTTCTACGACTTTCCATTTATATTATTCCTTCTCTCAACTTCATGAATTCTTATATTTTTCATTCTGTGCATTGCTCTGTGAAGTCTGCATGCACGTGTGACCATCTGATGGTGCAGTTTGCATGTAGCTGCAGTGTGCCAAGAAATATGCCGGTGGAAGTCTTTGAACATGAAACACATGTGAGGGGCCTGAGCTCGCACAACACGTGAAAAGCAGATCCCTGTCAAGTCCCACATGTTAGATGTTTGAAGATGAGGGCATGACTGCTTTAAAATATGTTTTTTCTCCTTACCAGATCTCCTCCATTAAGAGGAGATGCTGTAAGAGAAGAAAAGAATATGGGTTTCATGTAAGTTATTTTTCTTTATTAGAGCACTGCTGCTCTGAGTATTTGAGAAGCGTTGTTTCTACTGGTGCTCATTGCTATTGGCACTCCAGTGCAAATAACCAGCAGCTGCCACAGTCAGGACTTTTTCTGAATGTTCTTCTGTCTGACATGACATAGTTTTTCAAAAGGAATTTCTGTAAACTTTAAAAACGCTGAGCTCTAATTGCTTTGAAATTTTCAAAGTGTCCAATATTTCTTTGCTACTTGGGACAGTAAAATAAACGCTGAATAGGCAGCTCTGCCCAAGTGTTTCTGCTGCTGGTTGCTACCGAAACTTTGAAAAACCTTTCTAGCACTTTCTAGTGTGACACAACAGAGGGACTGTTTCATTTTTTGTTTTTAAAGGTGAAGAAATTTGAAAATTATTGATAGATGATAAAAAAAGAAAATGAAAACCAAAACTGTAGCAATTTTGGTATTACCAATTTTACTCAGTATGAAAAGGAAAGAGGAAAAAATGAGAAGGTGTCTCTCTTGATTTCAGTAGGCTTCACATTTGAAATGTTAGGGTTTTTTGGTGAAAGATTCTGCTTTACAATAATAGCAATTTTTCTCCTAAATCCAGGTCTTAATTTTGAGATAGTTCTGTGAATAGTTTTGTCTTGTTTTTTGGAAAAAAAGAATCCCTCCTAGATACGAAGTGAAATGTCTTTTGCTATCTAAAGAATTCTTAATTTGGACAGTTATGTTAGAAATAACTGATAATATAATTGATTATACATCTTTGATCCAAACATTCCTCCCCACCCTGAATTATGAGAGAAAATTAATTAAACTTGCTTGCAATAACTAGCTTGTGCCGATTCCCGTAAGACAAGACTGTCATCTGCAGACATGAATAAAGACCATTAAAGTTATACCTAATGAATTTCAAGGAAATTTCCTGCAATGTGTAAAAGTAATCATGTGCAAATGTGTTTCCAGATTGGGGCTGTATTCTCACCCAAATACATAATGCAGTTTCCAGGTGGTAGCTATCTGATATTATGTCTATTTTTGTTTTAACACAATGAATACTCAGCAGCAGAGTAATACTGCTCACTGCCTTTTCCTTCTAATATTGTTCATGGCAGAAATCCAATTTATACAGTGCAAATAATCATTATTTCCAATAGGCTGAAAATCTTTCCTGGCAAGGGCATAATCAATGTCTTCTGCTCCTACTTGTGTCACTCATGATATTTCAGCGATGCAGGTTAGCGTATAAAACCCATCACTCATAGAATGACTCTGGGAGTGGGGAAAAAAAAGGAGGGAGGGGGGAAAGAAAGCAGGGAATGTGCCTAGTTCTGTGAGGCATGGGGAATTAAAAGCAAATAGCAAAGCAGGTGAAAATGATCCAACAAGGAAGCTTAATACACTGAAGATGTACTGAGAGCTCATGGCCCTAGGGAAGCACGGCAGCCGATGTCTGGGCAGCATCACTCGGTCCCTGCACATCGTTGCTGGAAAGCTAGCCACTGTTAAACAGCACTTTTATGAGGGTCTTGTCACAGACCCCCAAGCCCTTTCCTGGATCACTTTTGATGTATGAAGAAAGGGCTTGAGTGGCAGACCCTTTCTCACCTGGGAGGCTGTCGGGACTCGGTGCCAAGCTCAGCTCTTCAATTGTCTTTTGAAAAAAGGCTCCAGCAGGATGCTAAAGCGAGATTGTGTTTTCAGCGCTGACTTCGCAAACAGGAGTGACTCATGTGCCATCTGTTTTGTCCCTCCACCCGATCGTATGCGCTCCGTTTGTGCTGGTTAATATATTTGCTATCTATTAAAGGGAGAAGAAACTTTGGAGCAGTCAAAACAAACAAGCCTGAGAAAGGCTGAAGTTTTGAAAGGGGCTGGTTGGAAAGCCGCTGCCACTGTCACTTTCCGTTGAAATGTGTGGTTCTGGGGCAAGGACATGTCAGGTGACAACCCCCCGGAGTCTTATGACAACAGCTGGTCAGGGATTTCTGCGTGTCTGAGGCACATCTGTATTATGTAAAACAGTGACTGTGCTAGCTGCAGGATGTGCTAAACACACCATGTCATTCCCAGGCTGGCAAGCCCGGCTCTTCTGTGCCCATCGTCACAGCTCCGGTATGTGTGTGGGTGGCTGTCCTGCTTTGGAGCCTGAGGGGGACACTTCAGCCTGGAAGGGGGAGTACTGAGTTGGAGTTGTGACACTGTGGATTTGTGAGTGGTACAGAGAAGGTGAGAGGGAACTGCTCAGAACTGCCCAGAAGAAACCCTTCCTCCAATGCAAAAACCAGGGGTGGGGTAACAAATGAAAAATGGCAGGTGGCAGGTTTGGAAAAGCCCGGGAGCTATTCCTCTACCCTACACCTAGCTGAACAGTGGAACGTGCTGCAGGATGCTGAAATCTCATCTGGGGCTTAAAAAGTGATTGAATAAATGAACGGAGAAAAATTTCCATCAAGAGCACTGAGATACAGTGACAGCACCTCTGGCTCATTCTGCAGCATAAACTCTGCATGATGTTGGCACTGAAAGTTGGACTCTGAAATCACTAAGCCTTGTAACAGACTCAAAAGACCAATGCCAAAATAAACTGGAAAACTGGATTGCTGGTGCCTTGGCCATTCACAGTCTGCTGCTTTAACAGACTTTTTGCCTCTGAGGTCTTAGTGATCAATCAAAGAGTCCACCAACAAGGTGGTAATAACACCATCTGAAGAGAAGGAGAATAGCCAGGGCATAGCGTGATCCACCCGTTTCCTAAACAGTGTCTAAAAACACCATAACATAATGGTGACAGTGCTTACTAACAAGACATTAATAGATGGTTTCATTGGAGGAGAATCAGTAACAGCTTGGGGTCTTATATATTTCTTCGTGACAGTAGGCAAAAAGCATAAGCAGAGCCAAGGAATGTACTAGAGCACAGCCTGCCTGAGGGTCAGCCTTCCTTCAACAAACTCCTTCTTTCCCTTGGTGCTTTGCTTGTAAATCATGCCTTCCAAGTTTTAAGATTATACAAGTATATTGTGACAGAAGTGCAAGACATTGACCCTGCAATGTGCTCGTGCAGTCCAGAAAGCCAACAGTAATCTGAGCTGTATCAAAAGAAACATGACCAGCAGGTCAAAAGAGATGATGCTCCCTCTCTACTCTTCTCCCATGAGATCCCACCTGGAGTACTACACCTGGCTCTGGGGTCTCCAGTACAAGAAAGGAGAACATAGAGCTGTTGGATCGAGTCCAGAGGAGGCCATGGAGATGATGAGAGGTCTGGAGCACCTTTCCTGTGAAGACAGGCTGAGAGAGTTGGGCTTCTTCAGCCTGGAGAAGAGAAGGCTCTGGGGAGCACTTCTTGCAGCCTTCTAGTACTTGAATGGGGCCTACAGAAAAGCTGGAGAGGGGCTGTTTACAAGGGTGTGGAGTGATAGGAGAAGGGGAAATGGCTTCAAACCAAAGGACGGTAGATTTAGATTAGGTATTGGGAAGAAATTTTTCCCTGTGAGGGCGGTGAGGTACTGGCACAGGCTGCCCAGAGAAGCTGTGGCTGCTGCCTCCCTGGCAGTGTTCAAGGCCAGGCTGTAAGGGGCTTTGGGATACCTAGGCTAGTGGAGGGTGTCCCTGCCCATGGCAGGGGATGGGAACAGATGGGCTTTAAAACCCAACCGTTCCTGTGATTCCATGATGCTATGATGAGACAAGCAGTGAGAAAAATTCATCTTGAATTACCTGTAGGCAACCTGACCCCGTCACACAGAACACCCCAGAAAGAGCTCACAGGTCTGGTGACATAGCTTCTGCCTCCCAGCTCAAGCCTAGATGTAAGAAAGGATGTGTCACAGTCTTCCTCTAACTAGTTTGTGTTTCTCCTTAATCGGTGAAAACGTTACCTAGCTAAATGAGAAAGAGGAACAAACTGTACCTATCACCAGAAAATCTCCCTCGGAAACAGTTTCCAAACATACGCGTTAGGTAACGAGCCTGTTTCCCTGACTATGTGTCACAGCTCTCCGTGCTATTCTGGTTGCATTCCGCAAGCTGGCATTGCTTTTTAACGTGCTTGCTCCTGGTCTGCTCTGAACCCTCTGTTTGGCATGTTCTCAGGCTGCTTTTGCAAGGAACTGCAGCTGCACCGGGCACCTTCCATCAGCCCCATGCCGTGCTTCCTGACAGAGCATGATTCTCCTCTCTCTCCAGTTTTTCATTTTCACCTTTGCTATCTCTAGTTACACCTTTCTGCAGTGCAGTGTGAACCCCCTTCGCAAAGGGAAGAGGCACAGGAACCATTCCAGCGACTGTCACTGCGATCCCTTGCCAGAGACAACAGCCACAAATGCATAATGGTGTCATTCAGTACAAGTGAGAATGCATTCAGGAAATATGTGCAAGCTGGTGTTCAGAAAGCTCAGACTTCTGCTTATGGAATCGCTGAGATTGGGCATTACATCAGCTTTCTCAAGAGTTTACAAGTTTTCCCCTCCCCTACCTCCCCCCTGAAACATTTGTGACTGTATTATTTTCTTCAGTGCTGCTGTATGTAAAATGTTAATCCTTTGTTTGGCTAAACATGCATAATTTGGGAAGACAGGTGAAATGACGGATTAATCATCAGGCTTTTAACTTTAAGTCTTGTAGCTGCAGTGTTAAATGTTGTTTATTTGAGATTTCGGTGTGGGTATGATGTCTAAGTGGAAGCTCTTTACATATATAAACTAGAGCTGCTGTTGCTGATGGTAATAAGCTAGAGGCTTGATTTAAAATCTGCTCTTTTTCTCATACCTGGATGTTCAGATAGACATCACAAATAACCCAGTGATAAAGGTACAGCTACCACAGTGGCAATAACATTTTCCTTCTACTTTCTATGAATGTCTAAGCCTTGACTTAGAGGACCTCTCCTGCCTGCAGTAGGAAGGTAATTACAGCTGGATGCACATCTCACCTTTGGCACCTATTAAAATGTCTAACTCCAGCAGGGTTTGTGGTAGCAGATTTGCACCATAGTTTTCTAGTCAGCCATGAGTTAGAGTGAGGGCCCTATCATCCCAAAGGCAGCCAGGAAGGACCAACGCCTGGCCACTGTCAAACCGTGGATGAGTTCAAGGGAAGCTCCTATCACTGCCTTGACATTTTCTTGAGAACTTTCAGACCACTTGATGTTCAAAGATTTAACCCACGAAACTGCACCTTTGGGTTGGGAGATCGGACCTGCATTCCTGGCACTGACCTTCTCCGTCGCCTTGGCAAACCTGATCTGCAACCCAGTACCCCTAGGCTGGACTGCACAAGAGTTACCCAAGAAAAAGTTCCTGCTTTCCTGCCAAGGGAGGTTTGTTAGCTCCTCTTCTGGAAAATTACAGGCATCTGGCTGCATGGCTATGAGTCTTTGGCATAGAAATAAATTGAATCCAATTTTGCTGCTCTCATTGAGTAGGGAAATCACCCTTTATACAGCTCACAGCTGTCCCAAGTCACCTTCCTCACTATCTATTTATAGATTTTATGCTCAAGACATCTCAGCTTCAAAAGAAATTCTTCTTAGGAATGAACGCAGCATTGTCTGGGAAGATAGGGGTACTCCTGCTTTGAATTTGTGCTGTGGAAGAGAGAGAGGTGAATATTAGTTTTGTCAGAAAAGCAATTGAACCAAAAGAATGGAAAAATGTTCTCCTGATGCTGAGCCACAAAGGGTATTTTTAAGGATTCTTTTGTGAAACTCAATTGCTTTATTTAAGCTAAAAGGAGATCTTTCAACCTTGTTTGGGGACTATTTAATCCTTTTAACCTTTTTCTGCTCTAGATTTTGTTTAGATAAATAGTGTAATTTCAGAGGAATTGTTTGTTGTGATGTCAGATAGAACACGTAGGTATTTCTGAAATGAAACATTTATTAAGCAGCATCCAAACACAGTGTTTTGATGTAATATTCCCAATACTTTTCAAGCTCTATTTCTCAACAATTTTTCAAGTTCTCAGGGATGTTTTGCCTAGTTGAGGCATTGGCTGGTCCAGACCAGGCAAAGACAATAAGCAGAAGATTGTTCCTAAAAGAGCTAGAGACAAAAGAGTATTTTGAGAAGCGAATCCTTCCTTGACCAGTTCTGGAGGGAAGCAGTTGATGAAGTTGTCTTCAGTGATGTTGGAGGATTGTTTTCTATATTCTACTCTTGGGAACTCAATTTCTTATCTTTCAGATTTGAGGAGGGGTACAAAAAATAAGTCTTACTAATTGGTATAGCAAGCTGGCATGTAGTTATTTGTTACCAGGGATATGCACTTTTCTTTTAAGGGTTTTAGTGCTTCAGATTTCATTTGTGACTGGCCTGTTTAGAGGGAAAAGCTGTGATGTCTGTGCTTAGGCCTAGCTGGTTCGCAACACTCAAGATGCACCTTGCCTACCAGAGTACAACCATTCTTGGGAAATATAGCTACCCTGAACAACAAAAGAAAGAAAGGGCGAGGAAATCACAGATTCACAGGGCAGTTTGGGTTGGAAGGGACCTTCAAGCCCATCTAGCTCCACCTCCCTGCCACGGGTGGGGACATACTCCACCATACCAGGTTGCCCAAAGCAAATTTAGCTCATCTGAGAGGAAATGAGTAGGTTTGCATGTTTCATGCTCATGCCTCACTGAGATTTGGGGGCATGGTGCTGCATCGCACCACCCTTAGCAGTATATAGCTTGCATCCACCATGGTCTATGTCCACTTCAGCATGTCTTTGACAGGAGAAATTCTGGAAAACAAGATTTTCAGCAGTCAAACAGGATGAGATGAAGACTTGCCAGCATTTGTCATCTGACAGTAAGTAAGTAAACAGGTTGGCAACAACATCTAAGATTATCTCCTCTCTGCTTGAGTCTCTGTTATATTTCAGTTGAGTTTATGACGGAAGAGAAAGCTTGTGTTTATCTTTTATCTTCAACTTTCACATTGATGGTTGTCTGTGATCTGTGACACTGCAGTGACTGTAGCTAGACCAGGCTGGGAGGTGCTGGGGTCAACAAAGGATTTCTGGAGAATCATGCCACTGTGAGGCCACATGCAGACCATGCCACAGCATAAGAACATCACCTCCAAGGTGGCTCAGGCATGTTTCTCTCCAGAGCGTGAGGTTTGATCCTGCCATTGATTGCCTTTCTTGGAGGAATTTCTTCTAAATGGCTTTTTATCTGCTTTTCTCTCCCTAAATCACTGTTGCAATTTTTCCTAGTTGGCTGTGTTTAGTTTGTATTTCTACAGCTTTCCTGCACTGAATAACCACAATTTCATATAAAGTATTGGAACACAATCAGGAAAAGAATTGGAGAGAAAAGGAATCAACTGTGAAATTGTCTATTCATAGCAGCAGTTTCCTGTATTTACCAACAAGTTTTTCACTTGTCTAGATAAAGGTATTCCATTCTACTCATTCTTGTTTGTTTTCTTGCACTGGAATCCTTCCCTTCCCTTCCCTTCCCTTCCCTTCCCTTCCCTTCCCTTCCCTTCCCTTCCCTTCCCTTCCCTTCCCTTCCCTTCCCTTCCCTTCCCTTCCCTTCCCTTCCCTTCCCTTCCCTTCCCTTCATCGGAAGAGGAACTGTTCAAGTTCAGTAGTTCAGTATTGCCCTAGCCTGAGCCTCTGTACTTTTTGGAGGACAGGATTTGTTGGGTAAGTGGATTAGCATCTCTCTCTTTGCTGTCCAGAGCTGCATCAAATTGCTGCTAAAATCATAAGAGATAAGATCTTTGGCTGTTAAAACGACATATTTTTGGGGGCCGCAGCCTTTTGCATAAACACATATTTGGGACCTCGAGGTGTTATCTGGAGTTTGAGAATTTTACTGGATTTATTTTCAGATTTTTGATACTGGGAGGGACTCTATTTAGGAAGCGGGTTTATTGTCACCCAGCACTGCCCTGCTTGTCGCCGAGCACAAGGGGATTTCAAATCTGCACTTTAGAAGATAAGAATGAATAGAAACTCTGCTGATTGCTCTCCCTTTGGCTCCAGGATTGTGTCCAGACATCTGAGCTGTAGAAACAGGGAGACTGAAGCAGGTCGACCGCTTTGTTTTGTCAACCACTTCAGTGTGCAGCGTTCTGAGTGAAACCCCAGCTCCCCACCACGTGGCTCCTTTCCCACATCTGCTTCCCGGCCTCAACCACACGCTGCTGCCCTCGGCTTTGCTGCCAGAAGTGCGTGGCAGCCGTGTGGCTCGCAGACACCACAACAGGCTCCGTGGCTTAACCAAGAGTGCTTGTAAAAATGAGGCCACATCTGCCAGGCAAACACATGGTCCAGGTCGATTAAAAGGTTAATTAAAAGGAGATAAGCAAGGCAGGAAGTTCTGGAGTAGATAATATTCGTTGGCGTGATCCTGACTTTGAAACTCACTTAACAGTTTTCCTTTTCAGACCATGTATTTCTTTTCTAAATCTTGTTCTTTTGGGCAAGGAGGAGAGGAAACGTGATTAAATGAGATTAAGTGGCATTTAATTCACATTTTTTCTCTTTCCAGCTGTTGGCCTGGTACTCCATGTGTTGAAGTCAGTGCTTTTGCACTTTGTGGACAGAGAACCAGAGCCTGAGTAAATAATTTAATGCAGTCCAGTGAAAAGAGCTCAAAGCGAAATTTTGGAATTGTGATCACACTGGATGTAGCATTTAACGTGGATGGGTAAGAGACTGTGCATGCTAAAGCACAAACCTGTGGTTTTGCTTAATTAAAGTTCCTAGAGTCAAGGGAGGAGGACAGCTTGATGCATTTTGCCTGAGAAGGACAGGAGACTGCACCAAATCTCTCCCAGGTCCTGCCACACCTTTTTGGTGGGCAGCATCTATGCCTGTAGATCCATAGCTAAACAGTGGCCTCTTGGCTTACACAGGCACCCATATACAAGGGTCAGGTTGGGTTTACCTTATGGAAAACTTAAGTTAAAGTGCCTTGTTACAGTGGTAAACAGCTCTCTTTAGCTCTCTCCTTGCAGAGAGACAACATTTCTTTTCTTCACCCTTGCTTTGGTGACACAGCTAACTGTTTGGAGGTGTGGGTGGCCCATACAGGTGGCTCAAAAATCATTACAGGGAACTACTAATGAAAACAATTTCAAAGTGTATTTTCAGTGGGGGTGAAGCATGTGAGCAGCAGCCAACTGCGTTACGGGGTGCGGGGATGCAAACATCAAAGCATGCGGTGCACCCTGCATCAGGGTGTCAGGGCACTGAGGAACAGCCAATTCACAGTCTTATCAGACCTGACATAGTCTTGTCAGGATACAGCCATCCTGACTGGGATGCCAATACTCTCTGAGTTGTATAGGCTAAGTTATTTCCCTTGGGAGAATGAAGAGATGCTAACTGCCTGATTGCCAAATCCAGCCTTCTTTGCACCGTGGATATTTTAGACTTGAAGTTTAGATTGGAAAGCTATAACTCCCTCAGCCACATACAAATGAAGAGAATAATTTCTTTTCTCTAGAAATCAGATCCTCTATGAGATGAACTTCCCATGACTTTTTGGCAGCAAGAGCTATGTTTTTCACTGAGTTGAATTCTTCACATATTGACTATGCTTCCTATGAAATTACAAATACATTTAACATGAAATTGGCCAGATTTCACTATCACTTTTCTCATTTTCGCCTTTAGAGAAGGAGCTCACAATGCTTAATGATTGGGCAATAGAATGACAGAAGAAATTCAATGTCAATAGATGCAAAGTGATGCATATGGAGAAAAAAAGTGCACCCTAGCTACATACAGAATGACAGTTTCTAAATTAGCTTCTAATGTTCAGGAAAGAGATTTGGGGGTGATTACTGATAAGTCCCTGTGAAAATCAGTTCAATTCTCAGCAGTAGTCAAAAAGATTATTAGGAATTACTAGGAAAATAATAGAGAGCAAACACAAAAAAAATAGTTATGCGACCACATAAATTCATAATGCATCTGCCTCCTGGATATTATGCAGTGAACTCGTCCCCACAGCTCAGAACAGAGAGCTGAAAGTGGCCCAGAAAAAGGAAGAAGCGGGCTCAGTGAATGGAATGATTTTTGTGTGAGGAAAGGTGAAATATACTGGGTATTTTCAGCTCGAGGATGAGATGAAGCCTGATAACATCGTGAATTGGTAATGGGGAGTTGAGGAAAGAGATTAATTATCATTCCTGACAATATAAGAATACGAGCTGATGAAATAATCAGCTGGGTGTTTAAAAAGGGAGCACTTCATCACCCAGCATGTGGTGAAGTTATGCAACTCATGGCCATGGAATATTATGGAGACCAAAATAATAAATGGGTTCAAAAGCTGATGGGGCAAACGTGCAGAGGATAGGGCCATCAGTTTTTGTTCAAAATGGTGTTCAGAATGAAACCTACAACTCAGAAATCACTGTGCCACTGACGACCGACCATAAGCTGGGAGGCAGGGGATGGTCACGCAGTGTCTGCATTACTCCTTGTGTGCTTCACTTCAGCATTTCCTTCTGACCATGCTCAGGGTATAGAGCTAGATGAATCTTTGCTTTTCTGTATGATGACACGTCTGTTCTTCTGTTATGCTTTTCTGTCATTAAAATTTATGACTCGATTGTTTGTTTATTTTTATTTGCATGCTTTTCCACATCTTCCATCACTCTATCATGCGAGTGACCTAACATACCAGTGACTTTGTCCCTCACAGCTCTTCAGAATGGCAAAGACACTGTGCAATCCCCACTTAGAAGGTGATCCTCATCTTGGGAAGAGTCTGTTGTGCTGGGGAGCCATCTTCGTTTTCCTCACAATCTGTGTGGTGCCCTGAAGAAGTGTCTGTGCAGCTCCTTGCCATGCCAGCCCTCCCTCCCTCCCTCTCGGCTGGATCCAGTCCTTATGACTAAGGCACAGTGAGAAAGGGAAATAAAACCCCTCAGTGTGGCAAAGCCCTCAAGTCCTTAGTCAACACTGAAGTGAAGCCTACGTGGTTTGGTGAAAGTCCAGCAGCACATCTGTGGAAGAGGTAGGAGCTGGATCCAACCGTTTCCATGCTTGGATAGTAACCTGTAATTATGGATGTCAGCGCAAGACACCTAATATATCCTTCTTCAACCTTTTTTTTTCCTCTTGGTGTAACTTTTTCTTGTATCCACTGTGCTGTAATTCCGTGTTTTTCCCTTTATAGCAGTTAGTCTCTCAGCTTAGTCCCTGACCACAAATACTTTTGAGTGGAACATCTGGTTCTAATGTGCACTCTAGCAATGTTACTTTCTGCAGTATTCCACTTTTCCCCCAAACGGTATTTTTCCTCTTGTGCTTGCCCAGAACAGCTTGTAAGCTGATCAATATCTGAAGCAACAAAGGATCCATTTGAGAACGAAGAGTTCAAAAGCCGCATAAGCGATTTCCCAGAACTCGGGGCGGTGGGAGGAGAGGCGGCCTGCAGCCTGGCCGCGCACACGGGAACACTGCGGGGCTACATTCCTCCTCTTTCTCCTCACTGGCTCTCCCCTCCGCAGTCGCCATAACTGCAGAGACAGTTTCAGCTTCCTGGTGATCTTCTCGGGCTTTCTCAGGTCTCTTTCACGCCTAACCAAGCCCATTCAAACACCCACAGGAGGAAATATCAATAGGCAGTTTCTTCTGCTGCTTCTCACTGCCGTTACAACCACTTTTTTTCAGAATTGCTAACTTAGGAGCTGTCCTGCCTTGTGTGAGTAAACAAACCTTCACCCACTTGCAGGGAGAGGACTGCTCTGCATCAAAAAGGCTGTGTAGCCAGTAAAGTGGAGATACGGGATGAAGTAGGAATGTTTAATATACTTTCAGGCATGGGAAACATGAAAAGCCAGCTGAACTCTGGAGAAAAATTGTAGTGCACTTCTGGTATGTTTGCAATACCGATGATGTAAATAATATATGACTCCTGGAAGGAGTGTAGGAATATATAAAGTTTTATGTAGGGGACTGCTGCACGCATGTGGAGGGTTCAGATGCATCTACAAATCACGGGCTGGATGCCAAACAATGCAATGGTGCCCACTGTAAACAGGGCTCAGGGACTGAATTAAGTAATTAAAGCTGTTTGTGACTCACATCCTGAAATGGTAAATTGTGCACTGCTGCAATCCACCAAGTTATTTAACTTCAGAAAAACAAAGCTCCTCAGTGATGGGTGAGGAGGATTTATTATTCCATTATTTTACCTTCACAAGCCAAGCAGTAGGCAAATACAATCCTGTTTTTTAAGAGTTTGCCTGAGTGGGGCTGTCTTACTGGCCAACCACTTCATCATTGCCATAAAGCGTGGAGAAATACAGCATGGTTCAAACATATGAAAAAATGCAGCTTAACCATTTAAAATCTTTTAGGCCTCCTGCCATTAAGAGATGAACAAATCTATGTGTGCTCTGAGGATCCAGTTGCCCAGCTACGTCTGCACTGGCAGCTGTGCTGCAGCTGTGCAAGGTGGAGCTGCATCTGATGAGGGGCTCCCACCCATCCCAAGGTGGGCACAGGAGAAGTGCTGGATGGAGGAGCGTGGGGCTTCATCCTTCCAGGAGATGAGGGTGAAACCTGTCTCAGCTCCTGCGAGCTTCCCTCATACATTTTCTGTGTGCTGAAAGCCTAGTAGTTTACTCTCTGGAGCTGGAGACTTGCTTCTCCAACTCTATACTCTGAGGCACACCTGGGATCTGAACTCTTTCCATTCAGCTGCCACATCTCTTTGCACAGCAACTCTCCCAGACTGCTCTTCTTCATTAAAAAACAGAAGGTAGAAGAGAAGGTCCCAGCTCAGCCCTTGCCTCTCACTCCCAATTCACCCTTTTTGTAGTGTTTCTCCCTCCTCTTGACCAGAAAATATGCCTAATGCCTTTTTTCAGTGTCAGGATCCGTAGCTATTCTTTTTTCATTTCCTCATCCATCCTTTTAATGCTTAGCATGACCATGAATGTCTGCCATATATGCCCATCTCCTGATATTTTAATCTGGCCTGAGTGTTGGGTCCGTAATAAGCAATAAGAACAATTATTAAAAAGTTTGTTTTCCTCGGCATAAACTGGAATTTTTCATTCCTCCGAGGCCATATTTCTAACATAGCTTCCTGGGCACCTGAGAAAATCCTTACATTGAGATATTCTTCTGAGTGTGTTGAAGTGATGCCATGTTGTTTATTCTGTGTCGAGTCTGTTTTGCCCGTGATGCTGATTGCAGAATGATCCCTCCCTGTCCTTACCTCGACTCCTGAGCCTCTCAATATATATTTTCTCCCCTGTCCAGCTGAAAAGGGGAGTGATAGAGCAGCTTTGGTGGACGTCTGGCCTCCAGCCAGGGTCAAACCACCACACGCCAGTAGCATATTTGCATGTTTCTGATGCTGCTTAGCACATAGTATGTGCAATGAAACAGAGGAAAAATATTTGGAAGTCAATAGCAATTTCAGTAATGTTACAAACATGTCTGGAAAACTGGCTGGGAGAGTCACCACAGAAGGACCTTGGTCACCTTGCATAGCAGCAGTAGCCTCTTTGAAACCTCCACAGAAATATATCTTAGCTTGAAGTGTGGCCTTTAGTGGATGTTGGATGGGTGCTGCATGCAACATCTGGAGCAAAACTGCTGCTGTGCTGTGCTGTCACCTTGCCCTGGCATCAATAGGAGCATGGTGGCAGTGGGGAAGAGCTTTCATTGCTGTGGAGGAAACCCAGTGAACTGGCTGAGTGAGCTCTGAAGGTGCAGGGACACCACATGTTGGTGTTTTCTGAGACCGCGTGACCTTGTCTTTGGTATAAATAGTCCAGCTGACTGGTACAAAGCAGCCACCGACTCTGCTGCTTCCTCAGGGCATCAAAGGGACCATGGGCCTTGATGCAGCGATGTGGTGCTAAGGGACTTGGCCCTGGGGTCTACGCACAGCAGGGAAATCCCAAGAGGGGAGGGCTGCTACCAGCCCCTGACCAGAAAAGACTTCTCAGAAGTCAGAAGGATCAGGTTAGAAACTCAAGCACTTTAATCACCGTCTTCTGTAAGCGATGCTGCGAGAGATAATTTTGTCCTCATTTATTAAAGCTATTCTTTGATCTGAAAAGGAAATTCTCATTTTATAGGAATAGTGTTTTCTGGAAAAGGTATTTTGAACTCATTTAGACATAGCTGGCAAATTTTAATTATAGAGGAACACTTACTTTAGTGCTTTTTAGTCATATTTTACTCCTCTGAATGTGTGGCGGGTCTGAGTCAGCAGGATGTACAGCTGACTCCAGCCCAGGGAGAAGGCTGGGCAGAGCAGCCCCTGAAGCCTCCAGATGTTGTGCACTATTTTCTTTTCAGTGGCCTTTTGTAACCCTCTTGGAGACCAGGTGATATACAGATTAAGTGGATTTATTTTTATTATTTTTTTTTTAAAGGGGGAATCCAGAGGACAAAAATGACTGGGAAGAGTACAGTTTCTGCTGGTCTGACTCAACAGCATCTGCTTCACGTAAAGCAAGGAGAGATTACTGAAACAAGGCAGGTGTCCAGGTTTCATTGAGGAAAATATTTTAAGATGTTTTCATAAGGACAAATGGTTGTAAGAGCAAAATTGGCTTATTTTGAGGGAAACGGCACAAATCATAGCAAACAAAACACACAAAAAAAGGAGGGAGCTTTCAACTGTACTTTTTGAGCAGATTAGAAAGTCAGTGTTTTGGACAAATACCTAAAAGACCAGTGTTTTGGAAGGAAACAATGTGAAAGAAAGAAGGAAGCCCGCACCTGGGTACAGAACTGGGGTTTTGCTGTGCTGCAGAGAAGGGTGGCAACACATTGAAGGGGTGAAATTGAATTTGTCTCTTTCCAGACTCTCTCCAAAACACAATGTATAGATGCTAAATTAACATGCTCTTAAAACACTACAGGTGCATAGCTTTTCGACAAAAGTCTTGTAATTTTACTTGCCATTCTGATTTAGGCTTTTTTTAGAAAACATAGAGCTGCAGTTGGAAGAAAAGAGAAAAGCCATATGGCAGACTATCACCAAACAAACAAACACATACAATGTAGATGCCAAGCAGCTTTTGTACAAACAAAAGGAGCAGAAAAACAGCCTCATCCCCCATTGATGCTGCTACAAGCTCTCATGAAACAGTATGCACCTGGCTTTAGCCTCTCTTTAATCCTTCTGAAGAGACTGGCTCCTTTAGACTGCGTGCTCAAGGTATTTCCTAAAGCGTTCAGGTTTTAATAAGATCTCAATTTACAGAGATAAAGATATGAATAACTCTGGAACTGGCATTAAGTGTTATCACCAAATTTTATATAGCTGAAATACTGTGAGACAGAAAGCAGCTGGCTGGGCAAGGGACTGTCGTAGCTCAGGGATGGCCCCTATAAAGGACCCCTGTCAATCAGAACGAAAAACCTGCTTCTTGCTCATGCAGTGCCTGGTGTTACCTCAGCCCTGTGATGACAACCTCTGGAGCAACCCTTACTCGGGCAAGCAGGACCTTGCTTATTTTGGGTATGCCAGGTGGTGGATGGTGGGGAGGCTCTTCAGGAACCTGCAATTAGAGTAAGTGTTACTAATTTAAGGAGATAACTGTCACACCATTTAAAAAGCCCTGGAGCAACACCACTGTACCTTTTTGTAAATGAGGAAGGAAGTAAAATTCTCCCTCACACACTTTTGTTAAAGAGGGAAAATGCATTTTGTCAATTGTGGAAGTGTTTGGCCTAAGACCAGCTGCTGAACTGCACACCTCACACAACTGCACGCTGCTGGCGCACACGCATGTGCTCACAGGCAGCACTGAGCAGAACGCTGGAGAGGGACTTGAGTTTCAGGGGACAAGTGGATGGATGAGGAGACTAAGGCAGCCAGGACTGGGAAGAGAGGAACAGAACTGGTGCTGAGAGCAGGGACAACAGGAAAACCAGATGTTTGGAGGAACAGCTGGGAGGAAGGATGGAGCAGTTGCACAGGGCAATGGAGGAGTGGGAGGGGCTGGGGACCGACAGCAGCCAGGAAGGTGCCCAGGGCTGCCTCTTGTCATTCCTGAATTCCTATGCTTCCATGTTGCCTTGCTTCCAGAGAAGGTCTGTGAACACCTTAGCAAAGTGTTTGGTTTTGTCCCCTCTAAAACAGATAAATGTTGAAGAAAACAACTTACAGTCCCTGCCAGCCACCCTCAGTTCCCAGAGGCAGAGATCTGGACAAAGGACTGTGACATGGCTCGGCACAAACACTCTGTGTTTGCTGATCCGACTCCCTGCGCTGGCACTGATATATATTTAAAATAGATTACATGTTTCTTGCTCCCCATCCCCCTTTCTCCCCACATGGATTCACACAAACATGCTTAATCAGGATGCTCGGCCTGCACAAACAGACCTCTCTGAGCCTCGAAATGTGAGTACCTGAAAGGCCATGTCTGTGCCAGCCAGGAAGGCCTGAACTCATCTATATGTGTTTTCCCTTCTGTCTGTGTTATGGATGTCAGCTAAAAGAAACGACTGCAATGGGTGTATCTCTGTGTTCATCCATGATAAAATAAGTAACTGAACGACAATTTACCGTAGATGTGGTAGGTCTTATTCCACACAGGAGAGCTTGTGTTAATTGATTGTGTTAATCACATCCTCCCCTACTCATCTTAATCCCTACATTTAATTTTATTTGGGTTGTGCTGTTCCCTGGAGTATCTGTGCTTGATCTGAGTGCAGTCAGACTCAGTTAAGTTTCTTTACGTGCCAAAGGGAGTAGAAGAATGCACTGAGGATATGGTTCAATCCAAAGCAGAAAGGATGGAAAAGAGAAAAAGGAAAAGAAATCTAGATGCAAAACCTGAAGTGTTGTCCTGAGGCTTACTATTATAAAAATACTAAATAACTATGCCTGTTTTAGGAAATAAAACAGATGGGAGGAAGCTGTTTCTCACTGAAAGACATGAGGTTGCACTCCCTGCTCCCTGCTGCATTTTCGTCTCCCAGGGAGCAGGTGTCCTTGCCCATACAAGGCAAACCAGGGCAGCCACGGCTCAGTGATGCTTCTGGACCATGCACGGATGTTGTGTGGCTGAGTGCGGATGGTCATGGACCTAAACCATACATGGGAGTGTGCTAAGGCATGACCTCTATGGGCATTCATGGGTGCTGTTTGAGGCCAGGCCACAGCCCTGTTTGGTTTGCTAGTATTGACGTAGCTCACGGGTCTCCAACCCCATAGGCACTATGCTTTTTTTCTGTAAAGTCTCTGTGCTTGCAGGATACAATAAGGAGAGGCTGCTAGATGGCCCTTACAGAGCTACCTTTGAAATTCTTCACTTTTACAACTTCAATTCAAATTCTTAACATTGCTCTAATACAGTTTTTTGTGGCATAATTTTCCTCAGCCTCAATTTAGAGTTGAGGGACATTAGCCCAGTAAAATCCTGGAGGAACAAAAGAACCCCAACCCTGTCTAGTCTTTTTCTTCATCATTTTTTTTGTAAGTGAAGTAATTAGCAGGGATTTGGAGTAGGTAATTTTACCCTTGACAATAAATCGGCAATCATTTGTGATGAGGCAAATAGACATTCAAGCTGGGCAGGGAACAGCTGAAGTAGAACCTCAAGAGATTATAAAAGAAACCTGCTGATGTGCTGGTTTCTGACTTTCCAGTGTCAGCATTAAGCGACACTATTCAGGTTAAACAAACCTTTTTCTGTGTGGAATAAAGCTTTGCTTCTGAATGCCGTTTTGTACCTGGTGAGCAAGACACGAGGATTTGTGTAGCTAGATATAAAGCCATTTGTCTGATCTGCATGCTTGAATATTAACCAGCCCCCCAAATTTACCTGATGGCAGCAATCAACCAATTTATAATTTAGTTATAAACCACAAAGCCCAGGATATGGACTAGGGGCATATTATTTTTGCATATAAAGAGGGGGTAAACAAAACAAGAACCTAATGAAGGTTTGGTTTTGACCATCCCCTGGGATCTGTAATCCAAACATGGGTGGTCACAGGTGTTAACAGCATGTGCTTTGTGGCATGGTCACAAGAGATAAAGCAATGTCTTGAGGGAGCTTCCTTCGTTCTCAGACAACAAAGCAGGGAAGACTTTAAACAATACAATGTAAATAATTTCTTAAGCCATACAGATCTTTATATCTACACAACTGGTTGACCTTTGCAGGACCTTCACTGAGCAGACCCTTTTGATTTCTTGTCACCAAACCCCAGGAGCGTCCCAGAAGTAAATAAGCTCTGACACTGCGCGACATCTTGGCCTCTTTATTGTCCTTGTTCAGCATAGGTTCCCTCTCTGCTACCCTTCCATGGAGAGGGGATGCTCCAGCCAAGCAGCCTGTGGGCTCACCAGCAGAAGGGGTTCCCTGCAGATGCCCTGTGCTCTCATCCCATGGCAGAATTTCACTTTGGAAGTCACCGTTGAGCTACCCTTTCTCTGTTCAGAGTTAACACTGCTGAGAGCCAATGTGCTCAACATACTTTGGAATAGACTTTAGCAACTCTACAATTTTTAACTTTAGCAAGATTGCCTTTATTGATGATGCATTTAGTCTTGTTCTCTCCAGGCAAGTCTATTAACACACTGATAATGCTTAATCCTTGACCTGTTCACAGACAGATAAGCAGGATGGTACCAGGTCTAGTCTCCCTAGCACAGTAGCATGAATTATAGCACAATAGAAGACATTCCTAAGGATCTGAGCAGTTCATGTAATCCCACTGGAATTAATAAATATGCTTCCAGATATTCCTTGTGTTGCAGCAGATTATTTTTATTAATGTGTCATATCTTTGAATGTTGTAATCACATCCTAGCTCCAGGAAAATGCTGTGATCCCTGCTCCACAGCTCTTAAAATGGTATGTTAGTCACAAGTCTGTTACTGAGATTAAAGACCTAAGAGAATAAAGGGGACAACAGGAGTCTGGTGAAGAGGAAGGTTACAGCTGCAAGATTGCCAGTTTTTCCAGGGGAAGCAGAGGTTCATCACAAGATTCAATATCAGTTATTTTCTCCTGTTAACATCAGATTAGAATACACTCACATGTTGGTGCACACTGGGTGAACTTCAAAGAGAAAGTGTTTTGGATAAGGAAAGAATGAAGCCGGTTTCCCAAGAGAAGTGCTCATCAGCACCCTAGGCACATTTATTGAAGTAGCTGTCTACACGTTCCAGCTATTTTAGGCAACACTGGAGGACTTACTGGTTTCTCCAGCCCGTGAAGTGGCATGAGAGACAGACAGCATCATTCCTCAACCTGGTGCCTTCCCCTCCCCTGCTCCTGCAGGTGCCCTGGGACACCAGTCCTCCCTGCCTTCCCACCCTGAGGCCACACTCACCATCAGCTCTTGCACTGGGGGACAGCAGGTGACAGTCACCCAAAGCTACTCAGGGCATCTGAGGCAGTGGTGCAGCTTCTTGCACTGGCCTGGACCTGTCTTCACTACACCGTCTTCCCACACGAGACAGGTGAGCAGCAATGTGCCATTTCAAAGGCTTAACATTTTCCCACAACATCTCACTTTTGTGCTTTGAATTCTGGTTAGTGCTCTGCTGCTCACACCACGCTGCCAGCAGGATGGCCAGGGGTGCACAAGGAGCTGAGAGGGGACACAGCTGGGACAGCTGACCTCAACTGCCCAAAGGGATATCCCATACCATATGATGTCATGCTCAGCATGTAAAGCTGGAAGAAGAAGAATGAAGTGGGGAGACATTGAGAGTGATGATGTTTGTCTTCTCAAGTCAGTGTTAGGCGTGCTGGAGCCCTGCTCTCTTGGGGATAGCTGAACCCCTGCTTGACTATTGGGAGTGGGGAGTGAATTCCTTGGTTTGCTTTGCTTACATGTGTGGCTTTGGCTTTACCTATTAAACTGTCTTTATCTCAACCGAGGAGGTTTGTCACTTTTACCCTTCCTATTCTCTCCCCCATCTCACCAGGGAAAAGTGAGCAAGTGGGTGCATGGGGCTGAGCTGCTGGCTTGGCTTAAACCACTACAGTGGGATAGAGAGGCTGTTACTCAAAGTCTACTGCGTAAACTGAAAAGAGGGTATTTTGGAAAAGTCAAGAGAAAATAGTTATTAAAACAGATACACTAAGTATTTGGTTTCTGAAAGCAGTCTGATAATGATAAGAAAAACTTTAAGAAGAGGCGAAAGTTGTGACTAATCCTAGAGCTGAATGTGGATATGTCATCCTTCTTAATAAAACCCTTGTCTCCTTCCATCTCTGCCTTGCTCCCTTCTTCCTCTCTCACCCTTGCCCTTTATCCTGAGTTCTGATACCACCATAGTTCTTGCAACGATGCAAATTCCTGTCTGGCCACAGTTTCAAACTAAGCCCAACCAGACAATGACACAGTATTGTTAAAACAACAGCCTTTGAATTTTGGCTGAGCTGATTAAAAGAAAATAATTTGTAAAGTACTTTAAAAGCATTAGCGGATTCAGCCTAGCCAACAACACAACAAATAGCATTTCTATTTACTTAATTCTTCTCTTTTTTTCATGACTTTTGCATTGAAATGCTTGCTAATTCAAAGCAGGAAAATCACTGGCTATGTCAGTATAATTTGCATGAATTAGTCACCCAGAAGTTGGTGCAATTCTATTTTGATCGTGCAAAAAAGCAATAGCCTAAGGGTCTCTCTAAAGGGAGGCTAACACACAACCATAATACATTGCTAAAAATACCTCATAGGTGAGCACAGGCCATTGAGAACTCCTGCTCCCCGAGGAGAAAGGTAAAGAAGATATCTTAATAAGTAAATCTGTGTGGGTATTTTTGGAAAGTGTTTCATTGGTTATTTTAGTAGCAACTTAAAAGGCATTTAAAAGTGAGGATATTCTTGTCTAAAATACAAAAGGGGGAAGGACAAGAAGAACATATATATAGTAGTGAAGTATATGCAAACATTAAAATTATAAATTTTTTCCTGCCTAACATTTTCCCCAGTTATAGCTGAAGACATTGTTCTGATAAAGACACAGCAGTTACTATTCAAAGCGTGCTTCAGGGCTGTGAGAGTTTGCCCTAGCTTTTTGCCATCCTGGCAGCCTTGTTTCTCGGTATTGGTTGACCAAGTGCCATGGAAGGGTCAGTCCTGCAGATGCTCACCCCCTCCTTGTGCAAGTTTGGTCCAAGGGAGGGCCGATGATTAGGCTGTTGCTACACACTGCTTTAAAAAAAGCGCCCCGAACAGTCAGCAAATCACAAGCTGTGATAGGAGAGGGAGACAGAGTTCATTCAGTGGTGTTTGGGCTCTTCAGCATTTACATGTTTCTTGCTAACATCATACAGTCTGGTTTACTGATTTTTCACTTACAGGCCCACCACAGGCCTTCCCTGTGTGTTCTGAAAGCATGAATTCACTGTTAACAAATGGGCACTTGCAAGAGCAGGGGTGAAAGAAGAGAGGTGCCGTTTTGGGAAAGAGGCTGGTCACAGGCTGTTCCTGAGATTTAGCAGGCTAGTACGTTGTCAGTATTAAATCACAGTTATGTAATTCCAAACTCTTGCCTTGTCGGTGTGGGTGCAGATATGGTGTGTAGCGTGAGTGGTTATTGCCTGTAACAAAACCACCGGGCCCTAGAAGGGCCCTCTTCTGCCAATGTGAGGATATGCTTGTAGTTCTTGGGATGGAAAGCCAGCACTGTGCTTCTCCTCATTCTTCAGGAACATTTTGCCTTTCCTTTTGTTATTTGCTGTGTGGAGAACTAGCGATTTTTTGGTACAGATACAATTGCAGTTTCTGTTTGGGTTTGTGTTACCTGGAAATCAAACCAGAGTGCCTCCAAAGGGCAGGAGGGCCTGTATCACAGCAATCTGGAGTCTGAGTGGCTACAGTGTGTCTGCCTATATGGAAAATATTTTTTAAAACATGCTTGCTATGAGGACTAAATGGCAACATGGGCTGTCTGCCAATAACCTCAAATCTGTAGTGTGGAGTAATTCAGTCTGCTTGCAAGCTGAGCTCTATCCTTCCCCTTCTGTATAGACTGTCATTTTCGCTGTGATTTACTAAGACTAGGTACAAAGCATATTTTATTAAAGTAGCATCTTCCACTCTAATTATGGTTCTTAAAGTACAATGCCAACATTTTATTTGCTGGCTCCCCAGTGCTGTTCAGATCTACTTTTAAACTTGATATACTGTTGTGAGCAACAGGTCTTCATCATCAATGGTTGCTTTCAGTGTAAGTCATTGCTAGATTTAGCTGCTGCTCTCCATATATCAAGTAGCTTGAAGCTAATTCATTACCAGAAGGCTGGTGTGTGTCCTTGTTGCATTTTTCCAGCTTATCTAAATTGTTGAAATCGTCGACCAACAAGCACTTAAAAGTGGAAGTTCGAAAGTATCAAGCTGAGTTTCAGCTGGTTGGTAAGTGAAGATGTGAGTGACATTTACCATTTGCTTCTTATCAGATTCTGTAACAGAGATGACAGAACATGTCCCTGAAAAAGCCCTTGCTGTCCTCACCAGAAGCAAACACGAAGCTACTGAAGTCAAGTACAGGAGACAACCTTTTATGACCAATTGCAACAACTGCCACATGTGAGTTTACGAACATGCAGTCTGAAAGACGTTTCAGTCTTGCTCCTAGCTGCATTTGGAGCAGGTACTTGGAGGCTGCACTCCTGGTGTGACTTTCAGACAAGTCCTGCTGAATGGTGTGATGTGATATCACCCTACTGAGGACTGCTGCTGAAAGAAGTGGCCCCGCTTCAATTCCCCATCCTCAGAGCAAGACCGCTTGCTCTGGCTGGTTCCTTTGTACCAGCACTGCTGTGTGTCCAATTCCATGAGATGCTGGTTCACAGGGAGTTCAGGGACCAAAGCATAGACTGAAGAGCTGTTTGGCTTGAGTCAGCTGCTCAGGTGTTTGTATCAATGCTGGCTGTAGGGAAAAGGGGAGGGAAGTCTTCCTGGAGATAGGGAAGGTAGACACGCCCTTTTTGGAAGTGGAGATGTTGCATCACAGTGTGTTTAGGATTGAATGTCACCCTGCTGGAGTGCAGGGACCATCTCATCCATGAAGAACACATGGGCTGCTACTACTAACTTGGTCACTGTTCTCTGTGTTCATGGCCAGGGAAGCCTGGAGCTCACAGCCACACAAATGGTGATACCAGGCTGTGTCTGGCCTATGCCCAGGGGATATCCTCATCTCTAAGGACAGGTTGTAAGAGATAACAGTCCCACAGGCTGCATGATAAAAATGCATCTCTTGCATTTTACAGTGGGAACTGGGGGAGCAAATCCCCCCCCACTGTAAGAGCAGAGCAAGTCCGTGACCGCCTCATGAGACTGAATGTCTACAAGTCACAGAATCACAGAATCACAGAATCACAGAATTGTAGGGGTTGGAAGGGACCTCGAGAGATCATCGGGTCCAACCCCCCTGCCAAAGCAGGCTCCCTAGCTCATATTGCTCAGATAGGTGTCCAGGCGGGTCTTGAATATCTCCAGTGAAGGAGACTCCACCACCTCCCTGGGCAGCCTATTCCAGTGCTCAGTCACCCTCACTGTGAAAAAGTTCTTCCGCATGTTGGTGCGGAACTTCCTATGCTCCAACTTGCAGCCATTGCCCCTTGTCCTATCCACACAGACCACTGAAAAGGGGCTGGCTGATTCCCCCTGCATCCCCTGCTTCAGATAATTATAAACTTTGATTAGGTCCCCCCTTAGTCTTCTCTTCTCAAGGCTGAACAGTCCCAGCTTACTCAGCCTTTCCTCATAGGGGAGATGCTCTAGGCCCTTAATCATCTTCGTGGCCCTTCTTTGGACTCTTTCCAGGAGATCCCTGTCCTTTTTATACCAAGGAGCCCAGAACTGGACACAATACTCCAGGTGGGGCCTGACCAGGGCAGAGTAGAGAGGGAGGATCACCTCCTTTGACCTGCTGGCTACACTCCTCCTGATGCATCCCAGGATCCCATTGGCTCTCTTGGCCACCGAGGCACACTGCTGGCTCATGGCCAACCTGTCATCTACCAGGACCCCCAGGTCCTTCTCCACTGAGCTCTTCTCCAGCAGGTCATCCCCCAGCCTGTACTGATACAAACAGTTGTTCCTTCCCAGGTGCAAGACTTTACACTTGCTTTTGTTGAACTTCATCTGGTTTCTCACTGCCCAGCTCTCCAGCCTGTCCAGGTCTCTCTGGATGGCAGCGCAGTGCTCCTGCGTGTCAGCCACTCCTCCCAGCTTTGTATCATCGGCGTACTTGCTGAGGGTGGATGTTATTCCCTCATCAAGATCGTCAATGAAGATATTAAACAGGACTGGACCCAATACTGAGCCCTGGGGAACACCGCTGGTAACAGGCCTCCAGTCAGATTCTACTCCACGAATCACAACCCTCTGGGTTTGGTCCGACAGCCAATTCTCAACCCACCTCACTGTCCACTCATCTATCCCATGCTTTCTCAGCTTTGCTATCAGGATGTCATGGGAGACAGTATCAAAGGCCTTGCTGAAGTCAAGGTAGATGACATCCACTGCTCTCCCTCCATCTACCCAGCCTGTCATGAGATCGTAGAAGGCTATGAGGTTGGTCGAGCACGATTTCCCCTTAGTGAATCCATGCTGACTACTCATGACCTTCTTCTCTTCCAATTGCTTGGAGATGGCATCCAGAACAAGCTGTTCCATTACCTTTCCAGGGGCAGAGGTGAGGCTGACTGGCCTATAGTTACTAGGTTCCTCCTTCTTGCCCTTTTTAAAGACTGGAGTGACATTGGCTATCCTCCAGTCTTCAGGCACTTCTCCTGTCCTCCAAGACCTGTCGAAGATGATAGAGAGCGGCTCAGCAATCACCTCCGCCAGCTCCCTCAGCACACGTGGATGTAACCCATCTGGGCCCATGGATTTGTGTGCATTAATCCCTTTGAGCCGCTCCTGGACCTCCCCTACTTGAACCAGAGGGAAATTCTTCATTTCCCAATCAGTCCTACTCTCATCCAGTGTCTGTGGGTCCCGGGGGGCCTTTGAAGTGAAGACCGAAGCAAAGGCGGCATTCAATATCTCCACTTTCTCAGCATCCCCCGTAACCAGGACACCCTCCTTATTCAGCAAGGGACCTTCATTATCCCTGGACATCCTCTTACTGTTCACGTGTCTAAAAAACCCCTTTTTATTATCCTTTATGTCCCTTGCCAGCTTAATTTCCAAGAGGGCTTTAGCCTTCCTAGTTGCATCCCTACAGGCCCTGACCACATTCCTGTATTCTTCCCAGGTGCTCAGACCCTTTTTCCACGATTCATAGATCTTCTGCTTCTCTTTGAGTTTGCTCAATAGCTCCCTGTTCATCCATGCAGGTCTTCTGCCTCTCTTTCCCCATTTCCTCCTCAAAGGGATGCATCGTTCCTGTGCTTGGAAGAAGTGCTGTTTGAATGCTAGCCAGCTCTCGCAGGCTCCCATTCCTTCAAACAGCGTAGCCCACGGGATAGCCCCCATTAAGTGGCGGAGGAGATCAAAGTTAGCTCTACCAAAATTCAGGGTAGCTATCCTACTTTTTGGCTTGCTTCTTCCACCCAGGATCATGAACTGAACCATTTCATGGTCGCTTTGCCCTAAGCTGCCCCCGACCTTCACTTCCCTAACAAGTCCATCCTTGTTAGTGAAAACAAGGTCCAGCAGCCACCCTCCCCTTGTGGGCTCCTGCACCATCTGTAGCAGGAAATTGTCTTCAACACACTGCAGAAATTGTCTGGACTGCATACGACTGGCCGTATTGCTTGCCCAGCAAATATCTGGGTAGTTGAAGTCCCCCATAAGGATCAGTGCCCGGGAACTTGAGGCTACTTCTAACTGTTTATGGAATGCGTTATCTACCTGCTCCTCTTGATCAGGGGGCCTATAGCACACTCCCACAACAATGTCCCCCATACCGGTTTGCCTCTTGATTTTAACCCACAAGCACTCGACAGAAGGTTCATCCTTCCCCAGGTGGAGCTCAACACATTCTAGGTGCTCTCTCACATAAAGAGCAACTCCTCCACCTCGCTTCCCTAGCCTGTCTTTCCTAAAAAGCACATAGCCATCCATGACAGTGTGCCAGTCGTCCAGGTTGTCCCACCACATCTCTGTGATTGCGTCTGTGGGGCTGGATGACATGCATCCCAATGTCCTGAAGGAGCTGGCTGATGTGGTTGCTGAGCCACTCTCCATCATATTTGAAAAGTCGTGGCTGTCAGGAGAGGTCCCTGGGGACTGGAAAAAAGGTCACATCACTCCCATTGATAAGAAAGGGAGCAAGGAAGACCCAGGGAATTACAGGCCGGTGAGCCTCACCTCTGTGCCTGGGAAGATTATGGAACAGATCCTCCTGGATGACATGTTGGAGCACATGAGGGATGAGCGTGTGATCCAGGACAGCCAGCACGGCTTCACCAAGGGAAGGTCGTGCCTTACCAATCTGGTGACCTTCTATGATGGAGTGACAGCATCAGTAGATAAAGGGAAGGCAACCGATGTCATCTACCTGGACTTGTGCAAGGCCTTTGACACAGTCCCCCATCACATCCTTATCTCTAAATTGGAGAGGTGTGGATTTGATGGGTGGACCATCCAGTGGATAAGAAACTGGTTAACAGACCGTAGCCAAAGGGTGGTGGTCAATGGATCTATGTCCAGGTGGAGGCCGGTGACAAGCGGTGTCCCCCAGGGGTCTGTCTTGGGACCGGTTCTCTTTAACATCTTTATCAATGACATGGATGATGGAATTGAGTGCACCCTCAGCAAGTTTGCGGATGACACCAAGCTGAGTGGTGTGGTTGACACCCTAGAAGGAAAGGAAGCCATCCCGAGGGATCTTGACAGGCTGGAGAGATGGGCCCCTGGTGAATCTAATGAGGTTCAACACTGCCAAGTGTCAGGTGTTGCACTTGGGCTGGAGGAATCCCAGACATAGATACAGACTGGGAGAAGAGCTTCTTGAGAGCAGCCCTGCTGACAAGGACTTGGGGATTCTGGTGGATGAGAAACTTAACATGAGCCAGCAGTGTGCTCTTGCAGCTCGCAAGGCTAATGGTATCCTGGGCTCCATCAGAAGAGGGGTGGCCAGCAGGGACAGGGAGGTGATTGTCCCTCTCTATTCTGCCCTCGTGAGGCCCCATCTGGAGTCCTGTGTCCAGATCTGGGGCCCCCAATACAAGAAGGATGTGGAACTGTTGGAGAGGGTTCAGAGGAGGGCCACAAAGATGATTAGAGGGCTGGAGCACCTGCCCTACGAAGAGAGGCTGAGGGAGCTGGGCTTGTTCAGCCTGGAGAAGAGAAGGCTGCGGGGGGACCTCATTGCAGCCTTCCAGTACCTGAAGGGAGCTTATAAGCAGGAGGGGATTCAACTTTTTAAAAGGGTAGACAATGACAGGACAAGGGGGAATGGATTAAAACTGAAGGAAGGTTTAGATTAGATATTAGGGGGAAGTTTTTTACAGAAAGAGTGGTGAGGTGCTGGAACAGGCTGCCCAGAGAGGTGGTGGATGCCCCGTCCCTGGAAGTGTTCAAGGCCAGGTTGGATGGGGCCCTGGGCAACCTAGTGTAGATCCAGGCCTGAGGTTGGTGGCCCTGCCTGTGGCAGGGGGGTTGGAGCTCTGTGATCCTTGGGGTCCCTTCCAACGCATACCATTCTATGATTCTATGATTCTATGATCTCTTGATTCCAGTTTTAGTTTATCAGCTGGAGGTAACGCTCCATGTGATGACTGCACCTGATCAACCTGCCAAGAGAGAAAGGGTCTGTAGGAACAGGAGCATCCCCAGGGCAGTATTCTGTTTTGTGCCTTGCCTAAGGAGCTGGAAAGCAAGGACAGTGTTTGAGTTCCACATTGACTGCTCAGGCTTTTCAGGCTCTTAAGGCTCTGATTGTGGCTCTTGGAGCTGAGACAGGCCCTGACAGCACTTCAGCTGGATGAAATAAAGAGAGCAGCAATTGGAGCCAAGCCAGGATGCAGTTAGCAGAGAGAGAGACTGGGAGCTTCCTTTTCATTTTAATAAATTTGTTCCAAGACCATTTTATTAAGCTTATTCGTTCTTTGCAGAATACTGATCTACTTTTCAGAAGGCTGACTGTCAAACTGTTCCACCTGCAAGGAAACATTGATCCCAAATGCCTGCCTGCTCCTGTGGAGCCCAGCAGCAGGCATAAGGCTGGGGCTGGGGTGCTGAGGAGATAGGGGTGGGGGTGGGATCTCCCTTTTGAGATGCACAGTGACTAGGCTTCTCCTTTAGAGATAAGCTCTAGACAGCATATCCTGTGATTCAGCAGGATGTGTGGGCTCTACACAGGGTCTCCCCAAATGCATAACATCCAGGAACAGGGAAGGGCATGTAGTAAAAGCCAAAAATGGAGGTAGGGTTCTATAACTCTGCAGTACTGCCACGGTTGAGTTCCCTGAAATTTAAATAAAGGGAGGTTCCTAGAAACCCTGCTGTGAAACTAGCCTTTTTTCTTTCTGGTACGGGCTGCAGGAATACCTTCCTGGCAGGTGAGGGGCACACCTGAATGCCAGGAATGCCCAGGAAAATCGGGACCATCCATAGGTACAGACAGGCAGCACTTGAGGAGCTGGAGCGCACCTGCAGCCTCCTGACAGTGAGACTGAGGGAGAAAGGATCCTGGTGGAATAGCAGCAGCTGCCCCTGGAGTGTGCTGCACATAAAATAAAGTTGCTGTGATGAGGAAATTAGAGGCCAGAGTGAGGATGCTAAATAATGCTGATCTCAAAGAGCTACAGGCTGAAGAGGGAGAGTTTGAAGAAAAATGCCAGAGGACTAAGGGAAGGGATATATGAAAGAGGAACAGCAAGACGTTCCCACATGCAAGTGAAGCCTTGATTTTAGGCACAAAGCAAGGAAAAATATTGCTGTAGGGAAGAAGTTGTAGGTACACACTGAAAATATGAACCAGCCAAGTGTCTTCCCTCTGAGGCTGGGAGAGGTACCGGGAAGCATGGGACCATGGTGCTGTTGATGGAACAGTGGGTCTCTCAGTGTCCATCATAGTCACGCCTTTGGAGACTGATCCTGCAAGCTGCCCAGTGCTCCCACTGATTTCAGATGTCACAGCCATGGGAGCAGAGAGAAATGCACAGCAGTTCCACAGGATCTGGCCCAGCTGAAGCAGAGGCAAGGATTTCTGGGAGACTCCCTGTGGAGCAGAGCACATGTATCTTGTTTAACTGGAGGGTATTTAACCTGCATTGAGATCATGGGCAAAATACCAGGTCTTAGTATCCAGAGCATGATAAAAATCATAGAATCATAGGTGTTGGAAGGGACCTCGAGAGATCATCAGGTCCAACCCCCCTGCCAAAGCAAGAATGAGGGGACTTAAGTAAATTGTATCAATGTAACTTGAATCAATTTGTATTTGATCTGGTCAACAGGCCCCAAAGCCTGTACAGAAATTTGTATTTCAAGGGGATAATGGATTATTCCAGGTTAGGTCAAATGAGAAAAGAATTTACTCTGGCCAAGATTAGGCAGGTGCTCACAGTCAGGCTGGACTTGTTTGTGAAGCTGCTGCCCCTTTGTGCTTAAAGGACTAAGTGGGCAGATGAGTTAATTCCTGCATCTCAGGCTGATGGGCTGTAACCTCTAGCTGAGGACAAACCTTTTAAACAGGTGTGCAAGCTCTTGGCCTCTTAAGCCAAATCAGTGTGAACCACTCTGAAACCAATCTAAACACCTTCTTGGAAAGAAATTTCAAAAAGCATCTTATATGTTGCTGTTGCTTGATTGCACCAGCTTAAAATTCATCTTTCAATCAAATTGGTGGAAAATCACCTGTAGTCTAGTCTTTAAGCAACATGGTTCTCAAAAATTAATCTGGCCTTAGACTGACAGTGAATGAACAGGAAAGGAAAAAGCTTTATCTTAGGTAGTAATCTTGAGAGTGACTCCAATCTTCTTCAAGTTTAACCTAATACAGTCCCATCGATATCAAAGCAGATAGTCTTCCTTTACATAGAGATAAATTTCATCAGTAGTTAGGCTGTTAATTTGGTGTTATTCAACCAGATGTAAGGTTTTTATAACATTACCAGTTTATTAATAGTTGAAAAATGAAACTTTAGATTAGTTTCAGGGATGTGGGGAAGAAGCAGAATGAAGAATGGAAAAAGATGGTAATATTTGCCCAGGGCAGACGATTAAAGAGCAATCTACTTTAACAGTGTCACCTATATATAATTTCTCCTGCCTACCATTGCCACAGTTTTCCACACCTCAGGGGCAGAGTTGGCCTTCTTTGAAGAGCTTCTAAATGGTTTCTTTTTTCTATGAGGTGCTCTTATTAATACACTATTTTATTTTTGCCCTTTTTTTTTTTTCTTTCTTTCGTTCTTTCTTTCTCTGGAAAGCAACAAGGGAAGCCACCCCCAGACTCTGCAGAACAACACAATGAAGTTGGTCCCGTTGCTGGCAGGAGGGAGTTGAATGTTGCTGCACAGCAGCTGCCTTTCCGCTCTCAGGCAGCGGGCTGGGCGCATTGCCTTGGCAAGATCACAACGCTTACTTTGATTCTTCATACAGGTTAATGTATTACATGGATTTTCCTAAAGATACCATCAGCTACTCTTTCCTGTTCAGTTATTTAGCAAACTTTCCTGCATCTGAGAGGAAAAGAACCTTAATTTTTCAGGAATCTGTATTAAGTTAATGTCTGTCATAATGTTCTCTTATGTTTAAAAAGCCTAAGCTTCTCACATGTGCAAATATTCCTTGTAAAAACATGTTTGAAATGATACATGCTCTTGGAATGAACTGTGTGCAACTTCTTCTGTCCCTCAGTGTCAGCCACTGCTTTCTGAAATTGAAACATGGCTGCACTATCCTGCTGGCCTGCTAAATTTTGCAGCATGGCAAGGTGTGTGTTGCCCCATTATTAACATTATGCTACAACACCAGTGATGTTGCATGTATATTTGATGGTGGCTGCTTCTCATGCAGTCAGCCAAGAAGCCTGGCCTGTGTCTGTCATTCCAGCATTTCCTTACTGAGGATGCCAGTTCTTGGTGGGGTTTGCTCTTTGTGGTGGCTGATCACAGCGTTCCCACTGACCTCCTGAAGGGTTTTTGCAAGAAGCCTCCAGTTAAAGAGAGGTTATTCAGAGGACACAGCAAACCCTTTGCTGATGCAGTGCAAGACAGAAGTAAATGTGGAAGGATGGGATTTATCTGTGGATGGCATTTCAAGAAGGTTGCCTGTCTATCATGTCTGCATGTTTTAAAAAAATTCTGTTTTGGCCTTTGTTCCTGTTATCACATACATCACAGAATCTGTTATGGGAAATGGTTTAAATAGTAATTCATGTAACTGGGGATAAAAATTTGGATACAAAAATTTACATAAGGACTGAGTTTCTCTAGGGATACACTCACTTTTTTTAGGGGATTTTTTAGTGTTTTATGTCTTTGGCCTGTGAGAGGTGCCTATCAAAGGTACTTGGGATCTGTGGTTAGATTTAGGAGAGAGGTTTAGGTGTACTGTATCCATGAAACATCATTACTGATGCCTCACTTAAAGCATAGGGAATTACTTCATGAGCATTTTCAAGAAATATGGCCTTAAAGCTGTTTGATTTAATTCCAAACGTTTTGTTTTGCGTTTTGTAACCAGTGAACAGTAACGAGCTATTCACTCCTGCTGGTAGCTGTGAATAGGATAAATGATCTTCCAAAGATGCATGTTGACAGAGTCCTATTTTTATCATCTCCTTCTTTTGTCTGCCTGCCTGGAAATTTTGCAAGAGTGTCCAATGCCTTGTTATCTAAAAACTTTTTTCTTTTACCCATCCTCTTTGACTTCTGGTATTAACTTGTGAGTTAGAATTACCTGCATGGATAAATACAAAGCTATTTTACACAAGGAGTGTGTATGAGTGCATGGCTCCTCTCTCTGAGGCCTAGGCAGAGGTGTCAGCTATATGAGATGAAGCATCTGGCAAATCTCAGTGTTGATTTGACTATTTCTTGCCTTCTTGATGCACAAAAGTTAATTATGTAGTATATAATTATCTTTCAGGAAACTACTTTTAAGAATATCTTTACTATTACTCCTAGATCGGTATCCAAATGTATGAAACTTAGAACTGAACTGTAAGGCTAAACATTTATGATATAAGCTCTATATAAGAAATTCTTAGTTAATAATAATAACAACACTTTTCATTTGACTTCATTGCTTTAAGTATATAATTTTCAGGCATAATATTATGGACCAGACTAAATGTTTAAAAATGAAAATGCAAAGCTAAAATGCTGTCATTGGCCTACCTTTTAGTGCCAATATATTTTCAAATAAGCCTTACGGTTTTGATAGTGGAAAACAACCTTTCTGTTCTGAAGTCTGCCTTAAGGCCGTAAATTCAGCCCAGGCTGATGTGACCAAAAACCATCACCCATTCGACTGCTCTGTGGTCAACTACAAAATGTAGAGCTGTAGAGGGCAACTGTTTGGCTGTCTGTCCCAGTTGGCACGTGTATTGAAAGTCTTAACAGCAACTTTAAAGAGGGAACTATGGGTACTGAATACAAATGCTCTTTGAGCCCTAGCGTGTCATCACTCATGCTTGTGTAACTGTCTGTTTTTATCCATCATATGTTTTTTAAACTGATTTTACTGACATCTGGCTGCCCAATCTGGGATTGGGCAGAAGCATTATTCACTTCTAACCCCTGGAGAGGCACAGGTTGGGGAGCTGAGCATGAGAGGAGCTTCTGTGGAGATCACATGTCCCAAGAGATGACAGCTAGAGGTAAAGCAGAGCCTGTGTCTGCCAGGGCACGCAAATGGACAGCACATGATAAACAGCTTGAGAGAAACAAACTTCTGGTGAGTCACCTGAAATAGTATAATAAGCAGCCAAATGTTCTAGCAAGACTTTGAATATGATTTCTTAAGAGATCTAAGGAGAAAATCTAGTTCAGTTAATTTTTTCTTTTAATAGTGTATGGGATCAAGGCAAATGCTTCAATGTCTTCCATTGTACTAAAAAAAAAGAAGGGCCTTTGAGGAATTATTTTGCTTTCTCCAGTTTTGGTATTACTGATCATGAGCAAATGTTGAAAATCAGTATTTTGAGAGAATGGGTAAGAACAGATTTTGAACTTGACTATTGGGATTTTTCTTCCTTGAATGATTTTCTTATAGAAAAAAGAAAATTATCAAGTAGTATAAAAGATTTCAAAATCTGAGGGATATGCAAGTTAGAAGATGAATTGTATTAAAAAAAAATCTTTTCATGCTTTGTAGATCAGGGTTTTCTCTTTGACAAAAGAATAAATAATACTTCTATTTTATATTTTCTTCAACTTGTTTCAGTATGAAACTGGGAAAAATAGGAATAGAAAACTAGAATATTAGAAAAGTGATACTTGAGGTGTTTAATTAGCTTTCATTGTGGAGAGGTCTTTTTTATGTATTGGAGATGCATTAAAATACTCCCGGTATTGAAAAATGCAACCTGCTGAGTAAAAAGACCCTTCTGACATGTACAGAACTTCTGAAGATCCTTTTGCATGTAGTTGGGGCATATTTAGACCTTTCCTCTGAACATATTGAACAAATAGGTAACTTTGTCAATGATGGGAGGTGATAAAACTTTAAATGAATCGTGTGGAGCTACCACAGCTGCTTCTTAGCCAGGTGTGTGGGCAGTTGTCTCTCTGAAGCCAGTCTTCACCAAGGGAGAGAAAAGTGGCAAGGCTTGTAACGTTTGATGGCATGCCTTAAAAAATGAGACTTTCTTGTTTCATTGCTTTTGAATCCCTTCCCCACCCTCTCTGTCAGTTATCACGACTGATATTTTCCTTGTGGAAAAAACCTATAAAATCCATCTAGGGAAGGAAGGTGATCCTTTCCCAAAGTATTTCAGGTCTTTTTGGCACATTTGAGATCTGGATAAGAATAAAATTCTTTTACTGGGTTGATGAGCTGAGTTATAACAACTGATAGTTGGAAACAACTGGCTTACTTTTCAGATATCCAAGCCTCATCAACTTGAAGATATAACCTGTTGCATTGGCTTTGACTAAACATTCATTTAGGCTGGCCAGAAGAGCTGCTGCACAAAGGCACAGGGCAGGACAACCTTGTTTCTGTTTTCCCAGCTAGGATGTCACAGCTCAGTCACAAAATCATGGCTAATTAAAAATAATTAAAAAATAAAATCAGTTGAACAAAAAATCCTCAGCTTTGAGTCTCTAACCCAAAGTCAGTACCCAAGGCACTACAGGAACAAGTCCTTGCCCTGACTCTGTTTTTGTTCCCCTGCATCCTCTGGCATTGGTTCCCGGCTTGTGTTAACCTCTGTGTAGCTGAGTTGTTGACAGCTGATGTTTTCTAAAGACAGATCAGAGACTCTACAACTTTCTACTGTCTCAATTTGGTATTTTAAGGGCAGGATTGGGATAACCCCTGCTTCTGTATGAGGTCAGGCTGGGGAACATGCTAGTATTTCTTCTCATTTTCCCTGGAGTAGATAAAACCCTTGTTCTGCCAGGGACAAAAAAATGGTCTGCTCGCTCCCTTGCAAGGAATACCCTTACTGGTTTAATTGGCAGCTATAGCACTCCCTTCTTAACAACATGTGCCCCCACCCTGCAAAAAAGGTGCTGCTGAGCCCCATGCAGATGCATCAAGTCCCTGAAAGAAACACATTTTTGCTTTCTTTGGTTTGCTGAGGGTTTGCCAGCAAGTAAAACCTGGTGAGGTTTCTGCTCATTCGAGTATGAAGTCTGATTTTTCGTAGCAGGCACAGTTGAAACGATGCAGCTGTATTTAACAGGGAGAAGGGGAGGGAGCGAGACTTGTTTTGCTTTTAGAATGGAAGTTTTGATTTTTCCTGATGGTATCATAAACACATAGCTTCTCTTCTGGTGACTGGGGTGTTCTCCACCCCAGCTAGTAAAACAAAATACGTTTGCGACTAGGACGGGGAGTAGTGTCAGTTCTGCTTCTGAGAGCACACCCCACACAGGCTTGTACCTTCTCTTCAAAATGTGTGTACACCGCAGGGGAGAGGAGGGGCGTGGGCTGCAGCTGAAGCTCACACTGGTTCCTTATTGTTCCTGTGATGGTGTTAAGAAAAGGCTCAGCTGGCAGTTTGCTAAGCTCGGGAACAGAAGCAATGGACTAAGTGCTTCTGCATTTATTAAAGAGCAGAAGTCAATTACAGCACCACCCAGGAGCAAGGGTAATTGGGGCAGGAGATTCAGTGGCAGGTCTTTGCCAGTTCTCCCCTTTGTTCAGCACAGTTATATATTCAATTGTATATCTAGTTTTATATTCAATAACCTGAATGTAGGCCATGCTGGGGAAGAAATCTACCTTGAGCCTGAGGTTTAAAAGCAGACTCACGTTTGAATAATTTAAATACAAAAGACCTCCTAATTTTTATTGGGGGTGTATTTTTGTTTCTTTCCCTGGTTGTATAACACACATGAATGTGAGGGAACTCTTTGTTCTCCCTATTGAGGCTGCTGATGTTAAGAAACCCAAGCTTTGTCTGCAGACTGAGTGTGAGGAGTGCCGTCTGCCAAGAGCGGTAAGAGTTAAGTCATGAGGGCATAAAAGTAAAGTTTTAAGCTTTGCTTTTGGTTTGCCTAACTGAATTAGTTATAACTCTTGCTAGAAAAGAAACCAGATCAGCACAGTCGATATTCCAGGCTTATAATGATCAATATTGCAAAGTGATAAAGCAAATCCTGAAGCTGGGAGTTAGGAGCACTCAGGTCTTTTAGCTCTGCTTCTTACAGGAGGAGGTCACTGATTTCTTCACTTTGTTAAAATCTGCTATGTTCCTATGTATCTCCTTTGGAAATATATAAATCCTTTTTATTATCATTATTACAGTGTCAGGTGCTGCAGAAACCCAGAAGATGCCTACTTTCCCAGGAAATGCTTGCTATCAGAATGAGAGGCAGCTGTCAGAGGCAGCCAGGAGATAAAGCAACACAAAGAGAGAGTGAAAGACTATTTATCAGCAGGAGAAATGGTGGTGTCAGCATACCAAGAATTTTTGAACCATTGACTTTCATTGCTGGTGATGAAAAAGGTAATTTTCCACTGCTAAGTTACAAAAATCCCATTGACTTCAAAAGGAGATAACTCATGCCTTTAAGCACAAATGCAGAGATGATCTGGTGTAATACTACTACTATGGAGGGCTCCCTAAAGCCTACTTTGGTTGCTACTTGCTTTGGTTATTGCTTATTTATTTATGTGATGATAACTGACAGTTTTAGAAGCCTTATACACAGTGACACATCACCATCATTGGTCTGAAAACTTCCTATTGATATTAGACTAATAAAGAAAACTAACTGAGAGCACGAGTGCACTTACCAGCTTCTGCTGGCACTGCTCAGTGTTGTCAAGCCAAAAGATGGTTGGTCTTTGTAACATGAATCCTGGGGTCTACTGATCTGTAGTCCCAGTAGTTGCTTGCAGAAGTCAGCATTAACAGGTGTACTCCAAATGTGAGACCAGAGTGATACCACATTGTCCATTTGTAGCCAAGCAGATTCAAATACCTGCAAGAGCTACCTTGGGCAGCTGCAAGATGCCAGACATGTACCTTACAGCACATTGACTAAGCAGACATTTGAGTGCCAGCCAAGGGACTTATTTTGGATGCTGAGTTGAGTTTCACATCATTTATGTCACACTGTAGGTACTGACCCCAGCCATAATTACCCTGGGCTTACTATATGGCAACCTGGAGAAACAGTAATTTCTTGGGTACAACATCTCAACTCTTTTAGAAGTCAGATCTGAACAGGATAAAGCAGTTATTTATCTCTGTGGACTATGAAGAAAACCTCAAGAATAAGCTCCAGTGTGGATGTCATCAATGTAGACATGCATATTTGGTTTGATGATTTCCAGACTAGGTCTGGCCTGTGTGCTCTGAAGTCCCACTGTGCGTCCTGAGTGAGGAGGGCTGGCAGGGGTTGGCTATCCACAGGTGCTGGGATTTCTCACAGAGGACACTTGGCCTCATGACAGGGACACTGTCTGTCCAGCTTGTTAGGATGGTGAAGGACAAGAAGGAAGAGCCATCTGAGTTTTCTGTGATGCCTTTTGGCATGAAAAATTTTTTAAAATTTTTTTTCTTCCCTCTGATCACAAGCTGCAATTGACTGAGCTTGAAAAGACACTGGACCTGCTGGGGGATGTTTTCTTCTACAAATGGAAAAAATGACGTCACATCCAAAGGACAGAATTCTGACATCCACCTGGACCCCAGCCAGGACTGTTTTCCCTTCAGGCAGTGTTGGTGCTGCATGACGGAGCATCACCTGAGGTGGGAGAGGAACCGTCTCTCCAGCCTCCTGGTGGGTTGGGCTCACTTTGCTCTGTCTTGCTCTGTATGGTGAGCAGAGATGTGCCAGGGAGGTGGCCCATGTCCATGTGTCTGCTGGTAGCGACACAGCCACAGAGAAGCAGAAGGGAGAAGTGAAAGCCATGGACAGCCTTATGCTGTCCCCAAACCACGGTGTCCATGAGCACACAGCTGACCTACTCTGCCCCAGCCCTGAGGAGGATGCCTGCATCTCCCCAGGGACAGGGATTTGCCCTTTAGCAAGGTGGTGTGCAATTATGTACCACAGTGGAGAGATGATACTTCCTTAATGGGGCCTTCAATGAGCCCAGGGTGAAAGGAAATGCCAGGCTTGCCCTTTCCCCTTGTTGTGGTGTTTTTGTGCCACAAAATAAGCCCAAATGTACTCTCCCCATAACTGGGCCTCACAGGCCAGCTGGCCCCTTGCCCCCTGCCAGCAGCAGTCCTGCTTCCCAATGTAGCCCAGGGCAAAGGCACAGCAACACCACTGGCTGCTTCTTCGCTGGCTGCATAGAGATGCTTAGGGGTGATGGAACATGAGCCATCAGAGCAGGAATAAATAAACAGAGACAGTCCTTATCAAAAATGATGAAGAGGAGCACATCACCTGCGTCCTCCCAGCAGCTCTGTCTCCCTGAAGCTGCAGGAGGCTTGGCTGGTTTGCGTGCTGCTCTGCTGCTCTTTGCTGAAGGGTGGGATCCTCCTCCCATGAGCAATCAGTCAATGGTAAATGATAAGGGAAGGCCGCTGAGGCTTCACTAACTGCGTTCATTACAAACGTTGTAATTGTAAAGATTTGCTATAATTCAGTTAGCTGCCCTAAAACCCTTGGCAAGCCACATTATTGAAATGATTATTGTTACAAGATTGTTGTAAATTGAAGTCAATCATCCAGACGTGAAATTGTCTTTCTTATATCTGTGTGGTAGGCAACAGTTTTCCTCCTTTAATTTCTTTAAATTAAAATCTCCTGGTTATTGTACTTGGAGCACAGTATTGGACAAGGGGATCCCTCCCCCCCCAAAAAAAAAATAAAAAGGAATTAAAACTTTTAGTCTCCTTAACAGAGGAGCACTGAGTCCTTCCAGTCTGAGAGCTCACACTGTTAGTCCCAGCAGGTGTTTTGGTGCTGTAGGAAAACAGCTGTCAGGCATCGCATAGGTACAGCTGACTCCACTTTGCAGTCCAGCTGGATTAGACCAGAGCTTCTCCACCTGTGCCCTGTGGGAATGGCTGCAAACCAAGAAAACTGGCCAAGGAAAAGCATATGTGGACATTTCCAGATGTGTGCCAAGTGAACACATCACAGAACAGTAACTCAAAAATGTACAAAGTTTCAGCTGATCTTTATTGGTAATAAATTGATGAGCTGCTGTGACACCCCTGTGCAAGATGACCTGCTAGTTATTTTCCAGAAGAGGATGCCTGGATTTGAAGAGATGGAGGAGCACTGGACTAGCCCATCTCTTGAGGCTCTGCAAATCTTTACTCCTGCCTGGTGTTCAGGCCTGGTGTTTATTGCAGTCTGAGGAAATACGTGATCCTTGCTGCTACTGATGTCCCTCGGATGATTTAACTGCAGAGCTGTCATGCAGGGGATTTTGTGCAAATTTGGAATGTGTGACCTCTCATGGGCATAGGCAGGTGGATGGCTGGAGATTATCCTGGCCATTACAAATGCCAGTTCAAGGATGGGAGTTGCTGTGCTTACTAAAGAGGTAACATTTAGTGCACTACATAAAGCAGCTAATAGATAACCCAATTAGAACTTTTCCAGATGACTAGGCCAGTGGCTGTGGCGGGCTTGCTATGAAAGCACAATAGGAAAGGTTCCTTTTACTTGGTAAAAGGTGTGGAGATCTAAGTGTCAGGTAAAATACAGCCCAACACAGTTGTTGGCAGTGGCTCTTTTGGTGTTTATGTGCCTTCTCTGAGGTGGGCTGCCAGCTCAGTAAAAAAGAAGAGTTGTCTTTATGCTCTGGTTGAGTTGTGCACCCCATAGGAGCAGGGGAGTGGGAAGGAAAGAGAACTTTACATAAGTGAGTACCTCTTTAGATTGCATGGCCAGTTTCCTGTTTAAACAAGGATAGGTGTTTTTAGTCATAGAATCATAGAATCATAGAATGGTATGAGTTGGAAGGGACCCCAAGGATCACAGAGCTCCAACCCCCCTGCCACAGGCAGGGCCACCAACCTCAGGCCTGGATCTACACTAGGTTGCCCAGGGCCCCATCCAACCTGGCCTTGAACACTTCCAGGGATGGGGCATCCACCACCTCTCTGGGCAGCCTGTTCCAGCACCTCACCACTCTTTCTGTAAAAAACTTCCCCCTAATATCTAATCTAAACCTTCCTTCCTTTAGTTTTAATCCATTCCCCCTTGTCCTGTCATTGTCTATCCTTTTAAAAAGTTGAATCCCCTCCTGCTTATAAGCTCCCTTCAGGTACTGGAAGGCTGCAATGAGGTCCCCCCACAGCCTTCTCTTCTCCAGACTGAATCCTGGGTTTGTATCTTTGGAGAAAAGAATTGGTCCTGATGCCTCTTGTGGGTCTGTTGTGAAGTGAAGGCACTTGGTGCTGCTATGGAAATTGTGGAAACAGGCACTTCAGCTATTCCTTGCAAAACACTTTAGGTATCTCCTCTGATAAGCAAAGATTCATGTTATTTTGGAGCCTGAAGTATAGCTTGATTCCAGAAGCCATGAAGAAAACAGTGGGAAAAAAGGCAGAACATGACTGCCTTCTGCTCTCAGAATGTTCTTGCTGCTTCCTCTCCCCTGTGGGAGCAAAACTGCCCCAGAGTCTCCCTTTGTCTCTGCCTGGTGAAGAGAAGCCATGCAGGTCAGGGAAGTCTGGTGAGGGGGAAAACCCCAGTGCTTCTGGTCTGGGCTTACATGGTCTACCATGCTTGCCTGGTAGCACAGCAAAGTGCCCCAGCTGGGAACACCCCATTGCTCTTTCCAAGTAGAAGACCTCCCCCATCTAGGTAGAGAGGCACCGAGGAGATACACTCTGCCCATTTCTCTTCCCTGTGGAGTGAAGGGATGATATTTTGGGGGACATTCCTCCACCTTTTCTATTTCTGGTTGACAGAAGGCAGAGATTGCCCCTACAGCCTGTCTCCACACACAACCATGCCAGAGCATGGCAGACAACCCAGCAACTCTTCCTGGATATTTTTCTTTTCTTGTGTCCCTCTATTTTCCATGGGTGCATGCTGTCACCATGCAATGTGCTGTGCTGAATTAGCAGCGTGCAACCTGCCTGATGAGGGAGAGCTTCAACTTTAATTGCTTGGCTTTGATTCTTCCCAGCTCTCAGGGTCACTTAGAAAAGTTTGTAGGTCTGTGATTCTCAAGGATCCTTCAAGCCACTATGGCTTTCATGAGCATCACTCAAGTACTGCCTACCACACCTCTTGTATCTTCCACAGAAAAAGTGTGTGATTTGACTGTGGGGCAATGAAAGATAATGAGCAGAAATTCACTGGAAGACAAATTATTTCTTCCTGACAGAAAAGGTGTCATAACTTCAGGGAGAAAATATCGGGTCAGGTCTATGGATGCTACCCCTACCTAGAACCCAGGACCCAGTTGTGGAATTTTAATCGTATGAGCCCACGCAGTGAGAAGTGCATTTTTCTTTTTACTTCAGAGTTCTGTATTCAGCTGAAACTGCTGCTATTATTGCATCGATGAGATAAAATATCCTAAGCCCACCTGTTATCTCCACTGGGGAGAAAGAAACATCAAATGTCTTGCAGATAGGTTTACCGTAAAGCTAAAAAGGAAGAGTTGCTAATTTCAAAGTGGCCAGTGTGGGTGCTGGTCAGATTGAGAGCCTGTTGCATTACTGAGCTGAATATAAAGTTCTTCTTTTGTTCAGCTTTTTTTTTTCTTCTGAATCAAAAGGTTTCAAAGGCATTTAAATAAAACCAAAGTGATATAATTAGTACAAACCCACGAGAAGTGATTGAATTAATAAGTATGGCCAGTGCCATGGCTACATAATGGAAGCCTTCAGTTTTTATTAATTCCTTGTTTGAAAATCTGGATTAAACAACCAAACTAATAAGTCAAAACACCGATGTAAGATCTAAAGGACAACAGCATTGTCACTCTGTATAGCAGGGCACCAATTCAGGGCTTAATTGATACAAGAGCTGTAATAACATGGAGCATGTTTAATTAATAAGACTCCTAACTGGTCATGAAATTTTTAGGAGCTCTTGGTACTGTGAAATTGTTGTAGCTTACATCCAGTGTGCTACAAAGCCTCAGAGCTCTGCAGGCCACGTGTGATGTTGGGTTAGTAACTGTACGTGGGCAAAGATGCTGTACCCTGCCACCGCACAGTGTGGGGTGAGGCTGGTTGTTGTCTCCCTCAGAGGTTAAGTCTTCACAGCTTGCTGACAATGACTGGAGCCTATGATCCTTGTTTGTGGGGAAAGGCTCATGTGCAACAGGGACTGCTTATGTGAGGCAGAGCAACTGGGTTGACCCAAAAAAAGAGGTGAAGAAATACTTTTGTTAAAACTAAGGCGTGAGCAATCTCTTCTAACATCGATTAGGAAGCACTTCTGAATTTTGGCTGATGGTTTGCATCCCACTTTAAATGTGGGTGTTGCTCTGGGTCTGAGAGATGCTGCATGATGAGTAGTGAGGCATGGGGCTCTCCTCTTCCAGACATCCCACTCTGAAGGGAAAGGTTACCAGCTAGAGGGGAGCCTCTCTGGTCTTTAAGACAGCACATCTTTATCAGTGTACCACAAAAGCAAACCTCATATTTGCAGGAGTTTTGACATCTGTCTGGTTAAAAAGACTGGAATTTATCTTGGGTTTTGCTTTCTCCTAAAAGGAATAGGGCAAAATGTGGAAAGTCTGGGAAGTCAAGTTGAGGCAGCTGAAACACTTGGGGATGTGGCCTCTTGGTTCTTAGCTCCTGCTCTTCCTCTCTACTGCTAACTCCAACAACTACTTACAGACTGATTGTCTTGAGAAGGGGCTCTCTCAGCATTTTATAGACTTTCCAGGCAGAAGTTTCCTATATTAAAGGAACAGTGTTCACTTCAATGTTTCAGCCATATGCCAGAATTTATCATCCTTCCCATTTAGAGCAGTTCATCTAAATTTGATCCCAGACTTGTGCAATAAAATATATATAATTAAAGGTGAATGTAAAAATTATTGAGCAAATAGAATAAAAAGGTAATTAAAATTTCAGAGCAAGAGGTTATAAAAATGCAAGAAACTAATGCTAGCAATCACCTCTTAAAATGATTCCTAGAGCAAATATATTTGATCATGCAGATGCCATTCTTTTTTTACCTTTTGCACAGACCTGTGTGAAGTACTGTTAGATAGGGGATACATTCTGGGCATTCTTGATCTAATGCCTACTAAGATTCGTAGGAAGAATAAGCTGCTATTAGTATAGGCTTCTGTTGTTTGGCATACTCAGGGTAGCAGTGCACTTAATGAGAACAGCTTGTTTAACATTTCCTCATGGATTTTTTTTTCCCTCCCGTGAACAGATCTAATTCCTTTTTGTAAAGCTCCTGCAAGTTTTAGGCACACTCAATGCCCCATAAAAAAGGACTCCGAAGGTGAATTCTGTGAAGCACCAGCTGTGGTTTGCTGTATGAACCTGCTATCGGGAACTTGCCCTTAGTATCCTCTCTGGTGTTAGAAAAGACAGCAACAATCATCTTGTGCCTTCCTGCCTATTCACAAAAAAGAAAACAAAAGTTGTTTGCAGAAGAGCAGTCAAGTCAAAGTGAGTGCTGTGCAGGAGGCCGTCCTTCATCATAAGGTTATTGGGGAAAATGTTCTAGGGAAAATGTCTGGCCACCTGTATTGCTAGCATTGGAGAGGTGCTATAGCCAGAGACTGTGTCATAAGGTGACCAAGGGACTTTGGAGGAGGTGGAGCTGGACAACTGGTTCTTGGAAGAGAGGTGAAGAGAAAGCCTCCATAACCACATTCAAAAGTTTGTAACCATAGTGATTAGACAGTATTTTAACAACAAAACATGACAAATAAAAATATTTGGGCTTAATACCTCATGAACCTGAAAATGGCAGATCCAGTATGTTACATAACTTGAGAGTATAATTTAATCTGAGGTACATTTTGCTTTGCACCAGATTGTTCATCTGAAATGTAATGTCATTAACGGGTGTGCTGTAGTGATTCTTCTGGGTCTTGTGGCTGTGATCAAAGGTGGAGCAGGCTGTGAATGGTGATTAATGAAGATACTAACTCTATTTTTTCAGCTAGCTAAAGCTGAGAATTTGTTTTTAATCCTTTATAAAGAGAAAATCAAGCAGAAGCTAAGCCAGGCAACAAATAAGCAGATGCTTCTTTGTGTGTATGAGATACAGCAAATAGGATAAAAGCTATTTGTGGATTTAGTGGCGTTTGTTGTTTAACACCTACACCTCCTCTAATGGCAGTTGCTGCTGCTCAGTTAATGGACTTGACTGGTTTGGTTCGCTGGCTTATGGTTTTGTTTTGTGGAAACATTCAAAAGCTCGCTGATGAAAGGAGTGCGTCAGAGTGAAGCTGATCATGGGCTGGAGGTTTTGAAGCTAACTCAAAATCTCTTAGTTGTAGGAGGGTGGCTAAAGTCTCTGATTTTCCAGAGTTGCTTTCTGGCTTGCTGTGTGGGTGCCCTTTGACCAGTTGGTGCAATTCAGTGGCTATGTCCAAGACCACAGTCACTGCTGTGTGGCAAAGGTCTGTGCCTTCATGGTAAGGCAAGAACACAGTAGTTCACTGCAGGGGTTCCTGGGACCTATAGGTATTCCCTCCTGCTGCAACCCCTCTGAGCCACAGCAATGGGGCCAGGGCTGCCCTACGAGAATGGTGCAGGGGTCGTGAATGATATTGGCTGAAGGCTGCCAGGGTGGGGGAGGGACTGCAATGCTGTGCTTCTCCCAGTCTCTGAAATAGCTCTTGGTAGCCCCATGACCAACCAACACTGATAACTCTGCTTTTCTGAGCTGTGTTTCAGACAGCTCTGGGGTCAGAGGCCTCCCTTAATAACAACCCTGGATCATAGGCATGTTTCTCCTGTCATAGCTATGTCCCAGCATAACTGTTGTTTGCTTGAGAAGGGACCACTGCAGAGGGAATAGCATCTCCCTCCTTTTGATCCTTCACTGTGACAGTCAAGTTAAAGATGTGACACAAATGCTGGCTTTGGAGGAAATCTTTGGCTAAAATCCTGGCTCCACTGAAGTTAATGGCAGCATTCCCATGCACTTCAAAGGGGCCAGAGTCTTGTTCTTTATCCTTCTGTTCCCAACCTCCTCTTCCCAGAGAGGATGTTTGCTCAAATCAACAAATATGGTATATGTATGATCCTAATGGGTAAAGAAAGCAGTGTTCAGAAAGATTGCCATGGCTTGGGAGTGCAGGGAGATGTGAGGAATGGGCGCTTCTCTCCGGAGTAGTGACAGCTGGCTTCCAGACACAGGCTATTGAGGAGGCTTAGCTAATAGTAGGATGATAAATGCAGAGAAATAGCAAAGAGAAATATCCCAAAGCTTGGGGGTATTAGAAAACACAATAATAAACTCAATTTGTGTCTGCCAGAAATCAAACTGATGCAATTTAGGAGGAAATGTGCTGGCTTTCCTCTCACCCCCTTCCCTTTTTTAACTACTCTGACTTTTCCAGCTGGCTTCTCTAGCTGAGATTTGAACCAAATCTGACTTCAGGTTCTATTCAGGATTTTGTGGAATATAGTGATCTGTCTGCTTGACATTGCAAGGTTGTGTAATCTCTAAACCATGGCTCATCCTTACCACCACAATGAAAACATATATGATAACAGTGCCCCATTACCCCTGTAACGGGTGCAGCAAAACTCCCGCTTGTGGTCTCCATGACTTGAGAGAGAACTATATGCACTGGTTGACTGTTTTAACAGATATAATAGCAGACCAAGTTTGGGAATTAGTGGGGGGGGCGGGAGGGAAGGGAGGCAGGGCATAGTAGGAAAACAAACATGACTAACAGCTAAAAAATGCAGTGTGCTAGAAAGTGTCGATAAGTGCTTACTAGAAGTGGACTTGAATAAAAACTTGGACTCCACCACACCATGGAGTGTGGGAGTCCATATCTCCTCTGGTGGGAGTTAGGAGTCCATATCAGCCATCATGTCAACCCCCCCTCTGTAAAGGGTCGAATGAAACTCAAGGTCTGTCAGTTAAGCAGGCCAGCAGAACTGGAGGCCAAAATAATGTAACCTGCATGAAAAGGACTCCTTCGTTTTGAAGCATGTAAAGACAAAGACAGTCGAGGAAATGTATTGCAGAGCTGGTTTATTGCCTTTTCAGGTAATTTCTGTGGAGTGTATTTTATGAGCTTTGGTCGCATTTTTACATTACTAGGGAATAAAGCTCTCTTTGTTCAAAGGGAGTCATCTGGCGAGTCATGAATTTCTTCAAATACTGCTTAAAAAAACCACTCATGATACAATGCTACTAAATAGAGCTATAGACCTACAGAAAAATGAGCCACTTCTGAGCGTGATCAGTTACTGGACTTGGGAGTCTCAGACAATTCAAGATTGATAGACATAGGGAAGAAGTGAGAGTATAGCATCATCTCTGCTCCTCATGGTAAATAAATCTCCTTGATTTTGTGTCACAAATGCTGAATCTGTATTTCCAACTCAGGACTTCACTCTGGAAGTACAAGTTGAATTTAAAGTGAGTCTGTTATTTTTTAATGAAAGTCTGCTTTCTTCCTCTTTGAGTGAATGCAAGTGCAGGCATGCCTTGCACAGAGCTAACTGATAACAGGGAAGTCAAAAGGATGCTTAGCTGGGCAAACATCTGCTTTACATGATTCACCTAATTTTCCAGGTCAATCTGGATGAAGCAAGTCTTTCAAACTAATCTTCTCCAGCAGCTTCATATTTGTGCGCCCAGGAGTCTCAGGGGTCTGTCTGCAGCCCAAGCAGCATGCTGCTTTTGAGGGAAAGGGCCCTTCCCATCCAGGTGAGGGTCTACAGACCAGACTTGAAGATGGAGTTCTTTTCAAAAAGTTGACCCTTGTGCTGAAGCACACCAAACCACTTTATAAAACAGCTGTGGCTTAACATCTATTCTTTAAATATTGCCATTTTATTGCTGAAACTATGTATTAGCAAAACTATAAAAAACCCCCCAAATCTTTCTCACCACTACCCAGAGGAGTGTCTAGTCATCTAACCGTATCTAACCAAAACTGTGCCTTGTGTACATGTGGTAGAATTATAAGCTATTGGATTTCTTGATTTTTCTTCCTCTAGCTTGCTCTTTCATCATCTAGGATGTCATGGGCATTTTAGAAACACAGTGCAGTATCCTCTGGTAAAACCTGATTGAAATAAATGGGGAATAGACCCATGTCAAGGTCTACTAAAAGGATTAGTAAAGATATTTTCATAAAATGTTTTCAGCTCATAAGGAATACCTTTACACTCAATATTGACAGCTGGGAAATGCACCTTGCTTGGGGAAGCAAAGAACAGACCAGTTTGTGGAAATCTGATCACACATTTGTAAACGACAGCTTGAGACTGGGATTTTATACCCATGATAATACAGCGGGGATAAATTGCATTGGCTACCCTGACAGACTGTGCCAAGGGAGATGGCCTTTTACCTTTTCCTACCACTACATACCAGTGGAGCATGAAGTTCTCCAGGTGCTGTCTTCTTCACCATGCTAGAGTTTGAACCATGGCTCTTGGGAGTTGAGAGGTGTGTGAAAAACAAGGCCAGCGCTCCCCTGAGAGACATTCATCCAGTTTGTATAACAGGGACTCCATGCCTTGGCTGGAAACAAGGTCTGGGTAGAGCAGGGCCCACAAGGCCGTGTCAGGGCACATGCAAACTGCACCCCCTTTGCAAGGAGCTTTGACATTACCACACAACACACAACATCCCTTCTCTTGGAAGCTTATCTGTGCTTGCTATTTGCATTCTGTATTTTTGCTACTGTGGGGCTGCATTCAGACAGATGCCTACTGAGCGCCTGGAAGTGCAAGTGAGGAACTGGAAAGGCGAGTTTATCCTATACCAGATTAAAACAATGCATCTTCTCTAGCATCAGGATCTTCAGGAAAATTTGGCATTGAAGATCTTCTCCTTTTTCTGCAAAACACTGAAATATTAGGAGGAAAGAGGGAGGGCAGGCAATCTCTTTATAAACCCTCCTTGCTTTAGAAATAAGGAGTCAGGAGACTTCTGTAGGTGGTTCCTCTGGGAGCTGGATAAGGTGGTGTGTGCACTGACCATAAAGGCCTAAATAGTTGCTTAAAATGTGGTTGTGGAGATTTGGGATGACCAGATTTTCAGAGGTGCTGAGAACTCATAGAAGCCTTTGAAGCCAATGAAATTTGTGAAACTATGGTAACTTTGGAGGTTAAGCATTATGAAACTGACCCATACTTTAATGCAGATCCAAAAACAGGTAAAAATGCCCATCTCATAACCTCAAGTACTGAGAAATTTTAAATGTAACATAAGAACAAGAGATACAAATGGATTCAGTGCACAATAACTTAACTTACAATATTTAGTAAAAATATTGATATTTCTGTCCTAAACACTGCACCTTTAATAAGGACAAAAAACTGAGAAATTTACATCCAAATCAATGCATCGACTGGCCAGTGAATCTCCAAATTACTCAACAACTCAAATTTAGTGTATTTTTCCATGTAACCTTTCATATTATTAGCAGCAAACAGAGTCCTACTTACTCATGTGAATGCAACAACCAGCCAGTCGATAGCTAAATATCCCTATAGGTCTGATGGTGCTCTGTTACAATATGTCTGATTGATAATACTGCAAATATTCCTCAGTCTAAAAGGCGAATACTTGATCAAATCTTTCTCCATTTAATGCCTGTACTTCAGCTTTTCCCAGTGCCTGCATGCTGTCTCTAGCCCTGTATCCTGTAAACTAGGGTGCTAGGAGTACCCCCACTCACTGTTCTGGTGGCTCCCCTGGCTCCAACCCAACATCATATCACTGCAAGTTCCCAAAATGAACACGGGTTGTTTCTCCTTGGAGGTGCTTCCCCCTCCACAGCTGGTAAAACAGGGGCATGAGCAGGCAGGTAGTGCCACTGTTTGTCTGCCGGGTGGATATTCAGAGAGCCACAAGGATATCTGCATGTCAGACACACCCATCCTTCATTTCCCACGCATTACTGGCAAGTCCTGTTTTCACTTTCTCCGTGGCCATCACGTAGCTGTTTGACCCCTACATTAGATCCCTAGTGCTCCACACAGACATTTCTTCCTTCTTCAGAGACCCAGTGAACAGGAGCCAGGAGCTCTGCCATTGACTTTCGTAAACAAAGGTTACATATCTGGTCTTTTGTCTTTTGGGAAAGCAGTGAGGATGCACCAGTAAGGTAGTCCTCTGAGCTGTACCATCAGTTGCCCAAGTGGCTAAAGGGTAAGCCATCACACCAAGTAACTGTGTTTTGTGCATCCATTTCTTCCACAAATGCTACTGAATGTGTCAGTCAGTGCTATTCGGACAGTGTTTTCTTTTCCCTTCCCCTTCTCCAGGAACCCTTACAAGCTGTTGTGCTGTGCAGCATGGGCCTGACCACAGGGCTGGCTCAGTAAGGTCAATGAATAACTCACCTGGGCATAACCCACGTTACGTAGGACATTGGAAGGAAAGGATCTGAAAGCTTAGCCTTCTGACTCTATGCGTTGAAGGAACAGGAACCTGTTACTGGTTCCCAGAATTACCCATTTAAGATGTGGAAACTGAGTTTTCTCTTCAAATTTATTTTTCCCCCTGCTATGGATACCAGAGGTGGCTGAAACACAGCCCTAGCCATTTTATTCCAAGAGATCACAGGAAGCATCAGGTGGCACTGACTTCTCATGACTGATGATCCGAACTACATTTTTCACTAATGTAACTCCTGGCCCCAGCCCCGAATGCTGGAGAGGAAACAACAGACCTCAAATAATTCTACAGAGAGTACAGGGGATTACAGTGGTAACATGGGAAAACCAAAACAAATGGAATCTTTATCCAGCTAAAATCCTGCCACAGTTCAGCTACAGATTTCATCATTCTGACTAATGGGATTAAGACACACACCAAGCAGCTCCCATTCTTTAGTATTGCTGCTTTATTCACTTAAATGCTGGTCAGTTTCAGAGCCAGAGAGATCCCTGAAAGGGTGCAAGTACCTAGTGGCAAATATTTTCCATTTTTGATGAAGAACTATAAAGAACTTGGACACTTGTTAAGAAGATGAAGTCATGTACTGTGGAAGTCAGTGCTCTGAGAAGCTTGTAGATGATCTCCATGTTTGGCAGTGTTCCCCTTTTTAGTTCCAGTTTGTGGATTTTTTTTCACTCTTCTTAGTTAAAGCTTCTGCTTGACTTAATTCAACCTCAAAAGCAATTCTGGGTTTGGGTTTTTTTAATTATTATTAGCTAAGGAAATACTGGAGCTCTGCGCTTCAGAAAGTGATGAAGTTACTGTACAGCAAGGGCAGCAGCTCCCTGGGATGGGGGGCAATAGGGGTCTCTATAAGCGCCAGCAGGTCTCACCAGCCAGGGACAACCACACCCAGCAAGGGAGCAGGACAGGCCACGAGATCACAGGCAGGCTCAGACAAGTGTCCAGATCACCATGCAAGCTCATGGTGATGGTGTAGGTCCAAGGTCAAGCCAGGAAGTCAAGTGAATGCCAGGCAGGTCCACAAAGGCAAGGGAGGTCCAAGATCAACCTGGAAAGTCTGTCCTTTGGGCGGGGCCTGCCAGGCAGAGACATAGTTAGGCTACATATTAGAGTTTTCATGAATCGTAGATTTTTAAATCATAGGAACAAATATCCAGTGCTGTTTGAAAAGTTCATATTGAATTTCTCAATTGGTGTATCCAGCTTGACATTGCTTGAGAGTCCTGGGGTCAAGCTCTTGCTGTGCTAGTCACAATGATAGCATGGGCCAAAGAGATGCTTCTTGTCCCAGAGGCGTCTGGCAGGGACCAGGATTTATACCCATAGTCTTATGGGGCAGGCACAAGGGTACCAGTGCTTTGATTTCCCTGAGACACAGGAGACCATGGTATTACAAAGCAGAAAAATAGAGGAGATAGATGGAAAATTGCCCTATTTAGCTGGGACATGCACAATCTCTTCAAAGAAGAGATTTAATCTATTAGATTCATCTGTAGTTTGTCTTCAGACCCTCAACTGTAAGGGGGTTAAGCTGGTGGCAAAGTGATTCAATTTTATCACCAAACTGTAAGGGGGTTAAGCTGGTGGCAAAGTGATTCAATTTTATCACCAAACTGAAAATACAAGTAAATCTGCTCCTCCTACGTACTAGCTGTAATGCATGCCCAAATGGAGGATGCTTTAATTGAGTGTAATAGCTCCAGGTTGAGACTTAAGTATGTGCACATCAAATCATTCCTTTTAAACCATAAAATGTTATTGAAATAATTCTCTTATTAGCATCATTATCTTTCTATATGAAAATGTGGAGCATATGGCAAGATCGCCAGATGCCTATACATCCAGATACTGTTACTAAAAATAGAAAAGCCATTAAATTTTGAGTATATTGGCTGAGAACACTCAGGAGGCTGAACTAGAGACTGCTGTCTTATTTGTCATCCTGCTCATTGCTTAATGTGAAACACAGAAGGCCAGCGAAGTGTGAGAAAAACGAGGCACTGTGGAGGTGCAAAGCCTGAGTGCTAAGACTAAGAAATTACAAGCAGTGACCTAGACTAAATATGTAACCAGAGTGCTGAAGCCCAGCTTCTTCCTGCCAGGGGACAGGCTGCTGGCTGGCAACAAAGCTCCGGGTTTGTCTGAGGGACTAGAAACCCGCAGCGTTGTGAGTGCCACATCCTAAAACTCCTGGAGGAAGAATATGGGCAGTGTGGCTGTCAGCTGGTTCATAGGGAGCAGCTGCAGAGAGAATGCCCCTTCCTGCCCTCCCAGACAGATGAAACCTCTCATGAAAGAAGCCCCACAAAGGAAGATTTGACTTCAACATGAACAGTTGGAAGCAGTAAAAATTAGGGAGAGTTATGAAGGGGGTCTTATTTTCTCTTTTGTAGGAGAGTCAAGTGAGAGACAGGAGCATCGTGTCTATGAGAGAAAGGGTATTCCTCTTCTAGGGCCTTCTATTTCTGCTCAGAATTTGGAGGAAGTGCCTTCTTCGTGACTGCTTTTGGGATGCAGAAGCAGGAGGTAAGGAAGCAGAACAATTAGGATAATTGACTTTACTGAGCAAGCCCTCAGGAGCGGGGTGGAGAGTTGACACAGCTTGTGTGGGTGGGGCTGCTGTTATGTGAGGCAGGACTGACCAGAAGCACCATCTCCATCACAGACCCCATCAGGTACACCTGTGCTCACAGATACACACTGTAACTCATTGGCCATGGTAAGTGTCTGGTGAAGGATATTGATTTATTGTTAATTTCCCTGTCCTCTGTCTAATAGCCTGTATAATGTGCAGTTTAAAGATATACATAAGCTAATTAGGAGAGAGATTTTTCTGGGTAGCAGTCACAGCTGCATGATGTGAAATCCCTGCAGTCAGTGAAAAAAATGTGAGGGGCTTGTTTACACACTTCAGATGTCCTGCTTCAGCTACACTGCCATGAATGGCTGAACTTGTGATATTCCTTCACAGTAAGTATTTCTCCAAGAACTTGTAATGCTGCCTGTAACACTGCTCTTGAAATATGGTTTGTGTGCACAAAAGCTTGACCATTTTTTCCAACAGTAACTGTTTTCTGAATAAAACATGTTGTTATGCAAAGTTTGTTCCTTGTTCTTAATATTTTCTCCCAGTGATGTTGCTAATTTGGTTTCTAGAGCTTCCTCAGGTTTTCTCACCCTTAAATGAGGAATGATTTATTCTCCAATGCCTCAGATTTATCATTGGTTGGTGTATGTTCCCCTTCTCCCTTAAGATACTTAAATGATTTGAAGACTGATTTAAGGAGATCTCTAGCTGCAAGCGTCTATGGCAGTCATTATCAGCAACTTAGCATCTTACTGTACTTTTTTCCTACTTCTAGATGTGTATAAATCCAGCTAATTTTGAGTGTACAATAAATACATAATAAAGTGACAAATATAAAATAGAATTACTCATAATGCTAGCATATGCCATAATAGATAGTCTATACCCTACGCAGTTGGCTGTTTGCTGTGCCTCATACAGGACTTTCAGCCTAACAAAATCAGAACAATAGCTTAAATGAACTATATGAAAACTGTAATTTCAACTTAATCTTTCCTTTTTCATGTTTCATTTTTGAAGTTGAGATACTAGAAAGCCATGAAGAAGTCTTCATCTTGAAAGATGACTGTTTTCAAGATGTCAGATCCTGCGTGGTATGTACTTTATCCACGGCTAAATGGCTTATGTATCTATCAGCACATTGAGATTCAGAGCCTGCCCACCTGATGCTAGCAGGGGAATATTTTGCCTTGCCTGGTGTCAATGTGTACTATAGCAACATTCCAGAAAATTCTAGAAAACCTGTGAAGAAAAAGAATTACAGATTTAAGACACATGAACCTTAAATGGTTTGGAAAACCTTTAGATAAAGTTTGAGAAAGGCACAAGCTTACTCATTACAAATATTGACTAGTTGAAGGACAAGGCTGCAAGCAAATAAGACTTGATAAAGTCAATTTAACTCTTCCTATTATGTGTAGATTAAGTGCTGCCTTCCTACTTTAAAGGGTTTTCTTTTGCACCTGCTACCTTCTTCAAGAAGGTTTCCATGGTTCTCTGGGATACTGGGGAGTTCAGTTTGCAGGAGAGAGATGGTACTTTTCAGGTTGTCACAGAAAAGCAAACTTTGGTGGAACAGAAATTAGGCCCACAGGATACAATAAACCTCCACAAACAGATCAGAAGCTGGCCTGGGAATTTGAAGGTCCATATTGAACATCTTTACTTGGATTATCAAGTTTACTAGGAAGTAATTATAGGTGTGGGGATGCAGACTCCACTAAGGCTGGTATAAAACTAAGCTCTGACACAGAAAAGCTGGAGAGCTGTGCTATGTAAGAAACTGAAGGTGGTTCTTAATATCCATATTTAAAGATTAATCATCTGATGTTGGTGTGAAACATTCACAAATGAGAATAAAATTAAGCCTTCGGTCCTTCTGGTAAGGAGATAATCAGATGGTTATAACGCTGCAGTGACAGCAATGAAGTTTCATGCACCTTTCAGGCCACGGCAAGATGGCATGACCATGCCAGTGTCCTGTTTTTTGGCTGGGGTAAGTTAATTTTCTTCCTAGTAGCAGGTATATTGCTGTGTTTTGGATTTAGGATGAGAGTAATGCCCATAACACACCAGTATTTTGTTTGTTGCTATGCAATGCTTACACCAAGCCAAGGAATTTTCAGCTTCTTCATACTGCCCCACCAAAGAGGAGGCTGGGGATGCACAAGAAGCTGGGGCAGAACATGGACAGGATAGCTGATCCAAACTGGAGAAAGGGATATCCCATACCATATGACATCATGATCAGTATATAACTTGGGGGAAGCTGACTGGGGGCTCAGGAACTACCTGGGCATTGTTAGTCTGCAAGTGGTCAGCAATTGTGTTGTGCATCACTTGTTTTGTATATTATTATTACTATTATTATTATCATCTGTCCTATTAAACTGTCTTTATCTCAACCCACGAGTTTTATTTTTTTTTCCCAATTCTCTTGTCTATCCCAGTGGTGGGGGGTGGGGCAGGGGGGAAGTGAATGATCACCTGTGTGTCTGTTTTAGCTGACTGATGGGTTAAACCATAACAGGCAGCAGGACAGTCCGGTGCAAGTTCTGCAGGTGGTCACACTATTCCCAGGGTATGTGGCATAGCTGCTCTTTTCACAGGCATGGAGACAATTTCCAAGATCATAGCTCGTTTTTTACATAACAATGGGAGTCAGAAGACAATTGCTGCTCCATGAGTAATAGAATATATTTTAGCTGATTGTCTAAAAAAAAAAAAGGCAACCAACACTCAGTAGACCAATGATTCCATGGAATAATGTGGGCAGGAAAGTATGTATTTCTACTGCTGTGGCCACAAGGAGAGAAGGCATGGTTAGCACAGAAGGAGGTGAACAATGTTTCTAAGCTTTCTCAGGCCTGAGGCCAGCCAGTGGAGCTACCCTGATTTATGCCATGTTGTAAAGTGTCCTGTGATGTAAAGTGTTCGCTGCTAGTTCTGTGAGTGAAGCTGAAATTCAGTTCAAAGTGAACAGGAAAAACTTGTCCATGTCATTAAAACAGTCATAGAAATCAATGAAATTTTAGGAATAACTGAACTGTTGTGCAGATCTAACAATGTTCTTCATATTCTGTTACCTTTATGTTGTGAGGAAATCAGCTCTGGGAATTCTGTTTTGGTTCATCTTGACTTTTCAGCCTCACCAAGCAGTTATTTTATACCCTGCACCAGGAGTACACAGTGTTCACAGACACGTTTGTTCATCCCAGGATTATGTTATGGTGTGCACAGAGGAATATAAACACAGAGGATGTGGTGCCACGATGATTCACAGTGATTCATCTCTTGCCTTTTCCTTATAGTAAATACAAGACGTAGGGGAGAGCCAGGGGTTCCCCACTGTGGGTCTGACCAAGCTCTGCCACAGACCCTAAGGAGTGGGGAAAGGGCTATGCTACTTTCTACCTTCTTAGTCCCTGAGTTCCCAGAGCCTGAATCGTAACACAAGCAAAAAAGTACCTCCTGGGTAGTGCACCTACGTCAGCCACTCACAATGACCAAGAGCAGTGGAAGAAGAGCAGCCTGGCACTGATAACACATTTATCCTGTGTATCAGAGATACCCAAGGACACCAAAGGAGATGTCAAGTTATTCCAGTTCTGTGGTTGCCCTGTTAGCACAACTGTGTAATAGGATACACCTAAATGCTGCAAACTTTTTTTTTTGTTTCAAAATGCAAATGGCCTAAGCAAAGAGTAGAGAATCAGATCTTCATTGCCAATAAATAACTCTGTTACCCTTTTCTTAGTCTGTCAGGCAAGGCAATGTGCTCTCTCTTTTGTTGGTATTTGCTCTCAGGAGTATCACTGGAGTAAAGGAGAAGATGCACAACAAAGGGCGATGTTATCAGAAGTAGTAATATAAGAATGTATATATGCAGGACATTGTCAAGTTAAATGATAAATAAAGCTCATGACTGCACACACAAAAGAGCACAGAAGAATAATGGCAGAACCTGAACGATACCCCGAGCCCAGTATTCCCATGCCCATCACTTGTTTTGTATATAAACATAAAAACCTCATCTCAGTACACATGCTTGTGAACATGGACGAAGGATCATGGAGAGGTGATGGTGGGCAGGGGAGCCCCAGTCTCCCAGAGGAAGGGAGCTCCTACCACCACCATTACTCCACCTCAACTGCACCAGGAGGGCCTCAGTCCCATGGGCGGGGGGACATCAACCAACTGTGTCAATAGAGAAGGTCTCTGGAGTGCCTTGCAAACTGGAGTGATTGCTGCCTGCATGCATATGGGACACATCATGGGATGCCAGGGAAGAACTTTCTGGGATTGCAAAAGCTTGTATGAGTTGTTTGGCGAGGAACCAAATGTGGAGAAAGGGAGTGATCAAGGTGGATTGGGTAGGAACAAGTGTGGGAGAATAGAGGGTTAAGGGGACAAGAGGGGTCATCTGTGTGTGAACAGTGGCTGGTCAGTATGCCTGTCCTTGCCCTGAGCCTGATCAACAGTCTGTCTTGTCTCGTTATTGAACTTCTTTTATAACTCTTGGGTGAAGAGGTCTCTATTCTGTGTCTGTCTGTCTGTCTCTCTGGGTGCTGGCAGCTGAGCTGGCCCCCATGTCCATGAGGCCAGCAGTTAGAGCGAGTGCAGATGTTATGCTGGGGTGTGATCACTAGCTGTGCATGCCTGCGCTGTCCGGTGTCTGTGTACGTGTAGTGTGTATGTGCCTTCGTGTGTGCGTCTACTGTCAGCGTACATTCAGCTACAGGCCGGACCTGGGGACACGGAGCTGCAGCAGGCTCACCTCCATCCATCTAATGGGATTGCTAACTCCCTAGCAAACCGGTGTTTGGATGAACAGGTTATTAATAAATTGCAATGGAGTGGAGGGATGAACTAGGAAAACAATCTGCATACTGTGATCCTAACAAGTGCCTTTCTTCAGTCCCAAGGGAGTCACAGACTTGGGACCTCTGGTGCCAGGCAAGGCCTGAACGCTCAGGGTCCTCTCTCTGCCCCATTTGCATTCCCTGACAGTGAGGTGGCCTTTCTGTTGGCGACCCAAAGCTGCAACTAGACCAGAAGGCCTTGAACTATTACTGGGAGCCTCTGTCTTGTCTTTGCTATTGACTTGGCGTTTTTGAAGGCCCCAGGGCCACCAGTGGGGAACACAAGCAGAGAGACCTAGGTGGAATATAGGCTTCCTGAATCTGGGCCAGAGACAATGCTAATGACTTAAACATTATTTTTCTTGCTAAGGCAGTCATCACAGAGACAAGCTTATGCCCCTGAATATTGAAGAATCATGCATTTTTTATTATGCATTTTCTGAACATGTATTTCCTGACTGTGCATGTTTACCTGTTTGTAAAGTAATGTTTATCAGGAATGACAAACAGTTGATTTGACTTTTCTACATAGATGTTCATGTGCTGGAAGTGTAAAGGCACTAGGATGAATGCATTGGTGAGCAAGCATGTGAATCTACATCTGAAGTAAGCAAGGGAGGATGCATGCCTGTAGGATTTCCTCTGATTTACAAAGGTCAAGTGATGAAGAATTTAATGTCAGAGGAAATCATGTCAACACCACAGAGAGCAGGACCATTTCCTTTCATTCTATGTAGCTGTCTGGAAGGTTTAGCCACCTAGAAATGTGCCTATGTTTAAGCATGTTTGGTATGGTTAGAAAGCAGGCTTGTCATTGTCACCTGCCACACACTTCTTTCTGCTTATTTCTACAGGATAATCTGTTTTAAGAGAAAACAGAGACATGGGGACTTTAAAAATAAAGATCAGTGAAGTAGTGCCAGGAAATCATTAAGGTCACAGATGTCTGTGACTGGTCCTAGCAAAGTGGGTCTCTACATGCAGGGAAGATTCACCTTCACCTACATACATTGATCAAGGAACCACTGGGTCCAAGGCCCTCACAGAAGGACCAGCCCAATACCTATGACCTTGCTGCAAAGTCAGCTCCTGAGTTTTTAATGTCCTCTTGCACCTGTGGATGCAATTCTTTGAAGCAGAGCACCACCTATGTGCCAATTCCTTGTGCTTTCGTGCCGTGGAGGTCTTGCAGGAGGTGGGACGAGAGCAGCCATGTGGCTTCATGGATCATAGGTAACTGTAGCTGTTGAATTACACTAAACACCACAGTAATTCCCCTGTAGTTTTCCTTATGTTGCTTTTCACACTCAGCTTGTTGAAATAAGCTTGATATTTTGGTGTGCAGCAATTTATAGAAGTGCCTAAGGAACCAGTGAATATAAAGGTGCAAGTCCAGCAATGCAGCAATGTTGCCCATGTCTTTGCTGGAAAATCAGTGTCATCACAATTTACATGTTGACAAGGCACTGAAGAACCAGTTTAAAGGAAGAATAAATAATGACATTTTTACTTGTCAGATTGCAATATAATCTTCACCAGAAAAAGAAGGTAACTGTAATAGTTCCAACAACTACCTCTTTGTAAACACATGTAGGTAGGAGCACAGAAGTAAGTAAGGCTCAGACCTGAGCTTACTGTGGATTCTCTGCTGCCTAGTAAATGTTGAGTTCATCCTGTCTCTTCTCTTGGCCCACTTGTTTTCATAAGCTTGTGGGAACTCTGTATCAGTGAGATCTATCCGGTTGTGTCAAATGTGGTTGTGACTACCAAACGAGGCATTTGAAAGTAATTGGGGACACAGGGGGCAGACACACAGGCAACAAGCATGGTTACACAAGCTTAAAATGAGGCTGAAAATAATTTACTGCTACAACAGCATATGACTCCTTAACGTCACAGAGCCACATTCTATGAAGCAGACAGATCTGTGAGAAAGACAAGAATGAGATCCAAAAGCAGTTACAAAACCTCTCTGCAGTACTAATGAGCTAAGGCAAAAATTACCTAATGCCCAGAGATCTTCTGTCTTCCTCCCCCTTCTCATCTTCTTTTGGTTTTCCTGTTTTATCTGAGCAGCAGTTTTGAGAAAAATGAGTTTTAACAAATCCTGTTATTTGGAAAAACAATGAACATTGCACGAACACAGTACAATCAGACAGTAGGTTCTAAATCTCAAAATAATAAATTATCAGGTAGTAAAAGTAGAGGTTTTTTTAAAAGACCCAGGCACCTGATATGTAGGTGTCTTATACTAGAATCTGATAGTGCATTGGCTCTCCACGCTCACAAACCGTTTGTTCTAAGTACAGAAAATTGAATGATTTATTGCTGTATGACTTTTGACAGTTGTTCTGACAATAGAATACTCTGATGACTTGTACCAACCAACTTTGGTGAAAAAAGTCACTGAATACATCAGGGAAATAGAATTTGCTGTGTTACTTCCACACAGCATTGGTAGAAAAACCATGCAGAAGTCTTACCCTCCAGCCACCCTCAGCATCAGGGCCCTGAGGGCACTAACAGGTCTTAATTATCTGAGCAGCATTGCCCACGGCATCCACCCACGTCACCTTCCCAGCAGCCCAGGAATCTATTTAAGCCCAGCCCTGGGCCTTCATGACCAGCTTGGGTGATGCTGTAGGAGTGCTGTTGTACAGGCTGATTTTCTGGCTTGACCTCAGACTTGCCTGGTAATCTCAGGGCCTCACATGGGGGTGGACTTCCTACACTGACCTTGAACCTTTCTCATTGTCATGAGCTTGCCTGCTGATCTGGGCTCTTGGTTGGGCCTGGCCACCATCTCTGGTCTGCTTTGATTCTTTTTTGGGGGTGGTGGGCTGGTATGGCCTTGTGGATATCCCTTATGGCCCCCCACTTCCTATTCCATAAGCTGTCTTGCTATGTAATCCTGTTGTAAATAGCAGGAGACTAGCCTACTAGTTTCTGTGGTGGAACAGCTGGCTGTAGGAATGCTGGTCTTTTTTTCCAGGAATACACCTAGAACTTGCTCCCCTTATGCAGGTTGTCAGCAGCTGCAGACACATGTTCTGTGCAGCCCAGGCATTTCTTTCTCAAGAAAGAGTGAAAGAGAGTGCAACCTGTACTACTTTCTTGTTACCTTTGTGCCAGTGTGTTCACTAGGTTTGCTCTGTGGAACACTTCGATTCCTCTTTCTTTGGCTTCCACAGTGCAAGGTAGCACACTATGAGAAGTACTTTGACCGTGACCATGTGAGCCAATAACTTTGGTTGCAAAAGCGTCAAAGTTTATAACTGCAGCATCTTGGTTAGAGATTTAATATCTATCTTGGATCATGGATGTTAAATTGACAAACATAATTAAAGTATTTTTTTAACTAGTTTCTTGTGGTTCATTTAGGTTGATTCAAAATGAGCATCCTATTTGACAACAGGGTGGGTTTTTTCAGTGTAATGTGACCAATACATAGACAAACAGTGTTTTTGTTTGGTCCTTGGGCTAAGGATCAGAACAATGCAGTACAGACCAAAAATATCAGGTCTGGGGCTGATCAGCTGCTGATCTACTTCCTAGAGGAAGCTAGTACAGCCACTGGACACTATCTGCCTCCATCTTTTATTTTTTTTTATCTGATAGTGTTCTGTAGTTGCTAATCTTCACCTGTAGATTCAGGGAAGTACTTCTTTCCCTCTTCAAAATTTCCAGGGCTCCTACATGCCCTGGAGACACAGAAAGAGAACCTTTCTTTCCAGAACTTAGCAGCCAAGTAGTGTACCTTGATAGGCTGTCTGTGTTTGCAGCTTCTTTTGCAGAGCAGAAATTATAGTGGGGGTGTTGTTAAAGGAGGTGTGTTATGGGCAGGTCTCGCTTTAACACCCAGTGGTAACAGAGCTGTTTCAAAGCTGCTGCTCAGGCTGCCTGCAGACTCTGGAAGTCATCATGACATCTACTACATTTGTTTCCATTGTCGTGCTCTATTTTAAATATATACAAAAGAACAGCCAAGCTGGGAATGACTCTCTCAATCCCTGAAGCAGGGCACTGTAATGGCTGGGTTGGTAATGCCTGTGGTTATATATAGCCTGTCTAGGAGCTGTTCCCTTTCTCTTTTTAGTTCACACCAGGTTTTCAATTTCCCACTGACTTTAATGGTCTCACTTTCTTAGAATTCATAAGATCTGGCCTTAAAATGACTTATGTTATTACTATAGTTCACTGACTTGAAAGTTGTTGTGGTTGCTATGGTTTTACGCAAAGGACAGGGTGATCTCATTGCTGTCTCTTTTAAAGTGATCAGCAGTGCTTGATTGGGACTGTACTTACCATATGAATATTTAGGAATGGCTGGCAGGAGAGACAAAGTACAAGCACACAGAGCAAACTGAGGGCCTTTTACTGACAAAGAAGTCCCACCCTGTCCTTCAAGATAACTGAGCAGTGTGTGGATAATTCAACCCTTTAAAAAATAAGGTGTCTCCTGCCTTGAACAAAGTGATTGCAAGGGGTCATGGTGCACAACAAAGGCAGCTGCAAAACACTGTGGCACATAAAGTATCTCCATGATCTTAGGAGTTTCTTCATCAGATCATCATGTAACGAAGCAGGGGAAGCAGTACCATCTGCAGCTTTCAGAATGGAGGAAAAAAATAATATTAATGTCACTGTTTTGTCCTGGAAAGGCACAGATGGGCAATCATCATGACAGGCTAGGGCAACACTGCCAAAGCAAGTGAATGTAGTGCCTCTGGTAACGTTGCTGACAACACTATGGAGTCCCTTCAAATCTGTACAAGGACTGACATGCACTGAAGGCTCACTGCAATTTTAAGTCATTGGTAGGTGAGCTGATGGGTGGGTAACTCATTAAAATTGTAAGCAATACATGGCTTCTTGTGCCTTTTGGGGTTAAGAAAGGAAGGCACATTGTTTGGGATTAAGTGTTTAAGAACCTCAGACTTTAAATGAAGACATTCCCTGGCAGTGGGCACTTGTTTTTCCAGAGACTGCATTAGGTAGTAAAATATCTCTTCTTGAATACCAGAGACTCCTGTATGTCCTACTTCTGGATCCAGCTCTGAACAGTATGCAGAGGAGCACAGGTCTTACTCTTCACTATGTACTGTTGTAGGTGCCTTCCATTCCATATCACTCACATGGTTCTTATCACTTAGATGTTATGTGCACAGCCAGCATCCAATTTACTCTTCTTGAAGGGCTAAGTAGAGCCCTTTATTTCAAAATAGACAGCAGTTTTTCAAGGCAGAAGACCATATGGTCCATGAAAACCTATTCATGTAAGGTTTTAAAAATAATCAGCCACTTTCCTATTGTTCAAATCCAATTAGTGACAGCACCTTTCCAATCTCTTGCCTTGCAAAAGCATGTCCAGCCATCTTGCAGGCACTTTTTACACATCTAGTGCTGACTTTGAATATTTGTTTTGCACTACAACCACTTTTCTAAACAGACAGTCTGTCTATGCAATGTAATGTGTTTGTTACCAGGGCAGGGAGTGTCAGGCTATGATCCCTTGTTTACAAATTAGATACTATCTTAAACAGCTTACTGCATCAATCTGTTGCCCTTGTTCTCCTAGGGCTTCTTTACATCTTGCAGTCTTTTTTATTCACTAAGCCAGAGGCCACCCTAGGCAAATCTTTTTCCTCGAGACATGCTCTCCAAACCCAGTGTTGTAGTTTCCACCCTAGCAAACCTTCCCTAATAAGTAAAGGTGAAGAACTAAACACCACTTAGATAACATGCTTTGTGATCTTGTCAAACGCTGTGACAAGATAACAAACGCTGTGTTATTTCACACATGTATATTATATATATTACATGTCAAAAATAAATTTAAAATAGCTTGAAAAGTCTAATATGAATCTCCCACTGTTAGAGAATTCAGCATGAAGGCTGAATGCTATCCTTTCAAGAGCATACTAAATTCTGCTTACACATCCCTAGGTTTCATATTATGAATGACAACATCCAGTAGACCTTACCACACTGGCAGTGAAGACAGGTGAAATTTTGTCCCATCTGAAGGTGCTAAAGACAGGCTTGGAGGATACAAAATCATACAGTTTTGGAAAGACTACCTGCTAATAATTCTTAGGAATCAAAGAATGAGAATTTATTAGTATCATTGTTGGTTGGTTTGGGGGTTGGGGTTTTTTTGTTTTGTTTTGTTTTAACTTATTTAAATTGACTGTATTATACAAAAGAGAATCGAGTGCCTTCATGGCATTAATTAAAAAAGGTTAGTAACTTCACAGAGACTGAATTTCAGAAAACTCACTGCTTTGAAAGATTCTATCAGTGTAAAAATAAATTCTTTATACTTAAAATGGAGAGCATAATAAAATCCATAAGGATATTGCCTTGCCTAAGGCAATTGTGAGTGGTAATCTTCTGTTGATTCTGCTGGTGCCAGTATTTCACTTGGGGACTCAATGATAGGGAGTGTGAAGGAAATTATTTGTTTTATCCCAGAGGAGGATATAAGATTATTTTTTCTCCTTGTGCAGAGTAGGGAAATAAAACTGATATCCTGAAAGTTTTCAAGGACTGGTAATCTGAAAATTAGAGATCATTGAATTTTCAAGTATGTTTTGAGAGGAAATTAGTAGGAAGTATTGAACAGAAGTGTTGCAAACTGGAAAGACTCCTAAAGTACACATTTTTAAATTCTGTGCTCTAAAACCTGTAAGAGGGAAAACACCTATTGAAAAGGGTGATTTATCAAAAATTCTCAATCAAAATCCATGTTCAAATAATTTTTCATGGAAACACAATGGTTATGGTTGGAGGGGAACTCTGGAGGTGGTGTGGTTTTGCATCGATGAGTTCTGGTGGAGGAAGGGGGCTGCAGGGGTGCCTTCTGCAAGCAGCAGCCAGAAGCTCTCTGCAGGCCCCACAGAGCAAACACCAGCTGGCTCAAGGCCAGAGTTGTTGTTGACCAAGGCCGAGCCCATCAGTGATGGTCACAGAGCCTCTGGGAATCACGTTTAGGAGGAAAAAACCTGAAAGAAGCTGATTTTTTCCATGAGAGAAGGAGTGAGAAGGTGTAAGACACTATGCAGGCACCAAGGTCAGGGAAGAAGGGGGGAGGAGGTGCCCCAGGTGCCGGAGAGAAAGATTCCCCTGCAGCCTGTGGAGAAGACCATGGTGGAGCAGGCGTCTCCCTGCAGCCCATGGAAGATGATGGGGAGCATCAGTAGCATGTGGAGGACTCCACAGTGAAGCAAGTGGAGACATATGGAAGATGCTATGAAACAAGCCCCTGGCAGGACCTGCAGCCCATGGAGAGAGAGGCCCACACCAGAGCAGGTTTGCTGGGGGTACTTGCAGCTCCGTGGGGGACCAGGCTGGAGCAGAGCAGAGGTCAGCAGCGAGCTGACCTCGCTGGTCATCAGAGAGAGGAGATCGGCAACTGCCACGTGCAAGGTATTTCCTGGAGCTTGGGTAGAGCCAACTATAGAGCAAAACATAATTCTGTCAATCATAGCATGATTTCTTTGCTTAAATATAAGCAAGTAAGGCCACTTCAGATAACTTCATATATGGTTTCCAGATGTTTGTAGTGGACTGGGAGACATGACACAGGGCTTTGTAAGAGTCATGCCTTCTGGAGTGACAGCTAGTGGTTGGTTGGGATATCCAAACAGCAAATAAAATCTCAGACACACACATTTATGCAGCTAAATCGTCCCCTCATAAGCAAAGAGGAACAAGAATAGGGACCTGAAGCCTGGCGTGCTAAGCAAGTAGCCACAGCAAATCATTCCAGAGTATAGCAGATGATGGCTGAGTCTGACCTGCTGGCATGAGGAAATGCTGCAGTGTTGCACCTTCTCTGACCTTCCTCATTTCCAGAAGGGCAATAAAGTCTAATGTTCACTCCAATTGTCAGTCTGACCAATAGGTCTCACTGCTGAAGAAATAATAGTAATGAAAAAAAAGTGCTGGTTTAGGTATATCCATTGTTTTTAATAGGATTTGTCACACAAGTATTCACCAGTGAGAAGAGAGGCTGGATTATACCTTCCTACATTTGTTCTTGTGCCCAGGTACTGAAATGACTGTGCAAAAAAAGATCACATTAGAAATAGCTTCTGGTTTGGGTTTCAATGACGTGAGCCCAATTTTTTCTCATCAATGTGAGACGCATGGACATGGCAAAGCTCCCAGAGACTCTAACAAAGGCAGTAACAGACCCCTGGATCTTGCTACAGGAACCAAATACAGCGAAAACAGAGGGGCAAGGGGGATCCATCAGTGTCTGAGCACACATCATTCTTGAATTCACCAGATTTGCTGAAAAAATGTGAAAGCTATCGAGGAAAGATGAATAGTTTTTTATATAATTAGAGAATTTTGCATAAATTTTCTATGTTTTTTCTTAACTTTCTGTTTATACAGTGTTCCTATTTCAACCCCTAGGTGAACAAGGATAATGTTTTTAAGTCCACAAGCTTACTAACTTGATAAAAAGTCAACCCAAAAGGGAAAAAGTAGACTTCCAAATCTTTTTTAATAAGCGGTATGAAATTTTTTTGTGTTTTTTCCTTTTTATGTTTTTGCTGAATTAGATTCTGAGAAAGTTGACAGTTCTTCCAGAAAGAAGCTTTTATGTTTGAATCTCTTTTAATGTCATTTGATCCTCTGTTGTGTTTTTAACAATGCAAGAGGAGCCACTAATTCATCTATTATTTATTTCCTTTTTTGCTTTGCTATGTTTTGTTTTGTTCTTTTCAGTCACTGTGTTTTAACATATTTTTTCCAGGTGTTTCAATTTTTACTTCTCATATGTCTTTGACACTCTAGTAAATGAGGTCCTTATTAATATTTAAACTTCCTTTTTCATTTGTTTGTTTTATGTAATACTCAAAAGTCTCAGTGTGTATAATAATACCATACATTCTCCATAATGTATAAAGTCTTGCTGAAATGACTTGGGAGCTTGGGATCATACCCCATGAATGTCTTGTTTTGAGGAGCTTTATTCATCGAGACAAATGTCTCGTAGTCTCACTGTCAGTTCCTTTGCATATGTGTCTGGTCTTCCTGACATATATTGATTGAAATAATTTACATTAGAAATTTCAGATCATGGAACTCAGGTTGCATAAAGACTCACTGTTACTAAAGAAATGGCATTTTCAGTTACTTAGATTATTTTCTATGCCTTTCAGTCAGTTCCTTTGTTATAAATTCTTTCCTCCATTTGAATCTTTGCAAGCAGTGGATTATGTTTGCAGTGCTTATCCCAGGAGTCATAACAAATATTTATAGTACTTCCTCCTGATTTTTCTGATGCTGCTCCAAAGCTCTAGCCAGATCCTAGGATTATTAACAAGACAAAACGAAACCCAAACCCCCCAAAGTATGCTTAGAAACGGGAAAAAAAGTTTGTATGTGTTCAGAACAGTCTTTGGTTGCATAGATATGATCTTTATCCTCTGACCTAATCCTGTTTTGAGTCTGGCTGTAACATATCAAAGTGTTTCATATCTAAGTTCCATTTTCAAAGAACATTTAGAAATTTAATTTTCATCAGAGACTTAGGAGCCCAAACTGTAAAGTTGTGGGTAAGAATGATTTTTTAAAATGTGTACCTTGACAAGTTACATCAAGGTTTTAATCTACAAATACAATTCAGTACTTTAAAACCTTTGACACCCTCTCTTGTAATGTCTTCACAAGCAAGCTTAGGAAGTGTGGGTTGGCTTGCTTGGACAGTGAGGTGGGTGGAGAACTGAATGACAGAGCCCAGGGGGCTGTGGTGAGTGGTGCAGAGTCTAGTTGGAGGCCAGTAGCCACTGGTGTGCCCCAAGGGACTGTGCTTGGTCTGTTCTTGTTCAACATACTCATCAGTGACCTGGATGAGGGGACAGAGTGTGCCCTCAGCAAATTTGCTGACAACCCAAAACTGTGAGGAGTGGCCTGACACACCAGAAGGCTGCACTGCCATTCAGTCAGACTTGGACTGACTAGAGTATTTGGCCCAGAGGAAACAAATTAATTTCAATAAGGACAAGCGTCAGGTCCTGCACCTAGGAAGGAATAAGCCAAAAAAACAATACAGGTTGGGGGTTGACCTGCTGTGAAGCACCTCTGTGGAGAAGGACCTGGGAGTCCTGGTGGACAAGAAGCTCTCCATGAGCCAGCAGTGTGCTCTTCTGACCAAGAAAGTCACTGGTATCCTGGGCTGCATTAAGAAGAATGTGGACAGCAGGTCAAGAGAGGTTATCTTCCTTGTCCACTCTGCCCTGGTGAGGCCTCATCTGGAATGCTGTCCAGTTCTGGACTCCCCAGTTCAAGAAAAACAAAGAAATACTAGAGAGAGTCCAGCAGAGGGGTACAAAGATCATGAGGGAAGGCTGAGAGAGTTAGAACTGGAGAAAAAGACTGAGAGGGAATCTGATCGATATTTAAAGGGTGGATGTCAAGAGGATGCGTCCAGGCTCTGCTTAACGATACTCAGGGACCGGAGAGGGGGCAACATGCACAATCTGGAACATAGGAAATTCTGTGTGAATATGAGGAAAAACTCTTCACTGTGAGAGTGACAGAGCACTGGGACAGGCTGCCCAGAGAGGTTGTGGAATCTACTTCTCTGGAGACATTCAAAACTCACGTGGATGGGGTCCTGTGCTACATTCCCGCTCTAGCAGCAGGGTTGGACTAGCTGATCTCCAGGGGTCCCTTCCAACCTCTTCTGTGATTCTGTGATTCTCTGAATAGTGGAAGATGAAATTACTGTTGCGATTATTCCCAAAATGAATATTCTTATTTGTAAATTACTAATGTAGAAAACACTTAAAGAAAATTAAACATATTCAGACATGTCTGGTCCGTGTGTCAAATAGCCTTAACTCTACCCTGTAGTTTTGCTATAAAAACAACTTTGCCTTTAAATATGTATTTACTCCATTTTTTAGCTACAAACACTAGCTGCATATACATCATACAACTGTAGCAGTATATATTTAGAAGGCGGAAATCCATAAAACAGATCAGGAAAATGACTATGTGCTGCTTTTAATTAATAAACATAAACCATCTGCTCAGTGCCCATGAACAGCAACAGGGTGAACAAGTTTTTGGAAAGAACTTTATTCCAGCAGTTACTGAAAGCTCAATTCTAGTTTCCAGCGTATTTCAGAGTATTAAAAGGTTACACTTTCTGAAACGTATTTTGATAAGAATGAACATTTGCAGTTATGACTGATATAAAGCAACTACTTCAAATAAAGTAATGAGCACTCGTACTTCACATTTTAGATTTTTAAAAAATACATAAAATGAGAGAATAACTCCTGTAGTGCTACAGGAACATGAATTCAATGATGCGTGTCTGTCCAGTTGACTGGAGAAATCCATTTACCACCAAACTCACACAGAAGTCAATGTACACTGGTGAATAATATATATTAAGAAATTTTTTTATCATAGAATTTGTCTGTTTGTCTGAATTTACTAGAACACCAAGTTCTTTTTGTGACGTGAGCTAAGATGACTAAGAAAACAGTGTGGCCATTTTAATGTTAAACTGGTGCAGAAATTATGCTTTTGAGACTCCAGAAACATCTGTCTTCCTCCAACCCAAGTCCAGGCTCAGTGTACAGATACACAGTGAGATTCATCTTGCTTAACTGTAACTCTGCAATCACAGGGCTGATGAGTTGGGAAGGCACCTCTGGAGAACACCGAGTCCAACCCCTTACTCAGAGCAGGGTCAACTAGAGCAGGTTGTGTGGGGCTCTGTCTGGTCAGCTTTTGAATGTCTCTAAAGACAGACTCTGCAAACTGCCTGGGAAATCTCTAGTGTTTGACCACGCTTACAATAAAAAGTATTTTCTGACATGCAAATGGAATTTCCCCTCTTCTAATTTGTGCATAGTGCCCCTTGTACCATATCACTGGGCTGCACTGAAAAGGGCCTGTCTCCATCCTCTTTGCATCCTCCCTCTGTATTTGTACACACTGATAAGATCGTCCCTGAGCCTTCTCTTCTGCAGGCTGAACAGTCCCAGCTCTCTCAGTGTCTCCTCATGTATAAGATGCTCCAAGCTCTCAATCACCTTTGTGACCCTGTGCTGAACTTGCTCCAGTATGTCCCTGTCTCTCCTCTCAGCAGCAAACCCAGCACTCCAGATGTTTCTCACCAAGGCTGAGCAGGAAGGAAGGATCACCTCTCTCAACCTGCTGATTATGCTCTGCCTAATGCAGCCCATGATACTGTTTGCTTTCTTTGCTGCGAAGGGCATGTTGATGGTCTGTGTATCTCTTGGTGTTCACCAGGACCCACAGGGCCTTTTCTGCAGAGCTGTTTTCCACCTTGTTGGTTCCCATCAGTGCTGGTACAAGTAGTTACTGTGCCCCAGGGGCAGGGCTTGGCATTTCCCTTTGTTGAAATCTGCAAGGCTTCTGTCAGCCTGTTGCTCCAGTTTGTTGAGGTCCCTCTAAATGGCAGCAAAACCATCTGGTGTATCAACCACTCCTCCCACTTTTGTGTTACTTGCAACGCTGCTGAGGGTACACACTGTCCCATCATCTAGATCATTAATGCAGATGATAAACAGTATCAACTGTACTATAGACCCCTATGGTAAAGCACTAGCAACTTGCCTCCAGAGAATTTCATGCTGCTGGTGATAACCCTTCTAGTCTGTAAGTTTGGCCAGTTTTCAGTCCACCTCTTTGTCCACTTCCCTAGTTCATACTTAATCAGTTTGGAAATGGGGTTGTTACGGGAGTCAGTGTTGAAAGCCTCACTAAGCTCAAGATAAACAGTATCCAGTGCTCTCCTCTTGTCCACTGAGCCAGTCAAGGCTACCAGGTCAGTCATGATTTTCTCTTCAGAAATCCCAACTGCACTGTTGAGTAATTCCAATCACCTTATTTTCTGTAATGTTTGGAAACAGTTACCAGGATTGTTTGTTCCATCACATTCCCAAGGACTGATACAAGCCTCACCAGCCTGTCATTCCCTAGGTCCTCCATCATGATAGCAGCAGTGACATTCACTTTCAGTCCGTGAGTCCTTTCCCCCAGCCTTCCAAAGATAATTGAGAGTGGCCTTTCAATGACATGGGCCAACTCTTCCAGCAAGGTTGCCTGAAGAAAGCCTCAACTACTGCTTTCTCCTGACTAGGCAGTTTGACAACAGTGATGATACTAAGGTGTGGATGCTGTCTTTGAAAATCAGCTGAGAAACTACTTGGAGCCCCTGTCCAATGCAAGACATCATTCCAGCTTCCTCTGAAACCCTGTAGAGTAAGTGCAGATGCAGCTCACAGCTGCAGCTGTTAAACATTCCTTATTATTTTAATCAAGTTCTTCTCCTTACTTTTTGCAGTAGAGCAATTCTCTGTATTTTCTCCTTGCTCCTTCATGACTTATTGCAACCCTCACACAGAGCACTTAGAATGGCCTAATGTTAAACACCAGCAACAGAGCTACCGTTGGGTTAGAGATGTGACATCACTTTGTCACTTCTGTTTCTCCAGCTCTTTGTATTGTGTATCTGGTGACGATGTACACATGAAGGCTCTCATTAGAGGAGGGACAGCACCACCCTGCTCAACATACAGCTCAGGTAAGATGCTTCTGTAGGAAATTAAAATAATAAACTACCTGAGCCCTTGAGCAAGTCACTGAAGGAGTGGAAGCTAACAGCTCCTAGCAACACTATTTCCACAGCAGCCAAGCCAGCCACCTATTCCTCTGTTTCAGCTTCCTTTGGGCTGAGACTATTAAAATATCTCTACAGCATCTGGAAAGACTATTTTCCATAAAATCCAATATATATATATATATAATTTTTGGTTATTTAAAAGTATTTTAACTTTAGCAACAGCATCATCACCTAACAGTCCTTCCTTTAGGTAAAAATAGGAGTCTTTAGGCCTAATAAATTTGTAGGTTGTGATATTTGCCAGTCAGCTGACAAATCCTTAGGGTGTTGTTTGTTTGTTTGTGATACAGATGAACCCCTTAGATATGTGTGTCACCACTTACCAAATGCTATACATTGTCCATATAGCAACCCACATCAATAAGATGCTGTTTGTCATTTTAAAATAGATTTTTCATTGCCAGTTAGTCAGTCATGCCTCTGGTAACCTTATTCAATGTTATGGTGCTAATCACTTCTGGAAGGCCTTGACATATTTTGTAATTGAATTGCCAGGTTTGCATTTTGCTGCAATTCATTCATATCTAAGTGTGACTTGTTAACCACATTAAGATGATTTCTTTTGAAAGCTGGTGGGAAGCATGGAGTCATGATTCCCATGTTTGTATCCAATTACAGTATTCCAGCAGAGTACTCAGAGGGTAAAGGATGTTGCTATCATTTTGGGAGCTAAATGAAAGATTGAGGGTGGCTCATCTGTGGAAACACTGCTTACTAACTGACTGGTATTCGCTGACTGTTTCCTTTTGCTTTCACGGAATCACAGAATAGTTTGGGTTGGAAGGAACCTTTAAAGCTCATATAGTCCAACCCCACTTCAGTGAGCAGGAACTTCTTCCACTAGATCATGTTGTTCAGAGCCCCATCCAACCTGACCTTGAATGTTTCCAGCGATGAAGCATCTGACACCTCTCTGGCATACATGTTGCAGTGCTTCACCACTGTCACAGTAAAAAAGTGTCTTCGGGGCTGTCTGTAATCATATGTGTCTTCATTCTTGTCTAAAACTCTGCTGTTACCTTTTGTAGACAGGGTTCCTATTCAATTTGATTTAACCAGCCCTTACCAGAGTGACCTAACTTTGAGTTCTAAGTCACATACTAAATAAACTAATGCCCAAGTATCTTCCCCTACATTTTCCTTCTGTATTCATTAGCTTAAAAGACTTGGCAGCGAGAAGAAAGGGACGTAATTCCTAGTGTAGACTACTGAGTAGCATTAAGCCTACTTCAAGAAACCTTTGCATTAGTATCATTGTGGTACATGTCCCTATAAAGCACAATCTTCATGTGAAATTGCATGTCATTGGGATAGGCTTATATCAAAATGCAAAGACAGGTATCCATGCTTTTGGCAGGTCTCTGCCATGCTTGCCTGGACTTACTTTCTAAAATGAGATTAGTCTGCTTGAATTGAAATCTGTATGTCATGCATGGCATAGAATGGGGTTACAAACAGGGTCTATGTGCAGCTGAGACAAAATGGTTTAAGGGGATATTGTTTTCATGGGGCTTTATGTCCAGAACACTTAGGTACTCAAAACAGTAATGTCCATAAGCTTTAGAGGGGATTAAAAGAGGAAAAAAAACCCATCCAAAAAACCAAGTCAATTATATGATCCTTTAAATATTACCATCAGGCTGGGAGGTACCTGTTCCTCATGTATTGCTCAGTACAGTTCCAGCTTTCAGTAGAAACAATCTGTTGTTTATTCTTGCTGGACACATTTGAAATCTGGCACATTTGGAGTTTTAATGCTTTGAATTTTAAGGAACCAGGTAGCATTAACTACTTCCATTTCTCTATCCAGGGTGTGTGAGTCATGAATACATAGTAACCCCTACAACAAATCTGCAGCAGATTCCCTTCACTTTCAGTGCATCAGATGGTATTTGTACTGACCTATGGGCTTCAGAGAAGTGGGACTTCAGTCAGTTTTGACCTGCTGCACCTTCGTACCACACTGCACTGGGCACCCTACTTTCTATTGGAGGCTGATTTAAATTTAAACTCCTGATGTTAAACAGTTACCTTAAATGAAGATGGTCAGCAGTTCTCTGCTCAGAATGGCATAAATCTGGTCTTACTCCAGTCAGCTGGAATAGGTCTCTACTTTATGAAAAGAAAATTGACTATTCTTGTTGGGGCATTAGAGCATAAAAATGTAATTAAATGAGATAGCTATTTCTTGAAAAAGGTGAGAAATTTATTGTACAAAATGAATTCTTAGATTTGTTCTTTGGTAGAATAAAATTAATCTGTGAATCTCAATTGATAAACCCTTGTTCTGCTGGAGGAGATCTCTCTTTATCACTGGTTAGTGGTCTGCCTTTCAAAAGCACAATGACAACAGTAGGGCTGATAATACTCTTGAACTTGTTTAAATGCTATTCACCAAAAGACACCAAGAAATGGGATTAATTTTTTCAGCAGAAGTCCCAGGCAAGTGTCTGTTAAAGCTATAGTGTTCTTTTTTAGCTTTCAGAACATCTGTCCTGTATTTCATTTGCCACTTTTTCAGGGTGCAAATAACAGCAGACACACAGAAAGAGCTATTAAAAATGTAAGAGCTATTCCAGTAAATCAGTTAGTTTGCAGTAAATCAGTTAGTTTACCATTACTGAAGTTCTGTATGAAGTGAGTCTCACTGCTGGCAGAACAGGATTTTGTAATAAATAATACAAAATATTCTTTGGTTTTTTTAAAGGAGCTTTTGTAGAGAGACTTCAACAATAAATGATTTAATGGGATATGTGATGATCAATGGAGCTGCCTTGTTGTGTCTCAGAACACTGAAAATCCTGGTGTACATAGAATCCTTGGAGGACCTCTGCCTTCTAAAACATTGTTACTAGCAGCTGACACTTCATGGTTTCTATTTTTGGAAAGGTGAAAATCTGAACTTCTAAAGCTTGCATAGAGTTCAGGAGAGCGAATTATCTCTCCCTACTGGAGGCTGCAGTAGCATCAAGTGAGATACATTATGGTCAGCAGAAGCATCCACCTAGATGGGCAAAGATCCTTTGGAGATTAGAGCATGCAGAGGAAATGATTCTCCACTGGAAAGGGAGACCACTGCAGAGAATGAGATGGGTACACAGGAGAGAGCATCTCAGAAATAGATGGGCTTCGTTGAACAGATATCCTGCTTTGCAGAGGAGTTCAGAGGCAAAGGTGCATTAAGACTCGGGGAAGCTGGACAAGGTAGAAAGAAGAAAGATTATCCCACGTCCGGCCCACCCCTCTGTTGCCTGTTGCCATCAGCAGACATACTGATATTCCAAAATGCAATAGATGTGGCTCTGCACTCCTCTCAAACACCAAAGCTATGTGTGTCCCACAGGTTGTCTCCACCCTGAATCAGTCACAATGAAGGAAAACTTATTTCATTCCTGTATCCTTCATGAAGTTCCTAGATTCTCCCACATTCATCTACTTCCTTTGTATTGTCTAACATGACTGGATTCAACAGCAGTTTCATCAGTGTAAAATATAAATTTAATATAAAATCCCCACATTTGTTCTGCTTATACATATAAGGACCACAGTTGTTCTATCAGGTTCTATCCTCTTCCTTGTTTAGTACTCCTTTAGTTTCCTGTCATCTGCGCATTTTGAACATAAAGGTGTTCCTTCACTCCAGACTGAAAAAAGTACTCAAAAGCCTGAGGTCAGGGGACCAGTCCCTGCAGAACCTCACTAGAAACACCTCCACTCAACCATAGTCTCCCAATTACAGAAGTGGGGAAAAAAAATAGTATTTGGAACTTGCGTGCAAAGCGAGGCCAAAAAAAGAGTAGGTCTTGGAAGCTCATGAGTGGGTAATCACAGTAGAAATACCTGCTGGACAAAGCCTGCAGGAATAGAGAAAAGGAGTGATCAGCAAAGAAATCTACATCTCCATGATTGTGAAGTATCAGGATAGCCAAACAGCGTATGGGATTATGAGAAACATATGGGATTATGAGAAACAAGTAAGGGAAAAAACAAACGAGGCCATTTTCCCAGGAGGATGTTATGGTCCTACACCTTCATCTTTCAGAAAGAAAAAGATTTCTTTTTGAGTACATCAAAGCAGAGATGCTGGTTAGTGAAATGAGTGTAAGGAAATGTAACTTAGTGTTCCCAAGCTGGAATTAAAAGTCCTGGATGTCAATGCAGCAGATTGCCTGGACAGAATTTGTCCTGTACACTGAATGAACTAGCATTGAAGTTGCAAAATTTTTAAAATGAAACTAGCAAATTCAGAACTTCTGCCATATGAGTAGCAAACATGAAGTGCATTGTTTACCCTACCAGAAGGAAAAAAAGTGACATAAGCAACAAAAGGCCCCTTAGTCTGAATTCAGTGCTATGCAAGATTAGAGAACAAATTTTAAATGAAAAAGTACAAACAAAAAAAAGTATGACAAACTGATAAAACTCAACTTTGTTTCACCAAAAATAATTGGTGTATGACTTGCCTCATGTTTTTCTTTGATTAAATAACTGATTTCTTAGACAATAAAAAGTAGATCTTATTTATCAATTTTTTTTTAATATGGTACCACACAAAAAGTTACTAGCTATGCTGAAGATATACAATGCTTATAAGTGGATAATAGTCAGACTGGAAGATGGAAAATAGTCTTGTAATGAAAGGGAAATCATCCAGATTGAATGGGGTTGTTAGTACACTTTTCAAAGGCTGCTTTTGTGACTAATATTCAATTTTTTCAATAATTATAGCCAGAATAATTAATCCCATATCCCTTGCATTTTGATACAGTATTATAACCCATTGGGAATTTGCCTTAGCTGATCAAATAAATTATTATAAAATTTTGAGCTGGGGGAAGGCCAGTCCTCAAGGACTGTTTTGGAAAGCAACGTTCAATGTCTTTTATAGATTACTTGGGCACAAAAAAAAAAAAGTTTACTAAGGAAATTAGGAGGGCTTGTCAATGCAGGTATAGATAAGGATATTTTATAGAAGAATAAAAATAAGGGAAAGACAAGAATGAAGGAAATACAGTAAAATGTGTGTGACATGATGAAAAGTCATGACCATGAGGATTCATTTCCAGTCTGCTTCCTGTACAAAGGGGTCTCATCGGCAGGAAACAGACAACAAGCATAAGAAAAACAGGTTGACTGTGTATGACCCAGGCTGATTTAAGGAAAAAACATAAGTCTTTAACCTGAATTTGCTGTATTTTCAGATTATCTTCTTAGGTCAACTCCTTTGAATTACAGCCTACCCTTTCAAGGGGACATTAATCTCTTTTTCTGAGATCCTTCCACTTTGACCTGAGGTTTTGTCACGACAAGGTCAGGAAACCAGCTGTTCTGAGTTGGAGGGAAGATCCCACACCTGACAGCCCTGTAGCAGAAAACCGTAGTATATGCCACTGTGGATTACTCAAAGGAGTGATAAACTGCCATTGAATTATAAAACACAGGAGACTGTGAAAACAGCACCTCTGAGGAGTTTACTCTGACAGCAGGAAACTGTGCTGGAGGCAAAAAGAAAAATATGAGAATCCAGGAAATATTAGTAAAAATCCCAGGTGCACAGCATGCCTCTGAATGTTCAGAGTATTGGCAAATATTGACTCCGGCTCTCACTGCTTACTATGAGTGCTTTGCCAAGTCATAACGATGGAGAGTGATTATTTGCCTTTTTTCCTCTTTTTTTAAACATCTTTCCTTGTTACAGAGGTTAATTTTAATGTGGGGGTAAAAAAAAAGCTCTAGAAATACAGCTCAACTGTTTGGTAGGCTACAGAGAGCAAAGAATAATCTGGGGGTATGTTCTCTCTAGCAAGACTCCAACAAAGGACCCATCGGTTAGAAATGAGCATTATATCATACTTTCCTGACTATTCACAGGATTAAACCAACTGTGCATACAGTAAGCTCTCTTTACAGATCTGAGAGCAGCCCAGGCACCAAGATCCATTTATCTTGGATGGTTTTCAAGACACAGCTATTGTTTATATTGTGCAGTGGCCCAGGGCTGGGGAAAAGGAAACTGTAAGCTTTAAGGAGCAAGTTGAAGCGTGCACAGTGCCGCGCTCTAGGAAACATCAGCTCTCCAGCTGGAAATGGAGGCATTGGGAGCAACTGAAACGAGAGGGATGTTGGATGTGGGTTTTTATGTTGTAAGGAAAAGAATGGAAAATGAAAAAAGATGCCTCAAGGTGATATGGTCAGCTAAGCCTGGTACCAACTCTGCTTCCAGGTGTCTTGTTCTGCTGAAAATGGTGGTGAAAAACTTGTGAAAACAAGCTAAACAGAGGCAGATTTGGGCAGTATCTGCATATCTTTTTTTTTTTTATTTTAAGGACTCATTTTTTTATTCAGCAAGTTACATTCTGGGCATTTGGTAAAATTCGGCATGTTGCAGGATCAATATGTAAGTATTAGGCAGGCCTGTTCAGAGATTGTCTGCTAGCTGTGGGACCATGCTAGGGAGGGAACCATGAGATTACCAGAGCTGTGACAAATGCTTTTGCACCCTACCAGCTAAATGCAGGACAGCCTTATTGGTTGCTTCCCACTTGACTAGCTTACTCCTCACTTGCTCTGAGGTAGCCTAATTATCAAGTGAGGAGCAGCAGACAGAAGGTTGTGGAAAACAGTACTTCTCCTCCACTTGAGAAAGGTCAGTAGTGAGGAGTAATGACTTCTGGAGATGGTCTGGCATGTTGCTGGTGTTACTAGAAAGAAGGCAGCTGTTCAGCCTCGTCTTAAAAAAAAAAATCTATGATAAATCTAAACTGGTTTATGAAGCAGAGAAACAGTGATACATGGCCAGAAGAGTAAAATCCTTAGGAAATGTGTATTCTGCTAAACAAAAAATACCCCAGTGAATAAAAGATATGCACCACATCAGCTGTGGCCTGGCATGATGGCAAAGTCAGAGGCCGGAGGCAGAGGCAGAGAACACTGGCAGTGCAGGCAGAGCCCCAGCCATGGCTGCAGCCTTCTCCTTTAGGGGGGCATGGAGGGCGCGTGCCAGGAGGAGACAGATGAAATCTTGGGTCTGAGCTTTGCTTGCTCCTACTGCATGAGGTAATATCCTTTTAAAGAATATTTTAATTAATTTTCCTTTATTAAAAAAGAACCCCCCCCAAAGTGGTCAGGTTTCCACGCAAGTGTTTTGCCAGTCTCGGGTGCCTTTCTCAAGGCAGGCGTAAGGGTGGGCGATGGTGTAGTCAGCCTGCCAAGCTGGCTCAGTCCTTAGGTCTCTGCCCCTGCCTCCCAAAATCACAGCTCTTCCCTCTGCTGGTGCTGCCACTTTGCTGAACTGTACCAAGCAGTGGGATGGTTTCCTACTGGGAACCATTTTAAACAGCAACTGGCTGTAGGATACTCAGATGAGATAGTCAAGATCTATTTTAAACTGCGTTTGTGTCCTTGCTTGCGGGCAGAGTTGTGCTAAATCTCCCCTCCTCCCTGTCCCTGTTGAACAGGACTCATATCTGAACATTGCCATGCAGTATTTCAACAGGAAAAAATATGAAGAAACCTGAAAAGGGAAACCAGTGGGGAAGTGAGTGTCACGAGCAGTCACTCAGCTGAGGCGCTTGGGAACAGAGAAGGTTTAGAGACTGTCACCTGATGTTGCTAACTCTACCAAAACCCAGGAGGCTCAGTGATTTCAGTTCAGAGGATTGAGAAAGTGGAAACTGAAAAATTAAAATAACGCAATATGAAAGAGCAGCAACGTGATTGGACCCAGACAGGCAGCTGGAGGGATGCCCAGTCCTTCTGCAGCAGAATGTAAGCGGAGAGATTTCAGGCCTGCCTGAATACTGATCCTTTCCCCATGCAAAACACCCCTGGTTTTAGCAAGATTAGGAGACAGGCTTAGCAGATACTGTGTTTCTCATCTGGTTGTTTGGAAAGACATCGAACAGCACCTCTGACCAAGCTTACATGAAAGTTGATGGGGCTGTCCTTACTGCCCTGTGAACAGGGTGTTCACTTTTCTCCCCTCAGTCTGCGGAGAATCAGACTTGAAATATTCTCCTGCAAGAAATTAGTGTTCAGGAATCAGCGCACCTTGGTGGGCTGTGACAGAACAACTTATGTGCACATGACAGGTGCGTCGGGCCTCTTACCCGCCCTGGCTCAGAAGGCAGGGATTGTTGGTAACTTAAGAGCTAACCTTCACCTCTGCTTGTGTTCTCGGTCAGCTCTAAGGAAAATGAGTGTAAATACTCGAGCCCTTGGTTATGGCACACAGCTCTGGCAAGTCTGAGGTATTGAGCATGAGAGTTGCTCCTATTTCGTGCTCTGCTTCTTTTCCCTGCTCTGAGATCCCGCGTTCTCCCAAGCCCTTTCTCTGCGTCTTCTCCTGTGCAGAGATGCCCCGGGTGTGCTCCCTTGACCCATGTGGGCCATTGTCTCTGCCATGCATCTCGGCGTAGAGTCTTGCACATGCTGGGAGCTGGAGGAGCCTGAATGGCTCCCATATGCATTTTCCTAATATCAAACAGGGAGCGTATCATTACCGAATTCACACATACACTGCTAATAAACACCCACACATCTTCTCGAAGAAAAGATGTCATAACTCGTTTCATCATTTTCGCTGCTGTCAGTGAATGCTATCTATTTACAGGGAGTAGCTCAGGTTGGCAGAGTGAAAGCACCAGTCTGAAGGCTGATTACATTAAGCACACTGAAATTATTGTCATATCAAAATGGGACTGGTTGAACATCTCTATTTTATAAAATTTTCAGACTGTAAATAGATTTTTGGTTTCTTTCTGACGCATCTGATATCCTTTCTAAGAGTATTCCTTTGTGGAGAATTAGGAGGAAAAAATGCTTGGAAACTTTCATTTGAAAATGGAAATTCGTGCCTGGAAGCAGAAACTGAATTGCTGTAATGACTTTTGGAATTATAGGGAATTAACGTCAATGTCTGTGGTGAGCTGTGCCACTGGGGCCAATTTGTATTTCCTCATGTCATTCTAGAGTTAGTTATTCTCAATGAATTTTGCCACATCTCACCAAAAAGTTGGGATCTGGTACATTGTTGGAAACCCTGACCAGCTGAAGACCCTGACCTATAAAGGCGAATGAGGGAAAAAAGTCCTGGCTGTACAGAAATTGTTTCAACCCTTCTCATCACAGGTATGGGGTGCTTGAAAGGAAATATTTGGATTTTTATTTGAAGGGTTTTTAAACACCTCCAAAATTTCCATTAAAAAAACCCCACAAAACAAACAGTAAAGGATTTTAAAATATTTTGATTACTTTTGAGTACCTTATGAAAATCATTGGATTGAGTTAGAGCAGAAATCTTCCTGATTTTGAGCCAGTTCCATACTACATGTCTAGATCAAAGCCACTGCTCTTTTTAAGAAAAGGCAGTTTCAATTCTGTAGCTTTGCTGTTTCCCCTACAATGGAGATTCTGCACACTTTCACTTTTCAGCACTCAGCTGTGCCAGAAACAATGTTTGCCTATGAAAACAGAGTTTTTCCCCTAAATGATAACTTTCACTTAAAAACACTGTAGAGAATAAGATTAAGGGTTAGGGGCTAAAATTCTTGAATGCTGCTGGGAGAGACTCCTGTGCTGGCTGTCACTGAGACTTTTCATTTGGTTGATTGAGAATTTTCCATTAAATTTTTGTCCTTTTACTGTTAAAAAAAATAAAAAATCCAGAAATGTGAAAGTATCCAAAAGGCATTTTCTACTCATACCCAAACTGTTTTCTTTTTCCTTAAGCCATCAAAGTGAAATATTGCATTGCTGTTCAAACCAAATCACAGTGTTTCACTTCTTTAAATAAAAAGGGAGACGTTTTGTTTTGTGCTCAGTACTGAAGTGCAGGTGCCTCAAAGGAGGTGTGATTCATGTTGCCAGCTTTCCTTATGGATATACTACAACTTCCCCGAGACCCCTGTCTCTCTCCTAATATTATGCTGCATAGTATTTCCCAGCAGCTGGATGATTCAGCTGAGCTCTCTGAAATGACGTTAAAATTTAGAACCATTTCTGTCCCACAGACATTTTGGTTAATTGCCCCTTCCTTTGCACTGGGATTTAAAATAAAAATATTAAAAAAATTAGAATTTCCCAAAGAACAGAAACTGTGATTTTTCACTCAGCTCTGTGGCCTCTCTGGCTATTGCTTGGTCTCTCACTCTTGTGAAAAGGTAAGAGAAACTGCTCCAAATAGAAGAGCTTTAGTGTGGTCACTGCTTCAATTTAAATTCAATTGCACTTAGAATAAGCCTGGGAGAGAACCTGGCAGTTACATAATGTGTTAAATGACACAAAAACGTAATTATTATGATATGGCATGCATTAACTGAGAATTTTTGATGTAGGTAAAAAAGCAGCAGTCCATAGAAATGGATATTCCTGAAGAATAAATGGTGGGCAAGTGCCAGCAAAGTGAAATGTATCTGTTAAATATTTTTTTAACGGTTAACTTTGGCTCTAAAAATAAAAATGCTAATTAATTACCTTTTTAAGACACTTTAATAATGCCACTATTTAACCTTTACAGCAACCTGGTGGAGCAGCTGAGTTTTAGTACTGCCAATTTAGAGATAATTAAGGAGTCGATCTGTTAAAACATCTTCATTTTGCATGCCATCTATGTTTTTAATGCCCACCTTGAGGCACCCAGTGGCTGAAGAGCCTTTGCAGCTTCTGTTGGTCTCAGGCCAAATTGTGGCACCCCAAGACATTTTGCCCCTGAGGCCCCACTGTCAGAATCTGCATCCATGGGCATCCACAGAGATAAAATGCTCCCAAAAATACACCCTTGTGACTACGTTCCTCCACACACAATCAGGTGGGCAATTGTCAGATCACTGAGCAGATGCAGAGTGCAAGCATTCATCCTGGCTTTCCACCCCACGTGTTGTCCGAGTGTTTCCAGCAGTTAAAATTATTCCCATAGTAAGACAGATTGAGGGTTAAGGTTTGATTTTCGGAGCAGGAATCACTTTGATGTGCACCTGCAGAAGAGCAGAGAAGGTCAAAGACTTGCCCCCCAGCTGCCTTTTGCAGGTGTCACAGAGGGATTTGCATCCCCTTGAGCACCACATAACATTTGGCCTCAGGCAGCACCCCTGTGGTCCTGAGCTGTAGTTGTTAGGATGCATTTTATCAGCTTGATATTTCTGCAGTAGCATCAGGGCTGTCTCATCACCCACTGAGTTCGGGAGAGGGTTTTCACAGGCACATGGAAGTATGTGTCACATACTGGCGTGTGGCATAAGGGTTTTTGAGACTGAAAAACTTCTGGGACAATGTTGGACAATTATATAGGGTGGAGATAGTCAGCTGCATCTGCACTGTCTTCCTGCAGTGAGGGCGGCCAGGTCAGTGCCTGACAGCCACTGAGAAATCAGCAGTGAGGGTGGTCAGAGATCCAGTGCTTGTAGTTGCTCTCATCTCCTGTTTGGCCTGTTTGGCATCTAACAAAGCTGGCATGGAGAAAAGAAGGCTCTGGAGATGCCTTATTGCAGCCTCCCAGTACTTGAAGGGGCCTACAGGAAAGCTGGGTAGGGACTTTCTACAAGGTCAATGGGTAATGACTTTAAGCTGAAAGAGAGTTGATTTAGATTGGATATTTGGAAGATATTCTTTTCTGTGAGGGTGGTGAGGCCCTGGCACAGGCTGCCCAGAGAAGCTGTGGCTGCCCCCTCCCTGGTTGGATGAGGCTTTGGGTGACCTGGTCTAGTGGAGGGTGTCCCTGCCTCGTGGGGGGGTGGAACTAGATGGGCTTTGAGGTCCCTTCCAACCCAAACTGTTATGTGATTCTGTGATTTGGTTGCCACAGGCACAATCACAACCATACTTCTCAGGACAGATGAGAATGGTTTTGTTACTTGTGGTGTTTGACACTCCTAGACATACTGCAGCACGTGCTTTACTCCTGTAGCCCTCTAATGGCTTGCCCATAGTGTAGAGGTCAGTGCTGCTCACCAGAAGGGAAGTCTGAGGTCTTGTCTTGGCAGATAGACTGTGTTGAGGACAACAAAGCGCAAGGTCTTGTGTTAGGGCATTCCTCAGCTTGCTTTCAAGGGGTGCATACATTCCTCCTATCATCAGTAGAAATCTGTGTTCTTCTCTTAAGCAGGTTTTGAGGTAGTTGCTGGTTCCAAAGTAGCAAAAAAAGAGGTTAACAGGCAGGGGGAAAGGGCCAAAGAGGAGACTAGTGTTTAAAAATGCTTTATCAGGGCTTCCATTCTCATAGAAAAGCTGTCAGGGATGGAGGAAGCTTGAAAGCATACAGACATAGGAGCAAGTATGGGAAAATATGTGCACTTCCCTGCCACAGATTAATAAGAGAAGGAGCATATTTTAAGTCAACGAATAAAGCACTTGCTCATCTGAATGGCAGAAGTTTAGCTCTGGAAGAAAACCAACTATTTGTCAAATCTGCATATTTTTTCAGTTAATTAATGATTAAAATGAACCATTGGAACAGGAACAGAACTTTCCTGTTTAAGATCTATGTAGTCTGGCTGCTTGCCTCTGACCATGACCAGCACCAAATGCCTCAAAGAAAACTGCAGGAAACAGCTCAGTACTGAGTTATGAAATAAATCGCGAGGCCACTTTCTTCCTAAACTTCACTGGTCGGATGTTGGCTTATGCCTTGGTGTAAGAGGTTTGTTCCCTGTATCTAGCATTTCTAGCTCTCACAGTATATGGCATCCTTGAAGCCCTGATTGTGCACTTTTATTAAATCTCAACTTTCTTTAATAAACAAAACAAAAAGAAGAAAAAGAAAGAAAGTGACCGCCTTCCCATTTGTGGAGGATAACTTCACAAGAGACTTCTAAGGCTGCCATGGGTTTAAGGCAAAACTGGACAAGCAGATAAGGAATAAATGCACAGTGTGGTATGTATTACACAGAGACCATAACAGCTGTCTGGAAGAATGTGACAGGAGAGTATCACATGTTCTTGTCCTGTTCTTGCACTTCCCTTGGGAAGAACGGATACTGGGGAGGACTAAATAGAGTTTTGGTCTGATGGAGAATGGCCTTTCATACAGTAGATATCATTTACATTTCTAAAAATCCTACCCAAATTCATAAGGCTAAAGCAAGAATCTCAAATTCTTTATGTTTCATCCACAAGCTAGTTTGGGCATATTATCTGGAAAAGCTGTGGATTTTTCCTAATCTTTAAGGACTGAGCACATGACTTAGTATCTCCAGGTATCATAATAGGTAGTGTTGGAATGCTGGATATTGCAGCATTTAAAATGGTAGCATGTTATAGTATTTATATTATCTTCTTCAATACGGCAAGAACGTGCTACACCTTCATAGAAATTACCATTGAGAGTTCTTTTTAAAAATAAGAATTTATGAGGAAACATTTATTTTATTCAAAATACAAATGATTTAATTTATTTATTTTTTAAATAGGAGGGGCTTTTTTAAATGGAGGGGGTGTGGGGTGTGCTGCCTCAACTACTGTGAGGCAGCGATTGCTCCTACTGCTAGTCTCACACCACAGCACAAAGTTACATTCTCCCCCAAGGAATTGCCTTCCCATGTGGCTTCTCTGGAAGAAGAACTTGCTGTGGCTGAGTGGCTGCTCAGCGCCCTGCCACAGCAAGGTCCTGGCTAAGGAAATCCACCTGTGTGTTTAAATAGGCAGCACTGAGCAAGAGCCCCTGTGCTCCTGCAGTGATGTGAATTTGGGGGGAGGTGAAAACTGAGAGAGAGGAAATGAGCCTGTTGGCTACTCATGATACAAACAGAGATGCAGAATTTGTGCATGCCAGCACAAATAGGGGTTTTAAGGGCATAGATAGCATCTTTGGGGATGTTTTATCGTCAGCTTGAAAACTTCGGTACAAGCAATTAACTTTAATTGGGATGTACAACATAAACATGCAGGATCCTGCTGGTGAAATTAATTGCTCACCTTTGGAAAGGACAAGGTGTGTGTGAGGGTGCTCAAAATGGGAAAGGGGAATGTTCTGTCCAGTGATTGCTCAAAGCAAGGCATGGCTTGAGCTCTGTGTGGGGTGCAAGAGGCTTACATTTGTGCGATGACTGCGTGGGACTAAAGTTAAGAAGGAGGCAAACTGCAACTGGTGTGGGTTTCTTTGCACAGCGTTTCTGTGCTGGGGTACAGAAGTTACAGCACCTGAGCAGGTGTCCATTCAGCATCTGTGCTGGATGCAGAGGTTTGTGTGCGGTGTCACCTAGTGCAGCGCGTTACAGCAGGGACAGCGCCCCGGCTGCCGCACGGTAGAGAGAACAGTAAAAAACCTTAACTAGAAAGCAGGGGGTGAACCCTTTAAACACCTCTGCAGGATCATCTCATCAGCCTGAACTCTGTAACCCACTGACACAAGGGAGTCATAACAACTAACTGAGTCTGGCTGAAAAGAGGTAATTCTCCTTGGATGGAAATTAAACAAAAAAAACCCCCAAGCCCTTCAGTGGTGAAGCCTACAATCTCTTCCCAGCCACTCTTTGATTAAGTACCTTGCAGGTGAAGCAACAGGAAATTAGAAAGGCAAATTTTACAGCCTGGTGCACTCCCATTGTCACAAGTCTGTCTAATGCAGCCCTGTGGAAAACAGCCCTTGCAGTCTTGCTGGTTGTGGTGGTTTGACCCCAGCTGGCAGCTCAGCCCCATCAGCTGCTCACTCACTTGCCCATGGTGGGATGAGGAGAGAACTGGAAGAGTAAAAGTGAGAAAACTTGTGAGTTGGAGTAGAGACAGTTTAATAGCTAAGGCCAAAGCTACACATGCAAGCAAAGCAAAGCAAGAAATCCATTCCCCACACCCCGTGGTCAGGCAGGGGTTCAGCCATCCCCAGGAGAGCAGGGCTCCAGCACACCTAACGTTGACTTGGGAAGACAAACACCATCACTCCAAACACACACACATTCTTCCTTCTTCTTTCCTCAGCTTTACATGCTGAGCATGATGTTACAGGGTATGGGATATCCCTTTGGTCAGTTGGAGTCAGCTGTCCTGGCTGTGTCCTCTCCTGACTCCTAGTGTACCCTCAGCCTGCTCCCTGGTGGGGCGGGCTGAGGGGCAGCAAAGGCCTTGGCTCTGTGTGAGCACTGCTCAGCAACAGCTAAAACATCCCTGTGTTTTCAGCACAAATTGGAAATGTAGCCCTGTACCAGCTACTGTGGAGAAAATTAACTCTATCCCAGCTGAACCCAGGACACTGGTACAGTCCTAGTGCCACACAGCTCCAGGAACCCCACAGACACTGCAGCAGGGGGAAAGCTGGAGGTGGCTCACATACATCTTCTCCCTCACTAGAGCTAGCATGTTCTTCCAGTCAGGATATCTGCATCATCCATTTTTGGGTTTTTTGTGTGTGTCTGTGTGTCTGTGTGTGTGCATATGAAAGAGAGGGAGTGGGACATTGCTCATTTTTTGTGCCCCTTAATTAGGAGCAATTTTAGCATGGCTTTGAGATATATTCAACCATCATGGAGATGTCTGTCATTACTCCACCATGATACAGCTTGCAGGAGGCCAATACAGCCAGCTTTCTGACTGAGTTAGTGGTCAGAGTGGGAAGAAGAGGACCTACATATCAGCTCTGCTTGTTAGAGAAGACAAACCAAAATGCTCATATGTTGCTGCTCAACATGCACCCATGTACACTTCCCTGGGGTCTCCACCCTAGAACTGCCCCCAGCCAGGACTGAAGGCCACTGCTGGACTTCCAGGGCTGTATGCCTCTCCTGGGCAATCGTGGATGCAACCCTTCATTTAGTGCCTGGGCTGTTTCTTGCCTGAGATGAAAGAGAGGAAGATGGTCTCCTCCCAGCTACAGCTGCCTTCTGCATTGGCGTGAGATGGTGATCACACTAGCTGAGCAGTGCAGGCGTTATCAGTGACTATCCGCTTCCACTGCTTTCTGACATGAACAAGGCAGCTCAGGCTTCACAGGTCTGTTTGTGTCTGTGCTGCCTACACCAGTATCCATACCTGCACCCTGTGACCTGCTAGTATCCTCTGCCAGGTTTTCTTTGCTTACATCTCAGGATTCAAATTGTACGGGATGCGGAGAGACAAGCAGAAGGCAAGATAAGCTGCCCTGAAGGCACTGTCTCTATTTGGGTGTTATCCTTGAAAACATAAAGGGATGGAGGAAGGAACAGCAGGAACTTACTGACTCTTCTATGAGACAGCATCCTTCCCCCGTGAACAAGTGTTTGTGAGCACCTGTGACAGCAGTTTATAAACACCAATAATTAATCCTGATCCAGAGCAGCCAGCAGCCTTCCCTCCCCTGTCACTGACTCAATTTAGCAGGGGCTGCTTGTACATTCTGGCTGGGTACCTCATCTTAGCAAACGTGCAGCCTGTTCATGCACCGCTGCTTTGCTTACCGTTGGTGAGGATGCTGTTGTCTTCAGGCTGATCCCCTCTCTTTCTCACTGTAGACTGGGTGTGACCAGAGGTCCCCATTGTCACTGATGTTAGGGAAGAAAAAAGGCACATAATCAACTTTGCTTTGCATCGTGTTGTTAATGAGCCAGCTGTATGGGGAAATGTCATTTAAGCCTTTCTTTTGAGACAAAAGATTTTTTCCTGTCTAATTTGAAGCATTAAAACCTGCCAAATCTAGCCATTAAAACTCTATGTGTAAATTCAAGCCATAAAGTTACCCAAACACTTAAAGCTTAAGTAAATTTGCAGTAAGATGTGCATAGATTTACTCCACATATGGCTCCCCTATGGGAGTTTCACGGCTAAATCCCTGTGCATCTTATATCTTATGGTAAATACGTACACTAATGATGCATAGAAATGGCTTTCACAACCGTGACTCACCAGTAATTTTTGTTTGCATTATTTTTTATATTGTATTATAAAAAAATCAGCCATGATTTAATATGGAGGAATTCCTACCCCTTTGTTATGGCTCTCTACCGAGGACAAACTAGCGCAGAGATCTGCAAACAATGGTTTAATTTGCCCAGCCACCGTGTCTCACCTACTTGCATATCAGTAATATTCCATCTGCTCCCGACAGTCTGTTCCAAACACAGTAATATAACAAGTAATAGCATTATACTAATGTAGCACATCACAGCAAACCATCCCATAAAAGAACACAAAGTGTTTGCCAGGGTGAGCTTGAAAATACTTGGTTTGTGTGTTATCTTTTTTTGCCAGTGCCATTATATCAGGAATGAGGCTTATGTGAGTAATTGCTTGATGCTTGAGCAGAAAAGTTAATATTTATTCAGGGCAATGGTCTGTATGGAGAAAGACTGGACACAAGTCTGTCACCAAAAGAGGTTTTTTAATATTTTGATGGTGGTAATTTTTTCCTGAGCATTATGACGAGTTTAGCTCTCTTTTTAGTTCTGAAATCAAGGGTAAAAATTCATAATGTACAGCTGGACTTAGCAGTGAGAAACCTATTGATGTGAGCAAAAGGGGCATGACTGTGCCTTCAAAACCCATGTTACTCAACTTTTCATTCTGAGGAGCACTGAAAAACATGTGTGCTCAATCGTGTTTAACACACACCTTTCCTCTAATGGGGAGTGTTAGAAATGCCAATGGTCCTAAAAAAGGACTCATAGTAGATGTACTAGTGAACCAGCCATTTATTATATGCTCTTGCAAGAGCGAGTGACCTAGGAAAGTAGGCACACCTGTGCTCAGAGTTTTCAGTATTTTATACCCTATTCTCATCTGAAATCCCTCCCTTGTTTACCTATGAATTAGGTACTTCCAAGGTTTACAGGCTCAACCGAGGCACCTTCTTCATTAGAGTATATAACAATGCACATTGTATGTCTGGCAGATTCCTGCTTCCCCCGGTGAAGAAAATAATATTCATGAGCTTACTGAGCAAAATGCAGTATCTTTCTAAGTTACTATTGTTCATCCTACATAGCCCTTAACTGTTGTCCCTTTATTAACATAACTTGGTTGACAATTGTCCTTTATCTTCTTTTTACTGTAAGATTTAGCTTTAGGCCTCAGTTTCCCATAAGACCACTTAAGTCTTTGGGAAGACTTTACTCCTCAAGTCGGTATAGAACATATTATACTTATTCTACAGTTTGAAAAAGCAACATTCCTCAGCATTTTCTACAGGGAGTGAGCCAGAAAGAACAGCAGCAGCTGTCAGAGAGGAAAGTACCAGTGCCACCCAAGAGGGAAAGACTGCAGGTGCCCTAAAGAAGATGAGGAGATCTGCGGAACCCTCTTCAGAGCTGTATCCTCTCTGCAGTTAAATCATTTTCCAGGAACACGCTGACTTCAGGTGCAGAGTTATATGTTCATATGATTTGTTTAGGATTTGAGGGTTTGGGGGTTTTTTTGATTTAGTGGGTTTATTCTTCGAGGAAATTATGGTAATGACATTCTGGATACAACAGAATTTTATGGCTAAAGTGAAAACATTGAACTATGTGCTTAATGGATGCTCATGTTTATATGTAGCAGTCAAAACTCCCGTGTGTGATAGATATTTACATATCTGTAAATGCCCTCCAGCCACCGTGCCATTCCAGTGATCAGTATTACACTCAGGTCTGTGTTTTAGTCCAAGCGAAAATGAACAGAAGCCTCTGATTTTTTTCTCTCTTCTTTGTCATGGGTGACCTTCAAACAGTGTGAGAGGTGGTCAGGGAGCGAGCGGTCCCACACCACCTCATGGGGAAGTAGGCCCTGTGTGATGTACAGACAGACAAGACAGAAACAAAATGAAAATGAAAGAGAGGAGATGGAAAAAGAATGAGGAAGGGAAGGGAAGGGAAGGGAAGCTGGCACTGCACAGGCCCTTTCTGATCAGTCTTGGGACAGAAGAGGAATGAGGCTGAGCCTCCATGAGCTGTAGTGCTGAATCATGCAGCAATACAAATTTGATGTGGGTTAGGCATGGGTGCATGACTGCATTTCTGTCCAGAGGCTCCATGCATGTGATACAGAGTCTACACTGGCTTCCTGCCAGCTCTGGCACGACTGACATTACCTGTTCAGGAGCACAGAGTGGTGAGAATACATGATAGGTTATGAAGCCTGCCTGTACAAACATAACCTCTTGATATTGTTTCAGCAGATTTGAGCTGGCAGAGTGAATTTATATTGGATCAATGCTTTGCATTATGTGGTCACAGCATTTCTGTTCCTATGTTAGCAGCCCTGAAGTCAGATTTGCTGTATAGTCAAAGCATGGCTTGAATTGGCATGGAAAGAAAAGCTATTTAAGGTCATGGTTGTGGCAGACTGCTGGGTCTGTCTTGAGCAGCTTGTGTAACTGCTCCACAAGCTCTACTGGCTCTGAGTGTTGTGGTGTCTGAGTCTGTCACAGTATTCATTTCTGAAAAGGGGAAAACAGCTAGAGAAGGACAAAAGGAACATGTTTTCACAGGTTGCCCTTGTTATACCAAAACTTCATCAAGCTATAGCGTGTAGTAAAGTTGCAGTTCAAATGGGTTCTTCTTTCCAAGTCCACATTTTCTAAAGCCAGTAATAAACACACTTCTGTCTTTAAAGATAAAGCATTCATTAAAATGAAACTGCTGTTGAGATGGAGATTTCCTGGGACTTCATTACACCAGGTTTAAAAGGACAACAACCAAGGATATTAGGCTTCCTCTCCTGTAAGAAGTCGTCCCATTTCCATAATTTTAAACTCCTTTTAAAACTAAAGGCTGGGAGAAAGACTTTGGAATAATGCCTTCTCTGGTTGGGAATTAGAAAAAATAGATCTGAATCATTTCATGAATATTGGTGAAAAATGGGTCACAAAGTTTATAAACTACTCTATTGTTAGGGCAGAGGGTACTCTGCCTGGAAGAGGTCTTTCAGTCTAGATGGAGACTAGCCCTTCTTTGCAGAATTAAATCTTTAGGACGACTGGAGAGAATAATTACTGAAATATTTGAAGTTAGACTAATATACTGGACATGGCATCATAGGTATATTTTTGATATCTTTTCCATGCAGAGATTTTTTTTTCTTTTTAAATTAATGTCAGTGGCTTCATTTTACCACCTCTGCCTGGGCATAATATCTGCCAGAGATTCACGGCTCAAATAATATTGTCTGACATCCTTTCTCCCCTGGTCACAGCATGCAAGCAGGGCCCTATTTCGAAAAGTAGCTTTCACATATACATATATTGTAGAATAGTTGCATATTTAGTGAAAAAAGTATCCTGAAGTATCTAAAAAGTACATATTATTTATTATTATGGAAGAAAGAACAAATTATTTTTCAGAAGGCTAGTGGGACCAGGCTAGCAGACGATTTTAAGTCATGCCCCAGTGTTTAAGTTCAGACACTTGTACCACATGGAAAGAGCAGGTGGGAGGTGCTGGTGGCAGAAAGCAAAGGCTTGGACAGGACAGTAAGACAGAACTTCTCCAGGTTTGTGCTGGAACTCTAATTCAGGCCAGAGATACTCTTATCAGGCTGGATATGTTTTACCTGCAAGAGAATCAAACACCAAGTCCTGCAAGGAGCTGTTCTCTTACTTTGTTGAAAAGACCATATGTATTGGAAATCCTTCCAGGATGATAAAGGTCTCCTCGTCTCATAGTTAACAGTCAATCAGTCCTATGCCATTTGAAAATGCAGCAAGGTCTCAGGACTAAGGAATTCTAGTATAAAACTCATGAATTAAACCAGCTGCCTTTAATATGGGCAGGGACACTTATAGTGTTTTTCTTGAAAGTCCATTTAGAAATGAACCGACTTAAGAAAAAAGTCTGGATGCAGAAATGTGCCACCTTGGTCACTTTGTGGAATAAAATGACGGTGAAGGGTGAGACTTGATTTAAAATGCAAATAAGAAATGTACTCTGCAGGACTCATGACCTCCCCTGTGTAGACACAGGTGCAACTTAGTGAAAGATTTCTTCCCCTTTTAAAGTTGAAAAACTACTTGAATTGGTCACTTAATAAAGTGCTTTGTCTTAATGACTGCTTTTTTGTTCGAAGAGGTAGGGGGGAGGGAAGGGAAGGGAAGGGAAGGGAAAGGAGAAGGGAAATGAGAGGAGAGGAAAGGAGAGGAGAGGAGGAAAGGGGAGAGGAAAGGGGAGAGGAAAGGGGAAAGGACATCCCACCACCAACCCCCACCAATATTTGCAGTTCTGTAATATCTGGAAAGACACTGTACTTCACTCTTTCATTTAGCACAGGAATGGCATTCTGGAGAGAGAAGAAAAGCTCTTATGTAGTGCGATGCTGTGCCTTGATACGATCACGTTTTTAAAAACCCCAAATTTCACTGTGGCTGTGGGCAGACACTGTGTCTTCTGTGTTGAACTGGTGAAAAACAATGCTCACCCCAGCCTGCCCTCAGTTTCTTGACACTACCTTACAGCTACAGGCTACTGCTGTGTATTTGCCAGCACAGGTGCTCCTGGGAACGCTCCCCAGTTTGCTTCAGTCAGAAAGGGACCGGCTAGCTCCAAGAAATCAAGTGGCAGGTGTCTGTTCACAGCAGCCATTTTAACTACGTTGCTTAGGAGCAGCCAGACAAGCAGGTCTGCTCACAGGTAGCACAGAATTGGACATGGGGGTGTGTGTGTGTGAAAACTTAACCACCAGAACAGCTGCTGGAAAATCAAGGTCTGTCTGTCCTGCCTGGGGAAGATGGCAAGTACAATGACTACATGCACTGACTACACTATAAATTGGGTGTGAAGGTGTGGGAATGAGAAGAGGGGAACCACTGGTTCTTAGGGACTGGGTAATAGAAATCATCCATAACTACTCACCTGAGTATTTGTTTTGAGAACCTCTACAGATTTGTCTTTTTTTTTTTTTTAACAGAATACATTTTATTTAATGATTGGTCATGATGAAACATGTTTCAGTGGTTTTGGGTGGACCCTGTTAAGCACATCTTCCCCCATTTTAATAGCAAATCCCTTCCTGATAGAGTTTTCATGATTAGATGTAGTGGGGAAATTTCTCATTGACCAAAATCCCCTGGAATGAAACTCAGTTGAAGTCAGAGGAGGTAAGGGAATAAATGATATAGCAGTTGCTGTGTTTTACAGCAAATGTAAGCAATCCCAAAGATGAAACCACAATGTCTGTAGCTACATTTGACTAGTTCAGAGAATGATGCAGGAGAGACATAAATGTGTGTGGAGAATTACAGCACTTGCTTCAGCTTTTGGGTTGCTGCATCTCTGTCTAGGAAGTTGAATGCGCCTGAAGATGCTGGTGCTGAGGCCAACCATTACAGCATGACCTGTGTCCGTGATCACAGAATCACAGACCATTAGGTGATGTGAGATGCTCCCTTATCCTCTAAAACTGCTTGTTTGGAGTGGCCTCTGACTCTTGCCTGGGGACTGCCTGGGAGAGTGATGGCTGCTCCAAGCTTGACCTGCACCAGGGACTGCTCTGCCGCAGCCTGGCGGAGGTGCCTGAGTCTCAGTGTCCAGGGGCAGTCTCGTACTGTTTAATAAACTAGCACGGATTTAGGCAGGGTATTTTGCAGGGCCAGTCAGTGTTTATGGTGGGGGTTTACTGCAGGTTATTCTATATTGCACAGCACATGATGCTTGAAATCTTGTCAGTCTCTGTGATGCAATTACATAAGCAAAACCTAGCAGTTATGGATGGTCATAATGCTACCTGGAAGTGAGGCTAGGCTGGTTTCCAGAGCTATATCTACAAATGAGATTTTTGTGTTGCTAGATGGAATATCAGTGCTCCACAAACTCATTAAGGGAAGGATTTTGCATCCTTGCTCCTTTTGTAAGAGTCAGAAAGCTCCTATGACTGTTGCTGTGATACTGACAGGACTTTCTATTGTCCTTTCATGGATGATAATCTGAAGGAATTAGGATCTATGGCCCAACATCAACCTCCTTTTGAAGTAAATAGTAACAAGGCATTTTAGTTGTTATTACCCCTAAGAACCTCACTGACCCCTGCCAAAGCTTTCTCTGTGGCACCCCCAGTGCCACTTCACACCTCCAGTGCCACTTGACAATAATTTACTAGAACAGATAGGCAACTAGTGAACAGCAGGGGTGAAGAAACTTCAGAGAGTGCTAACCGTTGGCAGTAGAGCCACCAAGGGGTGATCTACAGATTGCTGCCAGGGGTTCCCCTCCTGATAATCCACAAATACTTCAGCAACTGGCGTGGATCAATTCTGCCATCATTTGTCTTACTTTCTGAAGCTGTGATTTCTGTTATCTCAAACATGCTGAAGGAGATATCAAATGCTCAGCTCCATTTTATCCCTCAGCTTAGAAAAGCAAAAGATAAAGAAGATGTAGATCTGATGCTTAAATAGGATCAGTTACTTCAAAGAAAAAAATATTTTTCTCCTCAGGTGTTCAAGAAATTTCTTCTCAAAAAAAACCCTTCTTTGTTCCTGTTTTTTGAGAATATAGAAAACGTGGTACTAAAGCTTGCCCCCCTTAGTCACACAATTTCCATCTTGCTAGAAATCAAAGTACCACAGAGGAGGTGGAAGTCTAAAACTATCTATTCTCCTACCACTAAAGAATGTCTTTTGTATTCAGTTTCAACAGCTTTGAATGTGAAAAACAAAAGAATCTATTTCTAAAAAATTATTCCCTATAAAATGTAATTATAAACCAATTAAACTCTCCAGAAGCTTGCTTTTTACCTGTGAGAAATAGCAACCCACAAAGATCTTCCACAAAGAAAAACTTTAAAAGCCTTTATATATATTTATTTATATACATGCACATATACTTCAAACTTTAAATGATATTGCCCAGTTAACTACTAGATGCATTAGCTGTAATTTCAATTGTAGTCACAACTTTTGCAAGGCAATAAATGTGAACCAGTTCGTTGAATTGAACACCAAAATCCTATAACATGGCTAAGGCAAATTTATAACAATTTTTAAGTGTGTTAGTGCTAAAATTACCCACCTGTATTTTTCTCTCCGCGTCTTCCTCTTCCTGGATTCACTTTCAAAACTACTCTTAAGTTAAATATTAATGCAATTTTAATTTTTTTTTTAATTGAAAACAAACAAAACAGCAGTTCTGGCTATTTTGGCTAGTAATACCTAAGTATTTGGTTGGTAATACCACACAGAGCATAGTAAACACATCCTAGGTGCGGTTTTGTTTAAGTCTCAGGTAGTTTTTCTGATCAACTCTGTTGATCTGAAATAATATCTGAAATAAGAAGCAACAGCCCAGGTTGATCTGAGGAATCGTGAGCATACACAGCACTTTGTGGTCATGTCTGCTTTTGATTCAGAAATCTTCTCCAACTGCTTGTCTTCTACAGGTAGACTAGAACTGTTTTTCTAGGGAGGGAAGGGCCACTACTCAACATACTCATTTGCCTGTTTATGTCTGCTAGCCTCTGCAAAAAAAACAGTTTGAAAGGAATTCCCAAGTTCTCTGGATGTTTCCACTGTGCTGGTATCATGTAACTGCCTCCACCAGCTGTTCCCAGCCTTCAGAGCGCTGCTCGAGCAACGGAGCAGTAAAGCCTTTCTCACGGGCACGCAGAGTTTTCCTGCTGGTTTTGATTGGATTGCAAGGGTGCGTATCAGTGCCATTTGGATGGCTCCTCAGAGCTCTAGATCTTCTGTTCCTGTCTGAACTTGCAGCGTGGTGAGCACCTTCCTAGCTATTGCTCTGCGCCAGTGTGACAGGTTATAAACAAGACACTGGAAATGAGTAAAGGATTTCCATGCATTGGTTAATATTAATACCTCCCTGCATTTGCATAACATATCATACAGGCAATAAAATTAAATGAGGGTTGTATGTATTAAAGTTGCCAGATGCTACCAGGTGCTATGTGCATTACCCAGTTGTGCCACCCATGCACACAAAAGGCAGTGTCTCTGTGCCTGCTTGCACATGCACCATAAACCTGTCTCAGCTGACACTGAATTTAGGGGACTTCTGCCCTAAAACAGTGCTGAAGTAAAACAAGGTACAAAGATGTCAGATGAACTTATTCTCATTAATGACATAAATCACCTCTGTGGTGGCATCAAAGACACTGGCTCGAGAAAAGGATTGTGCTCCAAGTCGGGAACCGGGTCTAGATCCATGCTGTCTCCTGAACATCCAGTATCCCACAAGGCTAGTGGACACGAAGGAGTGGGAGCTCAGAAATTTGGCACACCCAGAACTCTTTCTGTCATTCTGATCCTGACTTTAAAAAGGTAGAGAACATTCATGTTTGAGGATAGAGTATGGTTCAACAGGGTCCCCTCAAAACTGCTCTGTAGATCTGCAGCAGGAAATTTCCATGTAGGAGAAATGTTGAAAGAAGTTTTATTTCATCTTGAAGCAATACTACGAGCAATCACAAAGTTAATTGCACATCAGAGTGTCTGGCAGTTCATCCCTTCACACTGATATACTGTCTGCACTTCCCATCCAAGGAAGAGATCTGTTTAGAGAACTGTCACGGGATACTTTGCATCCTCTCCTCTCTTCTCCTCCTTCTTTTCTGCTCTGTAACACTAGCAGTCTGCTGCATTACTCTGAGTTATTTTCTACAGGGCTGCCTACAGCAGATGTTACAAGCATTTTACTTTCACTGACATTTTTCTCTAGAGGACAAGCCACACTGATGAGGGCTGTCTCTTTGTCTAGGGGAGGAAAACCTCTCACCCCAAAAACATCACCCAATCATCACACCCAGATATGTTTTATTCAATGAGAGCATTGGTGGACTGTCCCCATTTTTACTCTTGCACTGCCTATGTAGCAACGACCAATAGTTACTGCCTCTGTCTCTGTTATTTTTGTTGTTTGTAAATATTGTCTTCCCCTGCACGGCTGCGTGCAAACCTTATCTCCACCACTATCAACATCAAATCCAGCTGATGATTCATTCTGCTAAATAGGCTTGTGTTTTTCAGCAACTACAGGCTTTCTCCAGGAGATAATAAGGTAAAAAGACCTAGGGGATGTTTTTAAAATAGAATTTGTTTTATGGGAAATATTACTGTCTACATTTGTTCCTTTTCTGCCCCTCTGGATTACCTGCACTACTGGGAATATAGTCAGAGGGGCAGTTCAAAGTTTGTAGGAACACACCTGCTCATCGCCCGTAGTTCTCTGTGAGTAATCGAAGGCTGTATGAGAAGTTGTTACTCACAAACACATGTCTTCTGCATTGTGTAAGTTACTGCTTTTTCTTTCTCTTGCCTTTTCCTCCCTTTTTATTTCTCTGTGGAATATTTTTTTTTCTTTTCATGCTATCTTGGATGAATCTTCAGCAACAGTTTTTCTTTTGCAAGAACCTCAACTGATGCTGCTCCTCCACACCCTCCTCTCCCCTCGGAGGGACTCCAGGTGAGATCACACTTCCACAGTTTCATGTAAGGCGTGAGCATTTTCCCAAAGATTGTGCACCAGATAAATCTCTCCATTTCAGCACATGGTTTATTACTGAATATATTGTCTGCCTACACATGCAGGAGCAGATAACCGCTGATTTATATTTTCATAATGACTCCTGCAGTGATTCATTTACTCTGTGGTATATTGGTGTCAGGGCAAATCATTTAGATATATAAAAGGGGAAAGAGATCAAGGAATGGATGGAGACATAAAGTGACACAAAAAGCAAAAGGGGTTAAAAAACCTGCCTGGACAGACATTAATACTTTCAGTGACCTGAGGAAAGCTGTGGTGATAGAATTTTAGCTTTCCTGCTGCTTTTTCTTGCTTTCTCCCTGTTTTGCTTTCTGGATTTGTTGCTCTACAAGCATATGTTGCTCCTGCCCCGAAGAGCCGAACCTTCCTCCTTTGTGAGGGTAAAACTAGAGTGCCAGCATGGCATGGAGTTTGGAATCCTGTAGTGTGCTCACTGGTGTTCCTGCCTCAAACCTCACACTGCTCAGGGCAGCTCCTGACCCCTGAGCAGACAGCTGGAGGGACTCAGGGGAGCAGCTAAAATGCAGGTGTGTGGCTGGTCGAATTGGCTTAGCTCAGGGCTGTGCTACTGGTCACTTCAGAACAAGTTGCAGGTAATGTTCCTACGCATGTGCACAACATGCTTTAAACGTTAACTGCCTGTAAGAATTCTTCCTTGGTGTTAAAAGTTTGCTGTGTATTTTACAAGTGCGTTTTGCAGGGTATCAGGTGCTTCCTACTCTTGTATTACAGCAAACAGTTGCTTTTCAGATTAGGACATACATTTAGTGTTATTTGGGATTTTTGGTCTTTTCACATGCCTTACTTGGGGGTACTCCTGCAGCTAGTTGTTCTGAAAGACCTTTAAAAAATCTTCTGCAGAAAGGCATTATGAACATGCTCAGAGCGTCGCATGGAAGAGGCAGCTCACACTCACCTCTACCACAGAAATCCTAGTTGAAGTTGGTGAGAACTGCTATAGCCAAATCTTCCAGTAGTGCTGTTTACAGGAGTGCCTAATTTGGTGCTGATCAGCTGTTGGCTGATGTGGCATAGTTGGGAATCTTTGCGTGAGCAGAGAAACGATGTCGTGGGTTCTCGTGCCAGGGTGTGCACACGTGTGCGTGTGCCTCGGGACTGGGAAGTCCTGCATGGGTGAGGGAGTCAGAAGACAGTGACTTGTACCCAAATAAGGAAAACCTGTAGCAAATGCTCAAAATTAAAATCCCATGAATACTTGCTATGCATCCCGAATGATTAATTGAAAAGCTCTTGGCAACAACCACATTTGTGAACACTAAATGTATTCATCTGTACTTTGCAAACAAAAAAGGAGGCGAAGGTTATGAATAAATTGTTCAGTGTTTCTACTTTTCACTCTGGAATATTTACTGACAGCATTGTTGAAATCTATGAGATAATACTGAATAGGTTAAAGAAGAGATAACATCAAGGCACAGTATATGCTGAAAGAGCCTCCTATCGTTAAGGGAATATAGCGATTTTCTCCCCATAACTTCTTTCATAGCTGCCTTTCACCAGTGCCAAGCAAACCAGCTTTTTTTGTTGGTTACTGTATCTACTGATTCAGAAATATTTAGTGGCAGAAAGCATTTCACAGCCAGATTTCAGCAATTTTTATTTCAAAGAAAAACACAGCTTTTAGTTAATATAAGTTATTCATGAATTAATAGAAAAACTTGGCGAGTGATTTCTGCTCAAAGTGAAATATTTCACTTAAACATTTTAATTTTCTTGGGGTTTTTTTCATTTGAGGTGGCTATTTGGAATGAATTTTGTCTAAAGCTTTTTTACAAGTAAAATGAAAGAAGTAAAATGTGTGTGTGTGTTTGTAAAAGAAAAAATAATAAAGCATAATTCCTTCTCCTCAGTTGCCTAGTCCCCCGCCATGGTGACCAAAGCCATTTAAGTTGTTTTTTTTGACTGACAAACCATTTTATCAGTTATTTGCCTTTCTTTAGTTACCTCAGTCATACAGTGAGGAGGCTGCTGTTTGCCTTCCAAATCACTAGACTTGTTTTACACCCACTGCTGCAGTGTTGGGGGACAGGTTTTACCTTTTGCAACTTGCTGCCTTGCACAAGGGCTGGGGCATTCTGGATGGGAGGCTGGGAAAGGCTTTGCACCTGAAGTCAGGCAGGTTTTGCACCACTGTCTCATCCCAGAGGAATTTCTTGAGGAAGAGATGTGTTTCACTCTGCCATCAAAGCTTCCCCAAATGAAGTAAGCATACTCCCCTGACTTGCATCAGAAACACCTCGGGGCAGGGCTGCTCCAGGGCGCTGGCAGGTGAGAGTTTACTCTTGCTGGCATCCAGCTTTTTTCAGACCTTCCCACTGCTGAGCTCTCAATCTTGTTGCCCACCCAGAGGACAAGCTAGGCGTATTGCATGAGTTCAAGTAATTGCATATTAAAGTGAATGTAGGCAATTACAGAGACAGCAACTGTGATCTCTGTCTGCTGCACTCTGACCAGCCACTCTTGTTTCCTGCACTAAAAAAAAGTGAAAGCTTTCCTTGTCTTTATCCCATCAGATGAGCTACAGGCAAGAGGTAGGAGGGGTTCCTCAGAAACAGCACGGTATGCATCATTTGCTAGTGTGCTGTCAGAGCTGGAAGGCACATGAAAGAAGATAGCGCTGGGAAGAGCTGAGCAGTGAGTTTCCACCTTCCAGAAAACAAAGCAACACTTGCTCAGCCCAAGCTAAAGCTCTGGAAATAGTGTGGCTATTTTTAAAACTCCTTGCAGATCCTGAGTACACTTGCACTTGAGCAGTAAGAATTGCACACAGTATTGTTTCTGTCAGAAAGTGGGTTATCAGTGGTTTAAATGGCTTACAGACAAGTGCAAATAAAGTAAAGGGCCTCCTAAGGGGGCACCGACGCGTGGAATTGGAATCCCTTAAATCACCCTTCACTCACACTTCTCACTGTGCCACCTCCTGTAGTAATGGGAGTACAGGGAGGGGAAGGCTCAGAGGAATCTGATTCAGTACTGAACCTGCACGTGCAAGGAGAAATGAATTTGTGGAGCGGGATAATACTGCAAGCAAATCCAAAAGCAAATCCAAAGCATGAAATGGGACCCCTCTAATATGCTTGTTTCCTGAACGTTATCTCCTTCCCCTTCCAATCAGCCCCTGACGAGGACCAATAAATGCCAGCGCAACAGCTCTTCAGAGAGATGTATTGGCATCATTTTGCCTGTGGGAAATAGATGGAATTGCAGCATATCTGGACTTCTAAATATTCATATGAATACTTCTGAAGTTTTCTTTTGCCTATTTCCTTGAATGAAGGAGAGCAAGAGTCATTTGGTTTTAATATTTCTGCCAAGAAAAAAGAGTTTCATTTTAACTAGGATTCTGTTGTTTATAAACTGGCTGATGGAGAAGCACAACTGCCTGTGAAATGTAGACAGTGGCCATCTCCAGTCTAAAGGGAATTTTCCCCTCTGAAATAAGTGAAAGGAAATGCAGGAAAATGGCAGCTGCAGGCAAAACAGGGGAGATCTAAGTCAAAACAGTGCTAATCCCTTCAGCTCCCCTGAAACAAAGAGAAGATGCTGTTTGTAGGATCTGGGGATTTTTTTGTTTTGGTTGTTTGCAGTGTTTTCGTAGCCTAGCTTTTAAGACTCTCTGCTTTGTTTCGATGAATCCCTCCTGGTTTGTCTACCTTTTCTCTCTCCAGTGCCTGCATTTGCTTCCCCTTCATGTCCTCATAGTTCATGCATCTGGAGAGTTTCTTATGAGATCTCTCTGTTCCTTTATCCTCCTAATCTTTTCCCTTCTCCCACCAGACAAACCATGTCCCACATCCACACCCTTTTTATTGTGAGCGTGGTTTGCCTTTGACAACATTTGTCCCACCTTTGTCCTCCCTTCAGCACATCCTCTCCATGTCTCCTCTCCATTCTCTCCTACTACTGCATCTCACTGAATCACCAATTGACTGTCATTCCCCACTTCATGTTGCTCTTCTCCTTACCTCTCCTTTGTCATCCATGCCATGTCTGAAAAGAGTACAGTCAATAAAAAATCTGAGTGCTTTATTTGACTTTTGGTGCTTACAGACCTGGATCCCTTCGCCCAACATTTTCCCTGCAAAAGTCCTCAACTTCCTTCCATCTTGGTGAGAAGTGAGGCAGCCTGATATTCCCCTCTTCTGAGAGAGAGCCCACTGACTCGTCTTCTTCTCTGCTGTGGTATTGATGTTACTTATCACTGTCCTTTTACCTATCCTTGCCCCCCCCCCCCCCCCCCCAATTTGGCCTTATTGCCAAACAGTAACTCCTAACTCTGTCTCTTCCCCTTGTTATCTACTTTCATGCTCATTTCAACTAATGCCAGAGGAGATCCTGCAGACCCTTCTCACCCTTTACCTGTGCTCCATTTACTTCTGCTTGGGGTTTAAGTCTCTTTTCAAAGAAAGGATAAGTCTCTTTTTCGAAGAAGACTTCACCCACTGCTATCTATTTCTGATTGCACTGACTGTAACTTCTCCTTTTCTCTGACCATACGCAATTCAGGCTAGATTCATTTTGTCGCCTTAAGCTTACTGCAGTTGTCATGACTTTTACAGTCATGCCTCCAACCAGCCAGCTCTCATTTGGAATCATGCAGTCACGTTTGCATGCCAGCCACCCAGTTGTGCCAGGTTTTCTTGTCCTCCTGACAACTTGCTTGACAATTTTACCTAGGAGGAGTTCCTAAAAATTTCAGAGAGCTTCTTGAAATTCTCCTTGTCTGTGGGTGTCTGTAAAACGAAACGCTATTTAGGCTGCACTGTTTATTAGTGTTTCATTATTATTTGATGTTCACCCATCTGTTTGCAGCTACACAGTGTCACTCCTACTGAGGCAGGCTCTCTTCGTCTAGTTCAGAGCCTGTACTGTGCCTAGGTCCATAAAGGTCTTGGTCCACAGCAGGTGATGCTTGATGTACTGCCAGTGCAAACACTGAGGAGTATGACTAAAAGTATTGATAGTAATTGTGTGAATATTTTTTCCTGTATCACTCAATTTTACATATATTGAAATCAGTTCAAGACTTTTGGGGCCATATTAGGAACAGGATCCACCACATTGCTTTTTTTTAATTAGTTGAAGGGTGCGTTAGTGTCTGCTGTACTTCTGTTAAGACTCCAACTTCTTCTGAAACTTTTAGGTCATTATTACTTCTCAGTGTCCTTACCGTCCAACTGCAAGTCATAAATACTAAAGCAATAGTTATTTTAAGCATGTTTGAAGCATCAGGAATTATCAACAAACATTTCTGCAATCAATACTGCTAAAATCAGATTAAATTCAAGTATGACCAATCAGAAAAAACTCATTTTAATTGGTTGCTTGAATTAAAAATAATCTGAAGTATTAAATACTAATCTACACTGTGGATAAATTTGATAAGTTTTTTCTTCAGTGACACATCTGATAAAATGCACAGTTGTTCTGTTAGTTATTTGAAAGCAAGTAACACCACCCACATCCTAAAAATGAAACTCTTCATATTTCCTCTGAAGAGTTTATCTACCTCAGATTTTTATTTTCTATCATCAGAAGAGTTTTCAGTCACTTCTAGATTTCAAAGTAGCTGGAAATTAGGAAGAAATTCTAATAGAAAAAAATCTTAAAATCTACCTTCTATCAGACCTCTGCTATCCCCTGCATCCTGTGCAGAGAGATCACGGCTTCCAATGTGGCATTAGCAGAAGGAATGGAAAGACTTTTAAACTCATCTAAATGGATCCACAGTAGAGAACATAATAGAAAATACAGAGATGCGTCACCGTGCCTCTCTAATGCTTCCTTTTTGCTCTAAGGAACCCAGCAGGTTTGGTAGCCTTTGGAAACCTTTTAACTGAGCCCCATCTGCCTGCCAATTGCGAATGGTACATGCCTCACACGGAAGGCTGCTCTCAGAAGATGGTTCTTGACACGTGTGGAACAAGCACCCCTCAGATTTCACTGCCCTGCAAGGGCCTCAAATGGCAAAAAAAGAAAAAAAAGCCACGGTGACAAGTATTTCCTAAAGCACGAGCAGTGAGCAGCACCAGCACTGTTTTTTCTGTTGCCTCCTACACCTTGCAAGGACTTAATCCCTACCTTGTCTAAAGTTTAAGGCAGATTATGTAGCATAATGATTACTTAGACAACGTTAAGGTATTCACAGGAGTCTAAAGGAATGCAGTAATATGCACTCTTTTTCATTGTTAATCCGTATGGTTAACTATGCTTAGTTTCCAAATCTGTGTTACCCTCCAAGGAGATGTCTAGGTAATCCATTCAAAATTGAATATTGATGGATGTTTCTCCAGTTTGCCACACACACTCCCATATGGCGGATAATGTCTCCCTTTCTCCTGTTCTGTGGTGTCTTTCCCTACAGCTGAGTGTGAGCTCAGAAACCTGCTGGCTCTTTCATGTACTGCTGCCATGTTCTGTTAGCCAGTCACAGCTGGATGATGGTGTGACGGTTTGAAGGATACTCAAGGCTCAGACACAGGCCTCAGACTGCCAGGACTTCCTAGCCAGACCTCCACCTCTGCAGGGGGAGATGAGCACATCTCTCCTGACCCTTCACTGCGTGTAACAGTTGAAGGGAGAAACTCAAATGGCTCAGTGGGTTTACAGAAGGAGGTAGATGAGGGGACTTGGTGATCACCAGTCACATCATCAGTGTCGATAAATAAATGGCAGAAGAAAGGCTTGGGGACATCCCATAAAGTCTTCCAGCTGCCTCAGCTCAGTGCTCCTTTGTGCAGTAGTGCAAGTTTTGAATTGAGGTTTTGGGTACCAACAGTTTAGTTGACTGTTCTCTTCGAAGTGGGTGCCATGATTTACTAGACATGCCATAGTCATCCATGATGTTAGCTACACATTATGGTAAACACAAAATAAATCAGTATAGCATACTTAAGAGAGCAAGGGACAGCTATAGAGGAAAAATGTGAAAAGAGAAAACCCACTTTCTTCTAGATATGTATGTTTTTCCTAGCTTGAGATGCTCTATATCAATACCCTTCAACCGAAAAGCTCTCTGGAAGTTTCCACATCTGTCAGATGAGAACTGATTCTCTGACAAGGTTCTGTCTGCAGAAGTGCTTTTCCTGAAAAGGATAGTGAGGTGGAGACAAGTGCCTTCTCCCATACTCTTTTTCTTCCTCATCTTCCATTCAGACTCAGATGACCCCTTGAGGGTTTATTACAATTCATACACTTGATACTTAATGAAGTTTTCAGCTTTTAATACTTCCCCACAAAGGATCATTGTTTTCTTAAAATGCTCTGGGAATGCTTGTGTCTGTTGGATATGGTGATGCAGAAGTAGACAATAAACAAACCTTTTACAGGGGTGAAAGCAACACCTAGTGAAAGGCCTGATGCCTGACCGTAGTGTAAATATATCCCTTATCCATAATCAATGAAATTCTCCCTGCAGCCAAATAAGGAAGGTTTTAGACTACCATAGCAATTTCTGCACCTTTATAACATATACAATGAAAAATACATTTTATACAGACGTACAGATGAGAACTAGGAATATGGCTCCTTGCTAAGTCATGGTGGAGACTAGGCATGACAATGAAAAAGTAAGATCTTCTGCAAAAGCTTGCCTGACTGAAGTGACTTCTGAAATGGCTTTCCAGATAGAAGACAACCAAGCCGAAGTGCATTAATGTACCCTGAAGGTTTCCACACAAAGGCAACGATCTCAAATGATTAAGATTGATTTGAAATGGCAGGATTAGGAGGATTTTAAAAATAATAGTATTGTTTCAGTTGTTTAGTAGATCTTCAGAACATGCATAATTTTTTTTAATGGCCAGCAGTAGTAACTGTCTTGCTTAGAAATTGCTGAGATCATGAGATCAATCAACAAAACCAGTCTGCAACCTTAGTGCTTATTGATTTAGTTGCCACTCCCAGGCAAAACCAATTACTGCTGTGTTACAAAAGCCAACTATTCACTGTTTAGTATGTGCACTATTTTTTACCACTCCCAAAATAATTGATTCGATGCAGAACTTAAATCTCATTTCATGACTTTGGGTATCGCTTCTTAAGTTAATATGTGTAGCTATACTTTCTCTCCACTTCTACACACATGGTTAGGGATGGAGTTCTGAGGATTTGATTATGAATGCAAAGATTGCCTTGAAAGAAAGGTATGGGGAAGATGAAATGGATATTGATATGCCCATGGGAAAATTTGGGAAAATTTAGAATGCGATGATGGTGTGATGTACTGTCAAATGCTCAGAAAGCTCTTTGTTAATGACTGAGATCACAGAATCACGGAATCACAAGGTTGGAAACGACCTTTAAGATCATCAAGTCCAACCATTCCCATCCTATGCTAAACCATATCCCTAAGTACCTGATCTACCCTTTTTTTAAACACATCCAGGGAAGGTGACTCAACCCCCTCCCTGGGCAGCCTGTTCCAGGCCCTGACAACTCTTTCAGTAAAAAAATTTTTCCTAACATCTAATCTGAACCTGCCCTGGTGCAGCTTTGTGACATTTAAATAAGAAACGACAATACTTTCTTATATCAGAATGGCTGGTTTTTAATGCCTGAGAAATAAGAAATATGTAGTAAGGAGATGAGCAGGACAACATATACTGTGTAAACAGAAAACAAGAAACAGCATCAGCCCATAGACAGCAGTGCCCAGGTTGCACAGTCTGGAAGAAACCACTTAAACTTAGTTTGCTGTGTGACTAGAAAAGACAGGTCCAAGGAGAGCACCATTACTGGCTTCAACAGAACAACTTCCCATTGTGCATTTGTTCCTGGTCCTTGGGTGAGTGTTCCTGACTCCTGCTGTGCCTCTCAGAACCATTAAACCTTATGAAGATCCCTAAAGGGTTTTTTTGTCCCCAGAAATTATCAATGCACATAGCATTGTGCATAAGCAGAACTCCCAGAGCTAGAGCATATAAAGCCTTCTTCGCATAGAGAGCAGTTGGCCACTGTAAAAAGAGACCTACCTTCAGAGAAGTCACCCTGCCCACCCATCCTTGGGGACCACACAGCACACTGAAGTAGAATCACTTTGAAGTTGTTTGCCTATATGGCAGTGTGCATACCAGCCTGGTAAGCCCCAGTGTGAGCACCTAGAAACGTCTGCTTAAAGAGGCTTCTTTCGTCCCACCTGACCTGCAGGGGAGATTTCTTGCAGTATATACTGATGTTTCAGGAACTGCACATTCAGGGCCTAAAAGCCTTGGCTTTTTTCTCGGATGACAAATGAAAGGCACTCACACTCCAAAGCCCAGAGAAAAATGGGACAATCCATTTTTTTTTAACATAAAAATGTTTTTCTCAAAATTAAAAGTGTAAATTTATATTAAAATAAATTACTACACTGTTCCCCTATGGCAGAGAACCCAACACTGTCTGCATGCAACTTGCCAGAACTATAAATAAATCAATCAGTTAATTGACCTAGAAGAATTAAAGGTTTTTTGTTTTTTTTTTTAAATGTATCTGGCAAAGTCAGCTGTTTGGGATACTAAATGAGGAAAGATTTTCATGGGCTCTCTACTATGTTTTGCATCTTTCCATGTTAGTTGTACACATCTCTGTTGTCTGGTGCCAGAATAAACAAAATAAAAGTTAAAACAACCTTGCAGCGTGCCAGTAGGTTTCTTGCCAGCTCATCTGCTAGACACAGAGGTATTTTTTTACTCCTTTCCAGCCAGTTTGCATACAGAATCAATATGGGAATACTAAGCCTTTATTTGGAACATGTGGACAACAGAATTCCAGCTACATTCCTGGAGGATGGCATCATTCACTCAACAAATGCTGTGGTAAAGTGTGATGCTAAGCAGGTATTTACAGTGTAGAGACAAATAGGCCAGTAGAGCTTTTGAGGCTTGATTAATGTATTATGTCACAAATAAATCTATGCAAACATCTGCTTTTTCAGGAACTGAAAAAATTGGGAAGGAAATAGAGTCTGATTTATCCAATAATTTTCAGGTTTTGTACTTTGGAGGAAAAAAAAACCCAGTTTCTTTTTATTCTGAGTCCAATGAGGTATTTGCTTGTGAGTCGTACAGATTGGTTTTGTTTCTTTGCCCTCACCCTTTAGAATGTTATTTGAGGGTAAATCTCAAAGTGAAATGTGATTGCAAAAATGCTGGATCAATGTGTAACCAAATATTTCAACATTTTCTATAAAAATATCACAGGAGTTTAGCCAGAGCAGATGGATGAATTTGACAACTCATATGTATAGCTTGGATGAAGAAAGTTGCATCACCCTGTTGTTGTCTTAAGAAGTTGATGGAAGTGTGTGGTAATAAAACTTATACCCTTTCCTTGTGTCATGTTCTTTAAGCTTTGTGGGTTTTTTACTGCTGCTGTGTTTCAAAATCTGAGCCAGGTGTTTGGTGAATCACTGCCCTTCCTAACTGAAGTCTTCAAGGTTTGTTCTTTGCCACTCCTGTTTTCATCTGTCTTCACCCCAAAAAGATTGCTGCTTAAACATTCCAAGGGAGAAACAAGTGACCACTCAGACCATAAGTAGTAGGACTACCTCTGTAGTACAAGTGGTATGATCGCTGGAGAAAAATAATGCAGACAGCTGATGAGACTGTAGCTGATACAAATAAGTGTGTCCCTGCAACAGCTTTCCAGCCTTTTTGATATCATATCTATAAATCAATCGAAGAATCAATTTGAACTTGACTGCATAGATAGACTTGAAGATGGAGAGGACTGGTTGTTCTTCAACTATTAATACCATAGGACACAATCTCTGTAATAGCCAACCCTGTATTTTCACTTGATGTACAGCTTTCTAATATATTATACATTTAACAGGCTGCCTGGTAAGGGGTAAATGTGATCATCCTGTGCATGAGACTAGTAAAAAGATATTTTCCAGGCCTCTTAGTTTATTTCTATCACTCCTAAGAAAAACCTTTTCATAAGGCAGTATGTATATCAGCAGTCAGTTCTTTTCTAAGAATGCTGATTATATTCTCACTGTATGAATTCATTATAATTCCCTTTGACTATGTTGATACTGTTTAGAGAAATTATCTCTCGGGTCAGATGAAAAGGTTTGACTTTGTGTGACACACTGGAGCGATTTGTTCTCCGCTGTGACATTAGTATTCCTTAGCAGGAATGACATGAAGAATTAAAACAAACAAAAAAACCAACCTGAGAAAAGGAACCCTTCTCCACTGACCTCTTCAATGAAAACATTACATAGGGAAGCTCCTCCATGGTCTGTCGTGTGCAACCTAACAGTGAAACAGACATTTTCTTCTTCACAGAGCACTTTCCAAGCAGCATCATGGCATGTGTTCCCCAAGTGTACTTTGCCATGATATGGCAACAAATCAAGGTTTGGGTGCAGGTAGGAGTTATCAGCAGAGTTGCACCTGCTTAGTCCAGTCACGAAAATCCCTCTGATGTGTTAGTCTGAAATGCAGCCTTCATATGCTTGAGTGTTTCTAAAGCCTCTGCAGTCTGCAGGAAAGCGTGGGGTGCAAACCTCTGCTGCATTCTTTATTGCTGCCATGGAGGAATGATTTTTGGGAGCTCGGGCACAAGGTTTCAGATGGTCTTCAGTTTCTTAGAGAGCAAGAGTAAAGCAGGAGGATCTCATGAGTAACACCTGCCTTGCTACTGAACTCCCCAGGTCATAATGTGCTTTGAAGGAACATTTTTAATCTGGCTCCTAAGGGCTGGACCTGGATTTAGGCTGCTAGGAAATGCTCTGTGGCTTTATAACAGGTGACTTCAGAGCCTTGAAGGAAAGACCCAAGTCACCTTGTATGTGTGATGTTGATAATGTGGCATCATGGAAAAGCAGATGGGCTACATGGATGGGCTACATAGTCAAAGAGCCTTAGCACCCATCCACAGCAAGTTCATCCATGAGAGCTTTCAAAGACTTTGGAGGAGCCAGAGGTACATACTCTGGCTACCAGGGAGGCCCAAAGGGATGCTCTGGCAGGACATTAATATGACAGGTCATGGCCTCATGGCCCTGAAACCGCTTTTGCTTGCCTGTCTTACTGCTGCTTACCTTGCAGCTCGCGCGGGAGGGCAATAAGCAGTCCAGGCTCAGTTACTTTTCTTCTCCCACCACTACTACAGAAATTAATAAAACACCAAGAAAACATAAGATCTGTTAGCAGGACTCCGAATTAACCCAACAGAGTCTACAAATTGGACTCCTAAAAGGACCCAGCACCACACTGCTTCTTGTGGCACTGGCTCTGGCCATCAAGACATTCTCCCTCACCCTCCCCCAGGCTGTTTTCAACATCTCAGTTACAGATATGCTGGCAAGGAGTGCAAGACTTATGATGGAGCAAGGGGGGAGGTAAAGGAAATAGTTTTTCTGTACATATCCCAAATTTAGGAGCCCCGGGAAGGCCTCAGGGTGATAATGAACTCAGCAACTTTACAGAACAAAATGCAAAGCTCATTTGTTCTGATTCAACTTCCCTGTGAAAGAGTATTCAAAGTAAAATTAGTCCGAAGATAGAAGGAAAATTGGCACCAAAAATGCCAGTGGAAAATGATTGCTTTTCTAGTTGGAAGGTATTAAGTGTGAAGTGGAGAATCTGGGTGTGCATGCATGTCTGTCAGAAGACAGGCAGGCAGAAACAGAGTCCTAAAGCTGTAAGCAAAGTGATGACAGCTGGGTGATACTGTACCATGCATGACTGTGGCACTTGGAGGAATCAGCAAGTTTTGCTTGTCCTTCAGTTATGACATTGTTTAAAACAAATAGTAATAAGAAAAAAAATAATCCACTGTTGCGGCATCCTTTTATTGTTAGAGGTAGGCAGATACATGTGTGGGGCAGGGGTAAGCAGCTTCAGTATCCTCTTTCAGCTGCAACACCCCAGCACATCACAGAATCACAGAATTGTAGGGGTTGGAAAGGACCTCCAGAGATCATTGGGTCCAACCCCCCTGCCAAAGCAGGTTCCCTAGGACAGGTTGTACAGGGAGGCGTCCAGACGAGTCTTGAATATCTCCAGAGAAGGAGACTCCACAACCCCCCTGGGCAGCCTGTCCCAGGGCTCTGTCACCCTCACTGGGTAAAAGTTCCTCCACATGTTGGTGCGGAACTTCCTGTGCTCCAGTTTACAGCCATTGCCCCTTGTCCTGTCCCCACAGACCACTGAAAAGAGCCTGGCCATTTCACCTGTGCCCCACACTTCAGGTATTTATAAACATTGATCAGATCCCCCTCTCAGTCTTCTTTCTCCAGGCTGAACAGTCCCAGCTCACTCAGCCTTTCCTCATATGGGAGCTGTTCCAGGCCCTTAATCATCTTCGTAGCCCTTCTCTGGACTCTCTCCAGGAGATCCCTGTCTTTTTTATACCAGGGAGCCCAGAACTGGACACAATACTCCAGGTGGGGCCTGACCAGGGCAGAGTAGTGGGAGAGGATCACCTTCTTTGACCTGCTGGCAACACTCCTTTTAATGCACAATCCTTCCTCAGTGACACTCCGGGATATTTGGTATGTATATTCCCCTCCTTCAGTGGGAGGTGTAGGACAGTGGTCCATGCATGGCAGGTACTGCATTTTTCCTCTCCTCTGCCATGGAATGAGCTGAGCACTGATCAGACCCAAAAGAAATAGTTGTAAGAGCAGTCATCATGCCATTGCAACCATCCTCACAGCCTCACACTGTGGAGCTGCCAGTCCCTTGAAAGGAAAGCAAGCAAACATGTGCTCTTCAAACTCATGTTCTGGCCCTCTCCTTTTTAATTTCTTGCTGTGTTGAAAAGAAGTCTGTGCTCTTCTCAGCCTGAAACCCAGGGTCTTTTTGTTTTGAAGATTTCCAGTTTCAATAGTTCAATTTTATTTCCACCTTCTAATTCATATTCTGAGTATCAGCTGCTAAGAAGAAAGTTAAATGATTTGAATTCATGCTGATTTAACATTACTAATTGTACTGCCAATTTCTTTACAACCTAGTATTTTTTTAAAAGACATCAAAACCTGTGGTAGGTTTGAGATCCTCAATACTTAAAACAAGGGAAAGAAGGAAGGAGCAAATAAGCCAATAAAGCCGAGTGGAACAAATTATCTATTACAGTCAGTTAACTGTGTTATCTAACACTGTGACTGCCAAAGAGAAGAAAATCAGCCTTTTCATTCTCTGTAGGTGGCTATACAGGTATGGCAATAAAAGTATATGATGCTGTCTCAGTGAGCAGAGAGTGACATGGAGTGGCATGGCACGGAACGCAGTTAAAGGCAAACCCTGGGGGAGAGGGGAAAGCCCTTGTTCCCATAGTAACCAGTGAGCCATTAAGAAGATACACACCTCCAAAAGCTGAATTTAAAAAGTGCCTTTGACTCAAGACATTTTATTTAATTCCAGGATATTTTTTTTCCTAACAATCGTAACGCTGGGTGGGTTGCATTGACTGCTGTGAGCTCCATAGCACTCACCTTCAACAGCTGCCACAAAGAGGAAGCCAGGGACACACTTTTGAGTTAAACTACTAATGAACAGCTTATCACTTGAACAAAGTCCCACTCCAGTAGGTGGGCTGACCACCTCAGAACCATATGATAATTTAGAGGTCCCTCCAACCCAAACCAGTCTGTGATTCTGTAAAGAGCTTAGAAGAGAAAGAACCTTGAAATAAAGGGACGGGGAGATAGGAGTGCATTACTTTACATCCAGATTTTCTACCAGTTCAACTGTGTGTGCAAGAGGTATAAATATTTAAGATAAAATAGTTAAAAAAAAAAAAGAGGAGGGAGAGGAAGAAGAGGAGGAAGAGGAAGAGGAGGAAGAGGAAGAAGAAGAGGGGAAGAGGAGGAACAGGAAGAGGAAGAAGGAGAAGAAGAAGAAAAGGAAGAAGAAAAAGAAGAAAAGAAAGAAGAGGACGTAAGGTGCAGGCAGGCCTAGTACCATCAAAACTTTTTTTATCCTTTTTCTGTAAAAAAAGAAACTATGCTTGCATAAGCATTTACTCTGTGCATTGCTATGTGTGTATGTGATTTGTACGTCAGTAATTATACTAGTGTGTGTATCAGTCTGTGTGAAGATAAGTCCTTAAAAATATTTTCAGGAGTCATGTTTTCCCCTTGAAACCTCTTGCCTTTGTTTGCTGTTATATAACTACATTTTACTTTGCTTTGAAATATTTTCTCTTCCCTGCTGCTGTTGGAAATACCCACGCAAACCAAGAGGGGAAATGGGCTATAAAGTGAACAAATGAAACCAAGTATTGACTTAAATTGGTTTTGGTCTGGTTCCAAATGTTGCCAAACACACAAGATAAATACACAGAGAGTGGAGAAAAACTGTCCCCCTTGCTCACTTGTTTATTACACTAGTCAGCACGGAGGCCAGTTATAAATACTGTAAGTTAAATAAAAAAAGGGCTAGCGCTGCTCCTCATAATGCTAACACTTGCAGGCTGTTAATGGTCATGACTTGGCTTCTCAAAAACATTTTAGATAAATATCTTTGAGGACCCGGTGATAGTCAAAAGTATGTGCAGGTAAAGAGAAGGCAATGCTCTGTATTCATTATATTTTTCTCAAATATATCCTCTATTTTTGTAGTTTTAACACTTTTTTTTCATTTTTTACCATTAAGAATCTTGTAATTTTCATGTCATTCAGGCCTATAATTTACAATCATGCTTTATTGATAAACTGAAGCTTGGTTTACAGTATTTTCAAGAGGCTCAGCTGCAAACTGGACCTGTTATAGAAAGCTGTGGCCACACATTTATACATATGCATGTACAAAGGCTGTCCATTCTCTGGCAAATTTACTGCCATGTACTTAAAAACAGGAGTTAGAATTTAAATATGATTTGCACTTCACAAATAGGGAACTGGGTGACAAATGTAATGGCATGTGCAGAATCACATGGGAGACCCGTGGCAGAGCTCAAAAACAAACTGATGGGCTGAGGCCTTATCCTATGCATAAACAACAAGATTTCCCACCCTTATCTTGGGCCGTGCCCTTTTCTTGGCACCACAGCTACATGACAGCTTTCCAATTTTCTTTTAGGATGTTTTCCTTTAGGGTAATTACATTTATGGTATTTTAGGTATCTCACCTTTGAATCCCACCCCAAACTCTCATCTAAGCCTTTCTCACCTTGTTCCTCTAGTAACGTGGATCTTCTTGGCTGTGCCTTTGCCCACCCCACGTTATGCCTTGCAGACAGCGGCTCCCGACGGCAGCTTTCCCACTCCTCCCTTTCACAGTGGCATTCCCCACTCACAGGAGACCAGAACCACCATTCATAGCTTAACATCACCACCTTCATAATTAAGACTCTTAACATTAAAAAGCTTTACTATCCCCATGTGTGGCTGCATCGTGTCCTGCATGTTCTGCCTTGCTACCAATACTAGTTTTGGTGGGATATGTGCTTCCTTTATCCCCCGCTGCCCGTAGTGTGCGTGTAGTCAAAAAGGTTTCAGGCATATAAATCAGTGTTGCTGCTGTGAAGACATTTAAGAGGGACAGGAGCAAATCATGATGCTAACATTGCTGCCAGATTGTAGAATCACTGGAGAGAAGGGGCTACAATGAGTAAGTTTCACACTTAGAACAGACAATCTCAACACAGCTCTTTATACTTTCTTCAACCTTGACTTTATGGATGCATTGGCTGATAAAAATGGAATCCCAAGGTTGTTTGCTTCTTCAAGATCCTTCTCAAGAGCCATTTTTAGTGAGGTACCTGGATGAAATCAGCCGTTGTACAATGGGAAGGGCAGAAGGGTCACTGAGGCAAGTGACTCCTCTGAAGGGAGAATTTTCATGTACAGTCCCCATATTGTCTCTATAAACTGTGAGATCTTGAGGCAGGGTATGTCCATAGCTCTGTTAGACAACACTCCCCATCAGTGCTACTGGAATATTATCATTACCAAAAAGTGGTAATGTTAAGGACTGCATTTACAAAGATCCATATGAGTGACATTTGCTAAATAGGCTATTGGTACAATCCTATGTCGTGAGAGTCAGACTCATAAAGCACTTAGGAGACTAAAAATGCCTGAAAATACCTAAATGCATTGGTGAATTTGGACTCCGATCTACATTTTTGCACTTACTGTGCATTCTAGAAATATTCCCCTACTATGTTTAATGGATCTGGGAGCAAATGAATTTAGAAAAATAAATTCAAATAGACTTTTCTGAATCAATATTGCAGCATTTCATGTTCATGATAACTTGAATCATAGTGCTGGAGCAATATTCAGCTGCTGTAAATTGCCATAGCTCCACTGAAGCCAATAACTTTAGAGTAATTTATTTCATCTGAGGATGTGATTTTTACAGAATTGCTTTGACCTTATTTAAATGTGGGTTTGTTTGTTTGTTTTAATAAATGGGGGGCTGGGGGGGGAATGTATGTGGAATGGCAGACTTCTGTATTTGTAGACAGCGGAGGGATTAGTTCTGCAAATAAACTGGGCATACCAGTAACGAAACCAGCAATGTCCACAGCCAGTATTTTGTGAGGGAAAGAACTCAATGGTGAGAACAGGGAAGCTGTGCCTCATCTGTTGTCTCTAGCTCTCTAAGACACAGCGCCAAGCTACAGAAACACGTTGGAGACATTTCAAAAGCTTGTATGATATAGCCTCATTTAAGTACACTAAACCTCCAAATACCTGCATGTCCCAATGAAGTTTTCTTGTGGCACCTAAAACTTGGCTTTGATGCTGGTCAGGAGGAAAAATTCAGAGAAGGCACAAATGGGCAGAGATTTATTTTTTTTCCAGCACAAACTGGAAACTTTGGGAACTGCTCGCCGAGGAGTTTTCTTCCCTGGGCTGGGTGTTTCTAGGCCAGAGGAGCAAGTAGCTCTGCATTCAGCAACTCTCACTGACACCTGGGAGCAAATTTATGCTGTGGCTTCTGGAGCGTCCTGAGAGAATTAATTCCCCAGCCTTGTGTTAAAAGACATTTTTTTTCCCTCTGCTTTCAAACTGCTGGTTGATAATTTTATTATCAGTCTTCCTGCTGTTGTATTGTGAGAAAAAGTGAATAAATCATTTCCTGTTCATCATATCTACCTCAGCCTTATTCCATCTGTCATCTATTACCTAGTCTATTATTATCTGTCATCTAGTCTATCCACTCTCCTTGTAACAAAACTGTTCCATAAGTTTGGTCTTCCCTTCCATCTTTGTCCAGTACATCCTTTTGAGATGGGGTGAAATGAAGAGGAATAATATATAGTGGTGTGATGTTTGATTCTTTTCTTTTCTTCTTTCCTAATAATTGTTCATATCCTTTGTTTCTTAGATAGTTCCTGAGCAGTGAACTCATGTATTCAAAGTATTCAAAGAATCTTGAAGGAGTCCAACTATTCTTATAAAATTGCACGATGTAATTCACCATCTAACTGCCTATATTTAAGAACCTGTATTGTACTCATATGTATTCTATATGTATTCATGTAGATACACAAGCATATCTGCATTGCCTGTCTATATATATGCAGAATGTTACCCTTCTGCATCACACTGCAGTTACTGACATGGAATTAAATACAAATACTTATGATCTTCTGACATACTTCACGGTCAACTTCAGATTAGTCTTTTTGGAATAATTTTGCATTAGCTAATGTTATCAGTGCCCTTCTCATCTGCTTCCTGAAACATTTATGCATATGTGGGGGAGCACTGGGCCCAGCTCCAATCTGTTAGTAGCACCATGAGTGACAGCATTATACTGTGAAGACTCAAATAATTCTCATCTTTTGTTTCTTTTTTTTTTTAGCAGCTACTAATTGATCATTGCCATTTATACTGGATATTTAGTTTTTGTAAGGCCCTCTGATAGATGCTTTCATTGCTTTATTTTTTTTTTTTGTCAATCCAAGCAGATTGTATCAGCAGGAATGTTTCTTGCTCTTTGCCTCTTCTGAGAACTGTGCGATATGTGAGGCATGATCGTCTTTTGCAAAAGCCATGTTGGCTTTTCCCTGGTATTTCTTGCATGCACTTTTAAAAAATTTTATTACTATAGTTACTAAGAGTTTTAGTGGTCGAGAAACTGAGCTTATTTGTCACTAGTACTCAAGGTAGCTCTTCAAGCCTTTAGTACAACTTTTTCTACCAGGTACCAAAACTAACTTATCTTGTAGTAGTTCAGTGAATTTGTACAGAATTTATTTTAGGATTGTCTAATACATAGAATTAGATATTTTTGGTTTGGGTTTTTTTTGCATATGCCCAGATTTATTTTACTTAATTTTAATTGCATAATTGTCTGTGTCTCATCTAGCACCATAGTCAAGAGCAACTGATAAACATTTCCTGTGAAAAATTCTCCTCACCTAGTTTAGATGTCTCTCCACACGATCTTTCACTCTCTTAGATCCTTAGATGATAGGCACATTCCACTTTCCTAAATTTTAGGAACAATAGCCAAATGAAGTCTCTCTCAATAGTTCAGTTCATCAAGTTCCAAGACCTCACTTATGGACACTTAGTTGAAGCAGTGCCTCCTTTGCTCTTACAATGCAATGCAGAAGGTAGTGAGCTATGCTAATAATGAGCTCAGTGTACGTAAAAGATCCTTTTTTTTCCTGAGACCCCAAGATTTTCCCCCATATTTTTCTTCTTTTAAAGATCCTATTTCCCCTATGATGCAGTTTTCTGGAAATGGCACCTTTTCCAAAATGTTTATTTTTTACCTTCTCGCTTGTTATTCCCTCTCTTGCTTTGTGTACAGGCTGCTAACGTCCTTTGGTAATGACAATGCTGCCATGCATTGCTGCAGTTAGCCTATATTGAAGTCACATTGCTTTTCTATCTTGCCCTGATGGCAGCTGCATGGTTACCTTCAGGTTTTTCTACCATGTTTCTCTCTGTGAATGTTTGGCCATTAGTTCCAAATGATTTTCAGTGTGAAAAATAAATATTTCTGATTCTGCCTCATTTCCCTCTCTCTCTCTCTCACACACAACTATGCACAGAGCCATTACTCCTTAATGGTGGATAAAAACACTATTTTCCCTGTGAGAAGAAAGAAATAGTGAGGCATGTTGGGCTGGAGGAAATGGATTTCTTCAAGGACTGATTCTGCAAGAGATGCAGTTTATTTGACGGGAAAAGTGGGAGTGTACTAATCTGATTTGGGGATGACACATGCTAGGTACAGACAGAATTTGAGGACAGAAGATTAGAAACCAGGTTAATTTCACAGTACAAAGTGCAAAACCATAGGTGGACATATGAATTATAAGAACACCTGCTGTCACTAGGTGCCTGCGATCAAAGGTCTTTCTGCTGGGATGGCAGAGGAAGAGAAAAGACAAGATAAAGATACATAACGTCATACACAGGCTGTCAACATGACAGAAAAGGTGAAGACCTTGGAAGCCCAGGATGGATTAGGTGAGTTATTTCCTGCAGAGAGAGGGGTGTACATGTACACTGCTGACAGGTAGAGTATAATTTGGTCACCCAGGATCAAAAAAAGATTGCTTTAAAGTAGAGCACATGATTGACAAGGACTATTAACATGGTTAGGAAAATGGAGAGCATAATACATGAAGTGATACTAGAAGAGCTGAGTTTGATTAATTGACCAGAATGGGGCTGACATGAAGCATGGTTTCTGTCGATGGATACCTCAGTGGGATGAATGCTAAACAGGGATAAGGCTGTTGTGGCGAGGGGGCAATGCTGGAAGCAAAGCAAACGGGGCACCTGTCCCATAGGAGAAAATGGAGCCTGAACCTCTGCAGGAAGTCCCTCAGCTGATGAGCTTTTGGGGGCTTCTACCTGGAGTACCCTGGGAAGGAAACGAAACCCTTTCTGAAAGGATGCACTGGATCATCCATCATGCCGTGCTTGTGGTAACACCACCCGCACGTGGAGACTTCAGGTTCCTTCTGCTTCTCCTACCAACTCACTGGCTGTCCTTGGACACAGCTTGCTGTTTTCTGGACTCTGGTCTCCACCATGGTAAAGTGAGGGCCATGATGCTGATGGATCCTGTGGAGTGGTTTGAGCCTGCCAGCAAACGGGCTAAGTAGCAGCTAGGTGGTTTTATTCTCATTTCCAGCTACTTCAAAGGGAAGCAAAATCTGCCTTTCCAGGTATCAGGTGAAACGAAGGTGCATGAGTGGGTGAGAACAAGGGCTGAGAAAATAATGGCTGCATCACCTGCACAGCTGCAGGCAAATACCCAAGTATTACTCATTTTTTTTTATCGAGAGAACCTTTATTTACTTTTTAGTAATTCTCCTTTCCATGTATCACTGATGATGCTTTGGAATGAATAATTTTCCTGACAGCAGGGACTGAAACTCTCTGCATTTTTTGCTGACATTTTCATTTGATCATTACCTTTTCCACAATAAACATCTGTCCTGAAAGTAGCTGCCTCGTGCTGGCAAATGAATAGCTCCCTTCATGGTCTGGGCCACATTTATTTTAACTTGGTCGGATTGGCTAAAATTAGATGAGTACTACTGAAATCAAAAACACATTAAAAGGAGGTCAAAGTTAGACAGATCAGTGTGTTGTCAGCTGCATTTTAAAATCTTAAAAGAGAAAAGAAACTCTAAAAATACTGGTGCTTTACTTACCAACATAAATTATACATAAATTATAAATAAAAGGGGGAAAAATGCAACCAATCCCCACAAATATTTCCCAAGTGGAATTTATGGAACTGTTGGACAACAACAAATGCATTCCTTCACCTGTGTTGTTAACAGTCTCCTATTTTGGTAAGGACTCTTCAGGTATCCGTCCTCTTTTTCCATACCTCAAGGCCCCGCAGGCTTTCCAAAGCTGGCAAACACCAACAGGCTGTCACTGAAATTGTTAGCTGGGATTTCCCCTGGGGCACAAGGATGAGGTTAGTGTGGTTTGTTCAAAGCATCTTCAGCTCCCGTTTGCCTGATCTGGAAAATTCTTGACTATGCTTCTATAGCACTGGTAGTTCTGGGAGTTCTCTGCTGTTTTTTGTGAAAAGAGTTTCATCCTCAGTCTGTCAGAGGATGTTTAAATAAACAAATAATGCTAATGCAATTTTGTAGCAATATCTCTTCTGGAAAGGCTCATGGAAAAATAAAACTACAGAGTTTGTTTAGCTAGTTTTTTCAGTGCTAAGGTGGGTTGTGTCAATTTTCTGATAGAAAGATTTTTGCACATGGCAGACTAATCCCTGTATTTAGGGGCACATGCCTCCAGATGTGATAGGATATGATTCTCCATCACTTATGCTATTAAATCGCAGACTTGACTACACTGAAAAATCCTAATAAAAAATAGAATGCCAAATAGAAAAAGGAAAAAAAAATTAAAAAGGTTATACAAGGTAAAAGAGCTATGAGCTCAAAAGTTGGTTGAGATAGTTATAGAGCATGGTCATTTACACTTTAAAGTACTAAAAGGTTGGTGTGTGTTTGCTAGGGCTGAGTGTGGCCTTTAGCTCTTTTTCCTGGAGGTAGCACTGCTTGGTAAGTACAAGTGTCTACCTCTATCAGGAGGCCCACTGAAGCAAAGCAACACAAAACTCCTGCCTTTGACTCGAGTTCTGTGGATTCCTTCTCAGTTTGCCTTATTTTAAGGTACTTTCTCCCTGCTGTCTTCAAATGTGAAGCGAGGCCATGGACTACCACCTAGGCTGAAGGGAGGCAAGCTTTGCTTTGGGGTAGAGTCAATTTAGAAGAGTTCCACCTATCAACATACATTAATACATAACACAACACAGTAGTCTCAAAATATGCCTGTGGTACTTCACTATTGCCTGTTTGCTCAGAACACTTATGAAAACACCAGTATTTTGAATCTAAAATTGAAGGCAACGCTGTACATCCACTGATACCCCAAAATCTAAATGTGGACTCCTTATAACAATGAAAAATGCAAGATACCTTCTGGGATTTTTGGCACATGTCTAAACTGGAGTTCATCTTCTGCAGCTTCATGTAAGTTATGTATTTAGGCCAAGGCACCAATGTCCCCTGTACAGCCAAAGGAGAGGGAAAGACCATTCTGGAGGACAAGTCCTTCCAGTTTATATTGTCTGTGTCCACAGTGAGCTAAGATAAAAACCTTGTATTAGTGGCTGAGCCTTGAGACCATCCAACCTTCCCTACCAATTATATTTAAACTGTGCAATAGGCACTCCTGCTTTGAAGCTTTCACCTTGTGGAAGGTATTTGTCTCATGGTTCCCCCCCCAAAAAAGTCTAAAATCAAACAAATTTTTGATTGGCCGAGCCTTGTCACATCTGTTATCTCCCATACCACACAGCATTATTTGTGAGTTACTCCTGGTTTCATGCAATGAGGTGGAACTTTCTAACACATTGAACAGCACAGCAAAGGAATAAGTTACCTGTGGAGGGTAGCATTCCCATCACAGGGGGATGTTAGACACAGGCTGGTCTGTAAGCAAAGTTTCAGTGAAGCTGAACCTGCCTTGGACTGCTGGCAGTATGGGTGACTTACTGAGGTTCCTCTGGCCAATTTTCCTATGTATCTCCCAAATCACTAAAACACCAACAGTGTAATTAATCCAAACTGACTGAGAGATGGGAAAAAAGGTTACTGTGTGTAAACGGTGAGTATTTGGTGAAAAAAAAGCATGTATTTTTAATGTCCTAACCATGTGCTGTTGATTCCCCAGACCTTCTGAAAAGCTTATTCCGAGATGCTAGTACTGTCTTACTTGACACTCTTGCTTCCAAAACTCAGAAGTGCTGGTGAGCTGCAGTCTGCAGTTAAGATGTGAGCATTCAGAAAGGAGCACTACTGAATTTAGATGCACGTAACTCTTAAATTACACAGTGCTGTCAAGTATTGATGTTTATACTCGATAGCTTTAATATTACTATTTATGTCTCAATAAATTATACTTGCAGAAATAAAAATGGAAAAGCCAGACTGCACTAACAACTGTATTAAACATAAATTTCAAAACATAATTGATATGGATATTAGCAGTGTAATTTCAGTATTAAACATGCCTATGGCTTGTGATAGGATCTTCTGAATGCAGCGTTCAAGTGATCACAGAATCACAGAATCACAGAATTGTAGGGGTTGGAAGGGACCTCGAGAGATCATCGGGTCCAACCCCCCTGCCAAAGCAGCTCCCTAGCTCATATTGCTCAGATAGGCGTCCAGGTGGGTCTTGAATATCTCCAGTGAAGGAGACTCCACCACCTCCCTGGGCAGCCTATTCCAGTGCTCAGTCACCCTCACTGTGAAAAAGTTCTTCCGCATGTTGGTGCGGAACTTCCTATGCTCCAACTTGCAGCCATTGCCCCTTGTCCTATCCCCACAGACCACTGAAAAGGGGCTGGCCGATTCCCCCTGCATCCCCTGCTTCAGATAATTATAAACTTTGATTAGGTCCCCCCTTAGTCTTCTCTTCTCAAGGCTGAACAGTCCCAGCTTACTCAGCCTTTCCTCATAGGGGAGATGCTCTAGGCCCTTAATCATCTTCGTAGCCCTTCTTTGGACTCTTTCCAGGAGATCCCTGTCCTTTTTATACCAAGGAGCCCAGAACTGGACACAATACTCCAGGTGGGGCCTGACCAGGGCAGAGTAGAGAGGGAGGATCACCTCCTTTGACCTGCTGGCTACACTCCTCCTGATGCATCCCAGGATCCCATTGGCTCTCTTGGCCACCGAGGCACACTGCTGGCTCATGGCCAACCTGTCATCTACCAGGACCCCCAGGTCCTTCTCCACTGAGCTCTTCTCCAGCAGGTCATCCCCCAGCCTGTACTGATACAAACAGTTGTTCCTTCCCAGGTGCAAGACTTTACACTTGCTTTTGTTGAACTTCATCTGGTTTCTCACTGCCCAGCTCTCCAGCCTGTCCAGGTCTCTCTGGATGGCAGCGCAGTGCTCCTGCGTGTCAGCCACTCCTCCCAGCTTTGTATCATCGGCGTACTTGCTGAGGGTGGATGTTATTCCCTCATCAAGATCGTCAATGAAGATATTAAACAGGACTGGACCCAATACTGAGCCCTGGGGAACACCGCTGGTAACAGGCCTCCAGTCAGATTCTACTCCACGAATCACAACCCTCTGGGTTCGGTCCGACAGCCAATTCTCAACCCACCTCACTGTCCACTCATCTATCCCATGCTTTCTCAGCTTTGCTATCAGGATGTCATGGGAGACAGTATCAAAGGCCTTGCTGAAGTCAAGGTAGATGACATCCACTGCTCTCCCTCCATCTACCCAGCCTGTCATGAGATCGTAGAAGGCTATGAGGTTGGTCGAGCACGATTTCCCCTTAGTGAATCCATGCTGACTACTCCTCATGACCTTCTTCTCTTCCAATTGCTTGGAGATGGCATCCAGAACAAGCTGTTCCATTACCTTTCCAGGGGCAGAGGTGAGGCTGACTGGCCTATAGTTACTAGGTTCCTCCTTCTTGCCCTTTTTAAAGACTTGAGTGACATTGGCTATCCTCCAGTCTTCAGGCACTTCTCCTGTCCTCCAAGACCTGTCGAAGATGATAGAGAGCGGCTCAGCAATCACCTCCGCCAGCTCCCTCAGCACACGTGGATGTAACCCATCTGGGCCCATGGATTTGTGTGCATTAATCCCTTTGAGCCGCTCCTGGACCTCCCCTACTTGAACCAGAGGGAAATTCTTCATTTCCCAATCAGTCCTACTCTCATCCAGTGTCTGTGGGTCCCGGGGGGCCTTTGAAGTGAAGACCGAAGCAAAGGCGGCATTCAATATCTCCACTTTCTCAGCATCCCCCGTAACCAGGACACCCTCCTTATTCAGCAAGGGACCTTCATTATCCCTGGACATCCTCTTACTGTTCACGTGTCTAAAAAACCCCTTTTTATTATCCTTTATGTCCCTTGCCAGCTTAATTTCCAAGAGGGCTTTAGCCTTCCTAGTTGCATCCCTACAGGCCCTGACCACATTCCTGTATTCTTCCCAGGTGCTCAGACCCTTTTTCCACGATTCATAGATCTTCTGCTTCTCTTTGAGTTTGCTCAATAGCTCCCTGTTCATCCATGCAGGTCTTCTGCCTCTCTTTCCCCATTTCCTCCTCAAAGGGATGCATCGTTCCTGTGCTTGGAAGAAGTGCTGTTTGAATGCTAGCCAGCTCTCGCAGGCTCCCATTCCTTCAAACAGCGTAGCCCACGGGATAGCCCCCATTAAGTGGCGGAGGAGATCAAAGTTAGCTCTACCAAAATTCAGGGTAGCTATCCTACTTTTTGGCTTGCTTCTTCCACCCAGGATCATGAACTGAACCATTTCATGGTCGCTTTGCCCTAAGCTGCCCCCGACCTTCACTTCCCTAACAAGTCCATCCTTGTTAGTGAAAACAAGGTCCAGCAGCCGCCCTCCCCTTGTGGGCTCCTGCACCATCTGTAGCAGGAAATTGTCTTCAACACACTGCAGAAATTGTCTGGACTGCATACGACTGGCCGTATTGCTTGCCCAGCAAATATCTGGGTAGTTGAAGTCCCCCATAAGGATCAGTGCCCGGGAACTTGAGGCTACTTCTAACTGTTTATGGAATGCGTTATCTACCTGCTCCTCTTGATCAGGGGGCCTATAGCACACTCCCACAACAATGTCCCCCATACCGGTTTGCCCCTTGATTTTAACCCACAAGTTCACTGATAAAGTGAATCAGGTAAGAAATACTTTTTGCAGAAGACCTGGTTTGAATGAATGACTGAAATGTAGGCACTGGGTTCCAGCCACCGATTCGAATGAGAACCTTAAGACCTTTGATAAACTCAAGCAAGTTAAAGCCCATTGGTTTTAATATCACACTAAAATGTGCCTTGAGTTTGAGGATTGCAAATTATTCATATAATCATTGTGGGTTTTTTTTTTCAGTGGAGCACACTTGTGCTGTTTTCTGTGGAGAGAAGATAACTTCTTACTTGCCAGTCATGCTCCACAACAATTGGAGATGGGAAACGTCTCCCCAGAGTAAAAGCGTATCTCTTAAATACTTAAAAATTAGCACTCTATAGCAGAAGATATCTGGCAAGACAACTGCAAGCTTGCTGATGCCTTGGATTATATTTCTCAAATGGCATGGCATGACATATCACTCTGAAAAGGGCTGTGTTTATACAAAAATAAATCTGTCTTCGTCTCCTCTTGATGAGCTAACTTAGAAGATTCTGTGTTTGTGCTTAATATAGGCTAGAGGAAGCTGAGAAGCTCATAAAAAGAGCTTATCTTTTGTGTTAGGGTGAGAAGTGCTTTAAATTGTTTCAACCATGAACTCTATAGATAGTGTAGCTACCCATATGTGAAATTACATTCCATAAAACAGCAATTTCACTCCAATCCATTAATGAATTTTCTAGCCTTCATGGGTTCCAGCATGGTTTTAATTTGGGTAGAGCATCTGCAGAGTAGGGGATGATTGTTATTTGAAAAACATCAATGTACAGGGACAGACCATCCTGCTCTGTGGAGATGCCTGAGGTAAAGATCTGGAAAAATTTGCAGAGTTGACCCTTCTGACTCCTTGGTGAACTTTCATAGGTGAGGGATGCGGGGTGGTGGATAGTGTGGAACTAAGCTGTTGTGGTGCTCCTGCTTCACTGGGTGCAGGAAAAATAAGGCCAGGGAATGCCTAAAAATTAATTTATTTTTTTGTATTCAGCCTACAGATTCCTTTAAAAAATTGACTGCTTCACCTTAGTGTCAACACATTAATTGCCTTTTCTCCAGGTTGTGTCAAGATGCTTTGGCTGTCTTTGTGGCCTTCTATGAATGCCATACAGCAAAACTCCATGGCTTTGGGAAAAAAATACTAAAGCTCTGAAATAATAAATTGTAGAAATAGAGAGTCTAAAGCTTTTCTTTTTACTCTGTTTTGCTCAGCACTTGAAATGACTACAGGGGCTGGTAAACTGGAGTTGCCTCCAGTATCACAGCATCTGTGTGACCTAATCTAGGTGATCCTGCCATGGCAGGGGGGTTGGAATAGATAAGCTTTTCGAGATCCCTTCCAACTTCTAACATTCTGTGATTCTGTGGTTTTCAGTATTTAGAAAATACTGAAATATCTTCTGAAATGAGCAGCACCTCCTGCTGGCATAGCATCATGATAAAGTTCAATTGGTCAAGACAGGCTTTCACTTCACACGAGGAATACTTGACTTAACAAAAAAATTACATATATGTGTATGAATGCTATTGGGATACCAAAGAAATTGGTAGTTTGTGGGGCTTGATGCTAGCTAGAGACTAGACATAATTTATAACATAATTTATAAAGAAGACCTGGACCTGTCCATAAGTGGAAAATAATTTTTTTACATTTTTTGCTTGGATGGTATGCCTATCCATCATTTGTAGATTAGACCACTTATATTTTCCACTTTTGTTTATATCTCAGGAAACTTGTTCACGATGATTCAGCCCATTTACTAGTGGAATTTTACATTGCAATCACAAATGCCGGAGTGCTATAGATGGCACAGGCTAGCAGCTGACTTCTGAGCAGTTTAATATTGATTTCACGTGCATGGAGCCACTCTAGAGCCAGCCAAAATAAACAGGAAGTCACTAGTTGTCTCCTCTCATCTCAGAATTATATTTAAATCCCTAACTGATTTGGGCCTCCGTTGCCTGAAGGCAGTTGATCTTTTCCTATCAAATACTCACAACTGAGGTTATCAGCATGACAAAGCTTTTTTGATGTAAAAGACAGACAGGCATCAATAAGGGATTTTCTGATAAATGTTTCTTATTCTGGACTGTTTTTATTTCTGGCAGAAAAGTCAGAGCTCAGGTTAGCCAGTCTCTCCATAAAAGCTGCGAACACTTTGTACAGAATTCAGCTGTTTGAGAAGAGCCTGGAACTAGTTAGAGATGGGTCATTGTTTGCAAGCTGTAATGAAGTCATGGGGCCAGACCAAGTTGTGACTCTATGGGCTGGCAGTGACCTCACAAGAGATTAATCTCCCTTAACTACAGATGTATCAACGTATAATATTCCACTTGGACTGATTTCTTTTGGATTAATGTGTCTCTAAGGCCTGAGGGAAGAATATTCCTTGTGGAGCTGCATCTCTTTCGACTGAGTGTGAAGAATTAGAATAGCTAGCTTGCCCTTGACATCTTGGGTAAATTTTGCCTATCTTTAAATTTATGTATTATTGGAAATGTTCAATAGCTAGTGAATTCCTGCTCTTCTACTAGAAATATAATAATAACCAATCTGCCATGTATAATGGGACAAAAAATAGTCCCTCATAAAAATCCTGTTTGGGGCTTTACCTCCAGCTCCCATTTTCATCTTGGTATCTTAAAGGGGAGAAGCAAAACATGACAGACTGAATTATCATGGATCTCAGACCATCATCTGCATCCTCAACTCACTGGTTGTTTTTTCCTTTCCCCCTTTCCTGCCTTCTGTTATCATTACTTGCCAGATCTAAGACCGTATTATCCCTTTCCTCTCCAAGCCAGAACACTCCTGAGTGCATGGATCAGTGTCTGAATACTTCCTTACAGATCAGCAGCCTTCATTCTCCCATGCATGAAGTTTGAGTTTCCCAGTGCTTTAGCGCTGTGATTTTTCACATTTGTCTTTCAGGCAGTTCTTCATCTCGGGCCTAATGGGCCCGGCCTGCCTTGCAGCTAAGGACGAGCACGCCAGGCGACAAGCAGTCAAGACGGTTGCCTTTTAGAGGAAGCCTCTGTGGCTTTATTCTCCAGGGGCCCAGGTTTGGGTGAGATGCTCTCAAAATCTGCCACAAACAAGTCTGGGGTTCCTGCCACATCGCTAAACCCTAGCTCCCCATCTCAGAAGTTGGAGGGCAGCAGTGTGACTTTTGGATACAGGGAAACAAAACAATGCAGCAATCGCTTTAGAGCAGGCAGAAAATCATAGGCATTAACTGAGAAGTAAAAGGTCAAGAGAACAGATATTTTTCTTTCCGCATGCATTTAGCTTGCTTCCTAATTCCCGTCAGCCTCCTCTTTCTTCCACAAAGTCATAATTTCTGGCAGACTTTGCAGTCTGATGGTGTTACAATGACTTTTCTTTTAAGGACATCTCCCTTTGGAACGTTTTTGTGTGTGGTTTCTTTATTCAGTGAGCAGAATATGCCTGCCAGCGAGACAGAATCTCATTTAGTTACAAAATACACTGATTCTCTTAATGAAGTTGTGGATCTGTTCTGCAGAGAAGACACAGATAAGGGTCTCCTCAGCTTCTCTCTGCAGGGTGATTATAGTTCATTTTAAAAGTACAAAAATTCTCTGAGGCACCAATGCCTTCATTTTTTTAGCAGGTTTTGTTGAATTAGATGTAACAAAAGTGTCACAAATTGGCACCGCGTTCTCGCCTGAGAGACGGGTTTTCACAGAATCACAGAATCACAGAATTATCAAGGTTGGAAAAGACCTAGAAGATCATCCAGTCCAACCATTCACCTATTACTACTAGCTCCCACTAAACCATATCCCTCAATACAACATCCAGTCTTTCCTTGAACACCCCCAGGGTTGGTGACTCCACCACCTCCCTGGGCAGTGCATTCCAGTGCCTGACTACCCTTTCTGAGAAGTAGTGCTTCTTAATGTCGAGCCTGAATCTCCCCTGGCGCAGCTTGCTACCATTCCCTCTAGTTCTGTCACTGCCTACACGGGAGAAGAGGCCGACCCCCAGCTCACTACAACCTCCCTTCAGGAAGTTATAGAGAGCTATAAGGTCTCCCCTAAGCCTCCTCTTCTCCAGGCTGAACAATCCCAGCTTCCTCAGACGCTCCTCGTAAGGCCTGTGTTCCAGACCCCTCACCAGCTTAGTAGCCCTCCTCTGAACGCGTTCCAGAGCCTCAATGTCTTTCCTGTAGTGAGGGGCCCAAAACTGAACACAGTACTCGAGATGCGGCCTCACAAGTGCTGAGTACAGGGGGACAATTACCTCCCTGCTCCTACTAGTAACACTATTTTTGATGCAAGCCAGGATGCCGTTGGCCTTCTTGGCCACCCGCGCACACTGTCGGCTCATGTTCAGCCGTGCATCAATCAGCACCCCCAGGTCCATTTCCTCCACACAGTCCTCCAGCCACTCCGCCCCAAGCCTATAGCGCTGCCTGGGGTTGTTGTGGCCAAAGTGCAGGACTCGGCATTTGCTCTTGTTGAACCTCATGCCATTGGCTTCAGCCCAGCTCTCCAGCCTGTCCAGATCCCTCTGTAGGGCCTCGCTACCCCCAGGCAGATCCACACTCCCAGCCAATTTAGTGTCATCTGCAAACTTACTGAGGGTGCACTCAATGCCCTCATCTAGGTCATCAATAAAGATATTGAAGAGGACAGGCCCCAGCACCGACCCCTGGGGAACACCACTCGTGACCGGTCGCCAGCTGGATTTAACTCCATTTACTACCACTCTCTGAGCCCGGCCCTCCAGCCAGCTCCTTACCCAGCCGAGGGTGTACCCATCCAAGCCACGGGCTGCCAGCTTCTGCAGGAGAATACTGTGGGAGACAGTGTCAAAGGCTTTGCTGAAGTCTAGGTAGACCACATCAACAGCCTTTCCCTCATCCAGCAGATGGGTCACTAGATCATAGAAGGAGATCAGGTTGGTCAAACAGGACCTGCCCTTCATGAACCCATGCTGGCTAGGCCTGATCCCCCGGCCATCCCGCACATACCGCATGATCTCCCTCAAGACTATCTGTTCCATAACCTTCCCTGGAACCGAGGTCAGGCTAACAGGCCTGTAGTTCCCCGGATCCTCCTTACAACCTTTCTTGTAAATGGGAGTCACATTGGCAAGCCTCCAGTCTTCTGGGACCTCACCAGTCAGCAAGGAGGACTGATAGGTAATGGAAAGCGGCTCGGCTACCACCTCTGCCAGTTCCCTCAGCACTCTCGGGTGGATCTCATCCGGCCCCATGGACTTGTGGCAGTCCAGTTGGAGTAGGAAGTCTCTGACTGTTTCTTCCAGAATCACAGGGGAGTTAGCATGCTCCCCAGCTGAGACTACCAGGTCAGAGAGAGGGGTACCCTGAGGATCTGTTTGACCTTTAAAGACAGACGTAAAGAAGGCATTCAGAACCTCCGCCTTTTCCTTGTCCTCAGTGATCACATTCCCAGCCTCATCCAGTAAAGAGTGGATATTCTCCTTTGTCCTCCTCTTACTGTTAATGTACTTATAAAAGAGTTTATTATTCTTTTTCACCCCAGCGGCCAGGTTAAATTCAAGCTGGGCTTTTGCCTTTCTGATTTCACCTCTACACATCCTGACAACTTCCTTGAATTCATTCTCAGTTACCCGTCCCTCCTTCCACAGGCGGTAGATTCTCTTTTTCTCACGGAGCCTCAAGAGTAACTCCCTATTCATCCACGCTGGTCTTCTTCCCCGCCGGCTCATTTTGCGGCTCAGGGGGACCGCCTGCTCCTGCGCCCTTAAGACTTCCTTCTTGAAGAGCAACCAGCTCTCTTGTACCCCTTTGTTTGCTAAGACTGAATGCCAAGGGACTCCCCCTACCAGTCTCTTGAACAAATCAAAGTCTGCCCTCTGAAAGTCCAAGGTAGCAGTTTTACTATTCCCCCTCCAAGCTCCACCATGAATTGAGAAATGTATCATTTCATGGTCACTCTGTCCAAGGCAGCCCCCAACCTTCACATCTCCTACCAGACCTTCCCTGTTCACGAACAGCAGGTCTAGTGGGGCAGTTCCTTTTGTGGGCTCTCTGACCAGCTGCATCAGGAATGCATCCTCTGTGCACTCCAAAAACCTCCTAGACTGCTTCTTCTGTGCTGTGCTGTACTCCCAGCATATGTCAGGGAAGTTGAAGTCCCCCATGAGCACAAGGGCTGATGACCGTGCAGCTCGTGCCAGCTGCTTGTAGAACACCTTTTTTGGGGTATTTTTTAGCCTTCATTTACCTCATTACTCCTCTGCAGGGGTTTGCTTGAGCCACAAGAGTTGAGTTGTGTCACTTGAACATGTGTTTTAATTTAAGATGGGGTTGTTCTTCCGTGTTTGTTTATTATCAGTCGCTTGAAGCATACAAGAAGATGTTGTCAGGCAGGTAGGCTTGAGTTTTGTAGTGATGGAAACTGGACCAATCTTAATGCAGTTAAACACTTGTTATCTTTCTCTTAATGCCCTGTGGTTGTATTCTTCATGCAGTATGGCTCTTCCAATAAAAACGAATCAGGCAATCATTCACAGAGGCATTTATCCTTGCTTTCTCATAATAACCTGCTTCAACTCTCTGATAGTTTCATCTTTAAAAAAAATAATTTAAATTAAACTACTGAACGTCTTCTGCTGCACATTCTAGCCATTTGCACAGCTAAAGGTGCTCCAGACTGGCGGAACTTCCCGTCATGTAACATCCACATTACGTATTTATCCTGTCTATTTGAAAATGTATGCCTCCTTGGCCCTCCCAATGCATTCTCCTTCTTACTAGAAGTACAGCTTCCCTCATTTTTATTCTGCTGCGGGAGTGCCTATAGGACCCAGATGAGATCATCAGAGCACTGAGCTAAGCACAGAGTTTATACACTATGTCAATCTCTGCCCGCAAAAGCTTGTAAGCCAAATTAACAGGACCCAGAGCAGGAATAAAGGAGAGAGGTGAAGTGATGGGCCAAGGTCACACAGCAGGTGTTGGAGTCAGTGGTGGGACCAGGATGGAGGCTTCCCAAGTCTGAGGATAGCACCCCATTGCACCAGGGATGAGGAATTTTACAGAAAGGATCCCTAGGCTCTCAGGGATTCAATTATTTTTTTGTTGCCTTCCCTCTGCTCCCCTTACATGTGACCTGCGGCAGCTGTGGTGCTGGCTTTTGCCAAAGTAGTAAATAGAGTCTTCTATCCCCACTGAAGGGAGAGTGAATGATGTAATTTGGCTCCTTTTCACTCCTGCTGGCTGCCAAGACATTATTTCTGTATCAGTGCACATGGCCGTTTGGCATCAAACGAGACCCCTCTCTTTGTGTAAGTGGAGGCAGGATGTTAATTCTTTTTGATATACCAGTAACATATCTGGAGTGATGCAGCAGCATTTCTCTCGGGAGGCAACTGATGCTCAGCGTTCCCCAAAAAAAAGAGGAGTGTGTGCTCCTTTCATTGCATGTCGAGCAACCGAAGAGGTAACCACATACATCCTTTGGTGCCACCCTGCTAACCACCAGTCAGTTCTGTTGTGTACTTTTAATTTCAGTGGGATAGCAAGGCTGTTTGTTTAGCTTATTGTGGAAGTTCTGCTTCAGAGCACCTCTGCATTGACTCATTAAACTCTGTTCTACAACTTTTACGTTTGAGCTGTATCCCTTTTAAGGGCTGGAAGAAGGATTGAGATTCTGTGCAACATAAAGTCATATGGCACCCACAAGACCGTATTTCTGCCTCCTCTGCCTCCGTCTTCTGACCATATGAAAATGTTCTTACTCCAGTGGCTTTACATCAGATCATTAACTTTGGTTTATTGCCTGTGAAGACAGTTCTATGAATTTTCCTTCTGAATTTCTGTGAACGGGAACAATTTGGACGAAAAGGAGGAGAAGGAAAGCAATCACCTTCTAATGCCAGTCCAGATTTATGTGTTTGCCTGGCCTAAGACCAGAAATTACTGTGTTTCTTCCATCAGATTTCCTGTGCCTCACATTGAATGGGGTGACAGTATCAGAAAACCTTTTATTTTTTCCTTCTTCTCTTAGGAAAATGAATGAGGATCCTGGACAAATGATGGATACCGGTGGAGGTGCTGGTTCTACCAGCAGGAAGGCGATTCTGAGTGCCTTTGGCACCTTGTGTCTGCCTCTGTAGGGAGAGAAAAAGGCTGCTTTCATTTAGGTAAGACAGAGCTAGCAAAGTAACTGGGTCTGCAGCCTAAGGTTAATAAAAATATACACTGTTCCATCTCAATTTGAACAGGCTAAAGAGATTTTGCATAGTGTCTACCATAACAGGCACGGAAATTCAGGCAGTGAGAGTACAAGCTGGTTCAGAGCCTCTCCTCGGGGCTGTTCCTCTAACCAGAACAGCATCAACAAGGCGTAATTTTTGAACTGCACATTAATTATCAGCTTGACAGTTCTCTTTTATTTTTCCTGTAGTTTCAAGTTGGCCTACCTAAGTTACCAGAGGCGGGCTCACATGTCTGCTCACAGGAGTGTTGCTAATGAGCGGTGGAAGGTTTTCATCGCCGCTGTGAGCTGACACAGAGCTCGCTGCTTGCTTTGCTGTTTGGCGGCAGAGCGAAGGAGGCAGACTGGGCACGCCTGCATCTGCAGCATCCAAACTCTCAAGTAGTTATGTTTATTGCTCCACACTCAAGGGTAAATCCAGTGACTATTTGAGCATCCATAAGTGGCTCTAGCACTGGAAAGCAGCGATAACTGAGAGGGCTGCAGTTTCAGGTTTTGCATGTTGATGATGCTGGTCAAAAAGTTCTGAGGCTGGGGTTGGACCTGATGATCTCTTGAGGGCCCTTCCAATCCCTATGATTATGTGGTTCTGTGATTCTGTCTACGGGCAGCACAGTCACCAAAGCAGGCTCTGTGGGGCATAACTGCCCTGTATCCCATCCTGACAGAGTATGGGGATGCTCCTCATCCCACTGCTCTGTCACCACCACACGGGTGCTCTGGCACTGATCTCAACCTCTTCTTATGCTTCAGGAACAAACATATTCAGGCAGAAAGCTAAATTTGTCCCTTTATGCACAAGAAGAAATACAGTTTCTGACTTCTCACCCCTATTAACACCTGCCCAACACTCCCACTCCCCAACACTTGGTTGCACCATCTACATCCATTCCTCACACTAGCCTTTTATTTCCTGAGGGGCTTCTCTTGTCTCCCCTCCCACCACTGGAAAATGCTTCCTTAAAGACTTTTTTCCGCAAGAAAAGAGATGTGTGGCTAAGCAACAAACAAGTGCATAGCTTTCCAGTGACAGGATCACTGCAGCCAGCCCTGAATTCCACCCTGGAAAAAGCATTTGGCCCAAGAAGACTGAAGAGTTTTGCCACTTAGAGGTGAAGCTGGTCCTTCTCTGGAAAAGGGGCAGAGCTCAGAGGAGAGCTCCAGAGGACCAGACTTTTGCTTCCACTGTTGCCAGGGGAAGGAGAAGGCACGCTGCTGATGTGAGGTGTTTTCTCAACACATTTTGATGCCACCATGGTTGTTAATGTCTTCTTTAGAAGCTGTCTGGCCATCAGTGGGGGAAATTGGTGGTGATGGAGTCATTGAGGCCTTCAACTGCTGGGTACTTTGTGGGTGCCTAGGCAGGCACAGGTGGGCAAGAGAAACAACTGCAAAAAGTGCATCCCAAAAGCTTGATGGCTGCTTATTTCAGAATCGCTCTTGGCAAGTGTGGCACTACCAGCTCGTCAAGTGCCGGTCTCTGGCTGTGTGTGCAGAGCCCAGCCCTTCAACTCGTCACTGGACTCTCATTCCTGACTGTCTGCTGCCTCAGCTTTCTCTCTGGCTGTACCCCTTCCTCACACAGCTGCCTGTGGTAATCACCCCACCAAAGATTTCCGCTGATTTGTCCAAATAAGTTTTCATTCTGTCAAAAATGTATGGATAGTCTGTTCATTTAATAATTTGCTCAGGCAGAATCTTATGCAATGACATTCATAACAGCCGCTTTCCTTACCCTCCTGCATGGCACTGTCCGATCTGGGAATGACAGCTGTGGATCTGAATGCAGTCTCCCTCAGAAATGAAGATGAAACGTAATTGACACTTGTGTTAGATTCAGCAGTGGCATTATTGGCAAGAATCAGGGGCTGTGGAAAAGGTCCTTACAACAAACCCAACCTTTCATCAAGGAGAAAACTGGATTTCTGATTGGGAGCAAACACAGGTTTTGGGAGTTTTATCACACCTATGGATCTGTCTTCAGCTTCTGAACTTTGTTTGGCACTGCTTAAAATTAGTGCTAAGCCAGTGGTGGGCCTGGAAACTCCTGTGATATGGACCCAAGGAGGGAGGTTCACATCTAGAGCCTACAAGTAGAGCCAGATGTAACCTGTGGAGCGGAGCATTTTCCTGTACGGGAAAGTTTAGACGCCCTTGTCTCTGAGCTACCTCTGGTGCTGAGACAGTGAGTAATAGGAAATGTTCCTTCTCAGGAGCTAGCTAGCTTTCTGCCCTAATGCTTGTGGGGGAGGGACAGACAGGGACTTGTTCTCAGGTGTCTATTTCTGTATTTGGGGCAGAACACAAGATGCACAGGGTCTGCTCTGTCCTCTGTGCCAAAGATATGATGTCCTCAGTCACCTGGTAATGGGGAAAACTTTCTTGTCTGTGTGTTTCTGCATGTATGTTTGAGTGTGTGGCCTATATCTTAGCTCTAAAACCCTCCACAGTTTATAGGAAGGATTCAAAACCACTTTGTTTGGGGCTGGCTATTTGGGTGTATCTTTATTAACAACCTATAAACAAAGTCCCACAGCCCTGTGGATGCTCTAGTTGGAGCTTTGCTTCCCATGACTCTGCCATAGTCAGAGATGGTCTAAGTACCTCAGCACAGCACTGTAACAAATGCTGCAATTATTCTTGCATAATGCACTGTTTTGAAGACACTTATTTTATCAGCCAGTGTGTTTCAATGGGATTTATTTCCCCTTTCCTGCTATTCATTTACTCTTTTCATTACTATAAAACTCTGAACAGGGGCTGGGAGGAGGGGGGGAATCTGAATGTCAGTTCAAAATGTTGTGGTAAATAATTCACAGTAATATAAGGAGGAATTGCTTTTTGTTGACTGAAGTTCATGCAGAGCATTGCATGCAGCTCAGTCCGGACAAACATGGTCAGCTTTGGATACACAAATGTAAAGTCTGTCTGTCTTCTTGTTTCACCCCTGAGCTGATATCATATAGTTTGCATTAAGACTGGTGCCAGGGGTGAACACAGGGCAGGGTAATGTATGGTACAGCTGTTTGAGGAAAGCGCCAGGCAGTTAATTCTTTCATCTCAGCCCGTTTCCTTTTTCACTGCCTTTGTCACCGGGAAAAAGAAAATAGAGAGGTGAAATGTGAAGCCTTCCACTTGCTTACATCTGTTAAGCAATTACTTTTTTTTAAGGCAGAGGAAATGGGAGGGTAAAGGAGGTGAAGGTAGGAGTATGTCTTAATCTACAGAAGATCTAGGTCAGCAAATAAATGTAATCACTCTTAGAGTTAGGGTGATCTATGTCAGTCACGTTAACCTGTTGAACCAGTGATCCGTGGCTCCCACCTTGAGTGTGGTTGGGAATATTCGTAACAATGCCCAGGACTGCAGAGGCAACATAGCCTTCCCAATGCTGCAAACAGTGACAGAAAACTGTCTGGATTATGGAAGTTAAACACAACCAAACAAATGGAAAACAGCCACCCCTGTCTCTGCAGCTGGTTGACAGAACAGTATTTCAGATACTTTTCAAAACATTAATCTTTTTGCTTAGTTTCCAGATCAGAGCTGAAACAGACGGGCAAGAGTTACCGGACTTGGTATCATAACATGAGCTTTTTAAAGTTGCTTTTAATCATTTTGATCCGTGACAGGGTGAAATACTGGGGTCTGATAGAGCCAGCAACTCTGCAGTGGATAATCCGGCTTGTAAATGCATTGTCTGGGATTACCAGGCGGGTCAAGGAGAAAAAAGGAATTGGTAAAGAGGTGTCCAGGCTATTAATTACAGTTAATATAATGGTCTGCTGACCAGAGTGGCTGCACACCAGTGAGAGGAGGAGGAGTGGGGAGGAATCTTTCTGCTTCTATTCAATACTTCTTAAATGATAGGGCACAAATTTTCATGCAGCACCACATGCACTCTGTGTTTGTTATTGTTTTGATAGCTAGCCTTGCAAAGTAGGGCTCATGAGTGCAGATGATTTGAGAAGAATGACTCTGACATTATATGACCTTTAGGTAGGTTGAAAAGCACTCCAGATTACATGCTATTTTATGAATAAAAGAATATTTTTTTGGGGCTGGGGGTGTCTGTTGATGGAAGAGGTTTGAATGTAATAACGCCAGAGTTATAGTCAAACAAAGTGACAGTCCTTGTTGTGGAACTCGCTGTAGGGGACATGAGATGATTTCTGTGCATGATAATGCATTTGCTTTAAATGCCATCACTAGATTGATAATTATAGAATTCTTCATATTGCGCCTGGCAGGGAGTCAAGGCTGAGTCTTACCAGTCTGTGGGAGGGTGAGATGGAGAAGTGCGCTGTGGTAAAGAAGAGTTTGGTCAGGGCTTGTGCATGCAGCTGCTAAATGTGTCTGAGATGTTACAGGAAAGAGAGTTTAGTCTTTTCAGAGTCAGCATAAAGCCTGATGATGCTTTATTAGCAGGAAGGTGCTGAAGATCTCTTGGTTAGAAACGATCCACAAGCGACCACCACCCAAAGCCTGTCTTTTCCCAGTTTGGGTAGGTCCGTGGCAGTTGGCTTAATTCCTTGTATCCAGCTTATACTACTGCCATTTTTAGATGCAGAGGAATGCTTGAAAGGCCTTTCATTTCACTTCCACAACATCGAGAAATACAGCGAGGAGGACAGAGCATCTGGAGGAGCTTGAAGATACTCAGCATCCGGAGGAGGCAGAGGATGGCAAGCAGGAGGGACTGTACTGGTCGTGTTCTAACACCAACTTCCTCAGTCAGCTAATTCAGAATAAAGTAATAGGTGGACAATTTAAGGACACCATCACCTAGGGGGTGAAAAACGGAACAGAGGAGAGCATGAAGTTGTAATTGTGTTTCATGCATTGGGTACACTGAAAATCACAGATACAATCAATGCCATCAGCACAGCTCCCTTGGCTGACTGCAAATGGTGTGTTTGCTGCTGTGTGCCACACTCTCCACACAGTGTGGTGGAAACCTTGTGAGTTCTGCTGGTGAAGAGTGGGATTTTTAAGTGCCTTAGTGATTTAAATATACCGGTGTTGACTCAGTGTAGGATATCTGCTTTTAAGCAGGTAAAAAGCAAATTAATTAAAAGTGAAAACCCATTTTGGGTGGACAAGCTGTCTGTGAACCTTTAGATAAATATGTGGAATGGTTTCCGTAAGAAAAAGGAGGGGGACTTTCAAAGAATAGAAATATGTTTTATCTGGCCTTTTTAAACACAGGATTTTGATATTCATTCATAATGGTTTGGTTTGGGGTTTTTTTTTAATATGACCTGATTACTTAACGTGTGTCTAAACTGTAATCACAACACAGCATTTCCATTTGTGTCAAATAAACCATTTTCACGTTCATCCAAAATTTTCTTTCTCGTTCCCCACCCACAGCACCTCAGTTTGGGAACTAAAACAAAAAAACCATTATTCATCCAGTCCTTTTCAAGATCCCATCTATGATCATCCAAAGATCCTTAAAAGGGGCAGAGTACACCGAGGAGCTTCCTCCTTGGGTGAAGATGTGGCACTCACAACGCGACAACCCAGATGCCTGTATCTAAGCCATTTGCTGCAGGGACAAGAAATGCCAGGAGGAGGTGGCATCTTCCCTGAGCCTTCTCTAGAGCTGTTGAGAGCCAGGAATGATTTCTCAGCAGCAAAAGCAACAGAGCAAGAGAAATCCAGTGCCAAGGACTCAGCCAAAAAAGAATGAGAAGAAGCAGAAAAGGACAGAGTGAAGGAAAAGCACCCTTGCACAGAAAGCAGAAGGGGAAAATCTGCCTGAATAATAGACATCAATCCCTTGAAATAATTTCCTTTTTTTTTGTGGGACAAGAGGTCTTTTGCGCTGCCTGGACAGGGGTTCAGTCCTGCTCAGAGCCTTGTTGCAGAACTGTTTGGGGACACTATGAAGACAGAACACAACCTGCACACAAGGACAGTGTAGTTGGGTTTGGGTGCTCAGAAGCGCACGTGCATCTCTTTACACTGCTACGTTACTGGGCTGCTCGCTGATGAGGAAAGCATGCTTACTGTGCTCTGCGTCCACTTCTTGCTACAAGTTAAAAATGGTTCTGTTAGGAGGATCCCTCTGCGTTGCGCAGGTGTGTGGGGAATTCTGAGCATTTTAATGACTCTACATTTTATTTTATTTAGAGGTCTGAAGCAAAATTTCTGAATTCAAATTCAGAGCTTCAAAAATGACATGATTTTCAAGTGCTCTGAATTCTAGAGGTATACAAATCATTTTTTTTCCCAATTCCTTGGCAAGTGTAAAACACAGCATCTCCAGCTGATGATAATTTTAGCAAATTTTAGGGGGTTTTTTCCCTAGGCTGAAAATGAAACCAACAATTTTGAAGTTAAAACCTATTAAAGAGCTCCAACAAAAATGTACCTTTCCAAATAAGAAGCTCTTTAATATATGAGAATTAAAATGTTTTGTTTCAAAATATTAAAATGGAATATTTGGACCTTGTTATGAAGCAAAATATTTTGTTGAAACTGAGATGAATGAGTAAACATTTCAGTGTCACAGAATCTGTATTTTTTTCACCTGAAATAAAATTTCATGAAGAGGTATTAACTTTGCCAAGCTTCTTTTAGCTTTCAGCAGAACTGACTGATAGATGTTTATTAAAGTGATTATGTACATAAACCTGGAATCTGCAGTATAGCATCGGTTTATGGGTTGGTAGTGATTTGGTAAAATGAAAGATAAAAGGTCAGTGGTGCACAGTAGTTCCTTACATAATCAGCAAGCGTGAAGTCAATAGGTATAGCAGATAAGGGAATACAGCAGAGTGAAGGCACTGTGAGATTTCAGTTGCTATAAGTTTGTTTACTGTCATCATCACAATTACATCAGTAATTTATTGGACTGGTTGAGCCTACACAGCTCAGCTGTCCTCAGATAAAACAGCTGTTGATCTGACCAGTGGCTGAACTGCTCCATTTCTCTTGATTCCCTTGTTCTTATTATGCACATTCCTATAATACCTATTTGGTGTTGCAGGCAGTTTTATTTTCATACATTAGTTTCTTTCACAATGCAAAATGTAAAAATATGATACATTTACCTTGGCACTTTTCCCATCCTCACTTTTTTTTTTTAAGATGTTTTCTAAATTGCTAAATTGGGAGCATAGACTGCCAGCTGTCTTTGTTGGCAGGATATGAGCTGTTTACACTAAGGACTTTGAATAATTATCACCATCAGAGAAGATGGTCTGTAAGTAACCAAAGCCTTGCTTCAAAGCCTTTTGTGACCGATGGTTGGATTCTCTGGTGCCTATTTTATCATAAGATCTGGCTGAAGATTTTCCCTATGGCTGAGGTTTTCATAGCCATCTGCTCCTTCTATCCTTCTTTCTCTCAATCTCTGATGTCTAACAAGGTGCTCTAACATGTGCTGATGTTAAACATGCTTCCACAACAGCACTATGAGGCCTAGACCCTTCACCAGCTCCCTTTCTCCCTAGTTCTGTAAGGACTGTTTTTTCCAAACCTTTCTACCTCTGTCATATTTGGTTGAAGTCAGCCAAGATCTTAAAAAAATTTTGGCATAGGAAATAATCTGAGTCCCAGAGGCACATTCCTATAGACACTCACATCCAACCATATGCAACATGGAACAAGGCTGACACATCTCAGAGGCACCACACCCTGTAGAACTCAACACTTGTGGAACTATTGAACATCTGTGTGAACACTGATGAATTTTAGGTTTCTTGTGTCTTAGGAGTTTCCTTATTATAACCTCATTGTGATGCAGGCAGGCGTTAAAATGAAAGTCAGTGACTCTGTGATGAAACCATTGATAAAACAAACCTGAAAGTTCCCTCCCCAGCAATATGTGAAGAAATCAAACAGAGAGGCAGAAAGGTCAAGTTCTTCTCATGGACTGATATGTGATTAAAAGACAGGTAATAAATCTGAGTATAAATGTTTGGTTATCCCAGTGCAGAAAGTGCTGCAAGGAGTTACCTCTGAGATCCGTGCTGGAACTTGTGCTCTCCAATGTATTAAAGGGCAAAGAGGAAAAGTGAAACCTTTGCTAAGGAATAATAAAACCTAAATTGGCTTTGAAGACTTGCAGGAGGACAGCTTGATGCTGAGTGATGGGCAATAAAACAGCAAGTAAAATTATCTTTCAATCAACTGAAAACCTGATGCACATGTAGAAAAATAATCTCGCCAATACATATAGAGTGTCAAGCCCTATTTTGGATGCTACCATTCAAGGGATTAGATGTTCAGATTAGTGTAGGTTGCTTTATGGAAACACCTCACTGTCCAGGAGCAGTCATACAGACTGCCAGAAGTTGTTAGCAAAAAAAAAAAAAAGGAAATGAAGAAAAACTAACAGATGAAAACATGAAAGTAAAGCAAAGCATGTCTTTAGGTCAGCAAACAAACCAGTCATGCACCTAAATTTTACAGTTCTGCTCTTATCTTCTCCAGAACCAGAAAATAACCAACAAAAGAACTATGAAAGGCACCACAGATGGCTGTTGTAATGACATATTTTCTGTACACTGAGAAACTGAATAGAATAGTTATGTTCCATGAGGAAAAAAAATGGGACACGAGTGATTTCTGAAATCAGAGGTCATGCTGGAAAGAGAGAAATTGTTTCTTCTACAACAAAAGGAATGTCTTTCAAATGAAACTGTCAAACTAAGGTTTTAAAAGAGGCAACAGGCATAGTTATCCACCCAGTGCATAATTAAACAGCAGAGCTTCTTGCCACAGGGTATTGCAGAAGCCAAGAGTATAAATTCATTAACAAAGTAATTAGACAAGCTCAGAGATGAAAACTCCATCCGTGGTTATTAACCATCAAGATAGCAATCCATTTGATGGATTGCCTAAAATGGCCCTGTTTCACATTTACCCTGTTCTGATATTTTGTCCTCACACTGCTATTAGTGTTTGACACCAGACATGGGATACAGGGATAAAAGGCCTTCTGTTTTGGCCTGGTAGAACCTTCCTTAAGGTCTTAATTGTGACGCAGAGAAACTGGAGGGGAGGTGATCAAGATTATTTGTGGCATGTCCACAGAAGTGGAATTAGAACTCAGAACCTTGTTCTTTTCTTGACCCACTGACATGTTGCTGGGGGAAGCCACTTCCTTGTCTCTATATTTTACTATTCTGCAAGACCTGCTTTCATCCTTTATAGACTGCAGATTGTGGTTAAGTACCTTCAGGAGAGTCTGAGAGTATCTGGAAGGAAGCCTGGCCTTTGGGAAATACATATGAATATAAACAGATCAAACAGAATTTGCCACAACCTTGTGCATCACTTCTGAAATTTGGTTGAAATCTCAGGAGGCAATCATCTGGTGCAACAGGGAAGGAACTGCTAGTAGTGCTCCCAGGCTGCTAGAAAATTTAAATTCCTCCTAATCCCCTAGGGAATTAATTGGAAAATATGCTGTTGCTGAAATATTTTTGGACTCTGGAATACTTTTCTCTATACCAGCTTGCCTAAGATCTACAATGGAGTTGAATGTTTCAAGAGTTTTAAAGACAGAGATAATAATTGACACCTTTCCAGAAAATAATACAATTAGTGCTGCAAGGGGCTTCAAATGAGAAAGTGACTGCAACAGCTGAAGTGAAGAAACTCATTGAAAATAAGCCGCTTCCTAATAAAGAAAATAAAAGACACTGAAGGCTCAGGCCAAAGCTGTAAATCAATGAGTCTGTGATCCAAGTGCTGATTTTAGTCAATGGGAGTGGACCTGTGTACATGAAAAGTGAATGTGGCCTCTGGAGTCTACTGCGGGCACTTTTAAATTTAATTATAGCCCGAAAACTGCTTTTTCATTGGGAAATAAAAAGGCTTTTAGAATGTCAAGTCTCTTTGCTGGTGCTCTCACCATTGTCAGGGGATACTGTGACAATAGGGAGGAGAAGATAGTTACAGTATGTTAATCACTTTGTATTCAGTTATAACCAAATGGGTGCATAGAGTGTTAATCAGGAAAGAATTATAGTCAAGCAAAAGGTATTTTGAGGGGGGTTATGCCATTTATGGGCCAAAGAACTGCTTAATGCAACATGCTACTGAACTTTGCCTGCTTTCCATTTCCTAGAGTGCTACGCTGGCCACCTCGGAAAGAGGAAAACCAGAGACTCAACAGCCACTTCAGCACAATGGAGTAGCTGAGGACAGAAGGGAAGGAAGCGGCAGGCAGGCGTTGTGGGAAAGATGCTGGAGACTCCATGGCCACAGATTTACTCTGTGTCACTTAGGCACGATTGGAGATTGATTTTTAAATGTAATACTAAGCAGCATAAATGGGTACTGAGTAATCTGAGAAATCAGGCACTGGAAATGCCCTTGTGCCTTTACCCATACATTAAGTGCATCAGTTAGGCTTTTCACTGTCAGAAATGTTGACTGTGATGTACTCAAGATACTCAAGCAAAGGAGTCTGAGACAAAGCCATGTACATGAGCAAAGGGGTCACTGAACAGCCCTGGCTTTGTGGCACTGAATTTGACCACTTCCCATGGAGATTCTGTGATTCTGTATGTGACCATGATTATGGACCATACATTAAAATACGTATACACAGAAGTGAGGGGTTGAATCTAAGTACCTCTTACCTTTTGAGGGTGAATTTTGAAACATTACCAGTGCTCTTTTTAAGGACATGTTTATGTATAGGCTGGATATGCAGAGCAAGACCTAGACAATTGCCTCTAAAGTTACACACAGATCGAGTCATGTGGAGAGGTCAGCATGAATCCTGCAAACAAGTTTTTAAGGTCAGGCTGTCATCATGTATGGGTTTCCTTTCATATCGGAGCAAACATCAGGAAAATGATTGCAGAGTACCTGTGCACAGCTGCAGGAATGCTCTGACATTGGATTTTGCAAGGGTCCTGTCTACACAAGACATCATCTTGTGTTCATCTGCATTATTAAAAGACAGACAGGCCTACACCTTCAGCTGTGCACCACAAGCATGATGAGACTGTAGAGTGAGGGTAGCCAGCAAAGGGGAGATGTCCCCGAAACTCAAAGCTGATTTAGCATTTTCTCTGACTCTTTTTTCCTGCTGACTGCTGTTGCAGCAGGACTGAATGGAGAGGTCATGGTCTCTGGAGACCTCACCATATTGGCAGCTGGCACATGTTGCTCTAACTTCTGCTACAGGACTGGGTTGGGACGCAGAGAGCTTAGGTCAGGCCTTCGCCTTTTGGGGATCGACTCGGTGCTGCTGCTCAGCTGCAGCTAGGAATCTGGGTCAGGGTGTCTTGCTCAGGATTCAGCCCAGGACTGCTCTCATTGAAGAGAAGTTAATCTCTGTGTATGATTGTATCTGAAAATGATGTCAAAAGTTCATGTCTAATAATAGCCTGGCTCCACCAGATGTTTCTAGGAATTAATCAGCTCCAAAAGTGTCTTGTTGGGACTTGATTTCTTTAAGTACAAATGAAATGACATGTGGCAGTAGCTGGTTTAGACCAGGAATTTGGGGAACCATGGAGCGATGGCTGGTATTTACACCACACAAATCAGATACGAACTATCCATCAAATCATCTGTTCCCTTGTATCTACCATTGAAAGGTTTTCTGCTAAAAAAAACATTTCCTAGAGTTTTACCCAGTCTGTAGTTTAATTTGTATTTAGTGTGATGGGTTTTTTTAATCTACATTAATTCTAATCACCCACCTTGACCACCAGTATCTTTGACAATGGATTACAGGTATCATTAATCCTAAAAAGAAAAGGCAGTCAATGAGATCATCTAAGAAAAAAAGAAATGAATTTAGGTTTCTTACTGTCCTAAAAGTTCCCCTTCAGCAACATCTCCATTTTCTGAAACTTCCCAGCAGTAATTGATTTTGCAATACACCACAGAGCACAGCAATTTTGTGCTATTTGTTGTAAATGCTGAAGTCAATACATTACCCACGTTGGCAAACTCCCTCCTTTTAAACCAGCCTCAGGAGTTTCCATTGAACTTGGCTCTGACAACACATACTTGAGGAGCTTTTCCTGCTCCCACCAGAGAAAACATGCAGTGACCCAGCGGTCTGCAACTGGTTCACCTCAGAAGACCTCAATCAGACTCGGGCTCCTTGGTTCAGCAGGGACAACAGCTCAGGCAGCCAGAGGCTCAAATAAGCTGAATGAATTTCATGGCAGCCCTGACTGACCCACGTCAGCTCCTGGTGCTCACAGCCCAGGACACCACGTGGGCCCCCTGGGGCCATCAGCCCCTGGCTCCATGTTGTTGCAGCAGGGCAGGTGTCTGGCTCCCCACTGCCCTGCCTTGCCTGACCATGTCAGCCCTGACATAGGGATCCCCTGATGCTCCTGACCCCACGGAGACGCCAGTCCAGCTGCATGTTGGTGATGGTTGGAAATAGCAGAGCTATAAGAAAATGTCAAAATGAGGAGCCCTCAGAAGAATTGCAGTCCTGTGCTCTAGTGACTAGGTAGCTGGGCCAGCCCCTGCAATAAGAAGATTTAGGCTTTGCCACAAATCTTCCTGGGAGGGGCCCGTTGGCCTCCAAATGTGTCTGTAATTCCCTACATACCTTTATTATTATTCTCCCATTAGTCCATGGCAAGTGATTATAAGCATTGCTATGAGCCTTCTCCACATGGCAGGGCCCTGGTGCATCCCTTGGCTTGGTGGGGCTTCCCTTCCACCCCGTTGCCCATCCTGATGCTGCCCTGAGCCCTGCTGCCCCCACCACAGCATCTTGCAGCTGAGCAGGGAAGGGGCCATGCTCTGGCAGGGGTATGACACCAGAGAGATGCTGCAGTCAGTATGGCAGGATGGATAGTGGGTCTGCTCCCTCTGACTCCAACCTCAGATAAATCCACATCAGGGATACATGGCCAGGGTACTCTTTTGCTGGGGTATAATACATTACATTCTTAACAGAGGAAAAAAAGTTAATTACTTTCCAGATGCATTAGGGGAGTAGCTGTGAGTGCTTTCCTGTTCATCTTTTATTTATTATATATTACCTAACTGTTTAAAAATTTATTGTTGTGATGCCTATAATTGTCTGGGTTACAATAGACCATGCTTACTGTATGTTTTATTTTCAGAGCCTGTACAATATACCTTGCAAGGCAGGAAGCTGGGAGCCTGAATGTCATTTTGTAAGCAAGAAAATTGCTTCCCTCTACCCAGCAAACATTTAGAACCACACTCGTTCCCTGAGAACTTCATTTTTGTATGGCCATGTTACAAATTTCTGGCCAGAGCGCTTAAGGGCACTGATTTGCAAAGCCAGAGGGATCAATGTTTTCCTGTTAACAGGCAAACTGTCACATAAACAAATCTACTAAATATCTGCATGTAGTCATCCAGTCAGCTTCTAACTCTATGGACATACTGAGATTTTTCTCTACTGTTAATAAAAATGTACTTTCTATCCTATTCTAATATTATAATTATTTCTTTTGATTTACTTAAATTATCTGGTCTCAGGTCCTCTTTTCATTACGTCAATCAGTACCCTCTATTCCATAGGATAATTTATGGCCCAGTGCAAGGAAAAGGAGTAGTATATTTTGAGTAGATCCTTTCAAAAAACCCACACAAACAGAAAGGTGACCCACTAACATAAATGTATTTTATAATGTTTGTGGATTTTTTTCAGATCTCAGTTTAAGTCCATTTATAGCACTTATATACATTTTTTACTTTATTAATTTCCCCTCTTCCTTCTCATGCCGTTTAGTAGCACAGTTCTTCCCTAAAGCCTCGCAATATCCTCAAATAGAAAAAAAAAGATTCCTTAAAATAAAATCTGCTTCATCACCATCTTGTCATCCAGCCTATGAGACAGTGTTTCCACTGACTTCTCTAAGCTGTGGAAGGCCCCATATGTCTTAATTACAGAGCTTAGCATAAGCTCTTTTCGCCGAGTGCAGCTTTGTCACCGCGTTGTGCTGTACTGTACACCGCTGCCTGTAGGAGGCTGGTGCCTGGAAAACAGTTTTGACAAGGGCATCACTGGCCATGTAGCAACATCTGATCCTGGACCAAAAGAGCCTGCAAGCTATGCAGGGAAGACGGCCAAACTATGTGTGTGGGAGGATGCCCCTGGAGATGGAAAGGACCTCCCTCAGTGCTTCATCAGACACTTAGAATAGAGCTACTACATTCCATAAAACCAGCTCACAAGCTCATACTCCACTCCACTTTGAAAGTAATCCTAGTCTATTGAACTGCTATTGGTGTTGCACCTTTTATGCAATAATTTGCTGGCTGGCCAGGATCAAAGACTGTGTTTGCATCTTATTTCATCCTTGGAATGATGTCATATGCTGGTCCTCTGTGTAGCTCACATACATCATCTCTTTAAAATGCAGTGTTGATGATGGCTGAGAGGTTTTTTGAACCTGGAGGTTCAACCCAGCTGATTCAGGTCAGCCTGCCAACATTGCCCAAATTCCTTCAGTTATTTCAATGCCAGTATGCATTTGCTGGGCATTATCAGGAATTTTATTTCTTCCTGCCACTCCAGATAAAGTTTTATTACCCTCATGTGTTACAGTGACTGTGCTGCAACCCTTCCTTTTGAATATTAACGTTTATGAGTGCAGGTTGCTGGTTTGTCACTAAACTCACATTCGCCTGAACTATTTTCTCTCTTTCTCTCATTGTTTGACCAGTGTTCATGACTCTGCTAGGATTTAACATTCTCAGAATCACTAAACATGTCTATTCCCCTACAGCTTCAAAAGGCAACAACTACAGCAGGGGAATCAACCACTGCTGGCTTCTCTTGATCCTTTCCCCAGGAGTCCAGGTATGCAGAAACATTCCTCAGGGCTAAGTCTTCTTTTCTCAGTAATCTACCCAGAAAGCCTGAACCAGATGTTTCACAATAATTATGTTGATGCTTTCAGAATGACTTCTTTAATAGCTCATGTAACCTGAAGCTGCCTAAGGCATTATCTCTTATTGTAGTCCCTCATGGCCTACTGTCAAGGGGCAGTTACAAAATATAAACAGGCTCTCTTCAGCTTCAGTCTCTGTGGGTATGGACTGACAGAGTCACCCAGCCTGACCTGACTTCTAATACAAAGAAAAGGAGCAGAGGTGCTTAACGGAAAGAGGACCATCCATTCATCCATCCCTCTGCCCATTTCTCCTTCCAGGCCAGGACTATAAATGGGTCTTCCTAAATACCCTCCAAAGCATCCTACATCTAACTGAGGTGGCAGATTTTCTCTTCTTCCCTGACTCTTTTGCTGGAATCCATTTATGTCATTCAGGCATAATGCCTTTGTCTTAGGAGGGTTCATAGCATACATGTGTAGTTTCTTTCAAAAAGAGAAGCCAGATGCTCTGCCCAGGTCTTTAAAGGCATTCTTCACACGAGTATCTCAGCTGTCATCAAGTACCTTTAAAAGCTGATATGATGTTCCAGTTATCCCTGACACCTATGTCTCGTTCATTTCCAGTTCCTTGATCCCTTGTGTCTACCTCCCATGAGATAGTAAGGACTCTCTGCCCTCAACCTAATGTCTGTAGCTTTCCTCTACATGCAGTTTTCTCATACTTCTGGGTTTGTGGGAATATTTTTGTTTAACAGGAAATCCAACATCCTTGGCAGTCCAAGACCTGCCATGTCACCTGTTCACTCTCTTCTTAGGTGCCACGTTGTTCAACAATTAATCACCCGCTTGCCTGGTTATGGCTCTTAAGAGAGTATGTTGCAAACACCCCATGCTGGATAACAGTTTGAAATAATTCTGGGTTTATAAAACTAAAATGGGTCTTTTGTAGGTAAACTACTAACAAAGATGCAGCAACCTCAGACTGCCCAGTGAAAGCCTCTTACACAGCTCTCTTGTCTTCCATCTTTCAGCTATGTGGCTGGAGAAGTCCTGAGTATTTGTACAGAGCTCGAAGACATTATGGTCTCCAGCAGATCTCAGCTCATGAGCAAAGCTCCTCTACTGAGACTCTTTCTTTTCTTTATTATTCTTTTTCTCCTCCTAATTCTGAAATGATAGCTATTAAAAAAAATGTTTACAAGGGTATATTGCTTGTGGTGCTTCTTTCCTGGAATGCAAAGCAGTTAAAAAAGTAGTTTAGGATGCCTTCTGGAAATATCAGATATGTTTTCCAGGAAGTGTTACGATAGCTTGTGGTGCCATAGTGCTTGGTTTCCATTAACTAATGGCTTGATGCTGTGATAGCTCATGCTAGGAGAAAATGCAGTATTTAACTAATGCTACAATAACATCTCACTGTAGTGTTATAAAGAACTCCTTACTGAACTAGATGCCAGCACAGTTTATGCAAATGTAGTCTGTTATGGATATGTGCACCCCATGTCTCAGCTACCACTTCCCTCAGAAAATCTGGTTCATTTCCCATGGGAACTGACCCTGGCACTATGACTTCTTGGTCATGTAAATGTCCTGTTGTATTAAGGTCAGTAATGAATGACAGCACCACGGCGTTCTCTAGCAAAATAGTGACTCTGGAAATCATGAGCTGATATCTCTTTCTGTAAGACTGTAGGATCTCTCAGAAATTATTTTATTAGCTTGAACCAATGTGATGAAGGTGGCATAAAAATTTCCCTCCTACTTCCACAAATCCAGGGGACACACATGGCATCCACACTAAAATGGACTTCCATAAACTCAGTCTACATCACAGCATAGAAAGCTGTGCTCAGCCATACCTTTACGAGGAAGGTTTGCTGGCTGAATAACACCATCACTGGAGTTACATCAGTGCAAATACTTACAGCTCTGACAAGCTCACTTTTGCTGAAGAAAGAAGCAGAGATACTTTACAAGAGCTATTGTTTCTTTTCCTAAATTCATAAATAAAAAATTTCCTTTCCTAAATAAAAGCCATTTTCTGACTTTATGGATCACGCTACTCATCTTTACAATTCACAGTTCTCAAGAAGCCATCCAGTAATTACTGGGAGCCAACATACATTCTCCTTCCATTCTGAATGGCTGTGTCAGCTCTTGACTGCTGCAGAGTACTTTATTCAGCTATTTGCTACTTTCTGCATATGCAGAAAGGTCAATCTGGAAGACTAAGAGTGAGATTTCTTGGGCCATAAGAAATATTTCAAAAGGAAAAGACTTTCTTTAATTACTCTTCACTGGGTTTGGGTAAAAGAATTCTAAACAACCTCAGTACTGTTACCCATAGAAACAATACTTAAAAATAAGCTTAATGCCTACTGTTTGCTTCACACAAGAGTACACCTCTCCTTTCCTACACATCCACACACACACCCTCTCACACATTTATTTAGTAAACTTGTGTCCCCATCACTGCCTTAAAAAGCAAGGAGCTATGTGTAACCACCATTCCATTAAGTGAAGCCATGATCAATTATGTAGCATTTGCTGGTCTTTTAAGCTGCATCCTCCAGATTTAAACTGCAAGTTTATAATGGAAGGTGCTGCATCCATTTGAAAGATGGTGGTTGAAACAGGTTGTAATGGGTGTGTTGAGAATCCTTGGACTGGTTATCATCTGTGGTTTTTATTGCACCTTTCGTACCATTCAGGAGATACCTTAAAATGTGTCAGCATTCATGTGGGAGCAGCTGCCAGTTCTGTATAAGGGGTGTGCCTCTGATGCTGAGGGGATTTAAAAAAATTTCATGTCTTCCTGTATCCACCTGAGATTCCAGTCTGGAGGAGGAAAAATAGGGCCAGCTCTGTATATCACTCCAGGCAGAGACACAGCAACACTGGTTGATAGATTTACTTTAGTGTGAGGACACTTATTCCTGAGGGAGGTTTTCGCTAAAAATGATGAAGAGAGAGACCAGGTTAGAATTCAATTGAACTTCCATGTCAGCTTGTGAATCAGGGAGGGCTTTCCAGATGGTGATAAAGTAAAGCAAGGAGCAGTTTTTCTAAGCAGTTCCTCTGGAGGCAAGAGCTGCAATCACTTGTTGCATTTAGAAAGCTTGGAGCAGTGGAATGATAGGTCTGAGATGTGCTGGCAGGCTTCTGCTGGGCCTTCGGGTCAATGTAATGGACCTGCCTAGCCCTGTATGTCTGGGAGCGAAGGAAGGAACGATGCCAGGCTGAAAGGAGGCAATAAGGGGATTAAACAAATAGCTGTGGTTCATGAATCAACAAAGTGAACTGTGTGTGCCCCAAGATCTGACAATACAATGGCTTTCAGTTAAACCCATTTTTCTGCTGAGCTGGTTTTTAGGATAGCTGAACTTGAATATATAGAAAGGATTCCAGGGATCTGCTCCAGCAGAACTTTGTATCTTCCACTCTGACACTTGTCATGCTCTTTCCCTCGATAACAATTGCCACAGGAGCCAGTGGTGGGCAATGCCTACCATAAAACAAGGTACAACTTTTGCGACCCTTACCAAACCAGTGTCAGGTGGCTACAGCAGGAAAGTAAGGCTTGCACTGCAGTAGTGTTTAGTTATCTTGCATTATTCTTACGTCCTGTCAGAACTGAGCCAATTTTAGAAGGGAACAAAGGAAACTGAACTACCTGGATAACTCACTCCTGAAAGGTTTTGAAGCCTAGTTATTTTCAGGTGCAGTACTGGCAAGCAATGAAAGATGTGGATGTACATAATAAAAAATGAAATGCTATGAAGGAATATGGGGGTAAATAAATGCCCTGCTCAGCTTAAGTTGTTGCAATGCAAAGGTATTCAGACTAGATTTTGTGCAGAGTATAATGTTTGTAGTAAATGCAACCATTCTGTAAAACTGGATTGCTGCCGAGGAATATGAAAGCAAAATGCATCCACAAACATAAAGGGCAGCACTGTGAGGTTAGTAAAGAAACAGCATTCTTTCTTGGATCCTCTAACACATTTTCAAGCCTCGCTATTACAGCTGACCAGCTAAGAACATGTAATCCACTTTAATTGAACATTTTACCGCATGTTTCCTTGAGCTATGGAACAGTAATGTCTTCACAAGAAAGATAATAGCTGTGTCTGTACTCTCAGGGGCAGCCCTCAGGCCAGCTCAACACCAGGCTTGTCTTCCTTGCATACTAGAAACCTATTATTCTCATTAGATATCAAAGGCGAAGTGCCACACAATAAATTTAAGCTGCTTCTGGAAAATGCAGGTTAAGTAACAAAACCAGAGCTTTAAAGGTAAGGAAATTCAGGCAGCCGAACATAGTACTGCTGGATGATTAAACACGGTCTTCATGGGAGATATTTAAAGTTTAATCCCACTAGTATAAGTAATTTTTAGCAAGCAGCATCTGGGGAAGTGGGGGTGGTCAGTGTTTAATGCGTTTTCTGGCACAGAATTAAAATTTTCTTGGTTTACCTAATCTGGGGGAGAGGTGAGGAAGGAGAAGATCACCAGTTTGCAAAATCAGCCTTGGATTCTGCAGGTCTGGTTGTTCCCAGCTTTCAAAGCCAAAACAGAAAAGCTACTCAAAGAAAACAAAAAAATCTTCCAGAAATATCTATCCTTGCTCCTTGGAAAGAACACTTTAAGTCTGTTACCTGTATAAAATATACCAGCTGTTCTCCAGAAGAGCACTGCAGCCTGTTGAAATCTTATGCTCTTCACCTCAGTGAATTTAACATGAAAATAATCATTAGGAAAAAAGTATTTTTGAATTGTTTGACTGGTTTGCATGCAGTATAATTTAGCGGTAGGGGGAAAAATAGTGCCTGGCTGGGTATTTATTTTCCCTTGAACCTGTTCACTCACAGTCTCTGCAAAGTTTTAAATTATCATTTTTTTTAGTTTACTTAATGGAAGGAGGGGCGAGGAGGAGAATGGCAAAAGGAAACATGGGTATTAGGTAGAAGGCACTGAAAATGACAGAAAATATGAAGAGTATTCTTCTTGCTGTTTCTCCTTTATGGGAACTTTCTGCCATATCAAGAGTGATATGGCTTCAGTGGTTTCATGTTTGAAATAGTATAAAAGCAATTAAAATACTCAGCCCGCTGATAATACCTTTCACCATGGGATCTTGGAGAACTATCTTTATCCTGCCCTGTTCTACAGTGTAGCTATGTAAGGAACTGAAATCATCACTGCCCGCCTGTGCATTTTTGCAATCACACAGTATCTTTTTAATTTTTTTTTTTTATTTTCTCCTTAAACTCTGTCTTAAGGCCATACTGAATGACTGAAGTTTCTGCTGCTCATCTTCACCAAAATGGAATCTTGGCTTCATTTCCAAAAAAAGTGTTGGCATGACTTCACATTTCCGCATACATTATGTACTTTTATTATAGGTCTGTTCCCTACCCTTAGAAAGATCATACAGGGTAAGATACATACTACCAAACCTCTGAGTGAATTTAAGAAGTTATTTGGGCTGAGGTTGAATGATTCAATAACTCCAACTCTAGGGCTTATGATGCAAAATCAACATAGTGTGCAGTCATACAAAGTGCTGGTCCAAATAAAAGTCTGGTTCAGATTTTCTCCAAAGGTTATTTTTACAGGTTAATATTGCTGTGGCAGTGTTTATAAGAAACCAGGTATCTGTATTCTCACAGCTAGCATAAAACATGCATATATGCACCAGTTCTTTGCAGTATAGTAGTATAGTTAATGTGGCAAAGATTTAACTGTATACCCAAGCCTGATCTGGATCCAACTTGTAGTCCTGCAAAATCAAGAAGAGCATAGATCCAGCAGTAATGATAGTGGGACTATACCACTGTAGCTTCAGAAAATATATGACCATTGCTTTATAATTAGTTTAATGTATCAATGTCAGGTCTTAATATCAATTACAGTATTCTGGAATAAAGATGAGCAGTGATTGTTTAGTGTTCCTTAAAACAGCTTCAGGTAAAGTAAAACTGACGGGTTTAGGTTGGATAAATCATGAATTAGATTGCATTGCTTTGCAATACAAACAGATTTCTTGTCCACATTTCACCAAAAAAACTCAGAAATGAAAGTAATGGAATAATAAAATACAGAAAAATGTGAAATAAACATGTTTCTCTCTCTGGTTTAGTAGTTAAAATGATCGCTCCATTTGCAGAAATCTCCATTATAAGAGGTGAGAATTGTATTTAGATATACTAAATGTTTCAATATATTTCAGTGGTATGTATTTCAAGATGTTGAGATTTATGGAAAATTGCCTGTGAGTAGGAATTCTCCTCCCTCAGTCAAACAATCCGATCATTTATTTCCAGACGTCCTAAACAAAAGGAGAGATAATGTACAGTGGTGTGTTAATGTTTCAATTTACTTTAAACCAGTATCTGACAGAAGAATAGATTACTTCCTTGGGTCCAAAAATGTGTACAAAAGTACGGATATGGGGAATAACAGAAAAGCAAAGTCACTTAAATAGAAAGGGAAGTTGAACATATGGTGTACTAACAACCTTAGAGCCAGAACCAGAGCTCATTTTCCCTCTGGCAGAAGTTCTCTCCTTTATTTGGGTATGCAAGGGAAACGAAGCCTAAATCCCATGGAACTGGGAGGAACCAGCTTCATACAATAGTTTATTGCCAGTGTTATATCACTACCATATCTAGGAAATGCCTCAACTGAAAAATGGCCTGATTCTTGTAAACACAGTGCCTGCACGTCACTGCACACAGCTCCTGCGCGAAGGAGCTGACAAGCCAAGGACAAGGAACATACAGCAAAAGGGAAAATGGAAATATCACCTCTATTTTATGAACAGGAAAAGGTGATGCAGAGACAAAGTAATGGGGAAATTGTGTGCTTTGAGCCTGAAGTGTCCTGGGGAAGGATGGTTGTGCCTTTTCTCCAGAGCCACCATTGCTTCTGGAGATGCTACCAGGAGCTTTTCAGGGCTTTGGTAGGAGGTCAGCATTAGCAAGCAGATAGCCACAGGTACCTTTTTCTTCCATGACACACAGCAGACAGCACTACACACCAATGACTGGGAGGAAATTCCCTCACAGTGGTGAATTTGAGGCTAAGCAGTAGGAAAGAAAATTAACTTTTGCTCCTCTGTGCTATGTCCTTGTCTCCTCTGCTTCCAGAGAGGCATTAAAAAGGATGGGCATGCCCCAGATTTGAAGTGAAAGGAAACAAGAATCTGTCAGTGACATTTTTTTAGAAGAGCTGACGCTCAAGTAATGAAAACAACGTTCCCCCAGCTGAGGGACAGCAAAAGGACTGTATTTATTCTTCATTCCGAGCATGTGATCTTGAGTTGTCTGTGCCCAGTTTTCCAATTTCCCCGTGCTTCAGTTTCCTAACTTCCAAGTGCAGACTACCCAGCCAAATGCACAGGCAGCCTGCCAGCTTCAGGTAAAATTTTTGTCTGAAAGGTATTATGCATCTTCAATAGCTGAGTATCATTTCGATATAGGAATATGGTCTATCAGAAACAGACCCTGCTTCCATCTAGATCTTCTCTGACTGACTCCCAAGTTTTGAGTCTGGGTCACTAGGTGACCTCACCTATCACAAACGTGAACTACTTTGTGGGACTTGTTAATAGGGTTGCACACACATTATAACCTAGTAACTCTGGGTTACCACTGGTGCTTGCAGCTGCCATGGCAACAGAGTTGGTAGGCACCTCTCAAAGAGCTTTTTTTTTTTTAAGGCCTCTTTGAAATCATCGTGAGGTATTTATCATCCAGCATGCACAAGCAGGTTTAGCTGTGACAGCAGTCTGCCTACAAAAGGACAGACACCGTCCATCTCCCTTTGCTTTCTCTATAGCTCAGATTTTTTTAGTTCTATGTTCATGCTACTGCCTTTAACAAGGTTTTCATTAAAGACCTATTTTTTTGTGGCATATAACTAAGCTAGGTTTTCAGGACTTTCCAGTGTTTGGGTTTTAGCTTTGCAATTCTCCTTGATGTTACTGGGAGTTGCCCAAAGCAACTTCCCTTGAAGACTTTTGAAAATTTAAACTTCACTGCCTTTGTCTAGGAATAGCGGGGAAAAAAACATAAGCTAAATCAGGGGGGAAAGAGAGGTTTGCCATTTTCAAATGAACACAAAACTATGGAGGATGCATCGACATAAAGTCATTATTTTGATTCTGTATACTTCTAATATTTTACTTTAAGGAGCATTTGCTATGTGTTCCCTCCTGATGTCCCTGGAATAACCATAATATATCTTTGACAGGTGGCACCTCTGTAGATGTGCTCACCAAAGGGACTATTGAAACTTTAAGTAAACCACAAAGAGGACCGTACAGACCATGCAATATGCAGTCTCCATCTAGCAGTCCCAAAGCCCTTCAAAGATGTGAAAGATTTAAGACAGACCGGACCAAATAGATGCAGGTTCTTGTTTGCCCTTCATTGCTGGAGAATCGAGGCACTGAGAGGTTAAGCCATATTATCTGACAGTTACTGGGTAAGCCAATCTCCAACTCTGCCACTGGCCTGAGATTCCCCCTGAACCCATTTATTGGGATTAACCACAGGATTATCTTTCTTCCCTTCTTAAATATGCATTTAAAGGACTGGATAGAGACTGCGTGGAGTGTTCCAGTTGACAATCTGATCCAAATTTTATAAGTCTAGGTAATATCTGCATGCTTCAGGAAGAGTTAGGAAGCCTACCATTTCTTTTATTTGTGTTGTACTGAGCTTTCAAGATCAAGGCTCCATTCTGCTGAGTGGTTACTTGCAAATCAACTGCAGACACCTTTGTGGGAAAAGATGACACACATTCTCTACAAAGGCATGATTCAGGGCACAGCTGAGATAGAAAGTCTTGCTTTCTGCACAGTTCTGAAACTTCCACCAGTATTAAATTCTTACTGGTAAGTCAACTTCAGGAAGCATGCTTTCTAAACCCAAGTCTGGGTATTTTCAGGAACTGAGGATTGTCCTTAAAGGGGTCTTATATTTTTAAAAAAAAATAGCCTTTCCTCAAGAACAGAGTTGGGTTCATGAGTTATAGAGTCCGAAGCAGCCAGGACACATAGTAAACAGCACCCTTTCTATGAAGTCTGGGCCTCTTCCCTCGCTCCTGCATCACTCTGCTCCTCTTGCATCTCACCTGCTCGACCTCTAAGAGCTGGTGGGATCACAGTCAAGCTGTTATGGCTATAGGCCATCCTTTGCAATTAATTCAAACAGAATGATGAAGAATTAAGTTGTTTAAAGCCTCGTTTATGTGTGAAACACTAAACTTAAGCTCCCTACTGTCTACACAGTATTACCACAATAGCACCTAGCTGCCTCTCTGAGATGGGATTAGTGCCTGAGACACACTTTATTTGTAGGTTAGAGCTTTTGCAAAGCAACTTGTTTTTCTGTCCTTTTAAAATTCATAGTATTACATTAAGTACATGGAGAAAGAGTTCCTAAATATTTTTCTAATAGAGCAAAAGTACAAAAGCCCTTCCAATAGAGCAGAATGTGATACTACCTTTCAGAAAGAAATCTTCTGCTTCTCAGAAAAGTGGGAAAAAGTCAACACAGAACCATGAAAAGTTAATTCCTTAATCTAGACAAAATTAAAATTGACAAACACTGGGCAATATGCACAATCTTATTGTCACTTATCCTCAGCTTTGTGATACCTGGTTTGGGTCCAGGTTTGATCTCCTGTGAAAACACTGCCTGGGAAAGAGACTGGGAGATTTCAGTGACTGTTTGGCAGTGGGTTCTGCCCAAGAGTGAGAGTGGCAGCCCATCAGCCAGGCAGCATTTGCTGATAGGTCCAGCACTGTGACAGTCATGCCAAGGCTGGCTGCCTCTGGCCCTTGGCAAAGTTAGGTGAAAAATGTGACACGGTCTGCTATGAGGGTACTGTAATAAGAATTAATATAAAAAATCTGAGGGGAACTGGTGTCAGTGTAATAGGGTGATGTACCTGAAAGTAGGCTCAGTTGTGTATTTTGCTTAGGGAATGACATTTTTTACAAGGAAGTATTGCTGAGGGTGTTGCCTTTGTCTTAAATGTGAATGCCCTCATTTATGCCTCCAACATTAAAATTTGTTTAACTTTCTTATCAATTTGTTATACATCTGTAAACTTGGGATAGTTTTAAAGCACTTTTCCTTCCATATTGTCTCTGCATATATCAGCAAGGAACCAAATACAGTCACGCAAGGTAGCCCGGCATTTGTGTTTCAGTGAATTCTCAAAGACCCCGCTGTTACCCACTTGCCTTCCTCATGCCTTACTGAGTGCTAACATACCACCTAAGATGCCTGAAACTGAGCAATATCTCAGAAGTTTTCCTCCTAATGGAGGCAAGTGATTTGGAGGAACCTTACTAGTGCTGCACAGCTTCCAGAACGGGCTGGCAAACATTGAGAGAGAGGCAGAACTTGCCAATGAGTTTGGATCCCTCTTCTGAAGCAGAGTGTGGGATCTATCTGGCCTACAAATGATCAGTGCTGCGTCACAGGCACAATAGCATGGGTTACAGAGCAGCAAAGATGGCTCTTCTTTCCCAACAGAAGATTTTATGTGCTTCCTTACAATACCAATGCTATTTTCAGTATTAAAAGTCAAATAAGACTTGGTTGATGTTGGTGAAGATACCACAAATCCCACAATTGCTTCAATGAGGCTCTAAGGCACCAAAGTGGAAATTCATATTTGTGTTGACCTATTTAGAAGTGAAGACCTGCTCTGAAGATCTGATAAAGGATCTGATCACACAGAGCTCCTTATGGACCAGAACTCAGAATCTGGATTTACCTCACCTAACTTTAGGCATGTACATAAGGCTCCAAATTCCTTTTAAAAAAGTGGTAAGGAAAAGTATTCCCAAAAGGTTATTCAGGTAATAGATGAAGTAAATTACTCCTTGGAAATGCCAGTATCTTCTGATTTATGAATTATTTTACATGGCTGCAGCCCAAATACTGTCCTACCCTTGCTTCAACTGAGAAGAAATTCACCTCAAGAATTCTACAGCAAAATCTCTTTCTCTCCCTTATCTGTGAGCGTTGCTGAGATTGGGGTGGTCAGTGCTCCTTATTCCTCCACACATTATGGCAACATTGACATAAGCAGCTAATTGCATTGGGTTTGTGTGGCAACGTTTTTGTCATGGGAGGGGTTACAGTGATAGTTTCTGTGAGAACCTGGTAGAAGCTTCCCTCATGTTTGACAGAGACAATGTCAGCTGGCTCCAACACGAACCCACTGCTGGCCAAGGCCAAGCCCATCATTGATGGTGATAGTGCACTGAGATTTCATAGTGCAGGAAAGGAAAAAGCATATGTGCAACAGAGAAAACCAATTCTGCAGACCACAAGGTCAGTGAAGAAGGAGTGGGAGGAGGCACTCCAGGGGCTGGAGCAGAGATTCTCCTGTAGCCCTTGGAGAAGACCATGGTGAGGTAGGCTGTACCCCTGCAGCCCATTGGAGGTTGATGGTGGAGCAGAGATCCACCTGCAGCCCATGGAGGACCCCATGCCAGAGTAGATGGATGTCCTCAAAGAAATCTGGGATCCTGTGGAAAGCCTGTGCTGGAGCAGGCTCCTGGCAGGACTGGTGGACTCATGGAGAGAGGAGCCCACAATGAAGCAAGTTTGCTGGCAAGACTTGTGACCCCATGGGGGACCCATTCTGAAGAAGTTTTCTCCTGAAGGTCTCATCCCATGGAAGAGACCCATGCTGGAGAACTTAGTGAAGAACTGTAGCCCGTGGGAAGGATTCACACTGGATAAGTTCATGGCGGACTGTCTCCTGTGGAAGGGACCCATATTAGAGCAGGGGAAGAGGAGGGAGTAGTGGCAGAGTCAATATGTGATGAACTGGTGCAGCCTCCATTGCCTGTGCCCCAGTGCTGCTCAGGAAGAAAAGGAACTGGGAGTAAAGCTAAGCCCAGGGAGAGGAAAGGTTGGGGAGAAGGTGTTTTAAGATTTGGGTTTAGTTTTCATTAGCTGACTTGGATTTCATTGGCAATAAATTAAATTAATTTCCCCAAGTCATGTCCAATTGCCCATGATGGAAATTGGTGAGTGATCTCTCTTTGTCGTTATCTCGACCCAGGAGCCTTTTGTTATATTTTTTTCTCCCCTGTCCAGCTGAGGAGGAGGAGGGATAAAGCAGCTTTTGTGAGCACCTGGCATGCAGCTAGGGTCAACCCACCACACTAATGCAGGAAGAAAACATGGTTTTGGGGAAGCATTATGCCAAATTAAACATCAACAGAGGACAAATTACAGTGAGTGCTACTTGAGGTACAATTTCTGCTTCCGAGAGAGTCTTATGTTCTATTATTGTCCTGGCTATTTCATACAGAGGTTTCCAGTCGTATTATTAAGAGGAAAGGTAAAGTACTTGTAGCACAGATGGAGCAGCATGGAGAGGCTGGCTGCCTTGGCTACTCTTACATAGGGAATCTGTCTTGGAGTAGGAAGCAGAGGTAAGATTCACTAATCCTTGTCATTTGTTCAGTCTGACTGAGGGAAGCTGCTGTTTTATGTTTCCTCCTTGGGATCTCGCTTCTGTTAAGGAGTAGATTGATTATGCTGACATGTTAAGAAGGTCTGCAGAGTTTTACAGTGCTTTATATGAATGATGCAGCCGATGAAAGTCTTGTAGTCTTGAAAATGATACACCTGTGCCTGTTCCCTTGTATGGGATATGCTTTTCACACATACAAAAGCTTTCAAAAGAATTGATGCAATAAAGTTGTTGTTTCCCTTCACTTTGACACTACAGACAACTAAAAGTAAATGCTTCTGCTTTATGCCCAACATATCAGAAGATCACTGTGTTGGTTTTTTTTTTAATCTCCCCTGCACTGAAACATTTTTTGTTATGATTTTTTTAAAGTGATGTGCATGTATTTTGATAATGGAACATTTTAAGTACTTTGCAAGGGTTGTCTGTAAGCTGGATCATTGTTTTTCAAAGCCTAAAGCACTGTCAATAGCATATAACTTTGTTTTGTGTGGTTTCTTTTTCTGCTGTGTCCCATTACTCATCTCTGAGGTGAGTAACATTGGTCCTGAATGGACTAGCAGCATGGCAGAAATGAAGGAAACAAGATAGCTTCCTAGTTGTTGTTTCAGCACAGCAGTGCTTGGCACAGAGGATGAAATGAGTAAGGGACAAGTAGCCTGCTGGCTTTCCACTCTCCCTTGCCCAGTCCTAAGCCCAGAACTGTTCTGGCTCAATGCAGAGATGGAGGCTGCTTTAATTTCTGTTGATAGACACTGGCCCTTGAGGCTGCCAAGCACGCAGAGGGCTGCAAGCATACTCCATTTCCAGGCTTAATGTGCATATTTTACTTAAAGCAAACTGCTCTGGCAGAGGTATAAGGCTGCCATTTTATTAGCGCTGTGAAACCCAGTGACTCCCCAGGATAGCAGACCTCCTCAGCCCATGGGGAAGCTGTCCACGTAGCTGTTCTAGATAGAGACTCTCTGCTTTCTACTGTAAATTGACTTGTGCCCTGCTTTTCTTATTTGTGTGAGTTTGAAAGCAACTCTGTGCTGCCCAGCCAGAAACGGCCAACTTGGAATGATGATGTTTGAAAACACAACAGTCAACCTGACCCTGCCTCTCAGGCCCTTGGGATACAATAAAGTAAAAGATGCAGTGCATGGGCTATCAGTGTCCTAACAAAGTGGCAGTCAGGTCAGGTTTGGAGGGGAGGGAGGGAGGAGGAAGGCCCTCTCCAACCCCTCCATCTCTGATTTATGATTCCTTTGACAGCTACATGCGAGGAGCATCAGTTAGTGAATTATTCCAGGTGGCCTGACCAGTGGAGGGAGTCTCTCTGCCACCACAGGGCAAGATTTACTGCTCGTGCTGCTCAGTGCCAACAGTCACAGGTAAATCCAGGACTGGAGCCACCAGCATCTCTGCTTAAACAACCAGCTCCCTAGGCCTTGGATCAGCACATGCTGCTCAGCCCCTGCAAGCCGGAGCAGCCTCTCAGGGACACCCCATGCCCCAGCTCACACCCTTGCAGGTTTGCTCTTTTAACCCCTCCTGCAGCATAGCAGATTACAAGGGACTGTTTCCCTCCATCTGTCTCAGGTGCATTCAAATCGTGTAGCCAAACATGTGCTTGAGAGAGGGGAAAAAGAATCTTTCTTATAATGAACATGGTTATGCCTAGAATGATATCCTACAGAGTACTTGAGCCCACACTCCCTTTTAAAGTATGTTAAACCATGCTACGTCACGTAGTTTATTGCACACTCAGCCTAGAAGTGATTTTCTAGTGCTAGCAACAATTTTTTACCTGTTCATCAGGCACAGGACTTTACTAGGCTTGATGAATCAATGCTTTTCCCACTGAGAAGTAGGCATGAAGCCTCCATGGCTGTTGTAGTAGTCCCAGGCAGCTCAAACCATTAGCTCTAAAGACTTTCCGACAACATTTGCATAAAGTGATTTCTTCCCTCTTATTTCTCCTTGGGTTATTTTTGTATTTCACTCCTAGATATTAATGACATCCTATAAATATGAGGGAGCATGCTTTCCATGCCCAGGGAGCAAACTCAGGAAGCTTAAGGACAGCAAGCTTCCACTTTTCTAGTTGTCCTCAGTGGATTTACGTGGCCGGTGGTATGAAAATAAATGAGAAGCTTTAGTGTAAATACAGGATTTTGATGCACACACCCTTTGCATTCAACATGAGAAAATAGCTGTCAATACCTATAGAGCTGTGGAAAAGTAATAATCTTCAGAGCTCTCATAATCTCCAGCAGCAAAGCTGGAGAAGGAGTGGCACATGTATATATGGAAATGAGAAGGCAGATTTGAGGGAGAGAGGGCTAACATTTTCTGCTGCATACATGCAGGGAGTTGAGGCAAAAATAATTATAATTTCTCCCTGCATTTGTCCTACAGCAGCCTGTGTCCTGGATTGTGGTGTCTGCCTGCTTGTGGAAAAAAAAACCAGAGCTGCAGTTCCATTGTAAAGGGTACCAAGAGAAAAGACACAGCACAAAGTAGCAAAGTTAAAAGGCAGTCAAGTATCTGGTAAATCGTGAAATTACACCAGCCAACAGCTAGCTACATCTGGCCTAAAGGACCAATAGCTCGGATAGGGAAAGAATAGGGATACTGATGTGCTAAATTAGCAGCTCATCATCAGCATGATGGCAAAGCAGAGAGTTAAACTTCGTTTTCAGAGGGACTGTCTTGCATGATGCATTCATGAGATGATGTGATCTGACAAGTTAGTGAGTGTTTCACCCCTCCTTTACTGTTTCTCAGAAGAGACAGTATTGATTTGCTGAGCTCAGAATAGTCCTGTGGGTGACAGCAGTTGTGTTCTCAAACACAGCATCTGTCTGAGACATGTCTGTCCCACACATCATTTTGGGAGAGAAAACCCTTCTCACTCAGGCTCGAATCCAGTATGGTCAGAGATGTTCTGGGTTGGAAAAGGGAAAGAGGAGGAACAAAGCAGGTCATAGCATGAAGATTTGTAAAGCTAAATCATCAGCACACAAAAACTATCATGGTATGTGAAACTAATCCACAGTGTTGCAGCATTACACCACTCAAGATCAGCATCAGGTAGATCTGAGTAGCATGTATCATGGACAGCTGGCCAGGTCATAGCTAGCTAGAGGTGGTAAACTGGCACACTGAATGGATAATATACAATTCCCTTTGCACCTTGAATGGCTTTTCAATAGAAGGAGGCTAGGTGGAACATAGTTTGAGAAGAGACCCTCCTCTCAGCTGCCCAGACATCTTGGATATGTGTGTCTTAAAAAATCAGTTGGTTTAACTGGATAACTCTTCTGCAATTCAAGCTCCATCTGTTACCAAAAATTTTATAATAATGGACAAAAATTGGAGCTGAATGAAAATAATTTGGGTGGTATAATACCACTTAGTAGGTTTGTCCCAAGACACTCGGGTTTGTTTCAGAAAGGAAAGTCTTTAATTTCTTCTTCTCCAGCACACTGCCCTACTAGCCCAGAACCCTGCAGATTCATTCCTCTCTTAATTTGCATTGATCTGAGTCAAATCATGAGGAGCACATTGCAAGAATATAATATGAACAACTGTTTGACTGAAAAAGTATAAACTCCAACTCTAATAGACAATTCTAGCTAAGCATCATCTGGCAGACATGACACACGAAACTACCATATGGTGAGGATCCATCTAGACAAAGCACTATGCTCCACGTTCTGCACTGGCCTGTGAAAAAAACACATCTTCCTGTCCTGAGGACAGGCAGTACATCCCTATCTGAACAGAAGGATGAACCATAATACGTGGTTTGACTGATTTCATGGCTGTGAAATTGTGAACAAGTAAACAGCATTCCAGGCAATCCTTTAATCGCTAAGGAGTTCTTAAAAGGTTTTTGTTCTGCAGAGAGTTAACTCGGATCTTGTGTGGAAAGAAGCAGGTGGAGTATGAGTGTATGCACACAAGCATATGCACATGGAGCTCATAGGTTGAGGGTTTGACAGCAATGGGATCTACTTATGTGGGGACAAGGAAAATATGTTTTCTTTGCTCCCTTCAGGAGCAAATGAGCATTGAGTGGGCGGGACACGTAGGGAACGCATCTGTCTCTAATCATCTATGTGCTGGCTGGCTGAGGGAGCATGCTGGGGGGATTCTGCTGCTTCCATGGCCCAGCATATATATGTTGTGTGGCACTTCTGAGGCAAAGTGCCCCTGGTGCATGTCCTGCCCTGGCTTGTCCATTTTTCCTAGGCTGGGGCTGGGCAAAGCATATGGTCCAAGCGCCTATACAATCACAAGGATTGCAATGACACAAACTCAAAAGCAGAAGTAGTCAAGAAGCTGACACCCTGATATACTTTATATTGATTTGTTACTAAACTTGTCTTATCATGGCACCCTAACAGACACTACTGATCCCCTACCCTACACTCCCAAATCCACAACACTCACTCACAAATTAATAAATGATTTTTTAAAAAAGAATGGACTTCACCAGCACTGATGGGCTACTGATAGCTACTTTAGTGGGGAAACTGTTCTATATGGTCTTGTATTCCATAGGAGCAAGTGGAGTGAGGAGTTTGGAACTGCTCCAGGGAATCGTCGCTTGCAGCAATTTGAATACTTGAGACAGCAAAAGACCACCTGGAAAGAAAAATGTAGGCAAAGACAACGAGCAATATACCTGAATAAACAAGGACAGGTGGGCAAAATGCAGCACAGAGAAACTCCCATATGTCTGAATGCACAGAGAAAATAAAGATGAATTTTGCTTAGGCAAATATGAATTCTTTGGCTAGAGTAATTCACATTGAAGGAAAAAGATCAAAGAAAATCAGTGAAATTAGTCAGCTGAATTTTAATATGCCACTAAGTAAAGGCTAAGGAAACTCTTACAAATGACAGTAGAAACACTTTCTAGAGATCAAAGTTTAGCTAGAGATAAAAGACAGAACAACAAACTAACGTTTTGTAATTTCCTCCCCACCCCTGATAACATTCTCCATGCATTATTTATGAAGAGGCCAGTAGGCCTTTTTGGTGGGGAGAACATGTTAAATGCATTTGATGGGGCTCCTTAAATTTCAGAAAGCATTCCAGTTGCACTGGTCCCTGGCAAGTTTGCTATCAATTTCAAAGGTACCAGAATTGGGTACATGGTAAATTTAACAATGAAAATAAACCAGACATTTTTAGTTCCTTATGGTGTGTCCCAAATAGCTTATAAAACACAAATGCTTCCTCAGTCATTAGGGATGAACAGGTCCCTTGGCATCCTAAATAGAATGCAAAGTGTGGATCAAAATGGGTAATAAATTGAATTAATGTGGCAAAGACATAGGCTGATGTCAAACTGATGTTAGGGGACTGACTTATATTGAACTCCTCCTTGGAGATTGCAACACAGAGAAATGGTTAGTGCTTCATTTCTAGCACAGCTACCAAGCAGTCTGTTGCCATGCTACTGTATCTAGGTGGCATCTAACTGGTGCACATAAAGGAAAATCCTGGTTCTCTCACTCAGTCCTTGGCTGGGATGCTAGCAGGAGGCTTGCATACATCAGCTGAGTGAGCTGTCTTCCTCCAGCTGCGACCTGGACCAGAGGAAGGTGAGGACATGCCACACAGCAATACGTCTTCTTCACTCCTGCGATGACTACTTCACCCTCTGCAGTTGCACTGTGGGATACAGCATGGAGCTGAGCCATGTGCCTTTCACATCCCTCTGTGCCTGAACTCTCATTTTCTGTAGAAGAACTGAACCCTTTTAGCATATAAATGTGCCTCTGGGGAAACAAAATGGAGGGTGGGACTTGCCAGATGAAACTTAAAAACAGCAAATATAAAGGATGCTGGGAAATCTTTTGTAAAGAAAGGTAGTAAACAGCTGAAAATGGAGAAAAACACATTACAGAAACAAACCAGGGAAGTTAAAAAATAACTAAATGGCTGGATGAGTGAAGGTTAAGAAACTGTTCCTGTTGGGTTAGATGAAAGGAATGGAAGTGGCTAATAGACTCTCCTTCATCTGGAGCTTACCCTTTTTCTCTGTATTTCACTAAATCTGGTGAAACACTGTAGAATTCTCAGTGCAGGAGATATGCAAGGCTGCATATATATCTCCTGGCACCATGAGAAATAGACCCATGCCTGTAGTGAACTTTCAAATCTAGAAAGTCTAAAACTCTCACTATCCATTTTTTCCTGAACCAAACATGGATTTTTACAGCTTTAACAGTTACTCCTGATGCTGAAGCAATTATAAAAAATGCTGCAGATATTGAGCAACTCACAGGTTAGGCTGCACTTCCAAATGCCTGCATACTTTCCAGCCCTCGGTATTTTTGGGAGTAGCACTGTGGCTAGAGGCAACATTGCAATGCACTGCAACACAAGCAATTGACTAAAACTGACAGTGGTGCCTTTCTATGGGTATCATGAACAGTGATCAGAAATATCCTTTGCCATCAGCCCCTCCCTGGTGTTTCATGGGACAGCTTCATCACAGCCGGAGTAATGTCAATGCTAAACCTCCCCTGGAGTTTCTCCAACATCAGCATGGAGAGAAGACACACCATAGAAATGTAATCCATGAAAGGAAAACTAGGCTTGACTTGGCACTTTCCACTACAAAATACCATTCTCCCCCTACTATGGCTAGTCATAATTTGCAGTTGGAGAGAGATGTGCTCTCTGGGAGGTGTGAGAAGAGCAGTGAGCCTGGCATGGCAAAAGTATTAACAGGGCTGCTGTTTTTGCCCTGCCTGAGAAGACCAAGTCAGAGGAGGAGCCCAAATTCAGTCACTCTGGGTGCTTCTGCAGGAGCTAGAAACTGATGACCCCATAAAACACCATCAACTGCACATGACAGCTGCTGCTGCCTCTTCTCACCTTCTCTGTAACGTAATTCCCTGGAGTGACAAGCCAACAAGACAAAAGATCCAGAAAGGAGCTCTTTCTGAGCATTCTGAAAAGCCTGACACCTCACCATTATCATCTCAGTAAAATGTAGCAGGAAAAAAAGAACAAAAAAAGCCCCCATGGCTACTTTATTAAGCTGCTGTCCTGGAGAGCATGTCCTTACACCCCAGAGGGTGCCAGGGCAGAGGAGTAAGATGGGCACGCATCTGCCATGCAGCATGGCTCCTCTCCACTGCCCTGGAGAAATGTCATTAGTTTTACAGGCCTGTTTTATGCAATTTACAAAATCCAGCCAGTGAGCAGCTGATGGGGCCCAAGGCCATCACAAGGAGCCTGCTGGCAGGGACAGAGACAGTCCCCAGGGTGAGGCGATGAGATTTCCTGAGGATCTTACTGTAGCACTGCTTTTCAACTGCCAGGCCCTGGCTAGTGGCGCTGCCATCTTGGATATGGCCCCAGCCTGGCAGCCACACAAATTTTTATCATTGTACTCACGGTCAAAGTCTCAGACAAATCTTTAGGTGTTATCATAGACAAAAGGCCTAAGCTACCTTTAGCAACCCATGCTGGCTCAGAGAGCTTGGACAGGAGCAGTGCAGCCCATCTGGCCAGCCATGTGGAGGCAAAGATAACTGTTAAGATGGAGGCTCTGACCTCTCCCTGCACGTCTGTGGTTAGCAGAGGGGTGGTTTGTATTACTTACAAGCACACAATTTCTAATTATTTAATTAACATTATCAATTAACAACTTTATAATTAACATTATCTGACATACAGGAAATTTATTGTAGCTATGGCAGCATAGAAAAAAATTCCTTTATATTTACCTGATTGCCTTTTAAAAATGTGTTCAAAGTAATAAACACCAGTGAAGGTCACAGTATTGTTAAGAGGGGACAAGTCTACATTTCAGTTGTGAAAGAGTACTTGGGGAAGTCCTGAAGAAGAAAGTCGTCCTCCTCTTTGCAGCATTCAGTAACCAAGTACAGTGCAGATCCAGCCAGGAACACTGCCAAAAAGACCTTCACCCCACAGTGGGCTGAGGACAGCTGACATGGATTGATTTAAGTAATATGCTATTATAAGCGCTTCTGAATGATTGCAAGCTATTATGTGGTTTCAGACTTAAGCACTTTTAAAATGCATATTGCTTAATTGACACAGGATTATAGCTCCTTTCTAGCCATTACTGTTGCTCATATTGTGACAATCTGAATACACAGTTGTCATTACCCTAGTACCTATACCAATATACATACAAAAAAAGCAGCAGAGAGGCTACCATTCATAGCAAAGAAATGGCGTCTCAGTCTTAATGATACCAGTACAATTTGTGCTGCTGCAATGCATGTCACCTTAATCCATAGCTGAGTGACTACACGGATGCATATTCCTAGTACGATGTTAATAACAATTCTTATGACTTCCAGAAATACACTGGTCCTATACCACTGCATATATCAAGGCAATGGCTACAGTCTGTTTCTATACTTCCCACCCATTTTCTCTGATTTTTCTAGCTGGGTCCCTGTATCAACTGTGAAAGTAGAGGACATCAGAGGACATACTACTACTACATTATGACCCACTGAAGAGAGGAAGGCACGGCTGTATTTAAATCAATGTTCCATAGAGAGTGTTCCGCATTGGCAAATAAGTCCTTATACATTTACCTGTCACAAGATTGCCATATATTAACATGGTAATGGTGATACATTTCAGCAATTTTTTTCTTCCTTTGCTGATCACATATTCCTAATTCTTTTTTAGCTTGACTCCCCTTAGTGTGCAAATTCTAATTTGCAAGCTTAAAATACAAATTCTGTTTGTGAAGATAAGATTTTATAAATATTCTATCTCCCCTGGAAGAAGGGGAAATTATTTTATGTTCTCTTAAACAAATTATTTAGATAATATCAAGTCCGCTCCAGGTTAAAATTTTTGAGATGTAAATACGTTTCATTATGCCATCCTATTACCAAGTATATTACAAACATGCATGCTATTTTAGAAGTTGGTATATTTCAATGATACTCACAGTAAAAACCGTACTGCATATACAAAACCAATATTAGATCATAGAAAAGAAAAAGCTTAAGAAAAAAATTAAACATAATAAAAACAAATATTCAAGCTGCACCTATCCTGAGAGGCATGTGTTCTGACCTGATCCCATACTGTTCCCCAGCTCAGAGGACCAGCTGCAACACACCTTGCTGATTCAGGGGGTTTCCCTCCAGTGGAAATCAAACAAGAGGACATAGCATGGAAAAAGGAATTTTCTCCCGTGGGTGGGACCCAATGCTGGAACAGGGGAAGAGTGTGAGGAATGTGCCCCCCCCAACCCATGCCACCCTGTGGGGGATGAAGGGATCTGGTTGTACTCCTCATTACCTGACTCTGGTGCCACTGGGTGTACAGTGCAGTGTAATAAATTAGCGAGTTTTCTTTCCTTTATTCTATGTTGAGTCTGTTTTGCCCATGACATTAATTGCAGAATGATCTCTCCCTGCCCTTATCTTGACACTAAGTCTCTCAATGTATATTTTCTCCCCTGTCCAGCTGAAAAGGGGATAGAGTGGCTTTGGTGGGCATCTGTCTTCCAGACAGGGTCAAACCACCACAGGTGTCCACACCTCACACCTAAATGTCTTGCTGTCAGGATATTGCAAAGACATGCACCCAGGTAGTGCAGAGTGGGCAACGGGAAGTGGTCTCAGGTTGAACTGGGCTGAATATGAAACTTGCACCTTCTATGTAGGAAGCTTGATGGTGTGCACTGAGAATAGGAAGTGCTGAAATACTGTGTTTCGTCTGTCTGTCAGAGAATAGGAAGATGGCAAGAGTGAGGCAACACCCCTGAAGGAGAGGAAAATGGGTAGAAGTATTGCTCCAGCATAGAAATGACAAGAGGGGGAAAAGATGAAGAAGATTTTGAGTAGTGGAGCCAACAAACTCCACATAAGAGAACTGGGAATTTTCTAGAAGCTAGTAGTCTGCCACTGAGCTCCATAGATGCTGGGAGCCAAAAGCAGCTGCTTCTCTTCTGGACAAGAGACCACCACAGCAAGACATGGGCAATCCTGGCTGCTCTGACCCAGCAGCAGCAGGAAGAAGCTGGCAGCATCTCCTCCCAGAGCATTACCTTGCCATGATGAGAAGCAGTGGCTTTGCTGAATTCCTGGCTCAGGTGGAGCAAGAAAGCTGGGGCTGCCTGGCTCTCAGAGTGCTGAGATATTGCACGTTACTGGCTGGCAGAGCTTGCTTCACTGAGAGCTGAAGGTTTTTGGATCACAGCCCCCAGTGAGTTCCAAGCAAGGTATTGTCCCCCTGAACACCAGGACCTTACTGTTGCTGCTGGGCCCTATATTCAGAAGGAACATCCATCTAGGAAGTCCTAGCTTTTGCTGGAAAGATACTTCTCGGATCCAAGCTGCCTTGCAAATGTCAGAGTATACTGAGCGGGCTGGACTGTGCCTATTATTTTGGGTAGTGTGCATTATTGCCATGGAGATGACCACTGCATTGTTCAGTGCAGTTGTCAGTCATCAGAGGCCTGACCCTTCTCTAGAACTGGCTGCAAAGTGGTCCTGTAGTGGATGACAAGGGGGCAGAAATACACAGCCTGGGACGGGGGAAGTGGGGCTGGTGGGGGTTTGGCAGCAGGGACGCTGCACAGCCAGCACAGAGATAAAGGTAGGCAGCATTGCAGTCACAGCCTGTGTGGATGGGAGTCCTTTCCTTCGGAAATGTTCCCATTTTACAAGCTAAGGATGTGGGATTTTCCCTGGAGTACTACTGCCCAACTTCTGTCAGAGAATGAAGAGGAAAACTGGAAGAGTGAATATTTCTGGAGAAAAGACACAACAGCAAATGGCTTGATCAAAAACACTGGGATAGGTGATGACCTACATTAAAGGGGCATTGATTTCAGGGTTTATTCCATTAATTTCCATTCTGTGCAATGGGGAAGTTTTGTGCCCTGGAATGGCAGTCTGAGGTGCCTGCAGAAGCCTCTGCAGGCAATTACTCGTCCATGAGAAGAATAATTTCTTCTGAATATGGCTGCCTAACGCTGCCTTGAGTGGAAGTGCCCATCTTTAAGAAACTTTTGTTGAAACTTCACTATATGTTTGCAGTAAGCAGTGGTTCTAAAATAAAAGTAATTAGTGCATGTTATGAACTAATAATCTGTAAAAGGCCCTTGAATGCCAACTTTAATGCAGACTACAGTTTTATGGTTATGTTATATAAACCTTGAAAACAGAAGTTTATATACTGGAAATGCTGACAAGCCCTGAACTACAGTGTTATGACCAGCTAATTGAATCCATATTCCCCTGCATTCAGGGAATCAATAACTATTGGAAACAAAGGGCACTGCTTTAAAAGCCCCGGGAGTGCTTCATGAGAGGGAAGGGGGAGGAAGGGAGCTCTTGTGGTGAAAACACAGCTGTAAAACATTGTAGGAACATGTGACAGGCATCTGCAAGAGAACTGTGTTTGAAACAGTACAGTAAGGACATGCACAGCCAAGCCCTAAGCAAACACCATCATTTATATTTTTTTCCTGATTTAAACAGCCTAATGTGCCAGCTTCAAAAATTTCTGGGTCCAGAGATGTTTAACAGAGCCAAGCAAAACTCTTGGACACCAGTATCTTAACTGGGGTGTGAACATGCCAGGGAGCAAGGGGGAGAGGGGAACTTATTTATAGCAGCAGCCGGCTGTTACACGCTGGTGTAACAAGACCGACTAGTGACTTGTTACTTACTCATGCATGAAAACGACACCTTATGGTACACAGGCTGCTGCTCAGTAATAACCCCAGGGGCAACCAGCTGGTGGAGAAACAACCCAAGCACCTTCTCAGGAGAGCAATATCCACCTTGACGTGGTGGCTGCTCCCACCCCTGAACTGGGATCCAGGTGCCCTGGAGCTAAGCTGCCTGTGAAGACAGACTGAGGCACGCCGTCGGAGAAGCTGGTGCCAGACCTGCGTTTAAATGCGGTTCCTTGCTCTTCTGAGAGGAAGCTATGCTAATTCTTCACAAAAATACCACGAGGTTATTTTCACATCGCTTTGTGGGGTTTTTTTTCATAGCTAAATGCTGTCCCATATTGCGTCTAGTGGTGGGGTCAGATCAGGACGCTGTGATATTCTCTCTCTGTGTGTGAGTGTGAATTTTTCATGCTGGCAGAGGAAGAGGGAGGGAGAGAGGGAGAAGTAGGAATGAGAAACTATAACCATCAATTAAATACCATGCGTGCTCCTGGAATCCTAGGGAAAAGGATTTGTGTCTCCTGCTTGTTTTACTGGTTGCAGCCACCTTCTGTAAAACACTAAATCTTGCTCAGGTTTACATAGTGGATCCACTAAAGTACTTGAGCACATGTCTAACTGCGAGCATATGAAAGTTTCCATTACAGCTACTCACATTCACATGTAAGGGTGTTCTCAAAAGATTTATTGGATGGCAATCTAGGAGAGGAAGGAGCTTTAAAAGCTCTTACAGGTCAGACTCCCTTCAGGATTTCCTGGTGTGTGCCGCTGGGTCATTTTTGAAGGTTTAGTGCTTTGTCTGTGACTGTTCTCCTTGCCTGTGACAGTTTATCTGAGCTGCCCTACTGAATTGTTTTCTGCCTCTGGGTTGCTTGTAATCACTTTACTTTGATTGTTCATTATTTGTTTGATGTCTGTGCAAGCAAAGTCACTTTTTTTTTTCCCTCAATACCAGGTGGTTGAGTTGTATAAAAAATGAAAAGTATAAGCCCAACATATTTCTGGTATTTTTACAAAACATTGACAGTTTTTTTGAATACTCAATCTTATCCTCTCCCTCACCTGGTCAGGCCAAAATAATCCAGAGGAAAAATCCATTCTTGTGATAAGTAGGTGATAACTTTAGGTTTAGCAGACCTACTTACTCCTATGCAGTAGTCAGAATACTACATGAGAATAAAACCCAAAGGGAATCCTTAATTAGTAGACTAGGGGAATTCATTTGGACAGCTAGCCACACGGACAAATAAGCAGCTGCCTCCAGCAGCAGACTTTGGGAGCATCAATGTGGCCACATTTTTTCTCTGCCTGTGGCACAGCCACGCAAAGTCAGAGTGCTGCTGCTGCTACTGAGAGAGTGCAAAGGGCCTGGACGCCTGAGGAGACCAGCTGTACTGAGGGAGGCAAAGGGCAGTGGTGCTGACGCCATCTCTCCCCTGGCAGTAGCAGCCTGACCCTGAGGAGTTTCCTCTTGCTTCCTGGGCTCAGCTCCATCCCCTCCCCACTTCCTCTGGCCTCGTGCCCCACGTTTCCTCCTGCAGTAACTTTGGCTTTCTTCCCCAGGAATCCCTGCAGCTAAAAGACAGCATAAGCTTTCTCTTTGGGAGTCATCCTGCCTTTGGGAGTCATCACAGGTTTTACCCAGAACCAGACCCTTTGAATTTTGTAACCCATGTAGCTCTTGCAAGGCAGAACGAGATGACAAGATATATCCTCTCCCTCCAGGGAAACCAGAAGTAAAACAAGATACAGAAACAGAAACCCTGCCTTGGATGTTTTCTCCCTAGTGTTTCTGAAGAAAGAGGAGAGCCAGAGCGGGAGGAGGGATAAAGGCCTAGTGGGGAGGAGGGAGATCGAGGAAAAGAGGAATTTTGGCATGTTGTCTTGCCAAAACGTGCAGTACAGATGGGAAGACGCAGATGGAGCATTTCTACTGATAGTTCAAGAAATCAAACAAGCAGGGAGTTGCAGCAATTTCCTTGTATCACCGTATTGCAAAGTTCCGTAGCAGCAGTTCTTAAAGAAACAGGCTGCCACTTCAGCAGTGTTTTGGGAGCCTGCACATGAATACAAACAGTCACCCTAAAAATCTGCTGCAGCAACTCTTGCCTGGCACAATGTATTGAGATATTTTATTTCGGCTTCCATTATGTTTTCTGTCCCATCTGGGAGCACATAGGAACTAAACCGTGCTCTTTAACGTAGCAAGCTAAACTTGCCCATGGCACAGCTGCAAAACAGCAGATGTATGGAAGCAGATATGCCTTCCTTTGTGCTCAGGTGCAAGTGGAATTCTGAAAACAAGAATAAATGTTGCATGGAATAGTGACGTTGGCATGCAAGCAAAGGAGGAAAGAAAAGGATCCAGAGAAATGCCACAAAGAATTCTGCAGGTATTATATGTCAAGTCCTCTTATTAGAAGCGCTGAAATGACTGAACAGTCCCTGCAGCACAATTCCTGCAAAGACCTGCCAAGAGTTTCCAGTCTAATTAGCCTTTAAGAGAGCCAGCAGGAGGCCTTGATATCCTCTCCTTTGTGAAGAGATCTGCGACTGGATACTCCCTTATCTCTGTGGGAAAGTAGATGCTTCCACTCCCAGTCTCCTGGCTTCCATGGAGTCACAGCCCTGTATGACTTCTGCAGTTATGGCTCTGGCCCACAGCACCATTCCTCCATGTCCCCAAGGATACACAAATGGATGTTTTTAGCAGAGTTTAATGTGTCTAGAAGCCTCCTCTCAGAGCAACTCAGCAGACAAGTGTATTTCCCTCAGTATTCCCCCCACCCCCCCATCCTTCAAGAGGAAGATCTTGGGGAAATTTATTTCATTAACTTTTCCTGTTCAGTTTCTCTTCTTTTACTATGGGAGACCTGACTTAAAAGTATTAGGATGTAGGTTGGGTTCAGCTCATAACAAAAGCATTCCTTATCTGTCCGTCTGTCTGTGGTTTTTTGAGGGCAGCTGTCACCATCACATCTAAGAAGAAAATCAGCTTTTGGAAATACATTCTTTTTCAGATTATTATGAATCGCAGCTCAGGCATGCTCTTGCCTCTCACATTCTGATTTTTATCCTGCTGCAGTAAGCAAATGGGACTTGGAGAAGTCATTAATGGCTAATTTAGACTGGCAATTAGACAAAATCTAATGGGCTGCTCTCAGGGTTAGAAGCTAGTACTGCTAATTGTAGGCTCTGATACTGAGATTGACTTTTTCTGTGGCCAGGATGAATTCCCTTCCCTTGTGTAAAATGAAGAATTACTATTCTTTATGAAACTACATGCTTTTGGCGGTCATAAAAACTACATACTTAGGATTCATAAAATATTTTGGAAAAGAAAGGTAGGAAACATTATTTTGACATTTTAATGTGTGTCTGAATAACCCCCAATCCCCTAATCTCGTCACTTCAATATCTCTGTCTTGGGTGAGAGAATTCCTGATCTGAGCAGACTCATACTATAAATTCAGTAATAGTATTGGTCCAAAAGACACCTTGTTCAGTGGAACTGATACATGAACCGAACATGCCAGCATTATGCAGGTACAGTTTTGGCCAACTAGAGAGACTGCTGAGGTAAAAAAGGTTGCAGTGGTCACCACCCCTGACAAACATTTTTCATTGATTCTGTGAGTATTTGGAATCCCACACCATTGTAGAATATGGTATATTTTGATATGGAATATGAGTGGACATTTATTTTGCCTTGCATAATCATCAGCTGCAAGAGTAAGGTTAAACCATCACCATCTTCCATTTAAAAAGACCCTTGAAAAATATCTTTCTTAAGAATTTGCAAGCACAAAACAAACCTCCCTCAAATAAATGAAAGGCTCATAACATAAAGCTGCAGCTGAAACTCCAGCTCCTAGTTTGAATCTTTCTTCATAAGAAATTCATCTTTCAGGAAAAAAAATAGGAGGAGTGATCCCTGTTTTCCTCTCTCTCTGGGCTGAGCAGGACTCTGTTCTCTACTTTGAAATGCAGAGAAGATAAAACCTTCAAAATTGCCATCTTCATTTAGCACCCGTGACACCACCTCCAGGGAGACAGCTATCCCTGGGCTCAACCTCAGACATCAGCTCTAGGGAGTGCTAAATGATGGTGGTGCCAATACAAGCACCGTATGCCACTCTACAGTGCCACTTTGACCAACATTTTTTGGTCACTGAGTCACCGCTGAGGCTTAAATGACTTTGGTCCTCAGTGCTTTTGTTGTCAAGAAGAGATATAGCCTGACTTAAAACAGCAAGAATGCTGAGGACTGAAGCAGAAGCACCAGACATCAGGCAGGAAGGTAAATGTTCACTTGTCCTGTTTGGTGTTCCAGAGGAGAATCAAAGATGCTGTGTTACATACAAAGATGGTAGATGACAAATCCTGAGGCTTTGCTAAAGTCTGTTCTTACAGAAGCAGATGTGAGCATTCAAGCCTGCCTGGCAAGGACTGTTAAATGTCTGACTCAAGCCTAACTTCTCCTTTCAGGAAAATGAAAAGAAGTCAGAAATTCTGACATTAATGTCTCATTTCCAAATTATAGGTTTATGCCTGGGTCACTAAGGCTCACTGTCCACAGAGACCCCAAGAGGTGAGGAACAGCTGGGCCATTGGGGTGGTTCTGTGCAGGATGGATGTAGGGAAGCAGTGCCAGTGCAGAAGTTAAGAAGCATTAAGCCTGTAGGAATGACTAAGGATAATGGCAAATGACTGGTGCAACATCACCCAGCAGCTCTGCCAAGAGATTCCTGAGCTGAGCCTGTGAACTAGCCCCATTCATCAAGAATTCAATGAGAAGTGGCAATAATGACAATTTATGTGAGTGTAGCACTAGTAAGAGGCACTGCTTGAGATCATATCAGTTTCCATTTCACATCTTAGGCCAAAGCTGTAGCGGTATAGGCGACCTTTCTAACAAGATTTCATTCCTGATGCTTGTTCTGAACAAGAGGGCACAGAGTAATGGAAACTGACAGAATATGGAGATATGATATTTGGGCCTTGTTTTCCTTTCCTGGTACCTTTTTTTTTTTTTCCCATATCTCTGGGGAGTTATTTTATATGTAATACCATAGAAGAGAATGACTTGTTTTGGCTAATTACGTAGTCCTGTGATCACTGGCCTGTTCAACATTTTAAATTCTCTATTTCAAAGTCTTCCTTCTTCAGTGGCTTAATGCAGCTAAACAGATATATGACAGATATTTATAAGAAGCATGAAAGTGAATAAAATAGGAGAAGCCAGATAAATTAGGAGTCTGGGGATGTTTGCATCAGCTCTTTCAAGAGGGTTCTGCTATGTGAGGAGTTTGCTGCCTGGCAGTTTATTTCCAGTTTGTTTCCCCCACACTACTCACTGTTAGCCACCATTAGCCTTTACTGTGGCTAGGTTTATAAGCATGCTAGGTGAAGATTTACTTCAGGCAGTGCATCTTCCACATATATTGAATATATCGCACTTACACTGTGGAAGGAGAAGGCGTTTTAGATGAGTATTTGTATACCAGTATTGTATTTCTGCTCTTTCAAGGGCAGGACTACAATTTCAAAAGCATTTGTATCATTGTCCTTCTAAAATAATCGGATGTGTAGATCAGTGGTTTCAGAAATACAGTATTTATTGTATTGCTTTAGGCTCTTCTAGGATGGTGGGATAAGAACCTAAATATAAGAGAATCTGGTTTCCAGGACAATCATACCAAATCCAATTTATAAACTGTTAAACATATGAAGGGCAAGCTGGAAGAATTCTCAGGGAAATTCAATGGCCTAGGCCCCAAAGCTATTGGCTTTTGTTCTTTGTTGGAGCTTTGAAGGGAAGATATTTTCACGGTTGATACTCATAGATTGTTGTTTACAGCCCAGCAAAGCCCACACAGCCTTATGATGGAGATAAACATACCTCATAGATTTTATAAACATTACAGATGTCAATTCTGGTCCTAGGAATCACACCCTATGAACCAACATGGGACAAAATGCTCTGGCAGTTGATGTTATCTGGCCCTTGGTTTCTAATAGCACAGTAACGGCTATTTATAAAGTACAATAGAAGTTTGCCCTACATCCTTGATATAAATGTCAAGTGCCCTGCAGTATTGTGTACTGTTCCTAGAGAAATGATCCATTAAAACCATCCATATGAGAAAGCAAGTATTCACAACACTCCAGAAAGAAATTATATTCTCATAGAAGAATAGGGAAAATTGGCTGGCTTGCATAGACCGTGTCGACATGCAGCAAAGCTAGCCTCTTCATTAACTGCCTCCCCATGTCACAACTACAGACGATCTGTCTACAAGGGGTTCATTTACATACAGGCTTTACATACATATAGGCTACATTTAGCTTTCTGCCTTAGACCCTTTGTTACAACTAAAAGGGCTGTGCAGCTGGACAAAAAGAAAACATGTAGAGTGCATCAACAATGAGGAATCAAGGCCAATAGAGAGGTGCAAGAATTAAAAAATAAAAAGGTTAGAAGACATTCATCCTGTGACTGATCCTCAGGTTGCATGGGGGCAGGAAGGAGAAGTCTTACATCATTCCTTTAGATACATTGAACAAAGAACATAGTGCACACAGAGAAATGGAGGACTTCTGCAGTCAGGTTTATACCATGAAAGTGCAAAATGGCTGCTACAGCCAGACGTTTCTGCTTTAGGGACTCTGGGGCAGTCTCAGCAAAAAACTCTGTCTCAGTTCCCCCCCCTCCTTACAGAAAGTGCATGTCCAATATTACCCAAAGTCTTCACCTTAGGGGAACTAGACCTTCTTCTAAGATGGTTCTTCTTCCAGGGCAGGGGAACAAGAAGGTTCCAACAGAGCTCTCAGTTTTTCTGCCCTCTTCCTTTCTCTGTGCCAGTCCTTCTTTGGACTGGTAGCTGTGCTACCCAGGCTTGCCAGGCCCACAGCCTTGGGGCTAGAAGTGCCTATTTTAACCTTTTCTTTTCCAGAGGTAGTGGCTGTTTCTGCTACCCTCGTAGAACTGCAGTCAGAACAACTTGTTCACGTGGAACAAATGTCTCTTGGCATTTTTAATTTCTGAGTATTTGAGAGTGCATTTTTCCTTTAATATCCATGTGAATTCACTGTGGTTTGCACAAATATGATAACTTACAGCAGTTATTTTACTGACCTGTATCTCCCACTGACATCCCACGCCATCTTAATCCTGTTCATCTAGTTCCATTATTCCTGTCTCATATTTTCTGGTCACCAAACAGTTGGTGGTTTTTTTGTCTCATATTTAAAGTGTATGTCTTCTGAGGGAGGGACTATGTTTTTGGTCTCTGTCCAGCACTCAGCATACTACAATCCTAGTTTTAGGTGGCTTTCTAAGCGTTGAAGCAATACCAAGAAGAATACTCACTAGAGTAATAAATTGTGTTTTATTTACCCCTGTAGCTCTCCATGATGTTGTTACAATGAAATTAATTCATCCAAAACACTTTCAGTACCCACTATCATTCCCTTTCATACAGCAAAGGAACCAACTCAACCCAAAATACTTTGCAACTGTACCATTGTCTGTTGCACCAGTGAGACTATATGAATATCCGGATAGATTAAAAACATGTCTAAAATTCACAGCCTTTTCATAATGTTACATTGTAGATTTATAATCTTCCCTAAGGAAACTAAATTAATTTTCATGGATACTTTTTTTTTTTTTAAACCAAGTGAGACAGGGATAATAAATAATCCTTTCTAGTACCTCTGGAGATAATTGGCTGGAAAACTGTAGGGTGATAATTGTTAACCAACTTGAGGTCACTCAGCTGAACATTAGCACCACTGAGGCATGCTTCTGAGTAACAAGAACATGCCCTTCAGACAAGGATTAATTAAATGCAAAAGTTAGAAGAGAAGAAACTGAATTCACAACACAGCATACCTTTCGGAGGATTAGAAGTGCCAGTGTTTTACTGGTAAAGATGAGTTTCCAACTTATCATAGCCTAAGTCTTGCACCCCTTGCGTGCATATTTGATAATGAAAGGATTTTTTTGAGAGGAGAAGTTTTAAGGAAAGAAAAGCTCTTTGAGCTGCTTAACTTGAAAGAAAATATGGAAATATTTTGTTTCTTATAATGAAAGTATCTCACCCACCTGCACTTTTAGTTCTACCAGGCTACAGCTCCAGCTGGAGAAGACTCCCTCTTCCTACTGAGCCTGGCCTGGAGGATGTGAGCATCCACTGCTGCAACTCCTGCCGAATTCAACAGTTTTGCCACTGGCTGAAACAAGAAGGTGATTGTGCTTTCTGTCAGTGTGCTCCTAAAAGGGAGATAATTACTGCGCGATGAGGCGCCTGCCAAACAAGACATGGTAGTTTCTAATAGTTGGTTTAAGGCAGTTTGTAAGCCAGATTTCGCCTTATGAATTTCTCATAGGCAAGACACGCCCAGTGGCTGCCGCTTCTCACACATCCTGCTTAGTCAGTTCAGAGGCTGGCTGAGGTCAGGCAGAGACACTTCCAGCTGCTTTGCACGCTCTGTGCAAAGGGACTACACTCAAAGGAAACCACCAGTGATTTTTGCCTCAGGAACAATGGAAATGGGCTCTCCTTTTAAGTTCGCCCTGTATTCAACAATTTTGAAATACAGCGCTCTCGCTCATCCTGGGAGGACGTGATTTCTGAAGCTCTTTTCCCTGTTGTTTTCTGACTTTAAAAGGATTCTAACTTACAGCCCTCAGCCACGGTAATGAAAATAAGTGATCTGGCGAGAAATGGTGCCAAGCAAGTTTCTAGGTTTAAGAATATTTGCTTTATGATTCTATTCAGTAGTGGAAGATTAGCATGGCCCCAGATTCAATGAAAAGGTTTCCATTGTCCAGCTGGAGATAACCTCCAGGTGCTCACATTGACCTTCCCTCATTTTCCTGCCCTGGTCCCCTCTGTACACTCAGTTGTGGCCCTCTCTTTGCATTACTTTCCTTTAAACTAAAGTAGGCTGGAAACCAGGTTTATTTAGGCTCTTACTCTGTGCTCAAATTTTCAGTGAAGCCAAAGGGCCCTAGAACACTTATAGGCTGTTGAGATTATATGATTTATGGCACTCCCTACGGTCTTGTTTCCCCAATTTTCCAGATTGGGCCTTTTCCAAAAGTACGTATCAGGCCTCTTCTGGGTTGTTTAGTTCCTGTTTCCTTCTGAGTACAGGGGCTTGGGAGAAGAATGAGGGCTGATTTACCCTAGTGAGCCAGGAAGTGGTCAGAAATAGCACATACCATCTGCAGAAGCCTCCCTATGTCCTGCCGCAAAAGCATAGTTTGTCCATTTTGATGACCAAGCAGGGTATTATTCCTATCTTAAGGAGGAAAAATCCTACTTTTCTTCTTTAAGTGCCTAAGATTCAGGTGTCTGTAGTGAGCGACCGGTATCCAGTACTTGCTTTTAGTTACTCTAAAGGCCAACAAGGTGTGGGACTGAAGACAGAGAAATGAGTTACAGCCTTTGCTCTCTCTACTGGAAGACCCCCTCTTTGATTGAGAGGTCTTTTCAAGCCCTTCTCATGCCAAAGCAGTTGGTCAGGAGTAGAGACAGAAAGTGGAACCCCCCAAACTTCATGTGCAGAGATTTTTTGGCCACAGAGCACTTCCCTGTAGGTATAGAACTGAAACATAGAGCCCCATTATCATAGAATCATAGAATGTGTTAGGTTGGAAGGGACCTTTAAAGGCCATCTAGCCCAACCTCCCTGCAGTAAGGAGGGACATCTTCACTAGATCAATTTCCTCAGAGACCCATCAAGCCTGACCTTGAATATCTCCAGGGATGAGGCCTCCACTACCCCTCTGGGCAACTTGTTCCAGTTATCTACCACCCTCACATGGAAGAATTTTTTCCTAATAACCAACCTAAATCTTCCCTTTTCTAGTTTAAACCATTACCCCTTGTCCTATTGCTACGCGCCCTTATGAACAGTTCCTCCCCAGCTTTTTTATAGGCACCTTTCAGCCTTCTCCAAGATGAACACGCCAAACTCTCTCAGCCTGCCATCATAGGAGAGGTGCTCCAGCACTTTCATCCCTTTTGTGGCCCTTCTCTGGATGTGGTCCAACAGGTCCATGTCCTTGTTGTGTTGAGGGCTCCAAAGCTGGACACAGTACTCCAGGTGAGGTCACCCAAGCAGAGCAGAGGGACAGAATCACCTCTCTCAATCTGTTGGCCACTCTTCTTTTGATGCAGCTCAGGATGTGGTTGGCCTCTGGGCTGCAGATGTATGTTGGTGGATCATGTCCAGCTTTTCATCCACAAGTACTACCAAATACTTTTCCTCAAGGCTGCTTTCCAGCACACCATCTCCTAACCTGTATGGATAACGGAGATTGCCCTAACCCAGGTGCAGGACCCTGCACTTGGCTTTGTTGAATCTCATGAGGTTCACCTGGGCCCACTTCTCCAGCCTGTCCTGGTCCCTCTGGATGGCATCCCATCCCTCTGGCATGTTAGCCTTACAACCTAGCTTGGTGTTATCAGCAGACTTGCTGAGGGTGCACTCAATCCCACTGTCAATATCATTAATAAAGATACTAAACAGCACCAGTCCCAGCACAGACCCCTGAGGAAGAACCATTTGTCAACGTCTTCCATCTGGACTTGGAGTCATTGACCACCACCCTCTGGATGCGACCATCCTGCCAGTTCCTTATCCACTGAACAGTCCACCCATCAAATCCATACCTCTCCAACCTAGAGAGAAGGGTGTTGTGGGGGACCATGTCAAAGCCTTGCAGAAATCCAGGTAGGTGACATCCATAGCTCTTCCTTTGTCTGCTGATGCAGTTACTTCATTGTAGAAAGCCACTAGATTGGTCAGGCAAGACTTGCCCCTAATAAAGCCATGCTGGCTGTCTCAAATCACCTCCATGTGCCTCAGCATAGCTTCTAGGAGGATCTTTTCCATGATCTTCCCAGGGATAGAAGTGAGGCTGACAGGGTGGTAGTTCCCAGGGTCCTCCCTCCTACCTCGACACGCTGTTTAAAACCAGCATATTCATCCTTAGAGTAGGCAATCGAGGGGTCAGATGCATATGGAAGTCACATCTCCTTGACATGATGATCTGTCAGAAATTGCCGTCATATGTTTTTCCTCAGCAAGTAATTGTGACCTATGTCTCAGCTGCAAATCCTCCAGATATGTGTTCATGAAGCTATTAGAAGACCAAAGGGTAGTTTCTAAGATGCAACCCACCTTCTAAAATATCCAGCTTCCTCATCCCCTCAGAAGCTTATAAATCACTGCACTTTAGAGAAAGATACAGATCCTTTTTATTTTTTAAACTTCCAACTGCTTTTTGTCTTGCATTAAAGCCTCTTATTTTCAGAAACTTTCCACTTGAATTATGAAGCAGATCACAGGCCAGCAGAAAACCATTCCCAAAAGAAAAAAGCAACATAATGGAACACAAATTAAAATACACATTTAAGTACAAAGCACTGGCAGTGGTCTGGAACACAGCATGCATATCACTTTTAGAAATATAAAGTAAATGAGTGTGTCCTAACACCCACACTTTAAAAACTGCAGTGCATCCTAATATCTTCCAGATGTGGGTTTGATTAGGGCTAAAGTTAGATGAGTTTCAACCTGCACTTTAAAAGCTTTTCTTTACCACAGACTGAAGAGAGCAAAGATTTGCTGAAGCATAGGGAAAAGGAAGGAGCTGAACCTTCCCCTGCCAAACACTCTACCAATATGTGTACAACTGGCAACCAAGAAAAGAGAGGGGTGGTTACCTTTGTGGTTGGTTTTTTTCCTGCTGAGGTTGCTAGAACTTCTCACAGGGAGGATGTAGCACAGTAGGTGGCCGATGACAACCTCCTAATTCTACATGGACCCAAATGCTTTTTACAGGCAAGTGCACCTTGGAGGCACTGAGGCATAAACACCTGCCTAACAGCCTATAGCCAGCCAAATACATGGCAGGTTTTCACAGAGCTCTGGCTTGTGTGCACCTATGTAGCTGGTGATCCCTAATACTCTGAAATCTGCCATCAGGGCTAAATAACCTGAATTTGTGCAGTTTCCTTGTGTGGAAATCTGTATGTCACCTGGGGCAGGAACAGGCAGAGGTGTCACAGCCTCCTGACAGCTTCCTTGAAAGCTGCATTTGTCCTGGAGCCACAAAAGGAGCTTTTGCCTTTTCAGGCAAGGATGCCCAGAAGATCACAGAATCACAGAATCACAGAATAACAAGGATGGAAAAGACCTTTAAGATCATCAAGTCCAACCATTTGCATCCTAAACTAAACCATATCCCTAAGTACTTCATCTACCCTTTTACTGAACACATCCAGGGAAGGTGACTCAACCCCCTCCCTGGGCAGCCTGTTCCAGGCCCTGACAACTCTTTCAGTAAAAAAATTTTTTTTAACATCCAATCTAAACCTGCCCTGGCACAGCTTCATGCCATTCCCCCTTGTCCTATCACCTGTCACCTGGCTGAAGAGACCATCACCTACCTCTCTATAACCTCCCTTCAGGTAGTTGTAGGTGGTGATAAGGTCTCCCCTCAACCTCCTCTTCTCCAGGCTAAACAGCCCCAGCTCCCTCAGCCGCTCCTCACAGGATTTGCTCTCCAGCCCCTTCACCAGCCTGGTTGCCCTTCTCTGGACAAGAACATCTCTACAAGATGTAGTTGTCCTTCCATTGGAAAGCCTCTAAGCTCCCTACCGAGATAAACCCTTCTGGAATTAACGAGTGGGGCTTCAGGGGGTCTCACTATTTGGACAGAGATGGTGACTCATGCAGTCTGAGTACTCTCAGTAAAGTTAAAACATTGACTTCAATGCAGTTCTGCAAGCAGTACTGATCGCATCTGTCTGACTTCTCATACTGCTTAAGCTCCAAAAGCTTGCTCCAGCTTGTGCTGGGCTCATTGTAAAACCTCCTTAGTAAAGATTAAAATGTCAACATTATAAAGACAGCACAGCGACTTCCTGAAACTAGATCTGCCTTTAATATAAAAAGAGTTTTATGAAATGTATTTGTCACCATGAAAGAGCTGATGACATTGCAAGTAAGTATACAGTAAGAGGCATCTGACTTTCTTCTCCATGCGTTACCAAAGGATCTGCATGTGCATCTCAATTAAACTTTGGAATTGTTTAGTAATCTTCCAGCATCAGAAGGAATTTCAGACTCGTGTGATGTATCATCGACCACTTTAAGTAGTACATCAGCTTCTTAAGAACTGCATCCATTTACATCAGCTGTCTGTGAGCCAACAAAAAGCTGCTAGCTCTTGTGTCTCAGGTAAGAATTTAAGATATGAGTGACTACACAAGCTGGCATCCATTGTAGAACATCTGGCAGAGGTGACTGGTCAAAGGCTGGTGAAATAAAAATGCTACACCTTGACTCTTTGGGCACCTTTTGGGATTTTAATTCTTTAGATAAGAATTCTTGAGATAATTCAAACCAACATGAAGCAGCTGCTTCTGTCATTGCGGAGTGACAAATTAAAATGCAAAAAGAACAGAATGGTTTGGAGTCAGAAAAGCACACTTGCAGTGAGACACCTACTCTGCTCCTGCCTAGAGCTGATAAGACTTTGGAAGCCACTTAATTCCTTGTGTCTCTTGTAAGACTGGTGGCATAAAGAACAACAACGAAGAGACAGAGAGGTCTGAAAACTGGAAGGAGGACAAAAAGATAAGTGGTACAGCTAGTCTGTAGTTGCCACAGTTAACTCCTGATTTAACTCTACTTGGAAAAATCAGTGGACAGGCAGGGAAATTGTTTTCCTGTGTGCCAAAGTCTTGATCTGGTAACCTTCTTGGTAACTGCTCATACAATTGCATATCTTTATTCCTAACTATGCGTTCTTGCAAGAAAAAACTGTTCATGCTGTAATGGGGTATGAGTAACTTAGACAGAACCAACAAACTTTTAAAAGGCAAAGATGGCTGGGAGCAGCAGAGAGGAGGAAAAAAGAAAAGTGATCTGCAGAATATAATCAGGGATGGAGGGAAGCAAAGATGTCTTCTGTATCTCCCCTGGCAAAATACAGAGATCAACAAGGAAATAATTGAAAATCATCAGCCTGGAGAAAGATGTAGATAACAAGCTAAGTTCAAGGAGAAGCATACTTCAATATGCAACAGTCCCAGCAGGAATGTCTGTGGAAAACTGTGCAGCAGCACAATGGCTCCATTTATTACAGTTTAATTTATTGGCTGCTGACAATGTGTTCTGTTCAGAACAAATATAGTGCGTCTCTGTCCCCATAAGTGTTTAGTTTAGGTAGAAAAAAAGATTAATTAAGATCTTGCAGAGTGCCTTCAGAGTATTTTAAAGCAGTGGTGTTGCAGTGTCTCACTCTTGCTTTCATGTTTTTTTATTGGCCATTGCACACAGGAAGGAAGCTGCTTATTAACAAATTTGACCTCCTGGTTTGCCCATTTTTCTTGCAATTCCTTTCTCCTCTCCCTTTCAGGGAGAAGTGCTTAGGCACAGACCAGAGACTGATGGACCTGCTCTGTCTGTGTCCCACACTAAGCCCTTTCTGTTTCACAAAGGTAGGCCGCTGTTGGGACATTGTGTGGAGGAGACATCAGAGAAATCAGTGGGGGCCATGAGCCCATCATAAGGACATTCCTCTGCTCTGCTCCTTGCAGTGCACAGTGCATTCCTGCAGTCAAAAAGTTCATGGCTGTGGGTTATTTGTATTTAATGTACACCTCCCTGAGCATACACAATAGCATAAAACATTGCATGCTGCCCAAACCGCAGCAGTGTAGCATGGAGGGGAAGACTAATTGCCCTTCAGAAACCATGTGTATTCATAAAGTTTTAATGGTGAGGGAAAAGACAGTTTCAGACCCGTAGCACCTGGAGCTGAAGGATGACCCATAAAAGATGTTCTCTTCATTTAAAGGAGGGGGGGGGGGAAGAATACTACCCATCATAGTTTATCTTGCAGGCCATTGTTAAAGCTCCTCTTCTCAAAATCTGTTTTCATGTGATGTGGGTCACCTGTCACGATCGCAGCAGTTGAGAATGGAGCACATTAATTGCACTTATTGCTCTGAAGTCTGTATGATGGGGTCCCATGGCAGGAAGACAAGTATGTCTGGAGGTGGAACTCTTTTCTAGTCATTACCAAGTGGCTGAATTTCTGATGGAGAACACTACGTAGTCATTCAAATGGCAGTAACTTAGGTTGTAACAAAAAACCTGAGACATACTAATAAAATCCCCATTTCTCTTTTATACGTCACATAATGGATGTCACATTCAGTGCTTCTTATGGTGAACGGGCTACTTATTAAGCATAGTCTATGACTTTATTTCATTTTAAATTTGCCATCTTTTCCAATTATTCTAACTTTTTAGAATTTTCTCCCTTTAAAGCCAGGATATTTTTAGCATGAACTACAAGTTACAAACAACAGGAGTTGCCATAGAAACAGAAAAGGCACTTTGTAGAATGGAAACGCAGGAAGAAATATTGTTCACTATTTATCTGCTGCAGACAGTGAGATAGAATCAATACATGCAGGTTTGTGTAAGTGTATCCATACATATGTATGGATACATACGACTTTCCTCACTGCATCAGCAAACTCTTCAGCGCTTATCTTTGCATCCTAGCACTTAGCTGACTTCTGCAGTAGCGGGATATTATCCCCAGCTACATACAGCTACCCTGTAGCTAGGTGCTCTGCAAGCATCTCTGCCTTCAGGCAGACAAACCGCTGCAAGTAACACGGACGCGATATTGCAGCACAGCTGGAAGCAGGCACCTTGGGTGGGGAGGTGGGAGAAAAAGCTGTTCTTGGAGCCATCTCCCATTGTTTGACCCTCGCCACACACCATATTCATTGGACATTGCTCATAGAGGGGCCTCATCTGGCTCTTCCTCTCAACCTGGATCAGCCCCTACTGTACAGCCATTCTGATTTTTCTTTTAAGGCCCTTTGATTGTTGTCTCAGCTGTAAAGTAAACCATGCTCCAGCAACTTTAAACTAAACAGAGGTAATTTCTAGTCACAGGATTTGTGTTATTTCTGAAGTCAGCATCCTAAATGTTGTGTGCTCTCTAAGCCTTATCTATAGAGGGGCTAATATGGATAAAGTATTATATAATTTTAAGCCACTGGGAATCAGACTCTAATCCTAGTGTAACAGTGTGGATTACTGAACCAGATTCATAGGAAAGAACACAATATAGATTACACTTCATGTACTCATTAGACTGTAACAAAAAGCATTAGGTGTTTCACAGTCAAGGTGCTGGAAGGTTGGGCCTGAAACATTTCTCACTTCTGCTCTTAAAGCTTTTATTTAACTTCATTGTTCTTTGTAATGATTGTAAAGTTCAGCTTCACAATCATTCTGTGTTAAGGACAGGTCAGAAAAATATCTACCAGAGATAATTTAGAAATAGTTGTTCCTGCCCTGAGGGAAGAGAGGCTGGAGGCAAGGAAATGAACTCAGCAAGAATTCAGGACCCTTCCAGAGTTATTTTTCATGTGTTCTATTATAGTTAGAATAGTTCAACACTGTCTTAAGGAACATGTCCTGGTTTCAGCTGGGATAGAGTTCATTTTCTTACTAGTAGCTAGCGTAGTGCTGTATATTGGGTTTAGGATGAGAGCAACGTTGATAACACACTGATGTTTTAGTTGCTACTAAAGCCAAGGACTTTTCAGGTTTTTATACTGGCCTGTCAATGAGAAGGTGGGGTATGCCCAAGAAACTGTGAGGGAACACAGTTGGGACAGATGACCCAAGCTGTCCAAAGGGATATTCCACTTCATATGACATCATGCTCCATATGTAACTGGGGGTTGTCCAGGAGGTGGTGCAGCTTGGAATTTAGCTGAGCATGGGGTACAGATGGTGAGCAGTTGTGCTGTACATCACTTGTTTTGTGTATCTTCATCATCATTATCATCATCGTCATCGTCACTGTCATCTTCCTTTTCTGTCTAATTAAACTGTCATCCCAACTCACGATTTTTATCTTTTTCTTTTCAATTCTCTCCCCCATCCCACTGGTGGGGGGAGTGAGAGAATGTCTGCGTGACTGTTTGAGCTGTCTGTGAGGTTAAACCATGACAGAACACGATTTTTCTTCTACTTCCTACCACTTAGGACCAGATCTTTAAGTACTTTTTAGTACTTAATAGGAGTTGGTTTCTTGCATTAATTGCCAAGAGGATCTTGGAAATTATGCTAGGTGTTTTTCCTCATGTCAGTTGCCAAAACACCTTTGTGAATCTGTTTTTCTCACAGATTGCCATCAACTGTGAGCTCATGGCTTCCCGGCTGTCTGCCTGGCTGGGGCCTTGGTGTCTATTTTGCAGGAGAGATGTGGACTCACAGCTCCAACAGAGGCAAGCAGAACCATCCTGGAATATCTGGAGCTGTGTGTGACTCCAGTCACTAAAAGGAAAAAAATAAAAAAGAAAATAAAAGAAAGACAATGTCCTAATGGTTAATACTGTACTTCAGGTACTGTGCACCCCAACCATGTCAGGGCAAGACTTGGATCTTCTTCTGCAAGAGGTTTCTTCTGGAAAGCAATCTGGAAAGATCTTCTGTAATCTTCAGGGTGTTGCCTAGTCTGGAAGAAGTCCTGTGGCAAACTTCAGCATGGAACATGCTCACCTCACCATTTATATATAACCAACTGGGCATCCAAAGGCAGGGTTTTTACTTTCAGTCATTTTTACCTTAGTTCATGGTTAATGAATAGGGGATATTGTGAGAAGTATGGTATAAGGGGGAGTACAATGGAAATTTTTATGAGGAAATTAAGGTTTTCAACTTCCAGGCAGGACTGGGAAAGTGCTCATTATACAGCATAAGAGTATGCACAGAGTAGCAAAGGAAGAGTAAAATATTGAAGAAATACTTATTAAATAAGCAGCATCTATCTCAGCTACTGAATATAGCAAGGTCCTAGAGAAAAACTAGTAAATGACCACGTAATTAGAGACTGTTTCCTAATGCACACTCTCCTAGGGATAGCACTCAAGGGCGACTTGAAGTTGACATTTCCAACTTTTAGATCTTTACTTTGTTCTGCTGGCCAGAGTACAGGGAAAAGGTTGGTCTACACCTGCCTATTTATACATACTTTTAGGCTTATAAGTGGTTCAACCTTAATTACTGCTTATAGAAGCAAGTCTGATTTCAGAATTCAGATCACTATCATTACCTACCAATGGAAGTGATTTACATGTGCGTTGTTTGGCACATATTCTTGAGTAAGGCTATTTTTACTTCTGGTAAGATTCAAGCAGTACATTGCTTTTTAATATGCATGTCACTCTCTCTGAGTCAAGCTCCTCAATTCTTGAATATATCCTTGTTACAGAGAACAGATGGTTTCAGTTTTGCTAGATGAACTCTCAAGGGTAACTTCAAATCTGGGCGAAACCACTGTCTGTTTGGTTGAATTGTAACACAGGGCTCAGAGCCTTTGCGATGCTGTTCCAACCCTGAGTGTTCCTCTTACCCTTTCTGTCTGTAACACTGGGTTGCGTTTGCAACAACAGTAAGACCAGCAACCTTCTCCAGACCAGCCTTATGCCTAATACCCATTTCACATTGGGTAGTCAGCTAATTCCAATTCAGTATTAGTAGTCAGGACATGAGAGGAAAGCACAGTCAAGAAATCAAAGCTGAATGCGGTGATCTCAGAATTTCTCAACACTATCAAGTATTTGGAGATGCCTGTTCTATTTACATCCTGCTCATGTGGTGCTCCCTCCTCTGTTGAATTATACCTTTCAATCAGCAGCAGCTCTGAGTGAAACTGAAGAGAGGTCCTACCTTTGGAGTCCATGATGCTAATTTAAATGGCCCTATTTTGAGCAGAAATGCCAGAGAAAGAAAATGATACAGAAGATTAAATGTTGTTTTGATTTTCCAAAGAAATACCTTTGCAAAACCTCTGTACTACCAAAGATTAAGGTCAAAACCAGGTGAACTTTTAGGACTACATAGCTATTTAGTAATAATCTTACAAAACACCCCATTCGTTGGGACATGGGTGCTGGGACCATTCCTCTCACCTCCCCAGTGACAATGGAGCCAGAAGCATTATTATCCTATTCTGCCTGAAAATGCCTGTGACTTTTTCTCTCATAATATCCCAGCTGGATGGTTGTTTCCTATCAAAACTTTATTGACTCACAGCAGGCCATTTGAAAATGATAGATTAACTCTAACCTCATTAATATACAAAGTATTGTTAAAAGGGAGAGCTTGAAAGAATTACAACGCACTAGATCTAGTTCCCAAACAGAAATGCACACAGTGGGTGAAATCAACGATCAGTGTTCATCCCAGCAGCCTGGATATGTGCATCTGTGTCTTTTGTATGGCATGAGCAAAATACTTGGTTGCCAGATCTGTTTTCTGAATAAATTTTCCACAGAAATTACTTAGGTAGGCAGAGGTGGAGAAAGATTCTCAGAGATCAAACAAAGTGTTTATGAGCAACCAGTTCAAAGAATTTTAGCCATCGTGCTTTGGTTGGGATGGATGAAAGAGCTCCTTGGGGTAGGAGAGAGATTGCTGTCTGTTTTGAGAACATAACCCTATGTACATCAGACATCACATCTGGGTGTCCACGTTTCACTGAGCTGTGCATTAGATCATGTTTTAGTGCATTTTTACAAGGGACCCAGTTCTCCACAGCACCATGTCAGCTTTTGCTTTCTCTCACATGTTGGGGAGGAGAGCAGCAAGTGGCCAAGAACAGGTCTAAGAAACAGGAGGGAAGAAGAGAGACTGTAGCAGGCTCTAATGATGTGAGGAGTTACTTGCTGACAAAGGCAACCTGGAAATCCTGCAGCCTGCAACAAGGCTTTGAAAGTGTAGCCTGGGATGACAGGAGATGAAACGGTGGGTTAGGGTTTCAGCTGGAGGGTGCTGCCTTAACCTGTGTCCTGGTGTAGGGCTCAGCTGTCTTTTTGATGTCTTCATGAATTCTTCATGACAGGAAACAGATCCTACATAAATCACTCCCTCTGTAGGGGTGGTTGCCATTTTCCCAGTCTTTAACTGGGACTTGCTGTGATGCAGTCAGGCTACCAACTGGGATTGCCACTTGGAAATCATCCTTCGAAGAGATGTGACTGCAAGCCAGCATAGTAATCAGGTCTCTGCTGATTTAGTGATAGAAACCACAAAGAATATGAGAAAGAGTCTTAACTTAGGATTGTTCCTCTAAAATGTGATAGTACAATCCTGAGCACAACAGAGAAATGCTCTAGCCAGACCTCTTGCAATATTTTCTGTACCACTTTGTAGTATCAGACATCCCATTCAGAAAAACATTCAGTTCTGTCAACAAAGAGCTCCTTCTGCTACCCTCTAAACCCCTTTATGAAACCAACTATCAGGTCATATCTTTCATCAGAGCTCTGATAATCATCTCTAAATTTGGTCCTAGGTACCTTTTCCAGGACAGTGTCCTCTCTGAAGGTGTAACTTCTGTTGCGGTTCCCAGCTGTTGTACCTTGCCTCTGGCTGCATTAACATCAAGTATCCCCTGGTGGTTCCTGGTTATTTAACCAGAGAAATTGGACTGGACTGTGCCAACGGTCTGCTTTCATTATTCAACGTAACACCAATTCTGGTGCTGTTCATAAGCCTTAAAAGGAAAGATTTAATGTTGTACCAGTCAGAGGTCTTAAACCTGTGGTCTGTGTGTGGTCATTATTTTTCCAGGGGCAAAAAGCAGCTCTACTGCTGGTCAGCTTTATTTTGCTGAGAGGGGTGCGGGGGGGGGGGGTGAGGGCGGGAGTGAAAAAATGTAAAAAAATAATTTAACAAAGTCACTGGTGACAATGTTAAGCATTGGTAAACAAAATATTGATTTCCTGGGACATTGCAGGAAATGGTCTTGCTGATATCTCAGCCTTAGCAACTACCTTCTGAGATGTGTCACAAACTAATTCTTAAGATATCTAAAATGTGCTCTGTTAATTCTATATAATGCAAGCTTTTTAACCAAAATGCCATGTGATGCTAAGTCAAATGCCTTGAAGAAATCTAAATGGGTTATATCAACACAATTGTCGTTATCAAACAAACCTGTAATACTTTTTTTCCAAGAAGAGAGATGCCTTTATTTGACAAAACCTACCTCATATGTTGCCTGGCATTAAAGTGTATTTTTAACTTCTAATTCTTTGTGAATAGACTCCCACATTAACTACTCCAGTATTTTAACTGGGACGAATATCTCAGTAATTGCCCCCAGTTCCCCAAGACACCCCTTTTGCCCTTTTCAAATATTGGGAATGTCTGCAGCCCTCCAATCCGTTGGAATTTCCTTATTTCCCAAGATTTAGTAAATATTGACAGATCACACAACTCCCCAGAGTGTTCCTTTAAATCAAACTGAAAACAAGTTATCAGGTGTAGTTTGCTTTAAAATACTGAACCTAAGTGTGACTACACTTTCCCTTCCTTTCTTGCAAATGCCAGACCTCTGTTCTGGGGACAATAGCAGCTCCATGTGCAAGGTTAAGAAAAATAAGCAGTGATCAACTGGTGGTTTTCCATCTCACATTTTTACAAAGTTATCACCTAATCTGATCCTGTCTTTTTTACCCAACCTACTTTTTAATTGTTTCTTATGTTTGGACTATTATTATATAAAGTTCCATTAATTATTAAATATTAATTCTTAATTATGTTAGCTTCTCTTATCATTCTATACGATTAAGCTTGCAAAATCTATTAAGGACCTTTTGTTTTCATTTCCCCTCCTATTACTTATTTGCTAGTCAGATGTCTTACTGTTGTTTTATTAACTTCTAGCTGGGATGAATTCTAGGTCAAACCAGTCTTTTTTTGTGCCTTCTTAGCAGGATATTGACTTGACTCTTCACAAAAGATCTTTAGCATTCATTAATATTTTATGTGTTTAATGTATATTTTCAGCTTGTTTGGCTGTCAAGGTGGTTAAAGTTTGGAAAACGGTCTTTTTCAAGTTTCAGGTAGACAAAGTAAAAGCGTCACATTCATTTTCAGGAAGAAAAAAAAAATCCTACTGGCTGCTGCAACATAACAGCTATTTCTTTAGGCTTGCAATTAACCGCTTGTCGTGGTTTTGCCCCGGCCGAGGGCCGCACCCCACACAGTCGCTTGTACTTTTAAAAGGAAGGGGGAGGGAAAGTTGGGGGAGGGGGAAAAGGGAAGGAAGAAGGAGGAAAAGAAACCACAACCTATAAACCAGAACCACGCAGGTTGGGATAAGGATAGTTTACTAAACAATAACAGAAAACTAGATATAACAATAACAGAAGTTTAAAGCACAAAATAGATGAAACTGGTGATACACAATGCAGTTTCTCACCAAACCACAGAACCCAGGCCGCACAGCTTGGAGCCGTCCCCGTACCCAGAAAACCGCCCGTCCTGGTGTTGTCTCCTCCTCTTCCCCCCAGTCCCCCTTTATACTGAGCATGACGTAACTGGCATGGACTATCCTCTTTGGCCAGTTCGGGTCACCTGTCCTGGCTACGTCCCCTCCTTTCTCACTAGTAAGGAAGTATGCAGAGCTGAGAAAGGTCCTTGATTGCCCGGCAACAACTAGAAACATCAGGGTGCTATCAGCACTGTTCTCATCCTAACACCCAAACATGGCATTCCATCCACTGCTAAAAATAATTAACTCCATCATAGCTGAAACCAGGACACCGCTGTTTGTGCATCCTCATTCAACTAATTTCATAGATGATGATGTTCAAGCCATCAGGTGTTGCAATGCTGTCTGTTAGAGGGAACTCTGCAGGGGTTTCCATACTAGTCATTTGAGTTGACCAGCAAGTATCTTCTAGTTATTTTAGAGATAGGTCTCTTTTTTTGTTGCTATTGCCCAGCTATTAAACTAAGTGTGCTATATCTAAATAAATATTTCTCATTACCTGGCCTCATACAAACTTAATACATTAATACAGAGTAATTGCACAGTTGTCAGAGGCCATGAGTTTTGCTGTTCTGTGTCGTTCACTGGGGGAGAGGAGGTGTAGAGACCTCTGTTAAGGGAATGAGGACATCCGGAATGACTGTGTGATTTGGATGCAGATTAAAGACTGGCTCGCTGCAAGAGCCAGGCAGAGCTGGGAGGAAGTGAACAGCTTTAGCTGAGGGAACCTCAGGCAATTCTTTGTATGTCATGGTGTAGTTTGCTACATATTTGTATACATAATATATCTTCTGGAATTTTCACATTAAAGTGATGGCTGAGGGAAGATGTATTAATCTGACAGCTGAAAAAATGACTGATGTGCCACAGCTATGCCATTCCTAGGAACTTGTCTATCTTGGGGACAGGAAACTACCAAACAAAATGATTTTAAGAAAAACTGATAATAAATAAATTAAGCTCCCAGGCTTATATACTATGTGACATGAGGAAAATGACTGAGTCAAACAAGTAGGAACTGTGGGTTTCTGTAGAGGTTGCAAAGGTTACAAAATCTGGAATCACTGTGTATCAAAATAATTTCCATGAAGACTGTTTAAAAAATAGTAATATAATTTGCCCAGCACTATTATATGAGTGTTTTATTTTTTATTTTATACTGTGGAAATAAGAATATATTTGTCTCACCTCTCATAGTGAAAGGTCTATAAAGAAGAGCCAAATTCTGTGATGCAAAACCAAAACTCTACAGAATTTACTAGGATGTAGTTCTCTAACTGAACATGCAAACAGCCATTTCTCATCAGCTTTGGTATAATCCCCAGAGTAGTTGCTACCTCTCTCAAAGACAAAGGAAAAGGCAGATGATTTCACCTAACACAGTTGTAAGTAGATCCTAAGAACTTCCAAAATCATAGCATGGCACTGAATAATTGTGTAAAATGTCTTCCCTCCATTCCATGTCTTTTCTTAACTCTTGCTTCCTCACTTCCCTCAAGTAGTTTCATCCTAGATGCAAAGCATTTCTTGCTGACACTGAAATATTCCTCAAAAAGGAGGGAAGGGAAGGGAAGGGGAAGGGAAGGGGAAGGGGAAGGGAAGGGAAAGGAAGGGAAGGGAAGGGAAGGGAAGGGAAGGGAAGGGAAGGGAAGGGAAGGGGAAGGCAAGGCAAGGCAAGGCAAGGCAAGGCAAGGCAAGGGGGAAAAGATTTAAGACCTTGCAGTCAATGGGAAATGGACTTAGAAAAAGCATTTTGGGATTCAATTTGGCCAGTAAAACCTCAATAGACAACAGAAGGATCACATACTGTTTCCTACAGAGGGAAAAAGGGCACTTCTATTTCCTACATTATACAGGATTTGTGTGAAAGTTAAGCTGGAGAGATTCAGAACAGTGCTATTTTCTTGATGTTCTTATTTAGTGGAAATGCAGAAATAAATTTCAGGACGGTCTGACTGTACAAAAGGAGGAGAAATCTATTTCAGAGTGTTGGTAACACTAAATATAGATGTTATAATTACAAAATACTGAATACTGAAATAATAAAAACCATATTCACATCTGGCACGGAATATCAGTAACTAAAATAGTTTCTTGGAAAAGAATATGGCAGCAATAATAATCATCATCACAGAGATGTATGTATTACAAAAGAAACAACTTGATGGTGTAAATACAGTGAATTTCCTCATTAATATCGGTAACCCCAGGTACCTTTCCTTATCTGGTTGTGTGTAGCTTTGGGATTATTCTCTTTCCTTCTTTCTTTATTGTCTTTGTATTGCTATAAGAAAAAGACACAGGAATTTTTCATCATCTAGACACTAGGGAGTCAATTAAAATTGAGGCCAATGGACATGCTTTGCTGGCTTTGTAAGAGTGGTTGCTTTCTGGGTTCAGTGCACCCAACTTGTCATCCTGCACAAAGTCTGAGTAGTGTCTAATATATGGGTACTGAATCTGTTCACCAGTCTCAGTGAAGGGGCAGAACATAGCTGATAACCCATTCACAGCCTCCTTTATCCTTTATCTGCACTGTATCTTCAAGAGCATAAATGATTTGTGAACTTAATTCCTTCTCCAGCAATAGTCAACTGGGATCTGGCACCTCATGTACTTGCAAACTACTAAAAAATCTTGCTCTGGTAACAGTTGTACTCCATTCAGGGCTGCTCTGCAAAGAGTGAGCAGAGAGCTTGCTCTGTGGCCTTTGGGATGGGAAGGGTGAGGTTTCTCCTGTGGGACCCCCTGTCCTGTCCTGAGGAATGCATGGGTTTGTTCCACAGCATACATGCCAGTACCATTGTGTAGAGATGTAGGGTGTGGCTGGCAGAAACCAAAAGCTACCTATATCCTTTTCAAACTCTAAACACAATGCTATTGGATTTGGTGTCTCAAAGGGAGGAACAATATTCAAGTATTCTTGGCTTCCTCTGTTGTGTTGAATGAGTTGGACTCAATGATCTTAAAGTTCTTTTCCAACCTGAAAGTTTCTATTCTATGATTCAAGCGTGAACTTTTCCTCTTCTCTGTGACAGGCTTCATAGTGAACACTCCTTGGTAAAAGCTTCATGTTCAGGCCATGAGGGCACCAACTGACAGCTCTGACTGGTCCCTGTCCAGCCCCTGCAGCTCCCCACACCTGCTCACAGCCCAGGACCCCATGTCAGCCCCAGGGCCATTAACACCCACAGCAAAGCTGGTTTCCAGCTCCCCACCACCCTGCCCTGCCTGGCCATGTGCCCTGCTGAGTGAGGCCCACCATGGGCCTATGTCCTGGCCCAGCCTCAGCCCATCCCTTGTCTGATGAGATAGAGCAGCCAGCTACCATCTTCAGTGGGCCATGATCTCTGCCTCCCTTCCCTACCCATCAGGTTCTCCAGAAAGTGCAGTCACCCTTGCTCCTCACGGTGTGAGAGTGGGACCCTTCATACACCCTCAGGGGCCTCGGTTGTTCAGTTATACAAATAAAATATAAAGAGGTATGGTATGCAAAGGAGAAAGAGGAAAGTTGGAGAACAGAGCCTAATGCCACTAGCACCTGAAAATTTTACCCCAGTGATTCTACATGTTGTGGTAAGAAGACACAGCAACAGCCCCAGCTCTGCTGCCTGCAGAAGCGAACATTTCCTCCCGCCGTGCATTTCCTCCCTCCTGCTTGATATAAGAAACAGCAGAAGTAATAAAAAAGAGTGGCATAAATTGGCTGTCTGTCAAGCTTACTGTGCCTTGGCTTTCTATAGCAGACTGCAGCAAGATGAGATCTCCTAGACAAGCAAGAGAGAAATGTTATTTGACTAATTCTGAAATGATCATGAAATATGCTTAGTAAGCCTTTCCGACATCAATACTTGGCTGTTTACAAACATCATTAACATTATTTCCCCTTAAAATTGAATGAGCTGTCAGATTTTTAATGGATATATTGTCTGTCTAAAGTAGAAAAAGGGATTGATTTGCAATTATTTATTTCAGATCTTTGGTAGTTTGATACATAGTTTGATATTCTTCCAGTGATTGAATTTTTTGTCTGTATATGTTACAGATAAATTCAAAACTATGCAGAATCCAGAAATAACCGCTTTTAACCAGATTGGTCTTGGATGAACCCACACATACCAGAGAATTCCAGAAATGACAACTCTCTCTGGGTATATCTGGAAACACAGATTGAAAGCAGTATACATCTGGACTTACAAAGTTCATGACAACAGAGGTTTGGTATGGATGAATTAACTGCACACATACCTAAGAGTTCTCCTTCAGCTGAATATTGATTCCCTTTTAGTACTGTGTGGATAATGATAACCTATATTATTCTTGTTTGGTACAAAACTCTTCTCAAACTTTACTCTCTTCACTCATCCACTCATGCAAAACTTTCTCTTCAGAAGCTCCTCTACTAAAAAGTTTTAAATCTGCTACTGCTCAGGAGGTGTGAAATTTTAGGCAGAGGTGAGTCCAAGACTCTATTCATTAGGAGCATTAGAAAATAAAATATTATATTAATTGGGATGAGCTTTCTCACCTTTGCACAGAGCATACCTTAACATCAGACATGAAAGCCTCATTGTGAAGGAGAGTGATTTCAAACCCAAGTATAGTATGAGAATAGGTCAACAGATACGATCATAGCATATATCAATTTATGTGGAGCTTCCCAATAAAAGTGTTCTCAGGCCACATTAAAAAATGAGCGAGAGAAAAGCCAGGTAAAACCTCTGGCTTTTAATGAACTAATTGCATATACTCAAATTAATCTCATCAGCATGCAAACAAGCAGAGATGGAGATTTCAATTACCTAATAGCATATTGGAACTATCTTAACCAGTTGCTGTGTCTTTATGCCATCAGAAATGAAATCTTGGCTGAAGCTGCTTTGCCTTTAATTGCATCCCTGAACTTCAAGCACATTGCATCTGACAACAGATGTGAATTTATTAGCCCCACCGTGCTAAGCTATACTTCTAGAGGATTTAAGATTGTACACAGACAGTTTAATAGAGTTAGGAAATGGTAGAGCAAGAAAATCCAGCCCCACAAAACCTGCTAATGTCTGAAAAGAGGAGGAAATGCAAAGCCCTCATATGAAGGCCTGAAGTTCTGACAGTTTGGTAAAAGTGATGTTTCTCACTAACATTCAACAGACATTTTCTGAAGCAATGATTACTTGAAGTTCATGTGTTAGTGTATATACAAACACACTTCCATGACCTGTCATTATTCAGTTAATTTTGAAGAGCATTAATAAGGCTTCAATCTATCGAGATAAGCCAAATAATAAGCCTAACAGTCGTCAAGAAGCAACTTGTTCTACCACGGAAAGCTTATGAATAAAATCAAAAACTTGAAAATAATAAATCACTGCTGACTGTGTGTGGAGGAGAACTGTAATATGTAGGCCTTTATCATACACTTGGTTGCATTCCTGTGTGATTTAGTCTAGGTGACCCTCCTCTGGCAGGGGGCTTGGACTAGATGATCTTTCGAGGTCCCTTCCAACTCCTATCATTCTGTGATTCTGTGATTCTGTGATATGAACTGCAACTATTCGCCTGGCAGGTTGAGGAATCCTTTTCTGGCAGAGATGAAGACATTTCATCTTATGTATGAAAGTAAGGGAGAAGATTACAATGGCCTGAGGAAGCCAAAACAACTTTGAGAGATTTACTTCTAAGAGTTGTTGGGTCTCTGGCATGAAATACAATATGTAGAGTTCTCAGGAGCAAAGAGGTAAAAAACGTGTTTGGCCTGGTTATGGTGACAAGAGAAGACTGTTTCTACAGAAGTGGGACACAGTATGGTGTATGCCCCTCTTCTTTCGCCATGAACTGTTTTACACAACAATACAAATTCTCTTTTATTCCTCCTCTGCAAAGATACAGCTATGTGAAAATAGCAGAACACAGCCACAGTCAGGCGATCAAGGCTTTATCATTTTCTGAAAACTAAATTTTCTGGAATCAACAAGTTGACACAAATAACAGCAATTGTATTTAATAGATTTTCATTCTAAGTTTCAAATTTGCAAAGGCTTCTGACACTTTTTCATTTTCAGAATACGATCTTAAGCAAATGAAATAGATGTGATTTTGAACACAACAGAAGAAAGACATTTTATTACTTAGAGGTGATGCTCCTACTATTTCACATTTTACTGTTTTCACTTATGTTATTACAAATGAAGAAACAACATCACATTATTTGATAACTTTTTTTTTTGTTTGCGTTATTGCAAAGTATGTTTGGCAATGAAAAAGCTGTTTGATACAAAAAGAAAAATATCCCTGCGTAACCAGGTAGTTCTAGATATACTTTCCAATCAAAATCTTGATTGGATTTTATCTTTGATTAACTTCCTGATTTTCCCCACACAATTTTATTATCTCTCTATAAAGATTAAAAAAATGCAATGGAAGGGAAATTCCAAGGTTCCCAAAATGGACACATGAAATATATGTGTGAATGAAAATGTGAAGTTCTAGGCAAACTGAGTAACCAAATGGAGTGGTAACCTTGTTTGACAGTCACCTTCAGATGAGTCTCTCCCAGGACATATAAAGATTTGCACTTTATGTCTATAATTTATTCACCCATTAATCTATTATAAATACTATATATATTTTTGTTTATATCTTACGCTATCTATTACTATCCTCTTTTATAATTTTAAAAATTTTTATCAATTTTTAATTATTTAAACTATTCTAAGGAAAACAATAAGATATTTTGTGGAACAAAAGTGGGTTAGGGGTATCCATTTACCTCTTTTTACTGATTATTATATGAAAACAAAATCTTTGTAATCTGTATATTTTTAGATCACTTAGCACTCCTCACACTCCTCACAGGTTTCTTTTTCCCCCCTTTTTTCTCTCTCTGACCTGTCCCACATTCATTATATATTCACATATATATATATAGATGGCTAAATGAAAGCAAAAAGCTTTAGAAACAACTGCATCTCCATGGTGATAAAAACACATTGTCTCATTTGTGCTCCAGGATTCCCAGGTAAGTGTTGTCAGCTCTTCTTCTGCTGTGGAATTCAGTCAGGGTGTGTGTGTGTGTTTTCATAATGCAATTATGACTCCCTTAATGTCATCATATTAAATACCATAGTTTCAAACTACATTACACACCAACCCGGAATGTTCGCAAATACACATTAAGATCTTATGGATGTTATGGTTTTCCTGCACCTTTTCAAGAAAAAATTTTTTCAACTGTTTTGTAGAGTGAAACCATAGAAGAATGAAATGGGTTTGTTTCCTCAGAAGAGCAGAGGTGGGAGGATACAGAATTTCTCCCCAGCATTTGTCCCATAAGACAGTCTGACCTGGAAGGTAAGAGGAAACAGTTTCACTTTCTTTGCTTGTGTTCTGGCTTCTTCATCAGGTCTGTGAATGAGGCTCCCAGTTGCTCTACTCTGACAGTTTTTTGGGGGTATTTTCTTTGATTTTTGTTAACAATAGTGTGTCCATAAAAGAATAGCCAGCAGATCCAAAATGGAGAGCAAATAGCACAATATGGGGGCATTGCACGTAGGTACTCACCTAACATGGACTTTTCAGGTTGGCAAGAGGAAAGCTTGTCCTTTCTTGAAGAAACCTGGTTGCTAAAACCTCTCATCTGTTATGCAGTCCACAGATGAGGAATTCTGTCACACCATTCTTAACCACTGGCTGTAACTTCACTCAATTTACATTTGCATCTCACTCAACCCTGATGATGTTTTAAGGTTTGCAAGAAGCATGGGCAGAGGCCAGAGATACACTATTCAGATTATTGATCAGTTGAGAGGACTTCTCAGTTTCCTACTTCTGTTTTTAAGCTGACCTTTGAACAAAGTTTTGCATGCTCTAGAAGTAAAACCTAAGGTAGGGTTTGTGGTCCAAATAAGCAGGAGGTGATTTTAAATGTATATGAATGTGTATGTAACTTGGTGTCTTTCTCTTACAAACCTTGAAGGGCAACTTTCTCTGACTTGAACGTAATTCCTAATTTTAGAATGTTTTAAAAATAATATATTCAGGTCTGGTAAAACTTTAAAATGCCCAGGCTAAAGCTTTAGATGTTTAACAATAATTCATATGTCCCTAAGCCTCTTTGTTCTATCTGCTTGTCAGGATTTAATTTCCATTTTAGTGAGAAGAAAGACCAGCCAATTTTCTGTTATAAGAATGTGAGTGAACAGGTGAAATGCAAGGCAATGGATGAGTGAGTGCACATATACACAACCTACCAGAATAAATATATATACACATATACATATATATATTGTGTGTGTGTGTATATATATATACAATACAGGGCCAAGGTTCCTGGAACGTGCAGCTGAAAGCTTGAGCACCCAAAGGCCTCCTCCTAGACACAAACATATGTGGGAGCTGCCAGTGCAGGGTCTGGTAATGATACACAATCACAGGAAGGTTGGAGTTCCTCATGTAGAGGACCGCTGTCTGTAGTCATGAAAGTGAAGCCTCAGTTAGCAGTATCTAGGGTAGATATAAATCCACACAAAGTTCCTTCCAAGAACAGAAATACCAAGTTTCATAATGTAGGCTTTTTCAGGTAAGTAGAAAAAGCCACACATCAGTAATCCATTAAAACAAGCAGACAGAGGAAGTGCATTAGATAAATTGGCATGGTCTGAATTGTGTATGCCACACATGTTGATGGCACTGTGAGTGTGACTTCAGGTAGCATTTCTAGGGCCAAGCAAATACTTAGCAACAGTGAAAGGGATATGGTTATTAAGGAATTAGAAGAGGAATAGGAACTTCATTTACACAGAATCACAGAATCACAGAATAATAAGGTTGGAAAAGACCTTTAAGATCATCAAGTCCAACCATTCACATACTAAACTAAACCATATCCCTAAGTACTTCATCTACCCTTTTACTGAACACATCCAGGGAAGGTGACTCAACCCTCTCCCTGGGCAGCCTGTTCCAGGCCCTGACAACTCTTTCAGTAAAAAATTTTTTCCTAACATCCAATCTAAACCTGCCCTGGCACAGCTTCATGCCATTCCCCCTTGTCCTATCTCCTGTCACCTGGCTGAAGAGACCATCACCTACCTCTCTATAACCTCCCTTCAGGTAATTGTAGGTGGTGATAAGGTCTCCCCTCAGCCTCCTCTTCTCCAGGCTAAACAGCCCCAGCTCCCTCAGCCGCTCCTCATAGGATTTGCCCTCCAGCCCCTTCCCCAGCCTGGTTGCCCTTCTCTGGACTCGCTCCAGGACCTCCATGTCCTTCTTATGGTGAGGAGCCCAGAACTGGACACAGTACTCGAGGTGCGGCTTCACCAATGCCGAGTACAGGGGCACAATCACCTCCCTAGACCTACTGGCCACACTGTTTTTGATACAAGCCAAGATGCCATTGGCCTTCTTGGCTGCCTGAGCACACTGCTGACTCATATTCAGTCTGCAGTCAACCAACACCCCCAGGTCCTTCTCTGCCTGACTTCTCTAGCTGGTTGCAAGTGTGCAAATACTGCTGTATATCACAAAAGATCCCACTTGTATCCTAAAAATAATGGCCATTTTTTTAGGGGGTCCACCACACGCAGATTTGACTTCAAGAGCTGTTTTGTTTAAAGGCAGGGTATGGGCTATCTACTAAGTGTAGAGGTACAGCACTTAGTGTTTCCTACCAGTTCTTTTGTTAATGAAAAGTGCTCCAAGAGTAGATTAACTACTTAGACATACCTTCCAGGCTCAGAAAGTCTTCCAGTCAATGGTCAGTGTGGTTCACAATTGCTTTTGAAAAGTTTTTTCAGTGCCACGTGCTAAGTGGTCATGTGTTTATCTTGTATATCTGTTAGCTAGCCTTGAATTGCTCTATCACCCACCTTCCATACTGGCATGTGTGGTTGCCCAAGTGAGAAGCAGAGTCAAGAGATTCACCATCTTTCTGTTCCTATGCTTTCTCGAGGCAGTGCTATCTCTCTAGCTCCACTCTCACTCACTCTCTTCTTAGGAGAGACCTGTTAAGGTGATTGCTGGCTGTCAATCCCCAAGCTGCTTCAATAGCAAAACGTGTTTCCTGGAATGGCTTGTATATATCCATAGCAGAAGTTCAGCTCTGTGATACAAAGTCAGATAAGACAGACATGAAAAAGGAGAGGTGTGTAGAAAGGCAGTTTTCAAAGACAGCTAAGATAGGCCAGAAAAAGGGGTTGTGTGTGGAAAGGCAGTTTTCTCCATTTTGAGGATCTGTGATTATCAAAGAGGCATTCATGTGCTAACAGTCTACTTAGATATTTCTGGTCTTTCTGACTCCTACCATTGCACACGGTGGAACTGTACAACCACCTGTAGCATGCCAGAGCATATCCTAACTGGTTCCCACAGTCATCACAGTCAGTGGGGGCAAAGCAGCCTTACATTGCAGGCTTGAATTTGTTGGGTGAAGACGAGCAGCGCAAGAAGGGCAGAGCTGGATGCTTCTCCTAACCTTCAAGTCACTCTCATGGCTAGCTGATCTATTCTGAATATGCATTATACTTTGTCCCTCCTACTGAATATGCATTATATTTTTTCTCACTCTTACATCCACAGCACCAGAAAACCACAGTGCAACTCACTAATGAGAATGATGGCTGCTGTAATGGCGACAGTCAGAACGTGCCCATCACAAAGTCAGATTGAAAAACCCAGGGAGGGTTACTTAACTAGAACCATTCAATATACCCTTCAAAGAACAATAATATCCTAAAATCAGATTATCTCAATCCCTAGGAAGGATAAGTAGGAGTTAAAACTACTTGCGACTTTAGGGGAAGTCATCTTTCTGAGTCGACATCCTGGGGCTGAGTGTAGGTGTTGACAGGGAGCACTCAATGCCCATCTTTGATGGCAGCAGTGCAGGTGAGAGAATAGTGTCTGGGAGACTTGGATTGGCTCTTCTGAGTCTCCCTGAGAATGAACTTGGATGATGGCAGAGTGTTTGGTCTCTGCCTTGTCCTGCAGTCTTCATCCCTCTCTTCCTACCAGTCAGCTGCTGCCCAGCTTCCCTTTCAGACATCTATGCTTTCTTTTCTGTCTTTCCTAACTTTGACAAATGGCTTGCTTATCCTTTTTATGGGCTGTGTCAGACTGGCAGAGAAATGTATTTTCTAGCACTTTAACAATACCCTGGTGACAGGCCCCAAATGATATAATCTGTGGTTTGACAACAGATGCTGGAGCATTTGGTTGTTGAGCTGAGCAAAGGGAATGGAGATGGGTGCTAGTCATTGGCTGCAGGGTGACATTTCTCTAATAATACACCGTTTTTGTGTGTGCATTGACAGGAATCTGGAAATGTTTTGTGGGATTTTTTGAACAAAGCATGCAAACACATCAAATTTAGTGGTCCCATCCATTAAAAAGTTAACCTGGAAAGTTCATCTATCCTGTGCCCAAGAACACCAAATTTGTACTGACATGGTATCACTGATCTACACAGTGAGGGTGACAGAGCACTGGAATAGGCTGCCCAGGGAGGTGGTGGAGTCTCCTTCTCTGGAGATATTCAAGACTCGTCTGGACGCCTATCTGTGCAATATGAGCTAGGGAGCTGCTTTGGCAGGGGGGTTGGACCCGATGATCTCTCGAGGTCCCTTCCAACCCCTACGATTCTGTGATTCTGTGATCTCCCTGTACTTGCTAGTGATTTACAGGAAGTTACAGAAAAAACAGATACTTCTACCACACCACATCAAAGCCTACTTTTGCCCCTTGATTAAAACTGTTGAGTGTCTTGATTATAGTTGATAGTGTTCATCTCACTCTAAATATGTGTTTTCAACATTTTCTAGAGCTGTCTCCTGCTAAGTAAGCATTCTGTTTTGCAGAGAGGAGGCTATTAGGTATTATCGAAAGTTATGGCATTTATAGTTTCACTCTCATTATAAAACACTGCTTACTTCCCAATTTCCATTCTTCCTTCCCTCCCCTCTCCAGAATATACATAGCAATGACCTGAATGGTCTCTGTTTTTCTTGTGTGCATGGCATCAATCAGCACTTGCAAAGGATAGTGTATCCTTGGCTCTACTTGATTGAGATCTGCAGTTTCACATTTACATAATTAATATACACATCCATATTTAATCTGTGCAGATGAAGACAAAGTCATGACTGCTTAAATACCACAGAGTTTGGCAAGCTTCCAATGTTGGCAAAAAGCTGTGCTCTCATGCTTTCCTCTGGGTGGAAGTGCGACTGTTTAGCCAGCACTGTGACATGTGTAGGGAGCCTCTCCACTTTTCCTGTGGCAGAGGGGGAATCAAAGTAATAAAGCTACCCCCAGACACACTGCCATTGCCTTACACATTTCTATAGTGTCTTAGTTACTCAGCTGAGAGTTTGTTTCACTTTCTTCCTCCTCTCATCCCCACCTCCACTTAGGCAGAAGCAGAGATGGTTTTGTTTGGTTGTGCCAGTCGGAGCTGGTATGATAAAGGCCTTTTTAGGAGTCTGTATACCTTCCACAGTAGAAGGTGCAGAGGTAATGCAGAGGCAAGGTCTTCATCACTGTAATATTTCTGTGCTGATGCAATAGGGCCCAGGAGAAGCTGGATCCTGGCTGTGTAGGAACTGGCATTGCATAGCGGTACATGCTCGGCGGCTCCAAATACGAGAGTGTGGATCCCTCCTCTCCTTCTTCTTAACTTTATGCATCTGACAGAGGTGCCTTCCTTCAGCTTATTGTGCCCTCAGATCCCCTGCAGGACCCAGCAGGTTCACTGAAATGTCATGAAGTGAAGTCAGGTGAATTTGTGTCTAAGACAGGAACAGGTCTAACAGAATAATTCTCTTTTGTAAAATAAAAGGAAGCTCTGACCTATATTTCTGTCTCTGTCTGAAGCAAGAATAAGGTCGGATATTTTTTAATTAAAAATTGACAAGTGTCTGACAACAGCAGGATAGTCCAGTGTGACTAGGGAAACAAATCAGGCAACAGGAAACCTTGGTGTCCAGCCTTCTCCCACATCACAGTGGGGATCTGGATCATCAGAAGCAGCTCTGAGTAATCACTTTTTTAATTTTGCGCCATATGTGGTCTCCAGAGAAGCCCTGTGCTTGCCAGTAGCCATGAACTCAGTCGAAAGTAAGTATAATCTATACACAAAATGTAATATTGTGCAATATTTAATAAGGAACACTTTTGAATGGGCTAGGGGCAAGGTTAGTAGGCTAAGTAAGAATGCATTATGTCTGGTTTTAAAAATATCTTAGATCTGGGTACCAGAAAGAGCTGGTTACCATGTAGAAGAACATTTACATAGTGTGTATCCCCCTTGCTCTGAAAGGAGAAATAACTGCTTAGAGCCGTAACAGCTAGAAAAGAGCCATACAAGTGCATCCTTACAAATCTCAGGGAAAAGGAGGAGAGTACTTCTGCATAACTTCAGCCAGCCTGGATCCCTGAAATCCAAACATGATTTTTCAGGAAGAGATGCTGACCAGCAAAAAAAGGATCTCCAGCTTTTAGCTACAGAGTGATCACATTTCCTGTCTGTTTCTCCTGTTATGTTACCTGTTTTTCCCAATCTTATCTTTAAAAGCATAGTTCTAGCTTTTTTTGCCTTTTTTTTTTTTTCTTTCTCTCTTTATTTTATGGTTAAACTTTTCTACTCTTTGTTCCCTGGAAAGTAGTAACTTTATCACACATTACAATCACAATTTAGCATACCTCCAGGAAACAGTGTCTGACAGCAGTCCAAAGGCTCTGTCCTTCAGGATATGTTTTGGGAACATTAGGAATTCAGAAATTTCCCACTAAACTATCAAGGACTAGTGAGGAAACTGGTGTTGCTCATCATCTCATCTTATGAAGAAATTCCATTCAACACATAAAATTTACCAGCAGAAGACTGATGAGCTGGAGTCTATAGCTCCAGGAACTAAGAAACCACCAAACTAAGTTTTTGGATCTTCCAGGATGTGTAGTTCTCTCCAAATAGAAATTCTAAAATAAGCATATTTGAAATGGGAAAAAAACCCACCTTGTCAGAAATAGTCTATGAGTTCCAGTGTGGAATAGTCCAGCAAGAGGAGATAAATCAATAAGGGCAATGTGGTCTTTTAAATATGTACCATGGGAGGTGCTGTGCTACACATCTGTTCTGTGGAGAGGATGGGCTAATATGAAAGACGGGGAGATATAATATTGGTTGAGACCTTTTTCTGTGTTTTTTATGTCACAATCACTACATATGGGGCTAGATACATCTCCACAAATGCCATGCCAAGTAATGGCGATGATGGCTAACTCTCCAATTCAGAAAAGAGATTTTCTCTTTCTCCTTTCTAGAGACAGTCTAAACTCCTTTCTGTTTTCTGAGAGGAAGTGGAACAACATGCAAAAAATATAAAATAATCCCTGAAGAACATCTGAAGAACTCATTTTCTGCAGAATTATTAGGTCAGCTATGATGACATCATGTTAAATAATACAATTGTTTCAGGATTTAGAATTATCATTGATAAGCCTTGGGGCTGCAAACTATCTTCAAAGAGAATCTCACCAAACATATGCATTTCCATCAACCCAAATTGAAAAACTCAACTCAAAGAGGTGGGAGTTTGCCCACCAGAGAGTGCGTTTGTAGAAGAGTAAACTTGTCCAAACTAGGACAACAGTGTTTATTTATTGTTACATTAATGGAATGGTAACAATGCATGGAGTAGTCTAATATTCATCTTTTAAGGTAGGCTAGGTGTTACACTTTAATTTCAGCTCTAATTATTTCTTTCTTTGAAAGATATAATTGTATTTTTAATGGATGAACACAGAAAGAAAATTAATAGTTCCATCAGTCTGGAATCATTCAGAAACAGCATTATTTTCTAAAGGCATCATCTGAGCTGGCACAAGAACTGACTTTTTCATCCCAGAGGAAGACACTCTTTGAGAAGTTTGGTGTTCTCTGTAGGGGAGATAACACCAGGGCATAGGACAGGATCTCAGTCCTGCTGCTCAGAACAGAAAAACCATGTTTGGTTCCCTGGATGGTAAGATGGAAGAGTCAGGAAGAAGCTGTTCCCTGTTTTCTGACCAGTCTTAAAACCACAAACATCTTTCTTTCGTTAGGGCACCAACGTTCTGCATGTATTTCCCAATACATGCATTTCATTAACAATAACAAACAAGAAAACTGTACTTGGATGTCTGACGACGAGTATATTACTTAATCCCATATGACATGCTGGAAATATTTCAGTATATGTATCATATAAATCCCAAAGGCAAATAATAATTTCCCAATATCCTCTTGGACCAAATGTGTTGAAATCTCCAGCCTCCTTCAAACTATTTCCTTCTGTTCAACCTTCTTCTAATGGTGGTACCAAATGACACATAGGAAAGTAAAAGTTCTACATGCTCAATAATGCAGCACATTCTTCTCAAAATCACCCAGAAGTAAAGCAGTTCTAACTGAGGGTCCAGGACAATTAGATCAATTCACCCTCCCTGACAACTGGAAACATGGATTAAAATTTTGTTTCCGGTTGGCTGGGAGCCTGGGCCAGGATCTGACAAGCTCAATAGGGCTGCATCTAGTTGGCAGCTAGGTAAAAAAGACTGAAGAAGAAGAACATTGAATAAACATAGGGAATGGTATTAGCAATCCAGTGTCTACAGTTCTTTAACTCAGCACTAAATATTCAGAACATGAGATTAGGTGATACAACCCTATTATTAAAGTAGTTGAGGTCTGCCGTGCAACGGGAGATATTCAATAGATTAAGTGCTAGTTGTAATTTTAGTTCATTATTCAGATTCTAAGGTCTTTAGGGCAGAGAGTATGTCTATCTGTATTCTCTGAAGCAGTATGTATATTTATGGTGCTATCTAAATGCCTCAATGTAATGATAATGTCAAGTTGTATTTCTATGAGCTTGTAACTTGGCTGAGGGTCAGGTCACCTGAGTACATAAGGTCCCAAAATGCAGCTCTACCATGACCTCTCCAGGCTGAAGGATGCACTTCCTTTCATCTGTACCTTCTCACCAAAACAGTTTAAAATGAAGTGCCATTGACAAGTGACTTTGCTCTGAAAAATGACATTACAGAAGTGGCAACTTGGGGTTTGATGTTAATTCTACCTCAGTGACTTCCCCTTCAGATTGCTCACTGCATAACTGAGAAAAAAATGGTTGCAACTGTGTGACTTTCCTGGTAACTTACCTGTGATTCTGAGGACTAATTTTGTCATCTTCCACTCTAGATCTATGGTGTCATCACCCACTGAAATAAAAGGAAACACAGGGGAAAAAATAAGACTGGTGGAGAAGCAGGCCTAACCTTAAGTGAAGGATTGGCCTGATGCGTGTGGAAGCAGACAAGGTATTCACCCAGGTGAACATTAGGCATACGAGTGTCCAAGAAGTCAAGGGCTTTTAGAGGTCTCCAATGATAGCATCCAAGGTAGGAGCCCAACTCTCTCCAACCTGTTTAAGCATCAGGCCCACTGAGTAAAAGGGTCAGTTTTATCGTCGTTAGTGTGGCACAATGTGCAACAATGGCACTTTGAATGCTTAGGACAGTAGCCACAGACTAGCTGAAACCGGTCAGAGGGCACGTGCACAGGTACAGGAGACTACAGCCTACTCCTGGGACAAACCTATTTGTTAATTAATGTTCTGCTCAGGACTACTTACATGGAAAGGAGACAACTTGCCCTGTTTTGAACAATAAAGAGCAGGGAACGAACCTTCACTTCACAGCTTCACCTTCTAATCACCCCATTTAAGCACTTCCTTATCAAGGCAGTCAGATTTAGGAATCAGTGATTTTCAGTGCATGGTCCATAGAAACTCTGGACACGTAAAGATTGCTTTCAAGATGTCCACAGAAAATAAATAAAACCCAGGACCTTGTCATGTCATTTATGATCACTTTAGAAGAGCCTGGACACATCTGGGGAACAAAACTCAAAACCATTGTCCCAGCAAAGTGGACACAAATAAAACTGACAAGGACAGTTCTTCCAGTACCTGTTACTGCAAATAAAGTGTAGTAAAACTTTCAAGAAACTGACTAGCTGGATGATTCAGGAGAGATTATTTCAAAACAGGGAAAGGGGGGAATACATCAAGTGTTGAGCAGAAAGAAACCTGCATTGCCAGCACTTGGTGGCAAATATTTCTTGGCTGATGGCTCTTCTATGAGGAGTTAATCTGGAGATGGGAAAAACAGTGGCTTTGTAGTATAACTGGGGTATGATAAAGCAATGAGCTGGTTTTTGTGACCTAGGGGGTTTTTCTGCAGTGTCAGCCTCTAAAGCTGTTAGAGATGTGTGTTTTTTCACACCCTGATGCTAATAACCCAGATCATTTCCTCATAGGTAGCTTCACAGTCTGTTTTATGAGCACGGTAAGTCCTTTACTCCTTGCCTTCCTGGAGCGATAAGATGCCACCTGTTCTCCACAGTGAATTCTGGTGGAAGATGTTCTATGCCTGCAAAAAAAATGTTCATTTCCTTCAGGAAAAGTGCGATTTACATTTAAGGACTTTACCTTGAAAAAATAGAATTTATGACATAACTGCATGGGTTTCTTGTTGTCTCTGGCAAGACTTAATTATTCCTAGAGGAAACAATGGCTCCACAAAAATTAATGACTGTTTCTAATTCTGTACAGTGACAATTCATTTATAGACTTTATTTCTTCTTGTTTCTCCCACAGATGAAGCTTCATTTGCTTCATATAATGATGAGCCTGACTTCTTGAGAGACACTTCCATCACAGCAAAACAAAAACTGTCAAGTGCATCTAAACAGATGCAATGCCTCTCCTGGAGCCTTGGATCTTTCAGAATAGGCAGAAAACAGCAAATAATCTCTTACGCTAGTAACTGTTACATCCTTTTCCATGATCTCTGTGAAGTCCTTTCAGAAACCTCCAGTCTGCCCAGAATGCTGTCACCAGACTTGGCTCTGCAGCATGATGCAAAAGCATATTGTCCCCTCACATCCTCTACTGTGCCACGAAGCCAGCTTTAACTGCTTGTCCTCACATTTCAAGCTCTGCTCTGGGCTGCTAAAGCATCTTTCTCATGAGGGCACCCCTTAACAGGATTAAGCAACTATATTAAATCCAAATTGAATTGTGGACTCATTGTACTCGCATTTGATTCTATTACAGATTGTATTTGTTTCATTTCATTATTTACTGCCAGCAAATGAACAGCCCCCTTTTAACAGCAGGCATCAGACTTATGGAGCGGAGGCACAATCAGCCTAAAAAGAGTTAGCCAAACTCCAGGCTGTAGAGACAGTAACACGTCTATAAACAACCACTTACATAAGAAACCAATAGATCATTTCAATATACTTGTGTTCTAAGTACAGGTCAGGGGACAAAACTGATGGTATTTAGAAACCGGTGCATTCTAAATATATATATATATATAGATAAATTCATATAGCCAAAGATTTGGGTTATTTTTTATTTGGTAGAATCAATACCTACTTCATATTTCTGGAAGGAGAAGGCAAAGACTAATGAAACTGACACAATACATTTTCTCTAATGTTATTGAGGTGTGAATTAGGAAGAAGAATGTTGGAAGTGTCTATAACTCATACATAGCATATATGAATTCCTTCATCTGCTTTTAGGGACTCATTTACTGTAGAAATCAATACAACAAACAAATATTCCCAGTACTCTTCCAGACATTCCCACCAGTGTCTGAAAGTAGCGTGTATCAAAAGCTCCAAACTGTTGTAATGTGGCAAAAAAGCAATAGATATTTAACCTAGGAAGAACATGCTAGATGCTTTAAAATATGCGATATTTACTGTAAAGCAAAACCAAAGAACAATGGTAACTTGACCCAACACCAGCTGAAGTATAAACCCAATCTTTGTTGGTTTTACAAAAAGGCTTGATCAAGGTCTGGCTTCAAATGAGTGATTTTACTGGAAATGTTTTACTTGCAGCTACCAACAAGGAATTGATGCATCACAGCAAATTACTGCACCGCATGGGACACGAGTCTCCTGGTTAGTAATACCTGATGCTTAGAAATGAAAAGAGAGGAGAAAATATCTATCTCATTTTTTTGCTTCACTTATAATTTTGGAATACCAACTGCTTGTCTCTAGGTCAGGCAAAATTCCCTGAAATCACAAGAGACAGGAAGTTGTTTGAAAATCACAAATAAAAAGGAAAACTCTTTGTTACTCAGTTCTGCCATCTCTCCAAGTTCGGTCTGGAGGTCTCAAGGACTACATTGGCTCAGGGAGGCTGCTATAGGCCATTTACTGCCCATTGTGAAGAAAATATTGTCCAATCTGCATTAACAAAATGGATGCCAAACCTCTGTTTCGGTGTCTATTTTGCCTCTGAGAAATCACCATCTCTTTTTTTATCCCTAGTCAATTCCTGTCCTCCACCTCATCTGCCAATCTGAGTCTCTTTGGCATGTGCCTTCAGATGGGGAAGCTCTCTCTCACAAGTTGACTTCTCTTTACAGCTTAGAGTTTGGGGTGCAGTAGGAGTATTCATGTCTTCATAGCTGTATGGGGATGGGGTTTCATGCTGTGTGCTGTTAAGGGAATGAAAGCAGGGACTTTTTCTTCATCTGGTTTCTTGTAGTATCCCCTGTCTTCTTGCTTTGGAACCCTTTATCATGAATGATGGCCTCTTGCCAACCCTGTCCCTGTGCCACAGAGCCCCCACAATGGGGGCTCTAGGACCTGCACAACAAGCAGCGATGAAAGCAGCATGAGGTTTTGACTGCAAACTTTTGATTGCAAGCTTCCCAGGCATTAGCAATCCATATTGTTGTAGGATTCAACTTTGATGAACTTGTGTCTCCATGTCAAATCCCTTCCCTTGCCCCATTGGTAAGTTGTATTTTTTTCCTGAAGAAAACAGCAAGCTTGATACTGCAGATGAACAGACATAGCTTCTAAAAGCTGTTTTCCTTGATTCAAATGGTGCTTGGTATTCTATCACGGTGCAGCACGATTTAAGAAATCCACTAGCAGTCAAAAGGGAAAAGGCACTGAAGTGAATAACTGAAGGAAATGCTCTGTCCACTCCAGGAAGAGCATCTTCATGGCTGATAATGGGTGGAGAAGTTAGCAAGTGGTCCGTTGCAAGGCTAACAGTAAGGATAGCTATGCGTGGCGGTGCACATTAATGCCAAAGGAAGGCCCTTATTCCATAAACACACGTGTTTGCTGATGCCAGAAAGTCAAATAAAAACTATCTGAAAGACTGCCTGTATGTTCATTCACATCAGGGCTGGGAATTGTAGGGCAATAAAAGCAAAGATCACCTCAGACTCCAGCATTTGTCCCACCCAAGAAATATGGCAGCACATTCAATGCATGAGCAGGCTTGAAACAACGTTGGGAGAGGTGGCAATCGGACCCCAACATGTGCAGGGGATGGGGGAACATCCAGAGAGCCTGCCAGGCTAGCTGAGCCTCATGGGTAGCATTTCAGTGCCTGGAAGGATTCCTGAGAGGAAGGCAGCCAGGAGTCCCCAAATTCTCTACTGGAGACAGCAGAGGTGCCTTGCCTGAAGAACGTGAATCCCATGGTTCCCCGTTTCACTGCTAGTGGTGACAGTCCTACAATTGATGTGGTTGTAGTCTTGCTGTCCCTCTCAAAAGCATCACAAGCACCAGGAGCTGGCTAAGACAACCAGGGGATGAAGTAAATGGTGAGCACATGGAGCAGGGGCAGAGTTTTAGGGGAGTGAGGAAAGTGGAGCTGAGACTGTCACTCTTTTGACGACTGTTTTTCTCTCTCAGTGTAAGGGTCACACAGCTACATCCCAGACCAGAGGGCCGAAAGGCTTCACCATCTTGCTTGCTTGCTGCAAGACAAGCCACGTACCTCCTTCATGGGAAAGGTTGTCAGCCAAATGCAAAATTGTGTGACTCTTTCCCTGCTGAGTCTGGTAACTCAGCAGGTTGACCAGCCCAACGCCTTGCTGCCATGAGGAAATGCTCATGAGGAAGGGAGAACGAGATAAAAGTCCAAGGGAAAGCCTCCTGCCCCCAACACAAACATCCCTTTTTCAGTACGCTTGAGGAGAAAATATTTGATGTTGTTTTCTGTGGAAGGCCCTGCAGTACTTTAAATGGATGCAGGCAATTCAAAAGTCTGTCTTGACTTATGAAAGCTGTCTTAACATGATAATAATGATGTAAACTGTGTATACTGCTCCTTACAGCTCAGTTTTATGGATGGGGAGGTGTTAGCTAACATTAATAAGGGAGCAGGAAAAGTGCAACATTGTCCCCATTTAGATTTTATCCTTCTATGTCATCCTAAAGAACAATGCCTATTCTCCACACATTTACATGGCAAGGACAAGAAAACCCTTAGGCTGCTGGTCCCATAGACCTCTCTTTCCACTTGGGGACTGTGCTGTGACCATCAGCTTCAGGGCTGTCTGTACTACTGTTAGGTGTCCTAGTAGAAAAGTCCCAATCCTGGGTTACACAGTTGGGATCTTTTCCTCCCAGTGTTGTTCCTAGATAATGAATTTCTTTGTTTGAAGCCGAATTTTATGGGCTTGGATAGGATACTGAAAATTTTATGTAGTTGTCATCATAACAATAAAATATCATGGGATGAAAAGAGAGGACAATGTGCAAACCATGCCTACAACTACATCTGTGCAGAGTATCTTCTATTTTTTCATGCAAAATATGTGTTTGAATTAAGAGCTGGTAAAAATCCATCCATACACATTTATGTGAATCAGCTCTGTGTGTCTGAGTCAATGCCCTTTTTACTAACTTTTCAAAATTCCACCTGAGATGCTTGAAAAGCATTAGGGACAAAAATAATGTCAAGAAACTTTACATTTCTGCACTGCATGTCTTTCTAGAAGGATTCAGCTTTAAAGCTCAAAGTAGATTTGGGAATCATCCCCTCAGGAAAAAGAGACTGACCTGTGCCTATTGCTCCCACAGCAAAGTGCAGCCTTTACAACTTAAACCGCTATCTCTGATAACCATCTATGAGTAAATCAATAACCTTTGTGGAAACAAGCCGCTGCATAATGGTGTCTCTGCATATTTTTACTACTGATAAGGCAATGCACCTATGAAATGCTTAGGCATGAACCATGTTTCAAGTCATTTAAGACAATAAGCACATGAATAAAAATCAAACTCTTCTCCTAGACAGTTCACAAAGAGTGAAAATCATCCCTGGGTAGGGAAGCTGGCACAGAGACATCTCACTTCCCTAAGCTTTCAGAGGCCTTCAGAACAGCTCTTTAAAAAGCAATTCAGCATAGCACAGACTTTGGGTTGGCCTTCTGCTCAGCAGTGAGTTTCATCTATTGTGAATTATATGTGAGATGACTTTGATTTTTCACCTAAGGAGAGAAAAGGACTAAACGAGTAGGACGCATGATTCATTTCAACTAGATAACCTACTTGCAATCAGCACTTATTGTCTCTGGTGCTTGCAAAGGACAAAGCAGGGTCGTCTTAGGAAGAAGAGTTTGGGGGAAGGAGTGTTCAGTGAGCTAGGGTTTTTTTTCCCTAATGCAATGACAAGAAGGTCTATGACTGAAACAGCAGGTAGCAAAATGGTACCTGTGTATGCTTTTAGAGGAGTTAAAGGGACACAGCAATGACAGAAGCACCCTAAACTTCCACATGAGTGGTGTTATGCACCATAAATAAGTAAAGGTTATTTCGCTGTACTGAAACTTGGGAAGTATTAACATCATATACTATTCCAAGCTCTGGTAAAATTGCTTAGAGGTTTGAATTTGAAAAGGTGTTATGAAGGAAAATCTTAAATACTCTGGAGGTTTGGACTTTGAGTTATGAGGAGGGATTAGCCTGTACTGGCCTCTGCAGCCTGAGGAAGAAATGAGGTAAAATCGGAGATTGTCAGAGAGGTAAACAAAATCCTGAGACGAACAGATTGAAGGCAGTAAGCTGTTTAGGATAGCAACTAATTTGAAAACAAGATGCCGTGGACTAAAATTGAGACGGGATGGGTGGGTGCACAGGCAATTCAGACAAAATTACTTCACGGAAGAGTCTGCAATTTGGCATGGATGGGGAAAGTCAGCTACTGGAACCTGTGTGCTGGGGAGGGGGCAGAGTGCAAATACACTGTGAAGAGCACAAGATGTATTTTTGGAGAAGGATAAAATTCAAGGTTGCAGCCCCTAATTGGATATTTGAAGATATGCTGATACTAGCTACTTGTAGACTGATTGGTATTTTCTGGGTTTGTGAGGACAGACTTTAACAGCCTGATGCTTTCTCCTGGCAGTTAATGTTGTGGGGTCTTTAAGTCATTTGCAGTGTCAGCCCGAGCCCATAAAGGTTGGTGGGACTCCTTCCTCAACCACAACAGGCTTTGGATCAGGCTTATCTGGTAGAAACTACTGGAGCTTTATGATTTCCTCAGCGATGTGGATTGTCTTGTTTTTTGATTACCAATAAGTCTTTAAGTGAATTACAGCTGTGGGAGAATACTGCTGCTTTAAGCCTTTTCTCATCGGAGTGCTGAGTGCCCTTGGAGCCTCCCTTCTTTGCTGATTTGCTAAGGAGTCCCTGATGGTCTTAACTCATTCTCCTCACGCTTGTACTACTGCTATCAAGATTTCTAGGCAGTGGCATAAAGTTTAACCTTCAGATCTTAAAGAGTCATAGCCCAGATTTCTATGACATTTGAAATCAATATAAGTAACAGAGATATTTACTTCAAAGCACTGAATGGTAGGTAATTTTAAACATAAACCTTTTGAGAACCCGCCAGTGCTAATGATCAGGGCTCTGATATTGCACATACACCTGCTCTAGTTGTCATATAGCCCCATATAGGCTGTGAGGCAGAGAAGTAAAGTCCCCAAAACCCTGACTTGCACCTCATAAGCTAATGAGTTTCATTTAACTTACCTACCCCAGGGAATGATGGTATACATGAGTAAGTGTAATACATTTCACGCAGAAAAGAGCTGCAGTAAACATATACCCGAGCCAACATGTCACAGGGTGATACCTTGATTTTATTTTCCAGCTTACAAACACGGTGAAAAATAATGCTGTGACTGCAGTCTTCAAAGACAACAAGTGAATTTATTGTGAGCAGTGTCCACTCAGGCCTTCTTCTGTAAAGACATGTAGGAGTAGAAATGTTGGTGTGCTTTAATTGCTTTGTCCTCTCATGAAGGAAAGCAGCTGTAAACTCAGGTAAATCAGCTACTTATGCTAGGTTAATAGTGAGTTCTGGTTGAATCTTTTCCTTAGGGAATGAATGGACAAAAAGCATGATGTACTATCGCACTGTGCTCAAGACCTGCATGATCTCACAGTTTATCTTTTCCTAGATGCCCATTAATACAGTGGAGTGTGGGTGTGAAGCTGCTGGAATGCATAATCTGGGCATTTCCAACCCTTGAATGTTTCAGCTATTTAAAGTAAACTTGATTCTGCATTGATGTATGTGGCTTTGAAAGTCAGGATATCCTTCTAACTTAGCTTAGCCTACCACTGCTGCATTATATTCTCTGCTTTATATTCACTTTACACACATTTTGGTCCAGAAAGAAAAATTATTTTTTTACTCATGTTGAGTGGCATTTGCCAGTCCATTGATTAAATAATTCTTTCCATAACCAAGTGTTACCTGGTATGAACCCAGATATAATTGGTATCCTGTGAAAAGTATTATAAAAACTGGAAATACAGAAACTAGCTGTCCTATTTTATATAAAGTAACAACTGTGATACTCTAAGTATTACAGTCTAGCCCAGAGGTACTTAATTAAGTGACACCTCTTTTATAAGCAGATTTTTAACCTTGTAACAGCATATATTTTAAAGCAGAATTATGTTTTTGCTAAATAGATTGGTAAATTGACCGAAGCAAATATGCAGAGGTTATAATTCTCTATGCTGCTGTAAAGGAGACCGATTGACCACATTTTATTAACAAAATCCACACCAAGCCAGAATGGTCATTGCTTTTTTTTTGTCCCCTGTGTCACTCTTCTTTGTCTTGAGACATGGAAGCATGTGAGTTCAGTGGTTCTGCTGCACCCTCCCATACTCCACTCTCCTCTGGTACTTGGTAACTGCAGCGTGCAAAGTTTCAAGCCAGAACCTGCTGCGTGCATCTTCACCCACCCAATGTATAGAGCCAGAAATTCTTGCAGTGATGAATTTTTCCTCACCAAAATCAATATAAATGTATTTTACCATAATCATAAGATCAATATTAAATAACTAAGCCAAGCTTTTGGAAAAATAAAGCCCCTAACTATAAATTTTCCCTAAATCTAACCTTTGAAATCAATTGAATCCATAGTATACCCCAATACATTTTATGGCCGTTTGAGCCATTGCTTTTATATTTAAACACCATATTTTTTTTCTAGGAAAGGGTAATAAATGTCTCTGTAGCACTGAAGAAAGCCAACAGGGGACACTGGTTGTTTGGAGTGCATTCTTTCAAAGCATTTTTCTTCATGTTGCTGGAGGAACTAAATTAGCTGGGAAAACTTGAACTAACAACCAGTTATCCATCATGGCTCTTTGTGCCCTAATATCATTGCACACAATTGTTTTACAACATGAAAGGTCAATGGAACATGCTTCCAGGGACAACCCTACACTAAAAACCATCAGATAGGAGGTACTTTATGACTGAAGCTAAAGCAGTTCAACTTGGATAATAAAGTGTAGGAGTGTAGTAAAGTAAATGACAAAGGCTATGAAGGGCTGGAAAGAAATCAAAGCCCATGTCAAACTTTCTAAACAAGCAACAGTGTCCGTCTTTGCTGCATCCATCTGCCAGTCAATGATCACAACAGAGAATAACTTGTGAGCCAAAGAAGGCAGCAGGACACCATTTTGAGTCTCAGCATTGTGCAGCTGAGCATCTGGCAGTCTGACAGATGCCACTTTGGGGAGACCCTCCCAAGTAGGCTCAACAAGATTGTAAGCACTGATACAGCAAGTGAAGTGAAAACCCTTGGTACCACAAGTAAGTATAAACAGGTTATGGGGGGATCCTGAATTGTGCAGGTTCTTCTTTCCACTTCAGGTTATGGGACAGAAATAATCGTATCTCAAATCTGTGGCCACTACCTCCCAGTCTCTTTCCTCTGCACAGCAGGTTCCTCAGGGAGGCTGTAGTTTCAGTGGGGAAGACTGGGAAATGCTAGTTTCCCAGTGCAACATACGCAGGACTGTTAAATATTCTGTAATATTCACACAGAACAGTAGGAGTTGGAAGGGACCTCGAAAGATCATCTAGTCCAATCCGCCTGCCAGAGCAGGGTCACCTAGACTAAGCCACACAGGAACACATCCAGGCGGGGTCTGAATGTCTCCAGAGAAGGAGACTCCACAGCCTCTCTGGGCAGTCTGTTCCAGTGCTTTGTCTCCAGTAACATTTCTTCATGATGCACAGATAGGAGACTTAAACTCAGTGCTGCCCCAGAAAAACTAGGCCGCTTGTTGACCATCATGGTATCTCCTGCTGCAAGAGGTGGTGGGACTTGTGGTGTCTAAACTCAGTCTGGGCCTACAAGGGAAAGGTAAAAGTGACCACGGTTTCCAGTCTCCTGCTGCCTGCCTTCCAAAGGTTGTGTACAAAAACTGATACATCCTGGTGGCAGATGAAAGTTCTAGTTTTGTCCCTGTGAGACAACCTGAACACACTAAATATAGTAAAGCATGAAGGGGTGAGGAAGTGAAAGTAGCTCCAAAAATCCCTTCTGCTCCTTTCCTCAGGCCACTGGCTGAATCCCAGCATTAGCAGCAGTGATGGCAAGAGACCAGTTTTCCTGGACTGGCTCCTTTCCAGAGCCTCTCTGCCCCTGCACAACCAGACAAAGGCTGCATATGGCTAAGCACTAGGAGGTTTGGGCCCCTGTATGTCCTCTATGAGAACATCCAAAGGAGGATGTGATGTACTAACAGAGGGATAGAAAACATGGTGCAAGCTAGCTTATTTGGTGCAATTGTTAGTCTCGTTTTGCTCCCAAGTGACTTTCTGAACTTCTGAGTCTCCATCCTCAGCAGAGAAACTCCTCCTCTGGTGAGTGTCCTTGGTTTGGGGATACAGTATGTGGCACTGTGTGAGTGCAGAGCACCTTTTACAGCACTTGAGATGCATAGATCTTCCTATTTTTCCTCTTTCTATCTTGTTGGCATTATAAAATTCCATCCCAGCTCATTACCAGCTGCCAAGAGATTACTATTTGCAGATACAAATCATTATAGCTTTCTTTGAGTAAAGAAAATGGGGGGGGGGAGGGGAAGAGGAGGAAGGGAATCGTGCCAAAGAATGGTCAACAAGATGTCTGACAGACTGACAGCCCCTTCCTTTCTCGTATGGTCTGAGCTGAAAGGCCACGAGACTGTTATCATGACTTGTCTGTGAACAAAGACACCTGTGCCTGCTCCTTTCTCCATTGCAACCACCCCTCTGTGCTCCCACACATTATTGTCATTTGTGAAGCGCTGACGTTCGGTTGACAGCCGCAAAGCCGGGGGTTCTTTCCCCTGAGCCGCTGACAGTGGTGGTGTCTACCCAAAGTCACCTTGCATTTCTGCATGCTGCCTTTTTCTTGGCTGGAGGAAAAATGCTACCTCATGTCCTGTTGATGATCTGATCGTTACCCCAGGAATACACATCATTTAAAGCAAAACCAGGTTGCTTTGCTTGTGGAACACAGTGACACTGTTAGCACTTGGTTTACACGCTAAACCGGAGCAGGTAATAATCTAGTTCTCATAGATCAGTTAGCTGAGAGTCAAACTAGTTCTAGAGGAGATGAGCTACTGGGAAAAACCCTCATTGGTCCTCCCAAATGGATATTGTTTGGACTTGTACAAAAACATCCAACCCACATTATTCTTTCCATCTCATGCTCTCCCAGCTCAGTTAGATCATGTTGGCAACACATCAGTTTCGTTCATGTCTTCATCTAAAATATGTCAGTGGCACTTGGGAGGGGTTAGTGTTCAAAATACAAAGCTGTGGGCTCTGAACTCAATTTTTGTGGCCATGAGGCTAAATTCAGTCTCTTGGCTTTCTTAGGCAGTCACTCTCTTTATCCCTTGGTTGGCATTCTAGTGAGTGTAACTGGGCTGAGGCAAGCAGAGCACCATGGGATCAACAGGTGAGACTCATTCTGTACATACAATGAGTTATTTGGCTTTTTAAGCACTGCATGGAATTTTTTAGTCTGTTTTGTGTAGGGTTTTTGTAAGTTTGTGGGTTGTTTGGTGAGGACAGCTGTGCATTAAGTAGCCTCCCTTTCCTTCCATATGCCTTTCTTCCAGTCTATTCCACACTTGGAAGAGTTTTACATGCCTCAACAGTGATGAGCTACAGAAACTAATTCACCCAGAATGGCCAAGTGCACTTGGGAATCGCTAAAACATTTGGTCCAATCACAGGTACCAAATGGGAGCTCTATAATGCTGTGATAACACAGACAGTCTCTTTTTATTTTCTTCTTTAAACTACTACACGATTTACAGAGTTTAAATCAGCTGTGGACTGTTAGGGATAGAAGCTTGTACTGCTCACTTAGATCTTCCCCGTACACCAATGAAGCCCAGAGAAGCAAACAAAATGTTACATGATGGATGAGGAATAGAAAGAGAATAATAAGAAAACATAATGCAGCCTTACCTCAAATGTATGTACAGTAATAGCTGCTCTATCTTAAAGAAAACTAGAAGAGGTTCATAGAAGGGCAAAGAAAATGATTGGGGGCATGGAAAACCTTTCATATGAAAAAAAGGTTGTGCTAGGACTGTTCACCTTAGAAAGGAAACCAATGAAGGATACTATGATAAAGATATATTAAATCCTGTCTAGTGTAACACTGGTGGCTGAAAATATTCAAGTAAATTGAAAAGCAGCAATTTCCAGGCTGATCAAATAAAACCCTTTTCACACAGGAGATAATTAAACCATGGAACTCTCTGCTGCAAGGCACCAGGGAGGTCAGGCACTTCGTGGGATTGCAGAAGGGCAGGATTTCTGTCCGGTAACAAGGCTCTCCAGAGGTACAGTAGCTAAAGTTTTAAGATATTAACATCTGAATGGCAAGGAACAAATTAGGAATAGTTTTTTCAGGGACAGGAGTGGGAGGCAGTGCCCTGTGATTTCTCAGGTTGTTTCTGAAGCATCATCCTCTGGAGGCTGAAGTGCGGTTACTGGGTGGCTTGGCCATCTGCGTGATGTCCCACTGGGGGTTCAGATCATGGCTCATGCCATCCATCTACACTTGGGAGACAACAGGGATGAGCCCCAAGTATTTCTAGTCCCTGGGTGCCTCTCAGGGGCCACAAATCTGAGGTGGTCCAGATCCAGGTCTACCAACATTTGGGCTGACAGTCCCTCACTCATACCATAAATGTGCATCTTTGCACCTTCCCTGCAGCACTCCTCCTCACAAGCCTTGTCCCTGACAGTTTGTGCCAGAGTGTCACTGGCAGTATGATGGCACCACCAGCACCAGGAGCAGCATGTGGGATAAATTGCGCTTGGGAGTCACTTGGATCTGGGAGGAGATCAAGAAAGGGTCTAGAAAGATACTGGGAGCATTTCTACCTGAGTGGTTTTCCTAAAAAAAACCCCAAAAAAGGCTGAGGTTATTCTTTCTATAAATGTGTAGGTGACACAGTGCTTGCATGCATTTTTAAAATTTAAACCATCTAGAAGCATGTGGACAAAGGTTGTTTTAATGTCTTGGCTTTTGTACGGGTGTTGTTTGGGGTCTTCCAGGACTGTGTCTGAAAACCCAGAGTTGTTTCTCTGTTTAGCCAGGACTATCAGAGAAATTTCCCTGCATTCACAGAGCATCAGTCCTACCACATCTCTTTCTTTTTTTCTGAGACATTGTTGTCTCAGAATGTACATTTGCTGAAGGAGAAACTGTGTTACTCTACCCTTCAGGTGAAAACACCACTATAGAAAAAGCTGTCATCTTCAATTTGATTTGAAGCTTGAAGCTTCTGTATACATAATTTTAGGGTTATGTTCATGCTTTAATTCCATGTTTATGTAAAAGGACTGGGCTTTCCTAAAGAACTTTAAAAAAAACCCAACTTCATACAGGTTTGAAGGTTGCAGGGCATCTTATTATCATAGGTGATCATGTTCTAGAGTTTGCTGTGGTTGGAAGGCAGCTGAACTGTGAGGAAAGGAGAGAAAGTGAGTGTATCATAGAATCATAGAATATGCTTAGGTGGAAGGGACCCATAACGATCATCGAGTCCCACTCCTGGCTCCACACAGGGCTGGCCAAGTCAGAGCATGGGACTGAGGGCATTGTCCAGACTCTTCTTCAACTCAGTCAAGCTCAGTGCTGTGACCCCTTCCCTGGGGAGCCTGTTCCAGTGCCTGACCACCCTCTCAGTAAAGAACCTTTTCCTAACATCCAGCCTAAACCTCCCCTGTCACAGCTTCAAGACATTCCCTTGGGTTCTATCACTGGTCACCAAAGGAGGAGATCCGTGCCTGCCCCTCATCAAGAAGCCATAGACCATGATGAGGTCTCCCTCAGCCTCCCCTACTCCAGGCTGAACAAACCAAGGGACTTCTGCCTCTCTTAAGAATTCCTCTCCACCTCTTCACCATCTTCTCTGCCCTCTTCTGGACACTGTCCAGTACTTTTGTGTCCCCCTTGTACTGTGGTGCCCAAAACTGCACCCAATACTCAAGGTGAGGCTGCACCAGCACTGTGTAGAATGGGACAATCCCCTCCCTGGCCCAGCTGGCAATGCCATGCTTGATGCACCCCAGGATACAGTTGGCCCTCCTGGCTGCCTGGGCACACTACTGGCTCATGTTTAACTTGCTGTTGACCAAGACCCCCAAATCCCTCTCAGCAAGGCTGGCCTCCAGCATCTGATCCTCCAATCTGCATGTGCAGCCAGGGTTGCCCCCTCCCAGGTGCAGAATCTGGTTTGCAGCAGAACTGTGAGAGTGCCTGTGCCCGGTGTAATGTGGTTTAGAAGCACTTAATTTTTGTCTTCCTGCCTGCACTCCCTGACAGACAAGCAATTTATGAATTTCTAACACCAGGTGGGAATTGTCATGCTAATAGCCACGTGGCTTCTTCAGTGCAAGAAGCGCTCAGCAGCACGTTGCTGCTGCTCTCCACCTTACTTAAGAAAGGGTTGCACAGAGGTATCTTAACCATTCCCATGACACTCTCCTCTTAGGAGGAAATGTAGGATTGAAAGAACTTATGCTCAGACTTAAGATTCCTTCTAAGTCTTCTGTGGAACACAATGGGGTTTTAACTCCTAGCATCAACATCCCTCCTTTTTTCGGCTAGTAAGACGCATAGCATGTGGGCAGATCCTATCTAATCTGCATGAACACCCTTTAATCATAAGTACCAGAGATGTGAGGAGCCACAGCACCAACTGCTCCTATGACAAAGAACGAATTGCTAAAGTAGATGAACCCACTGGTCTCTTCTGCTCGCAGTTCCAGGTTTAGCTGTTTTTGCAAAAGGCAAGTTTGGGCTCCAGAAGCACAACAAACTGTAGGTTCTCAGAGAGAGTCAGCTTTCGCCATCCAAGCAAAAGGTGAGGGACAACATGCAGTCAGGCTAAGAGGACTGATAACTGCAGGAATCCCGGTTTTAATTCTATGAATGACCTTTGTTTTTGACTGCGGGTGGAGAATCACACATGAAGTCAGTAGACACGTTCCTTCCTAACGGGCGCAGCGAGGGAAAAGGACAAAGGGGGCTGGTATCTGCTGACAGAGGGCTGCCTTCCCAGGCTCCTTCGAGTTAATGGAGGGAGAAAGGCTACTGCTAAGCTCTTGTAGGGGATGATTGAGTGCAGGATCTTATCGCTCCAAACCAACTGAAGAGGAAATACTGGAAGACTAATCTCCCTAGGCTAAAGTTAGCATTTGGGTGTACTCCCTCTGGTCCCATTAAATTCCCATTAAAAATCAATTTATTTGGTCCAGGATTTCATTATCTCCTCTTCAATAACCTAAAGCAAATGCCTTCTGTGCTTCATCTATTTCTTGAGTCCAGGTTGTAACATTTTTTTCAAAATTGGTTCATGCTCAATAATCACAAAACTTTATAGGCTGCCTCGGTACCTAGATTTTTGTTTATTCTCTGGAACCGCAAAAAATTCCCATTCTGAATCATAAAAACGTCAAAAACAGTTGTAACCTATCATCTGAAAAGAAAAAGCAAGAAGTTAAAGCAAACTGACAGTTTTGCTTTAAGTCTTACCAGTTAGATTTCGTTTCTTTTCTCCCTACTGTGATCATGTTTTAACACAAAGTCAATTTAAACAAGAAATTTTTTATTATTATTATTTCAAGCCAAAACCATTTAAACCAAGAGTGTTCCTCAAAAGGCTTTATAATTTAATCTGTTGACATTTCATGTAAAAAAATATTTTGCTGAAAATTTCTGGCCAGTTGTATTACCAGTGATTCAATGCTTAATTTACTAGATGTTCAATGCTTAATTTACTAGATGTTCCCGTGTTTACTTCTAACTAATGGATATTTTATGGTATAGTGCACCTGTATGATTTATTGATATGAAAAAATAATAGAAAAAATAATATATATCTAGCTTTGTCATAAAAAAAACCCAAACCCCATGCCTTTGAACATGAAAAGACAGGCCATTCTTGCCATGAATTCTAACAGCTGTTGTTGTGTTGCCTTCATAAAACTGATTTCTCCTTTTCAAATGCTGAAGAATAAGTAGCTGGTAATTGCGTGGATTTGTAGCTATTGTGTGTGCAAGCACACAGTCTTCTGTTATGCTATATCAGGGGACCTGCAATGCCACACGTGAATGGTATTTTAAAAGTTTGTTTATGGTTTGCAGTGTTTCAAATAAGGCTCAAAAAATGCATACACAAATGAAAAGTAAGCTGTTCTGCCTCCACAGGTAGCTGTGGTAAGGGACTGGCAATTCTTTTTCTTGTGACGAGGTGCAGCTCCTCTGAGCTGTGCTTTGAGACAAGACGACTGGAGAGATGGCGATATGGCTGAAGACTTAGGCTGTTAAAGTTTCTCTTTGTAGTATGCGGGTGGGACAGGTGTATGGTAATTTATGATCTAGGGTATATATATATCTCCTCTTTTTCTTTCTCCCTTGGGATTTTAGAGACCATACAGTGGATTTTATTTGCAATTACCTGCCTGTAAACCTCCTTGCCTGTATTCTGCTTTTCCCTTATCCTTCAATAAACTCCTCTCTCTTTTGCCAACGGCCTCTGAAGGAGGCACTAATCAAATTTCACTGCAGAATTCTGCAATAACTTGTTTGTTTGCTTTGTACAAGAAGGAATGGGAAAATGCTGAAAATTACTAGCCAGGGGCACAATCTCTTTCTGTCTCTTTGTATGGGGGAAAGAAAATTATATGAGAACAGCTCTGTTGCTGCCTGCACAGTGTCCCACTGAGGGCTCTGAGCCACTTGCAGAGGTGTGTACAGGAGGGAGAAGACCAAGCACCAGGGCAGGGGTGTCTACCAGCTATGAGCTCTGAAAGGCCAGCTCTGGCATCATTCTGGTTTCACTGATCGTGCTTACATGGCATCTGAGTCAAGTGTAAGGATTTGCACTGGCTGCTGGGGAAGCACCAGTGTGCAGCCTGGGTTGTGTCCTCCCTGCTGCCCTGGGGGCTCACCTGCCTCTGAACTTGGGGACTTTGTACAACTGGAAGGAGGCAGAGATGGTGCTGGATGTGGAGTGGGGCTGAGAAATCAGCAGACACCAAAGTGGATTTCCTTACCCATCTTGGACAGAACATCCACCCATAACTCTGGACACTGCTTTTCACTTTGAAGACAGTCCTCCAAAAACCCTGCAGACTGAAACATCTGTAGCGTCCCAGCTACTTCTCTGCCTTTGTGTTGTTTTCTACCCTTGGACTACTGATAGTGACAATGAATATTATTATCTTTTTATATATATGGAAATCACAATTGCTGTCAAAATGTAGGAAGTGCCATTGAATTTTCTCTTGAGACCTTTCCCTGGTTAAAAAAAACCCCAACCCTACAAGATGGGAGCTAATAGTCCTAATGGTTCTTAAACAACTCTTGATCCTTTTGAACTGATTACCAAGGGTGAAAGTGGCTGAGCTACTCACGAGCCCAGATAAGTTGACGCTCTCTGGAAAGCATTAAGGATGAATATCAGTTTGGTACAGTGAGATGTTAATGTTATCTTTCACAGCCAATGGGGACCTTAGTTCAGGAAACAAGCAGTGTCCTTTTTGCCCACCAAAGTATATGAATTCAGTGCAGACTCCAGTATCTTCAGGCGTGAGCTGAGGTGGATGGTACCTTGAAATAAAAGTTAACACCGTGTTTTTTAGGAGACTTCCTGTGCCCAATAGCACGTCTGCCTGAAGCTCATGATAGCTTATCTGAAAATGAAGCCTATACCCTGCACACACAAACACATGGCTGCTGACTGCCAGCCCGGGGCTCACTATTTGGCTTGTGGTGAGCACTGGTCCAGGGAATCTACACTCTCATATGCTTATTTCAACTGTACAAGCAAAGATTTAGTTTCTCCTCCAAGTGCAGTTACTGCCAGCTCCATTTTGTCTTGCTGTGTATGTATTTGCTAAAACACGCTACACACTGACAGAATGTCCTACTCCAAGCCGCTCTTTATGTTTCCCTCTAGGAGCTCTGTCAAAACTGGCTCTTCAGGCGTGAAAACTGGGGTTTGAATTCTTCCCTGAATCTGCTTATCTCTGTACTTTAAGATACTAAATCTTAGCTTCAGACTAGAACAGTGAGATCCTCCCTTTCAGTTTGGGACAGAGGATAACATCTTGTCACCAGCACTCAGGGTGTATTTTGTTTCCCTTTGTCTGCTCCTTCCCTTCACCTACAAACCAACAAGGGGTAAAGATACATTACATCTCCTGTTTGCAATTAAAGTCTGTCTACTGTAGCTGGATATTGCTATCGTGAGTCATAAAAGTCTGATATTACCTGTGGCAATGAGCTCTACGAGCTAATGATACATTATATAAAGCATTCCTCTCTGAAAAGAATACTCTGCTGTCTTTTGTTCCCTTGTTAGAAATCAAGTACTGTTTTTTTGACCTTCACTGTACAACACGATTTTATGTACCTTAGTTGCATATTCTCCCTGTTTTCTCTATAAGAGGAACAATTATGACCTTTTTACTCTGTCTTAACATACCTTAGCCTTATTGAAAGCTGGCATCTGTCTGTCTCGTGCCTTCTGCCTTTCTCAAGACCTCTGATTTACTCTGTTCTCTGCAGTAATGTTGAAGCTCTGGGCTGCACTAATGACATACCCAAACTTCAGGAGTGGATGATCCTATTTTGTCAATTAACTGTCACTCCGGGTTAAGGTGATGGGGAGTAAATGGAATGGTGTGAAGAAATGTCAGGTAAAACATCTCTCACAGTTTGATTTAGGACAAGGATCCAGGCTCACAGACATTTTCTGTCATTGATTTGAGAAGAAAACACGTTTCTGTCCCAAGTCAGCTAAAAAATCTGGCAATGAGTACAATAAAGAATAGACTATTCCTTACAGTGAAGTCCCCTATAGCTCTGGAAGAGGTGTATTGCCCTGTCTTTAAGATCAGTATTCTGGGAATAGCTAGACAGTTTATCAGGAAATCAAGATGGTTATTTTTGGCATCCTAACCTCTATTGGTGGTGTAAAGTTGGTGAAAGAGCCATAAAAACTTATTCTATGTCTGTTGCTTAAATGAATTGCATAATGAGATGTAGAGAGCTCTCCTCAGGCCTGATCAGTGACGTTTCTCCACTGGCTTCACTGAGAGCTAAGCTGGCTGCCAAAACAGAAATTGATCTTTCTGTTCAATAACACTGTAGTAAAGAAAGCCCACATGCTCAGTTTGTATTGAATGTGGACTCTACAACATCATCTTGACAGTTTTGATTGAAAAGAAGCAGTTAAAAATGCTCTGTGAAGAAAAGCTGTGGTGCAGGGCTTGGTACCTCTCTGAATTCCTAACTCTTGCAACTTGTGTCTCTGTGCTTGGCTGAGAAACAGGAAAAGATTCACTTCCATTCTGTGGAAAAATGTAAACCCTGCTACAGGGACATCTGTGTGATTCAGACTGTGCCTTCAGAGTATAGAGACTGTATATGTAAGTACCTCTGCTAATTAATACTGCACTATCACCCCACCAATTAATGGGGCAGCGATCCCCTGCCCCTTCCCAAAGTAACACTGAATTTGGAAAAATGGAGCCATGAAAATCTGAGTAATAATGGAGAACCTCAGTGGGGTGTGCTGAAGCCAGAGACCCTGAGAGGAGCTCTGGGAGTCCTCCTAGGGATGCAGAAAATGTTTCTTGGATAAAAAGCTAAAGGTAGGTGTAGCGCTATCGCCTCCCAGTACAAACTCATAGCTAAAGAAAGCAAGCTTTTGAGTAACATAAGATATTTTAAGTTATTTTACTATGCATCCAGCATTGATATGCGTTTACACTGAGGGCCATCTGAATCCACTTAGCTGGTAAGTGGTGTTTGGTCAATGTAAAGCCAGTCAATATTCAAAAAAAAAGGCTGTGTGTCTTAACTACTGCAGGGCTCGCTGGACCATGGGCTAAGATGTGAGGGAGACCTGAGAAAATAAATGCTGGCATGCTAAGAAGATGTACTACATGTTAGAATAATCTGAGACCTTCTTTCCTCCCAGTGCTGTTGTTATCATGGAAGACGTGCTCGCTTACGTAGGAAATCACGAGACGGACAGTTTCATTTCTCAGGACACACAAACCCACCTAAAATCAGTGACAAATTTTTCTTTTAAGAAAGTGGTCTGGAAGGCTGAGGAAAAGAAGGCCTTACTTTTGTCAACTCTGAAGAGAAAATAATGCAAATATCAACACAAATTCATGGCCTATTACAGCTTCTACACTGCTTGTCAGGCCAGGACTTTGTCCTAAGGAGTCCTGCTAGTGCTGCAGGCCTCAGCTGGTCACCACTCCTGGCACCAGCATCAAGGACAAGCTGGGACATTGAAGGTCCTCACATCAGTGACACATGCAATGATTTTAATGAGTAGCTGTTTGCTGATGTTAATGAGCAATTGATTGCCAGAGCACATGGACAGCATGTAGTTCTGGATTTTTGATTCCTCAGTAAAACCTCTGGCTACAGGTATTTTCCTCACAAAGAAAAGTGGAAAACAGGCATTGGATACAACCACAGAACTTTCTGGGCTTGAAGGTGTACGAAAGGGAAGATTTAACCAGAGCACAAGTCAGAGCTTCTGACGGCTATTAAGAAATAAAAGCACTTCCCTAATGATCAGGCCAGGCACATCCAGAAAAATCAAAGTGCAGAAATAAGGAAAATGAAGGCACTTTGTGGCATTTCAGGACAGCACGGGGTTTCTTGCAATCAGTCAGAAAGTTGTCTGTAATGTCTCTTTAAGTGCGGAGAATGGCCAAAACAAGGACTGCAGCCTCTCCAGGAGGCGGGTCACCTGAGTTGGATGTCATTCCCCTCAACTGGGAACAAGCTGGCTACACACATGTGGAAAAGGAGCTAGAAAAATGCTGGGTTGGAATCAGTCCTACTTTCATCCCCTCTCTTTCTGAGAGCCACCACGGTGCAGGGAGCACGAAAAGCTGCATGGTTCAGGTATTGAGAGGTCAGGGTTCCATCAAGACACAAGCCGTGCCTGAGCATTTCCCAAGAAGAGGTACATGTCTGACTGTACCCTGGCCCCATGGGGATGAACCTGCACTGTTGGTACACCTTGGTGATAGTGGGAAGGAAACCTGCCTTCTGAAGGGGAGAAACACCTACAAAAAACTGTGAATGAAGCATGCTCACGTGCAGCCTGCTCATGGCCTCAGCGGATGTTCAGTAAGATTTCTGCCAAAAAGCAGCACCCAGCTGTGCTTTTCTGTCCTCCTGACCCCCAGCCCATCCCTTCCCTCTCAACCCCATGGCAGTTTCCCAGAAAAGGAAGCTGAGAGACTGCTGACTTTTTAATGCTGACAAATGTTGTCCACCACAGGTATAATTTGCTGCTTAAAGTCATAATGGCCATTTTATATACATTTTCTTGTACCATCATCCGTGAACAATGGGCTTTTCTACAGAAATGTGAGTTTAACAGCCCTGAGGCTCTTCTAATTTACCCCAGCAAACTGATGCAGAGAATAATTTTAAAATTAACTTTCCCTTCCCCTCTTTGATTCCTGCCCCAGTACAGATACTGCAAACAGAGACCTACAGAGTGAAGACTCAAAATGCAGCTGCATCCTGCATCTTCAGTGCCTGTAGCTCTGTCCTCGATTTCCAGAATTAACTCAGATAAATTATGCATTTCTACATGCTTAACCAGGAAAAGTCTGCACAGTGACAGTGTCAAGTCACTTAGAAGGGAAAAAAATCTGACCCTGCAAGTGCTACGGGTGACAGCTATTTTTGCCTTGTGACTGATAACATTGCCACCTGGGATAATTTATTAAGAAAGAAGCTAATGAATTTACTGGAGTTCCAGGCAAAGAAGGGGGAAAAAAAACCAGAAGGAGGAAAAGGAAAATCCCAGTCAGCATTGCATGACAGAACAAGGAAAATTCCACACCCCCCCCCCCCGCCCCAACACCTGAAAACTTCTCAAAAACATTTCCATGAAGCCCCAGCTTCTAATTTGGCTTCAATGTGTAGTGGCAGAGAACTGGGGATTAGTGAAAGGAGATAGACATGAGTATTAGGAAGGTGATGTGATGAACACTCTCAGGAAACTGTGGCAGGTGTGAGCATTAATATTATTCTTCTCTACCTTGAAACCTGTTTCCTTTGCACAGGAACCACAGCCTTCCCATTGGTCTGTATCGTCCCAGCTCTGCATTGGTTTTGAACTCCAAAGTTCTCTCAGTGCTATCTGAGGCACGGATGAGCTGGCTAAGATCCTTCTGGGTAACCATGCCAGGCGTATGGAGGGAGCAATGATGGCTCTGCTTAAAATTGTGCTTAAATTGTTCCTTTGCCATATGCTGACAGTTATTCACAGGGAGTTACATTTGTACTTGTCAGGGAGAGCCCCCACACATGGTGGACTTCTTGTGAATCAGCACACAATGTGTGGTCCGTTAGGGCAAAGTGATGAGCTAGCTGTAGTTTTAGAGAAGGATATACATTCATCTCTGTGTCAGGTTGGCACACTTTACACATTCATACATTAATTTGATTCACAAATATACACTTCTCATTTTTTACTGATCTTCTTTTCCTGGTCACCTTCAAAATCCGCCTTTTGCAGTCTATATTTTTAATCCTTCTCTTTTAACCTCCTTCCTGATTTCTTCTTATCCTAAAGCAATGGCTTTAATCTTCTCCTTTGAAATCATTTAAGGGATCCGGCTTTTGGTGTTTACTCATGCACCCTCTTCAGTTCCCCTCTAATTAAATATTTGCAAAAATGACAGCACAAAAAGGCACTGGAAGTAAATCAGGGTTCAGCACACAGGGGCAGGTGGCCCCAGCCTGCTGAAAACAAAACTTCCTGGGCCCGGCAAGCTGAGCCTGTACAGTTAGTGAGAGCCAGCACCACAGCAACTTTATCCTTTAATATTCATTTTTTGTATATTTTAATGCTGGAAAGCAAATCTCTTCTCCCTATAAATGAGAAAGCAGTATTTCTTGTCAGCAATCCAACCTTCATTTTAGCCACGAGGTTTCCTGACCCACCCCCTCCTGCAGCATCACTGGGGAGCAATCCCCATCTGCCCCGGGAAGATGCAGTGGGAGGAGGCGTGGGTGGGAAGCGGTGGCTGAGCCGCATCAGGGAACCTGCTCTGACAGTCCTGGTGTGCTCCCCAACAAGGGTGGAAACTTTTCAGGTCATGCAACGAACAGCATGAAACATACGAGGGAACCCAAGGTGGTACCTCAATCATCACAACCTTGTACTGCTAAGCCAGATTTCAGAATTTCTCAGGTTCAGTGGTTGGAAGCCTACAGAAAATCAATGAAAATAAGGGGACCTCTGATACCCTGTCTCTCCTTCTGGTGTGTTTTTCTACATGCGCATTTTCTATGTGTGTATTTTTCTACACAGTCTTCTTAACTACTTATTTTAAAACACAAGCTACACTATAGCTCTGACAAGATCATCACGAACAAGTGAGGTCTGACATTCAGGGCTAGCAGAAGATGAAGACACCACCGTAGTTCCCATTCTGATGCTGAAGAAGTAAGGTCATGGGACACAGTTATGTCTGTTCCTGTCTCTTGCAGTCACAGCTGATGACCAGGACAGAACTTGTGAAATAACCAGACAGCCACGTGGTCAGCCAAGAAATGATTCAAATATGGTTTTTTTCTGAAATATCCATAGGACAGCCTCGTTGTTTCCATATGTGACTTCATTCAGGAAGTAGAAGTTCTGCTACTGTTAGCAGAGCTCCTGCTATGACCTAGGTACATGGGTGTATACTGCACACAAACCCCATTGGGCAACTATTTTGCCATGATTTGAATGTGACTAGCTGGGCATACAGTGGGGCTGGAAGGTTTTATGGTCATGTCATCCCCCTAGCTCCCATTCCAGGTGGGACAAAGATGTATGTTCTTTTACCTGCCTCTGTCTCTGTACTACGTGGGTATATCTTAAGCAGAAATGGAGACGTGGTAAGGATACATCCATAGAGTAAAAGACATTTTTCCTTTTTAAATTCCCAAAATAAGGCTGGGAAATTCTCTTTTTGTTCATGGGGTTTCTGCAAGCTGGCAAAGAGTCTAAATTAACTGCATACATTATTCATTACAATTTATTCACTCTATGCAGCACGTACTGATTGTTTAGAAAATTCATTCTTTCTGTCCTAGAAATGTCACTGGCTGTAACTCATTACCTCATCATTGACAAATTCTGTTGATTGCTTGACTAGTTGCTTTAAGTAATCCAGGATTATGGTTTGCAAGAATAATAATAACCATTTCTCTAGCACTTTGCACATGAGGGTCTCAAAACACGATTTTGAAATGCTAATTAATCCCCAGAGCACCTGGGAAGTGAAGTATTCCTATCCTTAGAGCAGATTTGTAGCTCTTGAACCTTGTCGGGAGGTGGAAAGTCATTCTGCTGACTCACACAAGATGCCAGGTCAGGTGGGTCTCATTAGCTCCAACCAGACAAGATGAAAAGCTGAGCATTAAAAAGAGTGGGGAAAGAAAAAAAGGAAAGAAAAAAAAAAGAGGAAATCAAGTAAGAGGAGATGGGAAGGGTGAAAGAGCAGCAGGTAGTACTTCTGTTAGCTGCTCAAGGAAGTATTGATAGCCTGTTTTGTTTCAGAGCCTTGCTCTTAGTATAGCTGTTGAGGTAACTGAATAAGTGACAGAGAGCTAAATGGGAATGATCGCTTCCAGGTGAAATCATTGACTGGGTTGGATCTTTCAGGCCTTTCTTTACCTTTTTTCCAGGGTGTGTTGAAGTAAGTTTATTAGGTGTGTGTGGCTTGTGTGCTGGCAAAAAGGTTGGAGATTTGTATGTGCTGTGCTAAGTGTGCAGGGACTGTTTGTCCAGGGCATCTGCGTGCTTGGTAGCTGATGGCTTTTGCCTCAAAGATTAAGTCATTTGATGACTAGTGTAAGTTGCCTGTCTTTTAAATGGGTGAACAGGACAGGCTGGCAAAAAAGCTGGATGACTGAGGGTTTCCTTGCCTAGGATGACTTCTGGTAACAGTGGCTACAATGGAGTTTTAAAAGCTATATACTGGAACCAGATGATCGTTGACTAGTATGAGAACTAGTGGGAGAGTTTTTTTGTTCTTTATTTGCTGCATCCCTTATACTTTTTTGCTATCTCACCTATTGGGGAAACTGAGGCATGTCTAAAACACAGGGAGATGTGGAGATCTGGGTCTTATCTCAGTCTTTTGTGAATAATCTCACATCTTGTGGTGGTTTAAATTTTACCTGCGTTTGTTGGTCTCTTAGTTAGCATGACAGCTAACTGCTGCTGTAAAGTGGAGCTCTGAAAGCGAAGTGTGGTGTGCTCTGCAGCAGGGGAACATCAAGCAAAAACACCAAGTAAACTGTGTTTTTTGCCAGTGGGTGTTTCTACTGAAAGTAAACAGTAGAGGCACATAAACACATGTTATTCCTTTAAAAATAAGGAGAATGGGACACTTGGGCGAGACAAAGGTTACCAGGGCTGGATAATGTATGCTGAGGGGAGGGGGATGAAGTGGGAGTGTGGGAGCATGACTCTTCATAGTGCCTTTTATAGCAGCTAGCTTTGTGCTTTAAAAATGTAATTGCCATCTGAAGAAGCGAATCCAGATAACCAGCAAACACAGACAGAATGAAACGTTCATTGCTGTAAGCTGCAGTGCGCAGATGTTAAAGTTTTTCTGGAACTAACTTGTCTTTTGAAAAAGAGTAGGGGTGGAATCAATGAAAAATAAAACCCTGAAAGCTATGAGCACTCATGGTTCAAGGGAGAAACAACAGTCTGTCTAGAAGAGGCATTTATACAGGAAAAGTGTGACAAAAACTTAGATATTGCTGCAGCATATACTGCGGGGCTCTATGGCATTGATGTGGGTACTTGATTGAAAAAGAACAGTAGGGGTATAGAGAACTGCTGCTTAAATTTTTGGTAAAATATTCTTGTCAGCCTTCATTGATATAAAAATAAAAGGACTGACTGTGTCCATATGACCTAATTCCACTCTTCCTTGCACCAGCAGACTAAGGAATCACTTTCTGGAGGTTAATGGCTTTGGAATTTTATGTAAATGAGGGGGAAATCTGATCTTAAATCGCTGGGAAGCAAAAGGCGATGACAGGATTTACTGCAGACCTCTTCCACATGGGAAGTCTGTGGGGGCTGGCAGGGAGGGTTTGTGTAATTAGAGGAGCCTTTAGCAGTGCCATTATTCTGCTGCACTTGTCCTCCCATTTCAGTGCTGGTGAGCGGGGGTGGGTTGGGGATTTGAGGAGGAAGAAAGAGGTGACTGAATAGCTGTGGATGGGACTCTTGTAAGTGCTGTCTTAAATCCCACAAGGGTGTGTCTGTATTGTTCCTCCCTGACAACGTTTGCTGGGCCAAGTGCCTTGACTGCTTCTGCTGACTCACCTTGGGGCATTGTTGGAGTTCTGTGTAGCTGTGCTGCTGAGGCAGTTTTTGTGAGCAGCGGTTACAGTTTTCTGGCAGCCTAACTATAAACAACCAGCAATTCAGGGCCAAAAGTTGTGGCCCGAGAGATAGTCACAGCGCCTCTGTGAATCACATCTAGGAAACAACCCGGAAGCAGTGGCATTTTGCCACCGGAGAAGGGAGTGAGACGATGTAATGGGTTGTGCAGACACCAAGGCTGGGGAGGGCGGGGGAGGAGGCACCCCAGGTTCCAGAGAGAAAGATGTGCCTGCAGCCCGTGGAGAAACCAACCCCATGGAAAAGGCCGAGACCCCACCTGTAGCCCATGGAGAGGCTCCATGCTGGATGGAGCAGGTGGAGACATAGAGAAGATGCTGTGACCCTTATGTTGGAGCAAGCCTCTGCTAGCACTTGCAACCTGCAGCGATGAGCGAGAGAGAATTGTGCTGGAACAGGTTTGCTGGGGGGAGGCTGGTGACCCCGTGGAGGACTGGAGAGACATTGTGTTTTATTGCTGCCTGCCATAGCAATGACCCACGGCAGCTGAAGAGCTGAAGCCCTGGGGGAAAAGGACTCACGGTTGTCATGTACGGAAATAGACTCTATAACTCGAAAGTTATAAAGTAGGTATGTTTAATGCGCGCAGATGCACGGGGGATCGCTCCACCACAAACGTGCATACCCGAAGTAGCAAAACCGTCCCGTATTTATACAATGAAACAATGAATATTCAATTGACGCATATACATGTTCATTACCTAAACCCGCCTACTCTCGCTTCTTATGCTAATCAGCTTATCAGTCCTTTGTGATTGCGCAGTTTCTTCCAAAAATTGTGGGCAATGGGTCTTCGGTGGTCCTTGGGAGGAAGGCCCCGAGGCCTCCTCACGATGTACTTATCACCTTTCGCCTGGAATGCGCTGGTCTTGCAAGCTTGCAGTGTTCTTATCATTCTGAGCTAATTCATGGCCTTGTTAACTATCTGTTTTCCTCTAATCATGTCCTTTGTCAGCCTCCTGTTTTCTTTAACAAAGAGACAACTGACGTATTTAGGATGGATATCATTCCATCCTCGAGTTCTTGCTCTTTCTCTTCTCCTCGAGATAGAACAAGGCTTTCACGAGTAATCCCTTTGCTATGGAAAGAAAAACTCCCCTGCTCCTTCACAAGCCGTTCTTACATGATTACCTAGCTAACTTGCAAGAGCTGCTCTTGTATAACTACACTACATATACAATCGTGACTCTATACCCTCAGATCAGTTGGAGAAGTTCGTGGAGGACTGTGTCTTGTAGGTGGGACCCCACGGTGCAGCAGGGGAAGGAGGTGTGGAATGAACGCCCCCTCCCCGGCCGAGAAGGAAACCAACTTGCAAGGAACTGACCAAAGCCCCCATCTCCCAGTCCCTGCCCCCCCGTGCTACGATGTGGGGGAGAAGAAGGGAGTGAAATCATGACTAGAGTGAAGTCTGCTAAGAAGGGAGTGGGGTGGGGGGGAGGGGGAAGTAGAGGTGTTTTAAGATCTGGAAAAGGAAAACAGCTCATGAAGAAGTAACTGAGAACCCCATTTTTTTTTCCTAGTCCCTGCCCCCCCCCCCCTGTACTGTGAGCAGGGGGAAGAAGGGAGTAAAATCATGGCTAAAGGGAAGTCTGCTTAGAATGGAGAGGTGGGGGGAAGGTATTACTGAGAACCCCATTTTCCCAGTCCCTGCCTTCCCTGTGCTGCGAACGGGAGGGAAGAAGGGAGCAAAATTCTGACTAAAGTCTGCTAAGAAGGAAGTGGTGGGGGGAACGTGTGTTTAAGATCTGCTTGCATTTGTTTTAAGATTTGGTGGTGCTCCGGACTCCGGTTTTCACTGTTCTTTTTAGTGTAGTGTAATAAATTAGTTTTTTCCTTCACTCTGTGTTGAGTCTGTTTTGCCCATATCGTTGCTGATAGAATAATCTCTCCTTGTCATTATCTTGACTCCTAAGCCTCTCGATATATATATTTTCTCCCCTGTCCAACTAAGAAGGGGAGTAATAGACTGGCTTTGGTGGGCGTCTGGCCTCCAGCCAGGGCTAAACCACCACAGGTATGTTTAGGGCATGCCAGCTGTGGCACTGGCAGCGAGTCAGGGGAAGCTGGGCAGCAGTGAGCTCCTTAAGCCTTGGTGACAGTTCTGCATCTGTGGCTAATGGAGATCACAATTATGCACCCTGCAATGTGGTGCAGTGGAGCAGGTGATGCCACCACCCCATTCTCCTACTGCAGGACTCTCCAAAGCCTTAGCAGGGTGGAAGGAGCTCAGGATGCTGGACCAAGAGCCTGCTCTTCCCATGGGCAAGTCCTGAGTCAGAGCAGCATGAACACAGCCAGACTTTGTTTTGCCCCAGTGGCAACGGGGAAAGAGCAAACTGGGTGGACAGAACTTGCCACTCTGCTTGTCCTCGCTTTCAGTTCCCCTAGGCTATGTCTCCCAGCCTGGCTTTGCTCTGGTTTCTCTTTACCTTTCATGGCCAGGCCCAGCACCTCAGATGCTGCTGCCCCTGGCTGGTGATACTGTGCCATTTCTGAGTGGGTACCAAAGCCGATTCCAGCCTGTTGATCTCAAAGATGCATGCAGGCAGAGAAGGGTCTAGTGCCCAGGAGATACTGACCCGTACCTTTCTGTGGCACCCTTCTGTCACCTCTGTGGCAGCACGGAGTGCTGCTGAACTCAAACACAAACCAGGGAGGCTGAACAGCTGCTTTGTGCTAAAGAATGAGGTTTCAAGTCAGGGAGAATTGCAGTAATTTTCCTGTTCAAAGGGCAGAGAAAACAATAGCATGTTTACCATGGATATCTGATATCTGAAAAACCAAATTGATCCCTGGTGTAGCTTTATGGGCTTCAACAAAATTAGCCTGGGATCAATAGCAGGTTGGGACTTGAAAGTTCTCAGGTGAGAGCTATTAAGGGCATGCCTCTTTGCACCCTGTGGAATGAATAAAGTGTTTCTGCTGCTTTGTCATCTGTATGCTCAAAGAATGTCTGGGACTCATGTCCATTCATTCCTCTTTCAGAAAAGATGTATGTGTCCTTGGGAGCTCCTGTGCTCTGTGCAGCTGAGGGGGCAGTGCTGGTAATGGGGCAATGAGCCCCAGCTTCTCTCTTGAGTGAGGACTGGGATGCCCAGGTGAGGCAAGACAGAGAAGTATGTGCTACTAAACCCTGTACTGCTACCTCTGCCATGTGGCTTCAGGGCTACTAGAATGGCATTTCCCATATAGACTTTAATTAATTCTTCAGGAGAAAAAAACCTAATATATTCTGGCGTTGCCTACATGATATAGAATTCTATTTACCTTAACATGTTCCTTCGTTTGCTCTCTGCTGCCTCTCTCCTCTTTTGTGTGCTTTTTCTTTTTGCTTCATTTCTTAATGAAATGTGATTTCCCAATTTTTCTGGTTCTTGTGAATCATCAACAAAAACCTGGCATGACTTTTTTTTTGAATGACTTACTACTAATATACTTATAGAATAACTTTAATCAATGCTACCTCTTGGGGAATTCTTAAGTAATTGCTAGAATGCAACTAATTACTGTGCTGTTACTTTACCATTCAGTCGTTATTCTTTCTGTGTAATTGTAAATTTTGCTATCTAAATATTAGCTCTCTGATGAGCACTCCCATTAGGCTATGCTTTTTTTTTTCCTCAAGAAAATGTGTAATTTTCTTAATTACTTTCACTCATCTGTTTAACTCCTATGCTACCATGTTACCAATTTTGACAACACTTAGCATTCTGAATGTAAAAGTTTTCCTAAGGAAGAAGTAGGTGGCTTCAGCTTTGAGAGAGCTCACTTACCATGGGGGAAAATGTTCAGTAGCCTTTTTTCCAAAAAGGTTAAAAAGCCAAAATATTGAAAGATTTTGTTTCTCATGAGGCTCAGAAAAGAGTGCGGGGAATATAATTTCCTGAATGTTATTTAGAAAAGTTTGAGTGGGGCTATGTGGGGTGGGTATCTTGTTCTTTTCAAGCTGAAGTCAAACATTCTGTGCAAGATGGAGTCAATGTTGGCAATTCCATTTGAAATGAATTTCTGAATTGTGCCAGTAATGCCCCTGGGGATGCAGCCTGGGATCTAATTTGCCTTTGTTGTTGCAGTGGTGGACTGCTAGCTCATGTTCAGCTTGTTGTCCACCACGACCCACAGGTCTCTTTCAGCAAGGCTGCTCCCAGGCCACAAAGGTCCTAGCCTGTACTGGGCTATTAAGGTATGTTGTGCCAGGTTTAGGACTCTATGTTTATCTTTGTTAGACTTCATGCTTGTCTTTCTAGCCCACTCTTCCACCCTATCCAGGTCTCCCTGTAAGATGGTTGTCCCTTCTGTTGTGTCTACCTCACTACCTAACTTGGTGTCATCAGAAAATTTCATGCTTTCAATCCCATCATTCAGATAATTCATGAAAACGTTGAACAGCGTGGGGCCCAGTATTAATCCCTAAGGGACTCCACTTGTGACAGGCTGCCAACCTGAATAAAAATCATTGGTCACCACCCTCTGAGAGCAGACTGTTAGCCAGTTTCATGGACTGATGTAATACTAACAGGCCTGTAATTTTCTGGGTCTTTTTTTGGGCCCTTCTTGCAGGTGGGTATGGCATTTGCTTGCTTTCAATGAGGAGAAACATACCCTGATCTCATCAACTTTTTAAAAATTATGGACAGTGGCCTTGCAGCAATGTCAGCTGCCTCTTTTAACACTGTTGGGTGGATTCCCTCTAGGTCCATTGATTTATGTGTGTTGAGCAAAAGAACGCAGACCAGCTCTTCCTCCACTACTGGTGGACTGACATGTCTTGTAGCTACTTGATCTTGTGATCTGGGGTCCAGCTATGTCCATAAAGACAGAAACAAAAAATATTGATACTTCTGCCTTGTCAGTATTGTTGATGACTAGTTTCCCTGCCTTGTTTAGCAATGGGTCTATGTCTTCCCTGGGCTTCTGCTTGCTGTTCACATATCTGAATGTCCTTTTCTTGTACTTGGCATTCTTAGCCAATTCCAGTTGTAGCTGAGTCTTTGTCCTTCTGACTGGAAAGCTATTGTAATTTATTTTTGTAACAACAATATGGTAATTGTAAATTAAAAAATTGTAAATTTTAAAGCAGTTCTATTAAAGATGTATGTAGCTTTGACGATTGCAATAGGTTACCTTGTGTATTCCATTTCCACATATTCTGTAGAACCTGTTTTTTTTCCTTTGTGATAACCTCAGCTATTGCCTGTTGGTTGTTTGCAGTGAAGTGATATGTGCTTAGGGACTGTAACACAGATTAGTCTGTGGTAGTTCATTATCGTTACTACTGTAGTGAGTATATTAGTAAAACAAACCTAGCAAAGATTGGTAATACCAACAGAAGTTCCTCTCTTTGTCTTCCAGTTTCTTTACTGCTAGATACTGATAGGTAATAATGACTTGAAAGAGTGCTCATAAAAGGCTGTTTTCCCCCTAACCTGGTTAGAAAGGTTCTTATGAAATTATTGCAAGCATCGGATCCGATTCAGATACTGCTTAATAATAGGTTCTCATGTAATGTAAGAGTGTGCGGTTTTTCCTTCATCAAATCCCTGCTGGCATTTTTAGGGTTACTTCTGCCTGTCTCCCAAGTTAACAAACTCCCCCAGCTGCCACATCCCCTTTGTGTTTAGCCACAGGGGCCATGCTGACCTGGGAGGTCCCCGCTCTCTTACTCCATGCAGCTGCTTACCCCGCTCTCGTGTCCCAGTTCAATGGTGCATGGCCGCAAGTGGAGCACACAGGCCCGAGGGGTAGGGCAATGCGGGAAGCACGCTGGCTAGCCCATTCCCTTAGCGCTTCTCTGCTCACTGATTTGCACAATTACATTAGTAGTAACCCTGAACGGTGTCATCTTCCCCCCACTTGTGAGCAAGGGGGAGAAAATTGCTGCTGATTATGTTTGCAGAATATGGAGGGGAGAGACATTTGTCTTCCTGTGAGGCCGCATGGGGCCTAATCGCAAATAAGAGAAAATTGAAGTATTGATGGAATTCTTCTTCCTGCTGGTATTTTCTATAGTGCTACAGAAAACTCTAGGTGGCTTAGTTCTCATCTGTCTACCATCTCGTGTAAAAAGTCTTTCTTTTATACTTTCTCAGTCTCTGCTTAATGAAGAGCCAGGCATCGTGAGAGCAGTTTGTAACAAATTTATTAGCCAGTCATATGCATTTAATTAATGCATTGCACTGTATTCTACTTACAGGCAAAATTAAGAAAGAACAGAAACAGATGGACTTCTTTATCTTGATGAAAATGAAGACACACTTAATTCTCTCTGCTGATGATGTAATCCCAGATTGATCTGTTGCCAGAGGTTCTGGTGGTAAATTCAGCTGCTGAATTATTCAGAGTGTAAAAAGCATTTGGATCAAGTTTGCCAACTTCATGGCAAACAGCCTGTCTAGGAGGGATGGGACTTCATTCATTCCTGGGTGAACTGGCAGCCTCACCTCCCCTCTCCTTCACCTTCTACCAACAACAGTGTGGTTTAAAGTATTTTCTCAGTAGATGGAGAAACCTTTCCCAGGGAGTCAAGGAGCCATTCAGGGTGTTTGTGCCAGGAAAACACAGGCAATGTGAGACCTAAATGGTCATCTACCAAGGTCAGAGAGAGGTTGGCAAATCCGTCCCATGTACAAGAGGCCCCACAGAGACGGCTCCTCTGTCATCTTAGCAGCTGCAAGCGGTAACAGCAGTAATGCTCTCTCATGCCTTGCGTGGCATTACCAGATAGTCATTTAGCATCCTAACAACAACTTTGATCTGATTAATGCAGCTCAGCAAGGGTTTCCACAGGAATCAGCAGCAGGATGCTTTGGAGTGTGTGAACATAACGTTAAGTAGCTACATGTGGCCTTTTGGTGATAGATGGGTAAAAAAAAATATAACTTCTTGTTGCTGAATCCTCCTGGAATCACACGCTGTGGGCAACGTAATCCCTAAGAATGCTTTTGTTTTCTTCAGGCTTGAACTCACTAATCATCATCCATCCTTTTTTTCTGTGACCTACATATCAAGGTGTTAAAATGGGTGGGCCAAGAGTCTGCAGTTACATTAATGTAAAACCAGGACAAACCACAAGAATGTTATTGTTTTCTACAGTGTTTATCTAAGGGAGAAAGTGTCCCAAATTGCAGATGACACACCATACCAGTATAACAAGTATGTCACTTTGAGATGAGCTGAGCAGATGCTCTACTTCTCCCTCCTCACCCACAGAAAAAAAAATAATTATGGACAAGAACTAAGTAGTCAGGCCTGTTCAAACAAAATGGTTTTTATGCAACTGAAAATGCTTTATCTTCCCCCTCGCTCCATGCCTCCTCTTACCAATCTTCTCATCCAAAACTTCAAAATTATTTTTTAAACTGTAAGACTTAGAGCTAGCTGCTTTTCACAGAAAATGTTTTTCATAGTTTGACTGTTTACAAAACATTTATGGTTGGATGAAATTTTTTTTTCCTACAGAAAATTTCTGTCATGTTCCATTTCTTTAGTCATGGTTTCAGCATGGAAATGCTGTACTATGTTCAGTTGTTCTGTCAGGTGCTACCCCTAATGAGGCTGTTCAGTGGGCTATTCAGTCATGAGCCTTAAGTGCTTTTCTTGAGACAATAAAAAAGGAAGGAAGCATCAAACAACTGGGGTAGGAAAATTGAGATTTGAATAAGGGGAAAGGGCAAAATCAGCAGACCTGGGAATCCTGGTAGGCATACTGCCACCATTAAAATACAAAAGAAAGCATATGGTGAACTGTGACATGATATTCTGTATAACCAGATAATTTAGTGAGATTTAGTGGGTTGCTTTATGACTAAAGCATGAAATAGAGCAATAATTATTAATCTGTCACTTCCACTGACTTTGAATACATAGGACAATTGCCGCTTGATCTACTCTACAAATCCAGACTGGTCACATTCTCACTTAAACTGCGCTAATTTATGTTGTCAGAACCTCAAATTAATTGGTCCTACAGATGCCCTGCCATGCCTGCTTTCCTCTGACAGTGTCTCTTCTACTTACAGCCGGGAGACAGGTATAGGAACTGCAATGATGCCTCAGCTCTGCTCTGGGAACTTACAAAGCAAAGGAAAACCTTGGATGACTAAACAAGTATAACAGTGCCCTCACTGAGGTGACCCAGATCTATCTTAATGCTTGAAAGGCATCGACTATTGTGAGAAAATGAAGGTTATCTCGTTCTTTTTATTTATTTATTTATTTAATGAGAGTAACATCTCCAGTATCATATTGGTTGTAACTTTGAAAACCCTCTGGTTATGTCTTGTGAAGAATGCTTGTCTGAGTTGTACATCAAAAAAAGGTTTTGCTCTTTTTTTCTGTCATTTCCCAGGTTTTCCTAGACTCCTTTTTGCGTACACTGATTTCTGCTACGCTTTACCTACAAAAAGGCAAGCTGATGGTCTCTTTCCCCCCACCCCTTCTTGCCTCTTTTCTTCTTCCACTCTTTCTAGGAGTACATTGTATTCTGCGTAGATTTAAAGCCCTGGTATGAGATGACATGCTTCAGTTTCATTATTGCTTGTTCATGAACCAGTTAAGAGCTGAGTAATTCACCTTTACAGGGCTTCTGTCACATGGGGAGAGAAAAAGGCTGGGTTTGAGAAGTGACATTGCCATCAAAGTGGCCTCTGAGGTACCAGAAAGCTAACTCTGTCTTACTTGCCCCACTAAGAGCTATTGCATACAGCTTTACTTATGGAGAATTACTGGTACAGCACTAAACATTGATTCTTGTCTTAGTTTTTCCTTTTTAAAATTACCTCCCAAAGAGCAGAATTCTGACTGTCAAAACACAGCGAGCATTAACAGCACCATGAGGATTTTATCCTGCGGTTTAAACAAAAACAATGTTTGGTATCAAGCAAAAAATTTTTCCTTAAACTCCCTGAGTCCTGCCCCTGTGCAAACACAAACAGGTTGTTCTGGAATGTACAGCCTGAGATGAAGGTGGAGTAATTCATCCAGGTGCCTGGTCTTCAGACCATACAATTTATCTGCCTTTCCGCATCCAGACAGGTGCATTTCTTCCTTGCTACTATCCCAGCCACACAGATAAACATGTTTTTCTGTCTAAAAAACTGTGAAGTAAGCTGAAGGTGTTGATGGGAGAAGCTGCAGGGTTTAGTGGCTGGACTGGGAAGTCTGGCTTCTTTTCTTACTCTCTTTATTGATTGTGTGTGTGTCTTTGGTAACTCTCTCCTGCTCTCTGTGTGTGTTTCCCTGACCACTGTCCTATTGCTCCACCTGTGGTGTCCGAAATCTTTCTTTTTCTTTGTGTGCTTAGTGCAACAGGCTACACTGAGCCAAGTAACAACAATGTCTGTGAGGCACTTGGAGAGAAGTGTTTGCCAAGGGGGCTTAGCTTGGCATCTCTTTCTGTGCTTGCAGCAATGCTGGAAAAATGTAGATCTCCATCAGTAGCCATTTTCCCCAAGTGTTGGGAATGGAAAATTGCTAGCCTTTCCCTCTGGTCTTCAGGATGCAGCAGCCCTCAGGTCTTGCTGCAATATCTGTTGCTGTGTGTAACCCCCTAGCATCCCCTTCCCTGGCAGTTCTTTGTTGCAGGGAGCCCTCCAGAAATCTTATATAATCTAGGAAAGTCTGATGGTGAGCAAGATCCTTCCATGCTTTCTCAGCCTGGTGGTCTGACCTTGTTCTGGTGTCTGTGATGCTTCTCCATGGTACTACAAACCATCCCACCGTAATGATCCTGAAGTACAGACCTACTCACACACCGAATATTTTATATTCATTTTTAGTAAGAAATGTTGTTCCTGTCAATGCTGTTATTGATTAAATAGTTCTACTGCTGTTTTTCATTCAATTTATTTTTGGGACCCACATATTGGCTGTAAGCACACCTTCTTATTGTGCATCCTTCTTTTCAACACACATCCCTTGTGCTTCGGTCCTTTTGCTCTATACTTCACCTCTTTTACCATATTTATATGGGGGATGTACGCATTTCTGGCATAAATGACCTGATTCTTAAGAACAGCAAAAAATCTCACTGTAAAACTGCTGAGCCCTCTGTATGTAGCAGAGCAAACCGTATGACGTGTAATCTTATTGCTGTATTTCTGGATATCCTGGCTCCCACTCTCCCCTTCTCCCCTCAGCAATTGCTTTGCTTCACACATCAGCAGCAAGATCAGGTTCCTTAGGGGTGATGCTCAATCTCTGTCTGGGCTATAAATCCCTGTGTATTGTATAAATAACAAGGAATCATCAGATAATCTCTCATGAATCTAATGGTGCTTCACAAGGTTGTACAGATTATAGTTCTTAGCAATTCTGAGGTTTTGCTATCCCATCAGCTGTTAATGGTCCCTCCTGTACACGCACTGATGATCGCACAGCATGCCGTTGTTTTTACCTGCAGAATTGGAATTTAATGGTGTTAAAACTATGAGGAGAGCTTGGTGATATACAAAATGGATTAACATTTCCTGATTCTTTGCTGTTGCTCTTCCTTCAGCAGGAGGAGTGCTGTATAGACATGGGATAAATGCTAACTTTGTCGGGCCGACTGTTTTTCCTGTCTGAGGAAGGATAGGCGGATTTGCCCACAGCAGTTCTCTCTCGTTATATACTCTATAACAGACTGAAATAGGTTTAATACAATTGACTTAGCATTGTGGGAGGGTACTTTGCCAAGTAGCAGAAACTGGCTTGTGCCAGCTTAAAAGGTCGCAGCTGTGTACGAATGCCCCTTCAGGCACTACCTGCAAACACGGCTGCTGATCCAGTGTAATTGCCTGAATAGTTTGCCAAACCGATTTATAGTATGAATCAGTGCTGGAATTGAAATTTTTTAATTCAAATATAAGTAGAAAAACTTCATCAACCCAACCTGCCTTTGTTTGCAACCTCTGCCTTCTTTACTGCGGCTAACTAATGCTTTCCACAGGAACTGGTGGAAACCCTAGAAAACAATTGTGAAAAACAAAGTCACAAGGGGGCATTTCGCCTTCTACCTCCCTTATGAGAGAGAAGGCAACGTGAATAGGAGCCAATTTAATTAGCAACATCTATGGGTCTGTTTCTGGTCTCATACAGATAATTCTTTTGTGTGACTTTATGGATTCATTAGATTTATTCCTGGATTATACCCTTTTCACTGCAGTCAACATTATATCTAATTGTCCTTGTGATGCAGGAGGATCTTCTGACTTGTAAACTGGCTAAAAGCATACAGTAATTCAGAAACACCCCCCCTAAAACCCCCCAAAGAACCAAAAATTCCACCACAAAAAACCAACTGCTTGGAGACTAGAATACAAAGAAATGATAGAACTGTTGCCTTTATGATAGGATAATAATAATGAAGTCTGGGTCAATGCATAGGATTAGCCGGTACTTGCAGAGATGTCATCTGATTTATCAGAATCAAGTGAGGCTGGGAAAAAATCTTTAATGCTGGAAAGAATAATTTAATTTCCACATAAATAGCAAATACAAAAGGACAGTATTTTATCTTATCTGAATTTTAATAAATCCTGATATATATAAGATGCTGTGCCCTGAGGGAATTCAAATGCGTTTGCATATATTTGTTTCTGAGTGGTCCAGCTATTGGCCAACAGGATGATGAGCACATTTGTGCTGTTTGTAGTTCTGTAGGTGAATTTTAAAGCTGAGAGTGTTTCTGAATGCTTGTGAGGCAGTGACACATAACTGCAGATGAATCTGTTCACAGAGTGAGGGGAAAAAAAAAAAAAGAGCTGTAATAGTGGAGGGGGACTTCACTGGTCTGCTTTAAAGTTCAGCACCTTGTCTGCACCGTTGCTCACTTTTTCCTTCCTATATATTTACAGAACCCTTCCAGAAAATGGGTCAGTCATTAGCGTGAGCTGGTTTTTTCATTCCAAAGGGTGTTAAGCAGCATGAAACTTTGAGGATGATAATGAAATGGAGCAATCAGGCAAAAACTTGAGCCCATTTACTTTTGTCATCTTGTATTACTGTCCTTACTAGAGGGGAGTGCTACATGAGTCTCTTGCTCTCAAAGCCTTAAAGTGACCATTTTAGGTCACTGTAGTAGCCAAAGGACTGAAATGGCCAGAAACAGAAATATCTTTAAAGTATCACTGTTGGCATTGAAAACAGCTACAGCAGTGATCTGTGGGTCTGCTCTAATTACTAGACTTAAACTCCTATTGGTGTTTAGGGAAAAAAAATGATAAAAGAAATCTTTATCTACCAGTGTGATAGATGGTTTTACCTCATGTCTCAGTAAGGGTAAGGAAGACTTTCGGTTGCAAGCTGTTTTCAGTGGCTGATGGTACTTGTTCTTGATTGCCAGAAGGACAGATTTTTCTGTCTCACAAAGACAAGTTAGAAAGAAAGAAATAATAATAAAAAAGATAGTTTTCTCTGATAAATTTAGACACATGGTCTCTTGTGTCCAAAGCCTACTAAAGGTTTTTGTGTGGGCTGTAATTCAATGCCACCATCAGATTATTGACAGACTTCCACAGCTCAGGTACCTAGCAGATACACAAATGAGAAAGAAATCAAATGTTTTATGGGAAGTATTCTCAAAGTGAGTGCCTCACTTGCTTCCTGTACACCATGTTTCGCATTTTAATGCTCTCATCGAAGCAGATGTCATTTGCTGCAAGAAACTTCTGTGACATTCAGAACAGTCAGGCACATTTTTCTCCAAGCAGTTACCCTGATTCTGGGGTTTTAACCACTGGTTCAGAGTTGTTGTGTACTGAAAACTGTCACATAAGCCCTGAAATCCTAAACTGAGATCTTCTAGGAAAGAAAAAACGTGTAATGCAGGCTGTCTGCTGAAGCCCGGGTGTGTGCCTCCAGATGAGAAGATGGCACAGATGTGTCATTTGAGAAAGTAAGGGAAACTCCTGATGCACCTTGAAGATCTGTGCTAGAGTTTGCCCTCTGAGAGCTACTGAACATCTGTCGTGTTGCACCAGAAGGATTGCATGTTTGCTTCCCAGTCTGTTACGGCAGCAGACGCTCTTGAAGCGAAAGGATGAAGCGTACTTATGTTAATTTTGTCTATGTCAGAAGACACTGAGTGTGAGATTAGAGGCATTGAGTAACTGTGCTTGTGTGGCTTCCGTCACTCTGCCTTTGAGTCCATTTATGTTTTACATAATTAGATCTACACCACCAATGTAAGTTTTTGCAGTGGCCTGTTATCAGGCCATAAAGCTGTTGAGCAAAGGAAGAAAAAATTAAAGTAAAAATCTCCTCATGCCTATGGCCTTGGCTTTATTACATTAAGAAGCATTGACTGGAAGATTATCTGTGTTTGTAGATTCCTAGATTTGTAGTGACAGGATACCAGACCCGTCAAAAGAACTTCAAAAGACCACCCCTCTTCTCAACTTAATCTCCCAAACTATGCTTGTTTTGCAGGTTGTCTTCCTGGTCTCCACCCAGCCTGCCCTGCCCACCTCTGCATCCATAAAGCATCTCCAGACTGAGATCCACACGGAGCGGCTCTTGGGTGAGGACCAAGATCCTTCCTTTTTTGTCCAGAGACTGCACCATCCACAATGCCATAGTAAAGTCACTGCAAATAAGCAGCTTTCCTCCTTGTTGCCCAGCCCAAAATATTTTTAACACAATGAACTGCACAAATGCCATCAACTAACAATGTCTCTACCACTTTGACATTCACTAGTGCTGTAGAGAAAAACAGACATCTTTTCTAAAAAATATACAATTAAGAGAACTTTTCTGGCATACTACCAGTGTTGTGAAGGACATGTGATCAGACAGGTGTGTGATATCAGTTTCCCCTATTTTTAATCATGTTTGCTTATCTGGTCTTTAGCAGCAGTTACCTTGTCAGCCATTCCTTGCTTTTTCCTAGCTCTGTAACTCAGATGTCAACAATTTTATTTATTTTTTCCTGCATGGAATTGACTATAAAATTCTGATTTCCAATTATCTTTCAGTACTTTCAGCTTTGCCTAAAAAAAACAGAACCGATTTTTTTCTTTAAACTGACTAGGTTTGCTTTGAAAAGATGACAGACCAGAAGAGAAAGTATCTATTAAGAGCTGTTCCACAAACTTACTGAAACAGGACCAGTACTCTGACCGAGACTAGTCAGCATTTCCATAAAGATCCAAGTGCAATGCAACTTTCATTACAATTGTCCTTTTTCAACACTTCCCCACTGTCCTTCCCTGCTGCGTGCTTCCAGACCAGGAACAGAGTGCATAGGTCTACCGCTGTTCAGTGGAGTCATCCAGGAGTCAGCTCAGCCTACATTACAGTTGCAGTACATGCTTCTAATTTGTGTTTGTTTCACTCTTATAGATAGGCTGTTTTCAAGCTGGCTATTCTTATTTTTTCTCAAATAATTGCAAGAATAAATGCAGCCAAATGCTCCAGGGAGAAAAACAGCCCTTTCCAGGAGGCTTCAGAAAGGGAGAAAAATTCCTTGGTCCCTATTTTAGAAGTGCAAGAGTTGATTAGAACTGATAAATTATTAGGTCTAAATACATTTTTATTTGCATCTACGTTCTGAAACAGAGACATGTCTGCTAAAGTGTTCAGGACCAGGCTGGATGGGGCTTTGGGCAACCTGGTCTAGTGGAAGGTGACACTGCAAGTGGAGCTGCAGGGGGTGGGAACTAAATGGGCTTTGAGGTCCCTTCCAACCCAAATCTGTCTGTGATTCTACGAAAGACAGGCATCATATTATAGAGGGGAGAAAAACAGGCTCTTGTAACCCTGTCACAGGGCACACAAATGAAACAATAAAACTCAAATCTGGCTTGGAATGAAGAAATATTAAGCATGCAAAGATTGGGCAGGTTTCTGGGTATTTTTTTAGTTCTCTGAGGTGGGGTTTTTTGTTTGTTTTAAGATGGCAAAAGAACATCCTTTCAGGGGACAGGGGTTTTTTTCCCAATTCTTACATCTGGCTCTGAGGATGTTTGTGTTTTTGATGAAGTCCACAAGAAATTGCATGTGGCCTTTATTTTTTTCCTTCCAGTTAGTTGCTAGCAGCAGTATTATAATGTGAAATCTATGAACCTGTCATAACACAAAGGAACCATACACCAGCTTGGCCATATTTCCAGCCTAGCAGGCAATAACAATGCATTTGTTGCGCTTCATCTATCCTTTGAATTTAAAATGATTGACAGCTTGTAGCTGCCATCTGTCAGTGGAAAATCCAGTTATTACAAGAAAGCAATTTACTCACAAAATTTGAAAGGAGATTCTAACCTACTGCCTTCATTGTTAAGATGCAAAACACTGACACAATAAAAAAATGTGGTAGCCATCACTTCAGGGTTTTCTTTTGTATCCCCTGATGTGATCATACATCTGCCCCAGGCATTTGCACAGAACAATTTGAAAACCGTTGCTGTGAAGTGTTAGTAGGTGGAGATCCATCAAATTATTGAGGAATAGTCTGAATGAAATTTCCTTTTAAAACAAAGTGTGAAAGTGGGGATGCTCACAGAAAAGTCTGCTTTTGTCATAATTTTTTTCCCCCCTCCATTCCTAATCAAGATGGGTCAGATTTAAGACACCTGGAAAAATATGCATCCATAAAAGGTCTTTGTGTAACAACACAAAGCTCTTGTGGTCACCTAGACTAAGCACCTCTGGGTAACTGTAACTCCATATGTAGTTACGATGAACTTCTCTTCAAAGCGTAGAAGTGGCCATCAACTTTAGGAAAATTTCTGGTGAAAAAAAGTGCTGGTTCTTTATCAGTTCTGGGACTTAAGGAACCCCTAGAAGATCTTTGGGAGGTTGCGAGGTCAGAAGGTGAGCTCTGAAGTTAGACAATGTGTGTTTCTCTGTGCAGTGGCCAAAAGAACAAAAGCAGGAACTGTGCAGTGAATGCATAAACCAGCTACGATCCATTTTCAATTGTCCAGGGATCATGAGGAGGGTGGGAAGAATTAACCTGGGTATGATAGGATCAGATAAAAATAACATAGTTGAGGTAGACCAAAGGAACCTACCTAGTATGTGTCACTTTCTTAAAAGCAAATGTGGAAGAGTAGAGGCAGCTTCAATCAGCAAAAGGTAGAATGGTGCCTGGAGTGTGTGAGCAGTGCTTGCCAGCATCAGGAGGCGAGGGAGGACTGGCAGCAGTGCTGCAGCCAGCTTTGCTGTAAGGATGCTGGGAGCTGGTTATCAGTCATCTGAGTCCAGCCATTGGTGGTCAGTATCTCCTTGCCTTATCAGAAGCAGTATTTCAGAGCAGGATTATACACAGGACTAGAAATGTTGCAGCTGAATGGTTCTGTCCAAACTTACTGGATTGTCAAAGCTGACACATTTCATGAAGATTTGTCAATTCAGAGTAATTTTTTTTTGGAATGGTGCTGAAAAAACTTTGACGGAATCAGGCAATTCTGATTGACTTCTTCAATATGCAATGTTTCAACTTTTCTGTTTCAAATTGAGTTTGTTTCATTCTTAATTTTTCTATGGTCTGTAGGATATGTGCTAGTTAGAACGAAAAAATGTGAATCAACAGAATATTTCTGAATTATTTTTGCTGAGGGTGGTGGCCTTTTTTCTTTTTCTTTTTTTTTTTTTCTTCTCCTGTACATCACTGTATTCCAAAGTAGAGGAAATTTAAAAACTCCTGAGGTGAGGGGGGAACCAACCAACACAGATTTCCTCTCTCCTTTTGCTCCACATTACATGTGACCTGACAGATGATGCTTTCACCTGCACTGATTTCCACCAAAATTCAGCTTATAGATGTTTGAGAAGATGTGGGTGAGCACACTGGTAATATTCTGTGCTCTTTTTCTAGCAGTCAATGTTCCAGTGGGAAATACAAACAGTTTGGTGTCTACACCCTGTTCTGTTGTTCTAAAGCTTGCATACAGAATCAATAAATGTGCATCCAGGTACCCCGTTATTAACCTGGAGACAGCTGAAATGTCCTGCCAGAGCTGTAGTCTTTAATTTCCAGAAGAAAATAACAGTAATATAATAAAAATGACAGTGGAATGTAAAGGAGGAGCTGTTAAGAATTAGACCACCGAAACTGCTGTCTGCTTTGCAGAGGTGGGTCAAGGAGTGGGAACTTCGTTCTGTCCGGGAGCAGGAGCGGTCAGATGAGCGCGTAATCACATCTTTGCTGACTGTAAATCTCTTTGGTATCCTGTGTGTATTTATCAAGCAGGGAAATGATTCAAGGAATATGCTGACCTCGTTGATTGAGGAGTATTAAGGTTCAATCCAATTTTAGGGCTCTGCATTCCCAGGGGGTGCAGGAAATTGTATCAACTTTCTACAAAAGCTGTCTCAGGAGCTCCAGTAACAGCCCAAACCTTTTACTTGGCACGATGCCACCCTCATTAACAGGAAAAGGCACTGGGAAGAAGCTCTGCAGAAAATAAAACGGAGGATGAAAACTGGCAGCGTGGCAAGGGGAAAGATGTAGAACTACACACGATGCTTTAAAATTCCCTCCCCTATTTCCAAAAAACAGCTGTGCCCGAGCTTGGCACGGCGCGGGAGCTGATTCGCGCACACGTGCCCGGTCCATTAGTAAACACTAGCAGGTGGTAGCTGCGTAGTGAGCGTCTAGAAAAACGTTTGCTGTGCACTGCTGTAGGCTTGCTCCTGTGCTAGCAGGATGCAAAGATGTAGGCATATTATCTGCTCGCTGCCACGGGGCCCTCTGCAGAGGGAATCAAACCCCATTAGCGTCCTAAGCGATCTAGCAGCATGCAACAGCTGGGGTTACTGCAGGACTTTGATCCGCCACCAAGCAACAGAATATTCAGTGTCGCTGGCTGTGGGGTAATGATATGTGCTGGCAGTTTTACCTTGCTCTTCTGTACCCTGCAACACTTGTGGCAGCCACAGAAATGTCACAGGTGGCTTACCTCTCAGTGAGACAACCTCCTGTATTGAATGTTGCACCGCAGTGTTTGTTTCCTTGCAAGAAATTGTACTTCTGCCAGGCTATAAAGTGGGAGGAGTTGGAGGTCAGACCAGCTAAAAGTCTAGGCTGGACTAGACTTTTCATATAAAAAATTAACTTCAGTCATTTTTTTATTTGAAAATGAACAATATTTAAGAAATATTTTCATTCCATCTGCTGCTAGAAAAGAAATTAACTCTATCCTAGCCCAAACCAGGACACATTTATGTTATGAAATGTTAGAATATAACATATTCAGTACTAAAAGTAAATTTCTGTCTAAATTTATTAAATTTTTCAAATTTTTGTTTGTTTGTTTGTTTTACTTTTGAGCAGAGGCTGTGTTTCTTCTTGGCAGAAAAAAAAAATAAGAGAAAACAAAATTTATCTTTTTCACTCTGACCTCCTACACTCTGTTCCCTTTTCTCTACAAGTTTTGCCATCCTACTAGACAGTGAGAATAAAAAAGATGCTTTACCAATAAGCTCAGTATTTTTGTATGTTCATATTTTAATGCCTTGGTACATCTTTGTGAACTTTTTCCTGACTCAGGGGGTCATTTTTTTCTGTGACCAACATAGTTCAGGCACAATTTGCCTCATGCCATACTGTCAGTGAAGATCCAGAACACTTGGCATTTGTTACTGCTGCGCTTTAAGTTTCTTCTCCAGGCAATTAGGAAGACTTGCAAAAATAGAAGCAACATATCTAAGCAAAAATGGAGGAAAACAGGGGTGAAAGTTGAACTGACGTGGAACAGCTGGGACCCTTTGTGTAACCAAAGAGAGTATGTCCCATGTTTTCAGAACCTCATTAAAGAGCAAAAATACAACTGAGTTGACAAGGCAGAGGAACTGAACTTAGTGGGAAAACAGGACTAAGGTAAAAGCACACAGTTGCCCTAATGAATTTGAAGACGCCAACTGAAGGAAACAAAGTGCTTACCATATTCTTTGTATGATATTACTTTTAAAATATAACCAAGCATATTGTAATCATAGAACTGATTTGGTTTAGCAAAGACCTTTAACACTATCAAGTCCAACCGTTAACCTAACACTGCCAAGTCCACCATGTCTCTAAGCACCACATCTATGCATCTTCTAAATACCTCCAGGGATGGTGACTCAACAACTTCCCTAGGCAGCCTATCCCAATGCTTATCAACTCTTCCAGTGAAGAATTTTTTCCTAGCAACCAATCTAAACCTCCCCTGGCACAACCTGAGGCCATTTCCTCTTGTTCTGTCACTTGTTACTTGGGAGAAGAGACATCCACCTGCCTACATTCTCCCCTCAGGTAGCTGTAGAAAGCAATAAGGTCTCCCCTCAGCCTCCTTTTCTCCAAGATAAACAACCCCAGTTCCCCCAGCTACTCCTCAGGTACTCAGCCTCACCAATGCTAAGTACAGAGGGAGAATCGCTTCCCTAGTCCTGCTGGCCACACTATGTCTGATACAGGCCAGGATGCTGTTGGCTGCCTTGGCCACCTGGGCTCACTGCTGGCTCATATTCATCCAGATGTTGCCCAACACCCCCAGGTCCTTTTCCACACGGCAGCTTTCCAGCCACTCTTCCCCAGGCCTGGAGTGTTGCATGGGGTGGTTGTGACCCAAGAACAGGACCCAGCACTTGTCCTTGTTGAACCTCATACGGTTGGCATCAGCCCACTGATTCAGCCTTTCCAAACCCCTCTGTAGACCATTCCTAGCCTCAAGCAGATTGACACTGCTGCACAACTTAGTGTCATCTGAAGACTTTCTGAGGGTAATGAGCATACTAAAACCAAAGGTATTAAAGCAAATGGAGCAAGCCAGCTGAGACTCTGGCCCTGAGAATTCAACCAAACAGACCTCTGGGGTGGCTGGAAAATGAATTGGCTTTGGGGGTAAAACTGGAACCAAGCTGTGATATCAAGAACCTCATGCAACTCTATGACTGGAAAAAGACCCATGGATTCCCTGCCTCCAGCATTTCTGAGGCAGCTGGGCTTTGTTCAAATGTAGGCACACCACTGGAGTAATAAAATGCTCCAGGTGTTAGCAGTTGTACTTGCTGCATTCCTACTCTATTGAGTGTTGCATGTCTTAATTTGTTTTCATTTCTACTAATGAAAATAAATAGAAATGAGAGAACTCCAGGGAGGGTAGAAACAAATGGCATCTATGTTTCAAAGCTCTGCAGCCTGCTCTCTAGCGTGCAGTTGCAGTGCTGAGGCAATGTTCATGCCTTGTTAAATAAAAAACAAAGAGTGAAAGAAGAAAACAGAGCAGTTTCACCAGAGAGCACAGATTCCTTCTCCCATTCACCGCTTTACAGATTTTTTGCAGTCTCTGGCCTGAGGCTACATGAACATGCATATCTGAATTTGAAATGCAATAGCTGAAACCTCTCTTTCCACCTTGAAAACCCTGACAAAAGCATTGCTAAATTCAGATTGAAGTTGAAAGGTATGGAAAGTTCCCTAAGAGTTACAGTCTGATGTCTGTTTAACACAAGCAGAAGAGCCATCCATGGGGCCTGCTTTTCAGTTCCTACATTGCCAGTAGACAATGAGAGATTGAGTCTCATGCTTTATTAAGGAGGCACTCATTGAATAGGAGCTATCCAATGCATTCATCTGGCATGGATCCATCAGCTCTTCCAGTCAGACCCTGAAAAAGGGTCACTGTAGAACCTCCATCTCTGTCCTAGCTGCTAAAAACTTCCAAGAGAAGTGGCAATTAAAAGTCTTCTGGCTAATCAGCACTCTGACTACTGCTTCGTTTACAGACAATAGTCAATCAACAGGACTTAAAAGGAGGCAGGCAAGCATGCATGGAGCACTGCCCTCCCTGCAGCAGCTTGGAATAAGTGGTGAGCGCATTACTGTGACGGATGTCACACCAAAGCAGATGCTCAATAATTCAGCCCTGAGACAAGCACGTGTGGCGTAGTGCTGGAGCCAGCTGTCGCGCTTTCTCAAGTTGTGACCTCATCACGTTTACAAAGGAAGCTGAACCGAGCCAAGTTTATATTTGGCTCTGAAACCTCTTTTGAGAATCCATAATAATACAGAAAATGGGGATGTGGATTCAGCAGCGAACATGACTCCCCTCCAGTTTTAGACTAATGTGTTTCGGCATGAAGCTAGGAAGCTACTGGTGGGAGCTGTCTTTCAGACAAGGTGTTAGCTTTTTTTTGAGAAAATCCACACAAAGCTTGCTTGAGAGAGAGGTGCACTGCAGCACTTTCAATATGCAGTTGTCACTGATGTGCCCCAAAACACAAAGAGAAGCAGAACCTGAACGTGTCCTGTAGGAGCTGACTGCTTCACTCCTTTACTGCTTTGCAAGTGACGGCACAACTTGTACAGCTAATGCTCTCCACCTTTGCTCTGTATTCAGCCTGCGAAACACGTTCTTTATTTCAGTGATGCCCCTGGGTTTTCCCTGCCTGCCTCAGTCCATGCAGTCATTCTTTTAACTCCATGTAGTTTGATGTAAGAAAGCAGGTAAAGGTAAGGGGACATAGCCTTGTTTTATCTACTTTCATTCCTTCCACATTCGCTCCTTCGTGCTCTTTCCTGTCCTCCCTCCCTGCTTGCTTTCCTTCCCCCTGCAGCACTGGCATTAGAGATAAGGTAACACTTCACCTCCAGAGCAGTCAGTTCTTCAGAAGTCTTAAGGCTCACCTTCTGCTTCCAGTTCTTCCATAGCTCCTGCACTGACCTAAATGACGGTGCACTAGTGCATCTCAGAGCAGCTTCTGGCCTCAAGCCTCAATGGGTTCCACTTCCACTGATGAATTTCCAAAGATTTATTAATTTTCTAGACAAGCAGCCATTGTTCCTGACATCCATTAAATCTGTTCTACATAAGTATCTGCCCATCATATTATGGTGTCTAGTATCCCACACGAATCATGGGATTTCACTCAGCATTAGCAGTGTGCTTACGTCTTCCCTAGCTTACATCTTTTCTTTTGTGCAAGCTGAGTGAAGTCTCCCACCTGTGGTGTCAAGACCACCTAAGAAATGTCCTGCGAGTGACTTGGAGCTGTAAGGGGAGTGGGTGACTCAAGACAGCATTCACACCTCACAGAGCTGGCATTCTGTCAACTGCAATCTTTTGAAAGAATCAAAAAGGCTTTGGATGAGGCCCAGAGAGCTGGAGCTATTAGAGGAGCATCCTAGGTCACAGTGACAAACCACAGGGAGTCAGAGAAACTCTAAACCCAAATGTCTAATGTGAACACACAGCCTTCTGCCTCCCTCATACAACAGGGAACTGAAGCAGAGCCTTGTGCCCTGTTGCTTTTGGTGTGAAGAACACTCTGTTCTTTTGGGCAGATACCTTTTTTCCTTCTTTTTGTAACATGCTACCTCATGCACTATACAACAAACAAAGTCCATGTTGTATAGGAGAGTCAGAAAAATTGAATTTTAATGATTCCTCCTGCGTCACACGACTGGTTACTGTACAAGTTCAGAAGTCCCAAAGTGACCTACATCCAACTTATACAAGAAACTGTCTTGGCACTAATACCCTGCTGAAGTTGTGAAGGGCAAAAATGCTCAAAGGGAGCTTTCACTGGCAAGAATTGCTGACAGGATTATAGTACTGCAGACCATGTTTTGGGAACTTCCCTAGGTCCATGGATCTCTGATGTTGATCCTCCTGGGAGCAGGCTGCAAGGTGCTGCTTTTCCCTCAAGGTGAGGGAGCTGCTGCCCTGATGTGTCAGGTGTGTCAGACGGCTCTGTTATGCTAGTGTTGTGCTCAGGGGCTAAGCTGTTAACATGCATTATGAATTGTGTTTTTAAGACTTTGTAAAATGTTTACAGGTGAGGCAGCCTCTCGGACTCTTCGACATTAAGGGGAAAAAGAGATGGTCCCTGGGTGATTTTCTATGTTTTAAGTAATTTAGATTAATTTCTCACTACATTAATCTTTCTATAACTTGCCATTTACTGTACAGGAGTCCAGCAAACAATCTGACGTGTTATGTTTCAGATATCCTGCAGATTAGAATGGCTGTTCTTACCTGGAGCTAATGCAAATCTCATTTAAAGATGCAAACAGACCAGGAAGACCAGGTCTAGGATTTAAAAATTTGAAGTCTATCCCTCTATGTGTGGAGAATGGATCGAGAGCAGCCCTGAGGAGTTGAGGGTGTTGGTTGATAAAAACCTCAACATGACCTGGCAGCATGCACTTGGCAGCCCAGAAAGCCAACCATGTCTTGGGTCATATCAAAAGCAACATGACCAGCAGGTCAAAGGAGGGGATTCTGCCCCTCTGCTCTGCCCTCCTGAGATCCCACCTAGAGTATTGCATCCAGCTCTGGGTTCCCAGTACAAGGACATGGACCTATTGGAATGAGGGTCATGAAGATGATCAGGGATGGCTGAAGCACCTTTCCTATGAAGACAGGCTGAGAGAGTTGGGCCAGAGACACCTTCTAGAAGCCTTCCAGTACCTAAAGGGGGCCTGTGGGAAACCTGAAGAGGGACTGGTTACAAGGGCAGGAAGTGACAGGACAAGGGGTAATGGATGTAAAATCAAAGAGGGTAGATTTAGATTAGGCATTAGGAAGAAATCCTTCCCTGTGAGGGTGATGAGGCCCTGGCACAGGCTGCCCAGAGAAGCTGTGGCTGCCCCCTCCCTGGCAGTGTCCAAGGCCAGGCTGGATGGGGCTTTGGGCAGCCTGGGGTGGTGGAGGGTGTCACTGCCTATGTCGGGGGGTGGAACTAGGTGATCTTTGAGGTGCCTTCCAACACAAACTGTTCTGTGATTCTGTGATTTTATCAGCCTACCACCTCAGTCATTTGGTTTTTATTTGGAGGTAAAGATTAGCATCCACTTTAATGCGTACAAGAAATAACGGGGGACTTCCATATTTACTGTTCAGCGTCAGATAAAAACATTGTGAAGTTTGTGAAGCTAAAACCTTATCCTTGGTGGAAGAAATGGATGTAAAAACAGCAGCTGGGCATGAATTTCACAGCAGTGAAGTCTTTTACTCCAGCCTGGTAATCCACAGAAAGAATTGCTGCAAAAATGAGTTCGCTCAGTACACTCAAGGATGAGACACTTCAAGCGTTGAGTACCCAAAGTTTACCTTTAATGATACTCAGCAATTCAGTAATGACTCCTCTTAGGTTCCAGAAGATGAAGTGAATGCAATCTGTATAACCAGTAGATAAATTTGGCGTGAGCATTTTGGAAATTAGTATTTTCCAGAATTTAATCCATTTTAAAATTTACAGTCTTGATGGATTCTTGAGCATGTGTGTGGTAAATCTAAAACTAGCTTCGTCCCTGTTTTCATATTTCTTTTACACAGACTTTTCATTTCACAGATTTTATGACAAGTTTCATTCTGGCAAAATGCTTGCAATGTATTTATTAACCCTTCAAACTGAAGGGGAGGTGAGAGATGATAGCCAGAAGATTAATGTGTGAGCATCACAATTTATAACCCATTATCACACAGTGCTATTTCTTTCCAACAGTAAAGCTATGACCCATCATGAGAATAACTTAGAGTGACAAAGTGGATCAGAGTGTAAAACTACAAGATTGTTCTTTGAAATCTGTAGGACAGAGATCCTAGTGACACACCACGATGTGAATGCTGATTACTTTTATGCCACAAAAAGCCAGTGATTGGAGATCTGACCTCTAGCAGAAAAACACCTGTCTGGGTAAATAATTCTGCTCTATTATGAAGAAAGAAGAAAGTAACGAGGTACTTTCAATCAATTTTTAATCGTACCCACAAAAATGGATATCTATCATGGTGATATGAAGGGAAGGACAAAGAGCATCCCATCAGGTTTGTTCATTGGAGAAAAAATATGCTTTTAAGTGGTGCTCCATCATTTTTGCTGAGCCAGCCTGCATTTGGTGGATGACTGACTGCTGTCTTCTGAAGGGAGAACAATTAATTATGGGCTGGCCAGCTCTTGAAGAGCATGCTGGTAAGCTTCTCACTCAGTTATATGGAGAACTAGAAACCCCAGGTTTTAAATATGTAGCTAGTCTTAAGTGTACTTGAAATTGTAATTCTGCTGTCCAGTACCCCTGTTGTATCCTTTTGTGGGGTTTTAGTGGTTTCGGTTATTTATGGTGGTGCAGCTAAATTTCAGCTTTTGCAGTAGGACTCTGTTGAAGTCAGGCACCAAGAACTGCCTGGGTCAGACAAGAAGGAAAAAGGCATTTTTATGGAACAATTCATTCTCTGACCAGTTTTAGACATGTGCATTACGATGATATGATTTTCATGTAGGGAGCAGTCATTTCCCTCCACTAAAACCACTAAGAAAGGCTAGAAAAGGGTAGTTCAGTGACACTCTTATTTGGCCAAATGAATTCTGCTATGTTTAAAAAAAACCCCAACACCTGCACCAGGCTCTGTACTATAGGTTAGGTATGCCTAGGACACAAGATTGCTGGGGCCTGCAAACAGACTTTAGTTAGGGCAGCTTCTGCCTTGCTGCTTCCCATGCCCTGTGTAAATAATTTGATTAGGCAGCAGGAGACAAGCACAGAAAACTACTGTAATGGCTGTAGCAACCCCCCAGGCAGGAGCACTCACAGGGACTGCTGGGCCACCCTCAGGTACCCAGTACAAACTCAGCTGTGAGGTTGTCCATCATGCACTTCTCTTTATTTTCTTGGACAGTGGCTACCCTTGAACCAGCTCAGTTCATTTCTGTACAGATGTCAAACAGACCCAACCAGAAGATGAGATGCTCTTCTTACAAAATGTTTGTGTATGAAGTTGCAGCTTGTTTCTTCAGACTTTGAGTTACTTTTGTTTTGAAAGTAAATCAAGGAGTTTTACTTTGGAGAAAGGCATGTAGTGCTGCTTAGGTCCAATTTTTTTCTTATCAGATGCCAGTAACAGTAGTCTTGTCAAATATAATGTTGTCTACAGCATGAAGGAGAGGTAGCTGAAGAGATGAGGGAGAAAGGATGTTCTTGAGTGCTGGAGGAAGTAATCTGGCCTCATACTTTTAGGATGACATGAGTTCTTTTCAACACCTTTCAAGTGTGTTTCATAAAGATTTTGGTATTTCTACTTAGTGTTGAGTGCTAAAACAGATCCATGTGGTTGAGGACTTTCTACTTTCTCCCTCAATTAATCCTCTCCTGTTCCTCTTTTCTTTTTGCTTTGGCTGGCTGGTTTGTAGCTTTGGCTTTTTTTTCTTTAAAATTTTAGCCTCCTGGGAATTTCAAATATAAATACTTCCTTCTTCCAGTCCACTCTTGCCTCCACTCCAAACGTCTTCCCTTTACAGGAGAACATAGAAGTAGCTAATGACACACAATATTTCTGTGGCATCCAATCATATTTTAAGGAGAGGATGGTATCTTCAAGTAAGGAGGCACTTACCTCTCAAGAGTGTCTAATCCTCTGGAAAACGAACATAGCTTGTTCAAATACTTGTTATTTCCAACTCTTTGAAAATACATTATCCGCAGTAGTTAGAAGGAAAATATAACTAACTGGCATTTTGTCAGATTTTACGTATCTGGCTCAAAACAACTGATAAAGTTAAATAACAAAAATGTAGCAGAGCAGTGGGCTCAGCGTGCTTCATAGGCATAGTCAATTGGGCATAGCTGGGGAGGCAGTCTCCATATGAAAAGGTGCAGAGCATAGCTGCAAACTTGCACAGAAGTCAGAGGCTGATCCTCTGCTTGATTCATGGTTCCTGGGTTCGTTTTTCTCCCAACATTTGATGATCCTCCTGGGCAAGATATGGGAGGGTGGAAATTAAGCGGGACTACAGCCTCACTCCTTCCTGTCCCTTCTGGTCACCTTGTTCTGTGGATAAAGGAAAGATGTCCTATTCCAAGGAAAGGACAGCTTTTATACCCAGGGCCTGTGATTTTCCTTCTGTGTTATATCAAATGAGCAATATTATCTTATTTTTTATATTGCTTCATATTCTTCTAAGCAGAAATCATGCTATTTATCTTGCAAAAGTTTATTCTGAATATTGTGAACAAATCAGAGGAAGAAGTAGCAGTCCAGGTCTCCTACTCAACAGGTTTTATGCTGGTTTAAAAAAAAAAAAAAAATCTTTGAAACTTCTTCTTTCAAGTAGCTGATAAAGAAAGAAAGATTGATAATTACTGGAAATTTTCTATACAATTCAAAAGAAGTTGGGATTGAACTTGGCTTTTTGGTAGATCTTAATCTAGGGCATTTAAATTCACTTTAATTATTTTTATACCTAAGGTCATAAGTCTTTATCTAAAATAAAGCAAAAAAAGTCCCATCACAACAGAACACTTTACTGCACCCACATGTCTTCCTTGGAAGATGACAGAGAACAAACTCTGCAGATGGTAGAGTGTTGCTTAATGAGGTACTGGAGGACACTGAGGCAAAAAGGGTCTGCTGGAAGAACCTGGATAGAATAGAAGAAAATGTAGCGTGTGGTCAAGAGAGGAATCATAATGCAGATTCTCTCATACAGCAAGCTATAACAAAGCTATAATATCAATAATCTGTATGTTAATGAGTCAGAAATCTTCAGATTAAAGCTTTCCCAAGTGAGCTGTGAGACAGCAGACCTTGACAGCTTTATCGCTACTGAATGGGACAGCTTTCTTAACAATTGTTGGTAGGTTTTTTTCTTTATCATTTTCTTGGCCAATATAAGACCTCTGGATGAATTCTTCTGTTCCAATACCATGAAAAAATGCCTTTTTTTTTTTTTTTGATTTTGGGGGTTTTTTTTGTTGTGGTCATCATTAATGATAATCTTTGAGGGGTTGTGTATCTATGGGAATGAAAGAAATCAAATCTACAGCTAAATTGAGCTAAATCTTAAAGTTAAATACTAAATTTTGAAGTTAATTTTAAGCTTCAAATTTTGGTTTTGCTTCATGTTAGGGTAAACCAAGTATTTCTGGATGTTTTGGAAAACAACCCAAAGCCCACACCTATGTCAAAATGTGCATAATTTGTCTGTAAATGTCAAGTCTTCCATTCTAGAGTCATTCTGATTAGGAATGACCAGACAGTCCTTAACTTCACAACGTAAATTTCTGTGTGGGAATATCCTTCAGGATATAGCAGGAAAATATTTTGTTGTCAAAACACAAAGCATTCTTTAACAACAACACATTTCCTGAGTATACTGTAGGCCGTGGTAGTGGTAGGCCCACAGCCATGGACACAGCACATGTATAAATATCATAATCCATACCCACAGTGGTTCAAATCTTAGTGGTCAACACTAAGCAAGGATATGTTTATTCCTTACCATAAATTGCTGCTAATGGGGTCTGACAAGCAGATGTAGGGATTATGTCAGCTGGTGGGGCACGTAAAGTGCCACTAAAGACACTAAAGACAGCCTGGGATAAATTATATCTACCCTGAAGTTTTTGGCACCTGATTATTTTACTCGAAATTTAGGATACTGTAGTGTTAACATACCCTCCCTGGGTGAACAGGTTTGGGTGGGTACCTCCAGGGTGGCATTCACTGTCTGGGACCCTGTACTGAGGGATGTGTTTGCCATCATCTATCAGCAATTGTATTAGGTTCTCCTTCCTTTCTCAGCTGACTGGCTTCCAAAACTGCTTAGAGAAGCTCTAGACAATTTGCAGGTGCTCCAAAGAAGCCTTAGAAGCACAAAGGCCATCATGGTAGGGAAAAAAGGTCTGCTAGATGACAGACTGACTGCCTGTTGGTCAGATCCTGGTTTGCTCACCAGCCTAACTCTGAAATCCTGGCTATGGTCATGTGTGAAATATGTAAAAGTTCTGTTTCTTAAGCACAGGGACTGGATTGGCACATCTCTTCCTTTTTTATCTCTGTATTCAAAGCAATTGAGAAAGAGCACAGTTAATTATTTTTTAAGGCTCATTACAATAACAATTCCAATTCTTTTCAGACAAGGAAGACAACTGAGGAGTGAAAGCTGAAAATTCTTGTTTTGTCTTACTCACAAAGCACAAACTCCGCTTCCTTAGCAACCCTCTGTGACCTGTGAACTGCAATCTTGGTACAACAATACAAAATTTAGCTCTGTTCTTATATTATGATAGGATTTCAAACCTCTATGTGAGATTTTAACTGTATAGCCTCTGGTAAAATAAATTAGAGTCATGCAAGTCTTTGGAAATGGAGAAATTAGTAACAACTGGATAACTTGAATGAAATGTACTTTGTCTGTAGTCTTCTATAAACCTTAGCAGTCTACAGCTTTTAATGGATTATGTAACAATTTCTTCTTTCCTTGCAGAAATACATAGAAACTGCACAAAATCTCCCACATTTTATCTAAGAAGATAAAAATCCTTAGACATGGGCACAGCATTAATACATGAGTTATGATTCATAAAACCGTTATTAAGGACTCATCACCTCCAGTACCGGCTGCTCTCTGGCAAGAGAAGGTATGGAAAATAAATGTGGGCTTTCCAAGAAAGCAAAGAAAAAAATAATTGCAAAGTCAATCATGGCATGGTTCAAACAAAGGCTACCCTTCTCTGTCTGGCTTTGAATTCACTGCAGATACCTAGCTTGTTTTCACACCAAAAAAACCCCAAAACCAAACAAATAAAAGGTAAGTAACATTCTAATCTTCTGTGTAATTAAGGACATATTCTGGTCAGATGGAAGCCTGTCTATAACTGCTGCATAAATGAGTGATATGAACAAATTTTATCTGCATTGTGATTTTCATAGAACAAGCTCAGTGATGGGGTAGTATAGTTAAGGGTGCCTGGAGTCAGGCTGAGGTGGGACAGAGCTGTGAGATTCCAGAAATGAGGTGCAAAACCCCTTACTCAAACTGTGGGTTTGTAAATGCTAGAAGCAGTTTGCACATAGACTTTCACGTTCCCCAAAGCAGCTCTGTGTGACCCCAGGACAGACACAGACTTGACAGCACTAAACTTCTTAACACCTTGTTTATGCCCAAGTGTGACAACAGCCTGGAGTTTAGGCATCGCAGTGTGTAAGCCCTAATGGCAACAGTGCCCAGTGAGGACACTTGCAGCATACACCAGCCATATCAGACTTCCAACAAAACACTGTTACTATGGCTGTTTCTTTTCTGTAAAACAGGGAGTAGGGAAAGTGTTCTCACAATGTTTTATAGCATAGACTGATCAAGATAGGAAATGGAAGAATGTGCTGCAGATTCTCCTTGTGCCCTAGGTGGCCGTAGGTAGATGCTGCATGTCTCTTAAGTATGGGGTAAACTGAGATGTGGTTTTATGTTCCCCCTTCTTGAAACCCTGACAGTACACAGAAAAAAAAAAAGCCTCTGAAGATGCAGGAATCAAAACGCCATGCAGGAATCTGGATCTGTACACTCATGGCTTTGGCATGTACTTGTAAAAGAGAAAACCTTATCTCTGCTCCTGAGATTGCATCCAATTACTTGAATTGAAGTACTTTGGCTGTTTGGGTTCTTGTTCTGAAGGTATATTTAGATGCAGAGACCTAGATGTGCAATCTTTGTGGATACAGCTTAATTCTGTGTGATGCTGTTTGGACACACTAACATGCAGATGTGCTCATGTCATTACATGCTGTCTTGCAAATGAGACTGATTTCACACGCGTGCCCTGAGACCCCTGACTCAGGTGGCTAGGACAATGAGCCAGCAATGCTGAGAGCTGTGGTTTTAGAGCCTTTGGATGTTGGGAGACTGCTAGGGCAAAGGAACCTATGTGCCTGTTCTGACTGTATGTTTGTCCTTAGCCATCACCTTAGAGCCACTGCTGGAAACAGCATAATGAGTTACACAAACCTTGCAACATAACTCAGTGCCATTCTTGTGCGACCCTTCCCATGCTCTGCAGGCAGAATACACAGGATTCGATCCCAGGTTTCAGGCAGAGGAAATTCAGGCTTTGCTGCAGATATCTTTTAATCATTTATTTGACTTGATTTTTTGTTCAGTCATGTCTGTAGGGAGAAGCAGGTGAAATAACTTGTAATACACTAGAGATAGAGATAGTTGTCAGTCTGCTCCCATTTAAAAAAAAAGATTTATCATCTCGCTGCTAACAGCTCCATCACCTTGACCACCATCCTATTGTGTAGTTTATCAAACTACCCTGGATGAAGTTCTCTGCGGTTATAATCAGTCATACTTGGATCAGGACCTATCTAGCTGCAACATGTGTGTCATTATGTTGCAGTATTCAGGTTCTGTATTTTTCACCAGAGGCATTATAATACGAATTTCAGAGGAAAATGCTCAGAGTTGTACTAAACCTAAACCAAAAATCAGTCTGAAATGCTTCCTCTCTGACATCCCACTCACCCTCCTCACTTAACCTGGAGCTGAACTCGAACTGTGGGCTTTTTGAGGTCTTCATTGATCCTGAGTCAGAAGAGAACTATGGAAAGAATGAATTTCTGGTAAATGGTTCAGCACAACGGACTGGTTAAAAACTAGCATTTCTCGCAGTGTGTCTTTGGCCTGGAGACTGCCTGTGCTGAGGTCTGCAGAGCAGTGTAGCATCGCAGTTTGTACCTCTGCTCACTCAAGTGCTTGGCACAACCCCTTGCCTCTAGAGAGGTCTTGCCATTTTGCGTGGCTGGGTTCTGGTGGAGAAGGGGGGCTGCAGGGGTGGCTTCTGCAATCAGCAGCCAGAAGCTCTCTGCAGGCCCCACAGAGCAAACACCAGCTGGTTCAAGGCCGGAGTCATTGCTGACCAAGGCTGAGCCCATCAGCGATGGTCACAGCGCCTCTGGGAATCACATTTTGGAGAAAAAACCCCACAAGCAGCTGCTTTTTGCCACCAGAGAAGGGCGTGAGATGTGAGAAACTGTGCAGGCACAAAGGTCAGTGAAGAAGGAAAAGGAGTGGATGAGGCACTCCAGGTGCCAGCAAGAAACATTCCCTTGCAGCCTGTGGAGACGACCATGGTGAAGCAGGCTGTCCTCCTGCAGCCCATGGGTGATGATGGGGAGCAGAGACCCCACCTGCAGCCCGTGGAGGACCCCATGCTGGAGTGGGTGGAGGCACCTGAACGACACTGTAACCCTGTGAGAAGCCCACATTCCAGCAAGCTCCTGGCAGTGAAACTTGCAGCCTGTGGAGATACCAACCCATACTGGAGCAGGTTTGCTGGGGGGACTCGTGACTCTTGGCAGGGGGAGCCAGGCTGGAGCAGTCTGGGTCTGAAGGCCAGAACCCCATGGGAGGGATACACACTGAGGCAGTTGGTAAGGAGCTGACCCCCTGACAGAAAGAACTCATGGAGAAGTTCATGAAGGACTGTCTACTGTGGGTGGAACCCCACACTGAATAAGGAGAAGAGTGGGAGGAACACCCCCCCCAGCCTAAGAAGGAAAAAAACTCGTGAGGAACTGACTGAAACCCCCATTCCCCAATTCCCTGCCCCTTCCCATGCCACAATGAGGGGGGAGGAAGGGAGAGAAATCATGACTGAAGTGAAGTCTGCTAAGAAGGGAGGGGTGAGGCAAGGTGCTTTAAGATCTGGTTGCACTTCTCCTTATCTGATTCTGGTGTCACTGTGTGTGTAGTGCGGTGTAATAAATTAGATAGTTTTCTTTCCTTTATTCTGTGTTGAGTCTGTTTTGCCCATGACGCTGATTGCAGAATTATCTCTCCCTCTCCTTATCTAGACTCCTGAGCCTCTCAGTATATATATTCTTTCTTGTCCAGCTGAAAAGGGGAGTGATAGAGCAACTTTGATGGGTGTCTGGCCTCCAGCCAGGGTCAAGCCACCACAAGAGGAACACCCCATACTGCTCTACAGATGCCAGGAGGGGACTTCAAATAGCTTCATAAGTAAAGCTGTGAGACAGAGCAGGCTCTACCTCTGCTTTCTGTTGCCTTATTCTTCCCACTCACTCATTTCTGCCACCTGTCCTTTAGTTTCTTGCCCCTGCTCTGGCATCTCTTGAATTCCTACTCTCTCTGCTCTGACCTTTTCCTCCCGCATGCCAGATTTATGGTGATGGAGATATGGTAGGAATATGCGATCGGAAACAGAGGCTAAAGCTTCTTGCCTTTCTCTACAGGCTTACAGCACCATATGATCCTGTCCATTTGTAAATGTTGTATTTCTCAGTTTTGGCTGATTTCTAAACCCTGTTAGCTCTCAACCAGCTTTAGTTTGATCTCAACCTATTATGGCAGCAAGCAGGAAAATTTGGTCGTTTGTTTCCCTGGAAATGCTCTTTTGCTGTTCTCTTCAGGCATTAATATTATGTGTTACAGCTGTTTAAAAATTCAGTGGTAATTATGCACTCCAGCAGAGATGACTTCATCAGGGTGAGTGTAAAATGCTCCTTTTTTTAGTCCAGATCAGGGCAAGGAGATCTCTCCCACACCACACGGTTTATTCTGGGAGTACAGCTGCACCACACTCCATCCAGGCCAGGGCTGCACCTAGCAACCTGGACCTTAGCTCAAGACAACACTGGCCTTTGTCAGTAGGGATGAACTGCAGTTCCTTCTCAGGTCCAAGTGTAGTTTTGAATTCCAACATTTTGAATTATAAGTTCAGCAAGAGTATTACTAAATGGCCATACTGGTCTTGTCTTAATTTCTTCAAAACTTTACTTGTATAAGCCCAGGATTGATGACAATTGCAGCATAGATCTATTTTATAACCCTATTATTAACTCCTAGCTGCTCTAAAAGAAAACGGTCCAAATTATTGTGAGATGAGAGTTTTTTATTGGTTTTACCATGAAAAAGGCCATTAAACATCATAACAGAAAGATAGGCTTTCCCCTGTAGACACACTACCATGATAGAGACAAAACGTAATGTTTGTAAAGGAAGTCAACACACTATCTAATCCTGGTCTTTAAGCAGCTTGCTTGAGTGAATTCACTCTTGCTTTCCAAAAGCCACTTGTTCCTTTTGTTTGCAAAGGGTTTGAAGGGCGTTTTCCTGCACCAGTTAACTGACATTGCAGAGGAGCATTAATTTCCTCCTGTTCACATTTGCAAGAAATACTTATTTAGTGCATGCACGGGTGTCTTGTTGATGAAACAGACAATCAGGTTCAGAGCTCTAGAGAAATCCATGTCTTTAGCACAAAGAGCCTCCTGATGACAATAAAAATATATTTTGGATAACTGTTGGTACAACCCCCTTTCTAGCAAAGCAACACAACCGGTACTCCTGCCAGCCAGGATAGGTGCCCCATCTGTGCAAACACTATCCAATTTGAAGCAATCAAGAAGAATGCATTCACTGCCTGTCACATTTTCAACATGTTTTCTCAGTTATTCTGTCAAACCTCAGCCAGCGGTGGTAGATATTGGCAGATGCCAAACAGTTCCTGAAAAATACCAGCATTTTCCCTCAGTCACTGAACTTAAAACACCCAGCTTCAGAGTGTCGGTCACACTGCAGCTCTCATCAGTCGAGTGAGAAAAATATATACGTGCAGCTGCTGAAAATCTAATTTATACTGGCACCTCAGTGAACTTGTCAAGCCTTTGCATCGTAGCAGCGGCCCAGCCACAGCACCCATTTTGAAGTCATCACTCAGTGGAACTCAAATGGACAAGATCTTCTGCAGTAGACCAAAATGCATTTGCGAGGTGCCCGCAGGTTTCGCTGCATCCAGCCTTGGCAATCCTGAGCAGAGAGGGTGTTGGCCTGTGTTGCAATAGAGGCAGGACGTGAGGGGATCATCAGGTGAACCCAGCCAGGCTCAGCTCATGCCTGAAGTTTTACTATTCTGAAGGGGGGTCCTTAAAAAAACCCAGCTATTTCACAAAGTGGAGGCAATCACAATAGTTCAAATCATTTGGGAAAGCTAACTGTGCCTGAAAGTTCCCCAAAGGAGCAGGCACCCTAAAGCAGCAGATGCAGAAGGCTTGGAACAGAAGTTGTTCGTGACAGTTTAGCAGTAATAGCAGCACGTGTGCCCTGTTTGCTGCAATATTTATTGCTAGCATTTAGAATCAATAGAGCAGGCTTAGGTAACAGATGGGCAACTAGAGGATTCTAGTCCAGCAACCTGAGCTGGGGCAAGTGAGCCTTGGTCTGGGCAAGAAAAAATTGAGCAGGTTGCGTATCCAGAAAAGCGGCCCACCTCTGGCCAGGCCTGCACTGAACAGAGAAGGGAGACTTATCCACTGCAGTGGTTCAGCCCCAAGCAGTGGCTGAGTACCACACACCACTCCCTCACTCCCAGAGGAAAAACAGACAGAGCCTCTCTGGGATGGGATAGGGAAGGTTTTCTGACAAAAGCACCACAAAAAGGGAGCATTAACAGCCTACGGCAAATTTCACTTAGACCGGGTGATAACAGAGAGTACCTTACTGACCTGACGATAACAGAGTGCCACAAGATGTGAGGACTGACCCAACACCCTAGCCATACTCAGGCTGCCCTGGAGGCACCCAGGAGCACCCCTCCATGACCAACCCCTTTTATGGGGGAGCAATGTCATGTGGTGTGGAAAACAGCTAAAGAGCCAGGGGCTAGCTCAGCTCCCCTGGGCTAACTCAGCTCCCCTGTGCTGGCTGCTTGGGGAGGTTAACTCCAGCCTGGCCTGAACCAGGACATCCACAAAGGGGTCACTGTTCATTGTTTGGCTGTTCTGCTGTGTCTGAAGTATCAGTGAAGATGTATGGAAACCAAACCTGTCTCTTTGGGTAGGTGACTGAGGTGACTGGCCGAAACACTGCAGTGGTACAACCCTTCCTCCCCTTGCGTTCTCACTGTCACCATTCTTTTTCTCTGTCTGTGTGATGCATTCATTACTATCATTTTGATGTTGAAAATAATTAGGTAGCTAGATAAAAAAGTATGCACATCTGAAATAAGCAGTGGGGCCACTAGGAAAAGTGAAGCTGATGAAGAGCAAGCATGACCCTGCTGGATTCCTTGTCTCTCCTTGTCTCTGCTTTGGTATGGCAGAGCTTCCAGCTGGGACACAACCTGGGTCTGCACCTCCAAACCTCCTGGCTGTCTGCGGGGTGCTGCAGAGCTGTAGCCAGCTGTGACTGCAGAACCTCCTTTCAGCAGCAGGTTTCTCCATCTACTGAAGGTTATTTATTTAGTTGTTTTGTTATGCTGGGCTTCACAGACATTAAATACAACATACGCCATGGACAGGAATGCATTTTTTGTAAATGGAAGGGTAAAGCTATTGGGCTACATTTTTTTTGGAAGAAAACAGATCTAAACTTCCTCATTTGTACTATGGATTTTTAATATTTTTAATACTGTGTTCAAATAAAAGAAGTTCTTAATTGTTACATTGGCACATAGCTTCAGTTTCTATTCACCCATGCCTGAAGCCCAGTGAAATGTTAATGGCCTGAGTAGTTTTGCCTACGCTTAATTTCAAGCTCACAGATGGTGCCCCTCAACATCCACAAAGTCCTGATGACCAACAATGCAGCCTGCTTTAAAATGCAACAGCCGTTAATGGTGCTGTGAGGACAAAGGAGGAGTTGGAAGTGGATGAAGCACACCTTGTTGGACCTGGTGGATGTGTGTACCCTGCTCCAGAACAAGACCAAACAGAGGAAGTGTCAGGCCTGGAAAAGTACTTCTGACAAAGAGGCAGCTTACTGGAAATACAGAGTAAAATCCCAAAACTAGTGAAAATCACCGTCGCCAGGCCTCATCTAGGGATCCCACTTATAAACCTCTCATCTCTGACTGCAGCTTCAAAAAGATGTTACTCATAATGACCTCTGCAAACACAGACTTTATAAAAGCTGTGAGACTCTCACTTGAAGACGAGCTGAACAAGACGTAGTTTCCTTCACCTATTTATAGAAAGATAAGGTTCATAAGCAGAGATGGGGACACTTATGAGTAGTATAAATGTTCATATGAAATGTACCAAAACAAGTTTTCATATTCTAAGTAACATTTTAAACACGCTTCTCCTCCTGAAAAATTTCAAGCAATGAATAATGGAGATGAATCAGATGGAGCGCAAGGAATCTTGTAGCTAGTGACTGCTCAAAAGAACTGACTCCGTTCAGATCTTAATTTTCTCTTTTTTAAAAGCTTCACCTGCAAAGAATGTGACCTAGTGAATTGAAGAAGCAAAAAAGACAGGAAAAGGCAGCAAATAGTTTATGAGCCATCCACTGAAAAAAGATTTGTTAACATAAAACTTTCATTAAAAAACTATGAATAATGAATTCGCTGGTGTTTACACTGAAGAATTTATTAGATGCTGTTTTCCTTTTCCCTACTGGTGAAAATCAACTTCCATTTTTACAAGAACACCAGAGTGCTGATTCAGAGGGAGGTCCTGACACACGCTCCCTCTCTCCCCCACACTGACATTTCCTCCTGGTTAGTGAAGAGAATAAGCCTATGAGCTGTTTTCTGTTCCAAGTGCTATGACTGAACCGAGAAAAAAGTCCTAAAATAGGTCTCCAAAACCCACTGGCCTGGCCCCATGCTGTAATACTGTGGCTGCAGTCCTAGGTTTTTAGGTGCTTGCTCTCTTTCTGGCCCCCTAAGTACTTTGTCTTGTCACACCATGCCAGAACTTCAGCAGGAAGTGTTAGATCTTGCTGCCTGCAAGGAGTTCACCACTGACTTTGCTTCAGTGGAGCTGCTGCCTGTCATTGCTGATGATTCCCCTCTTTCAAGGGAGTAGGTAGAAGAGACCCTAGTTGGTTCTGAACTACTGTAGCTTAGACCCTCCTGAGGAAGATGTAGAATTAAATTTTCTAGGACTAAAGATGGAAATTGGCCTCTTTCTCTACAGAAATCTGATTCATTCAAGAGGAAACCATCTTCCCCAAAAAATTCACTTAAAGGAAACACCTGCTCCCCACTTGGTCAGGAGCCCAGCCCCAAAAAAGGACTTGCTGAAACATCTGCTGTCCCTAATGTGCAGTCCATCCAGAAAGCCTTGCACACCTGAGAAATGTGGAAGTGGGAGCACATCCTTGTAGGTACTGCTTTCTCTTGCTTTAGTCCAAGAAATTCCTTTCTCTGGGGAGGAGAATGAAATGGAGCAGGCCTGGACTGTGTTTTGGAGGAGTTTACTTTCCTCTGTGGCTGTAGGCCGTATGTGGCCTGTGACTGTCCCTATAAATCACACAAGGAGAGAAGCAACCAGGTAGCCTCTCTGCAAAGAAGCATTCTTGAAAAAGTCAAAGTATCTTCTTGCCGAACACTTCTTCATTTTGTTTGCTTTCATAGAACTTAAGTCAATTTTCTTTGCACATAAAGGCGTAATAAATGATAAGAGTGATGCTATATTGACTCTGAATCAGGTTATTCTTAACAGTCTTCCAGTTGCCCAAGCTTTGATGGCATCCCAACACTGCATTAGAAGAAACCATGGCCTGTTCTTTTCAAGGCAAAGTAATCTAAATATGCCCTATAAAGCCAGATATTATGGAGATCAGTTTTGAGTTGGAGTCAACTAGAATTCAAGTTTACTTATTTCATTACCATACACTGGCAAACTCAGAGACCTATTTGGCTGCTGGTTTTGAGAAGACTGCAATGATAGCATCTTTAAGCAACTTTGATGGCAAACACAATATACACTTGTTTTTAGATTCAATGAAATATCCAGTTACAAGACCCCTAGGGCCACAGTAGATATATTGAAGGAGAGTTTGGTTTCCTTTTAGGTCCTATGGGAGAGTGGGGCTCATTTAGTTGATTGAGTTAGCACATTTAATCAGTTAGCTTAATTTCAGTATGGCTGTGTTTCAGAAACATTGAAACCCTATGAAAAAGCAATTTCCTCTGTATTTCACATATTAAATCACACTGTTCCAAAACAGTAAGACTCATTGCAATAGGGTAGTAGTAAATTTTGAATATTTATTAGCAGGATAGGGATTCTCACTAATGAATGCAAGTAGCCTTTAGGAACTATTTTGTTTGAGAGCAGGGAACAAACAACAGACCATCTTGTCTGACTACATTCCAGTCTGAAAGGCTAACGCCAGGGTCAGCACCAAAGGGACTTTTCTGTACAAGTCACTACAAAGAAAGATTGTAAGACAAATCTTGACCCAAACTACTTTGTCTTCATCATAAAACTGTATATTCGGCTTAACTAGTGCTGACATATTGTAATTTTAAACTGTCAGCATTTGGTGAGAAGGATAATGTATACACACAGCCTGAAGGCTGGAGTTATAGAAGCATGGAAGGAATTTTAAACTGAGCCTCTCACAGTGAAGGGTTCCCAGGAGCAGAAAGCTGGTCCTGGAGTCAGACACCTGGGATCCTTATGGAGTAAGGGGGAGAACCTGTCCCCAACGCATGGGATACACTGATGCTGTGCAGAGAAGACATGAGCTCTCTTGGAACTAGAGGTGAAGGTGAGAATGGCATTAACTTACAGGTTGAAGCAAGAGAAACTCAAGATCAAATCTCTTCCATGTTTTAAGGGAACATGACCTTTTAGCTCCTAGGATATTGTAGAGTGCTTCACGTGAGGCTCTTTCACTCTCTCCTTTCCAGGTCTCTCTCATTGCATGAAATAATTAAACAAGCCCTGACCCAGGGAGAGAAAGGGATAATGATTTCATAACCACCTGCAAAAACTTTAACAAGTGAAATGAAAAATCCTGTTCAGACAGTCCAAGAAGAAATAATAGAGAAGGTTGTGAGAAGCAGTTTGCTAGAGGTGTGAAAATTCATGACAACAAAGACTTCCAAAGCATCACCAGTAGGACATCTACCACACTTAGTGAGGTCCAGAAGTGACCAAGATATAAAAGCATTCACACAGGGAAGACAAGGTCATTACAAGAAAGCTGAATAAGTAGTGGAGGGGATGAACCCCAATGTAAACAGGTATCTGCACAGCTGGTAACACATCTGGTACAGGAAGGCATGAAGTAACAGCAGTGCTTCTGGTGGGAAAAATATCCTTTGCTCCTCCTTGGAAAGGTAGTAATTGCATTTCTTTGTCCCTATTTTCTCCACAGAGAGGTGAAGGAGAGACCTGAGACTTTGCCATTCTTTGGAGGGTACCTATCCAGGCAACATCTGTCTTAGCTGGAATATCACCATATTCTCAGAGGAAGCTTGAAAAGGGGGTGAGGTGGCAAAGTCTGGTGGTAATGCGAAGTTACTTAGTACAGTCAAATCTAAAGCTGACTGTGTGTGAATGCAGAAGATCTTGCTATACACTTACTGTCCTGGTTTCAGCTGAGATAGACTTATTTTTCTGTCTCATAGCCGGTATAGAGCTGTGTTTCAGATCTAGTATGAGAATATTGTCGGTAACACACTGATGTTTTTAGTTGTTGCTAGGTACCTGTGGTGTCTACACCATGTCTAGGATTTTTCAGCTTCTAATGCCCTGCCAGGTTCACAAGGATCTGGGACAGCATGGTCGTGGAAGCTGACCCAGACTTGCCAAAGGGGTATTCCATACCATGCAGCATCGTGTTCCCTATGTAACTGGGAAAGCTAGCTGGGAGGCAGGATCACTGCTCAGAAACAGACTGGACATGGGGTTGATTTTTTCAGCAAGTGTTGAGCAATTGCATTTGTGCATAACTTGGGTTATTATTATATTATTATTATTGTTGTTGTTGTTGTTGTTGTTGTTGTTACTATTGTTACTTTCTTCTGTGTTATCCTATTAAACTGTCTTTATCTCATCCTGCAAGTTTTTTTTCCATTCTCCTCCTCATCACCTTGAGGGTGGGAGAGGCTTTGTGGTGCTTAGTTGCCAGCTGGGGTTAAACCATGACATGAACCAAAATTCAGTATCGGTATGTGTGATATAATGGGAAAAAAAATACACGTAGCCATGCAATACTGTCCTTGGCTCTGAATTAGCTGTTACCAGTCAAAAAGTAAATCTTAACAGTTGTTTCTGCAAGCTCATTGCTTAGTAGCGGTCAAAAGGGCAAACAGGCTGTTAGGAATTATTAGGGAGAAGAATTGAGAACCAGAGCGAAAATACTTTTAGCCATCTGTATGAGTGCCTGGTGCAGTCATATTCTGAAGACTGCACATAGGGCTGGTCCTTCCCTCATCTCATAAAAAGCAAATTTTAAAGAGGTACTAAGAAGTTTGATCAAAGAACAGCCTGCACAGGAGGAGAGACCAAACAGACCACCTTTGGCTTCAGAAAGGAGCAAAAGGGAAAGGCATATGCTAAACCAGAGTGAAGTTATTACAGGGTTAGGGAAAGGTCATGAGGAAGGACTGTTCCCTGATTCTGGTCACACAGGAATTAATGGGACTTCAATGCCTAAGCGTCGCACAGTGAATTTAAAACAAACTAAAAAAGGTGTTTTTTTTCACACAGCTCACAACCAAAGGCAGCATTCATTGCTGAGGGAAGCTGCAGAGGCAAAAATGCAAATAGTTTCAGGAAGGGATTAGCTAAATTAAGACAGGTCCATCGGCACTCATTAAACAGGTCGGTCTCTGTATGACCTTCAGCTCAGTTGCTCTCTAAGGCGCTGACTGCCAGAAGAGGTGCTTGACCAAAGATCCACCTGCACTTATTAAGAACTTCCCCTGTGTATCTCCTACTGAGTAGTTTGGGAAACAGGATTTGGGGCTATTTGGGCCTGAAACAGGTTGGTCCTTATTATGTTCTTATGTTAACAAACTGAGCAATTACTGTACTCCTTTGGGAGCAGCCTCTGTTCTAGTGAGTATGAATATGTCCTTGATTCTGCAAGTTGTGTGTGCTGTTCCTGGGCATTTCTAAGATGTTTCCTGCAAGTGAACTAAGTGAAGGCAAAGGAGGAACCACACATGTTCAACTACAGACTCCCTGTCTGATATCCAAGGAAAGATGTTTAGAGTGTAACAGTATAAATGCAAAACCTGCTTTCTGCAGTCTGAATTTCTGTGTAAGCTAAATGAGAGGCAAGTTCACAGAAATGTGGCAGGATGATATTAGATACAGGCATACCAGCTGCTTGTACATTTTTCAATTTTAAAAGGTATTAGCCGACTAAGAAAGTTTCTGAAAATTTGCCTCTTCCCAACAAGCATCTATTATCAGTTTAACATAGAATCAGTACTTATACAACATGTCAAACTGTTCTGTGATGTTTACTTATATTATGCTAATATTTTCCAGAGCAAGGCAGCAAGATATAACAGCAGGTCCTCACTGGCAGTTGTTCCTCAGGCAAAATTCTGGTGATATTACATGGTGGAGGAAATCCCTGAGTGGATGAGTTACGTGATAAATCATTGAGAGTGTCAGGAATTACTTGTAGCGTTTAGCAATAAAACACAATATTGTCAGTATCATGTAAGCCAGAATCTGATTTCAATAGTGGTAATTTAATGTGTGACAATACTGCTCTGCCTGCGCCTGTGTGTGTGTATGCAGACACGCTTTGGGCAGGGGATAAGAAGGGGGTGTGCTAAACAGTATTTCACCTGCTAAGAGCAGCTGCTGCTGCTGCTGCTGCTGCTTCTGGAAAACGTCGTGCAGAGTGAAGCACATCTGTGTACAGTAGGACAGGGATAAACAGGTGTAGGGACAAGTGAATATTAACGTAAGGAGGCAGTAAGAAGGGAAGTGGGAGTGCTGAGATGGGCCCAGGATGTTTCACCTGCACGAAGTGCAGAGGTTTTGGCCAGTTTGTTTAATCTCCCTGTGGTTTCTCTGAAAAGAAGGGCTGCCCTGAGGACATCAGAGCTGAGGTTCAGCTGAGGGGCAGCCTCAGATGAGGAGTCTTTGTGCCCTTTTGCCATCTGCTCATGGATAAGTACTTCCCTCCACCTCCTTCACAGTTCTTCAGTCCTGTGTACGATCCTTCCACAGTCTTGTGGAGCACTGTGTCCCTAATGCATAGATGGCAATAACGTGTATTTAATGTAACAGGAGCATTTGACAACAGATACACATATCATTTATCACTGCAAGTGGAAAATGAAAAGGGGGATTTTTATTATTTGACTCATTTAGCAATTTCATTCAACCTCAGTGTTTTGAAAAGCAGGTCCATATAATTACATGTATGTTTTATACATATATTGTATACTGGAAAAAATCAAGGAACACAATAGTGAAGTCAGCTGCTCAAAGTCACCCAAAGCATGAGCTTCTTTAAATCATAGGCCGTTGCAGGCAAGAATGTTTCCCATTTACTGTACACATTTTTCAATAACACAATTACTGTTGTTTTGTATGGGAAAAATAATGTCAACTATACAGCATTTTTTTCAGTGCTGAAGGATGAAGATGTGAAGGGTAGTGAATGAAATATGAGCTTGCTCATTTTTTTTCTTAAGGCAGTGTCAGTAAGATGACAATTAAAAGAGGCGACCACATAAACAAACGTTTCCTTTCCATGATGACAATAAGGGAATCTGTTACACAGATAAAAGGTACAGTATACTGATATTAAAATTAAAGCAACATTTCCATAGTAGGTCAGTCTGCTTTTGGGACTCTGCACTTTATAGTTATCTGTGTCCATGGACTACTTGTAAACATCCCATGAATTGGCACCATGAAGTCACTGCTGAAGTGTGAATGACTAGCAATGGTGTTTGCACTGCTGTTGGGACAAGTTTGCAGGTCTGCAAATTCAACAAAACAGAAAACAGATCTCTCTTAAATAGATAAGATTAATAGATAAGATTGCATCCATGTGTTTTGGGGTTTTTTTATTTTTCTTGGTTTTTTCTTAACACTTCAATTCTTACTCAGTGCTTTATCTTTGAGATTCAAACAGTTTTGGTCAAAGATACCCTGTTTGTGTATTTCTCAGGAGCTACTACTGCTTCTGCCTTTGAAGATAGTTGTTTGGGAACAACTATCTTGTGAGGTCTTCAAAGTAAGCTAGTAACGGGGTGGAATTCACCATTGACAAAGATCTTTGTAGCACATTGTGTGAGATTTCTTATAAAGGTAACTTTGAATGAAATTTTAATTTGGATAGGATTTGAGCCTATTACCACACGTGCTGAATTCAGCAGATCCCGTTGATCCAAAAGGAATTACGAGGTTTTACTGGAAGTCTAAACTGTTGACTCTAATGAAATATTTCTGAAACCGCAAAGTATTTTGTTATTTCAGTTGCAAAACAGAAGTTTCTTATTTTTTCCTTTTTAAGTGATTTTCAAGGGGTTTTTGTACTCTCTTAAACTAAAGATATATGGGCTTTAGCTACACCCAGAGGAAGCAAAACGTTTCATTTTAGGTTGGACAAAAAAATTGCAAGACACTACAAAATGAGATAATTTCAAAGACACAAAACTCTTCTAGAATATGTATGAATTTTGAGTGATTTCCGCTCAGCCAGTGCATCATTTAGGTCACTGGGGCACAGCTTAGGTAGGCTTCAAAGACAACAGAAATCTCGTAGTGGTCTTCACATCTCAAGTGACCTGCTCAGATTTGACATAATTAACTCAAGACTGAATGCTTACTCAGGCTGACAGTGCAAAGAGGGGTAAAAAAGACTCAATAACAGCTACGGGGATTTGGACTGTCATTACCCCGTGCAAGCATGGATTGGCATTTTGATTACTGCATCTTTCTGTGACAAGTATATTTGTTGTTTAAATCACCAAAGACCCACTCTGTAGATGCAATGACAAAGCCTTATAGATACAGTTTGTATGACCATTATCAACACAAAGCCTAGTAATAGGACAGGGTTCAATAGATCTTAATTTTGGAAAAGAATAACACCTTTCATCCAGGACTTCATAAACTCTATTAATTAGTAGGCAAACACTGCAATTTACATAACCCCAAGCCCTCCAGTCTACCAATGACTTGTTAGCAGATGAAAACCACAGAACCCCTGACTCCTTAAAAGTATAAAGTTCTGCAGACAAAGCCAAACAGACCACAACATCAAAGGCTTTTTGAAGATTAATACATTGACTAAATTACCAGAGATTCACTTAGAAGCAAATGACACAGACATTCATTACATCTGCAGACATTTTTAATTTATCAGAATATGTTCTTCATTTGCAACATTCTCTGTTTCTTAACTTATGGCCATATATGATTGGAATTATTTTTTTTTCAGGATAAACTTTTGGGGGTCATGTTTAGATGCATTTAGAAGAAATCTTCTGACTCTCAAATGACTCATTTGGAAAAATATCCTGCTAGTAAGAGCTATGTTTGCTGAAGCACGGATAGGAAAAGCTAGTGTGAACTGTTGCAGCTGTGTTATATAAAAGGAAGAGACCATTTAATGGAAAATTTCATACTTTGCAGAAATTTGATTGCCTATTTTCTCTATGTAGATAACTTATTAGAACAGCTACAGCTGCTGTACCGAAGGTATATTTTCCCTGATGATGATCAGGATGGGAGTGCCAGAGCAGTATGTGGAATTTAACATTTTATTCTGTTGCAGAATTACAGCAAACATTTACAAATCTCTCAGCTGTTATTTTCCTTATTAGATAGGAGTGAGAATATGCTCCTTATGGCTGCTCTTTTTTTTTTTTGGCCAAGGGACACAGGGTGTTTGTTGGTACCAGAACCGTACTGGGTTGGGTTTGATGGCGAAGAAATGAGTTGTGTCTGCCTCACCTGTTGGTTTTACTGAACGCAGAATAAACTGGTTCCTTCAGCACCATAACTGTAGACTGTCCCACAACAATCTCTCCTCTGTATCTCCCTTTTTCACCAATTTAAAAATAAATACTAGATCCCTTCAAAATTACATTCTGATGCTACAACCTGGCTTTTCATAGATCTCTTTGTTTATAAATGCTGTTGGAGGCAAATATGCCATAAATTCTACAACACAAAATCTCTTAGCTTCACAACTATGATAGTTGCTTTTCTTCACTGAGGCCAAAATAATCCCAGAACTGCTGTCAAATATTTTATGTTCTGCAATTTGGAGTTTATTAGTGTTAACAGGTTAATGTTATATACTATTTGTGGTGTACAAAGTGCTCCAGGCTAAACATTCTTGGGCTACAATGGTTCAATAGCCAAAATCATTTAAAAATCCTAACTACATATTCTTCATGGAATTTTGCTTGATTTCCACAAAAAAACCAATCATTGCTAAAGCAAGAGATTTTTAGGGATATCTAACGTAAAGGATCCTCTTTTCCTTCGAGACTGTGTGAATGGTTCAACTTGGATCCATCTTGAATCTCTCAGTATTTTAACTTGTTCTTAAATATCCACAGGTTGAGACTTGTTGTTCCCAAAGCCATTGGGTGAATATCCCAGCTGAGATGCACAACAGCTGAAAGCAAATTCTCTTGGTCTGCAGCTGAGATACCAGCAGAGTTTTGTCTCTCCCACTCAGGACAATTGAATGATGCGTCATCTGAAAATATCTCTCCTCTAGAGAGGTAGCTTGGAATGCATCCACTTACATTTCATCTACTGGCTTTGTAAAAGCTTGAAACATCCTTTTTTGACATCTGGTTCCATCTTACCACACTCACAGACTTAGCAGCCTCAATACAAGTAGCTATGTAGGCCACGTCAACCTGGCACCTTATACCAAACTCTTCAGAACTGCAGCCCATCCAGCCAAGCAGTAGCTTGAAATACTGTCTTCAGTAAGATAAATCAGTGACAAACATGGTCTTATGTGTTGCCAGGATCTCAGCAAATATTGCCTTGCTAACCTTTATTTGTTCTGAGTTCCCATTACATGTCATGGGGCCATGATCCCCTTTAGCACCTGCAGAAAGAGATGAATTGGCCCAGAAGTGGGTGAAGAAACATTTCTCCAAACACTGTGGTAGGTACACTTATAAGTAACTTATTCTCCCTGTCCATAACTCATAGTTGAAATCACTGCACTTGAAAATGCCAGCTCCTGCTGGGTCCAGAGATGACTGTATCATCAGGTAAACTTCTGTCCAATAGATGAGTCACAGTTTAAGCAATAGAATGTACAGTCCAAGTTCTAGCATGCTATTTTTTATAGAAAGGAGTTGATTGCACTGCAAGGAAATCAAGGCAATTTTCTTATGAGAAGATGGCCTTCAGCCTGTTCTGCCACTGGCATTGTATTGCAGCATATTTGGAATTGCAGCTGGGGTCTTGGAACACCACTAGGAAAGCACTTTCAGCAACAGCATTAAAGAGCTGGTTTAAAGCTGTTCTACTGGTAAGATCTGAGCAATGCTCATTTTTTTAGCAAGCAGATGTATGGTGGTATGGAGAACCACGTGACAAGCAAATAAGAGAAAACCAAAACCAAAACAAAACATTTCTGCCTCTTGAATGAGTTTCCTCTTTGAAATTCACAGTGCTTAGCAAAATGACAAGAGGAAAACAAAAGAAAGGAAGATTGTCTATAATTACTCGGGGTTTACTGTGTACAGATACAACTGTAAACAGCACAGCCACAGCTCCATAAAACCATATAAAATATATTTTTTAATCTCTGCACATTGCATTCCATCTCCTTGAGTTCCCCTCTTTAAGTCTGGGATCACCTTGAAGGGAAAATGATATTGAACTGATTGTGGAAGTTCATGATCTTCAAGGAAAAAAGCCCTAAGGAATGTGGAAGACAATGTCCTAGCTTCCTATCCTGGTAGGAACTGAGGTCGAAAAAGATAAGAAAATTGGTCTAGAACCAAAGTCTGTTGGTTTACACCTGCCTTTCCATTCACTTTGGTGTCTTGGAGTAAGAGATTTGCTGGTGAGAAAGAATTTCAGTTTCTGATAGTGATAACAGCTTCCAGGGTGAGAAGGGAATTAAGTTCATTCCTATACAGTGGATCAACACAAGGCCATTATACCATTTAAGAGCAAACCACTTGGGTGGTTTTGAAGTGATACGTGCTGCTTGCACAGCTCCCTGTGCTTGAGTGAATTTCAGCCTCAGGTTATCACATGTAATGAGTAGCTTATTGGGTGAATTTTACCCTTCCTGCTTGTCCATGGGCAAGACAGAGTAACAGCAACTGCAGTGTGTCTGGGTGCTGAGATATACTGAATAACCATAATGATCAGAGCTTTTACCTTACCTGATTATTTGACACACTCAGTCACTCCCCTCCCTGCACTACCTTGATGAGATCTCAACTTCACTCTCCAGGTGGTCTCTGCTGGTCTGGGAGGGTTGGGCCAAACTCGTGTCAATTCATGCTGTGCTGCTGCTGCTCACAGTTAATGACCTTGGAGACAACCAGATCCCTGAGCATCCCACTCCATTTTAGTTCACTCTGATCTGATGTCCAAGAACTCCCCCTGTTTCTAGGATCTTTCCTCCAGTTGAGATCTTCCTTCCTTCCTCATCCAGACCCCTTCTTCTCTCCCTTCTTTTGGAGAACCCTTGGTTTAAGTAATCTTTTCTTTCCATAGCCCAAGTCCCTGTTTTGACTAATCTAAATAGGGAGTGGAATCACAACACACGATGAGCCTCCTAACTGGTGCTTCTGTCTTATGTGTCTTCACTAATGGGAGAGTTCAGGACATGAAAGGTTTGCTCATTCCAGGCACTATGAAAATTCAGAACCAGTCTGTACTGCTTGCAGTTAGGCAGCAGCAGGCTTCTGCTTGAGAGTTCAGAAGTTAAATTCTGGATATGCATCCCCTCACACATGCAAGGACGTGGGGGTCCTGGTGGATGACAGGTTGGCTATGAGCCAGCAGTGTGCCCTGGTGGCTAAGAGGGCCAATGGGATTCTGGGATGCATCAGGAAGAGTGTGGCAGCAGGTCAAAGGAGGTGATCCTCCCCCTCTACTCTGCCCTGGTCAGGCCCCACCTGGAGTATTGTGTCCAGTTCTGGGCTCCCTGGTATAAAAAAGACAGGGATCTCCTGGAGAGAGTCCAGAGAAAGGCTACAAAGATGATTAGGGGCCTGGAGCATCTCCCGTATGAGGAAAGGCTGAGTGAGCTGGGGCTGTTCAGCCTGGAGGAAAGAAGACTGAGGGGGGTCCTAATTAATGTTTATAAATATCTTAAGTATGGGATACAGGGGGAATTGGCCAGCCCCTTTTCAGAGGTCTGTGGAGACAGGACAAGGGGCAATGGCTGTAAACTGGAGCACAGGAAGTTCCGCACCAACATGTGGAAGAACTTTTACCCAGTGAGGGTGACAGAGCCCTGGGACAGGCTGCCCAGGGAGGTGGTGGAGTCTCCTTCTCTGGAGATATTCAAGACCCGTCTGGACGCCTATCTGTGCAATATGTGCTAGGGAGCTGCTTTGGCAGGGGGGTTGGACCTGATGATCTCTCGAGGTCCCTTCCAACCCCTATGATTCTGTGATTCTGTGATTATCTGCTGCTTGTTAGCATTAATAATTTCAGCATTTTTTTTTCACCTAGAACACCTGGAATTTAAGTATCTGAGCAATATTCACCCTCAGTGGTTGAACACAACCAAATCCAAATGCAGGGATGCAAAATTCTGCAAGGAATCCTCAGTCAGCCCCCCCGTCCCCACGGGATTCACTCAGGATTAGAGATGCAAGCAAATATAAAACATTCTGGAATCACAGATAAATATCACTCTCCTGAATGTACAAATGGGTATTTGCTGGAATGTTTGTAGTGTTACCCTAGACCCAATAAGGCAAGGCTCCACTTTATTCCAGTGGCTCTGAAGCTGAAATCAGAAGCTGAAACCAAGTCCCAGAGGCAAATGTATCTCCTAACAGCCACAGAAATTATGATTGCCAGCTAGTGTTAAGAAAACTGAGTTACTGTAAGGCTAATGGCATCATACAAGTTCCACTGTCTCTTCTTCTTAAATGAATTAAGTAAATTAGTAAAGATGATCTGCTTCCTGTTTCTGCTTTCATAAAGAAGGCATGCATCCTTCTCCCAATTAAATTAACAGTTAACTCCTTTTGACTCAAGCTATACATGATAGACACCAATAAACTTTAATTTGTACAAAGACTTAAAAACACAAGTGTAAGTGTTTGCAGATTTCAAAGACAGAGCAGTGAGCTGCAGAGTTAGACCAAGGACAAGCAGAATCCTACATGATTCAGAAAGGTCTCTTCTGATCAGAGGGGTTAATTAAAGAGCTACAGGGAAGTTAAGTTGGTTTTTGATGCACAGTGCTACCTCAGACCTTTCTGAGTGCATCCTGTAGATCCCATCTTCACTGAAACTGAATTGAAAATAGTTCTGCCTAAACCCCCTTATCTCAGAGATAAATCACCTGAATATGCATCCCGTGACTCAAGCTCACCGCACTGTTTTGCAATAAAAGTTTTTGCATAGATGGTGTTTCCCAGCATAGCTAAAGATCGATAATGGACAGCAGGCTTGGGAAGCTCATCTCTGGACTCAGATGGGTCCTTAGAAACACTGTCACACAGTCAGTCTTGTGACAGACCTACACAACGCCGTATCTGTGGTGTCTGTAACGAGTGGCATAAAGTGAATTCAAAGTTACCTTTTGATAAAGACAAGGGGTAGAAAGGAAGATAATAAAATGAGAAAGGGAATAGCTCTCCATGGGTTATTTCTGGGTGTCCAGACAAACAACTTCCTGAGACTGGTCTCTCCAGTACAGCAAATTAACACAACAATGAGGATGATTTCCCTCACCCCAGCCCCTTTTCTTCTCCGTAGTCAATCAGAAAATCACAGTACCTTTTGTTTTTCTCTGGGACCTGCTCAGAGTCTCTATTGTTTTTCCCCACTTCTGATGCTCTCGGTGTTGATTGCAGCATGCTTTGATCAGGCACAAGTGTTGCAGGCTGATGGATAGCTAAGCTTTGTGCATGTAGTATTACTGGGTAATACTTATCAGCTAATACCTACTATGCTATCAGCTAGGATTTGCTGCTTCTCTGTGATAAATCAAAGGCTACAAAACGTGAGGCAGGAAGAGGAAGGGGGGAGCAGAGATGGGGGTGAGGGGGGGAAGATTCTCATGCTGTTAGACTTTGCAGGTGCATAGCCAAGAGAATAACCACACAAGAGCAACAGCATGAGAACAGCAAGGGAAAACGCTGTCCCAGCAGCTGTGAGGGGTGGGCAGGCTGCGAAATTGCAGATGGGACCCTCAGCATGACACTGGTGAAGGCACTTTAGGCTCTGCAGTAATATCTTGCTGCAGGAAGGAACATTCGTGACAGTACTAGTACACCTGTGAAATGTTGAGTGGAACCCTTCACCTGATTTTCTTTTCCTTCCTGTCCTGTGACTGTCTCATCCCCTGCATTTTTAAGCTGAATTGGTAGTAAATATCTCCCCCAGCAGGTGTTAGTGTTGGCAAGCCCCTCAGGGATGTCATCTCCTTTGGGAATCCAAGGTACTGTGCCAATGCATGCTTCTCCAGAGATGCCTCTCTGTCACTTGTCCCTGACAGTGTCCTGAGCTAACACCCAGAAAGGTGAGTGAGGGGCCAGAGGCTCCAGCTATTATCTGTGGAGAGCAACATGGCACGGAACAAGTTACTACCTAGAGTCAAGGTCCTGTAGATGAGCAGAAGATTGCTCTTGGGGAGTCCTAGGCAGGTATGGTGTGTGCAGCACGCCAGGGAGGATAGGCACCACGCACATGAAAATACTGGCAGAGTGGTTGTAGCTGCATGCGATCCTCTGCTGCCCCTCCAGCTTCATAGGCAGAGGACTAGCAGTACGGACCGGTGGTTAACACAGCATTAGTCCAGGATGCTCAGATAGAAATACAGGTCAAAATGCTTTCAGATATCCTGCACTAAAGAGCTTATAACACATTTCCTGACATACTGCTGTAAGCAAAGGTTAATCTTTTCTGGAGTCACTTGTAAGCAAATTCAGAGTTACACTATGCTGATTTTGCAGTCTGCTTTGAGAGCACAGGCCCCACACCAGAGAACTGGAAGTGAAGTCAGGTGCTGACTGCTTTGCCTCCAAATATTCCAAGACTTTTTTTCCTTATGGCTTTTACCTCTTGATCCCTTTTCTCCTTGGAGACCCTGCAGTCTGCCTCGAGTCTACGAGCCCCTCGGTGCAGCCGGCCCAGGGGGCTGCCGTGGGAGGGGCAGATGGGACAGGAGGAAAGCTGGTAGCTTTCTGCCAGCGACCTGTACAGCGGGTGAGGTATGAATCCTGTACGTGCTGAACCAAACACAACAGGTTCTCACACTCGGCAGTGTTTCACTCTGATGAATCAGCATTTCTCATCGGGGAATGGGCTCCACCAGAAGATTTCCGGCCAGATTTAATCAGGGATGCTTGAAAGGCATCCAAAACACAGGCCAGGAAAGGAAATGACTACAAAAACTACCAGCTTTTTCGCATTTTCTGAATTGTTCAGTAATTACATTTGTTTAAGATATAATTCATGCATGATTGTTTAAAGTTGTCCCTGCAACATTTATCGGCTCACACACAATTATCTTTCATTCCTTCCAGCATTGGTCTGTAATCAGTTCTACAAACCCTTTGAGATATTTGTTTGAAGACAATCTCTTTTCTGTAGGGAGTAAAGATGGGAAAGAAAAATGTTTTCAAAGCTGCAGCCAAAGAGAAAGCTGGTAATCAGACAAATAAAAGGAAAATGCAGATTTTTCTGACCTGGTGAAAATAGATTCACGAGGAGATAATTTTTTCCCCTTTCTGCTTTTTTCTTCTTCCATACTTCACCTATAGATGCTTTATAGTAGTCTGGGAAACAAAAAAGCAAGGTAGCTGTAAAAAACTGGTGTGCCAAGATGGCCATGCCCACACTCAGGGTTTATGTGTATGAATCAGTTGGTAGCAAACATTTCGTACCTGGCACAGTTGCAGTGGATAAAACCAAGAAAACATTGTCTGTGTACCAGGCCATAAGGATGAAATGTTGTTGAAAGTGTCTGGCTGCTTTATGCTCCTATGGCAATATATATCATCTATAAATTTGGCTTAGCAGCCTAATTAGTCAGGGTTACAGTAATTTGCATCACTGGAGCTGCTCAGGCAGAGCACACAGTAAATTCATCGGCTGCTGCCCCCATTTGTGCTGCCTCTGTCTTTGTGTGGCTCCAGTGACACAACCCAGGTTTATTTTCAACTTGCCATGCCAGTGTTTCTTTGTTCCTCAGACAAGCTGCAGCTTTTGTCCTCCCTTCTTCTGACAGCTTGAGAGTGTTGAGATGTCCAAGAAGGTTTCCCCTGGGCTGATTCAAGCCGTGACTGAAGATGGGGCTTTGCCTGGTTCACCCAGTCTCACTCCACTGGGTTCGTGCCCCACCAGTGGCAGGTTGCCCACCTCCGCTTGCTGCACAGTGGCTACTCTTCCCCCTCATACAGGAGGCTGCTGTCTTCATACGCTGCTGGGAAAGCCTGGGTGTAAAGAGCTGGGTTTGGCTGGAAGGTTTTTTTTTTTGGTTTTGACAGTGTGTTCATGCTTACTGCCCTCCTTGTCTAGTCTTGGGCTGCTGAGTTTGCCACTGCCCTTCCTCCTGATCTTATTAAATCTGGTTGTACTTTGCGATGCTCAAACCCACTGATCTGCTGTTCTGTCATAAGGAAGATGCCACTTGCTGTGGATGATACTGTGACTCAGTGACAAATGGATGTCTGGTCCTCTGTGAGACTGGCTGAGCAAGGACAGAAACACAGCTGTCACCAGGCGAGAGCGCTTCAGCAAAGCTGGCTTTCTGTGCCTGTCCTGAGGATGCCAGCCCTCCTGGAGAACACGAGTATTTAAAATTAACACAGCAGTAACACAGATCTATTTTTCTAGAATCAAGTACAGAAGGCTTATTTACTTGCTGATCTCTAAGAAAAAGGGACAGCAGGATGGCTGTCTCAGCAGCAGTGCTAACAGTTGGGTGTGAGCTGGAAGAGGAATGTTTGGATGCCTTGGACGGAGAAACCCTGAGCATCAAGGGTGTGACTGTTCAGGATTCAAAGTATGCTTCTTGTTCATGTAGGTGCTGTTTGTAAAATGCAGCTCTGGATCCTGAGCATGCACAACACGTTTGGTTGCTCAGCCCTGTGCTGATTGGAGCCAGCTGACATGGTTAAAGGTACTTCTTTCCCACTGCAAGTGTTTATAGCATGATATTCAGCTACTGGTTCTTAAAAACAGTATTTATACAGCACCACTAAAATGTGAAGTGTTTTCCTGATGCTGTCTCCAAAAAGACAACAGTCTGGTGGTATAAAACATAGATTTTTTAATTAGCAGAGCAATCCTCTCTTGTTTGGCTTCGGTGCATTACTTGCACAAGGGCTGCAAGCTGAGTAAAGATTTGTGGACTCAAGCTAGACTAAAACTAGACAAAATAAGACAAGAGGACATATGTTACAGGGTTAATGAGAATGAAAGATAGCAATTATAGTAATATAGTCAAAAAGTCACACTCAATGTATTATCGCAGCAGCACTGCTCTTCCTATACTTAGGTTCAGTCCTTTGTGAGGGAAGATTAGCTTTTTGCAAAGGGTGTTTTAAGAGAAAATGAGCAGAAGACTAGTGACAGGATTATGAAAGCGGGTCCAGGCATTAGGCATCGATGACAAAAAGTCCATTAGCAACAGTCAGAGCAGTGAATGAAGGAAGCAGACAGTAAAATGGTTTGGAATAAAGAAATCCAGTCTTGCAAAAACAAACCAAATGACTTTTCACAATTAGTATATATTTTGGTTATGCTTCTGGATGTAAGGTCAAACCCAAAAAATATTTAATGAGAGTGGGGTTCAGTAAGATTCCAGTGTGAGACCTGTAACACAAGTTTTGTTGCTATTGTTATTTTCCAGCATCTTCATCGTATGCCCGTGGGGTCTTGTTAATATCCATCTTCTCTTCCAACAAAAAGTGAAATCGATGTGTTCCTGAGGAGGAGATATCAGAGCAGGTCACTTCTTATTTTCTTGAGAAAGAATCAAAATCTTTTGGGGAAATAAGAAATTTCCACATATAAATTCTGGATTTTGTGAAAAGGGCATTTTCTCTTGGAATTATTTCCCTGGGAGAATCTTCATCGTTTGTAATGGTTGGCAAAGCTTTTTGGCTAGTGCAGAGAGAGAGAAGGAATGTCTCCAGAGGTCTAGACTGCATCAAAGGTAGCTTAGTTTTTGGAATATTTTAGAGGGATTGTTAGATTATTGTTTTATTTCTTTCCGGGCCTCTGGTTTGTGTATCCATCAACTTATTTTATACCAGAGAGCCCTCCTGGTTATGAGTAGTTACTGAAAGGTCCTTTCTTCTTGCCAGCTCTCAAGCAAGCTCCTGTGGAGACACGTCCTTGAATATTCCAGATATCTGCTAAGGGAGGAAGGTGTTACTGTATTTCGCAGATTTCCTCCATTGTGTCATAATAATTGTCCTCTTTGCTAGTTACTTTGAAATCACTCTTTGCTCACAAGAAGTTAAAGCAAAATGAACATTGAATCATCCAGCTCTGGTATCCAAAATAGATGGACAGCGCCATTGCCAATGTTCATAAGACATACATCAAGACATGAAACACACCTACACTGAATTAAATTTTGAATGTCTCTCTCTTCCCCTGTCTGGATGACTTGTTATAGACTTTTTATGACACGTGACTTGTGAGGTACTCTGTCTTCCTATGTTACATAGGTTTCATTGATCACAGGGAAACTATTCTTTTGGAGCATGCCAGTTTCATAACTGATTTCTTTGAGGCCTCCAGAAGGATCTGGACAGAGTTAATCTGCCATGTCCTCTCCAAATCTATGTCTTCCCCCATAAAACCTATTTACTTCTAATTTATGCAGGGGGTAGTCCTGGCACTCCTGTAACTAAATCAAGAATCAGATCATTTATATTTGTCGCATATGTCACCTTGTAATAAGAAGTCTTGTCTGACCGTTCAACAAATCCTAGGCTCAACAGAAGGTAAAATTCATCCTCAATAGGTGCCTTCCAGCATGAGCGACGTCTGCCCACAAAACTTGTTGATCTGTACATTAACAAACATGCTAAATGTGACAAAACCAGGTAGCTTATTACTGGCTCTTGACTGAAACAGGTGTTTGCCTTCCTTTGGGATAATGCAGGTGACAGCCCAGGGACCCATTCCTGGAACAAGCTGCCTGGGGAGAGGGGAAAGTTGGAAGGGGGGGACACTCTCTTTACGAAGTGCTGCATAGCTTTTTTGAGGAGTCCTTTCATCAACAAGGTACTATTTAACAGCACTTGCATCCTCCTCCATTGTGTAATCTACAAATCAATGAAAAATTACATAGTAAAACAGTCTGAAAATCATTATTTAAATCCTGCCACAAGCAGAGTTTTGACATGTATAAAGTAAAGCACAGTCAACTCCACTAACTCACAGTTCTGGTTGTGTACCATTATGTCAGTACTGCATGTGGACCTACTCAAGTACTAAAGTAGTAGTAAGTTACGGAGTGCATTAACCCTACAGGCAGAGGCTGCAAGCAGAAAGGAAGGGTGATTCCTCCCCCATAACGAAAGCAGCAGAAGCTGGGTGTCCTGAGGGTCACTAGGTGTAAGCACAAGTGGCTCAGTGACACTGCAGCTGTTTCAATGAAGCAAGGTCCTCATCCACAGTGCAACTATACAGGAAAGACAGAAGTGTCTAAGGAAACTAATGCTCCCTCCAGCACCCAAAAAATGCCAATGTCTAGTTGAACCTCGTAACTGCTTCAAGTTATGCTGATCTGATTAAATTCATCCCCTCCTCCTGCCCTCATCCTGGGGTAGTCAAGACCCTCTGGCAAACAGTTCATCCCTACCATGCTCCTGATTCTCTGGCTACAGCATAAATGTACCTGGGTAGGTCTTAGCATTCCTCATTGCTCATGTGCAAACAGCATCCTCCTATGCAAGGGAAGCCCTGGAGCAGCTGGGGAGGCTGGTTTTGCAGTATCTATACTTTGATGCATCAGCACAAAGAAGATGCACCAAAAAGAATTAAGGGCTAAATATGTATCTTCCCACACAGCATCTTTAGGAAGATGTCTAATTTAGTGGAAAGAAGGAAAGAAAGAAGTGCATATGGGTATTGTTAACACCTGCTTTTCATTTCATAAAGTAAGAATGGTCAAAAGTTAAATTGTCAGCATAATTCTGGCAACAGTATTTTAAACACCTTTGGTGGTCTAAAACACAAATTGATTTTAAGATCAAAGGCCAAGTTTACAGGACTGGCAAAAGAAAATGCTCCCCTCACTTGTAAGCAGCAGAAGTAAGCTATGCAAATCTCAGAGAGTTGTGAGGGGCCACACATCGATATTCTCCACAGTGCTTCTCGGGCTAGAGCCTCCCTAATATTTTCCTCTGGTTCATACATGCACCACAAATACCATATCTCATTTTTGGAGCGGATGGGAAGCTTGCTGGTCTCTGCTCTTTGAGACAAAAGCATGTTATGCAATGCATGTGGTAAAATTAATTTTGCTGGGAGATAAGGGAAATGCCATAAATAGCCTACGGGCTGCTTGAGAGATCAAGCGAGCGAGCACTGCCGAGCCTCCCAAGCTGTGCCTTTCATCAGTGGAGTCACTGAGGAATATCTGCCGTTCCCAGACAGATAACCTTTGCTCCATCAAAATGCTATTATTTTAGCAGTTCTTGCCTTAAATGGCAGATTAGTTAAACCTCATTTTCTCATGTACTCAGATGTGAATCTGGGTGCTGCTCCATGGGTAAAGCAGAACACAACGTGCCCCTTCAGCAGACCCTTGTAGTCCCCAGAGAAGGTACAAACATGATGGGTACCTTTTCCTCTCACCTCCCCAGATGCTCAGGAGTTTTTCTCAAAGACCCAGGGTCTGAGAGCTACTCATTGTTCCTCAGAGTAGCAGCTAATGCTACATTGACAAGTCCCAAGCCAACTCCTTTCACCCTTAATTCTCTTTGGCCTGTGTATCAAAATACTTTCTGCTTCTTCCACCCCCTCACTCCCCCACTCCCCTTAGTACTGACAACCTTTCCTGGGCAGCTTTCCTATTGGAAATAAATTGTGTCAGCTTTTGATGGAGACAAGTCAGCTGAAGTCTAAATGATGAGAATAAGACCGATTTCACTTGTGATGTGTACCCCAAGACTGAAGCAAGCCAGAACTCCAGAGGCAAAAATCAGGTGCATAAGCTCACTCCTCCCTCCTCTTCTTCTTCTGGGTGAAAGTGTTGCATACCTGTGGTTGGTCCCAGCTGGGCACAACCCCAGGGTACGAGGCAGCAAGGTGGCTGTGACAGCTTTCTGGAGCTCAGGCAGCGTGTTCTGCCCACCTCCTCTCAGAGGTACCTACCAAACCGACCAAGCCTGGAAATCAGGCAATGGATGGGGGGAAGAGTGAAAAAGAGGAAAGCAGAGTTTGCCTTATGTATTTTGCTGCTGTCTCCTAACTAGTACCGATGTATTTCCTGGCACTGGGTCCTAAACAGAAAAAGGCCAGGGTCTCAGCCTTTGCCATGAGTCCCCTGACATCTCTATACACCTTTAACCAACGTGAAAGGCAGAGGTGTGATTAAAATGCAAAACCAGGGACACCCCCTTATTCACAGCAGCAGGTTAAATGCTGCAGTATTTGTCCCCATTACTCTGAGCGGCTCTTTCTTCATACACATCTCCCCAGAAAGGCTTTGAGGTCAAAATTTACCTGAGATGAAAGACATGGAAGGGAGAATGTCCAGGAAACACCCAGGAATTCAGACCAGCATTCTTAATAATTATTTCAAAAATAGCCACAGGTTAAAAACCGTGATGAACCCTGATCAAGGCCAGCATTTGCCTCAACATAAATATCTGCTTAATACAGTTGGAGTTTTTTGGTTGAGCAAAACTTGACAGAAAGTTTTCCATGCAAATGCCATTTTGTAAAAAGAAAAGCAGCAGGAAAACCCCTCAGCCAGTCCACGTTTAAAATTATGTCAGATACTCTTATGACCCCTTGAGATAAGAATTTCATCTAGGCTGAGTGACATGTACATTACATCCAGTGCTTTAAAATCCATAGTGAGAAAAGATTTCCTGACTTCAGCACATACATCATGTTGTGAACATTGGCTGCTTTGTTTTCATTACACTTGCCTTCCTTGTCAGCACCCCAGCTAAAATAAAGCAATCCCCAGGCAACTTTCACAAACACACAGTGGGAAGAATGTACATTCATTATGTGGGGTCAAACTCAACGTCACATGACTTCATTTACTTTAATTGAATGTGACTCACACAATATAGGCAGTAGGAAGTGCATCTTTGCCTCCTTATGTGGGGTTTTGGGAGCTTTTTTGAATAAGCTGTGATTATTTGCCCAGCCATGGCTCTTGGTAGAACACCTGAATTAAAAAAGCAAATTTTTAATAGTAATTCCCCTGATTTATGAAAGAAAATAAACTGAAAACCTCATTCCATTCCCTAGACTCTCTCCCCGCTAAAACTGCAGCAATGTTCATGTACCCCCACACCTAACCTCAAAATAAAGATCTAATCTTGCTTTTGGCAAGTTATTCTTTCAGAACTTTGCACTACCTGAGGAAACACAAAACGAAGGAGCCCCAGAAAAGACTGAGAGATTATTTCAGATCCTGACTGTAAACATTCCTTGCTGCTTCATTTCCAGCGGCTGCTTGCAGCAGATTATCACTTTAGAGTGGTTCCCCATATATAAAAGATTGCCCAGTTCCCTAAGTTGCCTTTACTTTTGCAAAAGTTCAAGGAAGGAAGATGGAAATAAATGAAAAGTCAGGCTGATGGTCTCTGAAAGGGCAACCTTTTTTCCTAGTCAATAAATAGATCCTCGAAATCCTCATCTGACAGGGTTGGAATTGGGCCTCTAGCACTAATGTCAAAGCTGTGATTTAAAGTTGCAGGGTATGACTCTCCCCTTGGTTACAGCAAGGCAAATCTTTAATTTCGAGGAAGTCATCAGGCTGACTTCAGGAGAGCTTTGCTGGATTGGCTGTGGAGTAGGTGAGATCTGGATCTTGTCCCACAGTCCTTTGAAGTATGAGCATCACCCCTGGAATCACAATATTCATTCTCACGTTTATAATTACACCCTTATCATACAGGATTTTGATAATCTATGAAGAACCCCCCACAAGTGCTTTTGACTCAGTATGGATATCTAGAAGCTCAAATCAGCAAGAAACACTGCTGGGCTTTCCTCCATAATCTGTGACATGTATTTGAAAATGAAGAGGTTATTTTTAATTATAATTGACATTTTTTCTCCTGGTTCTCCCAGAGACGACATTCATCTGTCTGGAAAAGTGGTGCTGCCAAGATCATCGTCGCAGTGGGAGCTCGGTGCAAGAAGCTGTAAACAGAACTCCAGATTGCTTCGGGGAATATTTGTTAGACTGTGAAGTTTAAAATCAGGGAACTGGATTTTCCCACCCCTTCTGAGGGTCTCTGAAAAAGAGAGAAAGGAGAAGAAGGACCCCATTCCCTGCCCACACTGCAGCCCTTGGGGGTTGTACATTATGGGGGCCTTGCTCTTGGTGACCATTTCTGCGCTGGGAATGAAGCTGGGAATGAAGCACCACTTCCTGGGTCTAGATCTGCATTTGGTGATGCACCTTGCTGCCACGTTTCTCTGAGGAGGAAATATGGATTCAAACATAAGTTCAAAGTCCTGAAAATGGGGGCCAAGATTTCCTGTTGGCAGGTCTGTACATTATATCCATATGCTATACACTGGTCTCTCTTTGTCCTCTTGTCTTTCCTTACTGCTCACCCTGAACGAGCCCCTGCTAAGTCATCAAATGTAGTTCAGAGCCGCAAGCACATGGTCAGAACGTGCACTAGGTAAGAGCAGAAAACACACAGTTAAATTAGGAAGTAGCATCGTTTCAGCAGAGAGTGAACTCTTGAGGGTGCAAATATCAGCACAACAAAGCACTTTCTGAATCAGACAAGCTATTAATAAATACTTTATTTTTTTTTTTGGAAAAGCTTTGAAAAGAAATTTGAGGATTATGGAAATTTTCAGCGTGGAAGAACCAGCTTCTGTGAAGCCTTCTGTCTTGAGTTTCTCCATGAGCGCTGGCACAAGCCCTTTCCCTCACTTTTACAGCGTTTGCTGAACCAGCCTATTCAGAGGCAATTATTAGTGCCAGCTACAGCAGCAGCACATTTCTGGTTTTCTCTGCAAACAAACATTTAAGCCCTCCTGGCAGGACTATCGTGCCGCAGGGGAAAAAATGCCCTTGGTCATCAGATCTGTCAAGATTTAGTAACTATCTGCACCAGGACTGTAGCATCCTTGGCAGGCAACATGATTGACAAACAGTGTCCCTCTTTTTAATTTTTTTTTTTTATTGAGTCAACTCCTATGAGCTACAAAGGTCTCTGGGAAGCTTCAGCTCTCTTGACCTAGTGTGGAGGAGATGGTCTTGCCCAGGTTTCTGTTAGAAGACCCAGAGGATGCTGAGGGCTGGGAAAACTCAAACAGGACAGCAAGGTTAAAGCCCAGTGATGAGTCTCAGCAACTTTGGGCTTTGTGAGATCTCCCCAGCAGCTGGAGATAGCACTGATTGCTTTTGTAAGGACCCAGTGTTGGAGACGTTGCCTGCTGATGGGTGATACCAGTGACCTTTTAAAAGAAGGATCTCAGTTTTCATAGTGTTGAGTGTGAGCGTTGTAATAGTTAAATAAAATACTGTTTGGGCAGTACAAAGCCAACAGCAACTAAAACTGCACAAGTCCACACGGCAGCAAGGAGATAAATGTAATAAAAGGTGTAGCAGAATTGGGGTCAGATATGTAGCTTATGGGCATGGTATCTTATCACTTCAGAAACCCATACACCAGAGCTGAAAGATAAATGTCCTGTATCCACAACCAAAGCAGAAAAAAAATCTTTTCAACTAGTGGGGGACAAAGTCATGAGTTTTGTGCAGGGGATAAAAATTACACTGTAGTATGGAGGAAAAAAAGTGTTCCTTCACAGAGAAATCAATTTTGAGGTTATACCTGTTTTAGCAGTACCTAAGGGAAAAGTAAACAAAAAAAACCTATGTGGCATTATAGACAGAGCAAGCCAGAAGGTAAGGTTGGGCAGAATGTTCCCAGAAAATATATATATAGCACATCAAAAGCAGCCAGTCAAATAGGATTTGACTCGGCCTGGTTAAGGTGCAGTTTCCCCTTCCCTGGTAATATGGGGGCTCCTTTTTACTAAGTTACAGGCAAACTTGTAACCCAACACAAAAAAATGATCAGAGAGAGAAATTCAGCTCTGGGGAGGAAAGTGGGTTAGAGAAGACTTTTTATGTCATTCAAAAATGCAGAAAAATTTTCAGAATTTCAGAAAATTCTTCATAATACCTGAAGATTCACAGGCAGCAAATAGCAGCATCCAACATAATAATCACAGAATCACAGAACTGTAGGGGTTGGAAGGGAGCTTCAGAGATCATTGGGTCTAACCCTCCTGCCAAAGCAGCTCCCTAGCTCATATTGCACAGAGAGGCGTCCAGACGAGTCTTGAATATCTCCAGAGAAGGAGACTCCACCACCTCCCTGGGCAGCCTGTGCCAGGGCTCTGTCACCCTCACTGTGTAAAAGTTCTTCCTCATGTTGGTGCGGAACTTCCTGTGCTCAAACTTGAGGCCATTGCCCCTTGTCCTGTCTCCACAGACCACTGAAAAGAGGTTGACTATTTTCCCCTGTGTCCCACATTTGAGATAAACTGTATTCAAGCTGTCCAGACCAACTGAATCTATCTGATGATGCTAGAAATCTATTTCTTTTTTTTAAGTTGTTGAACATTTAATCATTTGTGCATACAGAGCTAGCTGGAACTTGGGGTCAGAAGGATGGAGGACTAAAAAAGAAAAAGAAGGGGGTAAAAAATGTGCCTGCATATATATAAAACTAGCTCAGCTGAACCTCCTGAAATATCCAGTTTGTATCAGGTTCAGATAAAAGTCCAGGTTAGTCTTCTGTCCCATTTGGACCTGTTTGCTCACCACGCATCATAAAAGCACATGTGTTTTTATTGATTACCTCCATCCACACCACTATATTCAGTCCTTTTGCTCCATTGTGCATTGATTTCTTCTGCCCAACTCACACTATTGATTTTCCTCACTCCCATTACACGCCTTCTGTGTGTCTCTCAGTCACCTGCTTGATATAATTGGGAAAGCGTAACATTAAGTGTTCATCGTGCAAACACTTATGCATGTGAAGAATTTACACACAAGGATAAGTCCAAGGCCACCACTCTGTCACAGGGTCTGTGTATAACGTTATAGGGTTGGGGTTTTTTATAGCATAGAAGGATTAGATGCAAGTATGAAACAAGGATGTTATGCAATCCTTTCCTCTTGTACTTCATCAAGGCAACGGCAAATAGCTCAGGGCTAACATTGAGCTCTCAGCTGTTCTGCCAAAACTATGTCGAAGGCCAGTTCTAATTAAATTTATTAACACAGAGATGAAAACAAGACTTTTCTACCAAGACAGGACTATGCTCGCAGTCGAGGTCAGGTTTCACAGTTCCAGCCAGCTTTAAGGAAGGACAGCACCTGGTGTGTCCTACTCTGCGTGTCTGCTTTTTCACACACTCTCTGCATTGTGGATGATGAGGCTGGTGGGAAGTCCTCTCCTGACTGTGCATGCCTTTGGAAATTTGACTTCAAATCACAGCCTGTGTATAAGACATAGACACACATCATTCACATCTGGTCAGAAACTTCCTATCCACACTTGTTCTGTGGGTAATTGTACACTTCAATCCCTTTTTTTTTCCCTTACCTTGTGATGTGCAACTTTAATTATAAAGCCAACAGTTGTTAGTAAAAACTAGAAATTTTACATGCATTAGCAGCATTGGGTTGGTTTGTTTTGGGGTTTTTTTCCAGATTTTCATTGAGAAGTTGATATATTCCATAGGAGAAAAAGCATGTATGCTTTTCAGAGTTGCTGTAGTGTTTAATGAAATTACATTTTAAATAATTGTGTGTTGTTCCAAGTAGAGGCATTTTAATATAAAGAACTGAGTAATTCTGTAATGTTGAAAAATGATAGGTTGAATAGTTTATTGAAATACATCACTGATACAGAGAAAACATTCTCTAAGGTTTTACATGAGATGGTATTACAAATTGTACATAATAAGATGTTTAGTACCCAGCAACTATTTTGTAAGCAGAAAGCATGTCCCTTGAAATATAAACTGTCACTCTACCTCCACGAACTCTAGAGAAGACCAGGAGCTGCTCTGGAGGTTTCTTTGTCAAACAAAATAAGAACCTCTTGCACATCACCGTTCCGTTCAGTCTCTCCTGTTTTGAAGGAAAGGAAAACGAACATATAAAACAGTCCTACCAAAGCAAGAACTGACCATGTGAATGCATGGGGGAAACAGTGCTGTCTGATCATTACTACTGAGCAGCTTCACAGGTCCCTGGGCTGTTATTTCCTATGAACTTTATAGCTCTCTCATCCAAAAACCTACAAATTTGTAAGAAAATGTTGTAGCCACAAGAGAGAGATTTTTTCCTTTTCATAGAAAAACCTCGTGGTGTCACTATGAAAATGGTACTGCTTAACAGTCTTTATGTGATGCTAAACATTTGACAGACCCGTCTGTGGCCACCGTACAGAGGATTTACTGGCCTGGGGAGCCAAAGGTAGGAGCTCAGCATCCCCTTATCTTTGCTAATGAGTCACAAAACAAGGTTTCCAAAAATGTCTGCCATGGGCTTTTCGCCACGAATTGCTCTTGGGAGAAAGAGGTGAAGGTGAACAAGCTGTTACCTTCTTGATTGCAGTCTAACTCTTTAGCTGTGCATAGCAGCTGCCTGCCATGCTATCACCAATATGCGCTAGCAAGAACCTGTCTTGGTGGGACTGGCAAGCTCTGCGTCACTCAAAATGCCAGACCAGTTCCTCTCAGGTATTTGGAGAAGCTGTATTGTTGCAATCAGAAGATACCTTTGCTCATGTGCAAAGAATAAAATAAAATCACATAGGCACTTGGACAAATCAGCAAGCAGAAGCCCCGGTCTCTCATGGGTGTTCCCTGCAGCCCACCTGCCCTATGCAGCAGCCTGGGGACAGTGCTGCCTCAATGTGCCCCATGGTGTGCTCCTCCACTGGCACAACCAGGTATCACAACCTAGGGCAGGGACAAGGGATGCTCCTGGGCCAGGGATGGTATTTTGGGTATCCTTTCACCACACAAGAACGGCTGGGTCATCAGCAGGTTTCCGTGGAGCTGAAATAAATCTTGGGATCATGCAGATGATGGGAGAGTACTACAGGTTCTGCACAGGGTCTACTGTTGAAGAGCACGACAGAACATGATGTGTGGACAAAATGTATCTAAGAATTCCTTTTCCAGGTTGCTTTTTTCTCAAGCTGAGTTTTCTGCTTGGTGTTTTCTCCGAGATCCTACATGTGCGTAAGGTAGCGGGCATGATCCCTTGCTCGTCTTCATTATCGCAGCTCTGTAGCTGGCTGTGAACATCCAAGGAGTTCCTCAAAGAAAGTCTGGTGTATAACAAACATAAAAAGCATATAACAAACTGTGTTTTAAGCTGCTCTTTGAAAATGGTCCAAAGTTAGCTTGTTTGTTTCCCTGTTGTCGTGGTTTTGCCCCGGCCGAGGGCCGCACCCCACACAGTCGCTTGTACTTTTAAAAGGAAGGGGGAGGGAAAGTTGGGGGAGGGGGAAAAGGGAAGGAAGAAAGGAGGGAAAGAAACCACAACCTAGAAACCAGAACCACGCAGGTTGGGATAAGGATAGTTTACTAAACAATAACAGAAAATTAGATATAACAATAACAGAAGTTTAAAGTACAAAATAGATGAAACTGATGATACACAATGCAGTTTCTCACCAAACCACAGAACCCAGGCCGCACAGCTTAGAGCCCGTCCCCGTACCCAGAAAACCGCCCGTCCTGGCGTTGTCTCCTCCTCTTCCCCCCAGTCCCCTTTATACTGAGCATGACGTAACTGGCATGGAATATCCTCTTTGGCCAGTTCGGGTCACCTGTCCTGGCTACGTCCCCTCCTTTCTCACTAGTAAGGAAGTATGCAGAGCTGAGAAAGGTCCTTGATTGCCCGGCAACAACTAGAAACATCAGGGTGCTATCAGCACTGTTCTCATCCTAACACCCAAACATGGCATTCCATCCACTGCTAAAAATAATTAACTCCATCATAGCTGAAACCAGGACACCTGTCCTAACCTCTCTTTAAGAGTTTGGAATATCCCCCCAAAGGCACAGAGCCAGTGTAGTAGCTGAGGAGGTTTTATTCCCAGTTATAGCTGCACCAGCAATTAAGCTGCACTGATGGAGGATTTAGACTGTCTACCTCACATCTGTGTGACCAAGCCATGGCCATTTATTATTCTGTTGTTTTCAACCCCCAACTTCTTTAGCCAGAGCGTGATCTCAAACCACTGCTTTCTAGCTTTTAAAATCAATTGATAAATAGCATTTGTTTATCTCCAAGGAATCAATGCACAATTACTTTGACCTGTTTCAAGAAAATAGGATTTTTGAGATACTATATCCTCGCTTTACTCCCTTCAAAAAGCTTGATTTAAAAAGCAAAAAGAAAGAAGAAACATAAGTAGCAATGCAGACTTACAGAAATGTGACTGTACTGCAGTCAAATAATTTTGTGAAATGGGGATCTTTATGGTTAGTCTCAGGTCTTTCTTTCCTTTGGTCCCAGACTCCTGGGACATTCCAGACGTGTTTAAATCTTAGGAAATACATAGTATGGTATTTACTGTGAATAACCTATGAAGGAATTCAGAAAAAAAAATTAATCAGACAAAGAAAGAATTTTTGAATTTCATGTTCATGAATTTCAAGTTCAGAGTGAATGGCATAATGGGTGAATCTACTTGCATCCAGCATGTCTGATGAAGTCTCTCAAGCCATCTAAGTTTTCAAAACAGGAGTAAAGAATTGCAATACAGAGTCAGTATCAGTCAGCCAATGTGAAACTCTTTATCTGTGTGTTTGGCAGCTGCAGAAGAAACTAATATGCTTTACCCTAGCAAAGTAGTTGCATTTGGGTGATGGTCCCAGTGTAACTGGAATTTAATTGATTCCGTAGGAAAATCCATATACATAGACCCATGCCTGACTATTGTACGAAATAACAATCTAAAATCACTTTAGATATTGTAGAGTACAATGACATCACATACCTGAGGAAAATATGCTTTTCTTCTTTTCTTCAGATAGATAGTTTTACAATTAAGCTACCTTGAGATTACTTGACATTGACAGAACAGGGTTTACCAGAAAGGCTATAACATGTCATTGCAGCACATCTTCCTCTTTGCAAGTCTGGCTCGGAGGATGAGTGGGAATTAACTGAGCTGCTTTCTTGAAAGAGCTCCTGTCTAGAATAGAGGAGCTTTCCAGGGGCTTCTCTTAGAAACAGTATTTGAGTGTTCCAAAGGAAAGACAGAACAAAACTGTAACAAATGAAAAGGTAAATTCTGCTTAATGAGAAACTCCTTCAATTTGATTTCTTTTAGTTTAGGACTCTCTAGAACCATAACCCTTTTTTGATACATGATCCAAAGCCCTAATTATTTTTCTAATTATGAAGGGAAACAGCCATTACCCCAACAATTCAATGTAATGTAGTGATGGTAAAATACAGAAAAATGGTCGAATAAAGAGCACGAACATAAATGTAGAAGAGTTTTAACTGCAGAGAATTAGGAAGCTATTAAAGGAGACGATAGACAGAATAAAGGGGAATATGGCTGGGGAGCCATGATCATGATTTTATTAGGCCTGGGAGTTGAATAAAAGTGAAAACCTAAGAGGAGAGTCAAAACAACTGAATTTGAAGGGCTACTTTGATCAGATTAGCTGAGATGGAAACAGCTCAAAGGATAATACAACCTATGATCCCAGAGGACACCTGGACTTGCAAATGACCTCAGGACTCTCTCTCCTCATGCAACCAGGACATAGATGGCTAAAAAGCCCAGGGACCTCACACTTGCAGTTTTACCCCTACCAGTTGGAGTGACAGAGTGGGGTATTGCGCTTCTGACTGTGATTCTTTCAAGGGAACAGTGGGGTTTTTGTAAGAAAGGAAGGAAGAGACAGGCTAAAGCCAAACAGAGAAAAAGTGCACAAAGCTCTCCCTAATGGTGAGACTGTCTTGAGACAAAAACTCAAGTGGTGGCAGTTTAACTTGTTCAGGGTGGATAATATCAGGGAAGCAGCAAGTTGAAAAGCATCGGGGTGAGGTGCTGAGAGAAAAATGCTCAAACCAATAGAAAAGATGCTACAGCAGAGGAATCACAGAATCCCAGAACTGTAGGGGTTGGAAGGGACCTCCAGAGATCATCGGGTCCAACTCCCCTGCCAAAGCAGCTCCCTAGCACATATTGCACAGATAGGCGTCCAGACGAGTCTTGAATACCTCTGGAGAAGGAGACTCCACCACCTCCCTGGGCAGCCTGTCCCAGGGCTCTGTCACCCTCACTGTGTAAAAGTTCTTCTGCATGTTGGTGCGGAACTTCCTGTGCTCCAATTTACAGCCATTGCCCCTTGTCCTGTCCCCACAGACAACTGAAAAGGGGCTGGCCAATTCCCCCTGCATCCCACACTTGAGATATTTAATAACATGAATCAGATCCCCCCTCAGTCTTCTTTTTTCCAGGCTGAACAGCCCCAGCTCACTCAGCCTTTCCTCATAGGGGAGATGTTCCAGGCCCTTAATCATCTTCGTAGCCCTTCTCTGGACTCTCTCCAGGAGATCCCTGTCTTTTTTATACCAGGGAGCCCAGAACTGGACACAAGGAATCGTCTCTACTGCAGGTCCAGGCCTTTGCCTGACATATGTTGGAGGGTATTTTTCCTCCATTTAATACTAAGAGAGAAAAAAACAAGCAGTTAGCCACTCAGAAGGCTGACGGCATCTGGGAGCAGTCAGGCAAAAGATGTGGTACGGCCATCCCTGCCCACTGGCACTTCCCCCTGCATGGCCTCCCCTGTGCTCCCACAACCTTGTTACATGCTGTCTATGTGACAGGCAGGGAACGCTGCTTCCAGCATTGCCTTGTAAGCCTTTCCTGTACTGACATGTAAGGAGCAATCCTTCCAAGGACTGAAACATACCGAGTTTGTGTGTACCATTGAGAAGTCAGAAGACCAAAGTAAATGAATAAAGGATCTTCAACCAATTTATGACAACAATTGCTGTGATTATTCTGGGAGTGGCAGAGGAGTAAAGGAAAGATAGAGTTGAAAAAGTCAGTTAAATTTATCAACAGTACTGACATGGCCAAGAAAATTATGATAAACAAAATGAAATCCTTCAAAACCTTGAGAAATCATCAGCATCCAGTGAGTCTTCGAAGCATGACAAAGGAAAAGTACAGATGAAGCTGATTTTGCTCAGAAAGCTTTTTGTTTCACTGTTCACAATAAAAGCTGAAGGTCATTTTCTAGTGATTGAGATATATTTTCCTTAGGGAGAAAGAAAAATGTTAAAAGGCTTCATGATTATATCAGAACAGATAATTAGACAATGAGAAGTCGCAGAAGTTGACAAGCCACTGGGCCCAGAAGATTCCCAGACACAGCAAAAGTGGCTGAGACAGAGACAAGAATTTGTGGGCTGGAGCAGAGGAGAGGATTTGATTATGGTCTATGTGCAACACACTGGGGACTCAGCTCTCTTGCCAAAACTTCCATATTCAAAACACCTGTGAAGGACCAGCAGATATAACAGAGGCCCTCCAGGAAACCTATGAATTCATATAATCAATGGAAACCAAACAGATCCCTTAAGATACTTCATATAGCACCAATTCTGGTGTTTCTCAATCAAACCTTTGGTCTTTTATTCAGAAGGTGGTTGGTCATTGGTACAACACACGGCATCAGCAGAGGACAGTAGTCTCCAGAGGGAACCAGTGGAAATCAAGGTAGAGTCCTTTGATTTAAGGTAGCATTAGGCTATGCAGGTAAGAATTAATTTATTTCTATTTCTGTTAAAAATGTTAGCTAATCATCTCATATTTTAGCTTTTAAATATTCCAGTAACAGGAATATTCATTAATTATTGACCCATCCATTGGCAAGATAGACAGGTTATAATGTCTGAATGACCAGCTTCAGGAAATATTTGTGACTTCAATTCTAAACCCAGCATTTCTCCTTGAGTAGCTTAAGGCAAGCCGTTTGCCCTCTGAAAGACCTTCTAATTCCTGATACAAGAAAATTCCTTCCTTTTCTGATACAGCTGTAACTCTAGCAATATATCTTTAACTGCACTCATATTAGCTCATCTGGTCTGGTCAGGATGCTTGCTCTGCTCCAAGCCAAATTGAATTTCCCCTCAGTAATGTTAACAGCCAATTCTCTTGTCCTTCTCTTAGACAGATTTAACACATCACTCCTAGGACTAACTTGATGTCAATGGGCAGAACCCAACTGATGGCCTCTGTGGACATAAGAAAAAGCAGAAAAGCCTGTACATGAGGATGCAGTTATTCATTATGGCCTATCCCTGAGTCTGTTCTGAAAGATGTCAGGAATCCCAGCTGTCCTACAGGCTTGTCCTGTCAAGGCAGGATCAGCTTTGTGCTCTTCTGTTTAATCTCAAATGAATTTTACTGTCTCCCACGACATCCTGATAGCAAAGCTGAGAGAGCATGAGATAGATGAGTGGACAGTGGGGTGGGTTGAGAACTGGCTGTCGGACCGGGCTCAGAGGGTCGTGATCAGTGGAACAAAATCTGAATGGAGGCCTGTGACTAGCGGTGTTCCCCAGGGCTCGGTGTTGGGTCCAGTCCTGTTTAATATCTTCATCAACGACCTTGATGAGGGAATAGCATCCACCCTCAGCAAGTACCGATGATACAAAGCTGGGAGGGGTGGCTGACATGCAGGAACACTGCGCTGCCATCCAGTGAGACCTGGACAGGCTGGAAAACTGGGCAGGGAGAAACCAGATGAGGTTTAATAAAAGCAAGTGTAAAGTCTTGCACCTGGGGAGGAATAACCGTCTGTATCAGTACAGGCTGGGGGATGACCTGCTGGAGAAGAGCTCTGTGGAGAAGGACCTGGGGGTACCGGTGGATGACAGGTTGGCTATGAGCCAGCAGTGTGCCCTGGTGGCTAAGAGGGCCAATGGGATCCTGGGATGCATCAGGAAGAGTGTGGCCAGCAGGTTGAAGGAGGTGATCTTCCCCCTCTAGTCTGCCCTGGTCAGGCCCCACCTGGAGTATTGTGTCCAGTTCTGGGCTCCCTGGTATAAAAAAGACAGGGATCTCCTGGAGAGAGTCCAGAGAAGGGCTACGAAGATGATTAAGGGCCTGGAACATCTCCCCTATGAGGAAAGGCTGAGTGAGCTGGGGCTGTTCAGCCTGGAGAAAAGAAGACTGAGAGGGGATCTGATTCATGTTATTAAATATCTCAAGTGTGGGATGCAGGGGAAATTGGCCAACCCCTTTTCAGTGGTCTGTGGAGATAGGACAAGGGGCAATGGCTGTAAACTGGAGCACAGGAAGTTCCGCACCAACATGCGGAAGAACTTTTACACAGTGAGGGTGACAGAGCCCTGGGACAGGCTGCCCAGGGAGGTGGTGGAGTCTCCTTCTCTGGAGATATTCAAGACCCGTCTGGACGCCTCTCTGTGCAATATGAGCTAGGGAGCTGCTTTGGCAGGGGGGTTGGACCCGATGATCTCTCGAGGTCCCTTCCAACCCCTATGATTCTGTGATTCTGTGAATTATAACAGGCTATTTTTAAATGACTTCTGCCATAAGGCTACCTAATCATTCCCTTCTCTTCCCTTCCCTTTCCTTCCTCTCCATGAGAAGGCTGCTCCTTAAAACCGTGTGCTATGTAAAAATTCAGATCAAGTTGCAGTCCAGATTTTCCTCTCGCAGGTCTGAATGTCACATGCGAGCCCATCTGAAGTTTTCTTTTGTTCCAGCAGTCATACAGTTTGACCAAGTGCTGTTCCCCAGGCATGGATAACCTTGAGGATGGCAACCAGTTTTCACAAGTGCCGATTTCCTTGCATTTGGATTATCTGCAAAAGGTTAGATGCAGCGGTGTGATTAACACCGACAGGGAAGTGTGGGCTGCGTGGCTGTAAGATGTGGGCACAAGTGGCCATGTGACCCAAGGAACTGTAGGATGATCAGTGACCAGTTCAGTCTTCCATGACTGAGATCTTCCTAACAGACCTTTTCCATGTGCTGTGACTCCGGTGCTGTTGTGATGCATGTGCTCTCACCTGACACTGACAGAATGGAGAAGGTGTTAAGGGGGAGAGGGTGCAATGAAGCCTTGCGGGGAGCAGCTCGAACAAAGGGGTTGGAAGGGCCTCCAGAGATCATCGGGTCCAAACCCCCTGCCAAAGCAGGCTCCCTAGGACAGGTCTCACAGGGAGGCATCCAGATGGGTCTTGGATATCTCCAGAGAAGGAGACTCCACAGTCCCCTTGGGCAGCCTGTCCCAGGGCTCTGTTACCCTCACTGGGTAAAAGTCCTTCTGCATATTGATGCAGAACTTCCTGTGCTCCAGTTTACAGCCATTGCCCCTTGTCCTGTCCCCACAGAACACTGAGAAGAGGCTGGCCATTTCCCCCAAACTCTTTTAAATGTCAGAAGCTCCTTAACAATGTTTAAGTAGCAACAAAGAAGAGACTTATTAATGTTGATAACTTATGCCATAAGTACTGGCTAAGGCTAGCAAAAAGCCTGTTTCTCACAAAAGCGTAATTGTCGTTTCTGGAGGTAAGCAGACAGGGATTGTTTACACACTGGGAGGAAAAAACTTGCCAAGCTGAACTTGTCCTACATTGCTACGTCCGTTGCACTGAGACAGTACTTTCTAATTAGTCTATAGCTCAACCTGTAATGATGGATATCTAATTTATTTTATCTCAACATGACAGACCTGGCATAGTAATATCTGGCAATTAGTCACACTTCACTGGGCCTTAGCTTAAGCAGTTTGCAGTAGAAATACAGGTTCGGATAAGTCACTGCTATTTCCTGTTATTCTTTATAAAAGGGCTGGTGGAAGAAGCATTAAAAGACCAAATCACCTGTTGCAAAAGGCTGTGGTATCAGCCTCTGAATCCTATTTGTAATGGCAAAGTTACAGAACTGTGCCACTACAGCATGTGGTGTTACTGGCTGGTGGTTTCTTAAACAGAAAATCAAAAGCAAAGATGTTTGCACAGGGAGAACCTGATGTCGGATTCAGCAGCATTTGCCAATATATAAAGTTACAGCAGAGTTTCAGTAGGTCTGATTTGCTTTATCTAACATGTAGCCAAGAAAAACCATACGCCTGGCAAGAGCCAAGATGTTTACAGTAACCACCACTCAGTGAAAATGGTGCTGGCTTTTTTCTTGCAGGGAAGTGTGGTCACAAGCAGCAGTGGTCCTGGAGGGAGTGGCCAGACGTCCAAAAGGAAAAAGCGCAGGAAACCAGGAGGAAGAGAAGTACCAAAGGTACGTGGTGAGGGTTGCTATAAACAGAGCTGGTTGCTTCCCAGGACCCAGCTCACCCAGAAGTAGTGGTCTTACCACTATGGGTGGATGGTGTACAGGGCCCCAGGAGTGCTTCCAAGTTCTTGTGTCTGTGTATGAGCTGTGGGTGGTTCTTACCCCTCAGTAGGAAGGGGCTGGGCATGTGCACTGGTCACTCTGTCCCACGGATTTGTCCCCATGGGAACAGTAAACAGACTAGAAAAAATCCCAGCACGCTCAGACAAGTACCCTGCCTGGATGATGGGAAACCTGGGGCACCCTGTGGCCTCCACCTACCCCTAGTGTAGACATAGCCAAAGACCAACCCTTCCACATCACAACACAGGGCACCCAGAGGCTGTTGAAACTTGGAGCAAGTTTTGATCAATACACACATGGAAAGGATCTGAAATCCTGTGTCAAACTTCACAGAATCACAGAATCACAAGGTTGGAAAAGACCTTTGAAAATCATCAGTTCCAACCATTCTCATCCTAAACTAAACCACATCTCTATGTACGTCATCTACCCTTTTTTTTAACACATCCAGGGAAGGTGACTCAACCCCCTCCCTGGGCAGCCTGCTCCAGGCCCTGACAACTCTTTCAGTAAAAATTTTTTTTCTAATGTCCAATCTAAACCTGCCCTGGCACAGCTTCATGCCATTCCCCCTTGTCCTGTCACCTGGCTGAAGATACCATCACCTATCTTACTACAACCTCCCTTCAGGTAGTTGTAGGTGGTGATAAGGTCTCCCCTCAGCCTCCTCGTCTCCAAGCTAAACAGCCCCAGCTCCCTCAGCCGCTCCTCATAGGATTTGCCCTCCAGCCCCTTCCCCAGCCTGGTTGCCCTTCTCTGGATGCACTCCAGGACCTCAATGTCCTTCTTGTGGTGAGGAGCCCAGAACTGGACACAGCACTTGAGGTGTGGCCTCACCAATGAGAAAACTTTAGAAAACCCCTCTTGGAAGCAGTTTTTGTGCTGTGTAAAAACCTGCAGGAGGCCATGATGTTCCAGGCACTGGCCAGAGCATGTCCGTCCCTTGCCTCTGAGTCACTCCTGAACACGATCCAGGGACACCTCAGCCAGGGACATCAGCAGTGCCATGGCTCTTGCTGAGACAGCCAGCCTCATGTTCCCAGACAAGGAAGGACGAGTCCATGAGCAGGGCCAGAGCAGAAAGTGGAGGTGTGACACCTTCATGCTTAGCACACAACAGAGGAAGGGCAAAGGGCTGGCAGCAAAGCTGTAACACTGACTGTGCACGGGGTGCTGGCACAGCTGCAAAAAAAAGTCCAAAAATGGGGAAACAAGATTCCCCTTTGTCCTTTTTTTCCTCTTGGTGATAAGTGCTACCTGTCAGAACGGTAGGTAAAGCCATTTCAGCCAGAAATGTGATTTACAGTTTGAAGGTGTGCCTTTGAGTCTGTAAACTCCTTGGGGCAAGGATTACGGTTTTGATCTGACGCATTAACCAAATGTAAAGCGTCGCGCTTTACAACCCAGAACTTCCAAAAAGATAAAGAATAATGATAATAACCTCCCCCTCGCCCCAATCCCTGGAATATGTATCTTGCAAGAAGAAAGCTATTTATAGATTGAAACAGATTTGCAATCATGTGTGATAGAGGAGACCGAGAAGAAATATGCAAACCAAAAAAAGCAATGGCAAAATTTGCATAGTTCTTTAAAGTTTTCTTCAAAAGCTTCTGCAAAATACAACCATCTGGGGTTTTTTTAAGAATATCCTATGGGGGTAGCATGGACTGCTCTCTCTTGTTTTTCCTTTTTTTTTTGTTTTTGTTGCCTGTTTGAAACAAGAAGCTTTACTTGTGAAGCAGTCTCTCCCTTTAGCAGGGAAATGTGTGTGATCGTAAACTATTAGAGACAGACATCTGCATAGTAACCTGTCCTGCTGTATTCAATTACTCAGTAAGTATTTTAAAGCAGTTAGTATGTGCCAATTTACCTTATGATGGAAATGTTTGTCGGAATAATATGCTTTATTCTAAGCACCTGCTATTTAATATTTGAGAGAGCTGGAAGTGTAATGAGGAAAGAGGAAAATATATGCTTGCAGCTCGAACACAAGCTGTAGAGGTAATTCTGGAGTGCAAAAGTGGTACAGCTGAATGGAGACTAGACCATTTTTCCTCCATTTGTAAACTAGGCACAGAATGACAAGCTAATTCCCAGCAGTCAAGTGCTACAGGCATGGCCATTACCAAGGCTAGTTAATCTTTCAATCTGTGTCTCTATTTGAAGAAAATGGTGCAAAAACAAAACTCAAAGCCTTTTTGTTGCCTGCACAACCCAGTTCTGTGGCTAAGACATTGTCAGAGAGTCCAGGGAGCCGAAAGACCACATGGACCCTCAGGGATCCCTGGCCTGGGGCTGAGGTGCGGTATGAGGGGACACCCGCAGGGACACATCTGCAGAAATTCTCCTCAGATGCAGCTTTGAAAGCACAAAGTCATCTCCCATTCCCATGCCAAACCAGGCAGCAGCCACACAGGCAGTCCACAGTCTCTCAGACCGAGGTAGGGTTTAAAAACAGTCAGTTTAAGCTGACCAGGATTTCCATGAGTGAGGCTGGACCTGGAGTGCTGCACATGGGGCAGGAGATGCCTGTGAAAATGCTGCCCTTCTCTTTGTACTACCAACTTTCTTCTGCTGGTGGTCCTGGAAGAACTGTGTTGTGGCAACTCAGTTAAGTCATCTGCTGTGTTGATTTCACCCCCAGTGTAATGGTTCAAGTAAGCATCTTGAATAGATTAGTAAGTGTATAAAGACATCTAGACAGGCATTAAAACAAAGCTTTCAGATTTGAGCACCTAAAACTAGACTTCTGAGCCCACCTTGAATCATCTTACTTTGACAGTCTGAGCAGACAATGGTTCCCAAATTCAGGCTGTTAATTTAGGTGCTTACATTTGCTTCTGGGATCCTTTTTTTTTTTTTTCCTAACTCCTGGCATAGCTCTGTAGGATCCACACAAAGGCTCTGGTGGATTTTCAAGCTCACACTCCCAGCCGTTGCCTGCCTGGAACAAATCATAGACTTCAGCTAGCCCTTCTGCTGGCAAACTGATGGAAATCTGCAGTTTCACAGGCTGAACGCCCCGTGCGAGTGCAGAAGGGATGCAGTGAGACAGCCTGCCAGAGAAAGGCAGTTGGCAGACTCCTGGCTTAGCACACGGGATCCAGCTGCTCAAAATGCATAGGATGTATCCTACGCGATGTCACGTTGGATGGCTACAGTGATGGGATAATGTGACATGCAGCACTGCCAATGAGCAGATACAGTGAATGCTAATAGGGCCTGCTCCTCTTCTCTGTTGGAGACGGTCACAGTTTTGCCATGAACTTTAGGAGTAGATGGAAAACACTGAAATTATGGAAGCTGACACCACAAGAAGGGCGTTGTTATGCAGGCTGTGGAGTTACTCAGGGACAATGTTACTTCTTCAGGTTGTACTGGCACTCCAGCCAGCTGGAAAAACAGGGTATTCAGGGGCAACATGAGCTGGAAACTACATGGCAGGTTCAGTGTTCATCCTGCTATCTCCAGCAGCAACTGAAACCCTTCTAAGGGCCTCTTATGGGTGTAGCTGAGGTGAATGTTTCTCCAGGTCACAGCGGCGAAAACGCTGATCAAGCAGCTCTGTTCCTGCTCACAGAGGAGCTTTTCTGCACAGGAGCTGGCTGTCCTGTCCTCCACCTCAGTCGAAGGAGGAGCATGGAGGCCCAGGCTCTCCCCAAGCCAGCTCCTTCCTCCTTCACCTTAAAGCAGCTACCCTTGGAAACAGGTTGCCATTCTTCTCACAGGACCGTGGTCCTCCTCTTCTGCCTCCAGGATGAGGACAGTGGCAGCCAGCCCTCTCTACAGCTGCACTTAAACAAGCACAGGCCTTTTATGAATGAAATTTCATGAATCCTCCTTAAGTTCCACTGTCCAGCTAGCACCTGCGATGCATTATGGCTTGGGGTACTATGCCTGAGGAGGGGGTTTCTCTCAGATGTCCTGCACAGCCCTGAACCGCCCAGAGGCCATACTGGTGAGAAAGGAGAGGGTCTTGCTCTCTCTGCCTTCTTTCCTTGTCCCTGGAGAGGAAAGGCAATGGCACTGGGGAGAGGGGCTCCTGGGGGAACACATGAGTTATCCCCTTGGTCCACACTCTGCCAACATCGCCAGTGGGTAGCACATCGTGTTAGGTGGTGGGTGAAGTGGATTGGGAACCATTCCTCCAACTCTTTCTGCTAGGAAAATGTCTTCAAGATTTAACACTCTATGTTATTTGGGCTTTTTTCCCCCCCTTGAAATAAGTGAATACTAAAAAAATAAAACCTCCTTTTTCTGTTTTCCTCCAATATTCCTCCTGGGCACATAATTTCTTGCCCAGTCTGGCTGACAGCTCTCCCTCAGCACACTTTAAAAGATTGCCAAGAACATCTGTAGCAGTTCTACTATATTTTACAGACATCTGGAAATTCGGAAATAAGGTGTTAGAATAACATTTACAGAGAAATATTCAAACCAGCTAAGGATTTAAACATTTATTTTGCCCACAGTAGCCTTCCTCTAACACCTTCCCCAGTTCATAGGACCATGGAGCACAAAGGGAACTAGTCCAATACTCAATTTAAATCAGTTCACGGTTCAGCTAAACGGCTGCTGTCAGCCAAGCAGTGCTGTTACACTTGTAGCAAGGAAAAGGAGTTCACAGGAATAACATAGGGCAAGAGCAATATAAATCCTTGCGGATTTACATCAAAGATTGTTACATGAATTAGCTACCTTCACAGTAAGCTAAAATTTATCCGTTATTGTTAAAGTAAATGATTCGACATCTTAGTCTTTGTCAGTAACCTAACTGCCAGTTACGGCGACAGATGCCAGTGACAAATGACCTGGCTCTTTAGAGAGATAAATGATAATAACTACATCAAACCATGAAATAACATTCCAGCAGCATCCCTAGCAGTGGTTGTAACAAATACATTCCTTAAAACTGAATAGGGCAGTTGATCTTGTCCAACTGATTTAATTGTCTAGTCCTCCCATATAATCTGAGATTTGATACCGGAGCTACTCACACAGAACAACCAGAGGGAAGTGCTGAAGACCAGCTTCAAGGTTCAGTTTTTGTCCCTGCTTGACTTCTTCTCAAGTGTAACTGGGAACATTTTTTGGGTGACATTCTTTATCCTCTCTTCTCTCTCTTCCCTATTTCTTGCTCTTGTCTCTGCTTTCTCTCCTTTCTACATTTCAATTTTGGTTCTCTGCCCTTTCTTTCCCATGTGACATTTGTTGTTAAAGCACAAGGGCAGCTCTGTCAAACAAGCAAGTTTCACGTTCCAGCTGAGGACCTTAAGATTTACATCATCTGAGCTTCTTGGTAATGAGTCTAGACCTCCCCCGTGCAGCTGCTGAGGCAGGTTTCTTCCCTGAATTTGGTCTCACCTCATCCTTGGGACTGACAGCTTCACAGGGAGAAATGTGCCCTGTAGGACATTGAAGACCTGTTCCCTGAGAAAATTAGGAACCAGAAGAGTCTGAAGCTAACCTGGTATGATATAGTGGGACATCATGGAGCACAAGTGACTGTATTTTTATGAAGAGTGGGAATGAATTAATGAATTACTAGCCATGAACTGAGGCTAAAACAGGTTGAGCATGATGAAAGACTGACAAATGGACTGTCTGTAGTCCAAACTGTCTCAGAATTGTGGAGGTGATGTACCCTTCCCTTTGCCAAAAGCCTGCTCAGTACAAACCATTATACCTCTTGGGCTTTGGAGAAGCAAGCAGCAGATAAGGGAGGTAGCTGCTCCCCAGCCCCACCAGGCAGCCAAAGAAGGGCAGCCCTGCAGGCAGACACCCAACAGCTCTCTCAGATACCAGCAGCCCAGCACCACCCATAGGTCGGCCTTGTCACAACGTGCCTGCCTGGGGATACCTGTGGACTGATGCAACCCAGCGACCGTTGTGGTGGCTCCCAGACACAGCCACCCTGGGGAAGCTCTCTGAGTCTATGCAATGGGGAGAGCTCGAGAAGCAGGTTTTGAAGCAGGATGTGAGGGCTACGGGGGACATGATTACTCCCCCACTGCTGGAAGGTTGCTGTTGAGAGCCTCTGGTTGTCAGGCGCTGTCCTGACCTACATTGTTAATACCAATTGCCAGCGAGCGAGCTAGGAGGGAAGCTCACACACAAATCTGATTAGGTGGGAGCTATTTTTGCTCCCCACTCCACGCCTAGGAAATTTCTGTCTTGGGGAAAGTTGCCTGTGTGTGGGAGGACAAGGCACCAGGCCTTTGTCACCCGTGCTGAAGTGGCAGTAGCTCTGGTCTGTTCAGCTCCGTCAGCACTGCCATGTGGTAAGAGCTGCCGCGGGTCCCCAGCCCCATGTTGCAGAACCCACGGTAGCTCCTGGAGCTACTCCTGGACAGAGCAAGCATGGGAAGCAGCAAGCGTAAGGCAGGTTGTGCCTGGGTGTATGAGACCCCCTTCTAGGGAACTGAGGCAGCACTCCTGCAGCACACCTGCCTCCTCTTACCTTGCCCACTGCGGCATCACACTGGCAGGGTCAGGCTGTGCACCCTGCCTGGGACCCTGCTCAGCCCACGAGTAAATGAGAGGCTGAGGGCAGAGGTTTGGCCTGAGGGAAGCTGTGTGACTAACTGAATGGGAATTGAGGCAGCAGCAGTGTCACCCCTCCACCCATCTCAACGGCAAATCAGACATTAGTGGCCACCCAAGCATTTGCAGCTGGTCGAAGCGGTGCTGAGGATGCAAACGACTGCTTCAGGGGTATGAAAGGATGATTTCTGACAGCACCCGAGACTGCTGTGGTGCCTGGGGAAAACACAGTGTTGTTGTTGCGTAGGCAGACAGCAAGGAAAGAGAAATTTTCCTCCACTTCCTACGTCTCTTCACCCATCCACCACCCCCCCTTTTTTTTTTTGTTACCAGAAATATTTCAATTGCAATTAAAAAGGCGTTATTAGCATTTAATTGGTTTGGAGTCCTCACTGTGAAGTTGAGTCCTCATGCTGATGTCATCCTGGTTGTCATGGATACAGGTGAACAAGCTGCTTGAAGTGCAACATCAGCGCCAGGCTGGAGGGGGATGGGAGGATGGGTGGGGGGGTGGAAACTGGGGAGAAACCTGAGGCTGAAACAGCTGCCACCGCCAGGTGAGTGTGACTAAGAGATGGGGAGAAGGAGGAGAGAGAGCTCGTAATGAAGATACTGAGGTTACGGCATTGCATTTGTGCTCTTTGGTGTAAGGTGGGAACACAGGCAGCCCCCTGGCATTACACACAGCAAGAAGAGTCCCCTCTAGGCAGCTAACAAGAGAAAAGCCCAGGCTGATGCACCTCCCTGTGTGCAGCACTTAGAAAGACAAGTAGCATCTTTCTTTTGGTTCAATCTGTCTAATAGGTGGGGAGGGAGCAGCAGAAGGGAGATCATGGGAAAGAGCCAGCAAAATATATATGCCCATGGGGGTATGCATGGTTTTATGTATGCAAAAGACCAACTCTCTGTGTCTGGAGGAGATAAAGGGAGGCTCTGGGATGAGGTATCTGTTCATGTGCATCCATGTAAGACCCTCTAAAGAACTTTCCAAGTAACAACAACAATAATAAAAATAATAAAGGAATCCCACCTAAACGAGTTGCAGAAGTAGTTCCTCTGCCTGATCCCATTTCCCTTCTCTCCATTTTCTCTTGCTGAGAAAGAAATTAAAATGTAGTTTTCATACAGTATCTCTAGCACTCTTTTATGTAATAATCCTCTTTCTGTGAAAGAGGCAGGTCAGCAGTAGCTGCAGGCTCCTGCGCAATCAGTGCTCATCTCATAAAAATCTCCAGCTTTCCCTGGGATTTTCCAGCCACAACCTATTAAGCATTTGCCTGTGACAAGAAGCCAGCCTGAGGGGAGGGGCTCTTTCAGATGATGCTTGGGCAAATTTGTATTTATTTACGGAGTGGTTGCATGGATTTTTTGTAATGGAGAAATTAGACTTTTAAAAATGATACGTTGGGTTTGAATTAATCTTAATAGGCAGTTAGGGCTTAATGCACTCTTTAGCTTTTAGTCTAAATTTATTATTCTGAAATACAAGTTTAGTTTTAAATTGGAGAAGGCATCATGGAGTGTGCTTTCCCTATCTCACTTCCCTCCTTTAACGCCTGTTTAAAGGTGTGATTTGCCAAGATTCAAAAGAAGGTCAGGCTGTGGTCTCTAATATACCAGAACAATGAGTTACAGCCAAGCTTTGCACTATGGCTATCTGCAAATTCAGTGATTTAATATTTCCTGTCAGAAAAATCCTATTCATTTAAATCTAAATTGTGGGGTTCAATACAAATATTTTCTCAGAGCACCGATACAGATATTTTGAAACAGTGAAAACGCATCTTTCTTCTAATTATATAACCAGAACTCTATTTTCTGAAGTTTAGAGTGTCTTTGTATTGCAGTTCAGGCTAGTGAGAACACACACACACACGTGTACAAAGACACAGTTGCAATCCAGATTAAAAGCTTTAAATTTGTATGAATAGATTACCCTCCTTCTTCACTTTTTTTCTATTTCTTTTTTTTCAGGAAATGTCAGGTTTCTCACCCCCCCTTCAGGGCAGGCATCTTTTCACATTATTTTTGGCCAAGCCTGCTGTACTTTATATAACCATGGGTATAACAAGCAAGCTGTCAACAATGTATTTTTTTCCTTCCTGGTGTGCCATCTTGAAACTGCCTCATTGTGGCAACCACCTCCAAACTCCAGATGTGGATGTCTTTTTCAGCAGCCTCTGTGGAGACCTCTTTGATCTACCACCACATCATTTGCAGCCCTGTCCTCAGTGTGACCATGTGTGACACCAACAGGGCTGTGCAGGCAGGTGGGTGGGCTGCAGGGGGGTCCCAATGCCTCTTCATAAGGATGAGGTGCTGAAACCCACCCTGCTCTGGAGGCCCAAGCCTAGGGGTTCTCCAGCCACCCCGGAAAGCCACCAGTCTGGTCTGTGAGAGTCCGTGCCCCAAACTCCCCTGCTTCTCAGCTCCAAGGTGCAAGTGCCTATGAACTTTTAATGTAAACCTTATAGGGACAAATGCCTGGCAGAGGTATGCCTGAGGCTGCTGAGCACCCTCTCCATATCTCCTACCTGCTTCAGTCTGAAACAGCATTTTTCTTTTGAACTCTTTCTCTCAATTTGGCCACAGTCTGAGCGATAGTCCTCTCTCCTCCCCAGTAAAATCAATACCCATGCATGAATGTGTGGGATGGAAATAAAACATTAACTTCAAAGAGAAGAATGGACCATGATTTACTGGAGGATGCACAACATGATGCCCCCTGAAGGGGTAGGTTCACTGAAACAAGCAGGGATCTGTCCTGACATAAGATAACCCAGCCAGGACCGTTCCTTCCAGAGTTCACACCTAAGCTCATCTGAGGCCAGGCTCTGATTTAAAGCACAGTATGCTGCATAAAGCCACTGGTGTCTCTGGCCTGTGTAGACCTCACACTGATGGGGAAAAGCCAGAGGACAGTTTTAACTTAGCAGGGACCTGGTGCTTGATATTCACTGGCTTTCCCAGCCCTACCAGCAGCCTATGGTCACTGGGAGCAGACAGGCAAGGCTGGAGATCCTGGCAAGCCCCCAGGAGTGTCTGGACACAGCCATGCTCCTGCAAAACTGGATCTTCAAAACCAGCCAGGAGGTGCCAATGAGACAAGGGACTTTGAACTGCCTTACTGAGGATGTAGGGGCCAGAGGAAGTAAAGTAGCAGACTCTGGCTTCTGTAAATAAAATTTGCCTCTGGATTCATTGGTTCTTCTTATCCTCCCCTTTTTTTTTTTTCTTTCCATAATATTTTTAAGTTAGAGCACAGAGAAAATATTTTGCCATACCATAAATAATAATGGAGTTGTCTTCTGCTTTTCACCTACTTCATGGAGCACAACAAACTGTGAATAAGTCTATCCCAAGCCACACATTAAAAATGCATTGTCAATTTGAGTCACACATGTGCCTAAAAATGTTTTATACTCTATTATCACAAACAACACCTACAATCTGCTAGAAATTAATGGAATAAAAGGATGTGAAACACATCTCTCTAGCTCAGTGAGTATTTGATGGACACCTTGGGCGGGATTTACTTCATATCACTTAAGATATCCACAGCTGAGCTAGTCACTGTGGGCTCATGGTAGTCAAAAGAAAGAGAGAAGGAAGAAATAGGTGCATTTAGGGAACAACTTACGTGCTTGCTCTGCTTGCTCACCTGCATTAGGATGAGATGAATACAGTGGGTGTATTGACCAGGTTCCATTCCACCCACTGCAGGTGGTCTCCAGGGGGAGTAGATGGAGGCTTGGGCTGGGTGGCTGGACTGGATTCCAGTTCTTTTTATTCAGTTTCATCACTTCCCCTACCTGGGCAGTTTTCAAGTAATTTTATGTTCTTTCAGGTAGGATCTTGCAAAAAATCCTCATGCAAGAAAAGATTTAATATTGAAACAAGAAGACACTAATATTATAAACATCATTTAAGAAGCACAGTGGCAGTACCTTTTAACACACTGAAAAAAGCTAATGTTGAAATTGTGATCCTTCCTTCATAGCTATGTTGTTAAACCTCCTAAACTGTGCTTTTTCTTGGCTTATTAATTGTTATGAGAATGTCTGCAGGTCTCCAGCACGTTATGCATATGACCTATGGTGTCTCTTTCTCCCTTTCCTCTTTTTTTTTTTCTTTTTCTTTTTCATTTAATAAATAGAAATAAGGAAAGCAAATAGAACAGAACAAATTCCACTTTTTACTATATTGGTGTGTGTGTCTGCATATTCAGATGTGTAGTCTCCATTAGTGAAATCCTGGCTTGGGACTCTAAGGAGCCTTTGTGTTGCGCAGTTGGGGAAGTCTGCTTCAGATACTGTAACCAGCAGCCAGTCTCTGGCCAAGTCAGCCAACCTGCCCCCATTTGAATTTGCCGAGTTTAGCCACAGTGCTTTACTTAATTTCTAGCCCTGCCTCCATTACCCATTTTATGTGAAACTGAGTAATTTTCAGCTTAGCTTCTCACCGATAGCGATCCGTGTCACGAAATCATCACACACCAGACACTCTGCTGAGCTGCGAGCGCTGGAAGCCTGATAGCTGAGCCTCTGCTGCAAAGGTACCCAAGGAAAGGCTTATATGTGGCTTCTCACAGGCACCCCTCCTACAGCAAAGGGCTCTCACCAGTCAGTGATAAAACAGTCAACTGGGCAGCGAGGGTGGAGGAAGAGCTTCTGCTTTTGTACCTGTTGCCCCTGCTGTTACTTAAACAAAAAAACAAAACAAAACCCAAACCCAACCAACAACAACCTCAGAACAAAACCAAAAGAAAACAAAACCAAAACCCCTAACAAAAAAAAAAATCACATAAAATCAACAAGAGATATAAACAAAAGATGCTTCACCCCCAAAATGACAGTGAAGCCTATTGGTTATCTCTCTCTTTTTTTTTTTACCAGCAGTTGTCACAGCATGAAATGGCCACTGTAGGCTTATAATTGCTTGCTTTCAAAGGGGGAAATCTTTTACTTTCACCCTCCTTTCTCTGTCTTTAAATTACTACTTGGAGTGTTAGCCTTTGTTGCTGCAGTCCTTATCGGCACTGTAGGAGACAGTGATTGCCTTGTATCTGAAAACTACAGTGAAATTAAACCTTAATTGGTTGTTTAAATGGTGTATGATATAGACCTTGAAGGACTTAAAAGATACGTATTCCAAATTGGTTTCAGGTTTACTGTGAAGGTCTGAGCATATACACCTTGGATGATTAAAAGAAAATACGCCAAGCTCTCTTCCAGGAAAAAGGCTGGTCGTTTAGTATGATGTCATTACTGAAATTACAGGAGGAAAACTAGAGAACATTTTCCATGCACGGCCTCCCATTTCCTCCCTCTGGGATGACAGGTCATAGCTTATTTATGCACCACAGTCTCTCTGAAGAAGAGCGAAAACAAACAGCCAAAATAAATAGATGAAAAGTGGCAGCATAAGCATTTACTCATTTCTAGCAAGATCTCCTAGGGGAAAAAAATATGAAACCTTTTGAAAATATTAATAAGAAGGGGCAAGGGGAAGAGATAGAAACAAGCGGGTGCCCGTGGCACCAAAGGCAGGTTTAGCAGCTCTGTGGTAAGCAAACACCTGGCCAAAGAGACGTAAAACATTCCAGCTTCAATATCCAGGGAGTCCTTGGGAGCACACACGCTGCTGGGTGAACCTGGCCCCGAGTCACTGAAGGAGCTTCCAACCCAAACAATTGTCATGTTCCATATCCCCCATAAAAGCAGCTTTTAGCTGAAACTCCATGTTTGGCTTGGCCTGTGGGAACCTGCCCAGTGACTCACCAAGTGGATCTGATCCCTCCACAGCACCGACTTTCCTGGAAGGACGCTCTGCAGCAATAGTGCACATGGCATGAGAATGCCAGTACGGCCTCGAATGGCTGCGTGGGGCTCAGCTCTGTCTTCAGACGCTAAAGAGCAGGGTGGTGCCACTGCTGTCAGAAGCAGAAGGCAGGCAAAGCTAACCCACAGCTTCCTGCCCCACCAAGATGGCTGTGGGGGCTGCAGCCACACCGGAGTTCAAGGGCTGGAGGGATTTTGGTGGCATGGGTTGGAGGGGAGCTGGCATAGAACCTGGGCAACAGCCTGCACCAAGGCTTTTGGTAGGTGTGCTCTGCTGTGCTTATAGTGTATAGGATGCAACATGAGAGAGACAAGGGGAGATGGAAGAAGGGAAGTGACTGGTCACAAGGTGATTTTGGACCACAGCCTTCACTGAGATAGGTGGTTCCAGCAGTAAAAAGGTTATGAAAAAGACTTTCATAGACCTCTCTTATATTACTTCTGGCTAGCTGTTTGTACAATAGTGATGGAACAGTAAAAGATTACAGGCAAGATGGTTTGATTTTGATATGCATTGGTAATATACTGGAATAGAGATGGTGTGTATCTTGAGGATCCTAATTCCAGTTCATAACATGCATTTTCTTCACCAAATCACAAAATGGTTGAGGTTGGAAGGAACCTCTGGAAATTATCTGATCCAACCCACTTTCTTGAGCCAGGCCACGTACAGCATGTTGCACAGGACCACATTCAGGTGTTTTTTGAATATGTCCAAGGCTAGAAACTCCACAACCTCCCTGGGCAACCTGTGCCAGTAGTCAGTCACCCTCACAATGAAAAAGTGTTTCCTGATGTACAGATAAAACCTCTTGTGTTTCAGTTTATACTCATTGCCTCTGGTCCTGTCACTGGGCATCACTGAGTAGAGTCTGGTTCTGTCCATTTTGCACCCTCACTTCAGGTATTTGTTCTCTTTGATGAGGCCCCTCCTGAGCCTTCTCATCTCCAGGCTGAAGTGTCCCAGCTCTCTCAGCCTTTCCTCAGATGAGAGACGCTCCAGTTCCTTCATCACCTTCATCGTCCTTCACTCAACTCTCTCTGGTATGTCCATGTCTCTCTCATGCTGGGGAGCTCCAAATTGGACCCAGCACTTCAGGTGTGGCCTCACCAGTGCTGAGTATGGGAAAAGGATCACCTCCCTTGACCTGATGGCATTGCTCCTTATCCTAGCACAACCCAGCATACCGTTAACCTTCTCTGCTGCAAAGTTACTCTGCTAGATCAAGTGCAGCCCTGGCAGCGTGACCCTCTGGCGTGTTGGCCACTACTCCCAGTTTCGTGTCATCAGCAAACTTGCTGAGGGTACATCTGCCCCCTCATCCAGATTGCTAATGGAGACGTTAAGCAGAACTGGACCAAGTATTGACTCCTGGGGTGCAACACATTACTGCCCTCCGACTAGATTTTGTTCCACTGCCTGCCATTATTTCTTTCCATTACTTCCATAAGGGGTATATATATATTGTGGGAATCATAAAATACAGCCATAAAACAGTGTTATTTTTTTTTTTTTGTCCTATATCAACTGTGATAACCATTAAAAAAAAAACAACCTTAGGGACAAAAAAAAGAGAAATTATTCAGAGGGGAATTTCAAGGCTTCATCTGTGAAGGACATGAGAACCAGATGAACTTTAAGCTCTTCATGCAGTGAGTTGAATGAAGAACTCCTCATTAACTGGTTATTTGAATCCTTTACCTAACAATCTTTTGGGCACAGAGAACTGTAATTTTAGAGTATGGAGATATCCTAGATTAAAGCTTTTATTTAACTTCCAGCAATGCATCCTCTCTTGATACTAGCAGAGAGGAAAAAAGGAGAAAAAAATGAGACAAGGACAGGAAAAGCAAGGTGAATTTTAAGTGTAATGGTGTGAAAAACCTAAAGAACATTTTTGTACTTACAGGGATCCTGTATTTTGTATCCCTTTTTTCTGGGCCACACAAAAGGCAGACTCAAATGCTTCTTTAAAATATTTTCTGTGTCTGCAGTAATAACCATGACTATTTGCCCTTCAAATACGAGCACTCAAATCTTCTGTGGTGGAGCCAAATGTTAATGGCCAGCCTCTGGAAGTGTAACAGCCCTAACACTAGTGACTACCTTGGTTACTGTAGAAGCAGTTTCTCCCTCAGGGAAAAACAAAAGAAACAAAAAAGCACACAACCCCACAACCTCTCCCCAAACCCCACTTTATTACTCTTTGAAAAATTCTGGAGAGAGCAAAATCTGGCCAGCATTCAGGCAAGAAGCTTTTCATGAGCAAAGATGTTACGAAAAACCTTGCTGATTAAAGTTTGTGTGATTTTATGAAAGCCTTTTCTCTTTTCCTATGGTCACAGAGTGCATTCCAATGAAGTATTGATGTAGGAAAGACACTTCTGTTCTGTACCACAGTGTCATTTGATGAGAACAGGAGACTGTCTCTCCTGTTCCCCATGCCAGCTCTCTCCCAGCCTCCTCCAGACACATTCTCCTCCCAGGCATTCCCATTGCTGCAGCCACGTGTATCTCAGAGAGGGACTTTCAGCAGGTTCAGCATCTCTCAGCCCACTGGGGCCCAAGCAGGAGGAGCAGGCTGCAGAATTGAAAAATCAATGTTAGAAAAACAGTGTTTGCCTATTACAATGATTTCATGATTTGCTGCCTGAAGTGCTAATTCCTTTATAGAATTCGGACTGTAATAGTTTGATGTTGGCAAGAAATAAGATTATGTTAGATCCCATGTGACTGATGTAAGTTAATAGCAAGAGGCAACTGAGAGATGCAGTAGGGATGCCACTACAAAAGTCCCTGAAACAAACAATGTAGGAAGAAGCAATAATGAACTCCTGCCTCTTTCACAGCACCAGCCATACCCTGGACGTGGGCTCTGTGACATGGTCCTCAGCCCTTGGGGGTGGCCTTGGGGTGCATCTCTGGTGCACCTTGTGTCTTTCCTGGCAGCACCCACACTTTGCACAGCAGACTGAGGTACTGCAGTGCCTCCCATGCCTAGACACCATCACATTGCATCTTTGCACTGCCCAGCCACATGTGCAATAACAACCCTCCAAAGGCTATGCAAGGATGCCTCCCAAGAGAGACTTTTCCCACCTTCTCCTTTCTCACTGCTGCACATCCAGGCCACAGAGAGCCCCTTGTAGACTCTCCTCACAGAAGAGCTGCTTCTGTGGCTACAGCTAGAGCTGAAGCCTGCTTTGCTCTTGGTGAGTGCCACACAAGCAGCACCTCCCTGTCACCAGCCCCTATGGGATCATAGCCTTGGAGGGAAAGCAGACCCCCATCCTCAAGCCCAGTGCCAGAACCATCAGCCGAGCAGTGAGCAGGGGGTTGCCAAAGCTGCCTAGCAGCCTCCTGAGACCAAGGCTTGCCTTTATAGCCTAAAACAGACCCTGGCCACGCTGTGCTCCTTGGCAGCTGTCATGGCCACTGCTGGGAACCACTTGGAACACTTTTCTGCTCTTCTTCATATCAATTGGCAGCATCCAGCACGGCCAGGCAGACATTTCCGAGCAGGCAACAAGGCTGCCAGTAGGCAAGAGACACCAAGGCAGGGCTAGAAGAAATGAGGCATCATGTCACTGACAGCACAGCCTCAGCACCCAAACCTGGGGATCCTGCGTGGGTCTGCAGGCACTTGTCAGCAATAACCCCCACACAGCACAGGCTGGTGGTGCACCTGCACCCCTTGTGTCACACAGGGTAGCCCCGGCTCCAGCAGTGCCTGAGGGGCTGCAGATGAGCATGTGGATGGAAAGGTCCCATCCGGGGCCACCTCACTGAGCCAGTCCTTACAAGCAACCAAGTGAAACCCCACAGACATGCTGGGGTGACCAGCAATTAGGTATCTCATTTTTTGCATGCTCTTCTCCAGACTTTTCCTTCTAGCTCTTCTCATGGACGTAATTTTGTAAACTCTTTGTAGATCTTTCTGTTTTCCTGCTGTGTTCAGTCTCTCACAAGGAAAAGATTGACTTTGAATAGGGTAAATGTCCACTTCCTACAAAGGCAAAAATAAACCCACTTTGCAAAGTGCTGTCAGTAGTCAATAATATGAAGATTTAATTTGCGGGCAGAGCAACAAGGACTGATGCTGGAGTGGTAAAGATGATACAGCTGGAAAAATCATATGGAAAAGGCTACACCCTGTAGCCATATATTTTGGCAGTATGTGACAGAGAAGATACACAAATATCACATTTGTTTTAGTGCTGGCACCAAACACCACAAAAATCTGTGGCCTGCAGGTCCAAAACTTTGACAGAGCACAGGAATACCTTTCTTCCCTGTCACATTTTTCTTGGATGAAGCATTTTGAGGCAAACAGTAAGGTACCCTTGTCAGGAAATGTCTTGGGAGCCACCAGCCAGAACACCAAGATGTGTGTTGGATTTTGTTTCACTTGAACTGTTGTGCTCTGGACTACGGGCACCTGTTTTGTACCTGGGTAGTAAACCACAGCGTTGTGTGAGCACAGAGCTCATTCAAGATAAGAATGCTATCAAACCAGTTAATCAAACCTACAGCACTCCAAAATTGCCTTTGACTGTGCACTGATTTGCCTAAATGTGGTTCTACATTTGCACCAGGCTCTCCTGTGAGTGTTTCCAAAACTCTTTTCCACTCCAAACCTGGGAATAAAAACAAGCACATGTGCTGTTAAAAAGAGGTGTGAGGGTCCTAGGACTTTCCATATTACTGTATCTTTGAAATACTTCTGGCACTGACAGAAAATGATCTGGCTTTTATGTAAGGGAGCTCCTGCGACAGATAAAAATGTTCATGTCCTTCATTTGCTCTTGTCTGTAGCACTACTGGATGACGTGCCTCTCTTAAAAAACTCCAGTCCCAGGCTCATACTGTCTGTAACAACTCTATCAAAGAGTTAATTTTTCCAGGTAATGGCAAAATGCCAGACAGCAGCCCTTTGCAGGAACTGATTGAGTCACGTGTAGGTTACGGTAGTTTTGAGGGTTAAACCGGGACAGCAAGGGCTTTGGGAAGAAACTGAGGTACCTCAGAGCCTCTTGGTGGGAGAGGCTGCTAGCAGGGAGATGACACGTTTCTTTTTTGGTCTCAGGGTTCCCTCCTTCTTGCTCCATCCATGCAACCAAGGCCAATTGCTACCCTCATCCAAAGTGTCCTCTGCAGCCCGAAGGCATGAGGGTGAGGTGTCCTGCCACACTTGAGGGACCCTGCAGCACACTGAGGTTACAGTCAGTGGCGGTGGTCAACAGATAGCATTGTTCACAACCCCCCCACCAGGCCTCTGCCTGTGGTCTGCAAGCAGTGCTTGGTCTTTACAGAAAATACTTACCGGTCTTAGCTTTCTGAAACAAGTGATTTTTCTTTACCTCCATTTTTGAAAGAAGGAGGTGGGCATGCGGGAGAGGATGGGTATTAGACACAGCAGTCGTTTGGCCTCTCCTTTGATCACTGTAATAAGGGGCAACCTGACTGGCAAGCCCTGAGAAACACTGCAGAGCAGCCAAGCAGAGACGGTACCCTGCCTGAGTGCCTGAATGTTCTCTGGTTGGAGAGAGCTCTGTCCTTACCATTCCTCCTTTCCTCCAAGCAGCTTTGAGGGCTCTGCTGTGTGCCTGGCATGTACCCTCTCACGCACCCTCTTCTTGCAATAGTTCAATGAGGCTGAGCTGGATCCCTCTCAGACAGAGAGAGGTGTCTCAGCGGTATCTCTTTTCAGTCCTCCCCTGGTCTGTAGCCATACCCTACCTATGAAATATCACCACTCTTCTTTCCTGATGACTTGAATGCATCGCATTCAGTGAGGCTGCACTATGGAGAGCTTTTGAAGAACAGTAATAATGAAACCTCTCTCGTGCTTTTTATCCAGTGTCTAAAACCCAAACTGGTGGCAGCTTTATCATCTCTTCTCTGCCCGGGCATGAAACATCAACATACAAAACAGTGAAGTACTCTGTTCCTCAAAGCTGTCTTCAGTCAACAAACCCCTGCTACTCGTAAGGGATTAAATTCACACTTTTTGTGACAGACAAAGCCGCAGCTAAAAATTGGCCATAATGTACTAGGAACTGCTTCTTTAGCTTCTGAGGCAAAAAGCGTGTGTGTGTGTGTGTGTGTGTGAGTTAAATGTGAGGTGCCCCTTGCACTTCATAATCTGTGCTCCTCTAGACTCTTTTATCTGGGATCTCCATCCAGCTGACGCACTACAAAGTGAAGGACTTCGGGCTACCATGGTAGGCAGGTTTTCGCGATTCCTACCTGCCTTGGATGACTTTGCACGGGCACTGCCATTGTTAAATGATTTGAGAGGAAAGATTCACACTCTCTTTCTGACATTTACCTTCCATTACATCCACACAATTGCTCTGCTTATAACAGTTTCTGCAAGGGGGAAAAAAAAATCCTTTAGAAGTACATCACTATTTTTCCTGTCATCAAAGAAACCAATTTCACCCAGAGCCTTATTAATAGTGGAGGTGGAATTGGAACGCTAACAGCAAAAACCCAGCAGGCATAATACACTTGTTTTTCTTTTTTTTTTTTTTTTCCCCCTTATTAATGCTAATCCCACATTGCTTATTGCTTTTTTGGAAGAGTCTGATTAGAACAAAAAGAACTGATATTAGCATTAATTGAGAAAAGTTAATTTCACAATGCAGACAGGTAAATGGCCTGCTCAGGACAATGCAAAACTGATGAAACCCAGATCTTTGCTACAATTTTCATCGGAAGGTATTATAGACAGTTAATTCTACATTATGTATTATTAATTGTGCATCTATTTTTCTTCTACAAACAAAACAGGATTACTTCATAATAATAATTTTTTTTCATTCCTTCTGCTCTATTACCAAGTAGCGATGGATGATAGTTGAATATCTACAAACTTTCCAGGCTTTTCTACCCAGTTTCTGGATCTGCCTCTGGCAACATGATTCAGCACTGACCCCAGTGATGTCAGTCTCTGCTGAATTTACTGAGATTAGACCATGGCCTTTCATACCCAGCTCTGCTGAGAAATGTTCTGAACTGACTGACCAAAGGAAGTGCTCATTTTTAATGTCGTGGAGAAATTATTAAAAAAACATAAAATAAAATTAACCCTGCAAGAATGATAGCCCTTGGAGTTACCAGAGCAAGCCAACAGGACTCATTTCTATTTGCTGCAAAGCCAGTGGAAAATAAAAGTCTTTGTATTAGATGTTTGGTTATTACTCTCTCTGTAGATTTCTCCACTTGGGTCTGCCTCTAAAGAACAATAACATCAAAGCAACACTGCACGAGGAGCCAGGTGCTACAGCTCTCCTGCTTGGAGCATACTTCACTTCTGCCTTTTTTACACGCCCTGAAGTGAGAGGGGACACCTCCAGCCACTCTCCCATTAGGCTTCTGTTGGGAACAGAGAGCTCAGGGTCTGAGCCCAGGGTCTCAGGATTCGTTTCAGGAAGACCCCTAAAGGATGTGCTTCTCTAGCTTTTCTTCTGCAGTTTGTCTCCTGTGAAACAGCACTCCCTCAGCTCGGATGACAAGCCAAGAGGGGGTCAAGGCCTAGAATGTAAAAAAAAATAATTAATAACGCATAAACTCAGCAGCCATGACTTGCCCATAAAACGTGGCAAATTTAACATATCTCACAAAATAGTTCTGTTTTACACTAATAGACCTAACTCTTTTTTAGATAATTCTGAAAGTGAGATCTCAGAAGAGATAGATAAATATATTTGATAATTTTAATTTTAAAGATTTTTTTAAAATCCATATTGTGCTTTGATTTTCACAGTTGTGTTTTTTTATGGCCTAATGCATCACTAGGTTTAGGCAATTTGGCATAGAATGAAAAGAACAAAATTAAAACATAGAATTCCATAAATCTTTTCTCCCCAATTTCTTTGCACCAATAAAACTTGAAGCATTCATTTTAATCCCCAATTTCTGGTGGGGACATTTATTTTATGCACAGCTAAGCATGGAAATCATCTATGCTTATTTTCATGGGATTGCTTTTGCCTCCTCAGATTAATTCTGCAGGATGAAGTCTTGACATTTGTCTTAGCTGTCCTTTTGAACTTTCAAATTATAATTCAAAAAACACTTTGTGATAAAATCCTAATATTTTTACTGTGTTTTGTTCACAAATTTTTAAAGAAGTCCTAATTGCCATGTATCATGCCTCTGTTAATGTCGGGCTGATAACGTCCTACTTCCATCTTGGGCCTTTTGCTATGGAAGCCTTGCTGAAAGAAAAGGCGTTTTCACCTGGGCAGGGAGCAATATTTGCCCAGACAGAAGGCTTTCAGGATCAAAAATAGATTGTGGCCAGCTGACTTTGGGTGAGGTGGGGGTGGTCACATCTGCCTATACACGTCTGTGCACCCTTATCACTGCTACCTGCAGAAACCACGCCAAGTGCATTTTTCTTCCATGTGGAAATGAAAAGTCAGGCTGAAGAACTAACACAGACTTGGCTATGTACACTTTTCAGAGCACTTTCTATGACTATTAACAAGTTTTGAATCACTCCCCTTTTATATGCTAGGGCTTCTTTTAGGAGGAGCATCAGGACACGTGAAAGGGTAATGTTGTCTTCTCCTTGGTATTTGCTGGTCTGAAGGAGATATAGAAGTTCAACAAAGCACTTACTGGCGTTAAAGGAGTTGGTATTAAATACTGTGTTCAGGTGGAAACAGGTTAAAAACAGGATGTCCAACGTCCACTGGTACAGCTGGTCCTGGTGCAAGTGTCAACTGCAGGCTTGTGCCAGGCCAGGCTTTTCCTCTCCTGTAAAAACCCAGGGAAATTAATAGGAAGGGACAAACTCTGAAGGACAGCACCTACCTTTCTTTCTGAGCCCTTTCACGGCTACATGCTGCCCTGAGAAATGAAGGCAAGTTACAACCAAAGAATTGCCTCATAATTCAGGTCTGTGACAGAACATGAATGCCGTTTCCGAAAACTGAAGCCCTCTGAGACCTGGAGGGCTTGTGGTTTGGTCCATGCTGCCTTCCCACTGTGGTGATTGGCCTGTGGCAGCATGAACACAGCTACTGCCCGACAGACAACCGGGTACTGTTCCTGCCTCCTGTACAGCCGAGCAACCACTGCCCCCAAGTGCCCATTTGATGGCTACTTTTTTAAGTTGGGGGTTCACAAGGTTTTACATGTGTGTGCTACCGGGGTTAGAGTGAGGCCACCTCACCCACCGCTGCATGTGCCGTCTCAGCCTGGAGAGCTCTGGAAACTGCTTGCACAGCCAGATCATTTTCTTTAGCATCCCACCACCTATTTCACCTGCTGAACACCTCTTACCTCTCAGAAACAGTGATTTTTTTAATGGCTCCATTTCCTATCATATTGCCTTTATACCCTGCACAGTGAAAATCAGTTCCCTAAAAGCTGCTTCATTGCCAATATCAGTGCTAGAGTACCATGAAGTTTTGATCTTCCATATACTAAAAAAAAAATGAGGTTTCCTTATGTCTCCATCCAGCATCATTATACCTTCTCTTTGCTTTTCAAATTAAATCAAATGCAGTCTTTTCTTGGAAAATATTATTATCCAGTGTTCCCTTTCCCAGGAAAGAGATTTCCCCTATAAGGCTTAAGCCCTTCCTTACCTAAGCAGTTATCTCCTTCAAGATTCCTTGCTGCCTTATGAACAGCAAGAAAGTCTCAAGACACTAGCTGTACCAGACTTTTATTTTCCCCTCTCCCTCTTTTCTGGATGCTCCCTCCAACTTCCATTTCTCATGTCCCTAGAATTTATGAAGTTCCTTTCCACACTTACCTGCATTCTCCTACCCCTTCTCCCTTGCAGAAGCTACTTTCTCTTCTGTCCTCCTCCTTCTAGTCTCCTCCATGATATATCTCTAGACTACAATGGCCCTCCTTTTTCTCCTATCCCTTCCTGCCCTTGCATGACTCCTTGTGGTGGGACTAATTTTGATCATCATGATGGCTTCCATGATGGTTCTCCACATGTCAAGGTCACCTGCTCAGTGTGGCAGCACCTCCAGGGTGGCTTTCCATCAGAATAAGTGCATCCAGTGCCACCAGCTGCTCTGCATGTACTTAGCTGACAGCCACTTTGGTGTCCTCTGTGTGTCACCCCACTGCACTTCTCCGTCAGTTGGACAAGGAGTGTTGAATAAATGTTGATGAATTCTTTCAAGTGTCCCACCTGTAGCAGCACAAAAAGGTGTAGTCATCACGCCTCTCCAGGCTTCAACATCCACCAGCCCCTCAGACTGAGAGCCTCTTGAGTCCCCCTGTGTGGGGACTGCCCTCTTCCCCAGCTGTGGATACGTTGCACAGACAGGAGTTTCACTGCTGCTCTTCCAGCTCCAAGGCTTGCTTGATTATCATCAACCAGGTAACCTAGCATTCATCAGGAAATTATCGGTGCTGCCACAGAGATAATGAGGTCTGATTTGGCCTGATTGGATCACAATAGAAAGTACTTTGAAGAGGCTTTCCAGTTCTTAGCTGAGGCAATCTGGAAGTTGTTGGTGATAATATTTCCAAGGCCCACAGTGCCCATCCTGTCTCGTTATTGTCTCCAGTTGCATTCCATAACCACAGAGACCCACGATGTGCAGTGCACTTCTGGGTGATGGCTGAGCTTCCCCAGTGGTTAAAAATGACAGCCACAGCAGCGGCGTTCCTTAGCATTGCCCCAAGTATGTCAGCATCAGTGAGAAATTTGCTGCCTGTTGTGTGGTACTGCTTTATTCAGAAGTATTGAAGGTAATTAAACACATTAATTCAGTGTGCACAATGCTTGCTTTGAATTTGGATAACCATATATGAATGGATTGAGGGTATTTGAATCTAAGGCATCTGATATCACAGTTAAATAAACTGGGCCATGAATACACAGTACAATAATATTTACTTGAAATGAAGGATGGGAAAAAAAAAAGGAGAGAGACCACAATAATGCTTTCAAGCCCCAGTAGATTCGTGATCTGTGCTAACTTGGCTGCAATAATCTTCTACATCTAGGTTGATGTGTCCATCAAAAATGTTGGCATGAAAACCAAGGAAAAACTAATATGTCAGTAAGCTAAAAGGGATTTTTCTTTTTAACTCTGTGACAGAGACAGCCTCATTCGGGTCCCCTTATCACTATTAGAAATTCAGAGCAACTGATTTAAGACTTCAGTTTGTAATGTGTACACACACATTAAGAAAAACATATGGAAACGCTTTCTCTATTCAGGCCAGTGAGTAATGCAGCAGTGTCTGGATTCCTCTCCCACACAAGGAGTGATCTAGCAGAAACCCTGCTGGTAGGCTGAGCAAGGGAAAAAAAAGTCCTATTTTGTTAATGTGATACTTTGCAATCAGGTCAGCAACACTTCTGAGGCTGTTCTACCAATGATTCCCCAGTGGTATCACGGCTTTACAAAGCCTGTCTGGAAGCAGCAAGTAATTGTCAGCAGGCAAAAAAGAATTTTAAGGGGAAAAAAAAACCCCACCAGGAGGGAATCAGGTACCTACCTGTTCTGCCCAAGAGGCAGCTGAGAGCTCTGAAGCCTGTGATGCTCGGAGAGGAGAAATTTAGGTGAAAACCTCCAGAGTGATGCTCCTGGAGAAGTTGCTGTGTGTTGCTGAGCAGGTCCAGTCTCACTCACAGACTGGCCACTCTCCACTTCTTGTTTCATCTTCCTTTTTGATTACTTTCAAGTTTTTACTTCTTAATATTTAAGTAAACCTACCAATCTCAAGTGTACTCATTTTTATCAAAGCCAAACCAACCATGCAAAGGGAGCCTTGCAAGAAGACCAGACCCACATATGCACTGATGTAGACTAGACAAATACCTAACCATTAACACCCTTATTTTACATCATGAAGTCTTTCCTTTCTGTGCCAGTGGTCACGAAGCTTCTCTAACATGTATAGAAAAGTCCCATATGACCTCAAGGTGCTCTTTCATCCTATATGGAGAACAGGCTGTAGAAACTGGAAATGCATCTTTCTTCAACTTTTGGAGCTTGTATTTTGACTTCCCACCAGCTCAAATTTTCCTGCCACTCCAAGGCAGAGTCAGTAAGTTACTGAGTTTGCTCAGCCTGAGCATTTGAGAAAAGGTGTGTGAGATGCACCTGGCACAACCATAAGTCACAGGGAGAAATGAGACCATTGGGAAGCGCTTTCCTCTTGGAGGGCTCTCTCACTGGCCTTGGTGAAGCAGTGAAAAGCACCTCGCTTGCTAGCGCAGTCAGGGTGTATTATGTTGCATAAGCGAGGCTGACTGCCTTTCCCTGGTTAAAGCGGAGCTCTAGCCTAGACCTGTCAGGAGGTGTTATTTCCAGAGCAGTGAGCCTGTTGGTTATCCATTTGTGTTTCACACATACCCTGCCTTTCTAAACAGGCAAGCCTATTTCCAAGCAGACTGAGTCTCATTAGCTACATAATCCGGGAGAGAAATATGCATTCATAATTCACGCACAGCTGAAAAAGCAATTGTAAACTCTAAAGCATTGGGCATTACAGTTTGGCTTCGGTTATGTTACATGACGGGACGAGCTTTAGAACAAATCTAACTGCAATGCTCCTTTGTTTCGCACGGTCTGGGTATTTGATAGCGTTGGATATTTCCCCCACTTCCTAGATTGCACCTAAGTGACTTTCTAATGCGTTTACTATCAAAATGAGGATTGAGCCTTGTGATGCACGTTACCTGTTCCATTTTTATACTGCACTGACTTGTTTGCCGGCCGGATTTAACACAGATGCCACAGCAAGCTTTCCAGGCAAACTGTAGTTTGCAAAATGTGTGTGAGCCAACATTTTGTTCTAGTCTTGTAGTAGCAATGCCATAAACAGGATCACGTTCTTCACTGTGTCTTAATTATATTAGACTCTCCTCCAACTAATTAGCAACTCATTTACTTAGAGCAGATAGCCAAGGTACTATAGATTATAAAAAGCCCTTATTGGTGTCCTGTTTCTCATTCAAAAATGTTGAGTGACTCCTCTCCGTCCCCACTGTCCCCATTCCCTCTGTGCACCTGGCAGTTTAACCACTAGCTTCCCTGCTGCCTCCCAGCTCCGGGGTCATGCACAAATGCCAACGAAACATTTATCAAAAACCTCACATGCACCCGTCTGCATTCGGCTTCTGTTCAAAATGAGCTGCAGATCACAGGGATGTTGTGCGTGTTTCATTAACTTTTTATTAAATCTAGACACCGGGTTTCTCTGCTAGAGTTTTCCTTAATGAACAACCTCACTATTCACTACCAGCCAGCTCTTTCCACTCTGAACTCTGCTCTGCGGAAACTGCCCCGTGAGGCGAATTGCATAGTAGCTGGTGATAGGAATAGCAGTCTTCCTTCCCTCCTGGCAAAAGACAAAGCCATGCAAATGAATATAGCATAGAAACCGGAATTGTTGCTCTGGGATGTGACATAAGGAAAATTGGATTAATTCAAAGCTGTGCCTAATACAAAAGGAAGAACCTGCAGCTTATCCACACAGACGATGATGGCAGAAAGAAAAGGGGGCTGGTTTTGAACCTGAATCTAGCTTTTGGGTCTTGCTTATACTCAGGACTTGAAAAATGTAAAGCTGTGATTTAGCAGCATGAGATCTTCTCTCTCCTTCGCTGTGGATTTTGGGAGCAGTCTCATGAGAGGGTCAGTGGCTTCGGCCTAGAGGAGCCACACAGAGGGCACTGAGCTGGTTGGGAAACCCACAGGGGCACACACTGCATGCACAAACACCCTGGGGGCTGGCAATAATAAAAGCAGTTTCCTAACTTGGCTACTGACTCATCTCAGCCTTCGCATCTCACAGTGTTGTAGCAGCCCTCAGCTGACTTGAAAGACCTGCTCACAAACGCACTTGCCGTCAGTGATATACTTAGAGGGGAAAGGGAACGGGAAGGGAGGAAAACAATCTGAGGTATTAGTTTAAAACAGGAATCTCCTTCTCCAGGTAAGACTTACCTAAAAATCATTATAGTTAATGAAAAGAATGTATGCAAACAAAGTCTTCTCCAGCAGCCAGCAAATACGTGCAAAGGATCTAAGCCATGTGGAATTTGGCATATGTAGAATTTCGACACTTGCCACTGCCCAGCCTGTGACAACAAATGCATGAGTCTCTATTTTAGTTTACCATTACATCAGTGGGATACAAGAACGTAGCTGATGAGTCTAGTTTGGGGACTGAAAATAATTTTATATGATACTTAACATTTTCTGAAGGTGTAGGCCATGAACCCTGAAAATAAATAATTCTGTACAGATATAACTTCACAGGGCCACAGCATCAGGCCCACATGGCAACATGAGCCAGCAGCTGGAGAGGGAAGATGAACTGTTCTGGGTACTGGTCAAGGAGCACCAAGCATCGCAGGGACTTTCATCTCCCATCTTGTGCCACCTCTTCTTCTGACCTTTTCAACTGCAAAATCGGTGCGTCCTGGCAGTGCTAGGTATAGTCAGACAGGCATTGATTCAGCAAGGGCCTTAAAGATGTCCTGTTCATGTTCAGAAACCCTTGTGATTCACCTGGATGAGAAACAGAGAAGTTCATCTCACTGGGCTGCAGTAAGTTTTGGGCTTTTCAGCTATCATCACACTCTATAGAAGAACAGGAGAGGAACAGAACAATCCCTTTTTTTCCTCAGAAGGCATGAATGTATAGACAGAGGCATTTTTACATTATATCAATATTAGCTGTTTAGGAGAACAAAAGTTCTGACAGCAACTCCACTGAAAAATATTTAATCAAAGTAAGTGACATTGAAAATTAGACAAGGTTGCTGTAAATGGCATTTTGGCTGGCATCACCATAATTTCCCTCTTTTTCATTATCATGATCATCAGAAGAAAAAGTTTCATGGTGCATTAACTTTTTTTATTAAGCCACATCACAGATGCAACTGGGCATTTCAGGTCTAATGTACATCAACATAAAAAGGTATTGACTGGTGCATGGAGTTTACTGTTAAGGGTGGAGAAAACCATCACAAGAAATAAACTGGTAAACAGTTATTGATGGTGTTCTTTGCAGAGGGAGTCGAGGGAAATACTGCCAGACCATAATTATTGCAACTCATTGACTGGTCCACAATGCTGAATCTTGAGAACACAGAAGTCATAGAATCGTAGAATCATAGAATGCCTTGGGTTGGAAGGCACCTCAAAGATCTTCTAGTTCCAACCCCCTATGCCATGGGCAGGGCCACCCTTCAATGGATCAGGCTGCCCAAAGCCTCATCTAACCTGGCCTTAAACACTTCCAGAGATGGGGCTTCTACAGCATCTCTGGGCAGCTTGTTCCAGGGCCTCACCACCCTCATAGTAAAGAATTTCTTCCTAATGTCTAATCTAAACCTACCCTCTTTCAGCTTGAAGCCATTGCCCCTTGTCCTATTGCTATACTCCCTGGTGAACAGACTCTCCCCCATTTTCCTGTAAGGCCCTTTTAAATATCGGTCAGCTGCAATTAGGTCACCCCAGAGCCTTCTCTTCTCCAGGCTGAATAAACCCAACTCTCTCAGCCTGTCTTCATAGGAGAGGTGCTCCAGCTGCCTAATCACCTTTGTGGCCCTCCTCTGGACTCGCTCCAACAGCTCCACATCTTTCCTGTACTGGGGACCCCAGAGCTGGATGCAGCACTCCAGGTGGGGTCTCATGAGAGCAGAGCAGAGGGGCAGAATCACCTCCCTCGACCTGCTGGCCACGCTGTTCTTGATGCAGTTGGCCTTCTGATCTGCTAGTGCACACTGCCAGCCTTATGTTGAGCTTGTCATCAATCAGCATCTCCAAGTCCTTCTCCTCAGGACTTGGGTTGTCTTAGTTTGCTTCTGAACAACCTTTCAGTAGTGACTGGCAGCCTTGGTGATGCACAAAATGACCACAGCTACAAACACCCCAAGGGCAGTACAAGGAATGGCATCTGCAGCCTGAGAGTACAGGCTGCTGCACAGCCTGAGCCTGCAGTGACCTCTGAAGGAACCGGAGCAGATTCCCCTCACAGAGCTCTGCCAGTCACCACAGCTATTTTGGGATACAGCCATGTATAACTATACTGGAACCAGTATGACCATAGTGCTGTAGTGTGGATTCAGCACACATCTGCCCTGCCTCCCCAACTTGCTTGTGCAAAACACGCCTTTGAGCCAAGGAAGGAGCAAGCAGAGCAGACTTGGGTTAGGAAAGGGATGGGATGGAGCAGAAGTCCACTCCAAGCAATATTTCTGTTATGTGAGGCTTTGGTGAACCTTGCTTTGGTGGTGTCAGAAGTGCCCCTCCACAATTTTTAGATAGGCCCAAACTGTATCAGTTTGAAAAATGCAAATCATTTCCCAATCCTCTCCTTCACCTTTTCCCCAGTGTTTTGGGTCTTTGTGGGCCCACCTTTCAAAATACACACTCCAATCCTTTTGAGTCAGGAAGGTACTTTTCCTCTCTCCATACTGATGTCCCTTTGTACAGCATCCCCTCTAGAGGAAGTAAATATTCAGGACCAATAAAAACCAAAACTCAGCTCAGGTGTCAGGAATGTAGAAGACTATACCTTGGCAACAGAGACAGTTACAGCTGGAAAACTGAGGCAGCATCAGCAGGAACCGAAGATTTCTCCTCAGCCATTGCTGCTCCAATTATAAATGTGAATGGTTAGGGAAGCAGTTCATCAGACCTCAAGTAACAAACCAAACAAGGCTAGCGCTCCTCGGGTCTGTGTTTTCTTTTCTCTTCCCCTTGCTATTTATTTGCATGAGTCTTGCTTGTCACCCAGTGCCTCCGAGCACACCCGTCCCTCCCTCCTAATGCAGCATCTCCTTTACTAATGTAGTCTGTGCAAATTGCAGCCTGGCAAACTGCAGGCTCGTCAGGGCAGCAGAGCTACAACACGAGTAGGTGCTTTCCCCTTGTAATCCCTTACTGTCAAAGAAGCCAATAAATACAAAATCTTCATTTGCTTTGAGACACCCTATGGCAAAGCAGATCAAGCTGCTCTTCTCCTTCATTAGAACTGTGTCTTCTCTCAGCAAGATTAGCAAGCATTACTGTGGATTTGGGGTGCCTGTACTGTCAGGAATCGCTCGCAGCCACCGCTAGCCAAAGCGCGGCGGCACAGCAACAGCTGCCGCGCTGCTCAGCAGAACCAGCCCTCCCTGCTCCTTCCTCGCCGTGAAAGCGACCAGCGCTGCGCCCTGAACCGGCCGTGTCGGTGCCTGTCACTTGATCCATGTGTGACGTGGAGGAACGAGCTTCTAGGAAACCAGTCTTTCTCTTCGGGGCAGACAAGACGAGGCTGTGAGATAAAAGGGACGTTTCCTAGACGACACTGATTTAATGATGTTAATAAGCCAGAGCTGTTAGTCCAATTACATAAGAGCAGGCTACCCTGCTAGCCCTAATACCAGAAGATGATAAACGCAGATTAATTCAAGCTTCAGATAGGGAATGAAATGCCTGAGTTTATCTTTTTGCAAATGGCTCTGATATAGTTTAATCCTGACTTACAAAGGCCTTTCTGCCCAGCAAAGTAAATCCTTCGCTCTCCCCTTGAAGTAGTTCTGAAATTGTGCTCAGCTTGCAGTTACTCACAAGCTGAAAGGTGGGAACTTAAAGAAGTTTTCCCAGGTTTTTGTACTTAGAAATGCAGACAGAAAGGAGTGTTTAGCTTCTCTCAGATGTATTACATTTTGTTTTGGTCTGGTTTTGAGCAGTTGTTTGGGAAGATACCCAGCTTTCTGGGTACCACCACAAAGGTGCAGGGCAGAGTGTGGGGGAGCCAGGTGTTTGTTTGCCATCGTGTCATGGCAAGGCACTGGAGAAACAGGGGGGGACTCACGGAGCAATGCCGTGCCCTTCCAGTGCTGTCTCATGGCTTTGAAGGTATCTTTTAATTAAGTGCTTGCAGTCAACATCAAATTGAAGGCAAGAGAGGAGAGGGCATCCCATCCTCTGCTTGCATTCTACCTGGCATTTAGGTTCATTTCCTGTAGTTAAACTTTGCCACTCGATCCTGTCCCTTGATTCTTCCATAAAGGTCTAAACAACAGTGGCCACCCCAAATTATTGTGCTGGAAATGCATAGTCCTTCTAGGCTAGAAATAGACAAGCCATTTCAAATGTATCTAAAATATTAGTTCAGACCTATTATAATTATAAATCATATTTGTGAAAATAACATGGTCTTTCAGGCCAAGTTTCATCTCAAAATGAACTCCCACAGCACTTAATATAACTGCAAGACTGTTAATTATATCTTGGCAGAAATGGGACCCCTGTAATTAGTCTGATGTGTTTGACAGACAAAAAAGTTGACCACAAATACTTCTTGATTGACCTAATGACCTGCCCATTTGAAAGTCTCTATGTAAATGTGAAAGATACAGTCCATCTTGCCTCTCTAGTGGGCATGATATGATGAGTAGGGCTTACTGAGTAATTTGTAGCCAATTTGTTAATGGACTGAAATAAGAGGTAATGAGTTTTAGATCTTGAGCAGTGAGAAGGCAGTTGGCCACACAGCTTCTCCTATAAGTTTTTTTTTCTTTCCCAAAGAGAGTTCCAAAACTTCTCACCCTTCAACTTTCCTATGCCAAACTCTCCACTGTGGCAATGTGCTCTGGCATTTCAGATTTCCAGGTGCCTTTCTAACAACAATAGTGTTAGCCTCAAGACTCCTAGCTGTGCTATCAAAAGTGTGATGTCCAGCATTTCGATCATCTCCAGCTGATGAGATTTTAGACAAGAGGAGGAAAAGCTAGAGGTCACCTCCACCCCTCCACGCACTCTCATGTTTCAGCAGTCCCTTGTAAACATACCCTGGACTCAGAGCAAGCAGAAGAGACAGAGCCAAGGTCAGCAGCAGCCATGGTCATTGGAAGGGTCCCATATTTTGGAGAACTCAGAGATATGCAAATTTGGCAGACAGGGAGGACTGTTTTTTCACAAGCAAAACAGGACTTGTTTTCAGACCATGCCATAATGAGGCTGCATCACGCAATCATAGAATCATTAAGGTTGGAAAAGACCTCCAAGATCATCTTGTACAACTGTCCCCCTACCATCTATATTACTAACTAAACCATGTCCCTAAGTACATCATCAAATCTTTGCTTGAACATCGTGAGGGATGGTGACTCCACCACCTCCCTGGGCGACCCATTCCAATGCCCAACCACTCTTTCTGAGAAGAAATTTCTCCTGATTTCTAACCTGAACCTCCCCTGGGGCAACTTGCAGCCATTCCCTCTTGTCCTATTGCTACTTACCTGTGAGAAGAGGCTGACCCCCAGTTCACCACAACCTCCTTTCAGACAGATGTGGAGAGCAATAAGGTCTCCCCTGAGTTTCCTCCAGGCTACACAGTTCCGGTTCCCTCAGCTGCTCCTCATAAGACTTGTGTTCCAGACCCTTCACCAGCTTTGCTGCCCTTCTCTGGACACGCTCCAGGGCCTCAATGTCTTTCTTGTAGTGAGGGGCCCAAAACTGAACACAGTGTTTTAGGTGAAGCCTCACCAGATCTGAGTACAGGGGGATGATCACCTCCCTGGTCCTGCTGACTATGCTATTCCTGATACAAACCAGGATGCCATTGCCCTTCTTGGCCATCTGGGCACACTGCTGGCATCAGCCAACACCCCCAGGTCCTTTACCTCTGTACAGCTTTCAGACACGCTGCCCCAAGCCTGTAGCATTGCCTGGGGTTGTTACGACCAAAGTGCAGGACCCAGCACTTCGCCATGTTGAACTTCATCCCACTGGCCTCTGCCCATCGATCCAGCCTGCCCAGGTCCCTCTCGAGGGCCTTCCTACCCTCCAGCAGATTGCCACTTCCCCCCAACTTGGTGTCATCTGCAAACTTACTGAGGGTGCACTCAATTCCCTCATCCAAATCATCAATAAAGATTAAAGAGGATGCGCCCCAGCACCGACCCCTAAGGAACACCACTTGTGAACAGTTGCCAGTTGGATTTAACTCCATTCACCACCACTCTCTGGGCCCAGACATCCAGCCAGTTTTTAGCCCAGCAAAGAGTGTACCTGTCTAAGCCATGGGCTGCCAGCTTCTCCAGGAGAATACCGTGAGAGACTGTGTCAAAGGCTTTGCTGAAGTCAAGGTAGACTATGTCAACAGTCTTTCCCTCATCCACCTGGCAGGTCACCTGGTCATAGAAGGACATGAGGTTAGTCAGGCAGGACTTGCCCTTCATGAACTCATTCTGGCTGGGCCTGATCCCCTGGTTGTCACATATTTGCTCTGTGATTGCCTGCAGGATGACTTACTCCATAATCTTCTCTGGCACTGAGGTCAGGCTAACAGGCCTGTAGTTCATGGGTCAGTTCATTTCATGGGTCTGTTTGGGATAGAGTTCAGTTATGGTGCTGTGTTTTGTGTCCATGACCAAAATACTGCTGATAACACACCAGTGGTTTGGCTGTTGATGAGCAGCGCCTGTACAGCATGAAGGCTTTCTCCATTTCTCACTCTGCCTGCTACCTCCCACCCCTCAGGGAGCAGGTTGGGGAAAGCAAGAGGCTGGGAAGGAACACAGACAGGGCAACTGACCTGGACTGACCACAGACATTTTCTACATCTTACAGAGTCATGCTCAGCAATAAAACCTGAGTAGGGGAAAAAGAGGGATGGTTTTTGGCTTCCGAGATGACTGTTACTTGGATCCCAGCTGGGCATCAGTCTGCCTGTGAGAGGTGGTGAGTGACAATTAGCTTTGCAGCACTTGTGTTTTTCCCCCTTTCCTTCACCTATTAAACTGTCTTTACCTCAGTCTGCAAGTTTCTTGCTTTCACTCCTTATATTCTCTCCCATATCCCACTGGGAGTGAGTGAGCAACTGTGGGGGTGCCTGGCTGGGGTCAACCACAACAATAGCTGAAGACTAAAACACTGGTACCCTGAAACCTGGCTGTTCCCAAAACTAACAGCATCCTTTCTACCTATCCATCAGCAGTCCCCATCAGGAAGGACACCTCATGACCTTTAACAGTAGGTATTTGAGAGCAGGGTGGAGAAGGGGGGAAAGGGACATTTGTTTTGTAAATCTTCATTTAGAAAATCAAAAATAAAAGACACAATTAGGTGAAATTACAAGTATTTACAAAGGAGTCAAGTGCCCTAGCAAGGTGCCTTTGCTTTCAGAGTGCAAGGACAGCCAAACGCCCCTCAGACTCAGGCCTTCGTTTCACCTCCTTGCAAAAGTTATGTGAGAGAAAATCACAGTTCATAAGTCTATAAAGAAGGGAGCTGGTAAGTGTGGGGTGGCTGACCCACTTTGCTCTCAGCAACTGATTGGAGCCTGCTCTTTGTGTGCCCAAATTAAGGCAATATGCCTTGGCTTAAATTCTGCTTGGTGAGGTTTAAGCTAAGGGATGCTATTTCACAGCAGGGAGAAGATAAGGACCTGCACAGGGATATTTAGAGGGACTGAGCTGAAGGAAGCTGACTCAGGGAGGGCAAGTCACATGCCTGCATTCAGCTCACGAATATTCTTCTTGCCTCACACCCTGTGCCCAGCAGAGCTGTCCCCAACACATGAAGCCAGGCTTGTCCCCTCCTCAGCATGGGGGGGCATCTCTCTTCAGGATGAAGGGCTATTTGCTGAGTTCATGGACAGTTTCAGAGGTTTGCTTTTCTTAAGGCAAGCTTTAGTTTAGATTGCTACATTAAAATAGCATTTGTGGGAGCAGACATTCCTACTGGACAGATCCGTCAGCCTTTGTTTTCCGCAGGATTTTGTTCATTCTATCCCTGTCACTACAGAAAGGCACACTTGTAAAGAAAACAACTTGAAATCAAATGTTAAATTGTTGAGGTGCAGGAAATGGCCTAGAATCATGTCCCAAGGACAATGCTCCTGTTTAGTGCAAAATCACTAATGTCTTCAAAAGCTGCTATCAACTACAGCTGCCTCAACAACACCACAGGTTGAAATGATCCTCAAGATTCAAAGTCCCTTTCTCTCATTCCATTTGATTTGGAAAATAAATGTGATAAATAGTCTGATAAATGGCTGCTGAAAGTTAAATCTCACATGGAGAGGACCATGCCTCTTTGCCTAAGAGGAAGAAGAAAGTTGGACTGCACATAGACTGAGAGAGAAGCTCTGGGCCATCGTACTCAAAGAAAAACAGATGAAGAGGTTTTTTTGTGAATGAGACTAGTGATGTGGGTTTTTAGAGTGGCATATTCCCATCACTGCTATCGCTAATGAATATTTATGTTGGTGCAATGCCCTGTCATTTCAACCTGATGAGAATCCCTACAAGGCTCCATTGTGGTAACTTCTCTCCAAACTGTTGGCAGTCTGTGCTTTCCATTAGCCTGGAATACTCGATATATTTTTATTACACTGGATACCTTGGTGTGAGTAATCTGCTTCTGGCTGCATTTACAGCCAAGCCTTCATGTTTTCAAAGAGTTGAACATTAAGATGTTTGCTAAGAGAGATGAATTTCCTTATACCTCAGTGATGGTCAAAATCAGCTTTTTGGATAATTCCTGCAGTTTTTCCTCCAATTGAAACATATTCCCTAAACCTTATGAAAGTGTGGGCTGATTTATTTCAAAGTCATTTCCTCCAGAAACCTTTCTACTTTTCAGCAGTATTTTTACTGTAATACCTACACTAGTGATCTTCACTTGAACATTCTGAGAGAGTGAAGTGTCATTATCTTCAGCTTTCCAACCAGACACAGACTAATACAGAAGAGGGATTCATCTCACTTAACTTCAGCCTTGTAAAAGTTAAGGATCTGGTCTAAGATTGTTTTATGTAGGCTCCTTCTACAGTCCTCATGGAGACAAAACCTTTCAGCAGGTGATTAATCCAGCCTCTCTATGGCACTTATTTTTTAAAATGGGGCAGTTTGCCCTCTGAATATGCCTTGACTGTAGGAATATAAGAAGGATGTGAAAGAACGATGAACAGTAGCTAGGTTGCCTGATTTCTTAATTCCACACCTCTACCTCCCTGTAAAAGTATACAAACACATGGCAACATAAATTGTTCTTCCCGACACAGCGGGCTTTGTACAATTAAGTTTTGTAATTTAATATGCATTTTATTTTACCTTATAAATGATTATTTCTATATGTGTGTATTTAATTTTACTATATTTGGGTTTATATACAGACAACAGCACTCAGCAGACTCCACTCCAAAAGTTTCAAGGAGTCACCAGTGTTGAGATGGGTCGAGAATTGAGTATTTTTGCCAGAACCACTGTTTGTTTAGAGGTTGTTCTACAGCTCACAGATCAATTCTTATTTTGTTCATGGTGTATGCATATTATAATTTGTAGAGGGTTTCCCTGCGCAAGGCAGGGGGGAGGAACTAGATGATATTTAAGGTCCCTCCCAACCCAAACCATTCTTTGATTGCCATTCAGTGTTAATGTTGGCATTCGAACTTCCCATCCGTATTTCCCTATTTCTGTTTATATACTTATGTTGCAGTGATTTTTGGAGTACAGAGGGGCGAACTTGCAAGCAGGAAAAAAAGATCCTTTGTAGTTCCTGATCTGAGCAGGGTGACTTTCCAAAGATGGAACAGCCTGTGAAAAAAATGTTACTGAACAGGCAGGATCAACATGCTGGCTCCAACCAGTGAGTCTATCCCTCCCAGACTCAGTCTTGAACACCACAGGGCCCAGGGTTGTGCACCTTCAGATTAGAAGAGAAGCTAAAATCATAAAGGCCAAGCTCATCTATGCAAAGTAATTAACAGGCAGAAGCTTCTCCTTCATTCGCACCCCTTGCTGAAAGGAGTGGGACTACTTGGGGAGAAAGGTAATTGCTCTAAGTGAGCAACTGCTGTAATTTTCCGGCTCTTTCTGCACTGCAAAAATAGCCCTGACTGTACAGTTATATAAATGGATTTCTAGGGGTAAAGGGATTTGTCAGCAAGGATCTGGTTCTGCAGTGGGAAGCTGGAGGACCTAAAGATACACGTGCGTACACTCCTCGGCACCAGTCACATTTAAGTAAAACGAGTCCCATGAGCAGGGTCTGTGCTTTGACAAATGGCCTCACTTCTCTACCCCAGGTCTCACCCTGTGAATAATGGGAGCGCTGCAGTGGATATGCCAAGAGCAGCCCAGCAAAGCACGTTTGATTTCCAAACACTTCTCCCTGTGGAAAAGCCAAAAGCCTACTTGGCAGCTGCATGACAAAGTTTGCACTGATCTGACTAAGCAAAATAATTTGGGGCCTGATGTATGCAAGGTGGTATGGTTTTCCCAGTGCTTATCCAAATTTAAAGGAGAACTGGGCCAGTTGGAGGCAAGGTGTGACCATGGCCAGCCGTAGGTGACTTCTGCCTTGTCAAGAAGGCCCGATGCTGACAAGTGAGAGTATGTAGCTTGCAGGAATGAAAAGGAAACAGAGTTTCACTCAGCTCTTTACAGATAATTAAATGTTGCTAGAATTCAGTGGGAGAGGGCAGCTGTCTTGCCCAGGAGAGGAGAGAGCCGTGGCTGTAAATACTGCATACAGATCCGTACAGTCATGAGGCAGACAGCAAAGGGCACTCAGTGGGCAGCCCATGTAGCTTCACTCCTGCACAAGTGAGAAGAAAGAAAGAGAACTCATTGTCTTCTTTCGCAGCTTTAAGGGAAACCCTACTGTAAGGAACGCTGCCTGGCACGAACTGAATTTGGAGACCACATCTAGCACACATTAATTTGCAAATAATCACCAGGATACATAAAACACTGGAGTGCTGGGTTTAAGAGTAAGGGAATTGTGTAATATATGTCTGCTTTTGTCTTTACAGTAATAACATGGGCTGCCTTTCATTTTTATAGTGAAATTTCTCTACTCCTCTACGTAACTCACCCTTGTAAAACTCTTCACATCTGAAGACAACCAGATGAACTGTTTCTGAGAGCATTCACATAAACATTTGTCTCCAGAAGTATATTATTTTTTAATAAGCAGCAGTTAAATAGATTGACACTCCTGCCAAGACGGAGCCTACATGTTTGTGAATGTCCTGTGGAAGCAGAGTGATAAAGCATGCTCGAAGTTGAATTCCACAATATAAATAAATAAATAAATAAATGTGCTGGCTAATGTCAAAGTTCCAGCTTAAGATAAGGGAGGAGTAGGCTAAGCCCAAGCTCTGGAAGATTCAAGGGAGAGCTTTTCATTGCCCAGTGATCCAAGTCACACAGAGTAAAAATTCAGCATTCAACCAAGTATCATCTCACTACAGGCAACAGAATTGTGTGCTGGGACAGAAATTACAGAAATGCAACTCTGAAAAGTTTTCTGTTGCTGAAAGTGTTGCAACTAGCTCCAGTCTACATTTAAAATGCATGTACAGCTACTGGTCAGCTAGTTCTCCCCATGGGAAGTCAGGCTTCTGTGCTAAACTGCTTCTTGCATTGTGTCAGAGAAGGAGTCTGCATCCAGAAAGTCACTGAAGCCACTCCAGCCCATGATGAAAGGCAAGGATAGTCCTGCAGGACCTGCACTAGAACTGCAAAGACATGATGCCTTTGGTTTCAATTCATAAACATTTTGATTATTTGGTATCTAGAATAATTTTTATTCTTTTTGGCAGAAAATTAAAACACAGAGAAACAGCTTGCTGTGGACTTCCTTAGGAATTACTTGTCTATATTTCTGTCTTCAGCAGGAAAGGCAGACACATCCAATGAGGGAGGAACCAGCAAAGCAACATGTACAGAGGACAGTGAGCACGGTAGCAGAAGTGCAGATGTCCAACAAAAAACACCGATAGAGAAGCTACAGGCTGCAGAGCAGGAAGGTTGTGTTGCTGGTTAAAGCACCAGTACTGCCAAAGGGGGCCAAACAGCTGTCAGAAGGAGAAATCAGAAGAGGAGCAGCAGGTGACAATGAAACACTTGAGGAAGCTCAAGACCTAGGTTAAAGGAAAAGATCCAGCGCTGTGTGTCAACACTGAAAGATGGAGAGGCACAGAACAGGGATGCAGAGACTGCTGGGGAAAGAATAAGGATAGCTTGGCAATCACAAGAGTCACAGAATAGTTTGGATCAGAAGGGATCTCAAAGATCACCTAATTCCATCCCCCTGCCATGGGCAGGGGCACCCTTCACTAGACCAAGTTACTCAAAGCCCCATCCAACCTGGCCTTGAACACTTACTTCCAGGAAGGGGGCAATACCTTGCAGAAAAACAAGAGGAATCAGCCTGAGAAGATAGAGAAGAAATGGATGATAACCAAGAGAAAGACAAGATGGATTGCAGGTCATGGGAGATAGTGTTGGCAAAAGAAGAGCAGGACACTCTCAGCACAACACCAAACTGGTTCACCAGAGCATGCCAAGCAAAAGGGGTTGTTTCAAGCCAGGCCTTGTGTCATATGTTGCTGCAATTCAGATTATTCAGTCAGCCTAGCTTCTGGCCAGGGGCTGCCAGGTACAACATCAGAGTGCAAAGCAACAGGATGGCTTCATGTTATTGAAACAAAAAAAATATTTTAAAATCTTGATACAGGAGCTGATTCATTATAATACTTTTCCCTGCAACAGTCAATAGTCTCTGTGAGTTCTTTGGCATTTTATTAGGCATGAAAAGTGGAGAGTGAAGAAATATATTGGAGTCAGACAAGGAAAGCAAGGTTTTACCAGCACAGGCTCAAAATGACTGCATGGGCTGGAAAAGTAGGTGGATCCTCCTGCCTTTAGGTGGATCATGTAGGTTTTCCCATGTGAACACTAGAAGTCTTCTACCACATTTTATTTTGAAAGTTGTGGTAAGAAGCAATTAAATTATGTTTATACTGCCTTTCTACCTCATGAGTTCCACAGCTCACCTTTCTTTGGAGTATGGCCTTAGACAGAAAGAATAATAACTATTTCATTTTAGAAACCCCATAATTGACATCATGGGACTTTTTCACACAAATGGTTCAGATTTTTAATAGCAGGAGACTCTGGATGACTGGGGCTACACTGGATGTTAAGCTTAACTTTTGAAGAGTGCTGATAGTATCAGGCCCAATGGCTGTGTAATTTTAGTTGAATATATCCACATGGATGGGAAATGAAGAGAAGATTTTTTTTTTTTATTCAAGAGTTGAAATGGCAGGTATAATCACACAGGAGATTAAACTTGGAGGTATCAAAGGTATCTAATATGTCTGTAGTTTATCACACAGATGCTACCATCATGAACGCAATATATATCAGTGCAATTTCACCAGGAAACTGTTGAGACATTTTAAGCTTTACTTAAGTAATTTTGCTTTCTGTGAAATCCTGCTCTCCAGAAGCCAAGCCAAATCTGAACTAATTCCACGGGCTTTTATTAGGGGGCTGTGGTCTCCACATCAGTGTAAGCGAGAGTAGCTGGCAGCTCACACCAGCCACGTGTTAATGATTTGATGCAGAGTTACGTTTCACAAGAAGTATCACAAAAATGACACACCTTCCCAAGGACAGAAAAAGGAACGAGGAGCTGTGCCAAAAGGTTTTGGATGGAGTTGCCACATTCTGAGTGCTTTCACTGCATAATGGCTTTCCTTCACTGCTAGCTTTCATATTTTGATGAAATAGTACTTCATCCTTATTGTCTGTGAGAAGAGAGTTTTGTCAGACGTTCCTAGGCTGAAGTTTGCAGACCAAATCATTCCAGATTTTCTATGGGCCCGATTCTGCACTGGGAAAGTTGATGTGAATTTTATTGCTGATTTGTCAGGGCATCTAATGCTTTTATCTTAGAAAACGTTCGTATGAAACAAAGTTGAAAGTACTTTTGATGTTACATTTTATTCTTCTAATATGCTAACAGAAATTAAGTGAGACGTGCTGGTAGAGACTTAGATGATACAGAGTGTATAAAATTGAAGGCTCTGAAGAGCAGCCTGCAAGTAGCAGGAAACAGTGGCAACGAGTAGAAAGCACAACTAATCTTTAGAAATGAATTCATTTTTATTGAAGAGGTTAGATGTGCTGGTAACACACACTTTCTAAACAGTTTTAGAATATGGGAGGCAGACTGGTGAAGCATTCCCCAAAAACAGTGGAAATGTAAAAGATCTGACCAACCCCACCCCTCCTTCCTTCCGTGACGGAGGAAAAGCAACTAAAAACACTAAGAGCTTCTATACTTCCCTGGTCAGAATGTAGTTTTCAGTTGATTTAATATGCAAATTTTAAACAGAGAATATTCTTCTTTTAATGTATATTGAATGGTAACTCTAAAATAGGATGCTTCCTGTCATTTTGGGTGTGCCATCCCCTGTTGCCTTCTCATGATGTCCTGCTGGTTTCTGGGGAGATGGGCTGAGAAGCCATTTGCTGGATGACACAAAATGTGCCAGGGTATTGCTTTGTCCTCAGAGATCATTTATTTATTCCTTTCTATCACTGGTACTTATATTACATTACGTTACATAAAGTTCTGGTGCTGTATCCATTAGAGCATTGGGGGTGAATTCAACAAGCACGTGTCTACTGCTGCCAGTGTTTGTGACAATTATTCAAAGCACAGATCTCTGCTTTGCACTAAATTGCATTTCAAGAGCTCCTGCTGGGCATTAAAAAAAAAGACAGAAGGAGATGGGTGACGGTGACATGGTGCCATAGACCAGACCTTGCAATAGGTCCTTGCTACAGCCCTGAGTGTGAGAAGGGCAGGAGGAGCAAGCAGGGCAGCAGCCCTGGGCTGCCCCAGGCACTCTCTGGCTGACACTGCTTCCACAGAGAGCTTCCCTGGGCCCTGCACAGCTCCAGCTGCCCAACAGCTGACCCAGCGCTCAGGCACCGTGGAAGAAAAGCGAAGTGTCAGCACTTGGCCAGCTCTGGTCACTATTAACAAGTCCCTCTGTAGGCCGTGGAGATGGGTTTTGTCAGCTGCGAGCGTCCATTGCTCACACACCAGGAGCCCTCTCAGGAGCCTGGATAGGTGCAGAGTAGTGGGTAACGCTACCGAAAGGCTGGCAGCTTGTATTGAGACTGACCGTGTTTCCTTGTGGGAAAGTAAAGGTTCAGGGGTATTTATTTGTTACACAGGGAGCTCTGGTTTAAAACAGGTGCCCATGAGACATTCATTTTACATCCCAAGGTTTCCTGAAGCCAATATTCTGTCTCCTGGTGAAGGCAGTACATTATTAAGGGTCTTTTAAAAAAAACCAAACCAACACAAACAAAACCAGGACTCACTCTGTATCTTTAGCACACGCATATTGGGATTTGGTCTGATGAAGATGATCTGAAGAGTAATCAGGTCCTTACACAGCTAAGGTCTTTAAACATGAAAAACTGAACCTGACTACTTCGACACGGTCCATAGATAACTGCAATTTGCCAGAAACTGAAGTCCCTAGACAAAGCTATAATGGCTTCTGAAATGGATGTCATCAGCAATCCCTGACAGGTTTCCTGTACTGAGTATGTTTAATTTTACTCATAAAATATTACACCATGGAAGGATCTCATGCCGTTTTGGGATGTACACCCATATAGGACAGAATCAGCAAGCTTCACGTGAACTCTGCCATGGTGTTGAGGAACCAGAGGTCCAGCAACACCACCCATTATTTTTTAGATAAAAAAATCCTATTACAATATTGTGGTTTAACCCCAGACAGCAACTAAGCACCACGCAGCCACTCACTCACTCTCTCCAGGGAATGGGGGAAAGAATCTGAAGAGTAAAAGTGACATAACCCCAGGGTTGAGATAAAGACAGTTTAATAGGTAAAGACAAAGCCACACATGCAAGCAAAGAAAACCAAGGAATCCATTCCCCATTGCCATGGTCAGGCAGGGGTTCAGCCATCCCCAGGAAAGCAGGGTTCCAGCATGCCTAACCGTGACATGGGAAGACAAATGTCATCACTCCAAATGTCTCTCTTTTTCTTCTTCTTCCCTCAGCTTCACATGCTGAGCGTGACACCATACAGTATGGGATATCCCTTTGGTCAGCTGGGGTCAGCTGTCCCTGCAGTGTCCTCTCCCAGCTCCTTGTGCACACCCAACCTGCTTGCTGGTGGGGTGGGCTGAGGGGCAGCAAAGACGTTGGCTCTATGTGAGTGCTGCTCAGCAACAGCTAAAACATATCTGCATTCAGCATGCAAAACAACGCTGTACTAACTGCTATGATGAACATTACCTTAGCCAAAACCATCACATGCAATTCAAGATAATTAGAATAAACAGGAAAACCCTCATAGTGCCAACACATAGTCTTTGTGTAGAACTGCAGTGGCAATGGCAGAGTATTTTAGTCTGGGAAGGCAGCTTGGGCTGCTCCTTGCTAATGTAAGCTTAGCCCAAGCACGAAAACAGGACCGAATTCACTCACATCAGAAGCAGGTGCCACTCCACTGACTGCAGGCTCTAAACCAGCATGCATTTTTCTCAGGTCATCTCTCATAAGCAGACTGGGTGTTGCTGACAGACCCATTTCTGACCCACTCTTTCTTCATGCAGAAGATCCCTTCTTTCTGCATGCAGGAACTCTGTTATTGAAGTCAACACTTATTCTGGCCAAGATACCTGGTTAGTTTGACTTCATTTTCAGCAAGTCACAGTATAGTGCTGGAATGAACCATTCAGTCTGCTGAAACCCAGGGGCACCCACTGAGCTCCATGCCAGCCGGAACCATCCCAGAGGGTGCCTGTCAGAGCATCGCTTCCCCCTGTGCCTCCCTATTACCTCCAGCTCTCTAAGGCAGGTGTTTCCAGCATAGTATTTGTGATCTGTGGAGAGGTTAAAGCAAGCTAATGCAATCTGGTTCCAGTTCAGCAGAGCTTGTAAGCACATAGCTTAATTTGATTGGAGTCCCTGGGACTATTACGTTGTGTGTTATTAACCATGTGCTTATGTGCTTTGCTAGACTGGGAAAGGACTTCCCAATTTTGTAGATCTCTCATAGACAGTACAGCTGTCTAGACAGGGCCCAAAACAACCCTTGTCTTTCAGTAGTTGTTTAGTGTGAGCCTTTCTTCCCCCATGCACTTTGCAAGAAAGCTTTGTCTGAATATTGTGGTGAGCCTAAGAGCCCAGGGTCTGAATGCACAGGATTTATGCAGAATACATTGCTGGATCCTGAAGTCCCAAGCTCTGCTGTTTGCCATCTCTTCTAAAACAAGTTTCAGAGGAGGTTGATTATGTATCTACTTCAACCAGCCCAGTTCCCTCTTTCCTGATCCATATTACATGGCGTGACTGCATTGAGACACTGTATGTCTCTCAGAAAAATTCATTGCCTGTGTGTTTTTATCAGCTGGGTCAATACTTAAACTTTTCTCAACCTCACAATGCCAAGCCTGAAGATGGACAGTACTCTACTTCACAGATCTGATCTGCCCAAGAACTGGTCTAGCTTTTTGCCTTCTTTTTCAGTCGTCAGCTATTTATTTAATGCATAAAAGATGATAGAGGTTTGGAAAACTGTAGTCATGGAAGAGCAGTTCTTCTACAGGATAGTCATTCATGATCAGCCCTGATGGGCCTCACTGTCCACTTGTTGGGTACTTTTCATCATGAATGCCTCAACAGCACCAACAAATGCCTCCTCCTGAATGCCTATGATGAGGCAGGCGCATGCTACTACCATGTATGTATCTCCAATGAATGTCTAAATTAACAAATAGCAACAGTTCCTTGAAATCAATCACAGACTTTTATGGTACGAAACCCTAATGTCAGAGCCTTTCCATGGAAAATGAAATTTCTTCCAAGAGAACAGATATTAACATTAGAAATTAAAACATACCAAAGTCATAAATCTCTGTCAAAGTACTGATTGACCTTAGATCATAGAGCTGCTGTGCTAGAACACTCTCCTGTAAACTGGACAAGAGAGGGATATAGCATTTAAAAGTATTAGCTATTACATTTGGGAAAATCAGTGCGTTTTTCTGTGTATCAGAAATCGAACATTTCGGTGTTTGTGCCATTTCAAAAGAGCAATTCCAATTAAAGGAGCATATGACCTTCTTTTGTCCTTGCAGGAGACTCACATAGTCCTCTGGTGTAATGCAGCTGGGTGCAGCAAGGAAAGTCTTGTAAGCCATTTATCTAAGTGCAGTGGTGTCATACTAAACCAAAGCAAACTTCCTCTAGCCCTGTGTGGAGATACTGGACACAGGGATCACGTGAGAATAGCAGATGACCACGTGGACTCACACGGTTCACAACAAAAATGGAAAGTGCAGCAAAAATCTGTGGATATTTTTCTACTCTTTGAACATTGTTTCTAATTCAGAGCTGTCCCTGGCACTGACCAGTCTAGATTTTTGATGAACATATCACTGATTTTCAATAGGCACAAAAGACAAAATCTGAAGTTCTTGAGTCAGAGCACCATTTGCCTCCCAAAATATGCAAAGCAGAGCATGTAACAATGACCTGGTGTGTGTGCATGGATATCTCTGTGTGTGTGTGTGTAGGTAAACAGAGGTGCACTACCAATTACCAAGTGATTCTTTGTGGCAGGATTATACACTTCATTACCTAAACCTAAGGTCAAGTTATTTTATGCCTCATTTGGGTGGGGATGAGAAAGCAAACAATGTAAGAGTTTTAGAATATATGGATTATAGAAATATAGAAAGTCAGGCAACTGAAATGAAATTACATGCCTCTGAATTGATGCAGAAGGACTGCACTTCCAAGGGGTGTTCTGGAAACACTACAAGCTTACGGAAATACGAGACCTGTCACAGCCACGGGGAGAAAAGAAAAAGAAATGGGTCCCTGCGTCAGACCCACAGCATAAAGATTCAGGCAACCATCATGCCAGAGAGGGGAAGGTATTCTGTTGACATTTAAATAACAAACCCTAAAGCATCACGCTCCCAGCTTTGAGTCAGCCAGACCAAGCTGTTGTCCTAGCACACAGAACAATCAGAAGCGATGAAGATGTGTGGGATTTCGCCCTTCTATGTCAGGATGAAAATGTGAATCACCTTTTCTCCAGTGAATCCAGGTTTTAGATGGAATTAGCTGAGACTGGAGCTCTTTCCTTGTAAAGACAGAACCATCAAGGGGCAGATATCCATGGAAAAGCAAATGGTTACCATTTTCTGTCCTGAAGGAATAATAATAACACAGGATAGCTCTGTTTCTATTTCTTTGCCACAGGAGGTAAAAAAACCCAAAATACAACAGCAGGAATTCCTAAATGAAGAAAAAAAAAAAGAAAAGAAAAGAAAAGAGCAGACACAGAGGAAAACATCTTTTGACTTTCTCACATTTTACAGCAATTTTTGCATGTCTGAATTCGCAATTAGCTCACGGTGCTGCTGGATGCAACTAATATAACAACAGGCCTGCTGGGGGCGGCCAGCTCCAAGCAAACCCTGCTGCACGCCAAAAGAACCGGGAGGACGGGCAAACCCAGGGATGTCAGGGGGGCCGTCGTGCCGCGGCGATGGAGCAGAGCATCCTCCCGCCGGGCTCCGTCTGCAGGAGCTGCGGTTGCCATGGGAGCGCGGATGCTTTGCATCGCATCGGGGTAACGTCTGTGCGCCGGGGCTCTGCCCTTACAACCGTGCGGACCTTTTCTCTGCAAACCCGGGTGACTTTCCAAACTTTGGGACCTCTCCGTGTCTGTCGAAAGGAGGGTGGACGATTCAGCCCCGAAATTATTTTCTGCCCACCGGATTCATTTTTTTTGGGAGGGTGTAGAAGGGGATGCAGCGTCCCCTGTCATTTGAGCAAAGAGCTCTGTAAACACCCTGCAAAGGGCTCAGTGCCAGGCAGGGATGCGGGGGATGGATGGGCGAGGCGCGGAGCTGCTGCGGGCAGCCCAGCCCCGGTGCCGCTCCCGGGTGCGGTGCTGCGCGGCGCGGTGCTGCGCGGTGCGGACCGGCGGCTTTCCCGAGCCGATGCCGCCCTCTCGCGGGCTGCTGGGCCGGCAGCCGGTGCTGGGGAGCTCCAGGCAGCCCTTCTGCAGAGAACGGAAGAAAGGAAAACTGAAATAAATACGGGCTGCACCCTGCTCGCCGAGCAAATACCGACCTTTCAAAACGGAGGTGCACGGACGGAGGCTTAGCAGAGGCAGCGCTTTTTTTGTGTCGGGATGGGGTGTTTGCCTTTCTTTTCTATACATTCGTGACGGGACGCCTACCTGTGCGACCTGTCCTAGGGAGCCTGCTTTGGCAGGGGGGTTGGACCCGATGATCTCTCGAGGTCCCTTCCAGCCCCTACGATTCTGTGATTCTCTATTTACAAATCTATTTCTATGCATCTCCCACCGTGGGGATGCGGGGGTGTCATAACGACTGCTAGTGCACGACAGAAAGCTCCTGCCAGAAGAGCACAGGAGAAACAACTGGGCGTCTGCTGTAGTGCTTAATTAGAGGTCTGCCAAAACAAGCATGCTCTCCCTTCAAACCTAACGCTCGCCAGGCACCAGCTTTCCCGAGCAGCTTGCTGGAGGAAGCACCACGTGTGAGGGCTTTCTCAGGAGAGTACATTGCCTCTGGTTTCAGGTGCCAAAAAGCCCCAGAAAAGCTGCCCTGCAGACCCAACCTGCATGTGAAATTGTCCCTTTGGTAGCAAGGCTCCGAGAAGGAAGGCAATCTGGAGCCAGTCTGAAATTTTGGGCACTGGTTTAAATCATGTGATGTCATCTGGTCAGAATTACCATGGCTGAGGGTGTCCCTGCCCTGCCAAAGGCTTTTTGTGTTGCCTTAGGCAATGTCTGTGTTGCTGGGACTTGACTTGAGTGCCTGGACACTTCTGAGATGCTGAGCTGGGGGCGCTCGGGTTCTCACCTGGAAAAAAGGTGTCTCTGTGCTCTGCGTGCTTGGACAGCAGAGAGTGAGGGGGCTTAGCTGGTGAGAGACAGGAGGAAATATAATGTGACAAAACTTTAAGCATCACAGACTAGCATCTCCAGAAGAAAAATGCACCAACTACCTAAACCTTGGCTGCACTATGCCGCCCTCTCAGGAAGAATAATGGGTGAGTTTGCACTAGAAAAGAGGGTTTATATCTTCCTGGCAAGGATGATCCATTCTGATTATGTAAGAATCTAGGTTAAATGCAAACTCTGAATCTAGGTTAAATGCAACCTCAGCGATTACTTGTAGGTTGAATGTCCATATTCCAAGAGCTGTAGAACTAGATGGTCTGAGATGTTTCCAGGCTGTTGTGCTCTGCAGGCATTCTTGGCCAGCAGCAGGCTTCAGGGCTACAGCGACACGAAAAGCTGTGAAACAGCAGCAACAAGAAACTCCACGCTTGCACCCTACCTGGCTCCAGGCTGCAGGTGACCAAGAAGCATGGACCATCTAGGGGACTGGATAACATTGGTTTCCCCTAAATTAATCTTTCCATTGAAATGAAGCGCAAGAGCTCCCAAGAAATCACCTCAAGAGAAAATCCTGTTTATTTGCTATGTTATTGACAATCCCCTTGGACTAGTAGTGCCCAGCTTCCCAGCTCCCAGCACATTTTTGCAGCCGTACCTCAGAGCTTGATGGCACTTTGGGCACCATGAAGAAACAGCATTTCAGAGTTGCTGGTCTTGGAGGGGATGACAGCAACACGCATAAGCATTAGTACAAAAGGTCTGGAGGATACAGCCATGGCACTAGAGGGACCTGTAAGCATTTCACACTGAGTTATATTTCCCCAGCTGGAAAGGGTAAGAAGGTACCACAGGAAACAGCTCCAGTACAAACAAACACTTGCTTGCCAGTGTTGAAAACCCTCCACAAATGCAGAGGCTCTTCCCAAGGACTTTATCGCTTATCACAGGCAATAACAATTTATTTCAGTGTCTTCACCGTGAGGTATAATAGCCAAACAGAGGTATGAAAGACCCAAGCTGACACTCTGGTTGAAATCTATTGCTCTGCCTCATCATAGTATAACCAGTCACGGCTAAACAACAGATCACCAGTGTGGCTATAAATCGTGTATTTGCATAAATAAATAAACAGGCAGTCTTCTGTGTTCAGCTTTCCCACTGCATAATGTGGTTTCCCTACAACACTTTGGGGGGCTTCTGAACATTGCTTCTCAAGCTCTCAAATCTTTTTAGTGACATCAGGTTTGTCAGTTTGTTGACCAGGTTGAAAAGCTCCAATATTTTGTTTTGCTGAGTCCAGAGGACATTTGGGCACATTTGGGCTGCATCTGTTTCAGAGAAAGGGATCCAAACCACGCAGAGGAGGAAAAAAATAGAAGAGATGTCCTGGACATTTGTGGTCATGAAATAATCAGTTACCCTTCTATACAAAGGTAGGGGCACTCACCACACTCTTCTGGGTGCTGCCCATTCCCACCTCCAAACCCAAATCTCCCCCTGCAGTTTTATTGTTGTGCATGGTTAAGAAGCTCCTGTTTTTCAGCCCCCTGTGGATGTAATTATTGCTGCATATTCTCTTCTGTAGCACACTTTGGTATCTTTGGGAAACAAAAGACAGTGCATGCATGCAGAATGTGATGATTATCCATAGATTTCAGATTTTCTGGATGAATGGAGGGAGCAGCAGGCTACTAATCACATGTGTATGAACCTTTACATTATATTTGCTCTATCTCAGTGTTCATTATTGCTTTTTTTTCTGCTGTTGCTTGATACAGTGAAGTAGCCTTGGATGTTCTGCAGCTCTTTTAATAGGCTCAGTGCAGCAAAGTGTTTTCAGATCATGCACAGATTCAGAGAATCACAGAAAGGGTTGGGTTAGAAGGGACCTTTACACATCACCTAGTCCAGCCCCACTTCAGTGAGAAAGGAAATTCTCAACTAGACCAGGTTTCTCAGAGTCCTGTCCAACCTGGCCTTGAATGTTTCCAGGGATGGGGCATCTGCCACAACTCTGGGCAACTTGCTCCAGTGCTTCACCATCCTCATTGTAAAAAATTTCTTCCTTACATCTAGTCTGAATATATGCTCCTTTAGTTCTTGTCCTATCAAATATTCATGCTTCTGTTGCTTTCAAGGAAGGAAAAGCTAAATTAAGGCATCTGAACGAGTCACTGACTAGTCAGGCCTTCCAATTTTGCTCCAAATCCTTGTAAGACTTTGGTCTCATTCAGTGTAGGCTTGCAACCAACTCCTCTCCTAAAAATGACCCTTTGCCACAATTTGTATCTACAAAGGGTGAAGTACATGACTCTTCTCCATCTTCTTTCACACACTCAGTGCCAGGACCTGCGCTTTAAGTGAAAACACAAAATAGCAGGAGAGAAAGGGAAGCTTGGGAGGTTACCATGAGAAAGATAATATAACAAGGGGATAAATGACTTGGCAGATCTGAATCCCTTTTTTTAAAAAAGTCTGATTATCATGGCTTTGTTTAGGTATTTGTGTCATACTGCACAGGTGGTTTACTCTTTCATATTGTTAATGACATTAAACATAAGTTACTAAACATCCTTCTGAAATAATGAAATTTGGCATTAAAAAGGCATCTAATTTTAAGTGATGCTGTTTCTGTGGACACAGTATGGTCCAACAAAAGGCTTGACATGCCTCACCAGCTTAGAAATGTGCTTCTCAGATGATCCAGTCCTCTGGTCTGTGTCCATTGCTCCAGTTGTTCCATGCCCAGGAGCCTTGGGCACCAGCCACAAAAGTCCTGAAGAGCTCCAAATCTGAGGTTAAAGCAAGCAAGTATAGGCCATCATGATATTGCCTTGTCCATGTTAAAGATACATTGAAGGAAATTTCATTCTTTTATCCAGCTGAAGACCTCAGTAAGAGATGCATATCAACAAGCTGTTATTTCTAAGATTTCCTAAATAATTTTCCTTGAACAAATTTTTCTGGAGAGCTCTGGGCAAGTGCTGCCTTGGACCTGTGTGACATCCGTAGCAAAATCCCAGAAGACAGCAATGTCTGGCTGCCTTCTGTAACAGAAGCATGAGCTTCTATCCTCCCACACTCCCCAACGCAGGGGGCACTCATAGCACACACCAGACCTCTGTAGAAGCCTCTGCAGATAAGCCATTTGGCCCATCATTGGCAAAGGCCAAAAGAAGGCCTCAGGTCAGATTTGCACCTTCATCACATGACACCTTCCTGACCAATCTCTGCATGATCAGCCATTTGCTTTACAGATTGCTTTAGGCCTATTTGCCAGCACACCATATGGCTCTGGAGAGGTACTAGCTGATCTTGTTTTAACTGCTTAGCATGTCTTCTACTAACACAGATAAATATTCTAATGCTGTTCCTTCTTATTTTAGAAAAGAACTTCACTACGATTCCTGCCAAACCATGACTTCTCTTGATCAGGCTTATTTTCTTCCTCTCCTTCTACCCACGTACACACCAGATGTAGTCTACTGCTGATTTAAGGAAGACCAAACCTTTTTTTACATATGTTAGCCATGCCTCTAGAGCTCCTGCCACCCTTTAATTCTGACCTGTCTTAATTTCCTCCCTCACAAGTCCTCCTGATAATGGCCAATCATCAAACTATGCCAACTAAACTTCAGTCCGCGTCCTTAGAGGAACAGACCATCTCTAGTAAACATCTAGCCAACACAAAGTATCTCCACGCTTACTGATGCTGATGCAATTTTTGTTGACTTTTCTGGTTATTGCATTGCACTCAGTTAATTAAACTAGGGATCTCGATTATTAGTACTTTTGCTGGTATCATGACCCGCAGCTTGGCTACAGTCTCTGACTGGAACCATCCACATAAGCCATACCCAATTGAAACTTCCTCAGAAGCACAGTTTCCAAACCTAGGAACAGACTGTGGTGGAAGTTACTCCCATTCTTGCTCTGTCAGGAGCTTGTAGGTTTGGGGCCATAATCTCAGCTGGTATCAGTGAGCATAACTTCTCTATAGCCAGGCCCAAATAATGCCTCCTAGATCCAGTACAGTGGCTCTTCTCAGATGGGTGATAACACACTATACTTCTAAAAACCCATATAATTTCCTTCTTGTCTGAGAAGGGACAGTGTGGGTTCCTCATCTCAGATGTTCTTCAGACTCTTTTTGGTATCCTTTGGATATTCTTTACAGACCATCCTGTCAGGTAGACATAAATAAGATGCACCAAACTGTTATCGGAAGCAGAATATTTTATTGATCCTTGCATTCATTTACCACATAGACATTTGGACTTTGAGCAAAGTCAGTCAGAGGTTTTAATTTTTTTCTACATTACTCCCTTTTCTTGGTAATCCACACACGAGATATAGGGGCTAGCAGTGTAATTTTGTACCTAATGAAGCTTGAAATTATAAGTGGTGTCCACTGATGAGTTAGTAGTGGACATTGATCCAAATCATGGAGTTTAAGCCTTTTTAGTTCAGCAATTAATTAACAACAATTAGTATACAGCATGTGGGACATCAGGCATTCTTCACTACAGCAGTCAGTTAAATTTCCGCACAGTCTGCCAGGCAAGTCACCTCAGGATGTAGCTCTGACAGCACAGGTAGGGACTGGTCTGTATGTGAGCACAATCCAGAACAGCTGAGGAGGAGAGGGCATGCACAAGAATGTGATCCTGCATCAAGGAAAGCATTGCTATGCAACCATCACTACTCTCATCTAACCCAGGTCATCCTGGGCAGGTCTTTCCTTGTCCTGTTCTTCTTTACCATGGGGTCTCCTGAGCTAGTAAGGAATTCCAGACATCCTGAGGTTTACTCTGTGGGGACTCAGCACAGATGCCCAGCTGTGCTTTGATCTTCAGCAGAGGTGTCCCCTCAGGCTCACGGGTCAGAACAGCCCAATTTCCATGCCCAGTGCTGAAGCTAAGGAGAGAAAAGGACTTGGCTTTTCTTCAGTTCAGCAGATATAAGAGCAACTGTTTGCTGAAATGTTTCAATAGCGCTGGAGCATTCAAGACGTGCACACCGGCTAATGTGCAGTGCTTCTTCTAAACTCTTCCCCAGCAGGCACCTTTTCTTTACCCAAGTTCTGTGCATCTTGCACCAGCCACTTTCTCTGTTGGAAATGTAGAACTGAATTTTATTTCACAGCACACTCATTTGCAGTTAGCGAGGAGCTTGATTGAGCATAGCTGTATGTGGGTCAAACCATAAAGTATATGTTAGAAAGACGTGGATTTTTAATGTTTACACCCAACAATGCCAAATAAGACTCTTCACACAAAGCAAACATTACCAAGAACCTTAAAACATGAGATTAGACCATGCACGAAATACAGAAACTGGGGAGTGAGAAGTAATGCTTTGTTCCTGCCCCAGGGGAGACACTAATTTCTCTCAGTGCTGAAAACCAGATGGGAGAAAATGACTAGGCAGCTTCCAGTGCCTGCCCACAACTGTTTCTGCAGACCCCCCTCTTTTCCACTTGCTTCTTGCACCCTGCCCTGGGCTAAGCAGCACTGCAGTAGCCAGGGTTTGGCCATGCATGGTCCTCCTGCCCAGACTCAGATGTTTCCCCCAGGCAACGGGAGTACTGCTGCTAAGGGCCAGAGCCCAGCTCCAGCCAAACCCAGTTAATTGCTTCTTGTCTGAAGCACTCATGGTCCTGAAGTATCAATTAGTGGAAGTGTTCAAATCTCATGGTATTAGCCTAAAATATCCCCAGATAGTCTCTACCAATATTAAACAAGCTGTATGGGGTTTTTCTTAGAGCACATCAAAGTGGTTAAATGTTCAATGCAGAAAAAACAAATTTTTTTTCTCTATAGGAATTAAATATTCAATTAAGATAGAGCAGGGCTGAGTCAATGATAGTGGAGGCTGATCAGACCCAACCTCTGAGGGAATATTCTGCTTCAGGGTGGTGCAGGCCACAGCCTAGATTGGGAACAGGACTAGGAAATGTCACCAGAGTGGATTCTGCTGTCTCTAAAGAGAATTGCCCAATATGAGCCTCAAAAATGGCTTCCCAGTTACTGTCAAAGAGAGAAAAGATCATCAGATCTTTCAAAAGGTATAAAATTTTCCTAGAGTTCTTCTGGCATCAGAAGTTATGATACCTTTCAAAAGAGATGATAACATTTTGTGCTTCATTATTGTTTATCTGATTTGGTTCTATATCAGAACTCACTTGGGAAGGGAGTTTGAGTAAGTTAATGGTACAATGGGAGGAAAAAAATAAGAAAAGAAAATACATCACATCTGTTAATGTCTAAAAATCTTAATTTGACTTTAAAGAACAAGACTATTGTAAAAGATGCAGTACAGTTCTGGAGTTTTCTGGAAGGCAGCCAAACTTTCAGAGCCGCACTTTATCTCCTCTGAACTGGAAATACAAAATGTCAGGTAGAAAAGGGTATTGCAGCAGCAGAGAGTGGCAGGCTTTAAAAAAGCCTCACCATAAAGCCTGGTTCCAAGGGGCAGGCAGCATGCTCCTGTGTTGGAGCATGTCTTTCACAGCTGAGAAGTCACCCATCGGGAAAGTAAAGGCCTCAGCTTTTCCATCCGGCCCATCAGAGGCGGCACAGGGCCCTGCAGCAGCCTGCTCAGTAGCTGGGTACAGAAGGAGCTGACTCCCCAAAACCTGACTTGGCTGCTTTCCTGGGAGAATGCTTTCCCACATGGTTTGGAGGCAGACTGCTCAGAGGGCCCTTGGGTGCCCTATTATCTGGGACTGTGTCCTTCTTGCTCACAGCTTACTCACCCCTCAACAAATTGTATCCCTAAGGCCACCCAAGGAGTCTGCTCAGCAGGAGTGGGGACGGTCCAGTTTGTGGAGATACACACTAGCAAAACTCACCAAACAGAGAAAGCCCCCTAGGTCAGTCTGACAGAAAGTGTGTGGGGAGGGGATGGGAAGAAAGAAGGGGAGATATCCAAAGGCACAGGTACCAGAGGAGTCACTGTGAGCAGGTTGCAGGTGTCTCTGGGAAGAGCAAGGGGCAGGTTGGGAAGGGGATGCTGGCGAGGTTCAATTGCAGCACTTACCCCTGCTCAAGAGGTGGAAGTCCATTGCAAGGACAGGCAGTGTAAGCTCAAAGGAAGCTCTGGTAAACAGGAAGGTAGGATAAAAGCAGCTCCAAGGCTGGGAAAATAATCTAAAACATCCCCTTTCCATTTTGCACTCAGAGCTCTTCACCCAGAGAGTGAAGTATTCAACCAAAATTAAGTTGCCATCAAAAACCTTGATACTTCATCTTCCCAGAGTGCACATTTTCTTTTTACTTTGGTGCTTTTAAAAAGATACCTGACTTCTCCAGAGGTATCCAGTGTTAACAGAGCTGGCATCTACTTTTCATGCCCACACCCAGGCAAGCAAGGCAATCTCAGGATGCAACTGACTACCCACCAAGCTGACAGGTCACAGAGCCCAGCCTGATGTGCACATTAAGTACCAGGAGCTGGAGAGAAAGAGGCAATGGAGTCACAGCCTATGACTGCGTAAGTCCATTGTCACTGTTTTGGCTTAGCTATTTTCCTTACTGTTAGCCATTGGCTAGGGTTCATCACTGAGATTTTTATTCATATTCTGGAAGCAGGAGAACAGATCCAAGCCAGCTATGTTGGATGACAGGAATGTTATTTTTCTTAGCCTGCAAGTTATCTGGAATCCACTATTTAAGGTGTGTTACAAGGAGCAACTATAGCCCCTGATGTTAATTCTTTAGGTTAAGCTTAGACAGCTTATAGACTTATCTCTGAACACCTACATATAAGCCACTGGTGTCTCAGCTGGGACGGTGGCTGTCATACAAGCACATACTATGCTGTCTTTCTCTCTCCAGATACAACTAAAGTTGTAAACTCCCTTGGGAAACGTCATGATGCATTCTAAAGCATTGTAAAGACAACCCTTTACCATATGTTTAAGAATATCAAGTCTATCACATTCCTGTTCATTGCCATGTTTTCCAAATGTCTCAGTGAAACACTGCTGAAGCAAAGGAGGTGAACATTGTCATTTCAAATAACAAGTTATGGGAAAGACCAGCAATGTGTTCTGCTGCCAGTGAGATCAGCAGCCTCAGAAGGCTTGTTCCACTTCCATGGAAATTAGTGTTCGAAGAATTTAAATAGAAACAGATGTGAAACTCGACCTCTGGCTCTCTTTCTGCAGCAGCACTTCCCCTACGCCTGGGCCACCACCCCTGTCCTGACTGATGGAGCACCCTGAAGAAGGGACCCTGGTGGCTGTGGGACTTTCCTCCTTGGGTCTACACTGGGCTCATGAGGCTTGGGAAGGGGAGTCCTGTGGCAGAGCAGGGTCCAACCTGTGGTGACAGGACTTGAGAGCCTAATATCAGCATAGGGGAGCATGTCCTCTATTCCAGCCCCATGGCCACTGAACAGGTTTATGTCATGTCTTGGCCTCCATCACAGTGCCCTGGGAGAGGTGTGCAGGACCTGGCAGGGGTGGCACAGACAGGCTCCTGTCCACCAGTGCTGGTGAGAAGCAAACAAGGGACAAGGAGGTAAGCAAACTGTGACATATTCAGTGTCCAGTCAGCCCGGGAGCCTGCTTTTGCTGCAGTCCTGGGGAGATAACCTGCCCTTTGTTGTGCCAGCTGTGTCTGTCCCTGCCTGGAAAGCAACACCTGGTTTATAGTACCTGTCTTACAGTGCCAACACCATACATTAAGTGGATTTTGCATAACGTATTTGCAAATAGTTTACAAATATTTCATACATTATTCAGCCTGTGTTTTGGTCAGGAGGGAAAGCAAGCAAGCACTTACTACAGACGAGTATTAGTACAAGCACTCTAGATAAGTGTGGAAAGAGATGCCTATTTCTAATTGTCATACAACATCTTGTCTCCAGAAGCTTGCTCCTGAGGGTGCCAAATGTTTTTATGTAAATGATTACGCTTGCACAGAAATCATAAGTGCACAACTGGAAATGCTGTATTTTTGTACCAGGTGCCTCAGGCCTGACTGAAGAAACAGGAATAATGAAAACAGCCGTTGAAAACTCAGTATTTCTCTTCTAAGAGCCATGCCAAAAATTTAGGGTGTTTTCTCAAAGTTGCTACAGCTGTTGAATTCTCAACACAACTGAAATGCAAAGCAAGTATTGCCAATTCTTCTGACTCGATCAAAACTCTTGTGGTTATGAAACTTTGCCTTTAAAGAACTGGATTCCAGGTTCTTATGATTATATGAAAATCTTGGACAGTGCTGTTTTTAAAGAAATGAGCTGCTTCTGCAGAGAAGAAGTCTTAACTATAACCTGGTATAAGATAAGAATGCAAAATAAATCATAGGAATGACTACTTTCTGGGATTTTTTGTCCTTTTTTTTTTAAAAATCTCAACAGTTTTAAACCCATTTTATGATTTAGCAGGGCCTGTCTGATGGTACTTGACCACAGCTATCTGGTCTAGTGAAGGTGTCCTTGCTCATGGCAGGGGCATTGGAACTAGGTGATCTTTGAGGTCCCTTCCAACCCAACCCATTCTATGATTCTATATGCCACCCACAATCCTGGAAACTTTGTGAGAATAAGATCATATATACCCCATGATCTGGGGACAACTGCCCATGTGGTTCCCTTCTGTCACCTGCCTACATTTCTGGTAATCAGGGTTGACACATCAACAGATAGCTTTAGCCTTGCCTTCATGGTTAGCCAGAGAGTGACGGTTAGCCCCGGAGAGGTCACTTCTCACAACTTATCAATTGTCAGACAGACTGGAGTACTTGGACAAGGAGAACCTCACATCTACAGGCTGCTGGGCTTCAAAAATGCACCCAACATGCTTGTCATGCTTCCAGAGCATGACAAGAAGGAGGTATGAGAGGATGCAGAGTCTCTCTGAGGGTGAGGTCTCTCTGACGGTCACCTCGCTCTGGCACTGGGGCCAAACATATTGCTTGGAGCTGCTAAGCCTCTGGAAGGAAAAGTAGATGCTGGGTCTTGTGAGAAGAGCCATCTTTGTAGTACTTCAGCTTTTATATCCCATCTTAATCAGATGGAGCATGACCAGAGATGCAGGAAAATGCAAAATAATCATGAAGAACTATGGCCCTCATCAGCCTCAAAGGGTGAAATCACTATAAAGCTGGGCTTTGTGCAAGTTCGAATGGGTTGCTCAGCAGTGCTTCACCCACATGTGCATGAGAGCTGCATATCTGCTTCTGCAAACAGGCACTGCGAGCGTGGAAGCGTGCAGTCACAGCAGCGGCCACAGGCTGCCTCCGAGTCAGGCCTGTCCTGACAGTAGATAAAGGCCTATGCTGAGTAGGCCAAACTGCACAAGAGAAGGGGCTCCCTTATGGCACAACATCATCTGAGCCACCACTGCATTGTCCATTTGAGATTTTAGCCCTGTTCGTGCCTATGCAGCCTTCAGAAACCAGGAAGGGTTGAAAAAACCATTCTTTTCTTGCTTGTCTTCTTTTACCATAGGTGTTACAGGCACCTACCTGCTCTTCATGGAAGTGAGAGAAAAGTTCAGCTAACTCTGACATTATCTGTACTGAAAAAAAGTTCAGCAGCTGCTAGGAAAAATTCAGAAATCAATTACATTTAGGAAATTAAATTATCTGTTAATAAAGTGTTCAACGGGCAACAGGGGGTTTTATGTCTTCTACATTCATGTCACCACAGCTGCAACAATCCTAAACAGGAAAAAAGCATTCTAACTCCTTTTTTCCTTTCCTTTCTTTTGTTTTAGAGGTGCTTAAAAATACCTGCTGCCTTCTGGAATAGATTTCTGCTAGATAGACAGAAAACCCCCATTTGTTAACTACCTAACTATTCTGTTTGTTAATGCACTGGTTCATTTATAAGAGGCTTTTCCTTTTCTGAATGAGTGTTTGCATTTTTAAAGGCTTTGTCAGCTTCTGCTGACATGGAAGTAATCTTAGCACGTGGGCTTTGTTCGTTCTAAATTCCTTCCGACCAGCGCTGAGCAGAAGTTGATGTGTGCTTGAACCTTGAGGATTTTCCTAGCTTGTGTGTGTACACATGCATGCATGACTAGAAAAATGTATACACACAGAGTTCCTCTGTTACGAGGATCCTGGAACAAGAATGAGATTTCAGCTGCAGTCACCACTGCCAAGTGTGTGCTAGACATAGTGTCGTCTGACAGATTTTGTGCTGCAAGATTAGTGGGTTGATGGCTGGCAACTATCAAAATGCAGGTAAAACTAGAAGCGTGAAAGCTGGTCAGTTACCTGAGCTGTTCAAATATCTCTAACTAAAAAACAGTCTGTCTTTATTTAGACAAACTTGGTGATGGGGTCAATATGAGATTTCCCAGAGGGAGCAGAAAAATGGCAGCTCATCTGCCTTGGGGATGAGAGAACAGGAAATTGTCTTCTTGGGATATCAGGACTTCCCTTTCCAGTCTCAGCCATGCCAAAGAAGCACTGAAGTGCATAAAAATATGAGTAGAAGCCCTGATCCTATCTCTTGAGCTCATGCATCTCATCACTCTACATGCCTAAAGTGACAGTGAACCTGTAGGTAGCATCCCTACGTGTTGTGTGGGGACTTGTCTGGTCCCTGTCATTTCCTTTCCAGTTCTAGTTGATGCTAGAAGGAAAATCTTTAGTTTTCCAAAGGATCTTTCTTTTCTTTGCAAGAGTGTATTTATACTGCCTACCATTACCACACATTTACCTGTAAATACAATTTAGGCAGGATAAATTGTGCCCATGAAACACACCCCTCTGTATGAACTGTACAAACAACTGTACAAATAACCTTCTTGTTATTCGAAATCAGGAGAGATGACTTGTACTCAGAGTCACTCTCTCATCAGGGATGCTTTTGGTTGGGTGTCCTAGAAATAAATTAGTAGCATCTTTTTGCATACAGGAGGCTTGAAAGTGTTTATTCCACTTGGGTGCATAAGCAGAAGACATGCAAGCAGGAAACCCAACTTCTTCTCCAGGCTTGGGGAGGAGAAGCCTGGCAGCTAGCACACCATGCAAATCAGCAGCGACTCTGCTGGTTGGCAGTGGCTCCATTGCACTTTGCAGGCTGTTGTGCTCGCCCTTGGCTACCAGACCATGTCTCTTTCCCTGACTGGAGAGAAAGCTGCATGCTTCAGTGTGGCTGAAGGTCTGGGACCTCCCTGCAGGGGGTTAACGGGGTGCTGGCAGGGGACACAGCTACTGTGAAGGGCTGGAGACATGGGCAACCAGATCCTCGCCCCTCGCTGCGGCCTCTCCACGGGGTTTGTCACTGAGCTGGTTCAAGTCTGCAGCAAGTTGGCTGGGAGCAAGGAGCTCAGCTGCCCAGCCGTGCAGCCAGGAAGACCAGAAGCAGTACGTGTTGCCCAGGTGACAGGTGACAGGGAAGAGCACATCCATCCTTGCACCTGGAAGTTGTTCCTTTGCTCGAGTGTCCTGATGCAGCCTTCCCCGTGCAGCCATTCTGGATGGCCAGAATGCTCCCCTCTGTTCCCCATCTGTGGGTCACCACTGTGATGTGTTTCCCAAGTCACAAGGCCAGGGATGCTCCACCCAGATATCCCTTTGGTCTTGGACAATATTAACCCATCAGTTCTGCATCTGCACTGACTGCTGGCTGCAGCAGGCAAGACAACCAAAGCTCTTGTATCAAGAAGGATTTTCTACTTTATTGCATACACAAGAAATACACATAAATAACCACATGCACATCATCAATATGCTTTACTTCATAAGTATCTGAATTAAATGTCATGGTACAGGTATTTTTCTTCAGTGGAAAATAAGACAAAAAGATCTAACATAGTTCTGATAGAAGAATATTTAATAAATGGGATTATTTCCAATCAGATTAGTCTCTAAGGTATCTGAATGTGATCAGCCCACCTCAGACAAACAAGCAGTCTGAGGGGATTGCAGGCATGAACTAGAAAAGAGGAGCTATTGAAATGAAAACAACCCCAACTCTTTAACAAAGCTGTGGTTCATGGGCACAGAAAAAGTTATAAGAAGTTCTTCCCAGAGTGGCTTACACTAATACCCGTCTCCTAACCCACAAATACACAGGAATTGCTGACCTTCATTGTAATCACGTTTATTCTTTTTCTTTCCAGGAATCTCCTGTCAATAGTCACTCCCTCATCTCATAAATGTTTTATAAGGAAAAAGCATAACTGGCTATTGTCTCCTTAGAAATGTATGTGAAAACTAGTCAAATTGCAGAGGAAGTAAAATTTTCCTTTGAAAAGAGTCAGTGATTCACCACTATGTAACCTTCAACACCTGTACACACAAACCACCCCACAGGTAAAAAGGTCAGGCAGCTATAAAACCCAACATACGGGAGGTTCCCTCCGCTCAGAAAGCGTACTTTCACACTAAAAGAGCAAACAAGCCAAGCTGTTTATTGCTGCAGGCTCCTCTTAATAGCTCCATGACATTCAAGATAGTAAAACTAAAATCTGGAGAAGTCAAAATCCAAAGGGCACCAAATAAGATACATGCTTGCTTAAGCACTGCACAGCTGACACATAGAAAGAGTCTCTATGCTGAGGCATGCAGTGTGCACCCTAAATTACTTGTGGCTGGTGAAGCTGTAGGGACTGTTTCATGTAGACAAAAGTCCAGAGAGGGAAATCAGGGTACAGAGAAAATCTGAAGTGAGGCCCACGGTCAGACTGCTTGCTAATGGTGTTTGTATCTTCTGGCTTGGCTGGACACTTCAGCCTGTGCTGTGATCCTCAGCCTCACCCCGCAACCCATGTGGAAGTGACAAGCTTCCTCAGAAGAGGCAGAAATCCATCTCTAGAGGGACTGCCTTTCTTCCAGCACCTTTTTAAAGCTTTACAGATACAATGCAAACGCACAAGAAAAGGTGCTGTGAAACCCTCCTCCTGGCCAGATGTCTCCACTTCCAAACCCAGGCGTAGGTGTCATACTGTCCCAGGCTGATGGTGCAGTTCCCTGTCCCTGCTGCTTCCTCTGGACAAGGGGCAATGGGCACAAACTGGAGCACAGGAAATTCCCTCTCAATATAAGGAAAAACTTCTTTACCCTGAGTGTGAGAGGCTGTGGAGTCTCCTTCTCTGGAGATATTCAGAACCCATCTGGACATGACCCTGTGCAACCTGCCCTAGGTGTCCTGCTCTGGCAGAAGGGTTGGACTAGATGATCTCCAGAGGTCCCTTCCAACCCCCAGCGCTCTGTGGTTCTGTGATTCTGACACTGGGTACCCAGACTGATGGGCAGAGGGTTTCACTGTGAGAGGCTGCCATGGTGGACACTGCCAATGGAGCCATGCCCATGCCTGTCCAGACTACCTGTGGGTGCCTTTTGCCTCGCATGCCCTCATTCCTCTTTTCATGGGTGTAAGATGAAGACTGAACTCCTAATGATGCCTGTATCTCATAACACTGCTCACAAGAATGAAAACTACTCGAGAAACACCCCAAAACATTTAGAATATGTCAGGTTGCCCTCTCTCTTAAGCAACTCATTAAGAAAACAGACAACAGGCAATACATTTTTCTAGTGACTCAGGAGCACAAGGTACCTGCAAAGCTACCTGTTGCTTCACCCCTCATTTTCAACTCTCTGGATGTAGGTAGCTTCATGGTCTGGACTTGAGGTGACAGCAAGGATTTTGCCACCCTAACCAGGCACCCACACTGGCTCTAGAAGTACTGCACTGTGCTTGTAGCATGTGCCAAAAGTGCAAACAGAATATAAGCACAGCTACCTCCTGCTGCTGTAAATTATACTTACATCTGTGCTTGGTATTTCGGCTGTAGGTAAATCAGCGCCACTGAAGGCAAGCAGCAAGCAGCTCCCATTCAAGAACAGTGTTCCAGTCCTTCCTCTCTGTTGCCCTGACACTACAAATTGAACTTTAATTGCTTCACTGTGCCTGTATCATACATAACCCTGTGAGACCCCCGCAGACTCGTGCTGCTTGCTGTGTACAGCTGCATGCAGCAGGGCTGCACACCTGTTTGTTAACCAGGAAGGTATGTGTAGCCAGGGACTCCCACTTGCCTTCTGGGGCTGTCTTTGTTTGAGGTTGGCAGTGACTAGTGCTAAACGGAGCTCGGAGAAACTACATGGGGTGGTGTTGATGGATAGGATAGCATCACGGGGCACCGTCAGGTTTTTTTTTCTTGCAGACTTAACTTGATCAGAGATTAATTTCAGGGTTGTGGATTTGGGGTGGGTTTTTTTTCAATCTAGAGCCAGATTAAGACCCTTTTTTTCTCTCCAAAGCGGTCAAAAAGTTTGTTACTAAGTTACACGAAACAGAAATAATGGTTCATATTGCAGAGGAAGTTTCGCTATCACCAGGGAAGTGATAGTGACTGTCATAAATACTATCATATAGTTACGCCAGAGGTCAGTAAAAATTACTAACAATTCTCATGATTTAACTTTAACCAAATCAGTCACAATTCTTAACTAGAAAATCTGCCAATGTGTTACTTTGGCACATTTCCAATAAATTATTACTTGTATTTGAATAATTGTGCAAGGGAAAAGGATGTACTTGTCTCTAAGTCAGTCTTAGGAAAGAGCACAATGTTATTTCCAGGATTTGTTTTAAGATCCATAATAATTTTCTACAAGCTTAAAACCATTTTAGGATCTGACATTCTCCATTCAAGTTCGCAAAACAGGAAACATGCAATTAACATTATTTGCTCACTACAAAATTGTGATTCCTTGGGTCACACTAGGAAGAGTGCTGAAACAGCAGGGTAACTTCCAGCCAAGGACTTTCAAGGAAAGACCAAACAGCATCTTGGAAATGCGCCTTTCTGTCTTTCTCAGTTCAGCTACCTGACAGAGATGGGAAAATGCATACGTGTGACTGATTTCTACCTGGTGGTATTTAGTTGGGGCTGGATCTGATTGAAAAGCACCTGGAGGCACTGCCCAAGGAGAGGGGGGCTAGCAGAAAGGGCTCTTAAAGCTTCCAAAGCCCTGTGGTAAGTGTGATTCTTGGGAGGGGTGGTGAGGGTTTTAGGTATTCAGTGAAATGGTCGTTAAGCCAGAAGAGAAATGAAGTTGTCCACATGGCTTCAGCTGGCTGCGTCTTGTACAGGATTTGCAGAGGATAACAGCCTTTATTTCCTTTTGGATGCTTCCTGTAGGTTTCCACTGCTGTTTCACCTACTAGACAGTGAGAAGGCACAACAAATTTCTCTGACCCGCTTTCTCTGCAAAGCTTTCTGATTATTTTTTGCTGTTGTATCAAAGGCTGGAGTTCAGTGCTCCTACCTGGATTCTTTATTCCAGGTGGTGTTTCCAACAGGCTTTTTTTTACTCTCAGATAAAATCTTACTACACTTCTTTGGTATTTAACTCTCTCCACTAATGATCTCCGCTGATCTCCCCATATTCCTGTAATGGCTGCTCTACTCTACTGTAATCTCTAACCAATGCTTGCTCTCCGAAGGTACTATCATGTCCAGATTCTCGTTAACGAGCTTTGATCTAATCTCAAATGACACCAGCAATCCATGGGCTATATCCAACCTGCTCTTCTGCAGAGCTGGCAATTAAAGGAACGTTTTGTTAATACCACTGAAAGTGCATTGTAAATCCCGATGCATAAAAATTATCAGGTAGTGTGACACTGGTGAAGGGCACATAGAAAGTTTGATAGCAGCAACGACACTGCACAGTATGAGTCGGTTTCATGGGCTTTATCGAACACGAGCAAAGTTCGAGTCTTCATATCAGGTCCTGCCCACTAGCTGGAGCATACGTTGTGCAATACTGACACTCTCCCCCCTGAAGGTCAGAAGGCACCCGCACTCATATTGCATCTGAAGCCTGAAAATTCAGTCTGGGCAAACCAGCAGGAGCTGCTAAACTAAGAGGGGAATTAAGTCAATTTAATACACCCTCAGAGATGCAGTAGTGTAAGTCTGGTGCGCAGTGACAGAGTCAGAGACCTGAAATGCATGGGTTGAATGTTAAACTCACGCCTGCTGGGGGGCTGAATCCAGCAGGGAAGACTCAGAACTCTTCTCTGTGTCCAGAGGCAAAAGATGAACCACCACAGCTGCTCCTTGCTGTCACCTGCATGCCTGCTTGGGGTCACCGCATGCCTTCTGGTCAAAACTCTTGCAGACATCTCTCGCTGGCAGCTTTTTGGGCAGCTCCTTTTGAATGTGACCGCATGATCTGGACTGCTTCTGTGGCCACTTTGCCTCCAGCTTGCTCCTTTGTTGTGCAATGAAGCCCCCACGTGTGCTGCCTAGGAAGGTCCTCACCCATGGAGACTGGAGGAAAGAGCTCCAGAGGTTTGAGCCTGGAGCCCTTCTTCTAGACCTTCCTTGCAGACTCTCCCACCTCCTGACCTCCTGCTGCAGCTGCCGAGTGTTAGTAGAACTAGGCATCTGGAAGGATTTATTTAATTTAAGCTCGTTGAAATCATTTTAGGCCTTCTTTTATTAGAAAGCAAAGAAAGATGTATACATATTCTTGAAATCCTTATTACTGCAGTCAGGTCATATACTTTATCTCACGGTTATTAAAATAAATGCCCTTTATAGGGTCAGGACTCATGAAGATAACTGAGGGAGAAGGGGAAAGGCTTCAAGTTTGTCTTAACGCTGGCAGTTGAGCTAATACATGCAATTAAAGACAAAAGCTAGTGAGCAAGAGAAATTAAAAATGAGTTACCGGCCTAATCTTTTTAGTCACACGTACTAACTTTAACTTGCATTTTTATAGTATGAGTGCATATGTCTGAAACTATGTCATTTTCACATCTTAGGTAAATTAACCAACCCTAACCCACACATATGGGGACTGTATATTTTTAAAGGTGACAATAATACTTCGTGATGTCCTAGTACAGCCCCCAGAAGATGTTTGTCAAGAGGCTGTTTGGATTCTGCTAGCTAGTAGTGGACCCTAGCTAGCTATAAAATTAGAAAGAGATCTAAAAATCATTGCTTGCTTTCTGCAAAGCTGTGTATCGGGGAAGGCTGAGCCCTGGGGCAAAAACAGGCTTATTACACTTCACTTAATTCTTCCTGCAGCACTGTCTACATCCCTTTTAATACCAGGAAGAAAACGCTCCTCCATCTGCCTTTGGCCATACTGAACAACCACTTCTTTGTGCAAGAGATGCCTGGGCATCTCTGACTTCTTCTGGTACACTGAGATGTGTGGGCTTTATTTCACCCCTCGATGAAGACTGCCCAATGCTCGTTAACATGACGCTCAAATTTTCAAGACCTAATTCGTATAGACATATGTGACAGTTTTGAGACTTATACCAAAGCAGAGAGTTTGATGCTGTTAAAAGGTCCATAACAATTTTAGTCAGCCTGCACAATCATGCAGGGAGGTCAGTTTAAAAATTTTTGATGAGGTAATTCAGTTTCCTTCAAAAACTATCTTCTGGATGTTTGTACCCCACATGCCTAAGTATGTCGTATTATAAAGTGAAATAGAGCTGGAAATGTTTTACAGAATGACATTATTGATGGTATCCTAGCACAGAAAGAAAATATTTACCTAACTAAAAATACTGAAAATCTTATTCCACGTTTCTTTGAAGTGAAAGTGTCTTTTGGTGGCCCAAGGTAAAAAGCTTTTATCCAGTGAGTCTGTAACAGGTTTCTCTGAGGGACCAGTAAACTTCATTGTGTGTAGCTGAGTCTCAGGTTGTATTTTGGTTTTCTGCTCCCAGGTGTAGAGAAGCACTTTGAAATTTAAATGAAAGTTTTAGATATATTCGAGTAGAATACCTAGGGACATCAAAGTCATAGTAGTTGACCTTTTCCTCATAGCTTTAAGAAAACTTCTTACATGCAGATACCTATCTTCCCCATCCCCACTGACAGATTCCAGGCCCCCAAATGCAACACAGTCACATGAATGATGCCTTCTGCATCCTGGGACCAAGGTGTCTGGAGTGGTGCAGGGGATGACAGAAAACAGACAAGGAGTTGAAGCGCCCATCAGTCACTGAAGATCAGAAACTCTTCCAGTGATGGGGGCTGGCTTGGAGCACCCTGCTCCCTGCGTAACCCTCCACGTCCCACTGTCACTGTCTTGCACTCGGGGTGGATGCTGCACCAGAAGGTCTGTTGGATGCTCAGTAACTGAGAGAGTGGGAGACACGGGTCAAGGAGGGGATGAACACTGAATTTTTATTGCCTGTGTTTACATTCCAGAAGATTGTGGCTGTGATTATGAGGTGATATGAATTAATCAAATGTTAATCGCCACGAGTGATGACGATTTGCTTCAAGGTGCTTGTTCATTGATTAGAGTTTAGTGCAGTGCCTGAAATAGAGCTAGCCAGGAAGCATGAAGTCACTGCAGTGGTGGAAAACATGCCAGTAAAAATGAGCAGTGATGAGTAAACATGTCACAGACATCTTTGTGTACAAAAGCATTTTTCATACCAGTGAAGGCTGTTTTACAGCATCAGACTGATGATTGTTTTCTGATGGCTTGGGATACAAACCTGAGTGAAAAACGTGGACTTGGAAAACTAAGAACATACAACCTAGTCAATAAAAATGTTCACTGATATTCTCCAATACCAGTACCAATACTTTACCAGTTGGATTCCTACCATTTTACCAACCTGTTGCACAGTCTCTTTATGTATTCTCTACTGGGGCCATTCCAGTTGGTCTAAATAGCTCCCTGTTCAGTGGACCGTAAAAGAGTCAGAGAGACTGTACGAGCAGCACAGGACGAATCTCCTGGATGTGCTTGGGGCAGGCAGCTGGACTGCCCCTTCCTTGCTACATGAGGGTATGTGTTTTCTCTCTTTCCACTTTCATAAAAAACTGGGACAGACTCTGATCTCGAGTTGGTAGTTTTTATTTTGTTTGTTTCTGATGAAAGTCTTCTAAAGCTTGAAACATTTTGTAGAATGATATGTATTCCCCCCAACCCCCCAGTGGTGTACAATATTGTGCATTTATATGTGCTACATTGCCCTTTATCATTTCCCTTACTGACAAAGTCCTTGGGGAAAAAAAAATAATCAACAACTCTGTAAACATCATTAGCACTGTAAATTAACCCCAAATTTAGCATATAGGAGTCTAAGGTACTGTTCCAAAACAGAAATATGCCCTTAGAAAATACAGTATCACCTACAACTGAGGCTTGAAGTTGCTACACACAGTGCATGCTGTTGCCCAACACATGGACTCCCAACAGAACTACTGAGTCCAATCTTTGGAAAGGTTTGGGTTATTTTTCTCAGTTTTTCATATTTCAGCTTGACATTACCCAGAGTACTAACCATATAATTACCAGAATTAAAATGTTTATGAATGTAAATTTATGTGATTCAAGCTTTGCAAAAGGCTCTGATACTCTCTGGAAAGCTCATCTTTGTGCCTGTAGAGTAGAGTGCTAATCAACACAGATGATGAGTTAATGGCAGAAATTTCAGCTGGCGGTAACACTTAAGATGGCATGTTCTAGGATATTTCAGATAAGCTCTGTTGATGTCGTTAAGATACAAGAATTATGTGACTTTAGAGGTGGCTAAATGGTGGTAATTATGATCTTAATAATGACAATCAGTCTTCTAGTGATTCTTGCCTTACAGCACTTAGGTTCTCTCAATTTAGCTGTCAAAAGACATTCGTGAAACAAATAAAGAATTACAAAATTATACTGTATACATCAGTGTACAGATAATGTTAGTTTTTAAAAAAAACATTATTTAGACAAAACCATTTTATTTTAATGCCAGGGATTTCTCCCTGTGTTTGTGTTCCAATTTTTGGATGCATTGGCAAAATAAAGTAACAGACAAATCAGGAAGAAATGAAAAATATCTGTGACTTCCACAACAATAATGACTGATCCTACTTATCATTTGAGGTACTAAGCAGATGCAAAAAACCACATAACTGAATACTGATGACATCACCTGAGAAGTTTGACTTCCTTCTGTCAGGAGTTGGCAAAATTGAAACCAAACCATTCATAGTACACTAGAGAACTTGACCATGACACTTATTTTTTGATTTTTTTTTAATGTTCTTTGATGAAAAAATTGACACAATTTGGCCCATTCTTGGGGCTACATGACAATTTTGATTGTTGCTGCCACAGTTGTGATTTCAAGTGAAAGTCTTGCTCTCAGTGTCCCATAGTATTTCCCAGCAAGTTTTCAGCAGCAGGAATCTGTTTTGTTCCTGTTTGCTACAGCACCTGATGCTTGTGAATCTGCAGCTCATGCAACACACTTAATTAGTGTCATCTACTGTTGTAGTGCACATCTACTTTATTTCTTAAATACCTGGTTTTATTTTGAAATGGGATCCATTATCCTGCCCCTTGTAGTCTTGATCCATGTGGAGCTTGATGATTTCATTGATGTTTCTGCCTTCAGTCACTGTTAACATAACAGTGGTTTTGGTTGGAGGGAAGGACCCTCTTGAGTTTGAAGGGACATTCAAAGATCATCTAGTTCAAGCCCCTTTCAAATGGATCAGGTTGCTCAGGGCCCTGTCCAACCTGGCCTTGAATGTCTCCAGGGATGGGGCGTCCACCACCTCTCTGGGCAACTTGTTATAGTGCCTCACCACCCCCATCACAAAAAAAAAAAAAATTCTTCCTTGCATCTAGACTGAATCTACCCTCTTTTAGGTTAAAACCGTTACCCCTTGTCGTGTCACTACAGGCCCTACCAAAAAGTCCCTCCCCAGCTTTCCTGTAGGCCCCTTCAGGTACTGGAAGGCTGCTAGAATGTCTTCCTGGAGCCTTCTCTTCTCCAGGCTGATCAAGCCCAACTCTCCCAGTCTTTCCTCAGAGGAGATTTGCTCCATTCCTCTGATTTTTTTTGCAACCCCCCTCTGGTCCTGCTCGAACAAGTCCGTGTCTTACTCATTTGGCATCATTACCACAACCCCCAAACCCCAATCTCTCCCCCTGTAAGAAAGCCAAGGCATTTCTGAGGACACCAACTGCGGAGTATTGCTTTCTCATCCAATCTTTTGGTCATACCCAGGTGTGCAGCACGACTGCAGAACCGTGAGACTCACAGGATTCATATAAATATTTAACAACGAGCGGCATTAGGCTTTCCTGTAAAGGTCTCTGTGCTTACTTGGAAGGGGACGGGCGGGCTCTCTCTGTTTTTCCTACTTAGCTTCACGGAGATGACATTTACACTTTGGCAATAAAACCTGTACTAGCTGCAGAACGCATGGGAAAAATAATAAAATCACAACCATCGCGTATTCTGGGGCTGCAATAGCAGAAGTACAAACAGAATTGGTATTTTGGACACCAGTTACTGTTTTGGGCATTTTCTCTGGGAAGCGGCTTGCGTGCAGAGGGTAACCCTGCGCTCCCGGCCCCACGGGCCCAGCGCCACTGGGACCCATCCAGTGAGGGCAAGGTGAGGCCTGTGCACTGCTCATTACAGCTCTCCCACGCTCACCGCTGGCAGACTCCTGGTGGGTAAGATGGGGCTTAGTGAGTGCAGGCTGCTAGAGCCGCCACAGGCAGCTGCAACAGGCGTCCCTATCTGCCTCACAGCCTCCTGGTGCACCCGGGTACCGAGTCTAGACACCGCCGGTACCCAGCCAAAACGTTCATCCGGAGGCAGGGCTGGGCGGTGGTTTTGCCCCGGCCTCTCTCCGGCTCCCGCTGCCGCCCCGACGGAAACTCGCACCGCCCCGTCGGGCCGGGCCGAGAGGCGAGCTCCGGCGGGGCGTGGTTATGGTAGAGCCCCGCCCAACGGCGGCGCTCATTGGCGGCGGCGGCGCGGGGCTCGCCCAAGGGCGGGGCCGGGGCGGGCGGGACGGCGCTGTGCGCTGTCCGGCTGCCAGAGTCGGAGCCGTCGTTGTTGCTGACGCCGCCGCGGGAAGGAGCGAGCGGCCCGGACGGGGGTAACGACAGCGCCATGGCCGAGAAATGCGACGTGGTCGTGGTCGGGGGCGGCATCTCAGGTGGGTCTTGGGGTGGGGCGGGGCGCGGCGCGGCCGCCGCGCATCCACCGGCGTCCTCCGGGGCACCCCCCAACCCCGGGAGCGATCCCGGAGCCCGTTCCGCGCTGGGGACTGCCGGGGGCACCAGGGATCGGGGACGGGGTGCTCCCGGCTGGGGCAGCGCAGGGCCTGGGGGCAGCGAGGCTGGGGGCGGCCGGTCTTCACGGTTGGCCTTGAGGCTCGGGCGGTGGTTAACGAGTGTCAGGTCTCCAGGGGCTTCGGATGCGCTGGGGGGGCGGGCGGCAGGAAAATCATCCAGGTTGGTGTTTGAGGACGTGTTCGCTTCTTGGCTACTTTGGGCTCATCAGGAGAGAGCCTGTGGAAAAACGGACTTTACAATGGCCACAGGTGTGGGAGAGCGCGGGGATGCAGGCTGGGCCGTTTGCCCCCGGAGAAAGATGGTGTTCTGGAGCTGGGGGTTTGTAGGCGGCTAAAAATAAACTTGGGGGGACGGCAAGTGTACCTGTTGGATAACTGCTGCAAAAGCAGGTTGGGGTTCGTTACTCGATGCGATAGACCTGGAAAAGTACTTCCCAAAATACTCTCCGGGTTCAGCTTCAGATCCACTTTAACCCCAGCAAGTGTGGCACGGCCCCTGATCCTCGGGCTTGAAAAGAAAAACCACGACGTTTTTCTGATGGTACCTGATGAGATGGAGTGTTCCTGTGTTAGCGAAAATCTGTCCTTGGCCTGTCCATCAGATAAATACCGTGTTAGCAGGGCTGGCCAGGCTTCAGTTCTCAGGGGGTCGCTACCTCCCTGCTGATTCAGGAAAGGTGAGTTATGTGACTGACTTCTGACTTCAGTGATGCTACAGCATTTATTGCTTTGGGCAGTAGTTTTTATTAGAATTGGGAAGGAGTTAGAGGCTTTCCTTCCTTTAATCCACGGTGAATTAATGCACAAAACAGCAATTTGTCTACTTACTTACGTTATTTAATTTGCTAAAATAGCAGTTATTGTTTAAACAATTATTTGTGATAAAGTAAGTATTTAAATAATCTGCAGTATCACCAAACAGACCTAGTTTTGTTTGCTTTTTATTTTTACGGGATGCCTGGGAATTTTCCTGCTCAGTCTTCATCCTTAAGGTTCCTGTAACGCTCAGAGTGCCCTTAGGGAATTAGCATCCATACTGTGGGCAGCTGATGGTGACCTGAACTTAATATGGCTTTTAAGGCTCTGAGAAGCTCTTCTTCCCTTGAGGGTACCTTGCCTTCTCCGGCTTTCCAACCTGTAGCAGTGTTTTGGATATTTTGCTGTGGTATCTTGCCTCACTAGTACAAGAACTGGTAAGTTACCTTAGAACACTTACGCCTTGGACTAAAGCCTGGTGTGGAGCCTGAAATGACGCCAAGCAGGAAATTTCAAGGCGTTACAGTCCCTGAGAATTAATCAGTGGCATTAGGAAGGCAAATAAACATGTCACAGCACACTTGGGGTGCAGGAACATTTTTCATGCCGGTGGAAACCCTTATGTCACACCAGGGGCATAGAAATTGTTTGCCTGTTACAAGTTCAAACAGGCACCATTTTAAGAGAGCAGCCTTAGAAAGTTGAATGATAAACACTTTTATTTCATATTTAATCCATCTTTCTAGTTCCTGGCAGCTCTTGGTTTGTTTTGCTTTTCACACAGCTTCTCTGTCACTGCTGTTCCTGTACTAACCTACACCTCAGTTCTGTAAGAATTCAGGTAGTGCTGCTTTCTGCAGCACCAATAAGTAATCTGTGTCTAGAATTTTGGTTCTGGCAAGACAGATAGTAAAACATGCTCCAGTATAGGCAGGGTTTCACCCTGTACATCGCTCTGACTCCAGTTTTGACTTGCTGCTGCTTATTTCTCTGAAGATATATCTGCAGTTGCCTTGTCTGACAAGATTATTGTCTTCAACTGTATGTTAAATAGTCATTGCCTGATGCTTGAAAGAAGGGATAGGAAACTTTGAGATAAACTAGTTCTTTACTAGAAATGCATGAAATGTGTATCAGGTATAAGCAAGATGCTTGTTATAAAGCACGAGCTTCCCAGCGGTGAGATTGTGGCTTTTAAAAATATTTGTACAGTATTTGCAATATGAAGCTCATACCCTGACTGGTACCTCTGGAGATACCTGTTCCTCCAAGTGAAGCGTAGTTTTGAGAGCCAGTTTCTGTCCAACCTGAGATACACTTCTCTTCCCTGCTCCTGGCCTCTGTATGTGCACATCTGTACGTGGTCATTCACAGCGATGCAGAATCCTCTCTCCCTGTAGGAAGCTGCAGTCTAGGGATGGAGGGAGCTTCTGCAAAGAGTGCTTGATGGTGGAGAAGCTCTTGGAAGAAGAACTCTGCTCTGGTGGCCTCTACCACTGAGATTTTCATGCTGTACTCTATGGAATTATGTGTGAACTGTCCAGATTGCATCAGGAAGTGCATTTGGACCCCTACAGAGAGGGAGCTGCAGAGTTTGGGCTAGATCCCTCTTCTCACTTGGGCGTGCATGTTAAAAATGTAGATGGTGGCCAAGAAAGGCTCCAAACATGTGTTTATATCATAAACCTGTGACCTGTAATTCATGTAACATTAACTGTGTTTTATACTCAAGTATGTTAGATAAACTGATGCCTGAAGTTAAAGACTTTCCCCATACCCACAGGGGTTTCTTATTTATACACCTTAAATATTGCTCCCATTTTCTATTTATAGGAGGGTTTTTTTTACTGAAGTGGGTTTTCTGGCTTAGATTCATTATGACCTTTTCCTTGTGCATTTTGGTGTAGGCAGTGTAATTGCTTTGCTTGTTGAACACAGCAAGCTGACAGAACATGCCATGCCATGGATGCGTGCCTGATTAATCGTCAGGACCGTAACCCTGATGTCCCATCAGAGAGTCCTCTGACACTTGAGTTAAGGGGCTACACTAGTTGAGGAGAGAGTCTACACACAGGATGACAAACTACTGTACTGACAGTTTCCAGAAGTTGTCCCTTTTATGCAGCAAGTCACTGTCATACCTCTCATGACATGTTGCCCCCATCCCAGGCTCCAGTACCTCTCTGCAAGCTAAGGCCACAGTTACAAGGGAGTTCGGATTTTGGCTCCGTAGCACTAGGATGGAGCTTGTATGTCACTTGCTCTGACATACAAGTTTTAAAGAGTTCAGGGATACTCAGTCACTCCTTGGGGATGCTCATTAATGACTGGACAGCATTAAGTGCTGGAGAGTTTTGACAGAGACCTCAGATGTTTCAGCTTTTAAGATCTAGAAAATGGCTGCTGCCTACGTGTGATCTATAATTCATCAAAAATTTTTTAGCTGACCTTATTGGGGCATATTTTCACATGGATAACAAAATGCACTATGTTGATTCAAAGGCTACCTCCTTGCCAAATTTCAAGTTGCTGCTAGAACTTCCAAAATAGGAATTAAAAAGAAGCCATGAGTTATCAAAATCAACGAGCAATATTTGTTTCCCAGGGGTTTAGAAACAGCCAGGAAATTTTGACCAAGATTTTTCAGCCAAAAAGAGTCACTCTGGAAAACACCCTGTACATTCAAGCTTAAATAGTTCAATTTTTTTGGGGGGGCGGGGGAGGGATAGGGGAAAGAGGCGGGTAGGAATAAGAAGAGTGTAAGCAGAATATTACAACATTTTTTCAGCAAGAAGTTTAGAGTGCATTTCTGTGCCAGCCTCATCTTATGCATAAATTTTGGACACAGGAAGCCCAGTTTATCAAAAGAAGGCATGGAGAATTAAGAATGTTTGTTCTACATAATGCAAACCAAAGACGGACCAAATAAGGAGGGGTATGCCCAGACACAGGCGAGTCCAAGAGGACTTGTATGCAAACACTTTCTAGAAGTATTTTCAGCACATTGTGTGTATTACAAGAACAAAGCACAAGGGAAACACAGCCTAACTGAAGCTAGCACTGAAAATTACTGTTCTTTGACAGGGGTAGTTCTTATTTATGAATAAAAACACATTTCTTAGCTAGAAACATGGAGAACTCATGGCTCAGCAGGATGGACACTTAGGTTTGCCAGCCACGTGTGGAAACAGCACTGTTTTGTATTGCACTTTATGGAGGAGGCCAAGGGCCACAAACTGTAGGAGAAGCCGGGGTGTAAAAAGAGTAGCAATTAGTCTTCATATTGAAAGAAAACATATGATACACTATTAAGGTTTGGGTTTTTTTTTTTCTTCATGGAAGAGCACTGTGTGTTGGCATCTCCTGCTCCAGGGTGTGTGATCGACAACGTTACCACTTGAGCTACCTACGCATCGGCTGTGATCTCTGAGTGAAAGACTGAATAATGAGGAAATGCAGATTTTCCTTGCTTGCTATAATGGCAGCACAACGTATGTTGTATACTGCTCTGTTTGTTTTGACAGCATGCCAGGCTGCTGGTGGGTGGTAGTGTCAGATAAACTGTCAAATACACAGTTACTGGTGGAAGATATAATCTGTACCACCTCTATAAATCTGCAGTAGTTTTTTGCAGGCTTTTTTCTACTGTTACTTTTAAGTTTACCAAGAATTTGACTTGTAGGAATGGAATATCTGGTTCCTAAAATGTGTCCTGTGCTTATCTCTTTTCATCTGCCCTGGTGCTGGACTCCAGCTGCCTGGTTCCTTCCTGCTTTCATTCTAGATCCAACAGGAAAGCTTATAATTGGTGATAATATTGTTACTTGGTACCAGAAATTCCAAAAGGTCATTTTTTGGGATGCAGAAATAAATAGCAATGTGTTCCACAGAGCTCTCAGTTCCCTGTGCATTAGCTGACTGTCATTATAAGAAAAGTTTACAGCAGGAACTAAACAGTCAGACCCCTGTACAGAGTGTAATGGATGTTTTATACAGTAATCTCAAATAAGGAGAAATTCCAGTTTCCATTTGTCCGCTTCTTCAAAATACGCTCTGATGTTTTGCTGCTGAAGATGCAAAACCTTATGAGGTGGAGCATGGATTTTGGTTAAGCCAGTCCTTTGTGCTATGCTCAATGCTTGATACTTAGTTTTGGCCAAAATATGATTGTGATTTCTTCATTATATAACTAGATGTAGAAATACTAAAATTTCCTTCATCTTTCATCATGTCCTTCATGTGGTTTTCTATGGTAAATGCATCATTTATAAAGACTGTCTAACCCAGGGTTAACCTGATTAGTCACAGCCGGTCCTAGTCTGGAATGAAGAATGTGTTGCATTTTGTTTCTGGCAAAAATAAAATGTGCACCAGCAGGATCAAGTGGTTGGCAAATTCAAGTCTCCTATGAGAGAGCGCTGTAAACCTATGGTGTTATTTACTCCATCAAGCAAAAGATGTAGCTGAGTAGTTAGGACAGATCCCTAAGTGTCCTAGCATAGAAAAGCTGGTATGGGACAGGCATGATGTCTTTCCTGGGAATACCAAAGCTGATGTTTTTGGTATTTGTGGTAATTATGTTGATGTTACAGAGGGAAGGGATGCCATCCAGAGGAAGCTTGACAGGCTCGAGAGGTGGGCCCATGTGCATTGCATGAAGTCCAACAAAGCCACGTGCAAGGTCCTGCATGTGGGTCAGCACAATCTCAAGCACAACTACAGGCTGGGCAGAGAATGGATTGAGAGCAGCCCTGAGGAGAAGGACTTGGAGATGCAGATCGATGACAAGCTCAACACGAGCTGGCAGTGTGCGCTAGCAGATCAGAAGGCCAAATGTGGCTACAGACCAACCGTCCTGGGCTGTGTCAAGAACAGCATGGCCAGCAGGTTGAGGGAGGGGATTCTGCCCCTCTACTCTGCTCTTGTGAGACCCCACCTGGAGTGCTGCATCCAGCTCTGGGGTCCCCAGTACAGGAAAGATGTGGAGCTGTTGGAACGAGTCCAGAGGAGGCCACAAAGGTGATTAGGCAGCTGGAGCACCTCTCCTATGAAGACAGGCTGAAAGAGTTGGGTTTGTTCAGCTTGGAGAAGAGAAGGCTCTGGGGAGACCTAATTACAGCCAACCAATACCTAAAGGGGTCCTACAGGAAAGTGGGAGAGAGTCTGTTCACCATGGAGTATAGCGATAGGACAAGTGGCAATGGCTTCAAGCTGAAAGAGGGCAGGTTTAGATTAGACATTAGGAAGATATTCTTTACTATGAGGGTGGTGAGGCCCTGGCATAGGCTGCTCAGAGAGGCTGTGGGAGCCCCATCCCTGGAAGTGTTTAAGGCCAGGTTAGATGGGGCTTTGGGCAACCTGATCTATTGAAAGTGTCCCTGCCCATGGCAGGGGGGTTGGAACTAGATGGGTTTTGAAGTCCCTTCCAACCAAACCATTCTATGATTGTATGATCATAGCTTTTCACCAACGTTTTTTTCAGATACTTACTTAGCTGAAGGTTGCCATTCAACAGAGAGAAATTTATTCTGCATTTTGATTAAACCGATTATCAATAGTTGGCCAGTGTGCAAACCTTAGATGCTTACATAAAACAGATGAACTCAAACAATCATCATTTTAACTGGTGCTACTCATTTTAGTATGTAAGGAGATGGAGGATGCTCCATTTCTAACCCCATGCTTACATTAGTTAACTTCTTTATGCTGTTGTTCTGCAGGGAGGAGAGTGTTACTCTGGGGAAGAGCTGTTTACTGCAGTGTGCTTGGGACTTGAAAATCAGAGTGGGTGTGTACAGAGGAGTGGATTCATCCTCTATGCAATTCCTCCTTCCTGCCTACTGTGTTTCTGCTATGAGAAACTGCCTTTGTACCCTTCAGAACAAGGCTTGCATCTGTTGGAAGCGTTTAGACAGTAGCACCATTGAAAACAGTTAGAGTGGCTTGATCTCAGTTGGACAGTGTGCTTTGTAATAGGAAATATTTATTCCCTTTAGGTAGAAATCTTTGCTGAATCAACTGGATTATTTTTGCTAGAGGGAGAAAAAAGGAATTGGTGAAAAAGATATGAAAAGCATTTACCTGAAAATGGCAACATAAATAAATGTGACCTCATGCTCAGTATCAACTATTCTATAAGGGTTGTGAAAGAAGTTACCAGTTTTTGTCTAGCAATGTTATGATATTATGCAACACTAAAGAAAAAATTAATGTAGACTTGTGACCACAATGTGTATTCTTGCTGCTTAGTGCGTATTGAATCACGTAACATTAGGAGTAGGAAGGGACCTTCAAAGACCATCTAGTCCAACCCCTCTGCCAGAGCAGGATCACCTAGACTAAATCACACAGGGACACATCCAGGTGGGTTTTGAATGTCTCTGGAGAAGGAGACTCCACAACCTCTCTGGGCAGCCTGTGCCAGTGCTGTGTCACCCTCACTGTGAAAACTTTTCTCCTTATATTCACATGGAGCTTCCTATGCTCCAGCTTGCACCCATTGCCCCTTGTCCTATCGCTGGCCATCACTGAGAAGAGCCTGGCTCCATCCTCCTGACTGTCACCCTTTACATATTTATAAACATTAATAAGGTCACCCCTCAGTCTTCTCCAAGCTAAAGAGGCCCAGCTCCCTCAGCCTGTCCTCATCAGGAAGGTGTTCCACTCCCTTAATCATCTTGGTGGCCCTGTGCTGGACTCTTTCCAGGAGTTCTATGTCCTTCTTGAACTGAGGGGCCCAGAACTGGACACAATATTCCAGGTGCAGTCTCACCAGGGCAGATTAGAGGGGGAGAAGGACCTCTCTTGACCTACTAACTACACCCCTTCTAATACACCCCAGGATGCCCTCAGCCTTCTTAGCCACGAGGGCACATTGCTGGCTCATGGTCATCCTGCTGCCCACCAGGACCCCCAGATCCCTCTCACCTACGCTGCTCTCAACAGGCCAGTCCTCAGCCTATACTGGTACCTGGGGTTGTTCTTCCCCAGGTGCAAGACCCTACACTTGCCCTTGTTAAATCTCATTAAACTTCTCCCCACCCAGCTCTCCAGCCTGCTTAAGGCTTGATGGATGGCAGCACAGCCCTCTGGTGTGTCAGCCTCCCCTCCCAGTTCTGTGTCATCAGCAAACTTGCTGACTGTGCACTCTGTTCCCTCATCCAGGTCATCAGTGAATATACTGAATAGTGCAGGTCCCAGTGCCGACCCCTGAGGGACTCCACTAGACACAGGCCTTCAGCTACACTCTGTCCCATTGATCAGAACTCTATGGCTTCTTCCCTTAAGCCAGCTCTTAATGCACCTCACTACCTTCCAGACCACACTTCCTCAGTTTAGCCACGAGGATGCTGTGGGAGCTGCTGTCAGATACTTTACCGAGGTCAAGGTAGACAACATCTACTGCCCTACCATCATCTATCCAACTGGTTATATCCTCATAAAAGGCTATTAGATTAGTCAAAACCATGTTGATTGCTCCTAACAACCCTCTTATCCTTGATGTGCCTAGACACAGCACCAAGGATAACTCTTTCCATCACTTTTCCAGGGATGGAAGTGAGGCTGACCTGTCTGTAGTTACCTGCGTCCTCCTTCCTGCCCTTTTTGAAGACTGGAGTAACATTTGCTTTCCTCCAGTCCTCAAGCACCTCTCTCGTTTCCCAAGATTTAGCAAAGATGATGGATAGTGGCCTAGTAAAAACTTCCACAAGGAAGGAGCAGGGGCTGTAATTTAATTAATAAGGCATGGGTGGGGTTTTTTTTAATTTTCAGTGGCTATTTTAAAGCTTGAAATCCTTAGTCTGGAAAGGAAAACAGTTCTTTCATTCTCAGCCTTCTATATGTTGTTGACCATTAGTGGTTTCTCTGGTCAGTGTGATGTTACTGAGTACATTTTAACTATATTTTAAAACTTAGTTAAATACCATGATGTGTGCAAAAATTGCAATGAAAAGGAAATTGGACAGGGGAGAGGAGGAGGAGAAAGAGGTGAGGAAGGGAGATTTACCCTACAGTCATGGTAGAAATGTTCTGCATCTCTCATTGACAAGTTTGTGCTTACTTGGAAAAAAGACTTCTAGTTGAATAATGAGAGGTGATTCTTAAGGTGACTATTGCCAGAATTATTTACTCAGTTGTGTTTGGAAGAAGCTAGGTTTTCCATCAGGGAAAGAGTAAAAATAGTATGCTGTTACAGTGGAACTTTAATGAGGATATATTGACAATTTTCTCAGTTTACTGATGTATTATGAGAAAAAAAGTTTAAAATTTATTCCCCTGCTAAGAGCTGAGAAATGTAGAGATTTTCCAGAAAGGTTTTTTTTTTCCTTATATTACTCAAAACCTGCTAAAACACTGCAATAACAGGTTAGTAGTCTGTCACACGATGTAATTATCCCATTCAGCGTACATTAGGGTGGATTTACAAGGATTTTATGAAGGAATGTTTTGTTAGGATGGTTTTGGTAAACTTTCAGCCCTGTGGTGGATGAAAAAAGGCAATGCACTTTGCCAAGGAAGCTAGCAAGTAAGAAAACAGCACATCTAGAAAACTAGCACGCAGTTACCTTTCCCATAGCAACAGGTAATTTTCTCTGCCTTTATTTTGGTGTGCTCAATATGGGACATATATCGTGGCCTCAGTTTGAAGGGTTAAAAGATTAATAGCATCACAATGTCATAATTCCCCTTCCTGGCCCTTTGTCATCCTGTATGGGTACTGCCCTTGCATGCTTTGGAGACACTCAGCATATGTCACGTAGGAAGCGCTGTCTCTGGGAGAGACACTGGTGATTTCTGCTTCCGATCATGGTATATCAGTGAATCTCTTTGATGCACTGGTTTTACAGAGATTTTTTGAAAAGTATAATGATTATTCTATTACTACAGAATTAATATCACATGTCCAGTAAAGTAACTTTTTAAAGAACTTTTTTGTGCTGCAAAACTTGTGTCTGTTCGTGAGCCCTATATCAACCCTAGTACTGACACAACTTGGACCAATTCTCATAAACACTAGTCTTAGAAATGCTTCCTTTTGAAAGAGGGAAGCATTTTCCACGTTATGGGGCTTGGCTGGGAGTCAAGCTCCAGTTTCTTAAATCCCACCCCAGTGTGCTACCTGTAGAGCTGAATGTCTTCTCCCATACGAGGTAGAGACATGCTTTGTTCTGTTTTCCATCAGACCACATAAAAAATTCGGTATTCAGCATCTGTGTGTTTCAGCCATGGTGTGTGTCTGGTAGTCTGCAGATTGGCATAAATTCATCTATATTAGTGGTTTGGTTTGGTTTGGTTTGGTGTTTTTTAAACTGTATTTCCAGTGTTCTGAAACCACTTGGCTTGGTAGGGTTATGGCAGCTTTCTGAAATGAAAGCAGCGGGAGTATGATCTGTAGCAGCAGCAATTCTGAGTCCCTAATAGTGCTGCAGAATCAATAGGAGCAGAGCTTTCCTGCATGGCGTCTTCAGACGGGGGGGAGCTGGGTGAGAGATTGCCATAGAAACCCTTGTGGAGGATGTATAAGTCATCTCACCCTGTTCTCATCTAATAACAAGTGAATTTCTTCAGCCAGATACTTCAAATGAGGCATGGTTTTGGCAGGCTCCTTTCATCTTTCTGTGGCAAGTAGTGTTTTTTTGATCCACAGAATTAGAGCAGTGCCTGGAAGGAGCACGGCCAGCGATTTGGGGTGGTTTGCAGCTTTATCTCTAGGCTAAACTTGGAGGAGGTGGAGGAGGCACAGCAGCTGCCTTGGCTGTGACAGGCATGTCTGTGCTGCAGTCATGTGTAGGTGTGTTTCAAAATAACCTGGCTGCGGCCTGAGAGGTTGCAGACCAGTGCTCGGTTTGACCTGGTACGGTGTTGTCTTGCAGGACACCGTGGGTGCCCACACAATCTCAGGACATGGTGGCTGGTGTCAGAGCCCACACATGGGCAGGAGGCCACAGCTCTAGAGCAGTGCTGACGTTGTGGGAGGCCACTGTGGTAAGAAGGTCCTGCCCTCCCCTTTGGCAGCTCCTGGAAGGTGCACCATACCTACTGGGGAGGGAGCCGAGGTGTTGGAGAGGAGGTGAAAGGCTAGCTCTGCACAACTCTGAGCAGGCAGAGATGGGGCAAGGAGCTGTGAAGAAGCAGCTCTTGTTCCTTCCTCTCTCTCATTTTCACCCCATTGATCAAATAAAGTCACTCTCTGGTGTCCAGTCCTGTAGAGGGTACTGGAACAGTGACCAAAGGTTTGTCCATTCAGGATATGGAGAGGATAAAGGGAAACTGTGCAATCTATTTAGAGGTTAATTCTGTAACTAAGCACATAGGCTTCACAACCTGTGGGATGCTTAAGACAAACCTGTGGAAGCACCTGTATCTGTTGCGCTTCAGTCACACCAGAATGGGGCTAAAGAGTTGAGTTCAAGAAATAGCTACGCAGAGATACCCCACATGTAGGTGTTCTTGCTAGTCCTCCATTTTAAAAGATTTTTTCCCATGCTTTAAACAAATAAATGCATCCTAACAATCCTTAATCAATATATTTTGCATTTGGTTTTATTTCCAAGTCAGACCCTCTCCCAGTTGTCAGTAAGCCACCTCACTGTCCCAATGTACCTCTTGCCCTTTCCAAGTCTGTGTAGCTCTGAAGCCTTCTTTTTTTTTTTTTGGGGGGGGGGGGAAGTCAGAATCTGCTGTGACACCTGGGTTAATCACAGAAAGGTTTGGGTTGGAAAAGACCTTAAAGCCGATCTAGTTCCAACCCTCTGCCATGGGCAGGGACACCTTCCACCAGACCAAGTTGCCCAAAGCCCCATCCAACCTGGCCTTAAACAGTGCTAGGGAGTAGAGTAATGAAACTAAAAACCTGTGAGGCTGGAGTGCAAGAAGTACAGTTTAACATGCAAACAGGTTAGAGAACCTCAGTCACATTACTACCTCTTCTTCATCCTTCAGCAGTCCTTCTTTATTTTAATATATCATATAAATGAAATATAAACCAGTAGTAAGCTTAGCTTCCAGCCCAGAGCAGTACAACCATTATTTTTGCTAAACAGTTGTGGTATGAATATGGCTGTTGTAGACACCATGAAATGATGGTCTTAGACACTGAGGATTTGCACTTTTTTTTTTTTTTTTTTAATATCAAGGCCAGAATTTTGCTGCTTCAGGTTCCATAAGGTAACACATGCATTTTTTCAAGACTTGTTTATCTACAGCAAACTTTCTTGCAGAACAATTATCCAGTCTTACCTGAGTGTCTAGTGGTATTGACACAGAATAGAGAAATTCAACCTCTTATTTTATATATGTAGGAAATCCACTTTTTTGTGACCAAAAAACCAGTGTATATTTAAAAAAAAAAACCCAAAACATTTTGTCTTATATAAAAAAATATTTGCAAGAATATACTGCAGTTTCTGTTTCCAACATTATAGACTTGTGTATTCTGTGTTTATGTTTAGGAAAAAACACCATCACCAAAAGGATTAAAGAACTATAAAGAAAAGTGTTCTTTATAGACGTTCATGAAGGAAAAAGATCATAAAAAACTACTGAAAGAAATTAGATCCATTTATATGGTGTTAATTTCACTAACAAAGGGCATGCATTTTTAAAAATTAGAATATTAAAGGAATGGAAGAATTAAGTACACTTCTGCAGCAGCAGTCTAAAGAATACAGCGCACGGATGTAAAGTTATTTTTAGACGAGTATGGAAATTGTATATTTTTGTCAATGTAAGACATTTGAACTTCCTCATTTCTGGTGTTCCACTTCCCCTGAAAGGATTATGTGGAGAGAAGTTTATGGGCTGTTCTGTATTGTCCTCAGAATAAACGAGTGCTCTCAACACTCCCCAGAACAATTCCTCTCCTCTGGTCTTTTCAGACACGCATTCTTTGTAAGCTCACCAACAGTTGCTTTTAGTGACATTTCAAGGTAGTGTAATAAACATGAATATAATATTATTATTCCTTACTGCAGGGTATCTTGGAAGTTCTGATCAATAAGGCTGGCTTTCGTATACTTAAGGAGGGGAAACAACTCCAAAGAAGCCATGCTTCAGTGCCAGATTGGCCCGCAGGGCAACGGGATAATCTGATTTCACAAACTCATGATTGCTTTTTACAATTTCAACTCACATTTGTCAAAGCAAAGAGGACTCCTGTCCTATTGAATTTTCAGTTGTCTCTAATGCCTCCATCACAAAGTCCCATAATTAGATGAATTTTGCTGAGACCATAATTCCTTTTATAAAGTATCTACATATGACCTGTTTGACTGCCATGGTCAAACTCCACTGCTTAAAATGAATCTTGACAGTGAAGCAGCCTTTCTTTCTGCATGTGAATGAGGACAACAGATAGCAATAGAGTGGACACCTGCTGAGTGAAATAAAAAGTTGGAAGCCTACCTTGCTGGATCCCGCCTATTTAGTGTATTATTACTTCTATCACTTCAGTCCTGCACAGTCTGGGTTCTGCCTTTCTGGTACGCTGCACAAATGAAGAGTAAGATGTGTGTCCCGTAGTAGTTGAGAATTTACTGTTTTTAAAATGCTGAAATGCTAACCTGAAGGAGGGAACTTCAGTCTGTGAATGCTACTTATGGACATAGTTATAATATGCAACTAAGCATCAGCCACGTGATTTCTGTGGTAAGACACCATGAAAAGTTTCTGACTTCTCTCAGGAATTTTGGAAAACAGTATTGATCTTGAAGCTTTGGTTCAGTTTTTGACCTTGATGTGGCTGATTTCTGCCACTTGCGTTAAAGCACTTTCTTTTTTTCTGGTAGGTCTGTCTGCTGCCAAATTGCTGTCTGAGTCTGGGGTCAGCGTGGTGGTTCTTGAGGCCCGGAACAGAGTTGGAGGAAGGACATTCACTATCAGAGTAAGTACTTCATGAGATGCTGGACTCTCACTTGTGCTGATCTGCGACTTGGTAAAGTTAACTCCTATCTTCAAGACAGTCAAGAAAGAGGACCCAGGGTACTGGGACAGGCTGCTCAGGGGAAGTTGTAGAGTCTCCTTCTCTGGAGATATTCAAGACCCATCTGGATGCCTCCCTGTGTGACCTGTCCTAGGGAACCTGCTTTGGCAGGGGGGTTGGACTAGATGATCTCTGGAGGTCCCCTAAAATTCTGTGAATCTGTGAACTGCAGACCAGTCAGCCTCAACTGAATCCTTGGGAAGGTGATAGAGTATCTAATCCTGGATACTACTTCCAGGCATATGAAGTCATTAATCAGCATGAATTCACCAAGAGGAAGTCATGCTTGACCGGCCTGATGACCTTATATTATGAAATGACTGGCTTGCTAAAAAGAGGGAAGATCAATGGATGTTGTCTACCTAGACTTCAGTAATTTAACACTGTCTCCCATAAGATCTTCATAGACAAGCTAATTAAGTATGGGCTTGTTGAGCAGACAATGAGATAGAGTGAAAACTTGCTGAACAGCCTGGTCCAGAGGATGGTGATCAGTGGTATGAAGTCTAATTGAAGGCCAGTAACTTGTGGTGTACCACAGGGGTCAATACTGAGTCTTATCCTGTTCAGAATCTTCATTAATGGTCTGAATGATGAAAGGACTGGAGCATCTCTCCTGTCAGGAAAGGCTGAGATAGCTTAGTCTGAAGAGGAGAAGGCTGAGGGGGGGAATCTCATCAGTATATAGAAAGGAGGGAAGGAATCATAGGATCAAAGAATGGTTTGGGTTGGAAGGGACCTTAAAGACCATGTAGTTCCAACCCTATGTCATGGGCAGGAGCATCCTCCAGTAGACCAGGTTGCCCAAAGCCTGGTCTTGAAGAGTACAAAGAGCAAAAGAGAATGGAGGCAGGTTTTCTTCAGTGATGCCCAGTGGCAGAACAAGAAGTAATGGGCAAAAACAGAAACACAGGATGTTCAAACCATCTGAATATCAGGAAACAATTTTTTTACTGCAAGGATGACCAGACCAGGTCGCCAGGAGGGGTTATGGCATCTCCCTCTGTAGAGATATTCAAAAGCCGTCTGGATGTGGTCCTGGACAGCCAGCTTTAGGTGACCTTACTAGAGCAGGAGGGCTGGACCAGATGACCTCTAGAGATCCCTTCTGACCTCAAACATTCAGTGATTCTGTTGGGTTTGACATCATCAACCAGGGGAAAGAGGGGGACTAGAGTTCCTAAAGAAGAGGTGTCTCAAGTTGGCATCGCTTTTGTCAAGAAATAAAGCTCTGTTTGGACAGTGGCCTTCTCTTGACAGGAGGTGGTTTAAAATTGGTCTGGAAGCAACTCTGAGAGCCATCAAATGGTATTTGGGTGCCTAACCAGAATTCCATAGTGCCATTTTAGCTGCCCTAGGGTACCTTGCCTGGCCTCCAGCTGCAGATCTTCTGTGGGTCATAAGTCAAATTTGTCGGCCTTCCACAGAATTCTTGGATACCTTAAGATGTCTAAAATGGTGTTAAACTTCTGTATTAAAGTAATTGAATTCTACCCACATGGTCCATACCCTGTGTCCAGTGCAGGATCTACTGTGACTCTAACATTACCGAGGGAAATTACCATCTGAAACTGTGAGTGTCAAAGCATTTCTCCTCTCATTCCCATCTCACTTCACATACTGTAACAGGCATAGTAACTAAGAGCCCTGCAAAAAACAGCCTGAGCAGGGCCACAGACATTCATTACAGCTTGAGCATACATTTTAACACAGCTTAAAATTATCTGAAATAACTCTCCTGCTTTTAAAAATGGACCTCATCTTTATTGTCATTAAAAAGAAAATGAAAGAAATGACAAGTCACCTGTGGCGCAGGGTAATGTAATTCAGACATTGCCTCTGCTTCCCAACCTGGATGTAAAGGAGGTTTAAATTATGTCAGGTGCCATTGCTGGGGAAGCAGAGATAAACAGTGTTTTTTCAGCACAAACCATTGTACGTGAAACATGAAGCATAAACACCATCCTTCTGTGACACTGAGAATGCCTGGCTAAAAATGTTCACTATAAACAGTGTTAAAAAGTTGCTATTTTGGGAAATCAGCCTGCTTGTGCTAGTATGCCTCCTTAGAACTTTTTTGCTTTCTTCCTGCTTCCAAAATGAGAGTGATGCTGGTGTGAGGGGTGTGTGGAGCACCTTCAGTGGCAGGCATGGGTGGGGGCTGCTAGCCAAAGCTCGCCAGGTGAGAGCCAAGGTGTGTCGTGCTGGAAAGGGGATTACTGTCCTTGAATACTGCAGTGCAGTGCTCAGCATCTACAGCATTAAATCTAAGCAGATATCTACAGAGAGAAAACAGGCCTTGGTGCCGGAGATGGTTTCGACTCCACAAATGTTTTGCAGTAACAAGAAAAGTAACATGAATACTGAAAAGGTGGGGTTAGACTTCACCAAAGTATTGACTGGTTGGATTGTTCTTCATCTTCTCATGTGTTTTGTGGGACTGAAAAGTTAATACTGAAAACTACAGTGAAATTTAAGCAAGAGTTAAACCCAGTTGCACGCATGTGCCTGACACAGTGAAGACATTGTGATCTCTGTGTGTCATTACTGAGCTCAATGCTGCCTACTCTGAAGTCAGTCAGTACACATCTTCTCCTGTGCATGTAGTTGTAGTGCTAGCCAGTATGGAATAATTCTTCTTTTAGGCATTTGTACTGAAGAGCTTCCTTCAAAGCTTCTGATTCGTGTGTTCTTTCTTTTGACAGAACGATCAGGTTAATTACGTAGATGTTGGTGGATCGTACGTGGGGCCTACCCAAAATCGGATTCTCCGACTGGCAAAAGAGCTGGGTGTGGAGACCTATAAAGTGAATGTCGAGGGCCACATGATGCATTATAAAGGGGTAAGTTTTGCACCTTTCATGTTGAGATGCCTAAAGGTATCGCTGAGCTTTGGAAATTACTGACAGTCAGCAAGGAGTTTTCATTGAAAGCTCGCTTTTAGAAATCTCCTAAGCACCTGTTTGAAGTGATGTTACGCTGTTTTAACATTTTGGGAGTGGTATCAGTGGTTCTTGTTTCCTTTTGAAAAGTGTTCAGAAAATGGAACTGACAGCAGTTAATAAATTTGGAGTTCGTTTCACACCTGATTATCTCTGCACACATCCTCTGAAGAATTTTTTTGCCTGAAATTCTGAGACTACTTTTTCTGAAATGAAAGGCAAATTTAAACAAGAAAAAAATTACACTGTTGGATACTATTGAATAACAAGACTAATCAACAGTATTATGGGACTTGTCTGGGAGTGGTATAAAGTATTTTCCCCACTTACTTGATAGGCTATGTGATGGATCCTTAGCTTGCTTCCTTTTTATTATCTTCCCACTTTTTCTTCTGACAATTAGAGGACTGTGCTCATGCTGCAAAGTTTTATCATCAGCTTCTGTGGCCTCTCCTTATTGGGCTTACTCATGCCATGCCCATAGAATAGTCACATTTTAGACATTTGCACAGACACTCCATAGTACTAAAAAGAATGTTAATTTAATGCAAAATTGTTGTAGTTCTACAGCAAGTGGGCTAGGACAGTTTGTAACGGCTGAATGTTTGTCCCACTCCACTTAATTTAAGATCAGACATGGGTCTCTCAGCATCTTAAAATGCACTTATCTTCTGTATGTTAAATAAAAGGCTCTAATGGGTTACATGAATTTGAGTCCTTAATCCGTTTTGACACTGAAGCTGCAGCTTTTTTTGTCCCATATTACATTGTGTGCATCCGCACATGACCAGGTAATTTTGTAAGTTTTCTTTGAAGTGGAAGCATGTTCCTAAGCAAGAGACAGCACTATCAGCTGTTCAGCTGATCACAGGCTGTGGATCAGTTCTAGATTTGGCATCGTGGTCCTGCCAAGCTAACCAGGGTCCCCGAGGGAGGCGTAGTTATTGGAACATGGTGTCAGCAAAGGGGCTTTCAGTTCTCCCAGCCCAAGCAGACTTAAGCACTGGATAAATAATTTTGATGCTTTGCCTCCAGTACATCTCATTCCTACCACATCTTCTTCCCATGAACTTCAGGCCTTTTGTTTTCCTTCTCGAAGGTATTCCACTGTTCTTTCTCCTTACTTTTTCCCAGAGAACTTGTGTAGTCAGTGTGCGCTTTATTTTAGGGATCTGTTGTTCAACCTCCTCTTACATCCAGCTGCTCGGCAAAGCCTGTTGGAAACAGACCACACAGTCCTGGCTACAGACTGGGCTGGTGAGAGCTCAGGGACCTTTGGGCTTGCACATAGTGCCTATGCACCACCTGCTGTGCAGCACACGCTGTTACCATGCTGTCACAGTGAGCTGTCCAGGTAGGGATCTGTGCTCTCCTGGCTATAGGTGCACCCTACATGTTCATTAAAGACATTTCAGGAACCTGAGCACCTGTGATACTTCCTAAAAGAAGAAAAGCGCTACAGGCTTGGGGGAGACTGGCTGGAGAGCTGTCAGGCAGAGAAGGACCTGGGGGTGTTGGTTGACTGCAGATTGAATATGAGTCAGCAGTGTACTCAGGCAGCCAAGAAGGCCAATGGCATCTTGGCTTGTATCAAAAACAGTGTGGCCAGTAGGTCTAGGGAAGTGATTGTGCCCCTGTACTCGGCATTGGTGAGGCCACACCTCGAGTACTGTGTCCAGTTCTGGGCTCCTCACCATCAGAAGGACATGGAGGTCCTGGAGTGAGTCCGGAGAAGGGCAACCAGGCTGGTGAAGGAGCTGGAGGACAAATCCTATGAGGAGCGGCTGAGGGAGCTGGGGCTGTTTAGCTTAGAGAAGAGGAGGCTGAGGGGAGACCTTATCACCACCTACAACTCCCTGAAGGGAGGTTGTAGAAAGATAGGTGATGGTCTCTTCAGCCAGGTGACAGGAGATAGGACAAGGGGAAATGGCATGAAGCTGTGCCAGGGCAGGTTTAGATTGGACATTAAAAATTTTTTTACTGAAAGAGTTGTCAGGGCATGGAACAGGCTGCCCAGGGAGGGGGTTGAGTCACCTTCCCTGGATGTGTTCAAAAAAAGGGTAGATGAAGTACTTAGGGATATGGTTTAGTTTAGGATGAGAGTGGTTGGACTTGATGATCTTCAAAGGTCTTTTCCAACCTTGTGATTCTGTGATTCTGTGAAAATGTGTTAGGAAAGAGAAGATTTGATATTAAAGGATCATAGCTTGCAAGTTGGATATGTTCAGCTTCTTGGGCTAATACACTGTCAGCCGTAAGCCAACTGCTGCCTTTCAGGTTTGAAACATATGACTAAAACTCTTTTTCCTGGTGTCTCATCTGCTGTTTCTGTCAGCTGATGGCTTTCAGGGAGGGAGTGTGTGGCTGAGGTCAGGCAGGAAGATATGTTCCCAAGGGTGTTTCTCTGAAGCCTGCAATGCTGTGTGGCTTTGTCAGAGGCGAGAGGGAGAGTGTTTTGAGGAACGACTAAACATGCCTTCAGATTTTGTTGTGACAGTCATTCAACTGTGTATCATCTGCAGTATCCTGAGATTAAGAGGATTTTGGTCTTTTGCTTACTGTACCAATCTCTTCAGTTTGGCTCTTTCTGAAATTTCCAGGATACTGACTGGAACGAGTTAGGGGAAAGTGAGGAAATTGTTTATCCTCACAGTGGAAGCAGCCAAGGGAAAGTGGAAATCCCCAGAGGGATTTCATGAGCTTCTTTGCTCTGAAAAGAATTTTTCCCATGTGTGTGTGGAAAAATTCCATGTGCTGCAAGCTTTAAAAAGTATGTTGCTTTGTGTGGGCAGGTTTCCCTTGTAGTTACAGCTTATTTGAAAAATCTAAATACGTAAATAATGTTTGTCTTTTTTTTTTTTTTTTAATTGTTCATTCTTTCCCATCAGTTAGCATGATCATGTGGAGTGATAGCAATCAGGAATTTGTTTGTGTCCTGTGATTGTGTATCTGTAACTTCAAACTCTATATTTTGTTACAAGCCCCAGACTTTCTTTCCAGTGAAATTGCTCAGCAGCCACTGACCTGTAATTAATCCAGAATGCTTTAGGTCTGAGAAAAGGGAGATTTGCTGGAGTTCTCCCTTCCCAGAAGGCACACATAGCTTTTTACTCTTACAGAGGTCCCTGAAGGTCATGCTGCGCTCCGTTTTCACCTTCTCTTTTGTAGAAGACCCTAGAAAGTAAAGGTGTTATGGCCTTGGTGGGGTATTAACCTTCTCATAACTGTGGTGCTCTGCTACCTGGCTGCAGCACCCAGCTCTGGGATATGTAACGTTAGTAAGGTCTGGTTTTGCTGCTTTGTTTGCTTATGATTTTCAGAGCAAGGTAACAAAAAGATGAACATTTATCTGCAGTGCTTCACGCTATCCATCCAGTCTTTCCTTTATCCAGCTTTAGAATTAAGAGCTTAGGGTGCAGCAGGTAAGTCTGTGACTAAAACCGTGCAGATTGCCATGAATCTGGAGTCTGGACATGGGAATCACAGGCAGTCCAAGGCACTGCAGTGCTCACAGGGCTAGACCTGCTGCAGATACTGAGCAGGGAAGGATACCGAGCAGGGAAGGATGCCCATCTGAGGGCTTCCACCGTAGCTGGATCTTCTTCTCTATCCCGTGCGTGCTGCGCATGGCCCAAGGGCAACAGAACACCTGCCCTGGGATACAAGGGATGCTCCTCCTTGTGCTTCCTGAGGGATGCTTATCCTCAGTGCAGCGAGCAGGAGCCAGACTTACCTCTCTCAAGTGACAAAATTGTCTGCTCCTCATGTACTGAAACTTGGGGTGGTGACACAGCAGGGGCAGTTCAGGCTTAACTCTTGTAGTTACAGCTACAAGCCACAGTGCAGCCCTTGCTCAGGGGAAAAAAAACCCTGATCTTGCAGAGCACATGTCTCTCTGCTGCCTTTTTTCTAACCACAGAACTACTGTGCTTGGGGATATTGTTTCCTTTGGATCGGTAAGAGGTAAGGCAAGGCAGCGGGAATCAGATCTGAGGTCTGCAGGAAAGCATTCAACATGCCAGGAAATGACAAAAAAAGAAAGAAGTTAGATAAATTCTCTGGGTCAGTCAAGCAGCCTTGTGTTAGCATGGGAACAAAGCCAGTAGGTTACTTGTCTTTCAGTTAAGAAAACTGAAAGTTCTTAAAATAATAAAAACTGAAAGTTCTTAAAATAATACACTCAGATCACTATAAACTTGTTTAAAAATGGAATATTGCAAGATCTTGCCAGCTTGCAGTGAGCTCCTCTGTGAAACATGCAGCCAGAGCTCCTCTGCCTAGTAGGGAGACAATATTAAAAACAAATGAATAACTTACCAGCCCCAGGTCGTTTGGGCTAGATTTATTCCCTGCTGTGGAGATACTTGTGCAAGAGAGAGACCAAAAACTGGTGTGGCTAAAGCTGTCTGGCTCACGCTCGCTGATGGGCAATGGGAATTTCTCTCCTGGAATTTGTTAGAATTGGGTTTTCCTGTGAGCAGGTCCCACCTCTTACAGGTCCAGCCCCTCTGCACAAGGGGTTATTGTGTCTGTGATCAATTTCAGGCTCTCTGAATTCAGACTCAGCTTCTTCCAAGTCTGATAGGACTGTTGTGTTTTTCCAGCTTTTCCTGCCCTCCTCCCCAGTCTTACTGAAATTATGGGGGTTTTTTGCATGCAGGAAAGAGTAACAAGCAATACAACTTTGGACTGTTAATTATCAGTTGGCATTTCATAGGTTTTAGGGGATAAAAAGCATTTTCCCATTGATCTTCCTGGGCTATGCCATTGACCAGAGGTGTGGGGATAATGGTATTTTCAGATCAGTAATGAAAGGATAGTTCTTTTTCCAAATAGCAGATAAATGAATACTAATGTGGTATGTGTCATAATGTGGCTGAGGTGGTAAGATTTCCTACAGCAGTTTGGTGGTTATGGTGGTCTAAAGCTAGTACAGAAGTGGAAAATTTGGAGGAAAATGTTAGGTAGCCTGGCAGTGGGTACTTGTCACCAACTGGCCCATCTGCAGCAGACAGGATAGCTTGGGAGCTCCTAAACCTGTGGTAGAGCTGTAGAGCTGTTTTGGTGCAAACCTCAGCATAGAGTTAGAGAGAGAGTTTCTTGGGCTGTTGTTTCCAGCAACATAAGGAATAGGTTTGTCTGAAAACAAGAGGAGGGGAGCCACAGAAGAAGTTAGTTTGACTCTCTTTTTAAAAAACTGCTTTTTTGGGTGTTTTTTGGTTGGTTGGTTTTGGAGGGGTTTTTCTGAGCTAAATAAGCTAAGGATAGGTATTTGCAAGCTGCACCACTCAGTACAAGCACAGTCACTGATCAGAAAACCGTGTTACTGAACAGTGTTAGTTAACATACAGAAAACCTGTTACTGAGCAGTGGAAAACTTTGGAAAGTCTTCCCTGCTGCTCCTGAATGGCAGTTTTATCTTTTCCCTTCGTCCCTTTGCAGTATGGGCATGACAGAACTTCATTAATAACTTAACTTCACCTGTTGGTGGGTGGCCTGACAGCATCACACCTTGTCTTGGCTTAAGGGCAGGATTATTGCCATTGAAGCATGTTAAGTGAGACACATTTGATGGCATCTGAATCCCTGATCAGAATAAAAAGTCTAGCAATAAATGAACTTTAAAGGAGCAGTATTTTATGATCTTCTTGAAAAACAAAATCTTGCACAATAAGAAAAAGAAATTAGTAATTTCTTACTGCTTTGTATCAGGATTTCCTTGTTTGATACAGTGTTGGCCTATGACAGTAAAAGCTGTGACATGCAGTATGTCATTTGGCATGTGATATTTGTTCCTCTTTTCTGTGTCTGAACACAAAGTGCTCCAAACTGGCAGTGAGAAATCGTGCTCAAGGGAAAGGAAGATAAGTGTCCTGCAGAGGATTCCTTCACTGGCAGTTTGTAGGAGCATTTTCTTTGCTCTTGCTGTGACAGAAGCATGTTGTGCACACACATGTCCACCCAGCTAGAGCAGCATCCCCCACCCACCTTCCTCCAACATGACTCTCTAAAGCAGAATGAAATGGGGGTAAAGGAGGAGAAAAAAGAATGTGGTACACAAGATTAAGATTACATACCCAGCAATCCAGAGGTAACCAACCACCTCCAGAGTCATCCTGGTGACTTTAAAAGAAAACTCAACGTTTATTGGAAATTTAAAAAAAAAACCCAAACCACACTTTCAAGCACTTGGATCTCAAGATGATCCAAGTGCTGAGAGCACAACCTTGTTCTTTGCTTGCCCCAGAGCAAAGATTAGTTTGTCTAGACTAAGCAGGAGAGCATTTTTAGTGTTGCCCTCACTGACGATGGGGAGGAGGTAAGCCCACAGTGGGCTGCCATCCCACACAGGTGCCAGAGCTGGGGCACCAATCGAGCCATCCTCTGGGGAGAGAGGGACCAAGCAGTGCTGGTCATAGCAAGGCTTCTGTTCCCTACTTGTCTCCTCTGTTGTACCTGCCCTGGGGATGACAAAAGTGGACCAAAATGTGGGGTTTGGGGGTTTTTACCTCTTTTTCCAAGTCACTATGATCTCTGAGCTTCATCTCATACCTTTATTTTCATTGTGATCTTCAGAGAAGAATATCCTGAGGAATATCAGAATCTGCATGTATCTACACACACACACAAAATTATCAGTGGGGAAGACCAGTCAATTCTCTCACACTGATTGTGGGGAAGGAGTATTTGGCTCCTGCTTTGTGTCCTCCATCCCAGGGTCACCATCTCACGCATCTACAGCACTGCACCCCCTTGCTCAGGCTGGGACTCCCACCTGCCAGGTGCAGTGGGCTGACGTGGTGTACATTGCACCGAGAAGTGTGTTGGACGCAGTTTGGTGTGGCAACTCGTACCTGTCATCATCCAGCTTGTTCTCTGCATCCTCCCAGTGCATCCTCATGAGAGCTTTGGGCACATCTGGGCAGGCAAACGTTTAAGAGGCCTGATGAGAGATTTGTCGTTGACTGAGGTGGGGGCAGGTTGGAAGCAATGTAATAAGAGAAAATGTTGCCTGCTCATCGCTTCCTCCTTCAGATTAAAATTATCACAAAGAACCAGCTGCTGTTAGATTGTTTCTTTTATCATTATATCACAGGATAATCTGAAACAGTCCTTAGTCCTGTTGCAGCTGTATGTCTTGCATACTGTAAAGCAGTCATACCAATTTTTCAAGTGTAGGGAATTTTTCTTCCTACAGCCAAAAACTGTCTTGCTGGCACTCGTTTTGTTGTTTGTTTTTTTTTTTTTCAGGCTAGGTTTCTCCCAAGGTCCTTGGCATAGCAAAGAGGTACATTTGCTTTTTATAGGTGAAATGTACAATAAAGGTGCTTAGTTAAAAAATTTAAAATGTGTGCAGTTTTACACCTCTGTAAATTTTAGGATGCACATTTCAACGGGCAGGCAAACATTGGATTCATTCATATGTAATAATGAAGAATGCTTAGGAACAAGGAATATTATGTCCTTGGCCATTGCTTGAATCTCCTTAACCCTGAATTTGACAACTTTCTCAAAACAAATATACCCTACCCTTTCCACTCAAAATAATTTAACAAAAAAGTGTTACTGCCCTTTTTAAGGTCAGCCCAACTCGTTTTCTCTTAACCGTCTTGCATTCCACTGCTTATATTCATATGCAGGAGAGAAAAAAAAGTAGGAAAAAGAAAAAGAATAGGTCTTTTGGGGCAAAAGGTCAACCATATAACTGAGAATTTTGTTTTCTTGCTAAGGAAAATATTCTCTGTTGTGTTTCAGTTGTTTATATTCTTATGTCTGTTTTAGGGAAAGTTACGCCATCTCACAGGTATTTCCCCTTCAACGTGGAATCCCTTAGTTTATCTGGATTACAATAATTTTTGGAGGACTATGGACAAGATGGGAAAAGAGGTAGGTTGTGTGAATTGCATTTGTTACCTACAGTGCTTGTGTCAACATGACTAAATCTGGTTTTGGTTTGTTTCTGGCAGGATTTTATTTCTTTTTTAATATTTAAGAAAAAAAAATCTCTCGGGAATGAGATCTGTGTTTCCCAGGCACTATCAGGAATTATGGGGCCTCCTCACTGAGAGAGGGTTGGGCTAGATGGCCTTTAAAAGTCCCTTCCAACCCAAACCATTCTATGATTCTATGAGAGGATACAAAAAGATCTGGAGGTGACTGAAACACCTGGAAAAAATGAACCTCAGTGTATGTATTTTCTCATATCAGAGAAACCCATTCCATGAGCTGGGAGATGAGAGGGGCTTTCCCCTCCCCCTGTGACAGTCTTTGACAGAGTAAGGATGATCCTTTTTGTAGCTGCCCAAGCTGGGCTCCAGTTTGGCATCATAGTCATTTTATTTCTAAAATTTTATTTCTGAAATTCCTAAACAGTGAATGCTTTCAAAATTTGAGCAGTATAACTGCAGATCTTCCTGTGTGCAAAAAGTAGTCTCTGGAGCGTCATGCTGTCTTTCATATTTTTATCAGTTGTCTTATCATCTGACTGCAAACCAAAAGCCCTGCCTTACAATAACCTTCCAGCACAACTAACTGTATTCCTGAGAAGTTCATCAAGTTTACATGGTTTTGCAGAATGAAAATTAGTGCATGATACTACTGTTTTTGTCAAATAATGCATATTATCTACAGATTCAAATATATGATAGTGTCCTCACATTTCACAGTACTTACATGCCATAGATAATTGTAAAGGATTTAACTGTCTAAAAATAATATTATCTTGACATTCTTACTCCTTCTGTATTTAACAGGGAGGCGTAGAGGCCTTCAGATGTGCATCATGTAGCTTACTGAATCTCTGACTGGAGAAAGAATTTTCCCCTTAGCTGTTAGAGAACTAAGTTAGGAATAGACACCTCACTTCTGGATGACTAAAGGCCATATGAGCCCCAGCATGTGGGTATAGTTCATTGGTCAGAAAATGCTGTGTTTGGTGGTCATGGTACAATTCATGCCCAAGGGTGTTAACAGAAACTATTCTATTTAGTGAATTTATTGCAAATTTACAGCCAAATGCAGGGAACAAAAGTCACTCCTGGCCAACATATCAGTCAGCTCTGTGCTGCTTACTGGCTGTGACCAGGAAATGGTATAGAACTGAATAATTTATTGAATATCTTGCCTCTCCAGATTCCTCCTGAAGCGCCATGGGACGCTCCACATGCTGAAGAATGGGACAAAATGACCATGAAAGAGCTGATAAATAAGATTTGCTGGACAAAGTATGTAACTCTTTATTCAGTTCGAAATCCAGCTGCAGGATGATAGTGCCTCCCTGGAAAATTCTGAGATACAGCCCAGTACAGTTGGGGGTACAGGTGGTGAGAGAGCAGGAGGTGTTTGAGATGAGGATGGTATTTAGGATGGGCTGTTGTCAGGAGGTGGCTGAGGGCCTGTGGGCGATAAGGTGTTGGTCAGAGCTTGGGCTGGCTGGCAGGTGGGATTAAAGGTGCTGGAGAAACCTGGGGTTTGCCTCAGGAGGCCCGTGCACACAGGAGTGACAGCGTGGGCTCTTCCCACCGTGCTTTCACTTGACTCCGTTGGAGAGGGTGTGCCTTTGTCATTAGAAAAAGCAACATGTAAATAAAACTGCTTTGTAGACCTGAATAAAGGTCACTTGTGGGCACAAAAATGGAGGCAGAAGGAGGTGAGTAGCAGGTCCAACAGGGCATCAACCCTAGTTGGTAGGAAGAGGATCCAAGGTTAGGATCCATTGCCTAGGAAATAGTCAATTTGGTTTATATGTCGATGAAGGACCACACTGTATGAATAAAAAAGGCACAATGTTCAATACAGGTGACAAAAACTGGAAATACTCTTTTCTTCCATTCCTTTTTCAACTGATTCTCTTTATAAGGCCAAGAGAATTGTGCTCATATGAGCACTTGTACCCCTGCTTGCTGTGCTATTCTGTGACATTCTCCTCCCTTACATTCAGTGTCTTTTATTTCTGTAGTTGTGCTCTGTTTGCCCTTTCACTGTAACTATGGTTTAGCACTGTGCCTGCAGCTTCCTGACCAAAACTTCCCTTTTGAAGTTATTTGACTGGCTTAAATCTTGCTGCAGCTCCATGTGATACAAGGTACAGCCCCTTGGACTTTCTCTTGCTCTCTGTGGCGTTGTAGTTTTCTTTACAGTTAGTTTTATGAGCCATTTGCCTGCAAATTCAGTCACTTTGAACTACCATTTCTGCTGCAAATGCACTGGCTCTTCCTCTTCTCGTTTTTACTGTACCTCTCAGTCAAAGAACCCGTGGAGCATAAGCAGAGCTGGCTTTATAGTCATCCCTCCTGTAACACGCTTCTCTGCAAGGCTGCTTCCACTGCCAATGGTTTTGTGGCATTCCAGTTTTAATAGATGTGCTAGGCTGAAACACATTCAAAAACTCAATAAAAAGCCATTTTAGATCTTCAAGCCAAGCCAGGTTTTTCTACACATAGTTAAAAGACATGGTGCCCTAAACAGAAAAACTCTTCTGCAGTATTTTCTGTATGACTTGGGTCAAGATTATAAAAGAAGATTTGTTTGCCCTGTTTCACAAATCTACTGATCCTGGAGACTCTCTTCTCATTTCTGTGGCCTGAACCTGCTACAACTGTTTAGTGTCTTGGTGCTTTCAGGATTCTGACGTCCTGCATGCAGGATGCTTTCATATCCTGGCTAATGAAAGAGACATGACTGGATTTCATACCCAGGGAAATGAGGTTATAAAAGTTTATAAGTTAGATCTTTTTGCAAGGTTCCTTCGTTCAGCAGATGATTATAAATCCATGTAGGTTTACAAAATTTCATCCCAGTCAAAGACCTTTCACCTTCTTTGCAAAATGATCTCAATTCTCTTAGCAATCTATAGCCACAAGTGAAAGAAACATGAATAGTCAGGCCCTCCTCTCCTGCTGGTGTCCAGAGGACTTAGTGTGGCAGACAGCTGACCCTGTCCCTGTAGCCATGATTGCCAGTTTGGTTTCTCTGGGCTATTTACTGTGTCTGATTCTTGGTTTCACCAAAGACCTGTGTCACACAGGAATGTCTTGGCTCTGTGGCTGGTTGAGTCCCTCGGGACCTGTCAGACTTTGGAAATGATGTGCCTGATGAGCTCCCCATGGAGGAGAAATGCAGAAGAGTTTCACTGACTGGTTGCTAAATGCATTTTCTGTGGAGAAAAATATTTGTTCTGATCAAAGCAATAGCAGCTGAGAGATTATTTAAAGGAGTAACTAAGGTGAAATCAGTGGGATTTCAGACTGAATGGGTAAAGACTGGAGGCAGGGGTGCCTGGGATAGATACAAATAACCCTGGGTTTTCTGACTTTGGGAAAGCAGCCCTTACAGAGAATAGCAAAACCCTGAAAGCAGTCAGGAAGTCATGTGTGCTCACTGCTGGTTTCTGCTCCCGTCTCTTACGCAGAGCTCTGAAAGAATTTGCCACCTTCTTTGTGAACGTCAACGTCACGTCTGAGCCTCATGAAGTCTCTGCTCTTTGGTTCCTGTGGTATGTGAGGCAGTGTGGGGGCACAGCCAGGATTTTCTCTATCACCAATGGGGGCCAGGTATGAAATGTCTCATACTTTTCTCTCTTGAAACCATAAGGAGCAAATAGCATTGTACCTGTCAAAGCCTTGCAATTAATAAAAAGAGAATGAAACACCAAGTTTGTGTAGCACCAGAGACAATGATGCTCTCAGAGGGTGGAACAAGCCTCTCGACTAACTCTGTGCAATGACAAATTTGATTAGTTAGGCTTTGGGATAAATTGGGACAATTTAATTGATTGGGGTTTTTTGCTGCATTCATTTTAGCACAGTCCTTTTCTGGCTGTTTTGTTGCTTTTTTTTTGCCAATTTGTTTTCTGTGGGTTACTTAGCACATTCGAGTGTTCTCAGCGGTTCAAAGCAAGCGTACTTCAGAGTGAAATAAGCTTTCTTGGCATTGAAGCCTCTAATGACAAGAGTGGGAAGTAGATACCAAAAGGCCCTTGGTTCTTGGGAGAGCTCACACGGCAGCTTGCTCTGTGACCTACTTCAGACTGTTTCTTGCCTTGGTCATAGCAGGTGCCTGGCTGCCTGCAGAACATGGCAGTTTTCACGTGATTGTTCTGGATGAAGTTTCAGAAAAGGGGAGAGGGAGCTGTCAAAGTAGTCTGTGTGTGGTATGTTGGCACCCTTGCCTAGCCTCCTACCTCAAGATAGAGAACGCAGCCTCAGAAAGAACATTTCAGAGTTCAGGCTGCCAACAGCAAAAAATGGAGACAGTGCCACACCCTTCAAGTGTTTTGAGAGAGGGAGACATTAAGAGAAGTTGTCAGGAGGGATGCAGAGTCTCCACCAACATCTGTCTGTTGGGTAGGAATAGACAACCAGGCGTGAGGAAGGATGTAGGTCAAGCTAATGCTGCCCTGAGGTAGGAGCAAGACCCAAGAGCCTTCCTCCTCAGGGACCTCTCTGTTACGTGTGCTGACCCACATTAGCAGCTGCTGGACATTGCAGCAAGAATTCAAAATAAAATTAATCCCAAGATACCCATAGCTAAACAAGACATGTGGAGAGGGGAAAGCTAGCCTGGGAAGAGCCTTTCCTTTTTTTGCCTGGATGGGACAAGCTGTCTTGGTTTCTACCATCCTCCCCTCTCCCCTCACCTCAACAAAAATCAGTTGAGCAAAACGACTTATGGTTGGCATCCATGATGAGTCTTTTAAAACTTCTTCAGGAAGCCATTTCAGCCTTTCACCACAAGACCTGGTAGATTCTTCCCTCCGTGACAGTACCAGCTTCTTATATGTAAAAGTGAGCTGCTTTGATATAACACTGGTGGCCAGTAGATATAAGAGGGTTAGTGCTTCCCCTGGGCCTCTGCGCAGACATCGCAAGGAAATATGTGTCCCAGACTGTGCCTTTTTCCAGACAGCAATGTCTTTGTGTCTTCCCAGGGAGAGATAAAGCCCGCTGCCTGCCACACTCGAGGCCAGACCCCGTTAAAGATCTGTCTTGCTTCTGGGCTGGTGCAGGCTTTTGCTGTACAGATGCAAGTCGGTGTCCTTGTCACATGTGAGGGTTCTGGTAGCACGGTGACAGGCAAAATACTCAAACCCTCTTTTTTAACGAAGTGATAACATTTATACTAGCTGGAGTACCTGCATTATATGTGTTTGTTCTTTAGGCTTCAGGAGTCTTTAAGCTAGCTAATTGAGGAAGCCATTGCAAAAGTGTTGTAGGCAGCAATCCCCAGTGAGGCTCCGGTTTGCACCTTGACTCTTCTGAACATCTGACACTACACGCCCTTAAGACTTGCAGATTTAGCCTGGAGTTGCTTGAATATGAGCAGAAGTCATAGTCAATGTCAGTGTGATTAATGCCTGTGATTTTTTGTTTGTGCTTCTTTTCTGTTTGTTTTTCAGGAGAGGAAGTTTAAAGGGGGTTCTGGTCAGATATCAGAGAAAATAATGGAACGCCTCAAAGGCAAAGTTAAACTGGAGAGACCTGTGGTCCGTATCGATCAGTCAGGTGATAATGTCATTGTGGAGACTCTAAACCATGAGATATATGAGGTAATTGGATCAGAATAAAAGTAGTGTATGCATTTAGTGGGGGGATACATCTGCTGTAGCTCTTAGCCAGATGTAATCAGAAAGTATCCATTTGTGTGTGTCTATTTCTCAGACTACCCTGACACTCTGTGAAACCTGCTTTACACTTTATTTACGACTGGGTCTCTTCTTGGTGTTCTGCTAGTTAGTTTCTGTCATGACTCTGCCTTTTCTGCCTTAACTTTTTCTGTGATTATATGTATTTTTTTACATTTTAGTTCTGCATGGTGAGTCCATTTCAAGGAAAGGAAAAACAATGTTCCTGTTCGTATTTAAGTTTGTGGTTTGCAGATAAAAAAACCCCAAAACAACAAAAAACCACCACATTTCAAATGTCTTCAGTACAATTTTGAGATTTTGCCTCTGCACAGTGGTGTTGTGAAATGCTCCATCAGTACATGATTACTCACAGTGGCACCCATGGGGCAGCAGCTCTCTTCTGCATGCAGAGCCCAGCCTGCCACGGGGGTTTGTGCCTGTTGTGATATAGTGTCACCCTGAGCCCCAAAGCAGAGTGTCCTTCATCGCTCCAGTCAGGCACAGGACCTGTGAGTGTGATGGAGTGTGTTTAGGAAAGCTGAAATCACCATCAGTGTTGCTTGTCCTGAAGTAGTATCCTGTGAGCATGAACAAAAATGGTTTGTTGGTTTTTTTTAAAAAAAACCTGATTGCAATTTGGACAAATGTGGGTCATATTTTCCTGGGGATGATAAAAGGCAGTTTTCCTTAATGCTCTAAGATCTATCTTGTTCCATTTAGCCACCTGTCTCCAGCCAAGTTTCAACTCTGGTCCTGTAGTGTCCAGAAAGCTGTTGAGAATCATCTAACCACCACATTTTCCCCCAGCTACTTTTTTTGAAGTGGCAGAATTATTTTGGTCACCTGGAAATATTTGTGTGGGAAAGCAAAGTAGCAAAAGTCATGTGTGGGAAAGCTTCTTAACAGCTAATAAGTGTGTCTTTCAAACATATCCTGTGGGGTCAACTCGTCGAGAGACAGCACCTTGTCTGTACTGACTCTGTTTTACATTTCAGTGCAAGTACGTGATCAGTGCTATCCCTCCCATCCTGACAACGAAGATTAATTACGTACCCGAACTGCCTTCAAAGAGAAACCAGTTAATTCAGCGTTTGCCTATGGGCTGTGTCATAAAATGCATGGTGTACTACAAGGAAGCCTTCTGGGCAAGGAAAGGTGTGTGGGGGAAGAGGAGGACTCAGGAGCCCCACAGAATCATAGAATGGTCTGGGTTGGAAGGGCCCCCAAGGATCATAAAGTTCTAACTCCCCTGCCACAGGCAGGGCCACCAACCTCCAGGCCTTGAACACCTCCAGTGATGGGGCATCGACCACCTCTCTGGGCAGCCTGTTCCAGCACCTTACCGCTCTCTCTGTAAAAAACTTCCCTCTAATATCTAATCTAAACCTTCCCTCCATGCGATGTGAATTTTCGAGCTCTGCTGCCTATCAGGGAATAAATCCAAGGGGATGTTAAATGTGCAAAACCAAACACACAGAAAAGTGAAAGGCAAAGCATCTTAGGAAGGAGAACTCTTCCTCCAAGCTTGAGTGCATGCCTGGTCCCGAAGATGAGTCCAGACCCAAATAGGATCCCGAATCTTGTTGCTAGCTAAGAAGAGACAGCTGAGAGAATGAGCCAGGTTGCACTGGGAAGCGTTGCTGGAACCTGCAATGCACAGAAGCAGTGACCTTGCAGCAGCACTTCCCTGCTTCTCCCTGCCAGGGACAGAGTTAGGGCAGCCAAAGAGAATTTGCAGCAGATGACAAGAAAAGCTTGAGGTGTGAGCAAGACATTTCTCTGGTTTTAATCCTCTGTTCTACAGACTGGATATCTCGGAGAACTGGCAAAAGTAGGTTAGCTTTTTGTTTAAGATCAAGATATTTTTTCCATGTGCTGCAACATCATGTGTTTCTCAGCTTTCACTGATACCATTTCCGGAACTATTTGTATGGACAGATTAGTTTCCACTTCCTGTGTAATGACACTGAGAGTTGCACTGGGTGAGAATACTTTTTTTAAGTAAAAGAATACAATTGTGCATGTTTCAGGGCATAAACTGGCCATTTGGATTGAAAAGAAACGTCAGCAGGTTTATCTGTTCTTATCTGTATGGGATTTCTTGCATGTTCATGTTCTGAAACATGTGCTGACGTGATGCTGGGTCAGCCAACCCATGTTTCTGCTGCATTACTGTTAGAGAACACCATTCCTGACAGTCTTAGCATCTGCAAAATCAACACAAGGTGTAAATTTGAGCCCACAGTGACCAGATGTAGTGACACTGGGGTTTTTTTGTTGTTGTTTTGGCCAAAGTTGCTCATAGAATTGTAGAATGTGTTAGGTTGTAAGAGGTTTTAAAGGTCATCTCATCCAACTCATGGAATGAACCATCATATTTCTCGCTATATAAGTTTATTTTTAATGTTTATTGCACCCAGTAAAGACAGCCAAAGAGACTTGCAGCAGTCCATAGAAATTCTTTGCTAAGTAATAATGGAATTTAACTATGACTTTTATAAGTCTGTGCACAAATTTTCCCAGAGTCAGAGGGAAGAGACGAGCGAGACTGTTAAAAAACAACTTCAGTCATGTAGGCATTATTAGTGATGAAGGAATTACTGTATGGTTCATTTTATGGATAATTTTCCTGGCTCACTGGTATCTGAAACAGTGATCTTCATCAAGTTCTGCAGACAATCATTTTGTTTTCTCTTCCCCCCACTTAGGTTATTGTGGTTCCTTCGTCATTGAGGATGAAGAGTGTCCCATTGGAATAACCATAGATGACACAAAACCTGATGGATCTTTCCCTGCAATTATGGGGTTAGGAGCTTCTAGCCCATACTTACAGATGTGTATTTCTTTTTGTGTGAAGGAGTGGGAGGAGGAGGAAGAGGGGAAATGGCCTGGTTACATCAGTGGTGCCTGCTCCCGTGGTCTTCACAGGTGGAGGAGAGCACTGCTGACAAGCCCCTTCTGCCTCTCTAGCCTGTATAAGCTTTTAGGTGAAGCTTCTGCTACAAGGTAGCCTAATACAAAGGAGAAGGTTGGGAAGGACTTGATGAATTCAGCTTTAGACAATTTTAAGTGTTGAGTTAGTGTGTGTGGTGGGTAGGATTTTTGGTTGGGTTTTTTTCTCTGTGTAGTAGATTTAGAAATAAATCCGTTTCTTACATGGCTTTGTGAGCCTGTATTCAGCTTATGTTGGGCCTTTTATTTAGTGCCTGGGCTGAAATGAAAACACAATTGTCCAAGAAATCGTCGTTTGCCTCCTCTCCCCATTGAGCTGAGGCAGGAGAGCAAACATCAGCTGGTGGTCGAGCAGGGCAGCAGCTGTGCAGAGGAGGAATCAGCATTCTGAAGAAACTGCTGATAAAAAAAGTTGTAATTTGGACAAATAGATAGGAAAATACGTAAAAGCACTGGCTGGCTTTTAAAATAGGTTAAGCCAGCATCAACAAACAATCTTTACAAATGTTTCCACTGTAATCCGAGGTGAGACTGCCAAAAAAGAGGCCATTATAAATGGCAGGCAACTAGTCCTTAAATACCTGTCAGGGAAAGCTTGCCACTTCTCCTGAGCTGTAAATGTTTATGGGCATGTCCAAGGCTTAAAAACTTCCATGACCCGGGAGCAATAAGCCTCCTCCAAACCCCATGGCACAGTTTCCTGCTTTCTCCTTGTGGATTTGTGCAGCTTTCTGAAGGAGTGCAGGATCGTACTTCATTCCCCAGATATCTCCACTGATATCTCCAGATGAATTAATCCCCAAATCTGTTTCCTTCGAGCTGAATAAATAAATGTTAGTCCCAGTTCCTACAGGACTGGTCCATGACACAGGGCAGCGCCTGTCGGAGCAGCAGGCTCCCATTCACAGCAGGTGACACGGGTGCAGCTAGCTGTCTGCAAAACTTCAGAAGCTCAAGGAAACTCGGGGTCTGAGTCCTTTTGGATAAGAAAGACCTAGGTAGAAGAGGGTAGGCAGTACAAGCTAGTTTGCTGGACTCTTGTTATGTCTCTGCTCACTTTGGGTATAACTTTGGTCTCCTGAGTCAGTGGGGTTGGAGAACTCCTTCCCACAGAGCAAAATGAGGCCAGTGGTGGCAGATTTGAAAACAGACTTGCAATCCACAGCTTCCTTATCTGGTAGCTGCCAGGCAGTCTTCTGCTCCTGCCCCCTGGGAATGCCAACTCTTCCTTTCAGCTAACTTCCTAGGGTACCTGACACAGGCCTTTTCACCTGTGTGACCTGTAATTACCATGATGAGGCTTGATGAAAAAAGTGTCAGTCCCATTACATACCAGTGAAGTGCTATGCCTGTCTTTTTTTTTCTTAGGAAGCTTGTGAATCAGCTGGCGCTCTGACACCGTGTGGTATTTATACACCTTATTTTTCTTTTCAGTTTCATCCTTACCAGAAAGGCTGTTAAACTGGCCCATCTCAGTAAGGAAGAAAGGTAAGAGTTCAGAAACTGTGAATGTTTCAGAAACAAGTCAGTTCTCTGGGATGCTTCCCCAGAGGAATATGTGTGTGGGTACGTGTGTGCATACACACGTGTCCAGTGCAGCTACCAATGCTGGAAATGGGGACAAAAACTGAGCTTTTAGCATAAACAGGCCAAGATGCTAAGGCTCATATCCATCCAGTTACAGATATTTCTGAGTTCCCAAGTCCTGCCCACTCTTCCATGTTACGACTTACAGCTCTGTGTCTCTAGAGGAACCGTGAAGACTTTTCCAAAGACTTTCCCAGACCGTGTCCCTGCTGAATGATGCTTTCGCCCCAGGGATATAGGGAGTGCTGATGAGTAGTTTTGCCTATCCTTCACATTCAGACTGGGGGATTAAATTTTTAAACCTCTGTGTATACAACAGGAGGTTTTAACACCTCCATTAGTCTGTGAAATGAACAAACAGTACTTTCTAAATGTTTTTTGGTAGACATGCAAGTGAAAGATGAGTTCTGCCTAGGAATGTGAGTAGTATTCTCCAGCCCATACTTTGTTCTCAGCTACAGTAAATCTGTAGGGATTTCATTGATTTATACTTCTTCTCTTCTAGTCTTACACCAGTGAACATGAGAATGAATTGGCTCTGCATCCTAAAATAACTGTACAAAGATTTATTAAGTTTTAGAGTTCATTGCCAGAATCAGCCTTCATTTCCCATTCCCTGTGTCCATTTTGGATGTCACTTCAAGGCATCAGCATTTGAAATATATATGTTGAGATGAGAACTTGAAATCAGACTAAAAGACAAAGCCAAACACAACTTTCTTGCCAATGTATTTCAATAAATATGAGGGGGCTTTTATATAAGAGCGATAGCTGGGAGGTTCACCTTTGTTTGTTTGTTTGTTTTGTGGGGTTTATTTCTGACTCTGATTTTATTTTCATATAGGAAGAAGAAGATCTGTGAATCATACGCCAAGGCAATGGGGATGGAAGAGGCTTTACATGTAAGAAATGAATGTCTGTTTTCACCTCTCTTGTACGGTAATGTTGCTCCTTTGTTCTGGAGGATGAAGCCAAAATTCCTGATGCCTAAAACGTGTACCTAAAATTGCATGTTGTGCCATTCAATCTGTACTCCCAAGGGGAGGGCAGCAGCATCTAGTACAGAAAGAAAATTGCTGCCAGTCTCACTCTTTACAAGAAGAGGGAAGGCAGTGCATGGTTTAATTTGTCCTGTCATTTCCCCGTGGGAGGCCAGTGTGTCTGCACTGGCGCAGAGATGTGTTTTGTGTGGCTGGGCAGCATCAGCCAGATGACACGGCACTCCTGTGGCAGGTATCCTTAGCCTGCTTTTTCCCCCCCCTCTTCAAAGGAAGTTTGCTTTTTATTTCCAATTTCTCTTCCACTGTTTTACTCTCTAATGTTTGCTGATACTTGCAGCCTGTGCATTATGAAGAGAAGAACTGGAGCATGGAGCAATATTCAGGGGGGTGTTACACAGCCTACTTCCCACCAGGCATAATGTATTCTTATGGAAGGTAAAGTGGAGAATGCTTTGCTTTCTCATTTCCATTTCCTAGCTCGTGCATGATGATATACCTTATGCAGCAAGCATATGGCTTATGTAGCAAACTGGGGCAACTCTGACCCTCTTTCCATTCCCCTGCTCCCCAGCTAACAAGGACCTTGCTGCTGTCTTTCCTAAGAGCAGAGTTACTCTTGTAACTTTCAAGGAAACGAAATGCAAAGGGACCTGCTAGAGCCAGGAAACCTTTCCCCTCTGAGTTACTTACAGACAGGGAAAAACCTGGTCAGGGGTTGCCCTCAGAGCAAGCACATCTGTCTACAGAAAAGGGAGTGGATTACATGACTCTACGGGGTGAATACGATTCCCTGAGTGCTGAGGCCTTCGGCTGTTGTCCCCTTTTGGTAGGAATTGTGTCCAGGCCAGTCCAGCCTACAAAGAGAAGCTGGTATTTAGTGACCCATCACTGCAAAAACATCATTCATGTCCCACTGTAATGGCAGGATAACACCAAAGCTGCCATGCTGAAGACATAAATCCATCAGCTGCACTGCATTTCTGGAGGCTGTTAGGATTTTCCCTTAGCCCAGCGCTAAAATAAGGCTCGTACTACTTTGCACACAAACTGGGCACACTGATTTATACCTTAGATTTTATCTCTCCTGTATCTCCAGTTTTGTGTGCAAAAGCAAGTAGAATCATAGAACCATAGAATCTCCTGAGTTGGAAGGGACCTGTAAGGATCATCAAGCCCCAATCCTGGCCCCAAAAAGGGCCAGGCAAGTCATAGCATGGGACTGAGGGCATCATCCAGACAGTTCTTGAGCTTGGCCAAGCTCAGTGCTTGTGACCCCTTCCCTGGGGAGCCTGTTCCAGTGTCTGATGACCCTCTCAGTAAAGAGCCTCTTCCTAATATCTACCCTTAACCTCCCCTGTCACAGCTTCATACCACTCCCTCGGGTTCTGTCACTGGTCACCAAAGGAGGAGATCAGTGCCTGCCCTGTCACTCCCCCTCAGCAGGAAGCCATAGATGAGGTCTCCTCTCAGCCTCCTTTTCTCCAGGCTGTACAAACCAAGGGACTTCAGCCTCTCCTCATAAGACTTCCCCTCCAGACCCTTCACCACGCTCGTTGCCCTCCTCTGGACACTCCAGTATTTTAGTGTCCTTCTTGTACTGTGGTGCCCAAAACTGCACCCAGTACTCAAGGTGAGGCTGCACCAGCACAGTGTGGAGCAGGTGGTCCTGTGGGGAGAGCTTACTGCACCATGATCCCCAGCCCAGGTCTGCAGGAATTCTGTAGAACTGAAGTTGAGTACTCCATCATAGCCCATAAATTGCTTTTAGAGGGATCCTCACTTGTCACCTGACGTTCTCCATTTGTTCCCCTTCAGGATCATTCGTCAGCCCATTGGCAGGATCTACTTTGCTGGCACGGAGACAGCCACAGAGTGGAGCGGATACATGGAGGGGGCCGTGCAGGCAGGAGAGAGAGCAGCCAGAGAGGTACAGACCATCAGTTTGCTTTCAACGTCTCTATTAAAAGGTTAAAAAAGACGAATAACAGCTTGGATGGGCTGATTTTGTGCATCACACCCTGTAATCATGCTCCTAGAATCCATGGGGAAGAATCCTAGAAAAGGATGTGAACCAAAGTCGTGGGTTGGGTTGGTTTTTTCAAGCTTTACTTTGTTACCGAATAAAGTGCAGCCACAAATCTCACCCAAATCAGAACATTATGCCATCTGTTGCTGCACTGGAGACTTAAAACAAAAGCTCATGCCATATACCTCATGTCTAGAAGAAAAAAACCCTCCAACCTGATGCTGCCCTTAGATATACTACCACAGTTTCTAGCAAATTAATCACTGTATGTTTTAAAAGTAATTTAAGTCATTACAAATGCTTGCAGCTATTTCCTGAGCAGCAGTCTGGAAATCTGAGCATTGTTCTCATTTTTGATCTATCCCTTCTGCTGCTCCTTTTACAAGAGAGTACTGGGAGCTGCTTGGCTTTATGAATTTGTAATGGGCAGCTCTGATAATGTCTAAATCTCCTCGGAATGACAGCACTGGGCTGGGTTCCCAGTCACAGTGAAATCCCTTTACAATGGTCTGGAGGGAGGAAAAAAACCCCCATTAAAGGGTGTGCATTACAGTTCCAGCCGCTCTACGGCAGAGCCACGGAGCTGTTATTTAAGGGAAAATCAGCCTTTTCCTTCTGTTTGACAGAATATCATTTTCACCCTGTAACCCTCATTACTTGTTCTGTTTCAAGTCACCTAATTTCTCTGTTCTCCATGCCTGTGACCAGCGTTTGCAAAGACTGTTGGCTGTCTCTGCTGGAGATACTCGTTTGCCCCCCTGAAACTCCAGGGCTGTTGCAATCAGTTTGTTCTCAAGAAAACTCCTCAGTGAGCTTTGTAATGCTCGAATAGCCAAGAGCCAACTTCGTAATTGCATGCTCTGAAAGCCCCAGAGTTGTGTCTCTCCTCTTTCTAGTTTGTGAGCCGAGCAGCATCGCTCCTAACAGGCTTTTCCTGTCCTGAGTGCGTGGTGGCAGCCTCACCTTGCTATTTCTCAAACTATCATGTGAAAAAGCATTTTTTTACATGTACTCAGAAAAAAACAAAATCTGGAGCAGCTGTAGGCCCTGTCGTTTCTGGGAGAAATCCTACTTTTTACAAATGACTCTGTGAAACTGCCCTTTTATCCTTAAAGCACTGGCCATGCACACGACTGTTTGATGACCAGCTGTCATGTATTTATTTACACAGACTACCAAAACTGCCTCCTCCTGCTCCTCTCCTTGCTGATAGAAACCAGAGAAATCTGTGTACGTTTTCTGGTTCAAAGCCCTTCCAGCTAGTCGTAGTTCTGCCTTCCATCAGCGTCACCTTGCCCTGACAAGCTCTGGTGTTCCCAAGCTGAATGCAGCGTGGGTTTTCACTTGCTCTCATGTGGGAGAAACATTTTTTTTTTTTATTCCAGATACTGCACAGCATGGGGAGGATCTCACAGAATGAGATTTGGATGCCAGAGCCAGAGTCGAAGGTGAGCCAGACTTTCTCATTGTTGTCACACGGTCAGGCACACACCCCTCAGTCAGGCCGCAGTCCCTGCTTCACCAAGGTTTTCCTTACCTCACATGATGACTGTATGACTTTTTTTTTATTATTATTATTATTATTATTATTATTATTATAACATTTAGTTAGTTAGTTTTAACTGATTTATCCAAGAAATATTGTTACTCCTGTCTGAGGTGTGGATGGCCAAGGGCCAGGGACGAGGATCTCAGAGCCTGGGGACTGGAAAACACAGGAAATCAGCCCAATTCTGCCCAGTCCCAGGCCGTGGCTTTAAGCCAAATATAACCTCCCTCCAGTCACAAGTAACTCCATGTTCACAGTTCCGTGGGCAACAGAACCTACCTGTTCCACAGTCCTGACCCTCCTTCCTGCCCCAATCTGTTCTCAGGGAAAACCAGATCTCCCTGCTCAGGTGGTGAGGGAGACCCTGTGGTGATGCCATCTCCTTTCTCCTCCAGGATGTCCCAGCCCTACCGTTCACCACCACCTTCTGGGAGAGGAACCTGCCGTCCGTCCCAGGACTGCTGTGCCTGCTTAGCTCTACCATGTGTCTCACCTCTGTGGCTGCTGTGGGGCTGTTTGTCTATAAAAAAGGACTACTTATTCGGAACTAGTGGGGACCACACGTCTGGTGGAAGCTGCATACTCCCTCTTCTTCCCTTTTACCAGATGAGTGTTATTTTTGGAGAGAAGTGGCACAGACAGCTGGAAAGGGCAAAAGTTGTTCTCCTTGTGATTTTTCTTTTCAGTACCATAATTAATGCATCAAATCTACTGCAGTTGCTACCAGCAAAACAGAAATAAATCAACTGGGGAGGGCGGGAGCATTTCAAATTTGCCTTTTCCCTGTCCACTGGTTTTGATTGGACATGACAGTATCAATAGGATATTCCTGACACGGGGAAGATAAAATGCAGAGCACACCTTTCCTGAAAGGCACAGAGGCCTTGGGGAATGCGTTTGTTTCCACTCGCTGCTGTATTATTTCCCACACCAGATAATAACTGCCCTCCTGTGTTCACCTCAGCCAGCAGCCCAGACTACCTGGCGTTATCCCCGTAACGCCCCCGCTGCACGGAAGAGATTAGCGTGCCAATCAGACGTAGGATCACCCAATTCATTTTCAGCCGCCTTTGATTGATTAATGATTAATCATCACAGCACGAAACTTAACCGAGAGCTGGTTGGAAAGAGGTAATTAGCACGAAGCAGCTTGCTGAGCAGGGAGAGAGGAAGCACGAGTGGACTTTATTCTGCCCGCTACCCAGCAAACATCTGCCCTTGCCTGTTCTGCAGGGCGCCTGCCTCAACGTGGCATGGCCACGACGCGGCTCTGGGTTGCCTCTTGGCCCAAGAGCATCCGATCCAGCCCGACCATTCACTGTAGAAGTGGAGTGAAATGAATTAGCCAAGTTAAAGCCCCTCTGACTTGCAGCAGGTGCTGGCTGGTATTTTCTGAACAGCAGCGGCTTCCTGGCTCCCAGTCAGTTCGCTGCCCCTTGTTTCGCTCGTAATCTGTGCCGCCTTCTTCCAATGAGAAAGATATTTGGGGCTTGAATTACTGCCTTGTAAATTACAGTAATTGGATGCATCTGCCTGTTCCAATCTTATTATGGACATGACACACTTAAAATAATCACTTTTGTGTTTAACTGAAGTCTGGAATGTATGTTTCACAACGTAGCATCCTTACGCAGTCTTTTTGCCATGAAAAGTGAGCATTGTATGTGTCCATGAACACAACTGTGATCCAACATGGGTGAAATGTGCCTTTCAATAGTCCTGAAACCTTGATAAGAGGAGCTCTTCTATAAACTTTTCTTCAGATTCTTTCTCGTGTCATTTTTCCTGAGTCTGTGGAAAGCGGTCGGTTCTCTGCACCCCTGTTAAACCCCTGGGCACATCCCTCCCGTGCAGCAGCCGCCGCACGCTTGCTCTGCTCGCCAGGACCTGTATGCATGCACCAACAGAAGTACCTCCCTGCCCAAGGTGACTTCCCTCCTGGCCTCTGCTTCAGCCACATTCCTGTGTCCACTCACTTTTTTGTATAAAAGCCTTGCAGGCACCGTTAAGTGCAGACCAGTCTCAGCCTAGGTGCTGGTGGGCTCCAAACCAGAGGCCCTTTCCAGAGGGAAGAGAGCTTCAGGTGGCCCCGTGTCATCAGGTGTGAGCAGGTGCTCAGGGTGCACTGTGCCATTGAGCACTGCACGGGAAAGGTTGTGCAGACAGTTCATGTCTCCTAAGCTACTTTGTTTGCTGCTGACAGTCATTCTGTGTGAGCATCAGCCAGCCACTGCCAGTTCCCCTGGGGGGATAAAGCCTAAACACATTATTTATAAGAACATTATCTACATTTTCAGCTTTCCCATCTACCTTGAACTTGCACTTCAACTTGCCCACACTGGAAATGTGAGAATGGTCTCAGTAGGAAGCAGCAGTGTTGGATTTTGAACACACCAAGTGGCAGTATTAAATACTTTATTAAAGGATTTTTAACAGGTCATTTGACAGGTCACTTTAGCATCCACCTTCGGAACATTTTAGGTGGGGTAAGAGTGATGGACATGAATTGCTGTTCGACTCGCGGGCTCCCTGCAGAGTACTTTCTCCCCAGCGTCAGCCCTTGGGGATGATCGTTTATGGGTGGACTTTGACAGGTTTTGTGTGCACATGCAGAAGGGACCCCAGATCACAGAATCACAGAATGTGTTAGGTTGGAAGGGACCTTTAAAGGTCATCTAGTCCAATCCCCCTGCAGTAAGCAGGGACACCTTTAACTAAATCAGGTTGCTCAGAGCTTCATCAAGCCTGACCTTGAATGCCTCCAGGGATGGGGCCTCCACCACCTCTCTGGGCAACCTGCTCCAATGTCTCACCACCCTCATCTCTTCTCCAGGCTGAACAACCCCCACCTTGCTCAGCCCTGGCTCCCCTCTCTCCCTCCCTCCCTCCCTCCCTTTCCTCCCTCCTTTCCTTCCTCCATCCCCCACACCCCGCTTCAAGCTGTGCTGCTGCTGGTTTGTCCCCACTTCTGCTGGAGGCAGGCAAGGCCCCCACTGCTTGGCTCATAATGCTGTGGTGTCTTATGTCATCTTTGCCCTCTGCCTCTACTGGCTTCCTACTTGTGTACCCGCAGCAATTCCCGCAGGACCCTCCTGCTTCAGCAGTTCAGAGCCCTTGGAAGGCTCACTGTGTTTATTTATTTTTGCTTCATTTCTAAAGCATTCCTCCAGATGATGAGAAAAATATGGAGACTGTTTCTTCCCTGAAGAAGCATAAAAGACAGCCATCTGGGACACCTCCACGGGCCACCACCATCCAGCTTCGCTTCTCACTTTTTCCACACGCTCCATTGCCGTTTGTCTGGGTTTTCAAGTGCAAGTTCAGTTCAGCTGAGCTCTTCTCACGCTGTTGAACAGGGCCTGGTAGGACGTTCCTCACTCTGCAGGGGAAAAAAGCCCATCTCTCTGCCGTGGGAGTGGTAACCAGCAACTGAAACGAAGGAGGTTGATTAAAATTGGCATTTCTGAAACCCCCGCAGCTGCCAGGCACCACGCTGCTGCTGAGAAAGGGCAGCGTTTGTCAGAGATTACAGACCAGCTTCCATCCTGCTCCAGTGCCCTTTCTGACAATCAGAACAATTTCCCTGTTTAAACATTAAACATCAAGCTTAAATATTAAACAGCCAGGCATCTTTCTTAAACCAATTTTGTAAGAGAATGGGACTGAGTTTGTCACCCCTGACAGCTCTCCAAGCCAGCCGCTGCCGTAGCTGAAATCGTGAGGCTGAGGCACAGTGGAAAATCTCTCCTTCTGTTGGGGATGGAGCTGACTCCTCAGCCCAGCGGTGGGGTGGGAAAGCCTTTGGGGACCTTTTCTGACCAGGGGTGCTTTGGTGCCTCAGTTTTTTTGAGGAAGAGCCCTGCCCTCCCTTGGCAGAAGTGGGAGATGCTGTGTCTAAGGTCCACGCTGAGTCCCTGGGCTCTGGGGTGGGAACTGCACTGCATTGATACACCTGGGAAATGGGAAGGCCTCAGGTGAAAAAGCTCCTGTTTTATGCCTGGAAACAACGATTAGAGCACTGGCAGAAGGAGCAGCAGAGGGGAAAGGGAGAAAAAAAATAGACCAGCCCTCCACACCAGCAGTGAAACAACGAGCACCATGGAGCAGATAGATCAGTTGGCCCAAAACAAGCAAGCAGAGATGATGCATGTGAGAGAACCTGCCTCTTTCTTAATGAAAGCTGGTTTTGCTTACGACTACCACAGCAGCTCTGCCCAAGCCCCTTGCAGCATGCCACATAGTCTGCTTTTCAGCACCTCTGAGCCACAGAAACGGGCACCGGGCATGGGGAAACACTCCTGTGAGCCTCTCATGCTTCCCACCGGCTGTCTGCCCCGCTCCCCTCAGCTGCAGCCCCTCTGCAGAGCAGCATGGCTGCCCCCTCCCCGTCTGCCATCAGACAGGGACCTCGACACAGTATGGGCGCTGTGCCACCAGGACCTGCAGCTGCTGAGAAGCCAGGGTCAGGCAGCATCCCTCCAGCTGTGCCTCTCGTGCCAGGCGAGGAGGAGGTCTGACCAGATTCACACTGGGGCTAAAGGTACGTCCAGCCCCAAAACCCACTCTGGGCAAGCAAGGGGTGCACCCTGCGCTCGGTCTCTTCAGTAGTCGTGCACCAGCAATACCTCCCGGTCCACATTTGGTCTGGCCCCTGGTTTCACGCTTTCCCCCCAGATCAAACATACCCCAACCAGGGGCACAGACAAGTGCTAGTCTGTGTGAACAGAAGTACCACCCGGGGGATGTGCCGATGCCACACGCTCTGACGGGCCATGAAGTGCAGGGTTACAGCCGGTCGGTTCCCACGTCCCCTTGCCCGGGCCCTGCTGCCTGGCAGCGGCAGCTTCACCAGCCAGAGACCAGCTGGGGATGAGCTGGAGGCTGGTGTTACGTTCTCTGCACAGGGTCTGGCTCTCAATTCCTGACAGCAGCACCAAGAAACAGAGGAATAGGTACCTCCAGAGAGCCCTGTTCTGTGGGCACGTGATTATAGCTGGCTCTTTTCCTTTCCGGCTGTTCCTCTTCCAGGGGGCTGTTGAAACAATTTTTGCTTTCTAAGTGACCTCTGCAACAGTTGCTTTCCACACACAGGGAGAAAGAAAACTCCATTTTGGTGAGAATCCAGAAGGGAAAATTGAATGTGCTCTTTGCTAGTGAACTGTAACTTCTCCCGCCCAGCTCCTGCACTTGGCAATCAATGCTTGGGGCTCCAGTTGTAGTTTCTGTTCTGCTCCTTATTTGCTGCACTTGGCTTCCCTGTTTCTGTTCTGTGTGTCTCAGTCTCTCTGGGTTTGGCTGGGGATTTTATTTGTTTGGTTGCTTTTGTTTGGTTTTGTTTGGGTTTTTTTGACTCATCTTACATACTAGGCACAGAATAACCCGGGACACGAAGGAGGAGCAGGGGGAAGTTTCCTGAGTGCATTACTTAGGAGAGGAGAGAGAAGTTTTAGGAGGGCGGTGCTGGCCACCAGAATCATAGAATCATCTAGGTTGGAAGATCAAGTCCAACCAGAGGTCAGCAGTGCCTCCGAGCTGCCCACCTCCTCTTCCAGCAGTCCCCGGAGATGTGATGTTCCCAGCCTACAGCCATGAGCAGATCAAACAGGGCTGTGAGCTGGTCCTAGCTGTGACCTTACCAAGCTCAAAGCACAGACATCCTTTGCCACCTCTGCCTTTGCACTGTTCCTCTATGAGACATTCCCCTCAGCTCTGCTGGCACCCACAGTGCAGCAAGGGAGCCTGTGCTCAAGGTGGGTTTGACAACGAAGCACAGGGTGTAATTTAGCCCCTGCACTTGGAAACGCCTTGGAGTACAACCTGAGCACCGTCATCTTCATCCAAACATTGGTTACATCCAGGATGTCCGGCCAGATTACAAAGAGCAGCGCCTAGCATTTGGGGGAAAGGGAGGGGGGGGGGGGGGGGAGGGGAGGGGGGCGGGGAGGAGATTACCGTCCATAGCCACCAGCTGCAGACAGCTGTGCCCAAGCGTGGCCGGCCGCCTTCTGCGGCACAGCAGCCACCCGAGGCAGAAACAAAGGCTGCCACCGTCTGGCTACATAGCGGCAGGGTTTTGTCACCTCGCAGGCAAAAATGAAAGCTTAAGGCTTTGATTTGCAGAAAGGACTCGGTGGGTACCTCTGCACTGGCACTTGCCATTCCTGCTGGGTACCCAAAATAGCAAACTCTGGAATGGAAACGTGTGAAAGGAAAGGGATGGATGTCCCCAGCTCCAAGTCCCAGTTCTAACTCGCCTCTGAGCCCTGGTATGCCACGTTGGAGGAAGCAGAGAAAGGCAGGCTCCATCCCTGTGGTGTCCCAAAAGCGAGGTTGCTACCCAGTGTGCAATACAGATACACACAGAGCAGAGGCATTGGATTTATTCCACACCTGCACAGAGATGGGTGTGAGGTGGCAATTCCACAAAGCCAGCCCACTGCACACAGAATCTACAACCTACCTATCTTGTTATGGGATTAGAAATACCTGCTGAAATTTACACTCATTGGTTAGGGGTTACTGCATCATCCACTATTGGTCGAGCATATTTAAAATAGCACCATGCTTCTTGAAGGAGTGTGTGTGGGGGTTATTTGCATAGCACTTTAACTGGGTGGGTGGTTGTGATTTCCCCCTCCCACCTTTACCTTTCCTCCAACATCAGGCCCCTGTGGCAGTGCCCCAACTCTGGCACCAGCTGGGGCTGGACCGTTCCTCCTTATCAGCTGTTCAGCTCTTCTCCAAGGACACGTTTTTGCCGAACACACTTTGTATCAGTCCTTCACCCTTCTTCCAAAGCAGAGTTGTTAGCGAAGCAAGTCGGTACATTTAACCTGAGCTACACAGTGTCTGAGCACTGCCCCAAACACACTTCTGTCCCTGTGAAAATGCTGCTTCAGAGGTATCACCCACAGCCTCTGCTTCTGAGTGCTACCCACTGCCCGGCAGAAACCAGGGTGATGAACCAGCTGCTATGCCACTATTCTGCCAGCACCGCAAGACTCCCTCTCAAGTCTTAGTACTTAAGTCTCAAGCTTAAGTCTTTTCTGCTGCTTGGCAGCACAGAGGAGCTGGGAGAAAAGTGTGAGCACAGAGCCTAAACACACCTGAACACTCCCCTCCCCTGAGAAGGGGGTTTCTTTGGCAGCAGTTTGCTTTATCAATATAGATAGAGGTGTTGCTCAAACAGGCAACCTCAGAGAAAGCGTTCTGGCCAAACTCCAGCAGCTCCTAAAGCAGTGATAGGGAAATGGCACAGCTTCTAATTTAGTTTAATATTCTCGTTCCACTTCGGACTGAACTGGCAAGTGGAGGCTGGAGTAACATCTCCCCTTGATTTTGATTAAGTGCAAGCATGCATTTCAATTGTTTAAGCTAATGACAGCACAGCCCAATGGGACATTTCACCGCCTCAGACCTGGAATAGAAGTTTCCACATCTGAAATGATAATGTAATTTCTGCTAAACGCAACGCTGCTGTGCAGAGTGTTTTCTTACAACTTGGAGCATATGCAAAGCGGGAGCGAGCAGCCTGAGAGCTGACAGAGGGGCCTCGGTGCATTATTAATGTGCTTCCCCTTCTCCCCCTCCTCCCCACCCAAGCACTGGGGCGAGTTTGAGTGCCGGAGACGGCAGCGCAGGAGCAAACCAAGACGTCCGACAAACTCTGTCAGCCAAAGGTGGGTGTTTCTGCTGGGTGCCGCTTCCTCCAGCGCTTCTTCAACAAGTCTCTTCTATGACAGGGAGATGGCACTCGATGGGACCCTCCCCTGAAGGTACCACTGGGGTTCGATGACTTTATGCCTTGTCCAGGTGAGGCCGGTCCGTGTTTGCTCAGACCCGTTCTGCTGTAGGTCAGGTGAGTGGATTGGTTGGATGTGAATGAGACTTCTTCCTCCACCCATTTCAAGGTGGGAGAAAAAAGTCTCATCCACATCCAACCGATGTGGATGGAGAGGGTTAGGGGGAGGGATGCTACAGAGCCTGTGGCTGCCAGAGCAAGTGGAGCTGGGTGGGTATCGGTACTTTTGTTAGGGCTGTTCTGCCACAGAGGGGCTGAAGAAATTGCTAACAGAGAATTCTCTGTGCACAAAGCAAAACCCAACCCTGGGTGAAAGCTAACAGCCCTTTGTTTCTAAATTAGAAAGGGTGTCTCTCACACTCTGTCAAAACACAGCACGAGGCTGCCTTTGACCTACACTGGATGTGAAGATTCACAACAACTTGGCCTTTTCGAGCGAAGCCATGGAAAAACGGGATGAGCGAGCACGGCACTGAGTGAGGACCCAGCGGACAGGACCCTCAGTGTGTGTTCCACAGCTTATCACAGCTATTTGAAATTAGCTTTTGAGCTTATTCTAGCTTGGCTTCACAAGTTTATTGCCACTGACTGTAAAAATCCTGCAAAGTAAAATCATCTCACAAACCCTCTTACGCTTAACGTGGCACAGGTGGTAACTGAAGGTTTCCCTAGCAAACACCACCGACACCCTGACCAGAGTGTTTGCTTTTCTTTCCCGTGACCAACACCATCACTGTACAGCCTGCCCACATGAAGGACAGCCACGTACAGACATATTGCACCTGCAGCTCCCTAGTGATGTGCAGTGTATGAACTTGCACCACTGAAGATTCACAGGGCCTGCATTATCCCTGTTTACATTTCTCCAAAGCTAAACATCCCAAGGAAGTATTTAGGTACTGAATTGACATCAGTTGGTCAGAGGCAGAAGCTGCCAAGTTCAGTATCCAAAATGCAGGGCTGGTTTGGGACACATGGCCTCTGGAGGGCTGTTGCCTTTTGGAGCAGTGGGTAGAAGCTGGACAAGGTGCCCTGGGGTGTGTGAAAGGCACAAGGCAACTATGTTTTGACTCCTGAACTGCTCTCTAGGTGCATAAATATAATGTGGTCATTGAAAACATCTAACTTTGCAAGGAATGTCTTTGCAGAACAAGTGAAACACACCCGTTACATACCAAACCCCTTCTCAACAAAGATCATTCTGTGTATTTGAAGCACATAACCAAGATAGCAAAGTCAGAAAACAAATCAATTTAGGTGTTCTCCTACATGGAGAGTGAGAGAGAAGGACATGTGTGTAGGCCTCCTCAGTCCTGCATGGGCTGAACCACCAGGTGTGGAGCCCCCCTTCACCCCACTCACCGCACAGGGAAGGGATGGCCCATCAAGAACTGCGTCTCCACAGCCCCACTGATGGAAGCACCTCAAACAAGGTAGCAAAAATTTGGGCCTTAAAGCATTGGGCTAAATTAAACAGAATGCCTCCCCATTTCCAGTGGATGCCAGGCTGTATCTCTGTATCTTGCTTCCTTACAATCTGAGGCCAGTTTTGCCTTTTATTCTCGGATTATTTTTGTCTTTTCCCTGAGGCAACTCTACAGGCCCAAGGCGAGTTCATCCTGCCTCAAGCCAGGAGGCAAAACTCATCAGACCCTCAAACATTTTGTGATTTGCTTCAGATGAGTAGATTGGTACAATTGCATCAGGTAAAAGAAAAAACAAATCCTCAGTTCTCATGCTAGAAGTGAGTTTTGCAGGACTTTGTCAAATAATCTGCAAATATGACCTATCCTCTCCTGTGACAGGTGGGATTTCTAACTGGTTTCTCAGGAAATCATGTTACTATCTTCTAGAGGCGTTATGCACACTGGAACCTTCATAAACAGACAAATAAATCAGAATTAATAATAATACCATTCCAGTACCTCTTTTGAGGTGCCACAGGATACGTCTGAACAAAGGGTTAAAGAGGCAGCTCATATCTGACCCAAGACAGCGATGCTTGAGTGGCAAGTACTTGTGACCAGCTTTGAGGGCCTGTGAGGCGCACTGCTGGCTCTGACACCCCTCTTTGGGGACGGATGCTTTACCGAGCATACGAAGGACGAGGGGACACTTGCTGTCACAGGATTTGTGCTTCTCTACAGCTGGTGAGCAATACTAGAAGTGCAGCCCATACAAAGAGGATGGTTATGCTCTTTGCAGCATTCAGACCATGTTTTTGTGAGACACAGGCCCCTTCCCAAGGCTGAATACGCTCTTCAGTTGCGCTCTCTCTCTAGCACTGACACTGAGCTGTGGGGTGACATTAAGCCAGTGATTACTGTCTCTCTTTTCTTCCAAGCACTTTGTGTTTACACCACACAGCACTTGTGGGTACCAGGTCTGCTCCTGCCCCTTGGCAGTTACAGCCACCTACCCTTGACTCTTATGAGCCACTGTGTAACATGTGCTGGCCCAAATGTGTTCTGGTAGACAAGGTGCTGTGAGCAAGGCGTCTCCGTGATGGTGGTGCTCCAAATCCACCCACAGCAGTAAAATCCAATCTTTAAGGGTAAGACAGTTAGCCATCTATCTGTTAGGACCTATTGCCAGATGTGATTTGGGTGTTTCGGTAGTTTTTTGAGGAGGTTAGGGGTTTTTTTGGCTTTTTGGGGTTTTTTGTGGAGGTTTTTTTGTTGTTTGATTATTTTTTTTTAATCCTTCTGTCCTTCTTCTCTACAGAGCTTTCTGTACTGAGAAAAGCTGAAGACACCTCACTGGCTTCACTATGAAATGCAGACCGTTGTGTTACTAAGCAATACTCACCATCCCAACTCAGTCAAAAGGGGCTTCTGGAAAACAAAAGCCTCAAGCAGTGAATGTGACATGACAATATTTATTGATTCTAATTAAGGTTAAAAAAAGTTCATAGCTGTCAGATAAAAATATCTGCAGAGCCTATTGAAAAGGGAACTTATGAAGGAAGCCAAGGGAGACAGTCACCACAGAGGCACTTGAGAAAATGCTACAGTTATAAAAGGCACAAATTCATCACACACACACAGAGCACATATATTCCTGCAACGTGAAGTCACTCTTTTTCCCCAAAACACAGAGGCAGGCATCACTGAACACTGACCTGTACGTGGCCACAGGAGACAGGCTGTAAGCAGCAGCTCTGGCAGCGCCTGGGCAATTTCACTGCTGGGACACTGAAAGGGAGGCTGCTCGGCCACCTTGGGTTTATCTCTACTGACAAACAGGTTCTACGATCAAGGTGATCTGAAGATGGTGGCCATGACAGGGGGAACGTCAGTCCATTTAAACACAGGCCAGGTCTACTTGTGAGCATTTGTAGTCCATGGTTGCAGTGGGTTTGCTTCTTGCCCGAGAGCAGCGGCGGGGCTGTTGTCATTTAATCCTGGCTCCTTTTGCATCCAAGTACTTTTGGAGGACATATGATTCCTTCTTTCATGCCTGGAAAAAACCCACAACCCAAAACCACAGATTTAAAATTTCTGCACGTCTGTAGAGGCTCCTTCAGTCCCACTGAGGGCACAGGAAGATCATATTAATGGAAGTCCCTAGCTTCTCCTCCAGGCCTTGGGTTCCAGTGATGGACAACGCTTAGACATATGCTTAATTGTGATTAACATCTTGGTTCATTGATGGCAAATGTGCTATTTGGAATCAAGATCTGCATTGGGAACAAAAATGTACTACTTAAAGGAAGGACCAAGGGCTGCCTCACATTGCTCACCTCCCTGCTATTGCCGGGCAGTGTATACAATGAGCTTTCAGGAACTTTGGCTAACAGAGATGTTCATGCCACAACCCAACATCCTCTGCAACATTCAGTTGCTATCAGAAGCATAGGAGCAAGTAAACCTTTTTTGTGTTTGTTTGTTTTTGGCAGACCCTGAAGAGCCTTATGAAATTTGCACGGTCACAGATCAGTTCATAGGAAACAAATACAGTTATTTTCATGGTTGCTCCTATTTATTTATTTATTCCATTTTACAAAGCAAGTAAACCACTCTAACTTTCATGACAGCAGATTTCTCATCAGACACGTAATAAATTAAGAACACAGCACGACTGGTTACCCATTAAACCAGACTTCACTCCTATCTCTGAAGGGCTGGCACGAAGGGATTGTAAAAACGTGAGGCAGTGCTGACAGTTCCCTTTACCCGTGGGAAAGCAACTTGATTCTCTACCTACATTTGCCAATTTTCTCATCACACTGGCATCCACACACACGAAGTGCCACACGGTCCTTGTACACAGAAGATGTTGAGAGAAAAATCAGCAAAAAAAGAATTAAAATCAAATAAAGATCAGCAGCAATTCCTTCTGTCTAACCCCACAGTGGTGACGAGCTCCACAGCATGAGCGTAGCAAGACAGGGCTGTAGAGACAAAGAGAGCGTTGCTAATGCCTCCACAGTCTGGAAGGAAGAAGACAGAGACTTTCGAGTGCTAACAGAGATGTGGCCATTCAGACCGCCCAGCTTCATCAGATTTGGCTAGAAATCTCAGGGAATCCAAATTTAACTTGAGATTTTAAGTCAGGCCTAACTTCTAGTTGTGGCAGAATAACATGAGAAAGGCTTTGGGGTTGGTTTTTTTTCCATTTTTGTTTCATTTTGAAACTAGAGTACAAGGACAGCGTTATATACGCCTTGTCTTTTTTATTATTTTAATTTCAAATTAACCAGTCTCAAGAAAAGCTTTGGTTATGACTCAGTTCAGTTCTAAAGACATCTAACTTCTGTTTTTCCTTGGATTTTCTGCCCCTGTGGCACAGAACATGTTCTTGTTAGACTGCGAAAAACCTCTGACCGATTCAGGACCAAGGAAGAGAGAAAAACCTTTTGGATGTGAATAAAGCCGATTTATCCCTAGTCTCATGGACCTGCTCCACTTCAGGGACCTGCAGAGCATTTCTAGGGCAGAACCAGGACTTCAGTTCCAAACAGTTTTGGTGGAGCAATCACCTGCAAATGCAGCAGTTCTTTATATGTTAAGTATGTATTCACTGTCGAGCTCGTAGGGGGCCAACCCTCTTAAATTAGTGTCTTCCCAAATTTAGGTGCCTGTGTTTATTTCTGGCCTGAGCCTTGTCTGTGTTGCAAGAGCTCTGAACTCATGCAGTTCCCATTCAGCTTTCGCTTCCTAATTCACTTAGTGAATAAATCACAGAGAGAGAACGGTGGGAGGGGAGGGAGCGCTCGGCGGTCGGCAAATGTCCCGGCCAATTAGCGCCCCGCGACGCAATGAGGGGAGCCATATGTGCACCGCCCCGCTCGTCTTCTGACTTAAAGATCTCCACGTCTGGAAAGTTCCCCCCCATGCATTTTAAAAGGCTGTTATGAGGATATTTGTTTGTCATCAAATCCAAGCTGCTGCCACAGGAAGATTTTTAACTGGCACATCAAGTGAAAACGAATGGAACCCAAGGGCCACGAATCGACGCCCTGCTCACAAGCACTACAGCTTTGTGAGTGATTCAGTAGATTTCCATGGGACAATTTGGAGAAGGAAGTGGTGCTCTGCACAGGCAAGATCAGATGCTCGCCCCAAAAATCTGCCTGAGACTGGCGATGCAGTTCTACCCTCTGCTCACACCAGTTGCTGAGCATATTCTTGTTACACTTCCCTCCATAGCTTTCCCTGCAGTACAGTTTTTCACAGATAAATCAACACTGGTTGAAGGGAGAAGTGCAGCAAATGGGCTCAGAAAAATTCCAGATATACAGCTTTTCTCAAACTTCATGTGCAGCAAGCCCTGTTGGCTGCTTTACCCGTGGCTCCCTCTTTTGCATCAGGCAGATGCAAAACAGCAGACACACTTGGAACTAGGTACCACAACGCTGGCAGGTAGCTACCTAGGGTTTGATGGCAGGGAGTTTATTTATTTTATTTTATTTTATTTTATTTTATTTTATTATTTCATTTAGTTTCAATTCATTTTATTTAATTTAATTTTATTTTTTTTACACTGTTTGAAAGGTACCAAGCTAGGGAGGGCAGAAGCACTTGCATGTGACTATCCTATCCATGGTTCTCTCTGATCTCTCTAGCATTTAGCAGAAGTGCTGGTCACAGCAATATGGATGTTCAGAGAGACTGAAGCTCTCAATCAACTTAGACATGTCCAGCAAAAAGTAAGTGTTGGTGGGGGGTGCACATAAAGTTTGGCATGTTTTTTACACTAACACATTTTCAAGCCCACTATCCTCTACCAGGCAAAAGACAGCCTCAAAGTTGTCCACAATATAAACTTAGGTAGATGACAGAAAGTAAGCAGGTAAGAAAATGATATAAAAGTTTTTAAGGCTGGCTTGAGAACTTCCTGGGGTAAGCAGAGGCTAATTTGTCCTCTTGCCATCTTAGAATCATTTCGGTTGGAAAAGACCCTTAAGATCACCACACACCTAATGCTGCCAAGTCCAACCACCAAGCCATGTCCCTGTGTGCACATCTTTTAAACACATCCAGGGATGGTGACTCAACCACCTCCCTGGGCAGCCTGTTCCAGCAATTGACAACCCTTTTGGTGAAGATATTTTTCCTAACATCCAATCTAAACCTCCCCTGATGCAACTTGAGGGCATTTCTTCTTGTCCTGTCGCTCATTACTAGGGAGAGGAGACTGACACCCACCTGGCTACAACCTCCATTCAGGTAGCTGTAGAGAGCCATAAGGTCTTGCAGCAATTTAGGGAGCTAAAAGGGGACCTGGGAGGCAGAGATGTTCAGACAGGGTGAAAAGGCTCGAAAGGCTGTGCCTGTACCATCACACTAGCACAGGTCTCATCAGTAGGCCCAAGAGCCTGACCAGCCATGCTGCTGCACACAGCGTTTTTAGTCTGGAGCCCACCAGTTTTCTAGGCAGAGGAGATCTGATCTCACACAGGGATGGACTCGGTTTGACACAGGAGCTCTGCCATTCCAGGCAGTGTGCACACAGCTGGGGAGCCCTGAGCTCCAGTTCGTTGCCAAAGGCAGAAAAACATTGCTCCTCACTCACTGTAGGGCAGATAATGCCCCTAGAAACGCTAACAACCTAGGGCCATGCTTGCATAGTTCAGGTGGATAAATTAGGCCTGATGTCCTTTAGGTTGATCCTCAACAGCAATTAGCATAAAGTGGTTAATTATTTAAGCTACAGATTTCTGTTCCCAGTCTACTACACAGAATGGCAGAAAACCTTTGCAAATGACTGGAAATGGAAGTGCCTGTGAAGACTTGGAGTTCTGGGTCTGGTTCAGCTCTCAGTGCAATAACTGGAACAAGCTTTGTAACAGGTATTTTGTCATTTCTGCTCTGAGATCTGGAAAAAAACCTCAAGGTGATAACACCTGCCAGGGTATCCTAAAAATTCAACAACAAAAAAAAAGTTACTGCTAGAAACAGGCCTGGATTCATGGGGTTCTTTATGAATATGGATTCCATTCCTTTATCCCTCCCCCTCTAGCCTCTAATCTCTAGTGTTTTCTCCTCTTCCCCAGTCCTGACCTGATTTTGAAGACAGGGAAGTACACACCAAAAAGACCTCTGAAAAAAAAGAAAGCCACTCAAGGGTGAGGCTTTGCATTGGCACCTTTCTCAGTTTCGAACCAGAAGTCCCTTTTTGTAGGCAAATAATCCTGCTGCAGCCACAGAAGTGAAGAAAGTGGAAAATCCAATCAGCTTTAGCAGTCCCGGCACAGATGGCAAGTTCCTCTCCCAGAAGGTTGTAGTGATGGGCAAGGCTGGAACATCCTGTGGGGAGAGCATCTATTTTCAACATAACATCTCCACGGAGAGAGGCAGGATGTAAATCAAGAGGTTCTGGCAGCAGAAACAGAACTGTGTTGAAGCAGTTCACGTGAAGAAGTACAGTGTACCAAAGTTGTCTGCTCAGTTAAAGGGAAGAGACAGATGGAAAGGATCCATAGACCAGTTAAAATATGCAGATCTTTCCAATCCCCTGTTACACAGCTGTCAGAGAGGTGCCTTTTCTGAATTTCTATCACATTCCTGTTCAGGGAAGGGCAGTTTCGGTGAGCAAGCAGAAGTTTATCGTGGCTTTGGTTTAGTGAACTTAAATAAAAGCAGCCAACAAAATTTTCTCTCATGAGCAAAACAGCAAGAGAAAAGTTCATTTAATCTACAGAAAGACTTACAATCGATTCAGGTTCTGGCTTCCAAATTTCACTGTCTGGGATTTTCCTCATGGCAAACAGTATCTGGAAATGAACAACAGTTTTTAGTAAGTACAACTGAAATGGAACAAGGGCTGCCTTAAATTTTTAGTTTTAAAATGGCACAATGATGATAACTATTGAGCACACAAACCTCTGTGTATTTGAATTCTAAAGAAAACTCCACCTTTGTGCAACTCATTTCTGATGTTTAGTAAGTCACTCATCCCAGTGGAAAGTAGCAACAGTGACAGAAAAGCCTCCCTATGCTTAGCTGGTTCATGTGAGATATCAGAACTCGAGTAGCCCTCAAGTAGCCCTCAATTCATACAGGGAAATATGAATATGACTAGGAGTTAAGTATACACTCATGGCAAAGTGAACTGTGCATGAACTGGATACCACATGGGCAACCTACGCAGCCAGGAGTAGCCTGGTTGAAAATTTTACCATGATGTAGGAGCAGAATCCTGTGAGTGACAAACCACTGCTTTCAGCCAGAGAAAAGCAAGACTTAAAAAGAAAACCTTCACAATGGAAATGTAACTATTCAAAGTATCAAAGATACCAAAGATAAGTAGAATAGCAAAGATTATCTGAAATGACAGTCATGAAAGACACAAAGATTAACTTTTTCTACCATACAATAAAATGGAGATATAGCAATATTAACATTTTTCCTATTCCAGGCACTTAGAGATGTAACAAGTTTTGCTGTCTTTTACAATGGGCTAGACAAGATTCATGGGCCCCACCAGCATTTCAATACCAGAGAGTGAGAAACACCCTTGAACTGGATTTTAAACATATTTTCCTTTCACAAGTAAATAAGGAAAGGAAAACGTAAAATTTTGTACCAGTCAAGCTCACTTGCCAACTTCTCTGCTGAGGCCTCTGGAGGTTCTGCTGTAATGTCCTTGGAGATGTCACAAAGTACTACCTCTGGAGGCTTCCAGGGACAGGCGGGACAAATGGGACCGTTTAAGGACAGTTGATCCCTGTCTTTTGGGTCATGGGTATGGACTAGACAAATTCAGACCTGTTGCTGTTCTATGACTCTAGTTCTTAGCCACAAGGCTCCCTTCACCTCACAAAACAAAGATGAACTGTGAAACTGCTCCAGAAACTGTAGTATTCCTGAAAATGTTTCATGAATTGACATTTTCTCAGAAGAAAAATACTTAAGTGCTTGTTTAATGACTTCATGTAAGGCTGTCTCGATGGCATATCACTGTGTCAGTGGCATTGCTGGAAGCAGTTGAGGAAGGGACTGGCTTGGTCTGCAGAGCTGCAGACTGGAGCTGTTGCCAGTGATGCTAACAGACATGATCTCTCAGTACAATAGCTAATAAAGTTAGTTAAGTGGAGTGCCCAAGTGGAGCAAAGTGCCCATGTGGAGCAAAAATGACTAGGTGAGAATTTGAGATTTTTGTTGAAGAAGAAAGGATTTCATTCCTGGAAACAGAGAAGAGTTTGTAGAGTCAGAGCCTTTCCTAAGCATTCCAAATCTAAGTGTAAAACCTTCATCCTTTTTGAAGCCTATCCCCTGTGCAGGGATTTGCATCAAGATTTCCGAACACCCGAAGCTGTCAACACTCAATTCCCATTTCACCTCCAACAAAAAGACCTTTAATTTTCCTCAGGATATTTGACAGTGCCCCCTGTTTCGAGCTTACATCCGTACCTCTCTGGCTGCTCTCTCTCCTGCCTGCACAGCCCCCTCCATGTATCCGCTCCACTCTGTGGCTGTCTCCGTGCCAGCAAAGTAGATCCTGCCAATGGGCTGACGAATGATCCTGAAGGGGAACAAGCAGAAAGTCACATCAGCTGTGTCAGGAAAGATGACCAAAATGCTTGGGTGAATATTGGAATAAAAGTGCTTTGAATAACAGCAAGCATTTCAAGACAGTAACTCTGGGTGAGTTGAGCTGGAGGGGGAGCCTGTGCTGCAGTTCCTTCCTTACAGCAAACACACCAGCGTACGTATTCTCTGATACACTGCAACTCTTGCAACAGCATTTACAGTTGTGAGTACAGTGTGAAGGACATGGGGTGTGAATGTCACAGAATCACAAGGTTGGAAAGTCCAACCGTTCCTGTCCCATGCTAAACCATATCCCTAAGTACCTCATCTACCCTTTTTTTTAACACATCCAGGGAAGGTGACTCAACCCCCTCCCTGAGCAGCCTGTTCCAGGCCCCGACAACTCTTTCAGTGAAGAATTTTTTCCTAACATCTGATCTGAACCTGATACATATATATATATATACATATATATTATATATATAATCTGAATATAGTGTGAAGGACATGGTGTGAAGGACAACGAGCTTGAGACGAGGCTTATTCTATGCCACGATTCTAGCCAGTGTCAGACATACCAACGCTGGGCAGTACTGGCACACTGTGGCATTTGGAAGTACATCCCCATGACATCTACAGTAATAAGCAACAATACCCAGACTAAAACCAACTGTATCATTGCCTGAATTTGCAATAATTATCATTTAAAATGACTGAATGACTTTAAAATCTAAGCCCTCCACATATGCTTTCCATCACAACTGCTTTACTGCTATAAGTTCATCTTAAATTGTGAAAACTTGCACTTCAGAAGTAGGACTGTGCCACCTCATTAAAACCTACATATCTGAATCCAACAACTGGTCTGGCTAGCAAGTCTTTATCTTTTTGATAGTCTTATTTTCATGCAAAAACTTACATTGGAAAAGACTGATTACTGTATTAAGCCTGGACTGCTAAAAGGAAAGGAACAGTCCAAAGAAATCACTCATTACTGTCAGTGCTGGCAGGAATTAACTCACTGCCAGCATTCATACAAAAACCCAGATAGAGATGTGCCAGAAATGGCAACACCATCAAATACCCAATGCCAGCTTTGTAAACAGGTTGTGAAAACTTCCCAACTCCCTTTCAAGAACCTTGTCAGCTGTATTCACCGAATAATAAAAGTGAATAAAACACCCCAATGATACTGTACTCATCCATCACAACCTTCCACTTGTCTCAGTTGGGCTTTATAGTATCTGTTTAAAATATTCCCCAGTGATCTTAAAGGTATAAAGCGAACAGTGACAGAGGATTTATGACCCTTCCTGAGGATATTTATTAACTTGGTCTTATCTTACTACTCTGAAGCCCACTATAAATAGACACTGTACCTTCCATACTGAGTCATTATGCCTGGTGGGAAGTAGGCTGTGTAGCAGCCCCCGGAATACTGCTCCTCACACCAGTTCTTCTCTTCATAGTGCACTGGCTGTAAAACAGAGATTAATTCACTCAAGGTAGGGACAAAGTCACAAGGAAGCTGATAAAAGAAGTGAGGAGACAGCAAAGAATAGCTTATGGTTTGTTGCATGTCACCATCTGACAAGACGAGCACGTTTAACAAGTCTCTTAATGCAGCATGGATGCAACACAATAAGCTTTCATTTTAGACACTGCCAGCTATTTTTTTTTTAAAACCCTGGCTAATCTAGCCACTGTAGAACGTAATCCTCTTAATCTGTCAATGTAAATTTATGCTTTGAGCCATGTAAAGCAAAATGAACCTTTGGTGTACACAGATATAACACTTGGAATATGTACATTGGATACAACGATATGCTGTTAAAAATGCCACCTCTGGCACTTGTGTGGTTCTGCACACAGCATCACTCTGCTTAAAATGATGTAATCTCAGGATTGGTATCCACGACTTTTAACTTGCATAAAAGTGCCCTTAAAGGATAAAGGGTGCTGATCACAAACCAAGTGTGAGGTTGCTGTGGTTCTGCCCCCAGCTGGGAGCTGAGTACCACGCAGCTGCTCGCTCTGGCGTGGGAAAAGTGGAAGGGGAAAAGCAAAAACCAAAGGCAAACCTCACGGGATGGGATAAGGACAGTTTACTGGGACAGCAGAGAGAGAGGTAACAATAACAGGACCTTATTGCAGAATACATGAAACTGGTGATACACAAATGCAGTCTCTCACCAAACCACACAACCCAGGCCGTACAGCTCAGAGCTGTCCCAAAACTGGACCATCCCCGAACCACATGTCCTGGAGCTGCCTGCTCCTCCCCTCACCAGCCCCCCTTTATGCTGAGCATGACGCAATTAGCATGGAATACCCTCTTTGGCCAGTTTGGGTCACCTGTCCTGGCTGTGCCCCCTCCCAGCTCCCTGGGTGCCCCCCACCTTCTGGTTAGCAGGGCAACAAGAACAACTGAAAAGTCCCTGACTGCTTGGCAGCAACTAAACCATCAGTGTGTTATCAGCACTGCTCTCCTCCTAGCTCCAAACAGGCATTCCACCTGCTGCTATAGAGAAAATTAACTCTATCCTAGCCAAAACCAGGACAGAGATCGCACAAATCCTATCAGTTATTTACTCTTACAGGGAAGAGGAGGCAAGGAAAAGGGGAAAAGAAAAACACAGGCAGCCAAGGCTCTCAGCAACTACTATGAGAGAAGGAACATTATGCTCCACACAGACCAAGGGGGAGGCAAGCCTGCCACATTTGAATGCAGTTGAGATGTGCAGTGGTAAGTGCTGTGAATGCCACCCATGAAGCTGGGCAAGAACTTACCTGCTTTTTAACCATTTCATAAGCTCATTCTTTTTCTCACTGTCAAACACAACCCAAGGCTTGCCACAACCTTCTCATGGCTCCTCTACAGAGGGCAGCAAGTAGCAGGTACCTCTTCCGAAAGGCTACACAGCGCTGTCTGGGAGCACAGCTGCATTCTGGTTTCATTCTCCCCATCCCCAGCCCAACACATCTGACAAGAGACATCGTGGTTTAGACTGTGTGCTTACATGTAAAGCTTCCTCTGATCCCAGAACCTTTGCATAGAGTTCACACAGCCTCGTCTTCCTGCAAGAGAAAAGCAGCAGAAGACTTCTGTGTAAGGAGAGAGAAAACAAGCCTCTAGTATGTCCTAGTTTCAGGAGAACAAGTATTAGTATCTGCTTGAACTTGAGCTTCCAGTTTTTTGGGATCTATCCTCATTGCTCATCCTCTGAATCACTAGAAATAACTCAAACTCCTGTGCTGCATAAAAGCTGGTTTTACCAGCAGTTATGCAAGCTGTTCCCTTAAGATACCTCTAGCAGCCCAAATCCATACATTACCCAAAGGTGCTCTGGGCTGTCAGGAAAAGAAAGTAGTACGGCATTGCAGTTTTTTGTCTTGGCACATAGTCTAACTACTGGTTTGTTCCCACAAAGATGTAGGTATTGATAGCCTGAGGCTCTCAAGGAATCAGTACTTTATTTCCATGTCTATAAAATTTCCTCCTGTTTTAGTTTATGAGTCTATAAATCCATGAATATACTTCATTCTGTTGCAAACCCTGAGTGCAATTAAGTTTATTCCTATAAGCTTTTGAGTCTTACTGTTTACTGTTAGCTGCACTGCACCAACTGCCAAATACAAGAAGATCAAGATGAAATTAACAGTTAACAATTATGAAAAGCAGGCACTCAAACACAACAAAAAGAGATTTTATTTCTGGAAGCAAATCCTGTGCTCCCCAGACAGCCAGGCTGGGCACAGAAACACAGCAGTCCCAGCTCCATAACGGTACCAGCTATACTTGCAGCTATATAAGCCATATGAAGAACCTGTATCTACACTGCTGTATGAAGCAATCCAGCTACGTGGGAGCCCAGCTACACCCATCAGCAGCTGAACTCAAAGAATACTACAGAAAGGGGATGAGGAGGAAAAAACAAATCAGGATGACCTGAAGGACTTTGAAGAAGTTGTCCTCCTGTGCAGGCTGGGACTTGTGCAGGGAAGTAAAGGCTGCTATAAATTCAGGACGAGCCGTGGTGAAATCACCCTGGGGTGATTTTGCTGATGGCAGGTGTCAAGCCCAGTAGCAGAAGAAGGGAAGGAAGCATCCCCTTCTTTGTGCTCAGGGGTGGAGGGCCAAGGGTCAGCCTTCTGCTCCAGAAGCAGAACTGCATGGTTATACTGCAGCCGTCCAGGAGGAGGTCGAGGAGCCACAGAGCTGCAGGTTCTATATATCAACATCCCACTGCAGTCAGGGGGTGTCCTGAATCCAGCAACAGCAATAACAAAAGGGATCATTTCCTTTATCTATGTCCCCCTACATGAGGTGACTACCATGCCCTGCACACTAGCAGCACCCACACAGCGTCTGAGGAGATTAAAGTGATTTGAAAAGCATGATCCAGCATGGCTGGTGGCCAGTCATTGGTGGGGTTCCCCAGGGGTCCATTTTAAGCCCAGTTCTTTTTAACATTTTCATAAATGATCTGGACTCAGAACTTGAGGATGTCTTAAGTAAGTTTGCAGATGACACCAAATTGGGAGGAACTGTTGATTCCATTGAGGGTGGAGAAGTCTTTACAGAGAGACCTGGGTGGATGAGAGAGCTGGGCCATCACCAACAGCATGAAGTTTATCAAGGGCAAGTGCCAGATTCTGCACATGGGAAGAGGCAACCCTGGCTGCACATACAGACTTGGGGGATCAGGTGCTGGAGGCCAGCTTTGCTGAGAGGGATTTGGGGGTGTTGGTTGACAGCAAGTTAAACACAAGTCAGCAGTGTGCCCAGGCAGCCAGGGGGCCAAATGTATCCTGGGGTGCATCAAGCATGGCATTGCCAGCTGGTCTAGGGGGAGGATTGTCTCGCTCTACACTGTGCTGGTGCAGCCTCACCTTGAGTACTGGGTGCAGTTTTGGGCACCACAGTACAAGAGGGACACAAAAGTACTGGAAAGTGTCCAGAGGAGGGCAACAAGTCTGGTGAAGGATCTGGAGGGGAAGTCTTATGAGGAGAGGCTGAAGTCCCTTGGTTTGTACAGCCTGGAGGAGGGTGAGAGGAGTCCTCATTGTGGTCTGTGGCTTCCTGATGAGGGGGAGTGAAGGGGCAGGTGCTGGTCTCCTCCTTTTGTGACCAGTGAGAGAACCCAAGGGAATGGCATGAAGCTGTGATGGAGGAGGTTTAGGGTGGATATTAGGAAGAGGTTCTTCACAGAGAGGGTGGTTGGGCACTGGAACAGGCTCCCCAGGGAAGGGGTCACAGCACAAAGCTTGGCTGAGTTCAGGATGTGCCTGGATGATGCCCTCAGTCACATGCTCTGACTTGGCTGTCCCTGTGTGGAGCCAGGAGTTGGACTCGATGATCCTTATGGGTCCCTTCCAACTCTGGATATTCTGTGATTCTATGATTCTGTGAAAGCCTCTGCTGAGGTCAGCCCATGACTTCTTACAAATGCCCACCAGCCCCCAGTTTCAGGGTAGGCAATAACACCACAGGGCTCCACAGGAAAGTGAGTTATCACCTTGGGACCCACTGGCTTCTGGTCCTCCCAGCACCACCAAAGGTCTGAAAAGAACCCCTCTAGATCTGCCTGTGCCCTGCCTTTTTCCCACATGTGACTTGCAGACTCTTCAGGGAACCTGGAGATGGCATACCAGAGGCTGGTAGGGATTCTCATGTACAGCAAACTGCAGGGCTCCAAGAAGGTGCCAGTTCACTGCTGTTTCCTTACTACATTGCAAATACAGATAAAGGTAGTTTCAGATAGCTGTGCAAAAAACCCCAAGCAGTTAAGCTTAAGGTCAAGAGCATCTTCAGACTCTTAAGATATTTCAACACTGGAAAGAAGTATTCATCAATAATAAGGTATCGACCAAAATAGAGCCCACAACACAGAAATCATGTCTCTAAAGTACTGAATGGTACACACAGTAATCTATCCCTGGGGACGTTCCCCCTAATAAGAGTAATCTTTGCAGATGTGCTGGTCTCTGTGACCTCTGCACTTTTTGTCCCAGAACACTTTAAATACATTTATAGATTTATGGATAATGCCAGCACGGAACATATGGAATATGCAGTGAGTGAAATCCTTATTTCTTGGGTTTGGACCAGCACTAAAACAAAAGGAATGTTATGCCTGGAGCTTCCTAGGCTCCTGTTGGGAGTGACACTGTTCCCCATGTAGGAGAAGCACACATGCAGACACTCAGCTCTTTTCTCCTGTCTCTTACTCCACAGCAGCATGTGATGCCATCAGCTTCACTGCACAGCTGGGAAAGGTAGGGCACAATCTAACCACCATCATTCCTCACTGGCACCTGGCCTGGGAGACCAGCTGGAAGGCAGCAGTAAGTTTTACTCCCTTCCGTCTGGCTTAGGCTGTAAAACAGTTCCTGCCCCTCCCACAACTGCTGTTTCCCAGGCGTGATTTAGGATACGTGCCACAGGCTCTACATCCTCCTCTTCATATCCAAGGATTACCAAAACCTTTCTATCTGCATGATAAGGGAGAGCACAGTTTGTGTTGACAGGCAGGGACAACATCCCAACAAGATACATCCTCTGTAGGATGACACAAGAGACCCTTCCCTGCAAACACCATAGCCCCCATCTGAACACCACAAACTAGGTGCACCCTGAGTGTACACTGGGAGAAGATCCAGGTTTGCTCTCTTCCTTCTCCTGGGTCCTGATTTCCACTGGAAGGAGACTTGGGCTCATGTGCAGGAGAAGTGCTGCAGTGTAGCCCAGCAGGTTCTTGGTGGACAGTGACCAGGACTTCAGGAGCCAGAGGAACCTGCTTCCCCTGCAACTAGGGTGCTTCTATCAGGTACCAACTCAAGGTTTATTCCTCAAAAGACAAGAGTTGAAAAATCCTCTTCTTTAAAACCTAGCTGTAGGCAGCAGCACTGTCAGGTAATTGTGTTAATGCTTTTATTGCCCAGGGGGAAGCAACCTTTCCTCCACAGTGCCTTGCAAACAACCAGGACAGCCCTTCATAAGGGAAGAGGTTCTCAAATACTGCAAATGCTCAGTTGTGGCTGGTGTATTGGCACATGGTATAAGACACCATTTGGTGTTTATGATGGCTTAAAACGCTGAGCACACTGGATTTCAGAATTCCTATACTACTTTTATTGACAGTCACCTGATGGGGGTCTTTCTCAAAGCCTGAGTGCTGGGGAAAAGGCTGTATTGTCCATTCCTGCCAAAATTAAAAGTACCCTGTTGTACCAAGCTGGGACATTAACAACCCCATTTAGACCCATTATCCACAGGCTGCCAGACCACCTGCAAAGCTCAACTGAGACAACTACAGCTTCTCTAGTTAGACTAGCTATTAGTGTAAAAGTGTTTACTTGGACACAGTATTCCTCGTGGCATGATTTAAAAACAAATGTATTTTCTCCATGTCAAAATAAGGCTCTCCTCATGTCCATACTCTCTACTTGAAGCTTTAATTTGATCAGATACCATGAATCAGTGTGATCGAAAAAACTCACTACTTTCTAAATTCTATTTTATCAATAAACAAAAGAGCACTACTGTACACAGAGATTTGTTTCAACAAGACAGTAAAAAAGACCTTCATCTGTGCCTGAAGGGTCTTTTTTTCCCATAACTGTGGGTAGAAAGCTGGAGGCAGCTTTTTGACCCCTTCATGATGCAGAAGCCTCGTTCATGGCAGCCACAAGGTTACAGAAACTGAAAAGACCCTCCAGGATGATTAGGAAAAAAAAAAAAAGTTCAAAAAAAAGCACAGAGGCCAAACCTGCCCCTTCTGACAAGCTTTCTAATAGTTCAGTGCACTTGCAAGAAGCCAGAGGGGCAGCAGTGGGTAGGGATGAGGCTGGCCCTGGACACTTTCCAGTGAGGACTGCAGAACAGCTACACTACTTTCATAGGCAGCAGTTTAGAGCAGTTCTTTTGCAAAAGTCACGTAGGCCTGCTGGAAGATGAGAACCAGGACCTGTGAGTGTCCAAAGGGCAGGGGCTAGCTACCACATCTGCTGCCTGTCTGTGGGAATTCTGTGGGGTCTTAATACAAAAGCAAGTAAGATATTTTCTTCCATAAAGCGACATGTCTCCCTACTGCTGCAAAGTTACAGACAACTTCCTTCAAATCAGAGCGTTGTTTTTCCTGCTCTGGTGTTTATAGCAAAGGTTTTATTCAGACTTTGTGCAGATCTCCAGGGTTTGTACTCACCTTTCCTCTTTGGTGAGATTGGTCAGCCTTCTACACTTCCGAGCAAGAATGAAGCTGTAAAAAAGGAAGAAAACTATCAATTTATTTCCACTATGTTACTACACTTCCTGCATTATTTAAAATGCCAATACCTTCTGATTCATAGTATTAGCTTTTGGGTATCTATCCAAAATACCCATTTCACCTCTCTACTTAACATTATATGCTCTGGAAGGAACTGCTCTGAAATTCAGGCTATAATATTTGTATGGCCTGTTTCCCAATGACCCTCCTGCTATACAGCAGTGTGTGCAGGCTTCTGACAACAAGAGATGAAAATTGTTTAAAACAAAACTCCAAAACAACCAGCAAAACACCCCAATAACAAACTAGAATTCTAGAAAACAAATTTTCATTTTAAAAACTGGAAAATTCAGGGGAGACAAACTATTTGGAGAAAACTTCACATTTCTGTAATCACTCCCTTTTTTCTTCTCCTTCCTTTCCTCTTCTCCAGTTCTGTATTTTGCCACACAAAAAGGCAAAAGAAGACAGTGAGAAAAAGAGAAGAAAAACAGAATTTCATTTTTTCCAAATTAGCAACTAAATCATAGGGAAATTTTTTTTTAAAATAAAGTTCATAGAACATATTCACAACACACCACAGAACATATTCCAACCTTTAACTGTTCTGAAGTATTTCCCTTCAAAAGTAGCAGTTTTTCTGTTTCAGCTGTTGCCACTGAAGCAAAATAAAAAGGCATTAACTAGACATCTTCACTGTCTCTTACCCTATTATGGCAGGAAAGCTGCCATCAGGCTTAGTATCATCAAGTGTTAAACCGATTGCAGCATCCTCATCTTCAATGATCATGGTGCCACAATACCCTGGGGTAAGCACAGAGTGGGGAAGAAGTTAGGATCCATGTGTTCAAACAAGAACGAGCTTCCAAGAAGTTGCAAAATGCTCAGAACTTGATTAGAAAACCCCCTAAACAACCTGACCTAAATTCACCCTGCTTTGAGCAAGGCATTGGGCTAGATGACATCCAGAGGTCCCATCCAACCTTTGTCATTCTCAGAGTCTATGATTCTAATGTAGGAAGATATGAAAACAAAGGAAATAAGAACAAAACCCGATTAAAGTGATCCAGCTGACAAAAATTAGTGCAGAGCTCCCTTGCAGTGTAGTGTTCCTATGGTTCAGAGAAGCACTAGATTATCTCTAGAAGAAAGAAGTTCAGATCTGAGATGTGCTGGCAATTAGCAATCCTTTTCAAACATCTTTAAAAGAGAAAGGCAATAAAGCAATCCCTTGTTGTTGAATTCTCAAGTTTCTCAAACAGAGAAAGGCAAAAATGGCATAGAAGTGTTCAAAGTCTCTTTCTGAGGTCCAGCACTCTCTAAACACAAGGTCTACTCAATTACCATGTACCCTCTTCCCCCTTTCTGTTGCTACTATACCCTTCAATTAAAATGTAATACCCTTCTTCCTCCAGAAAGTTTCCTTATAGTACACAATGCACTTGATGACTGAGCCCATGGGGATTCGGTTGATGAGCTGATTCCTCATTGGTGGCAAGGGTGGGTTGAAATGAATCTTCAAGCCAAGAGCTGGGGGAATGGCACTGATCACATATTTACCCTGGAAAAGAAATTCAACATCAGCCAACTACATCCTCCGCTACTTCATCCTAAGTATATTGCTCTAATGATCTTGGCAGACATCTGGGGAGGCTGCAGGGTATATCTGCAGAAGAAATTTTGGCATTTAGCATAAGAATTACAAAACTGAACCTTCACAAAATCCCGGTTGTTAAACAACAAACAAGCATTATATAAACAGCCATCTGTTCCAATGATGGGCAGCTGCTCTTTCCCCAGCGCTTGAAAAAAAGCCAGTGGAAAGATTTTCTGTTTTACAAGAGTCCATTGGTCTCCCTTCCATCTGGACTCCTCTGTTACGACTTGGAAGCAAAGCCTGAAACATCTAAGCTCATTTTTGCGTCCACCTTAAAACTATCTTTTAACTCAAAAGGTAAGTGAGTACTAGAAGGGATGCTAGTGAAGGAAGAGCTCAAATAGACACTTTGCTTTGCAGGCATCACTTTAAGCTCTACCACTGCCGTTACCAGGGGACAATGAGGAAGTGAGACTTTCTGCCACAGTCACTTTAATCTCTGCTACAGAGAAAGGAAAAGGTAAAGGTTCTGCAGACATCCCAGCACAAAGTGTTGTTTAAGAGTTAGAGGTTTCATTACCTCAAATAATTCATGATCTAAGGTCTCCACTATGACGCTTTCACCCGACTGGTCGATGCGGACGACTGGCTTCCTCAGCTTCACTCGGGCTCCCAGGCGCTCCATTATCTTCTCACTGATCTGGCCAGAGCCCCCAACAAACTTCCTCTCCTGAAGGGCAGAAAACAACAGCTCAGCAAAGCAGAATCAGCAGAGGGATGCATGTGTAGCACACATTTTGCGTGGCATCCAAAACAAATCCCTTTCCCCTCTTGTTACCACTTTTAGGAGAGATCATCACTCTCTCTTGGAAGAAGTGTTCATGTTCCTTTCCCCTTCAGTGAACTCCTCAAAACAAACACTGCCCATATTTGACCACGAGCCAAAACTAGAAGTATCAGTAACCCCATGAGAAAATCCCTTTCCATGTGGCCTCCAAATGGGTTCCACAGACCTGTGTGACTCAGCAAGACTTCTGAAAAGAGCTTAAACCTTTAAACCTTTCTTTGAGTTCATTCTGATCCCTGCAGAGGTCTGTGTGTCAGAAGCAGGATGTGGCTCACAAGTAGCAGCATGGTTCTGACCAAAAATGTATCCTGCCATATGTAATCTAAACTAACTTAAATCACCTCTAACAGAACAGAATTCAAGTAATACTTTATGCAACTTACATACAGTTAAATTACCTATAATTATTGCTTATCTATGCACATTTATGCATTTTAACATCTTTTAATGTATTATTTGTCATTTTAGTTATTTATTTATGAGTAATTTGCATTTCTAAAATATAATTATTTCTAATATAATTAGTAAAATTTCCATTTCTCAAGAGGAATACCATTAACTGAGTCTTTACCTTCTTGAAATGCAGAAGCAGCACTAATATACCAGATCTCCAACATTTCAGAGCAATACCCTGTATTTAAGCAGGCAGTGCTCATGTTCTTCAGACTGATTTTAAAATATTAACAGCTTTAATCCCGGGAGCTATTGTCTTTAGGAACCCAGTTTTGGGCTACATTTTCAGTATGAATTTGCAGCACTCTACATACTCACAGAGCTAGTATTGCCATTCCCATTAGGTGCTTCTGAAGTGGTAAGGCATGCTTCAGCCTCGTGAAAGAAATAAGTGTAAAGTAACTCTCTTTATAAAGTAGAAAAGCAAAATACACATTCTAACCAGAGCCCAAAAGGAAGCCAGGGTGTGGAACTGATCTCTGGGCCAAGGCCTTCAGCACAGGAATAGCCTTCAGCTATTGTTTTGTTACAAAAACTAAGTTTTGCAAGATGCAGATTAATGTGTAAATGAATGGAACTAGTTATTAATGTGCTATTGGCTCAAGATCACGGATGTCTTAGTTGGCCCTCTGAACTTAAACAAACAAGCAAAGGAATTAACTTAAAACAGAGCCTGTCGGGAGCTGCAGGGGGTGATGGGTGACAGTACCTGCCCTCCATTGGTTGTTGAGAATATCCTTGCTGTCCCTCCACACTGCTTCACGTACCACAAAAACCACAGGGCAGAGACCTCGTGGGGTTCAGAAGTGACATCCACGTTCACAAAGAGAGTTGCAAAACTCTTGGCAGCTCTGCAGCAAAGATGAGAAGGTGAGGTAATTTAAAAGATGAAGAAGGGTCATAATCTTGTTCTTTAGTAGGGGAGAGGCTGTCTTTGGGAACCTCTTTTTCACTGAGAGCAAAGAATTCCTTAATTTCAGTTGAAATAGGAAACAATATAAATTCATTTTTATGCAACATTTTTCAAGTAACCCTGCAAAAAATGTTAATCAAGCACTGCTGTATTTCAGCACAATTAGGGCTCCAGGAGCCAATTAAAGCTACTATCACTTTGTGCTTCTAATACAAAGGTAGCTTGTCAGCCTAGATTGAGGATTAAGGGAAGCAAGCCCTCCTTGTCTTCCCTGGGCTCCAAAACCACCATGTCCTCCCATGGTTCCTGGGTTACATACAAGACCTGCAGCTCTGTTTGCACCTGCCAAATGCCCCATCCCTCAAGCACACAGCACAGAGCTTATCCAACACTACTCCTAAGAAAAATTTAGGCATCTTGTCTAAGCTAATTATCTCAGCTCTCTGGATTAGTCAGCATCCCTGCACTACCCGCTCTTCTGCTGGGCTCAGGGAGCTGCTGCAGCTGGAACACGAGGAAAGAAACAGAAGTAGGAAGCTGTATGTGAAGATACAGCATATATGGATTCATGCAAAAGTCTGGCAAGGAAAGGGAATACTTTTGGCTCCTCAACTCAGTATTTAAACAGTGATATGGTAGCCAGCGGTGATGAACACTGAAGTAGAAAATCAGCCTGCGTCTGAAGGAGGATCAGTGCTTTACATCCTCCAGTTGGTGCCTTCATAACAGCTCTACTGGAAATTACAGTATAAACCTGTGCAAGACTCAGGGTGCATTAAGACAGGGTTCATTAAGGCTCCAGGAGACAGTGCTCCTGTTAGAAGTCAACACTTCATCTGCCCTCCCTCTAAGGAGGAGTTTAAAGGGACATAGATGGGACCAGGAGATGCTCAGCTTAACTGCACTGTGAATGACAGGGACAGAGTTTCTAGAGGTAATTCATATGCCAGGCATCAAGCAATCAATAACTTCTGAAGCCAGCACAGAATCCACTTTTAATTGCTTCTTCTTTTTCTTGACAGTGTTTAAAGGAGAAAGGAGAAATAATTCAAACATACTATTTCAAACTCAGCTATAGATCTTCACAGAAAAAAAGGTATCTTCTGTCCTTTATAAAAATGCGTAGTCTTATTGAAGGAAGCAGATCAATTTTATGAAATACAGATTCATTCTGGCTTCATTCTTGACAGGCAAAAATAAACAGAAAACATTTATCCATTTTTGTCTCTATAAACACATATTGTAAATATGATCGACTCTGAATGATATTTTATGTAATGAGATAATTAGTATATGGGGTTTTATTAATATTTTGCAATCAGAAGGATTAGATGATGGTTAAATTCTCCTAGTTTCTTTCTGCTGCCTTCTCCCATTGCTTTTCAGCATTTCAGTTTCCCAATTTCTCCTGGTGTTTTACCTAGGAATGGCAGCATGATTTCAACCAAGAGCACTCAGGGTATTTCCAGCATGCAATTCTAGCCAAAAGCAAATCTGTACAGTCTGTTAGATGAGAGGAAATAGTAGAAGATTACCCTTCTGGAACATTACCTTCCAGGCCGGGAAGTTTCTACAGCATGTTGCCTAAATCTTGAACAAACTGGGCAAATCAAGCCGAGATGCACATATAAAATCTGAAAAGCATCTTGGAATCAAGAGAGGCTGGCAGTTACACCAATATTCAGTTAAAATGTCAAGTCTGATTCCATCAGTTTGAAAAGATCAGGCTGCAGTCACGTGAGACACCGCACACTGAATGGCTGCCGAAGCGTGGCGTTTTGCTAACTGGTCCAGTTCCTCACCAAATCAAGAGGTTCGGATGGCCAGCAGAGCCACCAGCACACATTTCTGCTGGGTTTTACTGAACGTGATCGGTGATACAAAGAAGAAAGGCTTTCTGCACGCTTCTGTGCAACCGCCACGTTCGTGAAAGCGAAAGAGCCAGCAGATTAAAAGGTTTTGGACAAGAACCTGCTGTCCATTAACAACGATCACGTTGCTTTCTGAAGCTGGCTGAAGTCATAAAGATGCCCCTGTCGATGAAAGAGTGAGCTGGAGTGGGTGCTAGCAGGCTTCTGCACCAAGCTGGTGCAGGCTTGCGGCAGCCACGTGTCGGGTGTTTAACAATTCTGAACAGGTTGCTGTAGAAATCAATCTGCTTTACAGTGAAACAGAATTCATTTATTTTTTTTTCCCCTTCAGAGCGAAGAAAACCAATCAAGCTGCTGTTGAATGGCAAGCAAAGAAAAATTGCTGTGATGTATACATAAAAAAAGGAAGCATTTTCAGTTTCCCTGGGTGGTATATAGCGCAGCAGTTAAACAATAGAATGAAGGGTGTTAAAGTGATTTAGTGCTATTTCAAGACAAATGATATTTTTATAGCACTTTGGTAAAATCAGCTGGTCCAACACAGAATAAATGTGTGCTGTTCCGTTAAAAGTTTGATTCAAAAACCTGCTGTAGCCAAAGCATTTTTCTCTTAAAGGTTAAACATGCAGTAAAGAGAGGTAAAGTGCACATAACAGATGAAGGTAATACCCATCTCTTCAGAAGTAACCCCATTGAAATGCATTTTTATCTTTATTTTAGTCTAAACAGTTATGGAAATACAACTGTGCAAGTTGACAGGTGTTGTGGTCCATTATTACAAGATTTTTCTCACCCCATTTATTTAAAAAGGCTGTATTCTAGTGGTAGTTACAGCTGTTTGCAAAGTAGTAACGCTTACTTGAAGCTCTAAGGTATATAAATATAAGCTATAATATTTCACATCAAAGAGTTTCTTACTTTGTCCAGCAAATTTTATCTATTAAATCTTGCATAGTCATTTTGTCCCACTCTTCTGCATGGGGAGCTTTCCATGGGGCTTCACTGGGAATCTAAGGAGACATTAAAGAGCATTCATCACAAAATGAATGCGTGGCACAAGAAAGTAGCAAACACACACAGACAATCCCATCTTTCCATGGCAATTCAGCCTGCAAATTCCTGGCAGGTAATACAGCAAACTTAACAGAAGATGCTTTCAGAGTTTTTGGTTTTGTTTGCTTGTTTTAAGATTTAAATTTTTTTTAGATTGAAGAATAGAGAATAATTTAAGAGTTAAGATCTTTGCCTAGAAAGGCAAAGTACAGTGCTGGGGAATGTCTCTGAGTTATTCTGTATCTCTCTCATTCCCTATGGAGGTAACAGTAGCCTCTTCTCAAACTCTTGTAGCTCAATCAAGGGAAAACATGCACTACTGGTAACAAACTAAACCAGACACATTGAATTTGAGGGTGGAGACGTACATACATTTGAGGTCTACAAACCACTTAGACTATTACTTGCCCAATCGCCAGGCAAAATGCTAAAAATCACCCACATAAACCCGAAAGTTCGTATTTCCAGAAAAGGTGTGGCTGAAAGCAGCCTCAGCAGCATGGCCTTCAGAAGAGCTTGCCAGGATGCCACTTACATACATGCTCTTACCACCAGTATGCACCAAAATGCACAGCACGCTGCTGCTCTTGCCAGCACCGGGTTTGTTCAAGCTAGAGTATCTTTGCCTACCTGCACCCATGTCCCATCTATACTCTGTCCCTCATGGAGGCAAAGCTGAACTCAGACAGTCAGCCACAACTCCTCATGGCATACCTCCTTTCCCATTTCATCCATGGTCCTCCACAGGTTGTTGTAGTCCAGGTAGGCCAGCGGATTCCACATGGGAGGGAATGGACCTTTAAAGGGGTAAGACTTACCCTACAAGATGGACAACAAACAAACACATCATAAAAACTAAGTACACCTGCAATCATGGCTTCTATATGTGGGAAGCTGTACCAAAGAATTAAGTGTTCACTGGAAGAAAGCACATAACAGCTTCCAACTGATCACGTCTGTGTGTGCATGCAGAACGAGTGGCAACAGGCACAGGCACAGTCTGAAACACAGGAGGTTCCTTCTGAATGTCAGGAAACATTTTGTGACTGTGAGGGTGACTGAGCCCAGGGAGGTTTTGGAGTCTCCATCTTGGGAGATACTCAAAAGCCTTCTGGACATGGCACTGGGCAACTGGCTCTAGGTGGCCCTGCTTGAGCAGGGGTGGCTGGACAAGATGAACTCCAGGGGTACCTTCCAATCTCAACCACTATGCGGTCCTGTTATTCTGCACATGCAGCTTCAGTGTGATGTGCAGTTCAATTAAGTCAGTTGTGTGCAGAACTGACACTGCCTTGAATCTTCAAAGATGTATATTGGGCATTTCTGGGCAACAAAACAAACACCCTGGCGTAGAGTCACTGAGATCAGACCCAAAAAATTGGATATTTGCTACTGAAAGAGAGATACATCTTACAATGTTTTCTCCTAAATATTCATGAAAAGACTGAACTGTTAATTGTATTTAGTGTTTTGTTTTGGTTTTTTCCTTTCACATTCAGACAAAAGCATCTGTGATGAGCTTAATTATATACAAAAATCACAGCCTAGAGACCTCCTTGGAAAAAAAAAAAAATGCTTTCAGCTAACCTAAAAATCCCCATCCCTAAAGAAAAATGTAGCATTTACTAATAATGACTTATTTTCCCGACCTAACAACTCTGGCCATAAATTCCAGAGAATGAGAGTGTGGCACTAGGAACGTCCTAATTCCATCATTATATGTTTAATAGTTGGATTTTATATATCTGTATTGTCACTAGTAGATATTCATAAGGTCTAGCTTAATTAAGAGTGGAAAATGACAGGTAATTTGTAGAGCCATTTTATTTATATGGGATTTCCCTGGCCGACTATATGGATGGCAGCATAAGAGCCTTAAAAATTCACAAAGAAATGCTCATTACCATTATGTGATTACTAATTTTTTCGCTGTGCATTCTGGACTCATAAAATAGGTAAACAATAAAGGCCTTATTGTGTGCCACAGCTGATTTTTCAAAACCTGTATTAGATTATGTACTTAAGTGGGCACTGCATCAGCATGAATATCAACTGGCAGAAGTAAAAACTTAGTAGATATTTGATGCACTGCCACACAAACCCATCATTAAAAAATATTTACACTGGCTTCAAAAGAAATACTGCATCAAAAATTTACTATTTGGCAGCAGGTAACACCACCACCACTGTGTCTTGAGAGGAGCAGTATCTAAAGACCACTTACACAAAGAAGTGTCAGACATTATATGATTTAGCTTCTTTATTAATAATATGAAAGAAGGGATAGAGAGCAAATTATTAAAATTTGTAGGTGTCTGCAAGCACTAGAAGAGACAGTAAAAGGGCACAAAGGGATCCTGAAAGACTCAAAACTTGGTCCAGAAATAACAAAATGAGATATAACCTTGAAAAATGCTGGCTAATAACTTTAAGGTATTCTAATTCAGAGAGAGAGATATATACTTAAAAAGCACTAAAGCAAAAAAAAAAAATCAAACCTAGGGATAAGAATAATAGAAAAATAGTTTACAAAAACCCCAAAGGGCTGGAGAAAGTGAAGAAGAAACTGTTTTTTCACCTAGTCTTTGTATGGACACACACCTAATGACATCCTTGTCAGAAACACCAAGGTAATGAAAGTTAGGAAGAAAGTGTGGAAGAAAGGGATTTAATTCTTTGGCACATGGACATAGGAAGAAACAGCCTCAAACTACAATTTTATTTTGCAGTGCTTTTGAGAAGAGATTACCGATTATAAAATGCCAAAATATCAGTTTTTTAAAACATTTTCAATCAGAATATTTGTCATAGCAAGATCTCCAGTCAGAGGCACCAGGGTTGAAAACTTTGACATTTACATTTTAAGAATGGACATTATCGCACATGCTCACAAATATTCCAGAAAATAGAAGGTTGGGGTGTTGGGATTTTTTTCATTCAGGATGGAAAAAAACCAGGGCACATTTCTACAGCCCTTGGGCTCAGCCATATGAAAATGCATTAAACTGGAATCAGAAAAGATGGAACTCAATGAATTTGTTTCATCGAAAGCATTTGGTCCCAATATGGACATTTGGGCACTATTATGGAATTAACATGGAATTAATTTGAACTGAGGCAGACCTTCATACTCTGCTGCCAAAGGGCTGTGAAAGACAAGCAGATACTAACAGACTGAATACCTTCTTGTCCCACCTAGTAACGTCTGAACCACGTTGGTAATTACCTTTTAGCCTTTTTGGGCACACTAAAATTCCATCACTAAGTCCTATGGCAGCAAGAAGTCAGTTTTACCATGCCTTCTTCAAACACTGGAGCCACCTTTCACTAATGTAAACACCGTGCAGGTATTCCAAAGACAGAGCATATCAGTCTGGTTTTAAGCACCCAGCATTTCCCAGATTTAGATTTATGAAATACACACACTGCTGTGCTCAAGAAAACCAGAAGAGCATCAGAATGGGTTATTGCTGATTTTGTTCTGTGTTTCCTGCTCTGCCAGAGGCAGTCCTAACTGAGTTATCCCCTCTGAGTTAACTCAAGCCTTATGAATTCCCTGTGGTGCTGCCTCATGAGCATAGGGCTGAGAGACACACAAAACATATCTTTGTTTTAGCATTCTTCTATCTCGCTGCACTTGAACTGCTGAGAGGGAAATCTTGGGTATGCCTCCTGTGCAGAAATCTGGGGTGACAAGTCTCATAAAGCACAAGAACAAACCCTCAACCGGGAAAAATAAAAACAGCCATCAAAGTTAGGGAGTCTCCTGTGAAAGTTACTTTCGACACCTCCTAAGACATTATCTAAGGCCTGATCCTTATTTTCTGATACTGATAAAACTCCAGGAGATGTGAATCAGAATTTTGTTTGAGAAGAGACAGCAAGACGAGCTTCTACACAGAAACAAAAACAGCAGAACCAAAACAAGACTACACACAGCTCTGAGCAGTTTCCAAACTGAAACATTGCAGCTCTACTTCTGATGAATTCACAGTTTTGCAAATACAATTTTTTTGATATTTAGGCAAAATTTGGCTATTTCTATCATATTGCTGGGACTACCATTCTCCATACCTCCTGGTGCTGTATAATCTCTAAGGAAAATCAAGACACAGATGAAAAATGAGCCACAAGATCTACAAAACATTTCCTGCTTAAATATTTTTATACCTAAAATATTTTATACCTAAATCAGAGCAGTATACTATAAAACTATAAAAACCACCCATTCTGATCCTTTTACATGATATTTCAACTAGTACTATAACGCTCACATGTATTTCTTACATTTTACGGGGTTTTTTTAAGGACTTATTGGTATTTAATACAGGCATACATATATATATATAAATTTAGAAACTGTTTCATGATGCCACTTGCAATGCTGTCAAAAGCAGAGCACCAGAACACCAACATCAGCAGGTAGAGATCTTCCTGCTATTGGATGGGTCACTTGCAGCTTACAAAGGCTGTTGCTGCAGTATGGACTAAACTATACTGAAGAAGCTGCAACTATAAAGAAGATGCAACCCAGCTGTCTCAGGAATAAGCAAACAGGGGAATGAGAAATCCAGTGTTTGTCACAACTATTACAATTCCCAAATGATCCATCTGTTACACATCAACCAATGTTTGGCTTAGTTACACTGGAACCACTGAATATAGTATATGCAGAAAGTTTATTTCTATGTCAGCTCTGTTTCAGGTCAAATAGCTGATATAATATATTACAGCAGAGAAAAAAACCACACCATGGCAAATGAATATCAGTAGCCCCTTGAATATCAGCCCTAGCACTTGGGAAGGCATAGGGACCAGATCCCACACACTTTCTCCTGTCAGGGTGAGTGAATGGTTAGCTGAGAAAGGACACACTCTGCCAGGAAATACCATCAGTACCTCCATGCAGAGTGGGATCTCAGGAGAAAGCCTGCTTTCACAGGCACAAGACAACTTCATGCTTCCCTAAACACTGTATACTCAGGCAGTGCCCAAGTGGGATGCAGTACTGTGAATTGAAGCCCCTGGTGCCAATGATCCATGCATTTTTTTTTACAGCATGGCATAAACATGCTACAGATATAGTCAGGTTTCATCAGAAGAAACGGGATGATGTGCTGCATTCTCTGCATCACTGAATGAGCACAGATATTCCCACAGCTAAACCCCCTAAACCTCGGAGTAACTGATGCTAACTTCACCAAGATGTGACTCTGCATGTTTAATTCACAGTTACACGGGTTTGTAGGCACATAGTGCCCTCTGCTGATTCACAGCACTGGCACATCACACACACCTACTTTTCTCAGTTTAAGATCCTAGTAATATCATTTATATAAAGCACAGAAACAGTAAGATGCAAAATTTTAAGAAGGAAACTGAGAAACAGAAAGGCTTTAACTCTGTACCTGTCTCAGATGCTCAGTTTCTCATCTGCTGCCCTGTGGAAAACTCCTTTTTGTTTGGTTTGTGGGGTGTGCTTTGGGTTGTTTTATTTTAATCCACAGCATCCTACAGTACACGTCGCTGGGACTAAGCCTCTTGTGCAATCATAATTCTCAATAAAACACAGCAATTAGCTAGACAAAGCTGAAAGAGGTATAAAAGCTGAGAGAGGTCTACAGGTCTACTCAGAACACTGTAACAGCGATGAGCTTTGTTCAAGTTGCCTTCTTTGAGAAACCATTCAGGAGCTCATACGCTCACCTGGCCACTATAGTGACAGATACCCTAAAGGTAAGAATATATATACGTTAGAAAATACAAATCACAGAATCACAGGGGTTGAAAGGGACCTCTGGAAATCATTTAGTCCAACCCCTCTGCCAGAGTAGGATCACACAGAACAGGCTGCAAAGGACAGCGTCCAGGTGGGTTTTGAATGTCTCCAGAGATGGAGACTCCACAGCCTCTCTGGGCAGCCTGTCCCAGGGCTCTGCCACTCTCACAGTAAAGCTCCTCCTCATGTTTAGGTGGAACTTCCTATATTCAAATTTATGCCTGTTGCCTCTTGCCCTGTCACTGGGCACCACTGAAAAAGACTGACTCCATCCTCCTGACACCCACCCCTCAAGTATTTATAAGCATTGATAAGACCCCCCCTCAGTCTTCTCTTCTCTACACTAAAAAATCCTAAGTCATAGATTATCCTGAGTTGGAAGGGACCCATAAGGATCATCAAGTTCAACCCCTGGCTCCACACAGGGCCAGCCAACTCAGAGCATGTGACTGAGGGCATCGTCCACACGCTTCCTGAACTCAGCCAAGCTCAGTGCTGTGACCCTTTCCCTGGGGAGCCTGTTCCAGTGCCTCTCAGTAAAGAGCCTCTTCCTAATATCCAGCCTAAACCTCCCCTGTCACAGTTTCATGCCGTTCCCCCAGGTTCTGTCACTGGTCACCAAAGAGAGCAGATCATCCCTCAGACTCTCTTCATATGAGAGATGTCTAGTCCTCTAATCATCTTTGGAGCCCTTTTTTGTACCCTCTCCAGTAGCTCCTTGTCCTTATTGAACTGGGGAGCCCAGAACTTTACACAATATTCCAGAGATGGGGAGCAGAACCTCCCTCGACCTGCTGGCCACACTGTTCTTGATACACCCCAGGATGCTATTGGCTTTCTTGGCCACCAGGGCACACTGCTGCCTCATGGTTAACCTGTTGTCCACCAGGACTCACAGGTCTTTTTCCACAGAGCTGCTTTCCAGCAGATCAGCCCCTTTACCTGTACTGGTGCCTGGGGTTATTCCTCCCTAGGTGCAGGACCCTACACTTGTCCTTGTTGAATTTCAAAAGATGCAGCACAAGAAAACCTGGGTAACTAATGGTGCAAAGCTAAGGGACACCTAAATAACCTCAAAAATCTATTTCAATATCTAATTTGAGATCGTCAGCTGTGGATGCCAGAGTGTTCTATAAAATTTGATCAGCAAAAATAATTCCATTTTAAGTGTAGCACAGCCAGACACATTGTCTTGAAACATGCATCCTGAAAGGGAAAGGATTTTAGTTGGAACAATTTGTTTCTGCCATATTATAGAAATAAAGTCTCTCTTCACAGTGCCACATCAATCACACAACCCCTTAAATGCTTATCTCATCTGAAAAAAGGCAGAAGAAAAACAACAGCACTGAAGTGATTTAGAAAGGAAAATTGAGGATCTGGTCTGAATTTAAAAGCAACGATAACTACGTGTTCCAATCAATTCCAAAAATACTTAACTAACTCTCCTTCCAACTAGAAAGCGATTTTTTTTCAGACACTAAAAATCATCTGTACAAAAACCAGGTATTTCATGAAGCACAGGTTTCTAGGGACTGTTTTTTTCTAAGTCCTCTTTGAAACTGGGTCTGCCTGTGGCTGTCAACACCTGAATCAAACCTGCCAACAAAGTGGATAAAATCAATAGAAAAACTTTTTGATATTTCTAGAATTAGTCTTAAAAAAACCTCCTTCCTCTTCCAAAAGCTGATAAATGGGCAAAAAATACATGAAAACAGGAGAAAAGAGAAGTTTCATTTGGGAGAAAGCTATCAAATGAGCTCTGCCCACAGATAATGTAACTGAGCAGACAAGGCACAAATGCTCTCACAACTAAAACACCATCTTTAAAGCAGAAGGTAAGGTTGGGCTCATTACTTTTGTTTCTGAGATACACCAAGTTATTAAATTTCTTACCTTAAAACAAAACACAAAAAAAGAAACCTTACATAAAATTTTAGAGGCATGTGAAACCCAGTATGTTCAGCCAGCTGTTCCTGTATGAAATACACATTTCTGTAACTCTGTTTTTCTCTAGCCCTCAATCAGCTTCTCAAGGGAAACAAAAATCAGTTCTTACAATCAGATGCAATTGAAGCTTTTCTCCCAGCAACCCAAATTAAATAAGCTAGGTGGGAGCACAGCTCCTTTTCCTTATCTCCTAGGGAACAGACCCTGGGGTCTGGGAGAGCTAAGACTGGGGAAGTTTCTTTCCATTTGGATTTAATTAAGTAATACATACTTTATTTTCAGTTAATTTTTCTTCCTACTTTCATCCTCATGCTACTATTAGGTCACAGCTGCCAGTCAATCTTCTTGATCAATAAACATCCTTTGCAAGACCGTGCTTTACAGTCTCCTTTGACAGAAATCACTTTGCAGATTTGCTGTACACAATCTTGCTCCTTATAGGCTGCTGTAATAGAAATATTATCCATCTTTTCATTAAAAAGGCCTAATTATGAAGCTCCTCCTTGCAATTACTACCACATGGCTGGCACAAAAAGGCAAGATGCCTCTTTATTTACAGGGCAGGTCCAACAAAATGGAAACAAGACCGGCCTTTCCTATACTCCTGCCAGTGACTGCTCTTCATTCACAGCATGGAGGATGTACCTTGTGGGAGTCTGGGAGAAGCTTTCACCAGCCTCAGTCTATTGAATCCTCAGACTGACTTTTGAGGCTACCAGCAAGCGTGAGTAATGACACGGTGTCTTGTGACAGGAAGGCCTGCATCCTCCAATCTCGTAAACAGGTAAAATATCATAGATTTCCATTCCAGTAATTATATGTGTAACTATTAAGGCCCTGTAGTAATTTAAACATCTTTGAATTTACTTGGCTTCCTTTTCAAGACACCAGAGGCCCAGGTTCTTAAAGAGTCAGGTGTATTCTTCTCAGTTCCCCAAGTTGTTGCTTACAAAGCGTCAGCAAAAAGGGAGGAAAAAAAACCCCAAAGATGTGATGCCATTTTGCCTCACTTAAATTGATGGCAACTGAGAGCCTCAGACTTTTCATGCTCTGACTGCACTATAATTAAGATATACAAAGAAAAATGAAAGCACTTTTATATAGTCATTCAAAAATCCATTTAAGCTGTTACACTATATACTACTACAGACTATGCCAGGAGATACTGCCCTTAGGTTTGCAGAGAAGCAGGTCAAAAGCTTAAATAAATCATATTGCATAGCTTCAGTGCATATATCACTAATATCATAGAAGAAACACTAAATTCTGTAACTTTAGATACAGCAGTCACTTATTCAGCTGCTAATTAAATCCCAATAAAACAGCACCATCACATTTTTTATTCATGAAGAAGACCACAGCAAACTGCATTTTAATAAGCACAATAGTACTGAAAACGAGTAACACCCAAGAGGGCTATAATTTTTTTTTTCTGAGAATCTACTGTAGATTAGTATGTAACCTGCTAACATTAGTGCAGATTTGTGGTCCTCGTAAAAAATATTGCATGTATTAAGACTAAATATACACCTTCAGTGATGAGCTGCAGACTGAGCTCACCTTAGCATTCTCCCCTGAGATGCCTGTTGTGTATTTGGTATTTCAATGAGCAGGGATCATTGAAACAGCTTTAAATTAGATTTGGAAGGGGAAAGGGATAAATTTCTTTAGAAATAAGCCTGGGGGTAGTGTGCCAATGTTTCAGGCATGGTGTGCTGGCAAGGTCCTTAGGTTTGCCATCTCAGTAGAGATAGGGGATGAAGAGCCATGTGGCAGCAAAGATGCAAGGGTTATTTGTGTGCTAGAAACCATGGAAGCACATGAGAATGGTCAAGGTTGAGTGTTTTATGGATACGAATCAAGGTATAGGGAACAAGGCAGATATCATGGTGGGAGTTTGTTATAGAACACCCAACCAGGATGAAGAGGCAGACAAAGTATTCCACAAGAAGCTGGGAGAAGTCTCACAATCAATAGCACTTGTTCTCGTGGGGAACTTCAACTTAACAGAGGTCTCCTGGAAATACAATACAGCAAAGAGCTCAAAAAAGAGATCTGGCTGGAACTCAGAGAGGAAAAAAATGAGAGTTTACGACCTCTGGAAGAAAGGTCAGGCAACTCAGGGGGACTTCAAGAATGCCATGAAGTTATGCCAAAGCCCAACTAGAACTTAACCTGGCTACTGTTGTAAAAGACAACAAAAAATGTTTCTATAAATACATTAGCAACAAATGGAGTGCTAAGGAGAATCTCCATCCTTTATTGGATGTGGGGGGAAACATAATGACAAAAGGTGAGGAAAAGGCTGAGGTACGTAATGCCTTTTTTGCCTCAGTCTTTAATAGTAAAACCAGTTGTTCTCCAGGTACTCAGCTCCCTGAGCTGAAAGAAAGGGATGGGGAGCAGAATGGCTCCCCCATAATCCAAGGGGAAATGGTTAGCGACCTGCTACACCACTAAGATACACACAAGTCTATGGGGCCAGAAGAGATCTGACCAAGAGCTGAGTGAGCTGACAGAAATACTCACCAAGCCATTTTCCATCATTTATCAGTAGTCTGGGCTAACTGGAGAGGTCCCAGTTGAATGGAGGCTAGCCATTCTACAAGAAGGGCTGGAAAGAGGAACCAGGGACTTACAGGCCTGTCAGTCTGACCTCGTTGCAAAGGAAGGTTGCAGAGCGTCTTGAGTGCCATCATGTGGCATCTACAGGACAACCAGGTGAACAGGCCCAGTCAGCAAGGGTTTATGAAAGGCAGGTCCTGCTAGACTAACCTGATCTCCTTCTGTGACAAGATGACTCAGTGAGTGAGGGAAAGGCTGCATTTTAGTAAAGTCTTTGACACCATTTCCCACAGCATTGTACTGGAGAAACTGTCTGCTCATGGCTTGGATGGGTGTACGCTTTGCTGGGTAAAATACTGTCTTGATGGCCAGGCCCAAAGCGTGGCGGTAAAAGGAGCTGCATCCAGTTGGTGGCTGGTCACAAATGGTGCTCCCCAGGGCTCAGTGCTGGAGCCAGTTCTCTTTAATATCTTTATCAATGATCTGGACAAGGGGATCGAGTGCACCCTCAGGAAGTCAGCAAACAACACCAAGTTGAGCATTGATCTGCTTGAGAGTAAAACAGCTCTTCAAAGGCATCTAGACAGGCTGGATCAATGAGCTGAGACCAACTGTATGAGCTTCAACAAGGCCAAATGCTGGGTCCTGCACTTGGATCACAGCAACCCAAGCAACACTACTGCCTTGGAGAAGAGTGGCTGGAAAGCTGTCCAGTGAAAAGGAACCTGGAGTGTCAGTCAACAGTCGATTGAATATGAGCCAGCAGTATGCCCAGGTAGCCAAGAAAGCCAATAACATCCTGGCTTGTATCAGACATAATGTGGCCACCAAGACTAGGGAAGTGATCATCCCCCTGCATTCGGCACTGGTGAGGCTGCACTTTGAGCACTGTGTTCAGTTTTGGTCCCTTCACTGCAAGATACTGAGATGCTGGAGCATGTCCAAAGAAGAGCAACAAAGCTGGTGAAGGTTCACAAGTCTCATGGTGGTGAAAAGCACAATTCTTATGAGGAGCAGCTGAGGGAACTGGGGATGTTTAGCCTGGAGGAAAGGAGGCTTAGGGGAGACCTTGTTGCTCTCTACAACTACGTGAAAGGAGGTTGTAGCCAGGTGGGTGGCAGTCTCCTCTCCCAAGTATCAAGCAATAGGACAAGAGGAAATGACCTCAAATTGTGTCAGGGGAGATTTAGATTGGATGTTAGGAAAGATGCTTTCACCAAAAGGGTTTTCATGCACTGGAACAGGCTGCCCAGGGAACTGGTTGAATCACCATCCCTGGAGGTATTTAAAAGACATGCGCACTTAGGGACATGGCTTAGTGGTGACCTTGGCAGTACTACATTAAGAGCTGGACTCTATGATTTTAAAGGCCCTTTCCAATTGAAATGACTCTACAATTCTGTGATTCAATTTGCATGAAAGTTGTGCTAAACTTGAAGAGGGCATGACATGCATTTGGACAATTCTATCCAGTGCTGCTGGCAGAGGAATGGGTATGAGGAAACTCCATCCTTTTACAGGGAACTAAACTGAGGTAATGAAATAATCAGCAACTCACTGTCAAGGATGTGTCCAGTGAGTAGGCAGACGGTGCTTCGCATTTCACCATTTCAGCATTCTAACCTGAAAGATCCCCCTTGGATGTGTGCAATGCCAAGCCTGCCTTTTGGTGCTAAGGAAGCAACTAGCAGGATTGATTTCAGTTGTGACCGCAGTAGGAATGTTTCAGGTGCAACACACAGTCAAAATAGCCAGCTACCTAAACCAGCTGTTAGCACTATCCGCACGCTGCACCAGAACGACACAGAGATTAAAAGGAATAATACTTTCTAGCAATGATGCTAGGATCTCAGGCATTACCCCATAGATAGTTCCAGTGGAGAAAACATCTGGGAAAAAAAATACAATGAGCTGCAACAGCAGTGGGAGAAACTACCATAGGCTAACAACTAGATTTTGAGAAACAAGATCTGTTGGTCTAATGTTGCCAGTAAGAGGAGTCTTGCTGCCAGTCTATGTTGCCAGGTTTTCATGCAAGCTCTCCATCAGCAAAAATGGGGTAAGAGGGTGTTCAGCTGGCACAACAGAAGGACAAAGGGTAGATCATCCTGACTGCATACAAAGGAATCAAGTTCTAAAAAGGTTTGGCAAACCAGTCATAAAAGGCAATGTTTCTTTACACAGATTTAGACAGGCAGAGTAAACCAGTCCCACAGTTACCTTGCTTCTTCGCAAAGGAACCTGTGCTACATCTAACAACATTTGATAAATCTGTGGTTTAAAATGCAGGAAGTTTGTCTGGCTATAGGGACTACATAACAGCAAAATGCAATTTGAATTAATGAATATGTTGATAATTAAACCCTCATTAATTGGTATGCTTTAATATTTCAACACTTCTTTCCAGGGACTGTTACATGGCAAAGGTAAAAAATTGTCTGGGCTATTATGTACTTTGGTTTGTTTTTCTGAGATAAAAGCTGACATTTTGGTGAGGAAAACAAACACCACCAGCCAAAAGTTGGAAACATACCTACATAAGGTAGGGCCCAAACACACTCTTGGACAGCTAAGGAAAAGTTATCTTATTTTAAGAAGGATTTTACATCTGCTTATCATTCCAATAGGAGCACTGTTAGAACACTCAGATACTTCTGCTTTTGCTTCTTAAATCTGATTTATGACCCTAACTTCAGTTACACCCTTGAAAAATCAATGGTGTTCTGGCAGCAGTTTGCCTACCAAATACTATTTGCAGATCTATACTAATTTTCTCAGTAAGGCTGATGAACCAGTATTCACACAAAGGATATTAGTATGTTCTTCTCATTTAAAAGACCATGAAAAAGGCTGCTTAACAAGTGGAGGAACAAAAAATATGTAGGGCAAGAAATATAATTTTGAGTTTCTGTGAAAATATCACACACAATATAAGTGAGACCAAAAATAATCTCACAATAGAACCTGACACTAAAAAAGATTAAAGAGGAAAAAACCACACAACCCAATCAAGTAGGTAAAGCTTAATTAGCAAAGACCCACCCAGAGATCAACAAAATGCGTTCTTTTCATTTTGTAGTACAAAGAAGCTGCATATATTATTCGTATTAAAAAGCCTCTAAAATGAATTTAATTAACTATGAAAGGCTTGATTTTGCCTTTGGGTATATGTGAAAACAGCAGCTGATTTTACAAGATGCACTGTGATGCCTGATCGTGTAGTGAGAGAAGAATTAAAACCTTCAGGTTTCATTGCCTCTCTGGGTTCAGGGAGAATGTCGTGGTCCAGAATTTAATTAGATTTGGCTGCAGTCACAAAGCTTGGGTCAGCAAGTGAGTTCAAATACACCCAGGAGTAACAGACCTGTGCACATTTTGGAATCCAGTTTGCAAGCTATGTCTTGAGAGTACTAAAACTTCAGGGAGCACACAAGAACACTGTCCATTTTCAGGGAACACATGGGCAAGCCACATGGCTGAAAGTAAGAGATCTTTAGGAATGTATTACAGTTACATGAAATGCAAAAGGCTGAGTATTATTACATCAATTTCACCACAAAATAACGCATATGCTTACTATATGCTGTTCATCTTCCAGTTCTTCAACTGCAAGTGATTCTTCAGCTATGATAATACTTTTCCACAGTTACAAAAACACAGAAGCAAAGACGAAACAAAAGATTTAAAAGGAGTGAAATTAGGACATCCAAAGGAGGAACCACTGACTGTGCAGTATCTTCTCTACCTCCTGCTTGGCTACCAGGGAATCCTGGCACATACTTCCTCCTCTCTTCAGGAGCTCTCCTACATGCAGCCTCAAGCCTAAGCCTACAAACTTTGAATCCAGCCTGCAGGATCTTAGCATGACTTGGGAGCACCTCGGACAGCAGGTGGCATATATCTCCTTGGAGACTTTACACTTTCCTGGGAATGGCCCCTGACATAACTAGGAGGTAGGACACTGCTCCAAGCCCAGGGTGGAATAGGAACCACCAACGGTCCCTTACAGGGCACCTTTTTCCATGACTCTGTGTAAGGTGCAGTGCCAATCTCACACTTGCCTGGCAGCACACAGACTGAGCCACCTGACTGCATCAAATAGCCATGGATGCTCCATCCCACTGGCATACGTTAAGCACATAACGTGTCACCTATGAGCACAACACTCCACCCTCATAAAACCCCACCCGGATACGGCATCCACTTCTGGGGGCTCAAACATAAGGAGGACATGAAGCTACTGGAGTGAGTCCGGAAGACAACCATGAAGATAATCAGGGGGCTGGAGCACCTCTCCTATGAAGACGGGCGGAGAGTGCTGCACTTGTTCAGCCTCCAGAAGAGAAGGCTCTGGGGAGACCCCCGAGCAGCCTTCCAGAAACTTAAGGGGGCTACATAAAAGCTGGAGAGGGATTCTGTACCAAGGAATGTAGTGACAGGACAGTGTAATGGATTTAAAGTAAAAGAGGGTAGATTTACATTCAGTATTTTGAAGAAATTCTTCCCTGTGAGGGCGGTGAGGCACAGGCTGACCAGAGAAGCTGGGGCTGCCGCCTCCCTGGCAGTGCTCAAGACCAGGATGGATGGGGCTTTGGGCAGCCTGGGCTGGTGAAGGATGTCCCTGCCCATGATCCTTGTGTAGACCCTGGTTACTACATGATCTTTAAGGTCCCTTCCAACCCAAACCACTCTGATTCTATGATCTCTCAGTAGGTCTTGGCACAGACACATTAAGTGCTGGAGTAAGCCCAGGCCCTCAGTCTTCCTCACAGTTTCCTCAGGTTCTGTTTGCACAGATAGGGGCATTAGCCAAAGTAGCAAGCACCCTGTATCTCCAGGCTTGGATGCCTTGAATGAATGCAGGAGCAGAGTGGCTTCCCTCACCTCTGGATTTCTGGATGCATGCCATACTACGGTAAGGACTTGCTGGAATTGTGTTCTAATGCCTTAATGTCCCAACCCAAGGCCCCTTCTAGGGGGGGCATGCCTCTAGGCATGCCTCTCTCTGCCAGCCTGGGTTATGTCCCTGAATGTTAGCAAGTCCCATCAGTGCTGGGTATGGAGGAAAGCTGAGAGCCTTGACTCTCATCAGCATTCACCACCCTGGTCTAAAAGTTATCTGCAGATGACAGTAACAGACAACACACAACCTCTGGCAACTCATGCAATAAGACACTTGTGGTCAAGGGAAAGACTGATTGTCCTGGGCAAGAGCCCAAAGTTCTACTTTTGTGCCATTCTCTGTTCTCCTTACTCTGAAAGCCTGTTGGAAAACAAAAGGCTGTTTCAACCAGCACAGTAATACCAATATCCCACCACAAGCTGGTTCCTACAGATTCTGAAAGAAAATGGGGTCTGGCTTACTAAGCAAGAAGCCATGCTTGACTGGCTGCTGACAATAACTGAGGCCCACATGTTAGCTTTGGCTTTGGCTTCAGTGACATCTGGCAGAATTTTGGAATGCCCCCACACTAGGATAGCTAGGTTGTCCTGAGAGCTAGTCATCCTGACTGGCCATGTTGATTGTCTTCTACCATTAAGTTTCCCCTCGTGGTATGACCTCCTATTGCTACTGAGGAGACTCTGAAGGCTAAATAGTTTAAGCAAGCAGAAAGGCTTTGAGGATGATGCCATAGGCACATGAAACAGAACAATGTGTATGTACCCATCAGTTCTACCACAGAAGGAGCAATTGTGGACAGTCACCATAGCAAAGCACTTTGAGAACATGCTTTTTTATAACAATTGAGTGGGGAAAATACTGGAAAAACATATGGCAGAGCACCTTTACTCTAGTACTGTTTTTATATCTGCCAGTGTTTTCTTTAACCTTTGAATAAACACTAACTACTATCTGACAAATATTTTTCCAGTTATTGCACAATGGCATTTCACAAGCATATAATGAAACCTGATGTTAATTTCCTCAGGCCCAACACAGAGTTTTCCTTCTGTGGGTGTGCAACACAGCTTTATATCAGAAAAGGAGAAAGGATGCTCTTTTGAAGAAAGCATAGTAAAAATGCTGAGAATACGTGGGCTTTTTAACAGCTTTCCCATAGCTGCCCTGTTTCAGATGGTGAACAGATCATTCAGATCTGCCTCCACAAGAATGTTTGACTCCCAGAGCCTTTTGCAATTACTACTACAATGCCTTTTGCTATGCTGCATGTTAGTTTCCCCATCAGCAAAACCAGACTTATTGTGTCCTGTTTCTTTCAGTCAGGATAATAATTATCACTGGTTTAGGAAGCCCATCCTGAGAAACTTTCTGCTTGATTGAAGATACTTCTTGGATTTTCAGGTACCTTGGGCAGTATACATGAGAGCTGACCTGTACTGAAGAGTCACAGTCATACTGTTCATAAACAATGAAGCTTTTTGAGAGCTTTGAACCAAGATCTCAGACCTATAACCAAGGCTTCAGCTAACAGGATGCATCTACAAAGTAGACACATAGATGTACATGTGTATAGTAATTTGTATGATTTCTTCATTATCAACACACTTTTCTCCAAGAAACTCAGATGATGCCTACTTGAACAGGTATGCTCCACTGTACCATGGATGGAAAACAATGAGAAAGGAGATCACTACAACTTGCCTGTCTACAGCAGCATGCTTGAGAAATGTCTTACCTTGACATGGTGTATTAGATGCTCAACTTCATTCACTTTATATGTCTCTATTCCCAACTCTTTAGATAACCGCAGGAGACGATTTTGTGTTGGCCCCACATAAGCTCCTCCAAGGTCCACATATTTAACTTGTTTATTCTAGTTTATCACACAAAACACACAAAAGGGAAAAATTAAAAAAAAAAAAAAAAAAGATAAGTACCCTGTAAATAGCACACAGGTTAAAAGAGCGATCCAGAGGGAATTCTTCATGTCAAATGCTTCCAGAACATTTTGACCAAGATACCTCTCCCCATGGAAAACTTCAATTCTTTAGTAGAGTTCTTGTGTGGCAGTTAAGGAGAATCTCAGATCAGGATTTCATAACCAACTTAGTTGGTCTGTTGTTACATTACAGCCTTAGCAAACATGAGAGAAGGACAGAGTCAGACACATCTGTGTGATTCTTGCTCAGTCACACATCTAGCCAATGACTAGTTCAAAACAGACTGTATTAGGAAGAGGTAAAGGTAAGATTTTCTAATGAGCAGAGTGGGAAGGTGTCTCCCAGGTCAAGGTAAGGCAGAAGGTAAAGGAGTGAAGGGAGATATGTTGGTTCCAGTTCCCAGACACTCCAGCATACAACACTGCTCATGGGACTTGTTACTGTTCAGCTCGAGGCTCTTCATGGCATGGTTTGCCTTATTGGTGTTTTTTCTTAGAGATTTCTTGAGTTTCTCTCCCCAGCAAATTAATTTGAAACTTACCTAATCATGTTCTCCTTCCCAAAGGAAAGGACTGATCACTCAAAGAGCCTGCAGATCACATAGAAATCTTTTGTCTCCACCACACCAGCCTTTCCCTACTCTTGCTATTTCCCACCTGCTAGTGCTCTATTATGTTTCACTTAAGAAGGTCCTCTAGTAGGAAGGATAAATACATTTATGTACACTACTCATACAGTATAGGTATACTATAAATGCATATAAACATACACCATACATGTGCCTAATCATGCATACATATAGTACATACTGTTTGTGGTATAAATGGGTTTGGAGGTAATTACCCTTATAGTGAAAGTTCTTCCACCAACCCTGTCATTGGCTTCCAGCAACACCACATTCAAGCCTGACTCAGTCAGCAGTTTGGCTGCTGAGAGACCTAAAAGATAAAAAGAAGAACAATTAAAGAATATTCTATGTATGCGCCTTATGACTTTTGTAACTTGACATGTAAACACTGTCACAGCTATCCACCCGAATCCTGAACTTCTAATTCCAACACTCTGCCAAGGGGAGTAGAAAAAAATCCAGAAAACAATAATCATTAAATGAAACTGAAAAAAACCCACAATGTGGTTAAAGTTTAATTGTGCTGAGCACCTTTTGCACCACACACTCAGCTCTGATGCATAAGCCAGCACTTGTTAGGCAAAGATCTTGGGAAGGATAGCTTTCTGTTTTCTAACATCAGCCCATAATCTTTTATAACACACACCCCACACCCCCCAAAACAAAAAACAAACACAGAGAAAGCAAAGTTTTATTAGGACTGTCCTAAATTTCAAGTTTTCCTGAAGCTTGTTGTAAGTGTCTGCTTTCCAGCTTTGAATATTTTAAAGGACATTAGCAAAGTTCCCACACAGACAGGTCACAATTTTCCTCTCCTGAAGAATGCATGGCCTGACTCAGAAGGGACAGAATGTGTGCTTGTGTGTGGCCACAGAAAGAAAAGATATGGGTGAGCACGAAACAAAAATTGATTCATTCCGCATTCATTTTATTCATACACTTTTATTTCCATCTTCCAGTTCTTAAAGCTGAGACACCAAGAGAGACAACAATGGGAATACAGGAAGGAACATCTGATTTCAGTTCTGATGCCATAAATCCTCATGATTGCAGAGGCAAATATTACTGCTAGGTTCTGCAGCAAGTCTGTCAAGCCACTGTGGAAACAAAGAGAATGAGAAAGGGTGCACAACACAGAGGGAATAGAGTCTGCAACCTCTCAACTTCTTAAAATCATCTCTACCTTTTACTTAATCACACAGATTTGTATAAACTGAGGCTCTTACTTTGGCCACATGAGAGTAAATTTCTAGTGGTACAACAAGAGAAATATTATAGAGGGCTGAATCATCCTCTGGATGTGCTGAAGAAAGTTCAGTACAGGCCAGGCTGGATCCACACTCATACATCAAAATACAAGTATTCCTCTGCCTTTTCACTGTCAAAGAACCATCAGTTTCCTCTCTGTGTCTTTGTATATGTAGTTTTTGAGGAGTTGTCCAAGGAGATTGTTCCAAGCATAAGGCAGCCACAGAAAAGAAATGGCCAAGGCTAGCATGGCAGGACTGAATGAAACGATAATGAATAGACCAGCCCTGGATAGACAAATAATGAGAGCTACTGAAGCTGCTACAGAACATCCTGATCATCAACTGGTGGCTTGTGAGCAGTAGAACCAGGTCCTGTTCCCTGCACCGCAGTGAACCTGCTGCACCATGCTGTTCACACTACTTAAACTCTCTGTTTCCCCACCTGTAAAGAAGAGACAATGTTGCAGGCTTACCTATGGAAAGGATCTGATATTTCCTGCAGAAAAGCAGCAGATTTTTCCTTTAAAAGTTCATACTGCCCTGCTCTTATTTCTAGCTTCATGGGCTTATTTATCTCGGGTTTTCATGTAAGCATTAGTGAGAAAACCAGTAGCGATGCCGATAAAGGCTCTTTGGATACTTCCCTACTGAGGAAAATATATTGCAAAAACATCTGGCTGGAACAGTGGCCTCAACTACACTCACAAATATTTGAGGATACCAAGGAAGAACAAAATACAGGAAACAGTTGTGGTATGCAAAACACAGTCCATCCCTTCAAACAACTTGCAAAAAATTATTGGCTCCTGAAGAAAAAACAGGAAACAAAACTCCTAAATAAACATGGCTTACCAGTTAAAGAGGGAAAAAAAAAAAGAGAGATATTTCATCAATAGTAGTTGGAGAGGATCAATAGTAGTGATTAATAATTCACAGAATTAATACATAATCTGAAGGCTGCTGTCACTGCAGGCTTCTGTTGGCTTATCACACTAACAGGTATGAACTAATCGATTAATGATATTCAGTTACCACCATTGATTAAGGAATATTAAATCTTACTTTCTTTAATAAAATCTAATGAATAAACATCTCAGTCCAGCTGGGAACAAAGGCAGTTTATTCCCAAGAGCTAAACAGACAGAGAAGCTTGTGAACAGATATGGATAGCTCTCTAGACTAAACAGAAACACAGCTAATTCACGGTGGACAGCAGAGATACCATCTCCTTTCCTTATGTGCCTTTCATCCACCCTATTGCACCTACTAATTATTTACTCCTTATAGTTCATTTTAGGGTAGGTGCTGCTTCCATCCTCCCTCCCCACCCCCATCCCCCCAATTCAGAGATGTACCCTGTTAGAGACAGTTAACTCTTTCCTGATGCAAAGACAAAAAACCATGCCACTGCTGAGGTGAGGATCAGCTCATTAATATCTCACTGTCCCATGCCCATTCTCCAGCAGATCAGATCTCTTTAGGGGCAGGGGTGTGCCATTGAGACTAGACTCTACAGTGAAAGTTGCATCTTACAGGGTTCCCAAACTAAGCACCATTTACTGCTTTTCCAGGGCTGGTGGTTCATCCCCTTCTCTCACCTATGTGACAGCTCTCCTCTGGTCCACAGTTTTGCTGAACTGACACGGATAACTGATGACAAAGGTGGGGAACACCACCTACCTCTGGATCCTCTCCCTTATCACTAACAGAGATGCCAATAAAGTCACTGGGGAAAAAAGGTAGAAGAAATGAAGGCTGAGGCTCAGGAGGGTCAGATGGCACAGCAAAGGACCAAGAGGGCCTCACAGAATTCACAGTACACAATAAGGCAAGACTGCTGTCACAGACACCACATTGCAGTGCAATATTGACAGGCAGGAATTATGCTGCTGGTATCTCATGCATTTGGAATTATGGTACTGACACATCACCCCATACCTGCTCCCTGGAGCTGGACCCAAGATCCCAAATGGCCTCTTGGACTGTTACTGCAATAACAACAAGAGGACTAGATGCTGTGGAGGGGGAGCTCTGAACCAGAGTGATACAAAGATAGATAAGGTGCCACGAACAGCAACAAAAACATATTAAAATGGAAATGAATACCAGCACAGGAATATTGGAACATAAGGTTGAGGTTTGCTTTTCAAAAACTAACTATTGCTGCAGGAAACTCCTACAAACCACAGCCTCTTTTCTGGGCAAGAGTCAGCGTGGTCTCTGTGCTTAATACACCAACTGCTGCAAACAAAGCACGCACGAAGCTCGTGAAGCAAAGCCTGGGAAAAATGGTCATACATCATGATGTGAGATCTCCTGTAACTTTAACCCTTCACAGGTTTTGCACGGCTCACCTCTCACCCCTCACACACCACTAACAAAAGGTGGATATTTAATACGGTTCCTGTTGCTCACAAGTGAGGCAAACCACCACATCCAAATGTAAAATTCACCCAAAAGCGTGACTGATGCTGTTGTTACTCCCATTTCATGCACATTATTTTATCAGTGGCACCTTCCCCTCCTCCCCAGGAGCATTTCAACAGAATCAGATGTGAATTGCAATAGATGGGCTCAACCACCTTTGCCACCACTTCACAGAGGACAGGAACCTGGTTTGGCTTCCACTGCAGGTCAGATTTCTTCAAGGGGCAACAGGTAGAGTGGAAAACATACGGTTAAGCAGCCTCACCTGCAGTTCTGCTCAGAGAATCAGTAGGCAGATAATTAACGCAGACAACAAAGAAGCTAAGATGATAGGTCTTATTTGAAGCCCCAGACTGAAAATACCATTGTGCTTAGATGATGTTTAACCAGGCAAGCCTTCATCTGTTACCATGGCAACCTGGTAGCCAACCGCAGGCACTTGGAGATGCTGGTGAGAGATTGCCTCCCCACTGAATTTTATAATGCACGTTTCAAGCCATGAAAATCGCTTTTGCATCGTGCAGCACTCTGAATTCGCAAGGATCTCACCCAAATGTAATAATCACAATAATTATTTCATCTTCAGTTCCACCTTCTTCGTGATCAGTAGAACAAAATCTGAATGGAGGCCTGTGACTAGCGGTGTTCCCCAGGGCTCGGTGTTGGGTCCAGTCCTGTTTAATATCTTCATCAACGACCTTGATGAGGGAATAGCATCCACCCTCAGCAAGTGCCGATGATACAAAGCTGGGAGGGGTGGCTGACATGCAGGAACACTGCGTTGCCATCCAGTGAGACCTGGACAGGCTGGAGAGCTGGGCAGGGAGAAACCAGATGAGGTTTAATAAAAGCAAGTGTAAAGTCTTGCACCTGGGGAGGAATAACAGTCTGTATCAGTACAGGCTGGGGGATGACCTGCTGGAGAAGAGCTCTGTGGAGAAGGACCCGGGGGTCCTGGTTGATGACAGGTTGGCTATGAGCCAGCAGTGTGCCCTGGTGGCTAAGAGGGCCAATGGGATCCTGGGATGCATCAGGAAGAGTGTGGCCAGCAGGTCTAAGGAGGTGATCCTCCCCCTCTACACTGCCCTGGTCAGGCCCCACCTGGAGTATTGTGTCCAGTTCTGGGCTCCCTGGTATAAAAAGGACAGGGATCTCCTTGAGAGAGTCCAGAGAAGGGCTACAAAGATGATTAAGGGCCTGGAACAGCTCCCGTATGAGGAAAGGCTGAGTGAGCTGGGGCTGTTCAGCCTGGAGAAAAGAAGACTGAGGGGGGACCTAATTAATGTTTATAAATATCTTAAATATGGGATGCAGGGGGAATTGGCCAGCCCCTTTTCAGTGGTCTGTGGAGACAGGACAAGGGGCAATGGCTGTAAACTGGAGCACAGGAAGTTCCGCACCAACATGCGGAAGAACTTTTACACAGTGAGGGTGACAGAGCCCTGGGACAGGCTGCCCAGGGAGGTGGTGGAGTCTCCTTCTCTGGAGATATTCAAGACTCGTCTGGACGCCTATCTGTGCAATATGAGCTAGGGAGCTGCTTTGGCAGGGGGGTTGGACCCCATGATCTCTCGAGGTCCCTTCCAACCCCTACAATTCTGTGATTCTGTGATTCTTTCTTTCCCATTTGAGATCTCTGCACCTGCTCAACATCTTAAATTGCATCACTTAATTAAGCAGCTTCATTATAACCTCACTTCCTAGTATTAACAGCTTTCTCATATTAAGAGAACAACTAACTTGGATTTTTTTTTAAGAGAGAAATTTAAATTTCTGTGCTAGGACAGAAACCAAACTCCAATTTGGATTGGAAAATACCCCTCTGTATAGTGAGTTACAATGAAGCCCTAGAGTCAAATACACCTGACTACTTAAAAAAAAAAAAAAGAGAGATTTTTTTTTTTTAAAAGCTGATTGAAATTTCTTAACACTAGTCTGATTCTGCCTGGAATCAGCAAACTTACTGAAATACCCTTTTACCTTGGCATTTCCACAAACATTTCATTAGAAAGGACATGATTGGAAGTTGCATCTCTGAGATTTCTCTAAGTGATACTTCTGTCTTCTTCCATTTAGTGATTTTTTTTTTCATAGGATACCTTTGTCATATGCTGGATGGCTAGACAAACAATACATATCAGCAAGCCAGCCCATCAGCAAGTTTTTTTTCTCCCTTGGTCTACACCCCATTCCCTTCCAGTGTACAAGGGGCAGGGCAGGTAACTTGGAGTGGGACAGATTATCAAACTGTAAATAAACTTCATTTCTGAAGGCATTTCCACAGTTTCTGATGTACCTTCTCTGTATTATTCACTACTTTATCATGTTTCCCCATGTTTACTGTCTCACTTCAAAGAGCAATAACAACAAAAAAATCTGTTCTCTGTCATATATACAATTATAAAAATAATTTAAAAGTTACAAATTTAAATTCATGTAGGGAGCAAAGAAAGAGCCTCTACGCCATTTCATTTAATAGCTTTAATGGTGGTTGTCAAAAATTTGTTTACTTTATAATCTTATAAATTTCTCTCTTCAACTAAAACTGTATGCTGAACAGAAAGAAGGGCTGATGTCGTACTGTACTTACTTGCAGGTCTTACTGCAGACCTTATATGTCTCACACCTGGATTTCTTCAGATTCATTAAATTTACTGATGTTTTTCTCTCCTCCTCTTAATTTATGTTAACACCAAAGATATGTTTAGAGAGTGCTGTCCAGGGAAGTTTTAACATTTGTACCAGATGCCAGACACTTGAGTCTTGTATACAAACTTTGGCTTTACACGTAGCTTTTAAAACAGGCAAGAAGCTGATTTTTCCTTTGTGGTGTCTCCACAATTTGGAAACACACATGTGAACAAGCTCTATACTGGCTTGGTTAGCTGCTGACAGCCCTTGACATCATGTTTGAGCAGGGGCTAACACCTGGTTTTCCCAGTGTATATTGCAGGTGCAGCTGCAGCCGTCCCCCCAGGCAGCCACCTGAGAGCTCAAGCAAGTCTGTATGAAGGGTGGCTGCTGCAACATACCTAAAAGCCAAAACTGAGAAGTTTCTCAAAGACCTTTTCCTTGCTCTCAACCTGTTCATCCACATCTAAATCACTGTCTGCAGAGATGTCAGGTAACAGATGCTTCTTCACCCACAGCCAGCGGGCAGAGCAGCCCTCAGCACCAGAGTCTGAGCACTCCTCATGTGGTCCAGGGCAGTAAACAAAAATAGTATGAGGCTTGACATAGGATCTGTCACCAAATGCAGCTTGGAAATGTCATCATGACTCAGCCTGCTGAACAAGCACAGTCCTCTGGCTCTGGGGTGAATGGAGAAACTGTGGCATGTAAAAGTGTTTCACAAGACTGATGGAAAGAACATGAAACATACCATAATTTATTATATATAAACAAGCAAGAGTTGAGTTCAGGGTCACTAAAGGAACTCAAGTATTTTGTAAAGTAAGTATTCAAAAAAAATTAGTCAGACCATTTTGTCCATGGACATTTAGCAGCTTGAAGCTGTTACTGTAGAAGTCTCAGGATTTCTATTTATCTATCTTCCTTGTTTTGAATCTAACTCTCATTTTGACCAAAAGGGCCTGAAATTTAATTTCTAATCAAGTGATGAGTCTCACAAAAAGCACAAAACCTGAAGTAGCTGAAATATTAAAAAAACCAGCAAAGCTGTCAAAACCTACACAAAGTTATAGAAGCCAGCATTGCTGTGGAATTACACTGGGAACATAACTTTCACCACTGTTAGTTGTTTGCATACAGTAACCCTTACCTATCATGCCCAGCTCTCCATTTCTCAGAGGTAGATACAAAAATGCACACTGTAAATAAATGAGTTTGCCCAAAACTGCTGCACTGTACCCAGTGAAATAAAATCCATATGTCTTAACACCACAGAATTTCTGAAGAGAACCTCGTTGTCAGTGGTCAACACAACTGCAATGCTTGACCTTGGGTAATAGGAAGAAACAAGGAAGAATATGACCCAAACAGTTGAGGTAAAGTTTGGGGGACAGAAAAACACTCCTTTGACATGTACTAGTCTCTGGGCAAGTTCCTTAAATTAATCTAATTAAATTAGATTAATTAATGGAGAATCCCATTAGTTATTTGTTAGACCTTATTCCTATAATGTTCAAATCAAAAGCCTCCTTGTTGATACTCAGGGGTCTCTGACCTCCTTTTAAGAGATGTCTCAAAACCATCCTGTAAACTCAGTGCCATTAGTACAATGCAGTTTGCATACGGCTGCGGTACCGAAGGGATGGAGAGCAGAACCAGAGGAAAGGCATGTATCTAACCACAGCTAAGCAGCCATTTTGCACCAGTGGGGTTTCTCCTTCAAATCTTCCACAGTTTCTTTATTGCATTACTGTGCTAGAAACTGCAATTTAACAGCATTGTTTTCATTTGCGACGGCTGCTCTAATGAACACAATCCGATTACTGCTCTGCCACTGAGAGATTGAACCTGGCGCTGGTCACCTTTACCTCTGTCACTCATCATTAGCTGGCTGAAATGTTTTAATTGAAATAATGGCTTGAGACAGTAATGCCTGTAAGGCAGTATTGATAAGGATTGTAAGCAAAATAAAAAACAAAGCAACAACAAAAAAGCAAAACTAACATTGGCCCCAGGGGCTGGGTGAGTTAAGGTGACAGAAGCATCTTTTTGTAGCTTTCCTCACATTATAGGAAGGTCAAGGGGTTTTGCTCTTGTGAAGAATACTACCCTCTATAAATTCAGAGGACATGCTCAGAATTGTAACAGGAGCACTACAACAGGGCTAGCTAAGAGCACACTGCCTGCAATTCAGTTCACATCAGGCTACCAAAAATGGTGAGTGTGAGTAACAGCCAGCTTTCCCGCTTTGCTGCTTTTTTAGTCCTCTGCAAGGCAAGGTACACAGCATCCAGATTGCTCCAAGAGCTATCTAGGTGACAATAGAGCTGAAAAGTAAAGGGCTACAAGGACAACAAGATCCCACAATCTGACAATACCTTTTAATAACTTAGCCCCTCACCTACATCCATTTGCTTTCAGGGTGAAGGTAACCTTTTAACTTCACTAATTTGAGCCAGCTTTACAAAGGTACTTTAGATATCTGACTCAACCTCATGGAAGAAAGATACAAAAACTATAGTTCAGAACCTAAAAACATCATAGGTCTGTGTCTTTGTACCCTGTCACTCTTGATTATTCTCAATGCCTTACCTCCACACATGCCAAACAGTAGTGAAAGGTATCAAAGGAACTCTTTTTTTTATACAAGTATTTTGACCATGGAGGGGAAATACTCTCTATTCTTAAGCTGTATTGCTGTGCTGCAATGACTTCCATTAAAATGAGTACGATTCACCTACAACATCAGAGAAATTAAAAAATAATGAAATAATAAAATTACAGTTTCAGAAACCCCAAGGCCAACATTAACAGTCTGCCCAGCTGCATAAAACATATATTTACTTCAAATATTTGAACAAAGGACATAACATTTCTGCCTAGGATACAGCACCCTATGAGCAAAGATGATTTATTTCTGTCAGCATTTCATTGCCTAGTCAAGGCAGTGAGTTCTTCTGTCTGAGAATTGGTTCTATAAGCTTGTGACTGAGGTCAATACGGGCATCCCCATGAATTAATGCAACATTATGCAAGCACAAACTCTAGTCCTGCTTTTCTGTGATCTCTTCTCCTTGACAGCGCCCCTAGATGGTTCACCCAATGTGCAGGGAGCAGTGTTTATTCAGTAGAGTTCTTTAAACCAGCATTAAAAACATATAGTCTACACTTGTCCCAGGCATCCCACCCCGTTCAGTGATGCAGAGCACAATCGGTCATGAGTGAGAGGAACAAAGTAGCAGTGCCTTCAGCTCAAAGCCCTGCCAAACATGGCATGAAAATAGCTTATTGCATTTGGGTGGAAACTCAGTGCCTCCATCGTGGTGGTGCTCAAGTGCTGAAGCCGCAGCTGTTCTGCCCCTGCACAGGGCTTCCTTGCTATGTAAAAATACAGTGGGTGTGAAATTATCCAATTAAACTTTAGATTAATGAAACTGAGTAGTCCAGCATTTCAAAAGATGAGTATTTCTGGTGTCACGTCTTACACATGGAGCAGTACACCCACTCAATGCCTACTTCACACTTTAAAAGATGAGTCAAAAGTCTGTTTCTAGGTTGGCTCCAGCCAGACTTTAAAAAAACCAAACCAAACCAAAAAAAACAAAAGAACCCCACCAAAACATATTCTGTATGTCCTCTATTATGGCCCCAGGATTTACCAATGAGTTAAAGTTAACTGCATCGTCATCATCATCAGTACTGCAGCATTATCTCACACTCTCAATCCCAGGGCCTCCTTTGGCTTAGGTCATCCTTTCTGCTAGTTTGCCAACCTAGGCTGCCTCAAAATATAACAGAAGGAAGAAACAGAGGAGATAAAGATAACTGAAAGACAAGGCTGCACTGCAACAAACACATCGTAGCACTGGAACAAACAGAGCTTAGCACAGTGAACTGGCTGAGGCACTATCTGGGTAGTTTACTAAAGGCATCCTTTTAGGCACTACCATTACAAGGAGATGCAAAAGCAAATAAAATGCCAGCCAGATTTACTCAGAAGAAGAGTTTTGTACTCCATACCCAGCATTGTGGGGAAAAAAAGACTAAGCCATTTCTGGAAAAAATTGCAAAAATCATGCTGCATTTGCCTCAGAAGAGAAATGCTTCTCTGTTTTACTAAGTTTTGCCATGTGATCAAGCAAACAATTATTTATTTAGTCCCCTGAGAAAAGTAAATGCTCAAAATACATGATCAAATAGAAGTTGGGAACTTAGAAAAATAAAGACTGCCATTCTCATATCTTGACATTAGAGAACAGCATGGAATTGCCCAGATTTCTCAGTATCTACTGAGTCACAGACATGCATCTAGAGAAAGTAATTTCTCATGGCAGCTAGCAAAGCCCCCAGCAGAGCTACCAGGCTCTCATTCTACAGCTATCCATTTCATTCCATGTTTTCCTTGGTCTTCAGCTAACTATTTCACCCATTTCCACCTAATAATTATGGATTTATAGTGAGCATACTTCCATGTCCCTTTCAAATATCCACCAAGTCGTGCTCCAGTGACCACCACAGCACACATACACAAGTGGGTGAGTGTACACACACATACAGGCTAGATAAAATGTTCACAAACATATCTGAACAACTGAAAAATGAAGAAGCAGCACACCACTTCCCAGCATCCTGCATAATCACTTTACATGCCAGACAGCTCTTTGCTGTGTCCCAAAAAGACTACTTTACTTCCTGACAGCCAGCTCCAAATGAACCATTCCCTAGCTGAGATACCAATGGCTGAGAACATAGATATCATCCAGAGAAGCCCAAAAGGGAACCACTGAAGAAGAAGATTTTCAAGTGACTGTCTTCCCTCCATCTCTAAGTGCAGGCAGGAGAAAGTCTGAGCCAGACAACTCAAAAGCATCAGTGTTATGGAAAAAAAAAATGCTACCATTAGATTTGTATCACTGTGATATAATGGGGGTGGGGGGAGTGTGGGCAGGTGAAGGGGAAGGAAGCATAGAGGAAAAGAGAAGTATCCAGGGTATAAAATAATCTACATTCTTTCCTTTCCTCATTTCTGCTCACTATTCAGCATGACTAACTGGTTCAGTCTCTGCCCAAGCTAGCCTTATAAAAAATTAACTCAGATTGGAACAAAAGACATGTTTTGCTCCAATATTTAATGCATTCAAACACAGATCTATCACTCAAGCAGCATGCAAGTTTATATGCAAGCTATCCAGGTAATCATGATGCATAGTATGAACTGGCTGTTTGATCAGCTGTTGCCATGTGCAGTCAACCAAACAGACTGCATTCAATGTTTTACATATGAATTATATCATCAAGATAACATCCAGTTGGCTGGAAGGCAGGAGGCTACAAAGGCATCTTTCCTCTCCACCCCCTCACTCCCAGCTGAAGCAGTATGGTGGAAGACAAAAAACATGAAGAAGTTCATTAGTACAAAGTAATATTTGTAAGATGGAACTCTTTAACCACCTTAAACATGTAATGCCAAACAGTGGTCACCACCACAACCTAATCCCTGGAACTGCAAGATGTCAGAAGCTCTAATGAGCCACAGACAGACAGACTCTTCAGTGTTAAAGTAGCGTTAAAAATTAGCACATCTATAATGTATTTTGCCATATACACCAGTTACCAAGAAGTAGCTCACAAGGTGTCAAACTTTCTAGACTGGATTACTCTTTCTTCCGGGGATGGTCTGCCCTTCGAGTTTCCCCCCATCCTGTCCCCTGCACTCCCTTCCTCTACACAAACAGACCCCCTACAAAAGTCCTGATGCTCATTATTTCCTTAAGCAGTCCTCACTCTCCATCCATAGCTGAAAATGTTCCTGATGTCATCAAGAGCCCTTCTCTCTTAATTCCATGCAACTGAGTACCATGGGGCTGTGGGTGGGGTGGGGACAGCACCCCACATATTTGCTAGGTATGTGGGAACACCTTTCTGGTAGTGGAGACAGCACAGAGAAGGACAGATGGCAAGGGGTAGAATAAAAAGATGAGTTGAATTCCCATAGGCAGCTTTGTCCTTGAAAATATTTCACTCTTTCTCTGGAAGCCTGCTCTTCCCATAAACAATATTATCACTGTTTCTTGAACAAGTCAATGCAACTCCTCTGTGGCTTGACAAGCACTTTCCAGCATCTTCTTTTTTGCTACCTTACCCAGAATTCAGGATCTCCACAACTGAGATCATAGAATCACAGATTGGTTTGGGTTGGAAGGGACCTTAAAGACCATCTAAGTCCAACCCCACAGCCACGGGCAGGGACACCCTCCACTAGCCCCAGCTGCCCAAAGCCCCATCCAACCTGGGCTTGGACACTGCCAGGGAGGGGGCAGCCACAGCTTCTCTGGGCAATGATATTGATGCCCATTCCTGTTTCTGTTCCCTTACAGCGCCCCAGACTCAATTACCGGTCATAATAATAGTCTGTGGAACAAATACAGTTTTTAAGGAACCACACTGACATTACTGTTAAACAAGCTGTTTGAACAGAAAACTGATGGGGCAGAAAAGGTTGTGCAAAATACAAATGCATGGATGGGTTATTTAATACTTGACATTGATGGTTTAAATACTAGCATACTGCAGCACACTCCCATTCACCACTAAAATCAGCAAAAGGTATCTTTCAGCAAGGATCATACAACATCATGGAACTATAAATCTTAGATAGAAATCAGTCTGTAAGGAAATAAAGGTAGTCAGCTAGAGGAACGACCACATTCTGGCAAAATATCGCAAAAGGCCACAAAAAACCTATCTGACATAAGTTGGCAAGGATGAAAGAGGTTATCAGCCCCAAAGGAAAATCACGTTAAGTTCAAAAATGGCTATAAAAAAATTAAAAGACTGGAAGTGTAATGAGATTAATGCAATTTCCTGAAGAAATTGAAGGCCAGCTGAATGGTGCCTGGTGGCAGGAACAGAACAGAGAGCTTTGTAAGTGAATCAAGTCACATTCTCTGTAGATGACAACCAAAGGAAGGTATTCAATCCACCATGGCATTGCTCAGCAAACTTCTATAACCATGGTAAACTCTCCCATGGTATCAGTGAACTCGGTGAAGTAGCTGCAGAACCAAGGCCCAACACCAAGGCAAGCTATTCACATTCTGGGAAGGGGCAGTGAGACAATATGGGTTTTTTTATCTTTAAGTAACAGAACTGCTTAACTACAGCTGTCAGTCATGCCACAGAGAAGAAAACTGTGCCAGTGGAAGCGTGCCAAAATCACCCAGACTGTTTACATACAGAATAGTAACTTCTGAAGAAGAAAAGCCTTCTCAATTGACTAAACTATGTATAAGACCTAATTCATTGTCATTAGCTGCTGCGTAAGATATGTAAATATAGAGCAAATTTTCTGCTGCTTTATGATACTACAAGCAGCGCTGGAAGTTTACCTTTGGGACTACTCAGGCTGTGTGAGCCTGCACTGCTCAGGCTTCCTACTTAGCCCAGCATGCCTACTTAGCTTTTGCCATGGTTCTTCACCTTCTGGTAAGACCACCTGCACTCACTCTCTAGCCATCCTTCAGTCCTTGCATACTCCTGAGATCATGTTAGACACCCTGAACACACCCAGGACACAGACAGAGCGGCTACTCACACCCTCTGGGGCTGCAGGCAACAGTGTTTGACCCAGACTCGTATCACGTGACAGCCCTGGGACAGGCTGCCCAGGGAGGTGGTGGAGTCTCCTTCTCTGGAGATATTCAAGACTCGTCTGGACGCCTATCTGTGCAATATGAGCTAGGGAGCTGCTTTGGCAGGGGGGTTGGACCTGATGATCTCTCGAGGTCCCTTCCAACCCCTACGATTCTGTGATTCTGTGATCACTGTGGAGAACTGTGGAGAACTGTGGCAAAAGCCATGTTTGTACTGCCCAAGTAGGCAGCTGGGGAGATGCAGGCTTACACAGCCTTGGCAGTCCCAGAGGGAAACTTCCAGCACTGCTTGTAGCATTATAAAGCACCTCCTGCAACTGAGCAAATTGAAATTCACAAGTACTCAGAACATGATCTTCTGGCAAACTCTTGATGCTACAAGAAAACTAAAGAAGGGAAACAAAGCAGGCAAGGAGAAGTCTTAGAGGATGGAGACAAGGAATGCAGGTGCACAGCTGTGGCTGTGAACATTATTTTTAACTGTGTCTTCACAGAAGAGCAGCACAAAATTGAAATGCTTACTCTTTCCATGTTACTACCTTTGATCTGCAAAACTGGAAGTACCCCAAGACTGAAAGTTTGCAGTATCTATGTTAGCAAATAGTGAATAACAGCAGAAGATCTGCAAAGTAAAACAAGTGGATCCTGAATACCAAATGCATGAAGGAGGCTTTATTTCAGACCAGCTCTCATATGGTCTTACAAGCTGATGGGGTTTGATGCCTCGGAAAGCCGGAATCAATACTCACTAGCCTTGGTGACTATTAAGCAGGTATCCTTTATTGCAGCACTGGGCACACAGGGGATCAATCGCTCCTCCGAATGTGTGTGCCTACTGAAGCCAAATTTCTCATATTTATACAGATTAACTACACACATTCATTATAATATCTAAGAAAAGGCAGAGTTATGCTAATTATTTCTAAGAAGTCATTTACATTAACCCCTCCCAGATAGAGCATGCTCAGTGACACTCAGGGGGTCTTCCGGTGGTCTTCATGGATGAAGGCTGGATGTCTTCCTCGCTCTCAGCGCATGCTCTTTACGTTTCTTCTCTGTGATTATCTGAGCTCAAAAACACATTCACAAGATATACTCTGTCTCCTAATTGGTCGTTAGTCTTATGACTCCTCTATCTCCTGCTCCCTCTAGTTTCAAGGCTGTTGCACTGTTATGGCTGAGTTTTGTAGCTGCTTTCATGAAACTGCTTGTGTGATGACTGCTAAAACCCAAAACTAACCCATTCCTAAAAATACACACATTCTTACTTTATCTACAAGGCTGTTACTGTTGCATTGTTATGGTTAAGTTTTGCAAGTGCTCTCACAAGTAGCTTACACAGTTAAAGCTTTCTCCTAAAATAATCTATTCTTAAAACCATGAAAGTTCTTATATTAAAGTTATATTAATTGTCTCTTAAGCTACACCTGTATCAATCTATTACGCATGATTACATTTCATTGAATCAGGTTGGAGCTCAAAAGGGGAGCTCCTACAGCACATCTTCCCACTTGGTCTTGTGCAAAAAGAATTCCAGTGCATATGCACTGAGCCTGCTCTGTGGTAACCACACACCACAGAGCAATACGTAGGGTCAGTCAGATTTGCTCTCTTTACACACTCGACTCAAGCCAATGTGCTCACACAGATTAATACCTACCACCCTCTGAGGTGTGGTTAGGTTCTAGTCCAGTGCTAAATCAGGCACTGTCAAACCCAACGAGCTAAACGCACCGCTGCAGGTGGTTGCCCAAGTAAACGATGGGCTGAACTTGCTTTCTAAGAACTTTAAGCTTGTCCTGTGTCTAACCTTGTTTGCCAAAAAAAATACGCAATTCAGCAGTACAAATAAGAAAATCCTGTGGACTTTGCAGTTTGTAACCCTAACATCAACTGCTACATTTAAACTTGGGTTCTCCACACCTTATTTCCATGATAGCCATTCAGAAATCCCTTGGACAAAGTTTTGCCTTCCTATTTTATCTTTTTTGTCCCTTCCAGTATCGTTATCACATTTTGCTGAACAAACAGAATGAACTTTCCCCAATAACACCCTTTCATAATGATTAAATAAGCTAATGGAAAAGCTTTCCTTAATGATGTATTGCTCTGAGCCCTGGGAGATGAGACCAGCTCCTGCAGGTAGTATGGAAAGCTTCTTATCAAATCAACTTTTAGACCAATTAGGAGGTATCAGTCAGTGACTTACAATACTGTCCCCGCTGCCTAGGCTACCAAACTATCTCACAACACAACACAGCTGTTTTCTGTTCTGTTTACTGTGTCTTGCCAATATGTTTATGAAACATCTAGCAGCAGAATGGCAGGCTCCATCTAACTGCTTCATACTCCTTTGCAGTAGATGTGAGAGTAGCTGAATACAAAAAGAAAAAAGCTCTGAGCACAGGTACATAGATGGACAATTGAAAGTGTGAATGAAAAGGTTCATCGTGTCAACAGACAGGGAAATATCCTGAATTCCCTTTGTCTGAGCGCATCCTGGAGAGAGTGAGAGAGATGGTCACTTTCCTCCCATGGATGCCACCTAGTCCATTTTGTGATGCAAGGCTTTTTCATCCATGGCAACATTTTGTTTTGGTTTGGGTATTTTTCCTCTCCAAATTGCCCTCTAGTATAGGACTACTAGATCAGTACTGTTCTTAAAAAAAAAATAAAAATAGTGTCTCATTTGGCCAACTCTCTTTTCCAAGGAGGAGTATTATGTAAATTATTACCAGGGAGCAAAATGAAAACATTGAGAAGCAAGTAGTAGAGGTCACGCATCTCTTGTATACTTTTCTTATAACAACATCCCCCATTTGTTTTGAAAAACAATTTTGCCCTCTTCAGATAACAGCCCCCAAAACACCTGACCTGCTTTTTTGGGTTTTTTTAAGTAATTTGGAACGAGCTCAGAGATGCAGTGAAAGCTACTGTAGTTATACAGCACATTAGAGCTTCATAAAACTACAAATTAAGACTTGGGAATAGGAGCATAGAGCACAGTGGTATCTCAATAATGCAGGAATAGGTATGTAAATATTTTAAAACCTTAACATTTCTATAGAAATATTCTATCTTACAGTAGGTTTTTGTTCTACATCCAGAGGAACACATAGGGACCTCCATGAGAGAGTCCAGAGAAGGGCTATGAAGATGATTAAGGGCCTGGAACATCTCCCCTGTGAGGAAAGGCTGAGTGAGCTGGGACTGTTCAGTCTGGGGAAAAGAAGACTAAGGGGGGACCTAATTAATGTTTATAAATATCTTAAGTATGGGATGCAGGGGGAATTGGCCAGCCCCTTTTCAGTGGTCTGTGGAGACAGGACAAGGGGCAATGGCTGTAAACTGGAGCACAGGAAGTTCCGCACCAACATGCGGAAGAACTTTTACACAGTGAGGGTGACAGAGCCCTGGGACAGGCTGCCCAGGGAGGTGGTGGAGTCTCCTTCTCTGGAGATATTCAAGACTCTTCTGGACGCCTATCTGTGCAATATGAGCTAGGGAGCTGCTTTGGCAGGGGGGTTGGACCCCATGATCTCTGGAGGTCCCTTCCAACCCCTACGATTCTGTGATTCTGTCATTGCTTGTGAACAGGAAAACACTAGGCATACTTCAAATAACATTCACCATAACTTACAATTAAAGGTCTCACCTTTTGGGGGGAGAAATAATCAGTTCACTTTAATTGTAAAATCTATGTGCAGCAATTTAAAAGAACCATTTTCTTAAATAGGACTGGCATAAAATTAAGTTGAAATCTGACAACAACTTTTTTAAAAAAAAAGAGGCCCCCATGGCAAAAGGAGGGACAGAAAGACACTTTAGAAACATATGGAGGGAGTTTTTAAACAAAACCTCTGAACAGATTCCAAGTTCGATTTTAATAAAATTTCTGTCAGCAGCGTCTCAATTAATTAGGAAGATAAGCAAGTTTGATGCCACAACCTCATCATTTTCTCTTAGTCATTTCCATCCTCGTGCTTAAGGAGTCCTTCCAAGAAAAAGAGCTCAGAGCCAACAGAAGAACCTGTCATGACAAAAGTTCCAACTCTAAGAGGCCATTTTACGTTTCTGACCTAAATATTCTTTAGTATCAGGTAAAAACAGTGTCACTGGATAGAGTATCTGGCAAAGTGTTTTCATCTATGCATTTTTAAGTTGGGAAATTTTCTTCAAAATTTTTTTTACTCTACACCATTCCCTAAAATTCCATGAACTTTAGCAGAAGTTTTACTCATAAAAAAAAAGAATCTACTCTGTAGTAAAACGCCCTGTTCCTCAATATCTTCATTGTCATAATAACTGTATTGAGATAATCTGAAATCTTCACAGAACCACAAAATCACAGAATATGCGGAGTTGGAAGGGACCCATAAGGATCATCAAGTCCAACTCCTGGCTCCACACAGGGACAGCCAAGCCAGAGCATGTGACTGAGGGCATCATCCAGATGCTTCTTGAACTCAGCCAAGCTCAGTTCTCTGACCACTTCCCTGGGGAGCCTGTTCCACTGTCTGATCACCCTCTCAGTAAAGAACCTCTTCCTAATATCCACCCTAAACCTCCCCTGTCACAGCTTCACACCATTCACTCGGGTTCTGTCACTGGTCACAAAAGGAGGAGATTGGTGCCTGTCCCTTCACTGCCCCTCATCAGGAAGCCACAGACCACGATGAGGTCTCCCCTCAGCCTCCTCCAGGCTGTACAAACCAAGGGACTTCAGCCTCTCCTCATAAGACTTCCCCTCCAGATCCTTCACCAGACTTGTTGCCCTCCTCTGGACACTCTCCAATATTTTTGTGTCCCTCTTGTACTGTGGTGCCCAAAACTGCACCCAGTACTCAAGGTGAGGCTGCACCAGCACAGTGTAGAGTGGAACAATCCCCTCCCTGGACCGGCTGGCAATGTCATGCTTGATGCACCCCAGGATATGGCTGGCCATCACAGAAAATTTTTTAGACTTGAAGAAATTAATGGAGGCTAATTTTGAATAGATTTTGATTAAATAACACTTAGATTAGCCAATTCCTTAGTTTTACTCCTTGTTTGTCAGCAAACCAAGTGGTATCTTTAGATAAAACATCAGCCCCTTCAGAGGAGAAAAGTGACTGTCAGGGTTGTGAAGGCCTCTGTACTGCTCTTCCATCATCAGGTTTATTTACTCATTAAATTTCAAACCCTACTAATTAGATCTGGATAAATGATAGGCAGAACTGCTGCAAAGGAAGGTCAGAGCACTGCAAATGGACAGTTTTTGTTAACCTAAATAAACAAACAGAAAAGAGAGATGAATGGCACCTCTGCAACATGTTTGTTCCCATCCTCACATCAGCACAGCAACTCCTCCATTTGTTCTGTGGTTATCTGCTTTGCCTACAGCTGCAGCAGCTAACTCAGGCACACCTACTCCACTGGTAAGGAGAACTTTCTGTTCTTTTACAGCCGTGCACCAACTGATGCCTCCCTCACCTAAAGGCAGTAGCAGTGATGTCTCAGTTGGCTGCACCTTAGGCAGCTCATAAACAGTGACTTTCCAAAGGAACGCCCACCATATAGGGAGCAGTAACAGACCTGGTCTCCACGGTGTGCTTCATTTTAAAATCATGGATTTTATTTTCAGGTGGACAGGTGAAGAGATCTCTGAAGCAGTTTGGCACATCAGTCAGAGCAAGGAGATCTAAAACCACTGTTTCAGCACCTGGCTGCAAGGTCAATGATTTACAGAGAAGCGCGTGGGTAGAAGGCAGGAGGTGAATCAGGAGTTTTATATATATATATATATATATAGTAGCTAAAGGAAAGTAACTGAAGACAGGTGCCCAGTCATTAGTCATTTTTGTATATGTGTATTTTTTCAGCCTCTGTGTGAGGGCAGGAGAAAAGCTGCTACAGCATGACAATGCTTTGGAGAAGATTTGGTGTAAAAGGAATCAAATAGAAAACAGGTTCCTCACCAGCAGCCCGCACCGTGCCGCTGTCTGTGGGTTAGCAAAGAGTGAAGCACACAATTTAATAAGACATAGAGCTGCTTCTCTGTTCCGAGTGCACTTTCAGGAAAACGTATGTGGGCTGTGCAGGCCTGCCATGAAAATATTCCCATGGCAACCAGGAAAAACAAGGGTATATTAAAGGCTGTTACACTAACTCTTTCGCTCCAACTGGTGAAACAAAGGGAACCTGTAGCAATATTCTTGTACAAAAGCACATCACTAGAAATGTTTCTGTTTAGAAGGCATCAATAGATAGTTACCACCAGTGAATTTGCTGCAATTGACTTTCACTGTGAAACATGGTGTAAGTTAAAAACTGACCAGAACACTGTGTTCAGAATCAGCTGTGCTTTATAGAAAGCAAGTGTTATTTTTTGCTAATTAACACAAACGTATTTGAAACATTCAATAATTATTCAGTAGTTTGCTATCAGAGAATCCTCCTTAGGAAATAATGCTAATGATTTTGTTCACTGCATTTCGTGTATCATTGCAATTGCACACTGCATGCCTTAATACAATGGTTAAATAGACATCCAGGATTATATATAAATAGTGGAAATTAAAAGCTATGTAAAAAAAGGATTAACAAAATAATGCTTTGTAACACATTTTAACTAAACTGTTTTCAGTTTGGCAAGAGATGGACCTGTGCACGCATGCATACTCATTATGCACCGAGGAGATGTATATACAGCACGGGAGCTATCACACTGCATACCTCCCAGTGCTAACGGGCCAAAAAGGAATGTCAAAGGCACAGGGAAAAAAATATCTACCTCACATGCACAATTTATTTGGGTTCGTGCACCTTGGAACAAAATGGATGAGAGAGAAGAGAGAGACTCTCTTTGGGCAGGCACAGAGCTCTACTGGCCAGGGTCGGGCTGGAGCCAGCAGGTTGCCACTCAGTGCAAGGTGGCTTCCAGGCCTGCTGTCCATGCCTGCCAGGCTGCCTGTGTTCTCAGATCCATCCTGCACTGCTGAATGAGGAATCAGAAACTCACTAAACAATCCAACAGATTTCAGGCATTTTCCCTTTATGCTTCGACCTGCTCTAAACAGAAGGCACCCCAAGAATTAAATTAGTCATGGGCACACTGCTCCTGGCCTGGATACAGAGGATACACACAGCACCTGCAGCCTCACCTGCCCAAAACTTCCAGGGTCCCCAGCAGGAGCTATATCGGTTCTGGACAGTGGAAGAAGCAGAAGAATAAAAACGATAAACTAAAAAAACCCCAGCCCAAACCCTACAAAATAGCAAAACACTGCCAGCACCATGTGTCATCCAGCCTGAATTATGGGGGCTATACTCTGACAGCTGTGCCGAGCCGGTCGGGACGCACTCGCAACTCGGGCTTCCCGGAGGAGCCTGGCTCAGGCCGAGGAGAAGGCGAGCTCCAGCCCAGACTCTCCGCCGCAGCCTCCACGATGCCCCGCCACGCCGGTACCGCTGCCTCCCCCCGGCCGAGCGGCCCAGCGGCTGTGCAGGGCAGCGGGCGACGGCGCCCAAGCAGGCTGCAGCCCAGGTGCCGCCACTACGCCTGGCCGCCCAAGCTCGGCGCCTCAGGGGCTGACAGGACTCCCCACCGCGCCCCCTCCCCCCGGGCCGCCGGACCCACCTGAGATGCCACCCCCGACCACGACCACGTCGTATCTCTCGGCCATGGCGCTGACCCCACACCGGCCAATCTCACCCTCCCGCGGCGCCTCCGGCCCGGCTCTGGCGTCCCCAGGAAAGGGCCCCGCCTCGTCCCGCCCCGCCGGCGGGCACCGCCTCCTGCCGCCCCGTGCGAGGCCGAGAGCTGCCGGCGTCGCGCCCCGACGCCCCTCCGGGAGTGCTGCGGCCCGCCCGGTGAGGGCACCCGCTGGGAGGGGGCGGCAGTTCACCGGGACCACAGGCCCACCGAGAGGGTGGAGACCTCCTGCTGAGGGGTCCCAGACCCTCCAGACTATGGCTGACCCCTCGTATCACCCCCCTCACCCACAGCAAGAGAAACGTGTGTTCCCGTTTTCTCTCCAGATGATTTGGGGAGAGGGCGTGCCCCTGGCCAAGGACCCTGGCCAAGGAGCACAGCCTTCAGCAGCAACTGTGCGAAGGCATGGAAATGTTGGAGTCTACTTCTGCATCCTCTGCATCTCCCCCAGGGTCACCACAGGGTACCTGAGGCTGCCGAGGGTGGTGGTGTGGACTCTGGAAGATGAGTTAAGTCTTCCCTTGAGAGTGCCTCAAAATAAGTAGAACTTTGTGCTAACTGCATGCATCAGTGGTTCTCCAGATTGGCCTCCACACTGACAATGGACTGCTGGCTCCCCTAGGAGCCTCACCTGAAAGGAGCAGGACTGGCTCATCCAGAAACAACAGTATTATCAAAGTCTCCTGGAGCCTTTAGGCTGGTCCCCTACATAGCTTTCCATCGCTCAGGTTTCTATTTTACCATGAGCGTGGCTCCAGGAGAAATGGCTTTGTGGATGGTTCCAGCATTCAAACATGTTTTGTCAGGTGTACAAGTTTTGTACAGGTGCCATCCAACCTGACCTTCCACACTCAGTGGGCTCATGGCAGAAGGGACCCAGCTCCAAGACTCCTCTGAGCCAAAGACACTTGTTCAGTCTGTGCCATTCTCTGTTTCCCAGAGCCACACATCAGAAGAAACAAGCCTTGAAAGTCTGTACAACATTGCCTCTCCCTCTTCCATGATACTTCAAATGACAGTTTGTGGTGTACAGAGACAGGGGCACCTGTGATGGGAGTCGTAAATACAGCAGGTGCAGCCCTGCCTTTTTAGGGAGAAAGGAAGGGAAGAAAATGTAGGTCAAGAAATAGAATAAAAATAGGTCTAGAGAAACTGCCTGCAGAGTTAATAATAATTCATGGACCCATCTTCTCTTTCACTGCTGGGAAACGTTCCCTGTGTTCCACCCAGGCATTGTGTGGTGCTGGGCTAGGTATCCTGGGCCAAACAGCACCAGGATGTGTTTTAGCAGCTAGACAGTTACATGATCACAGGACACTGCCTGAGCATGTCTCCTGGACATTAGTTTGACAGGAGACCTGTCTCCTGTATCTCATCCACAGGGGATGACACTTCGCTCGTCAGCAGTAAGTTCAGTATCCAGTACTAAGTCATCTTAATGACAGGGTGTACTGCCCTTCGTCTGATGAGTGTACAGTGTTCAAGGTCAGGTTGGATGGGGCTTTAAGCATTCTGTTCTAGTGAAAGGTGGCCCTGCCCATGGCAAAGGGGATAATTTTCTCACCACCATCATCATAAAAAGCTTCTTCCATTAAAACTATTTTCCCATATTCTTTTACTCCACCTCCCATCTCTGCTGCATCTCTCATTCCCTGAAGATGTGCTCTCCATACTTCTGACCCTTTTTTAATCCCTTTTCCAGCCCTGTTCACCTGGATACCTCCTCTCCTTGTGTCTTGCCTACTGTCTCCAATCTGTGTGCCAACTGACAGATGAAGTCCAACCTTTAGGATGAAAGCCCCTCCAAAACCTGAAGAACTGGTGAACTGAACTCCATGATTTCAGCTTAAGGGGAAGTTTGGGTTACAGGAAATATTAAATTAAAAAAAAAACAAAACTCACAAACTCCAAAAAACTAGAGAAAGAGCAATATCTAACTGAAATTAGTTTAAAACAGTTCTCAATATTGGAAGTATGAAATTTTAATTTGATTTACCTGGTATCTTTATTACTTTGTGACTATTGGGTTAATAATTGCAGCAGTGATACCCAGGAAACACATGGAGTACTTATCTTTTGTGGGAATTCAATTCTTCCACAGTCATGGATCTTTTCTGTTTTGGCTGAGAGAAGGAATATCTAGAAGGGCAAGGGATGTCAGAATGCTGGGGGCTGAGCTGTCATCTGGAAGGCCAGGACACTTCTTGGAATATACAAGCAAATTCATCATCAGGGGAAGGGACATGTGGTACTGTTCCTTTTTATGTGCTTAGCAGAATGGTAGTTTTATTTCTGAAGTTCAGGCTGGTTGCTGGTAAGAGGAGAGAACAAGGTAGATAAGGGGAGTAGAAAAAGGAGCAAAAGAGGGAGAGAAGGTGGGAGAGGCCTCTTGTCTGTGCAGATTTTTTTCGTTCACTTTTCATTTTCTGAATGTGAGAAATCAATCAATACACCTTCAGCACTTGAGCTGGGATTCTTTCTGAGCATGGCAGTCCTAAGGAGTAGTTAGCTAGTACATACGTTCCTTTTGATGGGGTCAGCAATCAGCTGCATTGCTACACCTAATGTGTCTAATGTCTAGGATATTTTCTTGTATATGAGATTTGGGTCTCATTTCGTCATTGTAGTTACAAACATTCTAACTCCAGTTAGGACCTGTGTCTGGAACTACAGTTCTGATAATTTCAGACACTAAATTCCATTTTGTGCTGGCGATGTCTGTTTTGATCAAACTGATCTTTTGCTTTAAAAAACTATGAAAATTTGTGAAGGACACGTACAGCTCCTCACCCCATTATTTCTCTATTGCTGTCATTCCATGTCCTATGTCTGTTCTCTAGATACTTGCCCGGGTGCTTGCTTACCCTTTAGTGGACTTTTAGATGTGATCTCTTTCTTGTTAAGGCTGTACATGTACCAACTGTTTGTAAAAGAAAGTAGTCTTATGACACACATGCATTTTGACTTTTATTATTTTATTTTTACCTAGAAGATACGTGAAGACAAGAACCTTTTCCTCATTAAAAGTATCATAAATATTTTCTCTTGAAAACAGTTTTTCTGAGTGACACTTGCCCTGCCTGAAGCAGTACCACATGATTAATCATTTACAAGGAGAAATTCCTTGGTTTTGAGAGAAGTAGTTAATGAAGAAAAAAGAAAAAGGTTTCTCCAAACAACCTGAATAAGAAGTTACTGGGAGACTGATGAGGCTGAATTAATAGAAGATTTTTTGTTTCTGCTCAGAATCTTTCTCTAGTTATCTGTCTGATTTTTAGGAGAGTTAAATCAAACTCCAAGACCAAGAGACACATAATTACCAAATTATCATAAGGAATAATAGTTGTAGACATTATTTTGAACCCCATATGAAACAATGAAAGGTAAGGAAGGATATTCCAAAACCCTAAGTGGGTAATTTTATTTGGGCTATTAGTGAGGATGTAGCTATGGTTACATCTATGCACCTAGCACTGAAGAGCCACAGATTCACAATATCCACAATACACAACGCATAGTCCTGGGATTCCTCTGGACCTTATTTTCCTCCTGTGGCTCTAAGGTATATATTCTTTTCTCTTTTTATATATGCTTGTAACAGGGAGGGCTGTATTGCCTGCAGTTGTGGGTTTGCGATGCATGCCCTAAAGTCACTTGAAGGTCCATGGAGGTGTCTGTGGGCACAAAGCCCTCAAAGAGTTGTTCAGATACAACAGAGCAAGCATCTATGTCATTAAATCTGGTTTTCTACTGTCATGGACATACTATATAAGACTTCTAATTAATAAATGTTGCTCTGTTCAGAGCAGGCCAAATGTGTCCTAAAGCCAAGTTGGTAGATTTTCCCTCCTTTCTCCCACAGTTAAGTGCCTTTGAAAGGTTCCTTTTTTCATCACAGTCACTGCTTCCCAAATGTTTACAACACAATGCATTTAAACAGATACTGTATTCTCCTTTCTGCTTCTCTGTTTGCAAGGCTGATGCTTGTCAAGCACTTTAGTAGCCTTATATACCAGGCCTACAGATTTGCTGATCCTAGTATCTCTTTTCTACGTCTGCCTGAGTCCAGAAGTATCTATCTTCAACAGGTATGACCAGAATGGTACGTGTAATCCTAATGAAGCCTCTTTGATTGCATAAAGAGTATTTTTTTCTATGTCTGGAAACATCTCTTCTAATCATATTAGGATTCTGTTTCTGGTTTTTATGACCCCATTACTTCTCTCATCCCATGTGGTTCTAACTAATTAAACAGATAAGGAGTCTTCTACCTGGAATTTGGTGCATTATCCTTTGAATGCATAATGTTAAAAGCAAAGCAAACTTTGTGAGAAAACAGAGCAACATTTTCTCAGCTTGGAAGAAAGCATGTATATTAAGTTCATAAATGGCATTAGGCACTTAACCACTGTGGTAACAAGATGGCATCAATAGCAAAAGTGTGCTGACAGCTCCAGACAAAATTTTGAGAAATGATTAGAAAGTCAATGGAGTAGAGGCCAAAGCCAAAGACCTCCAAATTTACAAAGACTAAGAGGTAGAATTTAGGCACTATTAAACACCCAGTGCCGTATTTTGAATTACACATCCTCTCAGCTTAACTAGCAGTGCGTTTAATAAGCCAGCTTTTTGTTGTTTGGTTTGTGCTACAGTGTGACTTCATCACATTCAGTGGGAAAATCTCTGTGTCAGGACAAGACAGCTTTCACTGCAGAAATTTCCCTCCAACAGGCAACATGTGCTTACATCACCTTTAATCAAGGTGGCAGAATGGATTCCTCTGTTACCTGCAAACTCTATTAGCACTTGCATTGCTAGGGTGCTTCAACAACAGCTTTAGGATCAGAGCCAGGAATAATTCTACATTCTTGTGTCTCAATGCAAACTCCCACTGTACTAAGTTCATGATAGCAAGCCCTGGTCCTTCATCCTGTTTCTCACCCTTCCCCATCACTGCCACCACCTCCTACTGCACATGGAGGAAGCCTGGGCATACAGGACAGATCGGCTCCATGGTGCACCACAACAGACCTTCATAACTGGTGTCAGGGCACAAGGACACAACAAGTTTTAGGCTGTTTGATGGCCAGAGCTTCAGGCTCAGGAGCACAGGTCACATGCAGAGAAACTGTATGAAGGCAAAGATAACAAGGAGCTTGGATGTGAAGAATGAGATTGCATCCTCCATCAGCCAAAAGCATACACTAAGGCTTGGTGCTTTCAGGCACCTAATGAATTTGGTGATTTGGTGCTTGGGTGCTTGTACTTCATTACTGGTTTGTGGTAAAGAGTCCCTTGGAGGTAGGCTGAATGTGGCTTGCTACCTCTCTAGTCTGCAACCAGGTCATGTCATTATTCTGGTTAGCATCTTTGGGAATACTGATGTTGTAGAAGACAGGTAGGCTTAAACACATTTTAAAACATACGTATTTCAAATTTCTCTAAAGCAATCAGTGCAGAAATTGTGAAAGCACATTTCAGTGCTTTTCAAATACCATGCAATTAAATGAGCATAAGTTCCATGCCAGGCTTTCCAATAAAGCAAAACTGCTCTAGGAATCTCAGGAGGCTGTCTAGTCTGTCCCTTCACCCTACGGCAGTATCAGCCATGACCCAAATGTATCTTGATTAGCAGAAAATGTTAACTGGGGAGGCTAAATGTTAATAGCCAAGATTTTTAATCCAACATAGAATCGTCTGACATTAATCTAGAGCTAATAAGCAAAAATTGAATATATTTTTTCAGTCAGATTCCATTCAAGGTGGGACTGATCATTAAATGTAAACCCCATAAGATTAAGAGCATTAGTAAAATCAATGAGTGAATGTGAACATGTTACTCTTGAGCACACAGAGCCATAGGGCAAGGACAAGACAAGGGGCCAGGGCATCAGGTACCTCCCTGGGGATGGGTTGAGGATTGTCTGGGCCATGGGCCTATGGATGGACACATCTCAGCAGGGCCCATGACTGGGCAGGGCAGTGCTGTGAGGTACTGGACACCAGCACTGCTGTGGGGTTGCTGGGGCAGAGGCTGATGGCCCTGGGGGGGTGACATGGGGTCCTGGGCTGTGGACAGGTTGGGGAGCCATGGGGGCTGCCAGGGGGCACAGCGCTGGTGATGTTTTCAGGGCCCTGCAGTTGAATGAGAACTTGTTTGTGTATTTGCAGTTTAGCCAGGAAGACCAACAAAATTAGGTCCCCGCTGATACTACAACCATTAAATGCAAGTGCACAAGTTTCTAGACCACAGAATTATAACACCAAATAATTTTGTCTTTCTTCTTATTATTATTGGTCTGTTCAGATTTAAGCATCCTCTTGGCCAAAAGCATCTGTAATGGGTACAGAGGCAGCCTCTAACACAGAGGAGTCAACCACATATCGCCTCGATAGGTCTCACGGGGAACCCATTCATCAAGACTGCTTGTATAATGAAATCCCACAAACGAATGGAAGAAGGTTGATGTGATGTCTTAAATTGTTCCAGCTAGTCCTACTTCATAGTCTCTGGTTTCCTTTCCCACTGTTGGTCCTAACGAGCTCGTTTTACAAACCTATGACTGATGTAACCACCATTCTGATGCAGGAATTGATAATAATTATGGTAACTTTACAAGTATATGCACACTTACTAATATGGCCAAGAAAGAAAAAGCAGGGTTAAAGCCTTAAACTAGCATGAATTATTTTCCCAATGGAAAGCTCATCCCTGCAGTATGCTAATTTCTTCCTGACCATGAGCTACAGTTCAGGCTGATCTAATTTCCCATAACTTTTCTCTTTTGCAAAATTTTCCTCCAAAAGAAACCCACTGTCAGGTTTGTGGTGATACTTTGCTATTGGTATTAGCATACGTACCTGGTAGAGGTGCCAGGTACTGCCAGGGTATCTGTGACATGCAATACCACAAATTTCAGAAGACACTACACATTCAGTCAATGTGTAACGCCAGTTCTGCCATGCAGAAGCCTAACAACCAAGTCCACAGGTGGCCCACACAGAGAAGGATAATGATGGAATAAAAAGCAATGTTTTACATAGATGTAAAAGAGTTAGAAAAATTAAAGTCTCTTAGAAGGTAACAAAAAGGGCAAAAAAAAAAAAGAATCTCAACTAAGATGGAGATTGCTAGTAGCAACTGAACAAAACCCTGTGTGTGCATCATGGCAACCATTACCCTGTTGTCCAGGTTGCAGAACTGGTCTGAAGGAGGTGATCCCAAGCCCTCCAGTTCACCTATAGCCCAAATGCCACAAAAGCGATGACCAGGCAGGGCATGGCCTCGAGTGGCAATGAGCAGTCCGAATTAGGATCTTCCTGCTTCAGACAGAACCAGAATTAAGTTTACATTCATGGGGTATTGTTCCAAACTAATCACTGTTTTGTAAGCAGCGACCAGAAGACATATGTTCTGAAGTGAAAAACAGCAGACTTTGCTGTGCAATGCCTGTTTTTATCTGACCCTTGTTTAAAGTCTTCGAGCACTTTTTTTTTCCTTGAACTAGATGAGCAAAGGCTAAAAATGCAAAGCAGATCATAGCAGTGAAATTCCTTCTCATACTTTTAAACAGAGCACGTGTAAGATGCATTGGCATACCTCAGAACACACAAGGAAATGAAACACTTTCATCGTTTTAACAAAAATTGCTGCCACGTCCGTCACCGATAACCTAATCTGAAGAGTTCCTGAAGAGGCAGGTTATGCCTCTTACTTATGTCCAATCTTTTCTTAGTGAATAATGGCAGGTGACCTTTTATTTTTTCTTAACCATCCTGGTCCTGCTGCTTTGCATCACAGCACACCATTTCCATCTGTCACTTGAAAGATCGCTCCCTTTCAGTCCAGCCACTGCCAATCTTCATTAACTCACTGCTAGCCTATTTCACCTGAATGGGAGGCAAAACGAGTTCCTAGGTATCCATTCCTCATGTTCTTCATTCTCTATGTTTATTCCCCTGTGTTTCTTCTAATGCCTCATTCCCTGTGTTGTGATTTTGCCCCAGCTGAGAGCCAAGCACCACACAACCACACAGCCACTCTCTCTAAGGAGGGGAGAGGGATTAGAGAGAGGGGGGAAGGGAAGGAGAGGAAAAAGAAACTCAAAAAACCCAAAACAAACCTCATGGGAGGGGATAAGGACAGTTTACTGGGACAGCAGAGAGAGAAATAACAATAACAGGACTTTATAGTGAAATATACAAAACTGGTGATACACAAATGCAGTCTCCCACTAAACCACACAACTCAGGCCATACAGCCCAGAGCCATCCTGAAAATGGACTGTCCCCAAAAAACGCATATCCTGGAGCTCTGCACTCCTTCCCCCACCAGCCCCCCTTTATGCTGAGCATGACACAATTGGCATGGAATACCCTCTTTGGCCAGTTTGGGTCACCTGTCCTGGCTGTGCCCCCTCCCAGTTTCCTGGGTGCCCCCCTACCCTGTCCTTAGCAGGGTGAAATGAACAACTGAAAAGCTCCTGACTGCTTGGCAACAACTTAAAAACATCAGGGTGCTATCAGCACCACTCTCATCCTAACTCCCAAACAGGCATTCCATCCTAACTCCCAAACAGGCATTTCACCCACTGCTATAGAGAAAATTAACTATATCCTAGCCAAAACCAGGACACCTAAATTGTTAGCTGTGGTGAAACAGTCCAGTGAGTGTAGCAAAACTCATGTTTTTCTAAAGGAAAAAGCATACTGGAAGATACTCTGGAAGCTCATTAAGAAGCAAACTTAAGAAATAATTGTAATAATGAAAAAACAGGTTGTCATGTATTGACATAGAGCTTATTATCACTGAGGAGGCTGTTATGTATGTATTATGTATTACAGTGCATGTATATGGTAAAACTGCTGTGCCTACTTGGGGGCAGTTGTTTACATTTCTGTGCACACTTCCACAGTCCAAGATGACTCCATGTAAATTGAAGTGCCTTTAGTGAAGAGCCATGAAAATAAGAAATGGTTTGGGAAATATGCTTGCTAGGGAAAAAATCTAAAATTAAAGAGGAGAGGTTTAAGTGGTTATAGTTTTTACAGGTGGGATGTACTTCATCTTATGTTGACCACCTGCACTGTCCATCAAGCCCCTTTCTCTGGGCAGTGGGAGAGATAGGTAACTCTAGAGACTGATTTATACTATACTAGAATAGTAAAGCAAGAGAGATGGGACAAGTTTCCTCCTGAGATGTCTGTGTCTCTCCAAGGACACCAAGACGAGTGAAGCAAGTCCCACTCCAAGAATATATTTACGGAGCAGAGCTACTTGTAGAGTTCTTCTGTGAAGGTGACAAAAGTGCTAAGTAGTACTGGTAACCTAGAATAAAAGGAGAAATCAATGCAAATCTTCCCTGGAAACTTATTGGGAAACAATTTGGGGATTTTGTACAGATTGTAGGATCTTGTCTTTGTTCTTGAGAAGCAGCTAGTGGATGTGACTTCATGATGAATTGGCCTCTTGCTCTTCTATGGAGACTAGGACTACCTTTGTGAAGGCATGAGCTGTCCTCATTTTCTGTGCCTTTCATTAGTGCCTCTCAGTGCCCTGAAGCAATGCAGATACACCTTCCGAGTGGGCATGGAGATCCCCCTTACAGAGAATCACAGAATGGTTCTGGTTGTAGAGGACTGCAAAGATCATCTAGTTCCACAACTGCTACCATGGGCAGGGACACCCTCCACCAGCCCAGGCTGCCCAAAGCCCCATCCAGCCTGGCCTTGGACACTGCCAGGGAGGGGCAGCCATAGCTTCTGCCAGGGCCTCACCAGGGAAGGATTTCTTCCTAACATGTAATATAAATCTACCTTCATCTTAAAGCCATTAGCCCTTGTCCTATCACTAAACTCCCTGATAAAGAGTTCCTCTCCAGATTTTATGTAGCCCCCTTTTAGGTACTGGAAAGCTGCTCTAAGGTCTCCCCCGAGCCTTCTCTTCTCCAGGCTGAACAAGTCCAAGTCTCTCAGCCTGTCTTCACAGGAGAGGTGCTTCAGCCCTCTTTGTGTCTCTGGACTCACTCCAACAGCTCCATGTCCTTCTTATGTTTGAGCCTCCAGACCTGGATGCAGTACTCCAGGTGGGGTCTCATGAGAACGGAGTAAAGAGAGAGAATGCCTTTCTTTGACCCGCTGGTCACACTTCTTATGATGCAGCCCAGAATACATTTGGCTTTCTGGGCTGCAAGGACACACTGCCAGCTCTTGTTGAGCTTTTCATCCACCCCAAATCAGTCTCCTCAGGGCTGCTCTCAATCCATTCTTCTCCCAGCCTGTAGCTGTGTTTGGGATTGCACTGTCCCATATGCAAGATCTTGCACTTGCCCTTTTTGAACTTCAGTCTTCATGGAAAGACTGGGGCCTTGATGATTATTAACGTCATAGTACAGATTTTAATCACCCATAGACACAAACAGCACTAGCTGTCTGCTGGACCAGAATCAAGTTTTTATCTTGTAATTGCCCTCTGCACTCCGTGATTTCTAAACAGTCAAAATCCTGGCATTGCAAAATGCTGAGTTTAATCCAAACCTTTCTCTGGGGTCAGGACATGATCCTGTTCGTGGAGATTTCTGGTAGATTATCCATGCTCATGTTAATTTTCTTTCTATTTCATGCACAACTTTCACTCTTTTCAGGCCTAAACTTTCTCCAGAATCTTCAATCAGTATATAAACTCCCAAGTACAGACCCTCAACAACTTTTCCTTGGATGCTTCCTTTAACTTATTTCCATAAAAGACAAACCTCTTCCAGAGAATTAAAAAAAAACATATGTATCAACTTACTAGATGTACAATAGTTTAAAATCCATAGAATCTGGATCTAAAAATAAGCAGGGCTTTTCATATTGTCTTTGTCCTATTTTTTGTCTAAGTATTTAGGTCTATCTTTGCTTATTGTCTTCCATTTTATAGCCCACTTCTTTTGAAGCACGTGGTTACTTTAATAAGCCTAACTTGCAAAGACATTTTGTTTATATTAATACTTCTCTACAATGCAGCTAGGCTGTCCTAAGTCTCTGTTTTCTGCAAAATGAGCCTGCTGCACTTACTTTGTGTTTGCAGATCTCTGACAGAAGCCAATCTTCTCTTCTAGCTTCAATGAAATTAAACTGTTTTGCATTTAGGTACACGAGAATTTTAACTACTGTCACATGGAGGCACGGAACAAGTTTTCAGATAAAATTATTATTTGACCTCCTCTCACATTTCCCATGATCAGTATTTTGATTTCATGAGGTAACCAGCATGGGGGGTTGGACCCAATGATCTCTTGAGGTCCCTTCCAACCCCTATGATTCTATGATTCTATCCATGATCCTATGTAGTTAGTCTTACTCTGGGTTGTATTCACAAAAGGTGGATTTTGGCAGAGGGCAGTATGAGACAGGATCTTTTAAAATACTGTTACTTTACAGAAAAGAGCAACCAGACAGACAGCACCGGGGACCTTGTCTCTGTCCTATTCCTCAGCTCAAGATGTAGTTTCTTGCTGCTGTTGACTGCTTAAAATGGGGTTCTCAGGGCTGAGAGCAACTTTTAACTATTTTACCTAAAGACCTCACCTGGTCATAGTTTGTTCTTTATGAACTAGATTCTTGAATTAGAATATAATCTAGAGTTTAGAGTATCATCAACCATCTAGGTTACAATGTGAAAACAGAAGCTTGTCATGTTGAAATGCCTGACCCTACTGTCTGCATGCTTGGGAGAAGAACTTCAGTGATCCTTCATCTTCTGGCAATTATCATTTCACAGCAGATGGCAGAAAGGAGAAAAAAAATCGAGGTGAGCCTTCTGCCTTTTCTTTGTTGGGATTAAAATCTTGGTCCTGAGACATTGCATGCATTTGTCTGATTGTCTCCTTTCTGTATGCAGTGGCTATGGCTTTCTATCATGTCCTTCTGGGGAATGGCTGATATCTGACAGGGATGTGTCAGGCATTTGTAACTCATTGCAGGCACTTGCAGTGGGGTACTTGGCAAGGCTATTTCCATCTGTTCTGCTTGTCCAGACAGGCATCCTTTTATTTTAAATGTTCTATTAGAGCTCCAAATGATGCTCTGGGCTCAGACTACACACTGATTTGAGTCTGTACTCTTTTTCAAGTCTCCTCTGCTTCCCTAACATCCGTTTGCCTGTCTGGTTTTGCAGTATTTTCTTCTGGTTGCCCATTGCTGGTGTTCTCTACCCTTGATGAATGAGCCTGAACGTTCTCAGTCTTTATTCTTGCTACTTGCATGCATCAGCAATATAAGCATATTGGCCAGTGAAACTGCTGCGAATTTTTCTTTCTGAATAGAGTAGCAGTGGTTACTGCCCTTGTTTATACTGTGCACATGGCTAGTTCAACTGTGAGTTGATTCATCTGCTATGTCTCTCCATCAGTTTGGAGATGGATCACAAAATAAGTTTCAGTTTGGTTTTGGGTTTGGTTTTTTTTGTTTGGCATTGCAGACTGTGGTGTAAGGGACAAATTTATAGCCATGTGCAAATTCTGCCACAGCCTTTTGTTGGGTTTATTGCTGATCAGCAATTATTTTGTGATCTTGTTCCAGTGGCTGTTGAAGTTGGTGGAGAGACTTATGCTGGGGGACTGTTCCCAGAGACCCTGTGAGGGGGATTGTATTGCTATTCTAATATTCCTGGGTTTGAAAAAACTCATTTGCTTTTCATGCATGACTTTTAGATTAAAAGAACATTAACATACACAAGCAGTTCACTGAAGTTAGACAGACTTTTGTTTAAGCCACAGAGGTTTCTGGAACCGTTACCTGACCAGAGATACCTGAACAAAGGTACAAGAAATATCTCATCTTGTAATTCTTCTGGCAAATAAATGTGACTTTTAAGTTATGTCAGTCAGCTGAAGCAATGGAAGCAATTCTGTCAGTCAGGTCTTACCAATTCACAGTCATAAATGCCTTAGCACTGATGGAAGATTTTAATAAACCAAGTATATTTGCATACTTTCATACTTGGAGAATATGTATAGGCAATACCAGAAAGAAATGGCCTTCTGAATATTGGTTAGTGATTTCAAATACCCCAAGTTCATTAGAATAGTCAGCATTTTGTCTGGCATTGACTGACCAATAAAACTAGTAGAGATGAGCAAAATAAACACATGATTAATTAGCAAATATACATGGTATTTCTGTAAAAAAACCAAACAAAAATCCCTGACATTTCATAGGAGACTCTGGGATTGTAGACATTACATAACCATGAGGCTTGCTTAATGAGAGAATGTGTTCTGAAGTGAGAGTCTTTCATCTGCCTGTATCTTTTAAACTGGTACTTCGTAGCTGTATCCCCATGAAAACTATCTTTTACTGCACTACAAAATATCACTCCCTTGAGTAACAGGTGCAGGTTTTCCTCTGAAGAAGATGTTGTGCGTTGTGGATTAGCTCTCCATTGCACAGCTTCTAAGCCTGGGCTCTGTGGACTTGGCCCCATGGTGGGTGGTGGGAGATCTTGCAGAAGCCAGTCTGTAGCCACTGAATTATATATCTGGGAGTCAAACTCAAATCCTTCCATTCTGCCCTTGAGTTGTCTCCCAGGGAACACCAGCATCATTTTCATGTCCCTGGGAGATCGCAGTGCATTAAACTGTTTTCTAGTTTGCAGTGCCGGTGCAATCTGTGCTGTAGAGCTGGGCTGGCTGGTATTGCCTGTATTTACTCGGGGTGATCAAAAGGTCAGAGATAACCTCCTGGATTTCACATTAGCTATGTGTTGATGGAGTGCCAAAGAAGCCTGCTGAGGCCAGGATGGTGGCTGCATTCACACTATTTCAGGCAGCACTGTTACTGAGCACTGATATTCCATGTGAGGAAATAGCGATGCTATGGCCTAAGAAGATGCAGAGGATCCCAGAAAAATTAGCAGTGGTGTTGTTCACTTGAGCATTCTTTCTAGCCACTCTGAATGGGGAGGAGGATGGCAGTCATACCTTAAACCACAACAGACTCCTCCCAGGGCATTTTCCTTTATCTAAAACTTTGATTTCTCACTCCCAAGACTATGCCTGGAGTTTTCCATGTCATGTTTTCCTTTGCATAAGCCTTTGTAAAGTAAACAGTGTTAATACCTTGCAAACTGTGTTGTGAAATTCTGGACCTCGTTCTCATCTTCTTGTGGTCTGGCAGTGTTGCTGTACTTATTTTCACGTGGTTTGCTATGCATGAAAAAGAGGTGGCAGGTGTACAGGCCTCTGGCAATGAACAGTACGCAATGTGGATAAAGCTTAGATGAAGGACTTCATGGTGACAGGAGGTTGAGATTGCACAAATACTGGCATGGGTACTGTAAAGGAGCAAAGGTAGTGACATTTAATTGATCCAGTTGTGGAATATTGTCATGACAGCTGTTTGACGTTGACTGATTTCTTCATTAGGAATAGTTGTACTTTGTTTTTACTCCCCTCTGAAAAGTATTCATGGTAACAGCACATGCAAGGTGTCCTGAGCTCCATATGAATGTTGACCAATGATGGCAGAGACAGGTACAGCAACTCTGGATAGGATATGCCCTGATAAAGGTAAGCACAAGGATTCTGCAGACCCAGAGTACTGTTCCTCTGTGGATAATCTTGCAGGTACACAGTAGGTCTTATGTGGCCAAGGCACTCACCATTGGATTTCAGGATCTTTCTAAACTTGGGGATTTTGCAACTTGGCTTTGGAGTTTATGTCTTAAGATGGCACCCTGCATTCAGAATAATCTTTCCCCAAATGACTAAGGTTAGATAATATGTCATGGACAGTAACTGTTTAATTTCTTTAAAACAGTTTCCAACATTCACAGCCTGCTGGTCTTCATCATGCCAGCAACTGTAAAATGTATCCTGAACAAGGGACTGTTCCAGAGATAATGGTGTTGCTTATTACCCACCAAATAATGTCATGCTGAATTTTAAAGGAAATTACTCTTTGTACCCTGGAAACAAATCCTGAGGAGCTGTTTCTCTTCAAAGCATTGTGTTCTGCAAGACTGTGGCAAGTGATCTGCAGATGATCATGGAGCGAACATCACCTTCATGGTATTTCAAATTAAAACTGTGCTGAAGATGCATGGCTGCCCACAGAAATCCTGAGAGGTGACATGGGCCTGAGGGATAAAAAATCTGGAAATCATCAAGTGAAGAATACCAGACTCCGTAACCTCTGGGTGTTATGGAGGAGTGAAGATAAAATACAAATGAATATTAATGTCTGGGGACAGCTTAACGATACAGCATAAAATATAAATGATGTCATTAATTCCTAAGTATGGAACAACATTCTTTCTGGGAGGAATTGTTTTGATTATGATTAGAGGTGTTTAAAAACAGAAGGTTTTTCTGTTCATAAATGTCTGTCTGGCTGATGCAAAGTGCAAATCTCAGTTCTATCCACCAGAAATAGCATAAGAATTGAATGCCTTGCTGTGAAGACATACTTCCAGCACTTCCATATGCAAGCTACAGCTGAAAAGTCATACATAACATACACAGCATCAAATAGTTTATTTCAAAGGAGAGCTGTCACGGTATATATTCTGCAGTTAGCATTAGTCTTGTCTTATCCTGTGTTAATATTAGCATTATTGGTGCGCTGCAAGAGGAATTACTTTTAAATGTTACTAACATAAACAAATACTGAAGAGGAACATCGTAAGATTAATGATTTGTATCATGGGTGTCATTATTTGATAGCTATATCATCTTGTTAGCACTTTGATTTGTGTTCAATGAAGACAAACTATTGTCACTTTTGAATAGGCAAGGAGAAAGGTGATGTGTCTCAGCTATGTTATGAAGTGCTTGTTTGTTTGCTTTCGTGTGAACAGTGTGGTCTTTTATTACATTCTCTCATCATTGGTTCTGTTCTAGCAATATTCCTTTACTTTTTCCAATATCTAATCATGCTCCGATCGAAGTATCAGTCCCAGAGGGAGAGGGGAGAAGCACATATGTTGCCTGACAGGAGACAGAGAAGCTGTTTTTATTTGTAACAAAACTGATAGAGTAACCTGGTTTGTAAGTATGAAGCACCGTAATTGAAAATCTTGAGTTTTATCAACAATGAGGTTATTTTTTCCTTTAAGTGTCTAGCTTTGGTAGAGATGTCTGGTGTTCAACAATGATTTGTAATCCAGCAAAATCAGAACAACACCTCAGAATACAATTAAAAATTATGTTCTGGTTATTGCTGTAGTCCTATGAAACCTCAGAGCCTGAACATATGTCCTATACTTAGATCTTAGCATAAAAAATGTTCTGTGCTGGCATTTGAAAAGGTCATGGCAATTAAGCAAGATAGAGGCAAAACATTCTTCTGGCTGGTGTGTACTTCTCCAGAAGGTTCATAACCTTAGTGATTTCAAGACAGATTACAGATGAAGTAATCTTCAAGTAAACCGTGATAATGTCACCACATCTCCTTGTTGGCATTGGTCATGTTCCAGATCATAGTTATTGTCCAAAATGGTCCATAGGTCGTACATGACCATGAGCTGTAAGAAAAACATGGTGTGACACATCATTACATTGGATGATGAGGTACTCTGCTAAATCCAGAGGATGAGGTATTGGGCCTTGATCCTTCCTGGTGCAACTGAAAGTCTGGTTTTGTATTGGTTCTGGGGGTTTTGTTGTTTGGGGTTTTTTTTCTCCTGTTAGCTCGCTTTTGAATTCAGGAGAGGAGAGGGCATTTTAATGTTGCTTCAATTGAAAGTAAGCTGTTCCAAGAGCACAGGCAAGTAGGTAGGAAAGCAGGGAATACACACACATAAATCCCTCTTCAGCTGGGCTTGGGGAGGTGGGGGTGGAGAATAGGAGGAAAAGATAGTAATTTCTTTTTCAAAGTGGGAGTACTTGTTTTCGCCAGTTCTAGTGAAAAACGAGACAGCTGCCCTGATAGTCAGCGTGTGTGTCTGTTCTCTATGGAACCTGCGTCTCTGTCTTCTTTTGCAGTGTAGCTACAAGTCATAACCCTATGGCTCATCCCTACTTTCTCCCCTCAAAATACTTTCTCTTGGGCTGTTTTCTGAGGTTTCAAAACCCCTTTTTCCCTGTCTTTTGGCCATCATCTTTCCTATATAGATTCATGTAAAGCCTAAGCCTCTCTGTTCCTTTATTCAAAACCAAGATATCTTATTTCTAACGGTCTTGACACTACTTTAGACCAGTAGCATATCTGTTTATTGTTGGAGCTTTACAATAAGGAAGGATTAATGTTGATACTGGCTGTGCCAGGGACATGACTTCAAGAGATTTCTAAGCCTTCTGGCTATGTGACAAGCGCTTTAAGGTCTTTGGAAAGTGCAGAGTCTAAACAAGAACAGGAGTAGGAAATGTAAACCAGGAGGAACAGAAACAAGTCTCTCTTGGAGAGAAAAATTTGGGGCAAAAAAGGGTAAAAGCAGATGCACAACTGTGTCCAAGGCTTCGGGTTAAATTTACCTCAGCCCTACCGGCATATGCAGCAGGCACTGAGGTCTCGTGCTCCCAGCTTCAAGTTGAAGCTAGATTCCCTCTTGTCAAAGAGCAGTCAGAACAAATAGGCTCCCTTAGCCTACACTTCAACAAGCCGAATGTTGCCAGGCCTCTGCAGGCTGCTGTTATGTGAAATAAATTCACAGTATATTTACTTTACCTAAACGCTGCAGCTCTGCTGTCTTAGCTCAGTTTCGATGGGAGCTCGCAAGTGACTCTCCTTTTCTGCTTCCCGAACAGAGAATCAATTTGACATAATTTCTGTGCAGCAGCCCCTGCAATGAGGGTGCATGCCTTGACCTCCTTTGCTTAGTTTAATGGCATAATTTTATTAACCCTCTTCTCAGGGGTCACACATCATAAAGTTACCTGAGAGAAAGATATTATGACAAAATAGTAGTGAGACACTGTTACACACAGGGGCATAGAAAGGGACCTGAGGAGATCATTTAGTTCACTGCACCATCTGGAGGTACGATTGACTATACCTAAACATTTATCTAAACTGTTCTTAAAGGCACCTAAGGACATGTCTTAACAGCCACCTACTGCAATTATTTCCAGTCCTTCATTGTCTTCTGTGTAAGAACATCTTTTCATTATGGATATTAGGAATTTAATCCTTGCAGCTGCTTTTTACATGTTTGAATATATTCAACAGATTTTCCCTCAGCCTTCTCTAGGTTATTGTGGTGGTTTGATGCTGGCTGGAGGCCAGATGCCCACCAAAGTTGCTCTGTCACTCCCCTTTTCAGCTGGATGGGGGAGAAAATATATATTGAGAGGCTGAGGAGTTGAGATAAGGACAGGGAGAGATCATCCCGCCATCAGTGTTACGGGCACAACAGACCCACACAGAACAAAGAAACTCTAATTTATGACACTGCACTGCACACCCAGTGACATCAGAGTCGGGTAATGAGAAGTGCAGCCAGATCTTAAAGCACCTTCCCCCCACCCCTCCCTTCTTAGCAGACTTTATTCATGTTTGCTCTCCCTTGTTCCCTTCCCATTGTGGCAAAAATTCCTTCTTCCCCTCTACTGTTAGCCCCCAGGCAAACCTTCTCCGGCGTGGAGCACTCACTCTCTCTCTGTCTCTCTCCATGGGCTGCAAGTGCTGGCAGAGTCTTGCTCCAATGCGGGTCACAGCGTCTCCTGTATGTCTCCACCTGCTCCAGTGTGGGGCCTCTCCACGGGCTGCAGGTGGGGTCTCGGCCTTTTCCATGGGCTGCGGGGGGACACCCGCTCCACCATGGGTTTCTCCCTGGGCTGCAGGGGCATCATTCTCTCCAGCACCTGGGATGCCTCCTCTCCCCTCTTCACCGGTCTTGGTGCCTGCAGGGTTTCTTACACCTTCTCACTCGCTTCTCTGGTGTATAACAACAGTTATACAACTTCCTTCCTTCAATTCTTTCTTACAGGCTATGTTTTCATGACCTCTGATTATTTGAATTTGTCTCCTCTATACTTTCTCCAGTTGGTAAGTATCTTTCTCGCACTGAAAACTGATTGCAGTATTCCACCTGAAGCTTCACTAGCACAGAATGATGTGAAAGGATTGCTGCAGTTACCTCATGATGCAGCCCAGTATTACATTTAGCTTTCTCATAACAACAGGATGTTATTGAACTTCCCCATCTCCTCCTGGTGAAGACTTGTATTTGTACAAGTGATTACTCTTTCCTGTCTGCTGCATCTTTCAGGTCTCCTTTCTGTTTACTTTAGGTAGTACCTTCAATTTGTCAGGATTGCCTTGAGTACTAATTTGTATTTTAAGTCACTCATGCTTAATGTCACATGCAAACATAGTGAGCATCCTCTCTATTCTATCATTTCAGTCATCAGTGATACTATGCAGAGCTCCAACTGATATAATCTCCCATTTTACCAGTGTTTTCTAGTAGCTACTCTAAGAGCAGTTGTTTACTCACTTCTCACAAGATCCATCCAGACCATGTTTCCTCATTTATGTATGAGAATATTGCTAGAGAGATAATGTTAAGAGTGTCAGTGTGACCTCTATTGATCTCCACAGCTGCTGTGTGGTTACACCTGGACCTGGGTCCTTTGAGTTTAAATTGTCCTTTTTTGTTTGCAGGATATTGATTCTCACCTGTGACTTTCTGCAATAAGAATGATAATAAAAGTAATAATAGTAATGAAATTGAGCTTTTTTTTTGGGGGGGGGGAGGGAAGGGGGTTAGCAAAGTAATATGCAATAGGTGTCTAACCTCCTGTTATAATCCACAGGCAGGACAGTCTAGAAGGCTGCTCAGCTCAGCCAGAAGGAGACGCTAATGTCTGGTTAGATGAGTTGACTCTCGATTCAGCTGGTCTCCACTGACTGCCATGGGAAGTTAGACACAGGCAGTGCCTTGATCTGTGAGCCAAATCCCACCCACTAGGTTCTGTATCACACAGAGGATAGCATGCTGTATTCGGTATATTCTAGTCATGTTTTGGTATACATTTCTAGAGTGCAGAAAAAAACCAGCAAGAAGGGTAGTATTTACAGTGTAAATAGGAATAATGCTGCAGCACTGGAATTTGTTATTGTTGATCTCAGTAGCTACTCGCAGGAGTGGGTAGTGAGTGACCTGTTATGTGAAAGGGATAGTGAGTCTTCCTAACCCTGACCCATGAAATTGTCCTAATTACTAATGTTGCTTACATTTAATCGGGCTTTATGCTGTGAAAAAACCAGGGGACTGGGGAGGAAAATAAAGCAATAGCATAGTGAGAAGCATGCCACAGCAATGCTATTAAAGTTTGTTTCCTTTATAACTTGGTTTCCTTCTAAAACTTCATAGAATCATAGAATATGCTGAGTTGGAAGGGACCTGTAAAGATCATCAAGTCCAACTCCTGGCTCCACAGAGGGCCAGCCAAGTCAGAGCATGTGACTGAGGGCATCGTCCAGACGCTTCCTGAACTCAGTTAAATCACATACCTGAGAGGGAGGTTTGGATAGTGCTACGAGAGATCACAAAATGGGGAAGGACTTTTGGTAGAGATACAGTTTCACTTGATGAAATTTTGCCTGGAAAACAGCTCACAGAAAAATTTACTATTTTACAGATATTCATAACCATCAGGTTTTTCTTGCACAGGTAGAAAAAAAAGAACAGGAATTTCTGAGAGTCCAGCTGAAACAAGCAAGCGCTGAAGTAAGACAGACTAGTTCTGCAGGCTGCAGAATTACAAAGCCTGTCTAATTTGGACATAAGTTTTTGTTTGTGTTCCAAAATGTCTCCTGTCCTTCTGGACTCTGCTTTGTCTATAGCACAGTTGCAGACAGTCCTTCCTTGAAGGCATCATTTTACATGTCCTCTTCTACTTGTCACAGATTCTCAGCTGTAAATACTGAATGTCTTCTAAGTATGAAGCTGAAGGTGGATGACAAAATCTGCTCTTCAAAAGCCTAACTGAAATCTGAACTTTGCCTCCCCTTTAGTTGTCTCAGCTACATAAACTCAGATGCTGTAAGACAGACTTTCCTGGCTGAAGTTGTTATAGATGGGCAATATCAACTTTGTTTGTCCCTGACCAAACCTTATGTCAACTTACATTAAGTTCAAGAAGGAGCAAGAACTCATAGTCTTGGTATTTCACAAAATGTCATGAAATGACAAAAGTGTTAAAGCAGCTCAGTTGTTAACACACATCACCACACTAGCTGCAGTGTGGGGAGAGGCCATGTGCACGCTGACCATACAGCCCAGGCTCACTTTAACCACAAAACTGTTTATTTCAGTCCTGGGGCAACAAGCTAGGAGCACTTGTTATAAATCTAACCTTCCCACTCAGCTCCAGAGCTCCAACAGGGCATTTTGCACCTCTTGATTTGTCTTGGATACCCATGCAAGATCCTCACCATCCCACTGCTTGCAGCAGGACACCGTCAGTGTAATGTTGCATTTGTTGAAAGTTTGCTGTCCCAAATATCTGTTCATCCCAGGAGGCTTGGGAGCGTAAAGACATGGTGGGCAAGATTTTGGGTTATGTCAGGCTCTTTCATGAGTATGATGTGACATTACTGGCAGCTTCACGTGTAATTAGAAAAATGGATGCAGTGGTTTTGCCTCTTCATGTTTTGCAGGTTTAAGGATCATTCCTGTCCCCTTCAGCTCTTCAGGGCATTCACATTCTCCATCATCCTGAGCTGACACAGGCCCTGCTTGCGGTGCCTGGTATAATTGTTACAGTGATAAACGCAGCTTTTACAAGCCTGGTTTCGTTAGACAAAATTGCAAGCCCTGACATGTGACTTAATCACAGTCCACTGATTTGGAGTTTGCTGTTAGCCTGAAGCTTTCTTCCGCTCACTTGTGCTGACTGTCCAGCCTGCCAGATCTCGCAGAAGGGAGAACTGGGGAGAACTGGGAACTACACATTTTGCAGTTGATACATACCTGCCAAATTACCCCTGCTGAGCACAAAACTTGCACAGAAGCCTTCTCCTTTGTGTTTTCTACTGCACTTCACTTGTGCAATGGCACTCTTCCCAGTCGCACCACCTCTGCACTGCTCTCACCATCCCACAGACCAACACAGCCTTCTGCTGCCATGCAGATAAATGTGCCAGATGCATCTAATGTCCTCTCTCTCCTCCTGAGGGTGGTGAGGCCCTGGCACAGGCTGCTCAGAGAAGCTGTGGCAGTGCTCAAGGTCAGGTTGGATGGGGCTTTGGGCAACCTGGTCTAGTGAGGGTGTCCCAGCCCACGGCAGGGGGTGGAACTAGATGATCTTTAAGGTCCCTTCCAACCCAAAGCACTCTGTGATCCTGAATGTCCATGGGATGCAAGGTAGACCTGAAGGGAACTTCCTTGGCTGAGTGGACCTGCGCAGAGTCTCTGATGCCACAGTCGCCTCACAATGGCAGCCAGGTGTGCACACCACTCCAGCCCCAGTACCGCAGCCGAGCCGAGGTGGACCCACCAGCAACCTCACGTCCTGCACCGCGCACACAGGACAAAAGTCATCTCCAAACAACTTAGGAAGGAAACCCTTTTTCCTTTCCTTTGTGAGGAACCTGGCTATTAACCCGAGCTGTGAAAATCCCGAGAGTATCTCTGCCGCCCTGTCCCTCCCCCCGCGGGGCCGGGCCAGCTCCCTGCGTCCCGCCGGGGCCATGGCTCCGCGTTTCCCCGGAGCGGCGGTCCGTGAGCTCCACCTAAAGGCTCGGCCCGGGCCCCAGCTCTCTCCCGGGAAGGGAGGAGGGGGGATCCGCTGGGATCCCGTCATGCCTGGGCCTCACGCTGTGCTCCACTTCCAGGGACAAGCGCGGATGGCTCAGCAGCAGTAGGAGCGGGGTCAGGCGCGCCCTCTGTCTCCGCTGCAGCCGTGGTGCCGCTGCCCAAACCGCATTCTGTGCTAACCGCCTTTGATGTGCCTGCGCTCCGGACCATTCATGCCGGTGTTTTGTTTGACAACAAAGGCACTGCTGAGGTTCACAGGCATAAAAAATATCGTCACGAATGTATAAAAGTAGATTTGTGTGTCTCCCTGCATGTTTCTCTTCTGTACCGCGTTGAAAGGCTACTGGAACAAAGCTGTGCTCCCCAAAGTCAAAGCTAGGAACTATATAGCTTTTCCCATCCTAGAGTAAACACAGTCTCACCCTCCCTGCCTTCCAGCCTCTGTGTGTGTGTGTGTGTGTGCATACACATGTCCCTCTATCCGTTATTACAGTTTAAGGGATAAAAAAAATCACAAAGTAGTCATTAGTGATTTTCCAACATCAGGTCACAAAATAGGTAGCCCCCATGTCCTGGACTCTACAGTGCCTGCAGATGAAGAAACAGAACTAGCACATCATTCAGTCTTTGAAACCAGATGCAAAAGAGGAAAGAAGTTTTCAATATAGAGGATGAAGATGCATGTATTTCCTCCCATGAGGCTGTTTCCAAATAAGAGAGTACAGAGCAAGGGAGGTGGACTACCAACTCCTTGCTGCTCAAGGCCTTAAAGGCAGAAGCAGGCATAAACAAAGAAACAACATGGGAGAAATTAGGAAGCAAAGGGATGGGTTCTCCCAGTGTAGGGACTCTCTTGCACTTCAAAGGGAATGAAATATGTGAGGCAGCACTAACTCTAGTCCCTGGAGCGGTAAATTTTGAACGTATGTAGCTCACATAAAATTAGCAAGGGTTTAAGTCTGCACAGTCTTGCTGCAGCAGGTCACAGGTTTCTCCTCCCAGCATCCCAATTCCAGTTACTGAGAGTGTTTGGACAAGCTCTGTATGGGACAACGTGGAGATGTGTCTGACACCAGCAGCCAGATCCTAGCAGCATGAAAATTCCCAGACAGCAGAGAGGCAGGATGGAGGAGCAGGAGCTAACCTCCTTTAGGTTTTCTGTTATGAGGCCTTGAGATCTGTGTGGAGCTTGGACTAGCAACTGTGCATGCAAGTGAAAATAGTTCTAACTCAGGATTAGCTCTTTAGTTCTTCCTAGGAAAAAAAAAAAGAGATAAATACATGCAGATTACTTGGTAATGTGATTAACTGTTTTTAAGATTTTGATTTAATGGGCTGTTCTGTTTGTTGGCATCTTAAAAAAGTAATAATTCTGACAAATTATGGATGTCCTTTTTTCTTACATATTTTTGATTCCTAGACTGCTCCCAAAAGGTCTATTAAAAAAAAAAAAAGGCAAACCAAAATATTTTGAAATATGCATTCTCAGTGCAAGCCAAACAAGATTTCTTATTCTTATTCTGATCGTTTGTTTCTTGGTGGTCTTCTTTATATCATAGGATCACCAAGGACCATTTTGAGTGCCTCAACCTCCTTGATAATACCTGTCCTCTCTCTTTTGAGCCATAAATCAAGACTGTGACCCCTTGCTTACAAAATAAAAGTGATAGACTCACTATTTGAATTTCCAACCAAGTTATTTGCACATGTGCAGTGCAGCAAACTTACTGGGCTGCTACTTTCCAACACAGCCTGCTGTGCTTTTGTAGGAGTATCTGCCTCAATACGTTAGCTATAATACTAACAAGTAATGCTATAATGCTGTGACTTAGAAGGCTGTCAGTCACTTTCACCCTGGATTTTTTTTATTTTTTTCTTTTTCCAGGGCCCTCATATTTTGAAAAATTACAGAGTCAAAGAAAGTAAGGAGCACCCTTCCAGACCTTTTCATGTCATCTGGATTTTTCAAAAATACTTATGTCCCCACACAGAGGAAAAATTCTGTGCTAAGCAGAACTGTGTTTTCTAGAGGGTTCAATCCTGTTTCAGACAAATTCAATAAGAAACCGCTGTCTTTGAACATGTAGGATTATGCACTGAAAAAACACTCACCACAGAAGGATGCTCAGGAGCTTCTTTTTTCTCATATCAGATCCTCAGAACTGAGGTGAAACATTCAAAACATCAGACAATTCCTGTGAGACAGTAACTTCTCTCCTTTCACAAAAATATTCTGTCTGCAATCTACACGCTCCTGCTTGAATTTCAGGGATTCATGGTAGATCTGCAAGGACCTGGTGAATAGGTTGCAACTAAGGCACACATGAATGCCCAACACAGGCTGTGGTGCACCACGGATGTCACTAAACTTCACCTCTCCATTATTGCCATGTGGGCTACGACAGTAGCTTACAAAAGCCCTGATGAAGGCCACCAGGACACAGCCAGGCTCATGTAGAAGTTCTCCAAGCTCGGAGGGCAAGGTGAGGTGTAAGGAAAGTGAGTGGGGATATCCCCAAGAAAGCACTTCTTCAGTTTAATGATTCATACAGGGCTTGAACTAGCAAACCAGCTTTGTATCTGTGCAGCTTTAAGCACCTAACAGAGCCACTGCAGCTGGGACCAGAATAATTAAAATTTGCTAGGTCATGGGGTCTTTTACCCTGGCAAATCACAGATTATTTCTGATAGGTACAAAATGCAGTGGTATCATAAGGTTTTTCTTCCAAGCAATGGGTACCAGCTAATGTCTTGTGTTTCCCTCTGGTCTCCATGAGTACAGTCACTCCAGCTGAAACATAACACTCCAGCTGAAATGCTACTGGGATGGGTAGCTTTCAAGAGTAAGCCAAGCTGGACTCAAAAACTTTATCAAAAGAACAGAGGGCATAGGGTGGTCATGGTCAAAAGTCTGCATTGCATCTCATCTTGAGTAAGCCACAGGATGGTCCCAGCTGAACCAGCCTTTTGTGCCTGAAGAGTGAGGTGCAGTGAGGGCAAAAAAGGAAACAGCTGTCTCATTCGAGTCCCAGAAACTGAACACTTCAACAAAGAAAGAGCCCCACAACATTATCTGGACAACAAGACACTGCCTTCCCTGCTGTTCAATTTAAGAAGCACTTATGCTACAGGCTGACTTGAAAAACAGAGTTTAAGTATCCAGAGTGGTGTCAAGTTAAGAAATCAGGAAGCTGTTTCATCTCCAAGTACCATTTAGACACTCTCACACCATGAACCAAATCCTGTAGTTTTACCCAAAGCCTCACTTTTGCTTCAATATGCCTCCTGAATTTTAACATGGGTGGCACTTGTGTGTTCCATTCAGTCCTCAGTTGCCTAAAATACTGTTTAAAAAGAAGCATTAAAATGTGGATTTATGACAGACTTTGAGGCATTTGGTTTTGAAGAATAGCCCCTCCTTTTCTTAAACATTAATATGAAGATTGCCTGACAAAGCTAAAAGGAGACTTTGAACGTTTCATTCATTGTTTAATATCCAGTTCTAGCTATTTACAAGTATGCTTTGCCTTGTCCTTCTTAACTGCTATTCTATTCCTTCTGTGCATTTATTTGGCTCAACAGCTAAATGAGATAATGTTGAATTCAGCTCAACATTTATGCCTAGCAATGGCCTTTGAGGTCACAAGGTGATGATTTATTAGAGAAACTGAGGAAAAGTAGAAGGAATGTGGGGTGTGAAAGGGAAAAAAAGAAAAAAAAAGAAAAAAATTTACAAAGAAAGATTTTGTTGAAGCACAAATATCTTCTGTGAGACCAATTTAAGCAATTAATGCTCTGGCACTGTGATAGCAAGGGGGTGTAGGAATCAATACCATAGCCTCTCCTCTCTCCTTACCAAAGCACCGTGACGGGGTCCACACTGCTCTGCCACACCCTGTCCAGCCAGCCAACCCACTCACAGCCATACAGGTGTGCTGCAAATTGTCACATGAATTTTGTCGTAGCCCCCCAGTTTCCCATTTTTCACCAGGAAAGGAGGCCAGCAGCAGCATGACTCAGGGAGAAGTGATGCCGGGTAGAGCAGTTACCCTCCAAACATTCTCCATTCCTTAGATCAGTGCATAGCATTGCTTGTGTGCACCAAGCTCTGTACACACACTTAGGTCATGCATAGTTTGTGCTGTAGTTATTTGGTTATGAAAGATATTCCTGATGTTTCAGGCAAGGACTAGAATTTTTCATATAAAATTAACAGAAAGGGGTGGTGCTATTTTGGATAACAGGATTTTTAGATGCTCGTGGTTGAAAGAGAGTGAAAAAGGGACAGGAATGTGATCTTTGACATAAAGTAGTATGGTGATAATGCCCAGTTCACTCTCCCTTCACTCACCCTTTGATGTTCAGACCATGCATCAGTTGTAAAAAGGGTGATTGACAGTGCTGAAACCATGCACAATGTCTGATGAGCTCACTGGGGCTCATCACTCCCAGTTCTGACATTTTAATCTGGGCTGCTCAGCATCTAACAGTTTGACTCACCCTTTTCTTCACCTAGAGCTCGCAGTTGTAGAAAACTCGTCATCTCCAAGTCATCTCTGGACCACAGAGACAGCTCTTCCCACGTATCACAAACCTCTCTAACTGGTGTCTGTGGGTGTACTTGTCTCCCATTGCTCCCCATTACTGACTGCCATCCTGCTCCAAGATTTTGTTTACAAGGCCAGTGTCTGTCACCTGCCTGCCTTCACAAACCATACATATTCCCCATGGGGAGCCAGTTGCAAAGGAATTTGGCTTTGCCCAAGCAGCCATAGCAAGTCCCGTGTAGACCAGAAGATAACTGCCCTCTCTGGCAGACCTTGAGGATCTTGTGCAACATCATTGTGCATCCCTGAGATGCTGTGTATGGCATTTGCTGCAGTCTGGGTGGTGTGGTACAGATGAACTGAATGCTGGGCTTGGATAGGACTTCCCCTTGGTAGCACAGAGCCCCACCAGACGTTGCTGTGCACGAGAGCCACTCCAGCTTGTCCCAGAGGATATTTGTGAGACTGTGCACACAGGGGCTACCAAGGGGTAGAAACTGCACTGGTTGAACCCTTACACAGCAAAGATGCTCCCAACGCCTTCATGACTTCCATCAAAAAATTACTTACCTCAGTTTATGTGAACATCACAAACACATAACTGACTGACTGAATATACTGCTATTTAAGAATTGTAACAGATTATGTTATTTCCCTACAGTCACAGGAGACTATGATTGAACCTTCCTAAAACCTCATGTTAATGGAGGAGAGTCAGAGTTTCTCTACAAATACCACTCCAAAACTTGGGATCCTTTGTTATTTTGAGGTCCTTTCATCCTATCAATCTCTACAATTCATTCAGCTCCTCGGGGGATTTCTTTGTAAAGTGGTCCTACAGAGGGAAGCAGCTCCTGGCCCAACTTGCTTCTTATAGAGAAGTGCTGGCTAGCCCTGCTCTGCAGGATCCTGCAGTGATGTCCCCTTCCCGCTCTGAGCCCCAGGCTGTGGTACAACTTCACCTACCTGTGAGATCTGGGCCCATGCTAACCCTGTCACAGCCTCCTACATCCTTGTGTGTACAAAGGATGCATGGACATATGGCCCAGCCAAGAGCTGTGCGATTCCCCGAGCAGCTGCCAAGCTGGAAGGTGAGTCTACCAAGACCCCAGATAGTAGATAATTAGGTAAGTTATAACACAGGCTTTTGTGGTCCAGTGGCTAATGCTGAGACTCGCACTCTGCCTTAAACTTGCTATTGGCACATCAGGGTGATTTCCCCATGTCTGGGGTTGCCCGTCTTTAAAAGCCACAGTGGTATTCACTCAATGACCCCAGAGCCATAGATTAATATAAGTCCTAGGTTTGTTCATTATTCTGGTGGCTCTTGCTCTGTACATCATCAGGTCTACCCAAGTTAAGAACAGACACTGTTTAGTGAATGTAATTTTAATCTTTGATTAGTTTTTAGTGTTGGAATAATGGCTTTTGCAACAGATGTGGTGTGTCACATTTCCAGGCTTTTAGAGTGGAATAATGAGTTTCGTGACCTTTCACTCTCGGTAGTAACTCAGCCACGGAACTGGGATGCTGTACCCTGCAAGCAATCACTTCAGCTGGCTAGGGCTGGGCACTCCCAGTGCTACATTTCACATCCAGTTCGCTTTTCAATTATTTATTTGTAATTTCTTCTAAACCACAGTTAAAGTTATCCAGCACTTGCCTGCTGGATCAGTAACAGATAACCCTCGCCAACAACAGAGTTTGTTTTGAAGGCCAGTATAACTAGGAGACTGAGAATAAATTGATAGATTAAGAGGTGGTATGTGGGAGCTGATGCCCATCCTCTGTCCAAACACCAACTCCCAGCATGCGGTGCCGTCATCCAGATGACCTTCCTCTCTTTTGCCCTGCTACCCCTGGCCTGAAGTAAGAACACCTCTCTGTATTCAGAGCTGAGCCCGAAAAAAGAAGCAGCACACAGCAATATCCTTTCAGAAAAAAAGAAAGGCTTCTTAAAAACAAGTCTTCAGGCTTTTGCCTTTGTCACAGCCCACACTTCGGTACCGGCACCATCCAGGGCCACTGGGTATTTTACGCTTCAGCTCTCAGATCCAATCCAGCCTGGTTAGTCCTGTCCTCACTGCAATCGTACGCTGGGAGCGTCGACCTCACCTCTGGTGACTTCTTTGGAGCCTTCCCTGACAGCAGCATCCCAGTTCCCCCCCACTGCTGCAGCAGGCACGTCCCTAAGAGTTGCACTCCTCGCAGTGGCAGGACAGGATGTAGCGGTAGGTGGCAGTGAGCCGCATGCCCCCCGAGCATCGCAACCGCATGGCCTTCAGCTTGGAGGTCTGGGGCCGGCAGCAGTGGCAGGTGGAGCGGAAAGGCTGCTTCAGGACCGTGCTGAACGAAACCATCGGCTCCGAGCGCGACGTCTGGCTGCAGCGCCCTTCACAGCGAGCCAGCAGCACCATCTGCAAAGGAAAAGAGATGGGTTAGGAAACGTGCCCCTGTGGCAGCAAGCACTCAGCTAACAATGGCAGATGGGTACCTCCTTCCCGGCTGGCTGGTCTTTACTTACTGCATATCCCTACCTCAGCGAAGGCACCGAGCCCCACACAGTGCATTGCCCCCAGGCTGCGTCCAGGAGAGCAGAGCAGATAACGTGGGCAGAAGGAAAAAAGAGTCCCAGGTGCCAACACTGATAAGGACTACGGGGCCTGTTTTTCAGAAAGCTGACCTTTTTACTCCAAACAGTCACAGCCAGCCATGCTTTCCAGGCACGGTGACTTGCTGACCCCAGATTTGTGTCAGCCAAGCCCTTAAATCATTAGCCAGGCTGATACTTTGGTTGGATACTTTCCAACATTTTGAGTGTATGCTAGTGATCAGCAGAACTGGTCCTCAGGGCAAGTGAGTGTCTCAAATGCTTAGATATATAAACGTATGAAGGAGAAATGTAAAGATGCTCAGTTTATTGCCTACCTTTAGGCAAACTGGCTATGTCAAACTTCTTAATGCCAGTGTCTTTAGTGTCTATGAGCACAAGGAACAGGACAATTGTTACAGCTATCAGCCTGTTTCTGACAGATAAAATCCACTCTTGTCCCCTAGTAAACAAAACTCACTTCCCATAGATAGGGAGGCAGCTGGTGAATTGCTACACAGTTATGTAATCTGGCCTGTACTGCAAAGGAAAGACATCAGATTGAGACATCTTAAATAGTTTCCCTTCTGGCATCTTGACAGCTCTTGCTAGGTACCCAGTTTGACCAGTTCTCTGGACTGTGAGCACACTCTATCACAGGCTATTCCTGTGCATTTGGCTGCAGAAGAGTGTGAGGAGCAATCCAATGGCAGCTGCTCCAAAGGGAGCTGCAAAGACAACAGAGCCAAGCGCTCCTCAGGAGCAGCAAGGGGGAATGTGAAATGGTCAAAAGTTGCTTTTGTGTGGTTCAGAGGACCTCCAGAATCCCTTCCAACCAACGTTTCTATGATACTGTGGTTTCAGCCCAAATGTGACAGCACACATTTCTTTATGGCAGAGGTGACTTCTAATGGTTGATTCTTCTGGAGCTGGAAGAGTTAGTCACTTCTGGTACTGTTATCCTAAGGACCTTTTATGGCACGCATCTGCTCCTGTATCTGCAAGTACTTTCAGAAATGTCAAGATAAAAGCAAACCAGCCTTCCTGGAACAGGATTAAGGACTACAGTACCACGGTGTAATTATGGGGTGGAATTATCTGATGTGCCACTATCTGTGTCTGAGTACATGCCTTATGAATAGCAAGCTTTTTAATGCAAAAACAGTCAATATTTCTTCAGAGTTCAACTGCATTTATAATTGCAAGCCTTGTCTTTAAAACATCTTTTATTCTGTGGAGACTCCAATCTTAAAATCTCGAATTTTGCTGGCTACTTTTTCATACAGTCAGTATTCATATCACGTAAAATAACACAGTGCTGGTTTCATGCCCTGTTTTTGGATGACTGTATATCTTTGCAAATGGCACAGCACCGTGAGTATCAAGTCAAACTTGCAGGATAAAAAAATGCTCCGATTTCTCATGTTGATAGCTTTCTAAACTTCTGGGCTAACCTGAAGTCCTCAGCAAAATTTAACCTCCTCCTCCTCCTCCTCCTCCTCATAAATCCAGAACAGCACCAGTGGATTTTGGCAGGTGTGCACATGAGCTGGAAATAGCATGTACTTTAAAAGCTTTGCTTTGCCATTTAATCAATCGCACCAGCTGCTTATTGCATCGTATACTGTAGCGCAATAGAGATTAGCACCTAAATAATTAGTAATGCTGTGATGGCATAGCACAGTAGTACACTGGGTGTATATATATAGTAAAAACGTGTGGGTATTTTATATCCTGATACGGGTGCCTCCTGGCTCCCCGCAACCCCCCCATATGTGAGCCTGTGCGTGTCACCTTGCGATACTGGATCCGGAAGCACGGTGCGCTACAGCGTGGGAACTGTGGGGGCTGGGGGGCAGGCTCATGTGTATGAGCAGCTAGGAGAAAAATAGGTTTTCTCTACTTAAAGTCATCAGTGTCTAGGTATCTGGATGGCCACAAAAGAGAGCAACCTGAATCTGAGGCAATATTTTACTCAGATCGTTTGAGCTGTATTCTGGAAATTCAGAAGCCATGGACAGGGTTGATGCTGACAGTGTTTGCAGTTCTCTTCAGCAACAAGCTGAGGCCCAGAGGTAGGTGGGCTGAGGGGCATGAGAGCAGACTTTCACATAGTATCCATGGCCTGGCTGTGAGCAGGCATCACTGAAAACCTCCTGAGCTACCTCACGAGCAAATATCTTCAAACTTTTGCTAAATCTTTCTTCATCTGGTCTGTGTCTTTCTGGGCTGGATTCCTTGGTGCGAGGCTGTCTGTGGCAGCACACTTCTGGCACACATGGAGGAAGCACGCAGCAGCGAGGCGATCCAGCACGGGGAAGACCAGTGGGTCTCTGTGACAGGGGTCAGGCAGAATTAAATATGGCCAGGAAGGGCAATACCTCATGAGCTGACACAAACATTTCCTTGACGTCGAAGGCAAACATTGTCTTTCAGGAACAAATGACCTTCCCCCATCATCCCTCCTTTGTGTCTCCCTTATACACTCTGTTACTATAATGGACTACGTTTCTGAAGGCTTTGGAAACCTGTTTTCAACATCTGCCTGAGGTCACAAGCAAGAGGGATTTTAATGATTAAATTATATTGGGTGAATGTTTCCAAATGTAACAAAACTGCTTCCCATGTGGGTACAATTGGCAGCCTCCACAGAGAAGCACGGTGGACATAATCCTTTTTTAACCAAGACGGACAGCAGACGTAATATGTCTTGCAATTTCTGAAGCCATTTTTAACTTCTGTAATTCTATGCTGCACTAAAAGGGAAAACATAGGGAGTGAAAAAGGATGGCTCAGAGGAACCAATATATCACGCCAAAAAAGGGGAAAATCTTTGCTTGACATCAGTTGTCGGTCCAGGCTTCACAATGGAAACTCGGTGGAAACAAGAGATACCACAATTCCCACAGCTACTCCCACAGAACCTTCCTTTTTTTGACTTGTTTATATTTTATCACAATATATATAGGAACAGACATTACGTCTAATTTTCATTAGCAAGTCTAATATTGGTCTGTGTTTATATGCTAGCTCCAGAACAGAAGCCATATGTCTAGCAGGATGATTCAGATCTCTGAGACTGTAAAAAAAAAAAAAAAGTGCCTGATTTAACAAACAGAGAGAAGTTTTCTAGGAAATGTCAAAATTATTTTGCTTTGTATGGAAACTGTTTTCATTCTCCTCTTCATGAGAAAGTCCATACAACTTGCGGTATTGTTAAATAACTGTTCTTGAAACCGTTGTGGAATTTGGGAAGCCGAGATGCGATAATGTTTTCAAACATGATTTCCATTAGAGACTTGATTTTAAAAAAGTCACTGACATTTTTGCAGTCGGAGTTACAGATGTTTATGTCGACAGCTTTTTTCTCAAAGCTCAGTTTTGAAATAATATGGTTTTCATTACAATGCATTCTGTGCTCTCATTTCCGTCAATCCCACTCCTTAAAGGCCTGATCGCTTTTCTCTGTCATTAGGGATGCTAAGAAGCTGAGTTGTTGCCTTCCTTCCTTCCTTCCTTCCTTCCTTCCTTCCTTCCTTCCTGCCTTCCTGCCTTCCTGCCTTCCTGCCTTCCTGCCTTCCTTCCTGCCTGCCTGCCTGCCTTCCTGCCTTCCTGCCTTCCCTGCCTGCCTCCAGGTGAGTGTCCTGCTGGGCCTGGGACAGGAGGGTTTGGCCACGGCAGTAGAGCTGGAGAGTCAGTGGTGATGCAAGACCAAGCAGAGGCAAAGCTGTGCTGTGTTAACCTGCTGCAGCCAGGGAATGGGGGCAGGTGGGTGATGTTTGTGGGGAGAAGGAGAGACTGGGATAATGCAGTCCAGTCCTCTGGCCCCAGGCCAGAGAATCCCCATTCTTCATGCTCCAAGGGGGATTTACCTCAGGGGTTGGGTTGGTCTGGGACGTGTTGTGTTTATCCTCTTATATCTGAAGCAGTTTGCCCAGGTCAGTTATACTCTGCATTTCTCACCACCCTAGTGAAGTCACTGCTTGTTACTCGTTTGCCTTTCTGCATGTAGAGATACAGAGGGGTATCCTACCCAAAACTGGAGACCAAAGAGCCTCTGGAAGCTACCTACAATCTTACTGATTAGCTACCTACTTACTGATTAGTAAGTACAACCCATGCACATCACCCACATACCTACACTTTTCACCTTTGCCTGTCACTGGGGTCAACTGCAGTAAAATCAATGTTGCACTGAGGGGCATCTCTGCAGTTCTGAGTATTAATGCCGGATGTTTCCCAGGTGGTAAGAAGGCCTAGTCTAGGCTAAAAGCAAACAAAAAGATCTTTTCTGAATCACAAGTAATGCATGAGTAGGGCAAAAGCCTCTCATCTGTTGCTGTGGATCAGGAATGGTTACGCAAGGCTGGGCAGACAGTGCTGCTGTGAGACCAGTCTAAGGCAGCCAAGACAGGGGGTTTTCCCTGAGCCCAATTTAGAGGCCATCAGCCCCTCTCAAGCAAGCAAGCACAGCACAAGCCCTACTGGGGGAGCACAGAGCACCGAGAGGGTCTTATTTTCTTGTTGACGCTTGCCTCTGTGCTTTATTTTAAGTTTTATGGGCCACAGCCACCCGTGGTATTACCTCGCCCCTGCACTGTTACTTGATGTCTGGGGCATCTCTGCAGTCAGCACTGCATCCATCTGAACTGTGTGGATCCTTTCTCCTCAGAAATGCTCCTGTGATCACAGCTGCTGGGGTTTGCCATCAAGGAGCCCTCCTATCCTAAAGCCCATCGTGTGTACCTGCCTCCCATTGCCCTTACCCAACACAGTGCTGGCAAAAACATCGCAGATGGTGGTTGCTGCCTTTGGTTAATCCAGGCATGTGGGTGCTTAAGGCAAAGCCACTTTCTGTGGGACAGAGGGATGGTGGGACAGGCAGAGACTGTACATTGAATGTGTGCTGTGTTAACTCAACTGGAACAAATTAGGACAAGGCAAAAGGGACGAGCAAGGATTTTCCCATTGTTTCTCCCCATTCTTTTTCTCCACACAATGAAATAAATGACTGTAGGCTACATGTGCAGGCGGCTTAAACCATTTTGACACAAAATTTTTCAGGCTTGAAATCTCAAATGAAAGGCAATCTTGTATTTCCTTCTGCTCCTAAGCCCTACAGTAAACATCCAATTGTCGTTCTGCGTGAAAACAAAGGCCTTGAAACTAAACAGGGGAAAAAAATTAGCAATGTTTTTCACATTTGTTTTTCATCCCCATCTTACAGCTTTGTTCTTTCTCTCACTATGCCACCTCATAAGTTACCAGTTTACATACTCCAGATTCGTGTCTCACTTGAGAGAGGGGGTGACTGGATCTAAATTTCCAAACCAGCCCAGCTCCTTGGCACTGGTGGGGCTGAGACTCCAAAACCCTCCTTTGAACTTCACAATTCACTGCACATTAGTTTTGCCATCGTGCTGTGTGTCTCCTTTTGAAAAGGTGAAAAGAGAGTCAATAGGCGTTCTCCCCAGCCCCAGTTCTGATGTACACATGCAGATGTCTCTATATCTGTAACTCTCTGCAGATGGATCTAGGATGTGAGGAATTTATGCAGAGGGGGGGAAAAATAATAATAGTAATTAAAAAGAAAATCACACAAAATGGCTTATTTTCACAACTCTATCGACACAGCACCCTGCTGCAAGGGGGCAAAGGAAGTCCTTACCTTCGAGCTACACTTGTACAAGGGGTGGCTGATGGAGTCGACGTAGTGATGCCTCATACAGCGGCTGGGGTCGGAGTCCATCATGAAGGAGCCGTCGGCCTTACTGTCCGCGTCGCCCATCACTGCCAGGAGCGAGAGCATGGAAATCGAAGCAGCAAGTACATGATTTCCCATTGTCGAGGAACTTCTCGCTGATAACAGCAGAGGGAGGTAGAGCATTAAAAAAACCGCAAATGCTGGCAGCCAGTTCCTTTCCAGGATGGTGAAAAGTCTGGTTTAAGTCTCTTAGCTGTCATTCTTCTTCACGAGTTGGAGTTTGCAGAGGTTGTAATCCGTCAAAGAATCTCCTGTGTAGCTGGAATAAAAACAGTGTAAATCACAATCCTGACCAAAAAGAGCTCTGGAGAAAAACAGACATAAATAATATTAAGGCACACAGGATCTTTCCTAGCCAAAATACATGCTCTGAGTGAGCGTCATTCCCACAGTAGGTACAGTCTATGGCAGTAAGAAGGAGATGCTACTTTAAGCATTGCTCTATCAATTTACTGGGGGCTCTTTTTGACTTTTAAGATCATGAGTGCTGCAATGCCAAACGTCTTCACTTGGTGATGTCCCCAATGGGTTCCCCTCAAAGCTGGTGATTAGTAACACAGCAGACAATTCTGCAAATTGAAAGGACTATCTATCCACTCAAAGTATCAAAAAACACACCTGGGGGGCAAAGCCAGGCTGCCTCCTGCATTACAGGTGGGAGTTCCTTGCCCAGGCAGCACATGGAAAGGCTGAAAGCATGTTGGCATCCTGCAACCCCTGCCCTGCAAGGACAAGGGACACCCCCAGGATGGAGGGATGCAGAAGGTCCAAACCCAGACATGGGCAGTGCAGGAAATGCATGAAGCACAGACCTGTGCTGCACAGAGGACCTGTGCAAAGGTCTCTGGCTGTCCTGCCCTCCCAAGTACCAAACACACACACGCTTTACTTGCTTACTCATCAGTCTGCACTTGCTCAGAGGCAGTCTCTTCCATATTAATTAAAGAGCAGCATCTGAAAAATACGTTATATTCCATCATATCCAAATACATCCCAGCTATCAATCAGGAGAAAAATAATATATATGCAGGTAGAGTCACATGGATTGCCACTTGAGCATCTGGATTTCTGGCATATGTTGAAAACCAGGAGAGCCCCAGAAAGCATACGCAGGACTACCTGCCTGGATCTCTGTGCTGGCAGGGAAAGGAGGATATCTCCCTCGGCTGCTTCATCATCCCCCTTGATCGTTCTCACAAAGTCTGTAGTCTCAAATGGGTGATTTAATTTTGCTTTTACTACAAATAGCTATAGCTTGAAAGAGATGGGAATTATCCATCTATATAAAACCCGATGAAACAAAGGATAATCAAAAGTACACTTAAAAGCGTGAAGATTTTCTGAAGAAACTTATGACAAACCAGTGCTCTGGCCATGCAGAAATGCTCCCTTGGAGCCTCTTGCCTGTTTAAAGAGCTGACATGTGCCTTTATTGCCTTATACAAGCCTCTTTCAAAATTGCTTTCTGGTTTGCCGGTGATACACTGAACTGACTGATACTCATCTCCCAAGCAGCCTGAAATTAGGAGGCCTCCCCACCAGAGCGCTTGATGGTTTGTGTGTTGCTTTCTCTCTTGCTCAGACACTTGTGTGAGAGGAGTGCACAGCAGTGCGAAACACTCCCAGAGTTCATCCAAGCTGGGAGTCCGGACTCGTGGGGCTGAGGTGGCATACAACGTCTCATGCTGGGAAGAAATGTAGTTAGGGATTACACATGTATTAGATGTTTTTAAAGCCTGTTTTGGTTTCAAACGGTTGCCCATAAGCCGAAATAGGAAAGGAAAAATGATGTGATTGTGGATTTAATAGACAACTTGTTTTTTCCCCAGAGTCTGACCTGGTCTATTTTCCCCAAGCAAATGTTTTTCAGTGGATAGGGCATTAAAAAGAATACAATGTCTTTGCAGTATAAGGAGCTCAAACAACACTAAACATGTTGGATCTCAGACGCATTCATGCATGGTCTCACTGATGTCAATAAATATCCCTTCAAACATTTCAGCAGGGTAAAGAGAGAAATCTCTCAGTCATGGGAGTTGGGAGAGACTCCTTCCCAGAAGTGAACTGTACTACCCTGGTTCACACAGATGATGCCTAAAGATTAGCTAACAGGACGAGTGATGTGCTTTTTTTTTTTAATATTTAACCTTTAACCTACATTCCTATTCTTCTTTATAAAGAAGCTGACCAAAACATGCTGCTTGGCAAGGTCTCTCTCCAACATAGCTAATCAGCATTACACACCCAGTAATTCCCTCTCTGTCCAAATAAATTTACTTGATATTGGATGGTCTCATCTCATGCAATATTATGTCCAGGGATCCCCGTTTCCCACTGTCTCTGTCCCACTGTTAATTTTGTGCTGCTATATCTTTCTACTTTTTGATCAGTATGATTTAACACAGTGAGAGAAATTTGGAGTCCTGGCTCAGTTTTCAAAGGCTTATCTGTCTAGTTTTCTTCAGGAAATAATTGCATGACATAGAGTCTGCCTCATGAAAACACTCTGAGAAAGCTGGAAAAAAGCAGGGAAAGATGTGAGAAGAAGAAGACGCCTGTACCTTCCTCAGCACAAGCACAGCACAATACAAAAAGTATTAACACTTTCATACTTGCTTTATAAATCACCCTGATGCTTCCCTGGCAGAGAAACGTAGCGGGCTTTGGAAACAAAACTTTGAAAAAGAGTACTGATATCACATATTTGTTGGTACAAAGAGAGACCACGGATGTAAATGTTACCCATCTTTTGTGAAAAATAACTCTGTAGAGCTGTGGGTAGACACACTGGCAAAAGGAGTGTGTGGGCATTGGAAGAGGGGCTGCGGACAACACCGGGATGTTTGCACGTGCCGGTATCTCCTGACATACCTGTGTGAAGAATGCACATACATCTTTCAAGTACACATGCCATATATGATTGAGATATATGGAAAAAGAAATGTCTCATGGGGACATTTAAACATATAGAAGTTATGCATAGATTTCTGATTGTGTAAAAAAAGCCGCAACATTTACACTCAGGTACATCACCGTGATAAAGTATATTGACATGACATGACATTTTCCATTTCCAGCTGATATTGTGCAATGGCATTTCACTTTAAATTAGCAGTCTTTTTTTTTTTTAGAAAAAAAAGGTGCATTCCTTTTGAAATGCTGACTGAAATTATAAAATATTGACAGTAGATGATATCAGGAATGACATATGTAGCTTCCAGTCTACCCATCTGTCCAAAACCAGAAGCAAGAACACCTGTAACCATTAATCATTATAGCTGTACTTATGATGACATTTTGAAAATACATTTTTTTATGAAAATCAATAATTTCACAGAGTTTTTTTCTTTTATTTAACCTGGTTTCTCCTCAGTTCCTTTTCATGTGAAAAAATGTGGTAAACAGCTCATCTGCCAAGCTAATAAAAAGGAAGGTAAAACGCTTACTCTTTACAGTATCCTGTAAAGAGAAAGATGCAAAGGTGACTTAGTATTATCAGGCTGAAACTTGGCTACAAAAATATTTGTCCTAACAGTGGATGAAAATCACTACTCCACTTTATTTTTCCCAAATTCATTGATATGGGCATTACATGTTGTTAGTAACAGGTTTATAGTGCCCTTTCCATAAAACTAATTTTCAGGAATTCACAGGGACATAACGTGATAAAAGCTGTTAGCAGCTGTTACCTAAAACTGCTACAGCCGGTACCTAAAAACTACAGGGAAAAATAGAAGACATCCCAAAGAAAGACCATATCAACATGCAATCCAAAACTATAGCATATGGACATATGGGCAGAGTCAGGGTTATGTTTCAAACTTTTTGTTGTTATTAACGGCTTTTTGAATGCCCAAATAAAGACTCCTTATGGTAGTCTTAATATCATTTAGAGAGTGGGGAAGGTTATGATTTTGTTTTGCTTTAAGGACAGAAGAAAGTTCCATCATCTGGAATTATTTAGCCAGTCACTTTGTGAGAACGTAAACAGAAATTCCCTTTTTGCTATGTATCTTGGAAAAAATAAGAGCAATTCTCCAAAGGTCTATTGGATCTGCAGAGCTTTTACTCTGGAAGGTAGGAAGAGAGCAATGGAAAAGCTCATTTATGGCATACTTGTACAGAGCTGCTCCCCGCCCCTGAGCCCCCTGAACTAGGCATGCATGCATGCTCTGCTTGGCCTTCGTTTGCCGTGTATTTTCCATGTTTGAGACTCCTGCTTGACAATGAGGGTACAATTCAAGTCACTCCGTGCCTTTTATGTTCCGGAGGCTGCCAAAATCCCTTTGGAGCAGCAGTGTGTATATATAACTAAGCCTGGCCTTGCATACTGTGCATATTTAGTAAACACAATTACTTGGATCCTACCATGTGGTTCCCTCATTCTGAATTTGTTATGTAAACAGAAGAGTTACGAGACAACCCAGTTTCTCCAAACGCCAGCCCTAAAAAAAAGTGTCACTAACAGTGTGTGTGTGTGTGTGTGTGTGTCACTGTGTCTGTGTGCCTATGTAGCTCGTTGCCGCTGTTCTGGCAAAAATTCCACCAAGAGCCATGTGAGACCAAATGGATTTCTCAAGAACTTTATCTAGCTTGGAAAAGTTTAGGCCAGAAAGAAGAGGATTTGGGGTGTTTGCACTACAAGATCTGGACTGAAGTGGAAATGGCTGTGCCGGGCAAACTCCACCATCAGGTTACACCTGGGTTTGTTCTGCAAGGCTTAAACTACCCGCTGCCATGAGAAGGGCCGCAAAAGGGGATGGGGAGAGGAGCAATCTTTGCAGGAGACAACTCCCAGCAGCTCAGTCCAGGGCGTGGGGTGGCACTGCAGTGTCCCTGCTGCTGCCTCTGCCATGGCCCGTGGTGACCCATAGCTGGGATTTCAGACCAACGGACCTGTGGTTTCAGGGAACTTGGAAACTTAAACTTGTAAACAGAAAAATAATTTCTGCTACTGCAATGACTTGCCAAGGCCTCATCTGGGTGCTCAGCGGGGGAGCCCCTATGTACAGAGCTGCCCCGCGCTCAACCACAGCTCCTAGTGACAGCAGCAGCTGGACTGCCCTTCCATTAGGACTGCCTTTGCGAAGGGGTGTCCCTCTCCCAAAGCCATGCATTGTTCTGCATGTTCACAGCTTGAGTCTTGCTCCAAGGCCACCTCCCTGCTGGGACATTAAGGTCCCCCTGGAGCAGCTCTCCAGCCATGTGACCATATGGCATGGTGCACTCTGTTCTCAAAGCTTCCCTGGCCTCCATGGCACTCAGGTGGGTTTCAGTCAGCCTGCGCAACCACCTGCACCATGCCCAGGAACCGCTTGGGAGGCATGGCATGCTGTGGGACTAAACCATCCCACTGGCTGTTTGAACCATCTAGCAGAACAGCTATCTAGTGGGAGAGACGACGTAAGATGGCGTGCCTGATCCTTTCTGTTGAATCAACTGCAGGGCTTTATGAGCTCTAGTGTATGCTTTAGCCCTGTAAATAAATGGAATCCTCTTCTCATCTAGCTGTTTTACTGAAGCCACTTCTGTTCCAGCAGTGAAGTAGCCGGCCTCCTATACATGCATTCAAAATCCTCACTCTGCGCAGCAGCCGCCTTTCAGAACACCTGACAAAGTCACCCAGCAGCCATGTGGCAGCCAGGAAGCAGCAGGTGAACCCAGGGAACTCCAGTTGTTTGTGAAATGCCTCCATGCAGCATCTGAACAGGTTTTTTTCCCCTCCTGAGACAGGGCGAATACCAAACTAAATATTTTGAGTGAGATCCTTACAGGTCTGAATAAGTGAAATGCTTCCCCGAGGCCTCATTGTGCTAAATGAGCGTTTGCCCTACTGACATCCAGCTGTGCTGAAGCTTGTCCCCTTTGACACCAAGGGGAATGTTCTCACCCACCACGTAGGAGCTTCTTCCACCCATTGCACGGCAGGTTGCAGGGCAGCGTGTGCCTGAGAGGAGGATGCACAAGTAACATGTGCTCCTGGCTGGAGCTGCTGGGCAAGAGGAGAGGGGAAGGGAAAAGGCGGTAGAAAGGAAAACAGACTCCAAAGAAAGGACTTAAGCCTCCTCATCTGGGTGTCCATGGGAGGGAAGGACATCTTCTAGTTCTCCTACTGAGGCTGTGTTCTGCCCACTGCCAGCTGGCAACTGCAGAGTATTGTCCCGTGAAGAGAAAAAAAAATCAAGAAGAGAAAAAGGATGCTACCTCTGAGCAGTCAGAAATGTCAAATACGCTGATGGGAGCTGAGAGAAACTTCTGCACCTTGTTTTCTGCTGTGAGGCTTCGCTAAGTCTTTTAATGTTTCAGGAGATGAACACCCGTGACTGTAAGCAGACTGAAAAAACAGGAAGGCTGTGGTATTTGAGGCGCAAGAAACAACATAGTAATTGCAGCAAATATGAGGGAAGAGCACGCTGCTGCAGAGCACCCCTGGGAGCATCAGCACGCCTGGGAGGAGCACGTATGGGACTGGTTGCCCAGGCTTCCATGGCGTGGCTCGCGTAAGGGCCCCGTAAGTGCTCACATGGCGGGGAGCTGGTGCATGAGTTGGAACAAATTAAGCTGAACAGCACTTGAGCTGGCTGAGCTTCCCTCTCCTTGTGAAGTCTCCAAGAATATTTCCAGTCCTTCAGGTAGCGAGGAGAGGGGGAGCTAACCGTGCCTTCCTGCTAGGCAGTTGAAATAACAAACTCTGGTGGGTACTGCAAGCTGGCGCCCTGCCAGCAGACAGGCACAGGCCAACATGGAGAAAAGGTTTTTAATACCCCCGCAAAGAATAACTACTGGTGGACAAAAGAGCGCTTGTATTTTTATTCTTTCCTTTTCCTGCTTCCAGGAAACTTTAAATAGATTGATTAAGGGCATGTATGGGATCTCTCTCTAATGAGCTAGTAGAGCCATTTAATGGTGAGATGATGCCAGCCTTGGATTCTTTCTCTATACTTGTGTCTCGCTGAATATCTGAGTAGTCATGGTCTTGAGTCTGGGACAGGAACTGAGAGGAGTACAGCTTTCCACTTGCTCATCCAGGGGGTGCCGGATGGGATCACCCCTTGGTGAAGCGCCAGGCGCAGAGCTGAGCTGCCTAAGGAAGGCTTCCCATCCCCATCGGGAGACCAACCGGCAAGAGTGGCTGCTGGCTAAAGTGAAAATATTCCCAGCCAAGCATTAGCTATAGGATTTGCTTCAGTAATTACCTCTACTTTAGTCTTATGACCCAACATGAGGAAAAAAATTACTCTTGGCCAAATGACAAGTTGCTGAGAGGTCTACAGCACTCAGGCATTCATTCCTCTACCTGTTGGAGTGTGTTACAAGCAGGTGGGCCGTCTTTGTGGTCTGTCTTTTACATAGTTGTATTTAATGTTAAGCAAAGACTTCCCCGCCACTGGGACCAGCAGAAAGCAATATCCATGCTGGAGATAGCAAGTGATTGAAGGGGATGTTCCCTCTTTTTTGACCCTCAGGTCAAAATCCTCTCTTCTTTTATAATAAATATAATTAGGGAACCTAAATATTTGGCTCATGGTAACAATTTTATGTCTTCTAACAAGGGGAACAGCGTTCCCCTAGGTCCCACTCTTTTTGAGCCGTGCTGCTATGACAGTAATGCGATTGTCACTGCCGTGGTATGCTTAACCTTTGCCAAACCAGAGCTGAGGCATTAACTCAGATCCTCAACTCACATGTCTTAAAGGGCAACATAACCTGTGCTGCCTCTGCACTGCCGGACCTACTCAGTTTGCAGCTCAGTAATAATAAGCACGTAAAAGTGACAAGCGTAAGCCGTAACAATGATTGATGCAGATAGAAACATAACAAAGAGGAAGCTGAAAAACAGCGATGGGGTGGAATTCCTAGGACCGATGTCTCCATGGCACCAGCAGCCGCAGTGCCCTGACACCAGAAGAAAGGCTACACTCATCTGTGGTAGAAAGGATCTCCGTGCCACACAATGAAATTCCAGCAAACGGGACAAGGACTGATGGTGTCTGGAAGTGGTAGTGCCACTGCTACCCGGATAATAGTCTGAATTAGATTATGTGAAAAAAGAAGGAATATATAGACGGCCAGCTGCTCAAAGGCTTACTACAACCTTGCTTTTATTGTTCTGCTAAGTTAGAGGTGGGGCATCAGAGGGATTCCTGACATACCACTACTGAGAAATTTTAATATGTTCCACACTGACACATATAAAAAGGAAATAACAGCTGATCATAGTCAGCGGAGACTGCAGCATCTCTTCATATGCATGCACAGAAGCATGAGCAAAGTGGGGTGCTCTTGGCCAGGGACACAGGCACCCGAGCTACCCTGTCCCAACTAAACCTTCTCCTGCCATTCAGCTGAGTTTCAGCAAAAGGCCTGTTGAGCGGGAAGCAAGACAGCAGAAAAAGAAGGTGATCTGGGTATGGCTACTCACCCCATCCTGAGATACCAGGACATGGCAAAGGGCAGGGGAGCTGAGAGGCTGCACATATAACGCTGATGAAAAGAAACATATGTTTACACAACCGACAATGATCCAGTGGAACCAGATATCACAGAGGGCAAAAGTTTAGCTGGGCTCAGCAAAAGGACCTGTTATGTCTGAGAGGGTTACAGTCACAAGAGTTTTATTTTTAAAGAGTTTTTGGGAGGGTTATAAGCTCTCAGGACTCTGAGAGTTCAGTTAGGGAAGAAGGGAGAAGTTAGGGGTTAGGGAGAAGTCCTTTGGCACAGCAAGTTACCCTGTAGCTGCCTGCCACTGGGTCTCTGTGTCTGTCTTTGATGTGGCCACTTCCAGCCACGCTCGAGAGGTGAATTGCTCAAATAACATGGGACTGTGGCACAGCCTCATGTTTTCTGAAACTCAGAGAGACAAGTGTCTCCTCGTATGCAGCAGGACATTAGTGGCAGAGGAAATGGCAGCATTTGTAATACATCTGTGCCACACTGATAATTGTAATTTCAATGGTAATACTGGGGACAGGGGGGAAGAGGGGTTTTTTTTTCTTCTTTCAATTAAGCAAATAATCCACCAGATTTTTTTCAAAAATAAATGTTTCAGCAGGTTCAGGCAAGCTTTGCACGATGGATAGGCCCTTCAAGGTCCAAGAGCAACCTTCAGCACTGCATCTGAGAGTAAACAAGCCAGGAAGGGGACACAGTTGGTCCTAGGGGACATGGGGAGTGGTGCAAACTCCAGGAGGACTCCTTGTCAAATGAGTCAATGAAGGCATCAATGAAAGCCCCCAAGGAGGCAGCTTGCTTCCCTCCCATCCAGGCAAAAGAGATTGTAATCCTGGTAACTCAAGCAAGCAAGAACATACAGATGCTATCACAAGCCTCAATGGCATGTGAGGGATTGTTCCAGTGGGGCAGATGACTTTTGTGGAGATCAGCCATGAGTAGGTAGCTACCTGGGGCATTGCTACTGCAAACTGTACACAAGACTGGAATGATGAGAGTACACATGTCTGATCATTAACAGGTGCTGCAAAAACCCAGGAAACCTACATAGGACAATTTCAGGTAGAAACCTAAGTTTGTAACTAGGGTAATCAGCAGCAGCCCCCCACTATGCCCCTTGCATTTTATTTGGAAGCTTGACACATCTATTCCTTACACATTTGCCTTAAATTAGAAAAGCTTAAAGCATCTCCTTACAATACCAGTATTGCAAATAAGATTTCATTATTCCAGCAAGAGCATGTCAGTGTGTATATATAAGTCATACTGGGAACCTCTGATTCAAGCTGGTAAGCAATTACTCATCAAATAGTTCTATTTAGGTCGAGGGAATTATTCATGTGTGTAACTGCTCACAGTTATGAGTAAGGTCCCACAGCCCAAGCAGAAGTGAGCATCATTAGTAATTAAGAAGGAAAAAAAAAAAAAGTCCTAAAATGTAGATGCTCTTTTAAGTAGGGAAAATAACAGCACTGTGATTGCTACATCTGCTTTTATTGACCCCACCAGGCAGCTGGGTTGCTTCTCTTAGAAAATAACTTTGCAGTACAGGACTGGTTTGAAGTGAGTTTGTCCCCACTGTTGGTTTTAGTCATTTGCCTGTCCTTTTCGAATATGCCACTCTCAGTCACTGGGACAATTACAAAGCTTTTGGAACCATTAGTAACACCTAGTGTATGGGAAACTTTTAAAAAATTTTTTGTCTTTAAAGAGCTTTGTAAGTTACTTGTCATGGCATCTGTCCCAGGCAGAAAGAACTGAGATGTGCTGTGAGAGAGGCTATGGGAGAAACTTAAATGAACTCAGGGGTAGGGTAAGAAATCTGCCTGACAGTCCCACAAGAGTCAGTCCGGTATTGCAAAGTCAGATTTCCCACAAAAAAATTCCCCTTCCCACCCCCCCAACACCCACTCTGTGTGAGCCTGCTTTACTGACACCACAGTAAGTGCAGCACTGAGATTGGTCTGCACATGGCTCGTCCTGGTTACCATCTCCTTGCTACTGGACCCATTCATTGGAACTTTTATAGGAGGAATTCACTCACCTGAATCCTAGCAGGGAAACGGGGCTCTCTCCCTCAGCTGGGCTCCCCCGAGGCAGCGTCCGTCCCCGCGCCTGGCAGTTACACTGACACGTTATCACTGGGCTCGTAACAGTGAAACTCTTCTTTTGTCCCAAAGACACAGAGAGCAGCTATGCTCGTGCCTCTGACGCTGATGCACAGCGAAAGGATCTGCCAGCAAGCGAGGAGAGCCTCCCTCTCCCCTTCAGCCAGCGGTCTGGGGTCCTGCAGCATCCTCCCGTGTCAGCTCCTGGCTGCACAGCCACGCAGCGTTACGTGTCGCGCTGACGGGGTCGCCTACCTACTAAATATACCCCTCAGCGTTACAGCACAGGCAAACGCCGTGGCTTTCCTCACAGCCTTCAGCCAATCGAGAGTGTATATTAAACCTGTCCTAATCCATAACCAGTGCTGCCTGGTCCATAGTAAATCTTCCCAGAAGTTTGGATGAATAATAATGCGCAAATTACGAGTGCTCCTGCGAAGCATGACACACAAAGCTAGAAATAAATGTTGCCTGTTGTTTTAAATTATTCTAAGCACTCCGGCAGATGACTGGCAAGGGAACAGCATGCATAAGTAGTGATAAAAGTAAACAGTCCAGCTTTAAACTAGCAGGCTTGCCTGTGTCCATAGAGCCCTATTGTAATGGGACAAAGAGGGTGCTGGCGATACCAGCGCTCTCTCGATGAATTCAGGGCAGAGTCCAGCACGTCCATTCACTCTGAAGCCATACAGCTAGGACCAGCCCGGAGCTGCAGGCAGGAGCCCGGCATGCTCACAAGAATAGATGTTTAACCAAGTTGCTCAGAAGCGCTCCGGGTGACTTATCTGTCTGCGTACAGGCATCCTTCAGACAGGAGATAGCAGTTAAAGGTACAAGGGTAAGAAGGAGACGCAGGTACTAGAGCTGTGTCGATGAGCGCATTTTAATTTTAAAAATGGTACAAGGAGAACATGTGTTTGTCAGATAAAGAGATTAAGCACTCGGTTTTAAGTCCATGTAATACCCGAAATCAGGAGGAATCTCCGATTTGTGTGCTTACCTTTGGAAAACGCACTGCTCCTTCCTCCCCTCAAACTCTTCGGAGAGCTAAAAAGAGGTCCTGTTACTTCCAAATGCTTTTGTTCTTCTGTCCCTCTGTCACATGGCTTGCCTTTTATATTTGCAACACACAAAAGTTAGGGCTGTTGTTTAAGAGCGCGAGGGAGAGGGAGAGGGAGAGAGAGGGAATGTCAAATGGAAAAGTGCCATTGCAGTCATATATCAATCAGGGCAGCAGCAGCAGCAGCTCGCTGGCAAATGGGAATTCCACAGAAATGTGAAGCTCTTGTTATCTGAGAAATCACAAAACACCACCAGCCAAGCTCCCCTCTGCGGGGACTTCTTGTTATTGGCAAGCCAGGAAATAGAAGGAAATGTAGGCGCTTTTCTTTTTGTTGTTGTTATTGTTTCGGATCTGGAGATATGTACGCTGTGGCATATGTAAACCAGTGGAATAGAAATCCTGAATCAAATTCCTTCCCAAACAAATGCACTGTCTGCAAGATAAAGCAAGTGGCCGAGAAGCAAGGTAACAGACCCCAGCAAAGAGTCTGAAAGTAATGATTTTTTAAAAATTATATCTGTCTGCACTTGGAAAATATCCATAGAAAAACTACCTTTTCCCCGGATTACTCATTAATCTCCTTGTTTCTGACAGGTTTTTCTTAGTTTTTCTTTTTTTTTTTTTTTTTGAACTGTGATTGATCTCAGCTATCCTTAATTCAAGCTGTGCTGCTTCACTACAATTGGTCACCTAAATCATCTGACATTCCCTGACTCTCCAGTTGGGTAAGAAGACAAGCACTTTCTGTATAAATACTTGCCTGCAAATCTGCAATTCCAATGTGTCAGGTAGCCTGCCCTGAAATTCTGAAGCTTCTCTCAAATAAACTCTGAAGGTTACAAACGGAGGCAGAGATACTTAGCATTTCAAATAAGCATTATCTCTCTGCTCTGCCCACCTTCCTCTGAAGACTGCCAAGCGTGAAAACGTTTGTCCTCCAAACCTTTTATATAATTATCGCATCTTTTATGCAAAAAAATAATTCCCCGAGGGGCTGAAGGCAGACTCCATCCACTGGAAACCCCCCACTTACAACAAGCACGTCGCATCTCTGAGTGCACCGAACCCTGTGCTCCGCTTCCACGGAGGAGCGCGTTTCCCTTCCCTTTTGGAGTGCCCCCTAGTCGTCCCGCGGCGTTACGGGAAGCACAGACCTTCGCCGGTTAATTAAAAAATAGGCGACATAGCTGGCCATTCACAAGCTGGATCTGTTCAGAGGCACTGGCCGGCAGATGGACGGGGTCCTGTGTCGATTGTGTTTGAACTCTAAAGGAAAGTTGGTATTTGATGGATGATGTTATTAGCTAAATGTCTTATGTGGTATAAGATCAAAGAACAGATGGAAATTATGCCTTAAAAATAGAATAATCTAAAAGGGGAATGGCTTGTAGATGAGTAAGCATCATGGAAACAATAAAGGAGACATTCTTTGGCTTGCTTTGCTGCAGAGCCAGGTTTGGCTGGTGGGATAAACAAATGATCCACTCAGGGCTGAGACTCTCGAGATCTGAGTTTTGCTGCACATTTTTTCCCTCATATTCAGCATATACAGTGTTTGGCTCCCTAGGTCAACCCCAGCTTTCTCTCACCAACCATACGTGTACCAGCTCTCTGCCTCCACTGCAGACACTGCCGTGGTTGCCCAGGGAGGATGATGCCCAGGGAGGATCACCAGCATCTTTGCCTCACCGTAACTGCAGACTGAAATGCCACCAGTGCTCTGGTACTACGCTTACCTCAAACAGACAGGCTACACATAGCAATGTGGTCTAATTTAGCTAACACCCTCTTCTAAAATTAAGGTGTTTGGTTGTTAAGTTGCCAGATTGTGTGCCTTTTTTCATAGGCAAGAAAGTGTCTCTCATACTCCTATTGCTTGTGCTAAAGACCTGCCCTGTGCAAGACAAAGGCCTGGATAAGTAGCTCCTGGATTAAATCCTCCAGGAGGATTAAATCCTCCAGGTACACTACTCACAGTCCTTACTGAAAATGAGACTTAATTTTTTTACTGATGAAGCTTATTTTTCTTATCTTTGCACTGTTTATAGGTGACAATATCTGTATTAATGGTTTGTTGGGTGTTACTCATACATTAAATACTCAACAATTATCAGTAATCCTTCAAATGGGTATTTTTGACAAGTGAATGCTCAATGGTTTGCTGCCACAGCTACAGATTTCTAATACGGGAAAATCTGCAGATATTGGACTAAAAGTTTCTCAAAAAATTAAGAGGCTTTCAATTTTTTATCTTCAGCTTCAAGACCATGTTTGGCAATAAGTGGAAGTTAGCAGTTAATTGACCTCACAGGCTGGTGACTTATAAACTGATGTCCTCATTTGTGGCCTTCTGAATGAACTTACACATGATCACAAGCACCAAAGTAAAAGGATCAAATCTAGCCTCCCCCACCTCAATAATGCTATGGCCCATAACTTTTTCATAGCCATTCATAAATCTTCAGACTCTCTCAACTACCAATGGGTGACTTAATCCCACCCATAAAACCAGTCATTTTAAAGAAACAAATAAAAGCAGAAAGCACAGGAGGTCAGTTTTCAAAGATGACTAGATGTCTGAGGTGACCCCAGATATTAGATAAGATTTTCAGATCTCACGTGTCCTGCTCCCATGAGTTCTGATGGGAGTTCCCTTCAAAAGGAGTTTATCTTACTTCACAGTAAGTGCCCAAAAACTAGGTCTAGGGTCTTCCAGCATCAATAACAGTTTTTCCTCTCTATGAACAACCAAAGGTATTCTGCTGACTCAGTTGAACTAAGTATCCATTTTTTTTTTCAAATACACAAAAGCAGGTGAGATAAATCTGTCCCTCAATAAGTCTGGCTGTAGTTTTGAAGAGATGAAGATTCACCTCTGAATGGAGTTCTACCAACTGCCTGGCTCCATCTCCATGAAATGCACTGCAGACCTGCAACTCTAATTTGCAGGATTTCTTATTCCACCGTGTGGAATCTTTCATTTTCATTTGAAGGATTTTCCAGTGCTGCGATTTTGTAATCTTCCCAGCCAATTTTTACATCCTGAGATGGTCAATGGAAGACTTCCATCTCACCAAATGTACTGCCTGAACAGGCACTACTTGTTGTCTGTGCTTCTTGTGTCCGCAAAGACCATGAATGGAGTTCACACACAAGGACAATTTTTAAGTGTGGGTATATACTCACACACAGGTGTAAACATGCGTTCCTGCTGCAAGCAGTTAAAGGGAGTAGGATGTGTAGGAATGCAGTTTAGGGAAGGTTTGATGCTTTGTTCCATTACTGAATTGGTAAACGGTGTTTTGTATTTGAGCTTGGCTATCGGTATTCTATTTGTAGGTGGGAATGTAGGAGGAACTGTGAAAATTTGGTGTGTTGCTTATCCATTTTACCACAAAAGTCAGAAAGAGACATTGCCTGTGGACTATACTCAGGCTTTAGTTTTCTTGAAAATGTAGTTGCAGCAGGACCAGAAACTTGAGTCCTCCTGGTTCCTTCAGAAACATGGGATGTGCTGCCTACAAGGTATGAGTGATGCTGGGAGCATTGGTGCTTAAAAAAGACAAGCTCAGGGGCCTGACAAGGAAAAAAATATACCAAGGAGAGATCTGGAATGCACAACGGCCTGAACAGGTCTCTGGGAGAGGTGGGGGAAGGTCGGCATGAGTGGTCCTGGTGCACGAAGTCGCTGCTCTGCCCTCCTAACGAAAGTCACTGCCTGCCATTACTCACACTCAGGATCCCCTGCACTCACGACAGAACCATGATGAAAGGTCATGTAGGACAAGTGACAAAGCTTGTATTCCCACACATTTTTAAGACCTTGTCCCTCATGACTACCCACTCAGCTTTTGCCTCTATGTTACCTTCAGTTCCCAGACCTCTGCAGTTCTAGATTATATGCAATGTCCCACCTTGACTTTGCTCCTTCCACAAAATTTTCAACAGCTTTTAAACCCCCTACAAGACTGCTGGCTGAGCAAAGGGCAGCATGCCCTCCATAGGCATCAAGCACCTGCTTATCATCCAGCATGCTGTGGCTGATTGCCTTCTTAGACTGCCAAGCTATGGATGCTTCAGTTTCCTTCTGCAGGACAGAAATAGGATGCAACACTCCTGCCCAAGCACCGCAGCTCCTTGCATATCCAAGAACTTGTCTAGAAACTTTGCTTTCTTGGAGACCTTTGCTTTGCTGTTAAAATTGATTGAAATTGGACAGCTGGTTGAAATGCCAGTGGGAGAGTCTCAGGGCAGACAGACAAAAAGGCAACTCAATCCTAAAGAAAATCATAAATAAGAGAGTGAAAATGTCTTTTTTTCTATCATCAGACTGCTGGAAGGCAGAGTATCTTTCTCCTAGAAAAGACTGCGGCTGCCATAATGCCTGTCCCCATCACCTGTGGAGAGACTGGCTGCACATCTCTGGTCTCCTTTACTACTTTATTATATTTAAAGGAGAGAGGGGAAAGCTACCATGTTTCTCTGAATCTCAGCAATATGGTTGACAGTTCTGCAGATCCTTGTGGGATTTATTCACCCTTCCTGAAGTCAAATATCTCAGTCCCAACTTGGCTCCTCTTACTGCCGGTGGAAACCACAAGTAGGTACCTGCTGATGGTAGGACCAGGTGGAATTGCCTTTTGGCAGTATCACTTTATCTCTGCGAATAACAAAGGGAGCCAAGAATGACTAGTTCAGGTTTAGTCATCCAGCTGTTGGATGCCTTGGTTAGGGAATATGAATTCCACCTATAAGGTTGTTCCAAATTATAAGCATATGCAGTAGATACATAACATACCAGATATCTGTAGTTGCACATAGGTCAATGCTAAACATCTTGCTTTTTCACCAGGGCTGCAGGGAACGTTTTGTGTTGAAACTTTTTGTGTGGGAGAATGACACTTGATGTGCCACATGCAATTTGCTGTGTATTTCTTCTGTCAGGCAGAGAAGAAAGAGTCTCGCTGTGGAGACTTGTAGTCTGTGAATGCTTATCCTAATATCAAAGAACTGTAATTATCTGTCCTACAGGATCCCCAAACCACATCTGAAAGCAGGTTCCATTAACCCAGTTCTCCTGTAGGAAGGAGTTATAATCATGAGCCCCTCCCCTAGGTTTCCAGTGTGGAGCTTGGGATCTTGGGATACAGCTTATGAGTGGTATGTCTGGCAATTTCTCCCATGCTTCTCCAGCATTTGCACCTCTTCCTCCCCATGTGGGTGATCTAAGGTGCACCTCAGGTGTCAAAGTTGGTGTCTCGTCCCACATCCCAAAACACAAACATCAACATTGCTGCTGGTTCCTGTCCTCTGTGTTCCTCAAGAGGTCAGAGTTTGCCAGAAAGTCCTCAACCACAAACAGTGGCATAACTGGCAATTTTTCCCAAGCACAAACTGTGGGTTAATGTTTCTAGATGTGGCTTAAAGTAGCTTCCCTCAGCAAGGGGCAGATCCTGAGGGCTTCCTTGTAGCTTGTGTGTTGTCAAGGGTCAAACTGTAGCTTCAATTCTAGAACAGTTTGTGTGAGAGAGAGGGAACACTAAGGTGGCACAAGCATCTCTGCTTAATCAAGAAGGACATTGTTGGCTTCCTCAGTATAATATTGGATTAGGACTGTGATTTGAACAACATTTCCATAATGACAAAAAACTTCTCATAAATTCACTTACAGCAGCAAAAATACAGCCAGATACTAATAATGGCAACCTTATTTTTGTTGCATTCTCCTGCCAACACCCACATGATGTGATTTTCTTGCAATAAAAATGCAATAAGCAAAGTGGAGGAGATATTTTTTTGTGGTATTTACTATGCAAAATTAAAGCCAGTAGTTTTTCTACCACCCAGGTTTGTGTGGTCACTCCCAGTGCAAAACCTCATGTTTAAAAAGGAAACATTAAATGAAAGTCAATCTCTGCTAAACTATTTGGGTCAAAACTGCAGGGCAGCTTGCCGTATGTGAAGTTGCTGAGAAGAAATGCTATTTAGAGCAGGAAATTGGTGATTCATAATTGACATTAACTCCAGTTACCCTCCAATGTGCATGCTGTACTTCATGTGAAATTATTATAAGCAAAGAAAGGCCATTCCCTTGAGCAAGTTCAAGTTAATGTTTAGGAAACCATTTAAGCTATTGTTGGGACAAAAGTCATTATGGTGGAATGGTCAGAGGCTCAGACTGCACCCTCAGCTGCAAAACCCATGAATTTTAATACCTCTTTGCAGGTAACTCTTCAGACACATGGTCATTTTAGCCAGTCCACTGAAATCTCGGCTTTACAAATGTCCCCAGCCAGAGCTCCCGCTTACTAAACAGGGACAGAAACAAGCCCTTTGCTCCCCAAGGACAGGTTTCCGATTACACCGAAATCCATGTTCGCCTCTAGTTTTGCACACACAAGTCCCTTTGAACTCAGATGGACCCCGGGAGCCCCAGCAGTTGGTAGAAGCAGAGCTCCAAGGGCATCTCCGTACACGGCTGCATGCAGATCCCCTCTTCAAGGCAACATGTGCCTAAGCTGGCAGAAGCCAAAATAGCAGAAAGCAGCTTGCCTATACTCAGACTGTAGAAGGAGAGAGGCCAGGGGCTGGATCCTCACCTAATGGAAGCTGGCAGCGCCCTGTGGCTTTTTGTGCAACCTGTGACCTTGCACTAGGTGCAAATTTTGTGCCACTGCTGCCTGGCCCTTGACAGCTGGATGCTTTGCCATGTGGTCACCACAGCAGAGGTGAAGCGAATTGAACTTCCTCACAGTGCTGCAGTTTATTCACTCCAAATGAACATATGAACTTAATTATCCCATAATATTATAAGCTTAGAATAAGGAATTAACTAGTTCTTGTTGTGGATTTTGATGTGAATTAAATTTTGGCATCTTATGCAATTTCTTATGTTGGGGTTTTTTAAATTTAAATAAAAGCAAGAACATCTTTCTGATATGCCTCAAACTGCAAGTGTAAATCAGAGACAGACCTCAGGTACAGAGAGTAAAGACTCATCAGGTTATAAATTTTAGCACCTTTGAACATGAGAAAAGCACTTTAAACACCTACCTCATTACTACCTCTAGAAAGGAGTGATTTGGATTCCTCTCAGCAAGAAGAGGTGCTCTACAGGCCCATCTGATGCTGTTTGGGACCTAGAACCACGTAAGAAAATCCAGCTGCTCTCCACCGCTGGCCAAGATCCCGGGGCCATGCTGACTGCAGGGGGGGTGCTCAGGGCACAGAAAGCCAAGGGGATCACCATTCTCCTCGGCCCCAGCATGAGGGGGCAAGAGCAAGACCACAGAGAGGTTTTTAGAGTAGCAAGGACAGCAGTACACAGCCTCAGGAGCAAAATACACTAAGAAAATGTTCTTTGTGTTACACCAGAGGTGGCAAAAGACCTGACAGAGCTGAAACACACTGGAGCTGGAGAGGATGCCAGGAGAGGGTTTAAACTGTGGTGTACTGAGAGTGAGCACAGTAAGGGTGAGGGAGGTTGCCAGCAAATGGCAGAAGATGCAGGAGGAAGAGCCATTCCTTGGTGTTTCCAAATAATTTGCAGTTCTTCCAGGCAAAGAAACAATCATGGCAATGTGAGTCCTGTACTTCATCTCAGAGGTATAAAGATAAAGAAGAGGTTTTCAAATAGAGGGTACCAAAAGGAGAGTTTGCCCTCACATGGCAGAGCTAAAGCTACAGCTTCAGGAGTTGAGGATCAGACCCTGCCAAGAGCCTCCCTTGCAATTGCTGCCTGGGGCAGAAGCTGGAGGCTGCTGCAGGAAGCAGAGTTAGTGCTGGAGAAAGGAATTAGGATTTGCCAAGCAAAGGAGATCAACCAGAACAGAGTGAGGCTGCTGAAAGGATGAGCAGTGACTCTGAGACACCTCAGGAAAGAGCCCTGAAATAGGGGGGCAAGCTGAGTCTGCTGTGCTGGGACAAACTGAAAGACCACATATGGTTCATGTGCCTTGGCAAAGCACAGCTACGCCCAGCATTTGGGAAAAGATGCAAAAATCACAACAGATTACGTTGCCTGAGAGAGAATCGACATGAACCTACGGTGCACAGCATGGGTGAGGAAGATGGTGACAGCATCATTAGAGGGAAGGGGCTTAGTCACAGGAGCCATGAAAGATGCTGTGGCAGAAGATAAAAGGACAACCAGCCCATAGGCAAATGGCAATAATCAGTTTTTGGCTGGACAAAGCTGTGCAAGCTGATAAGGTGTCTGACAGGGTTACAAGCACTGAAGGAAAAACTACAGGCAGCGTAAGGCAAGAAAAGAAAGAGCTCAGAAGGGCTATTCCCTGCCAAAGGAGATAGAGGCATGTGCAAATAAAAGAAAGAGTTCGTAATAGTTTTAAAGTGTCACTTCCTTGATCTCATCCCCAGGGTGAGCACACTGGAGTCAAAATAACAGCGGAAAAGACTGAGGAGCTTCCAGGGTGTAAAGACGACGGTCTCTGCACATTACAGAACAGAGCACAAAAGCACCTCATCCTCCCCATCCTCACTTCAGAGGGGTTGCTGGAGCCTCTTGCCCCCAGCCTGGGGTGAGGGCTGCGAGCACACTGCCCTGGGAATAATTGGGAGAGATTCAGCCCTGGAGGGACTCCGCATTCATCCGCAGGAGGAAATGTTGCTTACTAAACAAGTAAGGAAAATGAAGTCAGTAGAGGAGCAGAGCACGTTTTCCTCTCCTCCCAGAGGGAATTGCTTTTAGGGCACGGCTGATACCACACACTTGACCTGTCAGACCAGACAGTGGTCTTGGGCTGGAGTTGGCGTTGAAACAGAGTGTGCATTCAGCATCCTCATTCCAGAGATGTCCTTGCCTCACTGTGACTGGGGCTGTGATCAAAACTGGAGGTGTTTCTCAGGAAAAGAAACCTCTCCAGAAAAGCCACCTTTTTCTGGCATAAATCTTCACAGTCTCCATACACAATCTTTTTGTCTAAAGGGAAGAAAATCTGCAGATGTGAGCCTGGCATATGGCTCAGCCTCCCAGGGCTGCAGCAAAGCTAACAATGACTGCCAATGCCATGAAACAGAAATTGCCTGCCTGGGAGGGGTAATAGCACAGTGAGATTTCAAGTACATCCTGGTGAGGCTGAAATCATTACTGATGCATCAATCCTAACACACAAGGAAAGGATGCAAAGTATTATCGGGATGGTGATCTGTATGGGGAACCTACACACAGCACCAGCAGGCTAACAAGGCTCATGGTCATCTCTAGCTGGTGCTCATGGTATGTAAATTTTAATGAAAGACTTTGTGAAAGAGGAAGAAACCTTTAAAGAATCCTCAACCCTGCACTGCTCTGAGAGTGAGTTTAAAATTAAAGTTCTCACAGACACCTCCAAGCAAAGGATGAGTGAATCCCATACCTGGAGCTCAGTATTTTGTGCATTATGCACAAGTTTCCTTTTAATGTCTCCAAGAGTGAAGGAGAAAGCCAATCTGTATGCCACCACACAGCACAGACTGTGATTGCCAAAGGTGCTGCTCAGCCCTGCAGACAGGGGTTTGGACCAGGTTCTCCCACTGAGACTCTGAGTAGCTACAACCTCTGTAAGGTTAGGTTGGGGTTGTAATCTTCTACTAGCCTGGAACATCTATTTGTAATGATGGAACTGGAGTGTTTCACCCAGCTAAGCTCACACCTTCAATTTCAAAAGACCACTCTGGGAAGTAAAGTAGCAAGGCTGTAGCCCTAGTCTGCAAAATACAAGGGCTTGTATTGATTCCACCAGTGAGACTCCTAAATTTACACCAGCACTAAATTTCCACTTCCAGTTACATTCTGATAGTATCTAATTTGCTATTTTCAATACTTACTGATCTAATAAATCCAGCCAATGTGATGGTGCTGTTGTATAGTTTCAGTGCCTAAAACCTACTTTGCCACCACAGCAGGGCAGCATGTACACCAGCCCTGGCCACGGAGGGCTTTGAACAATGAGGCTGCTCCCAGAAACAGTCTTCTTCTCAAGCTTGGCTGTGCCTCACCACCAGCATCTGCTGCTGGCTGCTGTCAGAGATGAATTTCTATGCTTCCCAGTGCAGTGTAGGAATGCTTAGGGTTCTATGATTGATGAAGGAAGATATGTTATAGCATGACGCAGCGTGACACGAGCATTTACTGAATGAAGTGAAACAAATGATGAAGTTCAAATGAAATAGTTTGTCTTCTTCAGAACAAAACTTCTCAAAATTATTAAAATCCAGCCTTCTAATAAAGAGAAGCAATATCATGGTTTGTTGATTTTGTTTGTCTGGGGATTTAGGTTGTGGGGTTTTTTCTGAGACTGTTACATTTTCACAGAACATTTCATTTGCATTTATGCTGTACTTTCCTGGAGAAAATGACACTGTTAGAAAAGAAGAATTATCTCTTCTTGAGTTTTATAATAGTAAAATTACCATTCAGATTCTCTGTAGTTCTAAATCAAATCCATTTATTTCACTGGCCTTGTCTAGAGAGCTCGTGAGACCAGCTCTATCTATCCAGTTTGTAACATCTTTGTTCAGCAGTGCAGTCTCATGCTGCTCATAACACTCAAGCATTGATGTCTCCATATAAGCAGTTTCTTTAATTACCATTGCCAATTCTGATTTTCCAGGTGAAGGCAGACACCTTGTTAAATTGCTGAAATCATTTATCACCTGTCATGAAGGAGAGAGTTTGCTGGCATTACCCTATGCAGGGAGACATGCTTTGATCACAAAGTATTTCATCTGTGGTATAGTAAGACAAACCACCACCTGCTATGAAGTTTGGAAGACTATATAAAATTTAATTTATGTACATTACCATCTTGTCTGACATAGGAGCATCACGTAAGAGAACAAGAAGCAAAGAAATTTGTAACTGTTTTGTGGCAGGCACAAATATATCTGATTTATGACAGAGAGCTAATAAGATAGTTTCTCTTTCGAACAAACAACTCCTCCCAGGAGCTGTGCAGTCACTTCATTTATACAGCCTTAAATAAAAAGGTTGTCTGTAGTCAACAAGTCAACATAATGCTACCAAATAAAAAATACAAGGATCCACAAGATTTGATAAAACTGTTGGGTGATTCTAGTGTGTATAAAGGACCAGAAATGTAAAACCCACCATTCAACAGCTAACTCATTTGCAAATCTTCAGTTGGTAGAACCCCAGCAGCAGCAATACTCCACCACACTCCCAGGAACGAGCAGGATCATCATCTGGAGAGTCAAGCTCTAATGCACACTAATGCACATCACCATGTCCAAGTGCTTCTGAGGCTCCAGAGTTGCCATACAACTGGTTAGTGGGGCCAAAAAGCAACCCAAATTTCTGGTGTTTATTAGCAAGTTCTAGATGGGCAGCAGCTATTTAAAAAAAAAAAGTAGTTGGTGCCAGATGAAGGGGGTGAAATGGGCTAGGGTTTTGGGGCTGCAGTGGCAGGGATGGAGCGGTCCCAGCATGTCTTCACAGTCACTGTGCTGTGTTGGCCCAGATCCAGCCCCTCATTTTTACACAGTGAGGGTGACAGAGCCCTGGGACAGGCTGCCCAGGGAGGTGGTGGAGTCTCCTTCTCTGGAGATATTCAAGACTCGTCTGGACGCCTATCTGAGCAATATGAGCTAGGGAGCTGCTTTGGCAGGGGGGTTGGACCCAATGATCTCTCGAGGTACCTTCCAACCCCTACGATTCTGTGATTCTGTGATTCTGTGATTCATGGCATCCAGGACATCAGGATCCTGCACTTTCACTCCTCCATAAACACAGCACTTGCATAGGGCAGCGTTTTTCAGGCACAAACCAAAGACATTAATTGCAATGATTTGATGTATTCTTTGTAATCCCTGCCATGTCCCTCAAATTGTTTGACTTTGTATCAAGTGTTAGGGTTTGAAGGTCCCTGATAAATAACAAATTCTTACTTGGCATCATGCACGCTGCAACACTGAAAGGTAAGACACAGGCAGGAGTGGAAGTGCAGGATCCTGATGCCCTGGGCGCTTGTGAATCTCATTTGAAAGTTTTCATTCTTGTCTTCAACTCCTGCAAAGGCAACAGGCTGATCAATCCCTTCAGCCCTCGTGTGGGAAGGTCTGGCTGAAGCATCATCTGGCATCACGCTTCACCCATAAGAAGTAGGGGTCTGGCAGGGAGAGTTGGGAGCATTGGGAGCATTGGTCCCCCAAAACTTACCACCCACCTTCAGCCTTTGTGCCTAGTGCCTTCCCCAGAGATGTGCAGTGGAGCACTGCCACCCACAAAGCAATGGAGAAATTTTGGCATCTGGGAACTGAAACCACACGTGAGAAAGGAAAACAAAAGGAGGTGGTTGGAGCAGCTCTGACTTGTGGTAGGCAGCAGTGGACTTTCTCAGGAGGTCACTTGTCCCACAGCCCAGGAAGGGAGGTGAGAAAAGGACTTATACCACCTCCCAGCATGTCCATGGGATGCCTGCACTGTCTATCCAGCCACTGGGCACCTAAAGCCAGGGACCAAAAAGTGACTACCCTTGGCGAGCTACGGGGTCTTGCCATTTTGAAACAGCAGATCTGGGAAGGCAGGTTCAAGGCTCAAAGTATTCAGGAATCATTGCGTGACTTCTTTTTAACTCAGTCCATCTGTACTACTGTATCACTCCTTTTCCCAAAGCAAGCTGAAGCCTTTGGATTAAATACAGAGATGGCATAACTTCTTTCTTTTCTTTTCCCTTCCTCTCCTTTGAGGCATAACTGTAGAGGCTGTACACACTGAGCAATGCAAGGTACCATTCTCATTTAGATTTAAGTACAGTGACAGTAACTGTTAGCAAGGGGTATTCAACCCTGAAAAGTCTACGTTTTTCTTGTTTGCTTTCCAGATGAAGACTAAGCTTCAGCCACTTTTTTTGAATGGGAGAAAACAATCTACCTAATGCTTTTTTCCATTTAATTTTTTCTCCCCTCAATAGTGGACCCCAGCCTTAATGCAAAGATTTCAAAGGATGCCAAAGTGATTTTTTTCATCTTAGGAATTTTCCCAAGCACTAAACATGTTTAAATGTCATCTTATGTTTCTTATAAAGTAAGTTATCCAAAAATTGTTCTGCAAATGCACAATCAAGAAAAAAATCCAAGGTGGTATATTTCCTGTGCCCCATTTCTTGCTTTCTATTAAGGTTTGAAATTCGTTGTTAGAACTTCCTGGAACAGGAACAAAAATGATTCAACTGACTGCTGGGTTGGAGAGTGAAGTGTTTGGTGGGAAAAGGGCGGGGAGGTAGTAAGAGCAAACAAGGCAAAAAATGCTTGTATTTACTGAATCTCTAACTCTCAAGTGTCCCACCTACGACTGGTATTGCCAGCCGAGCCCAAAATTTCTACATTTTCTTTTGACATTTGAAGATTAAGTAGATCATGTTTACGTGCAATTGTACCAGCAGGCACGCAGCTCCGGTCTGCCCCCCACCTCTTCAGGCCCTGTCACCAGAGTGGTATCATGGGAACCACATCGAGGAGGTGGCAGGGAATATGCACCTGTACAGGAGACCACCACAGCTGACTGATGTCCTGATTTAAGGGAAAGGAAACAGCTTATGAAGAAGTAACTGGGAACCCCATTATTTTTTCTTAGTCCCTGCCCCCCCCTGCACTGCGAGTGGGGAGGGAAGAAGGGAGTAAAATCATGGCTAAAGGAAAGTCTGCTTAGAATGGAGGGGTGGGGGGAAGGTGCTACTGAGAACCCCATTTTGCCCAGTCCCTGCCCCTCCTGTACTGCGAACGGGAGGGAAGAAGGGAGCAAATAAACCCTGACTGAAGTCTGCTAAGAAAGGAGTGGTGGGGGGAACGTTTAAGATCTGCTTGCATTTGTTTTAAGATTTGGTTGTGCTGACTCCGGTTTTCACTGTTCTTTTTAGTGTAGTGTAATAAATTAGAGTAGTTTCTTTCTTCATTCTGTGTTGAGTCTGTTTTGCCCATCTCATTGCTGATAAAATGATCTTTCCTTGTCCTTATCTGGACTCCTAAGCCTCTTGAGGTGATTGTCCCTCTCTACTCTGCCCTCGTGAGGCCCCATCTGGAGTACTGTGTCCAGATCTGGGGCCCCCAATACAAGAAGGATGTGGAACTGTTGGAGAGGGTTCAGAGGAGGGCCACAAAGATGATTAGAGGGCTGGAGCACCTGCCCTACGAAGAGAAGCTGAGGAAGCTGGGCTTGTTCAGTCTGGAGAAGAGAAGGCTGCGGGGGGACCTCATTGCAGCCTTCCAGTACCTGAAGGGAGCTTACAAGCAGGACGGGATTCAACTTTTTAAAAGGATAGACAATGACAGGACAAGGGGGAATGGATTAAAACTAAAGGAAGGAAGGTTTAGATTAGATATTAGGGGGAAGTTTTTTACAGAGAGAGTGGTGAGGTGCTGGAACAGACAGCCCAGAGAGGTAGTGGATGCCCCGTCCCTGGAAGTGTTCAAGGCCAGGTTGGATGGGGCCCTGGGCAACCTAGTGTAGATCCAGGCCTGAGGTTGGTGGCCCTGCCTGTGGCAGGGGGGTTGGAGCTCTGTGATGCTTGGGGTCCCTTCCAACTCATACCATTCTATGATTCTATGATTCTCCCTGTCCAACTAAGAAGGGGAGCAATAGACTGATTTTGGTGGGCGTCTGGCCTCCAGCCAGGGCTAAACAACCACACATAATCTCCAGCCCCGCTTCCCTTCTGTATTAAGCAGTTGCTACAGGTCTGCATGCATGTGCAAACCTATCTGATAGGCATGTGGTTGTTATCTCTAGATTGGTATTTTATTCGCCCCTTAAAACTTTGCGAGGATACCAGTTAATGGCTGCTGTTTGTTTTATAAAGTAAACATGAAGCAATTGACTGTAAGTATCAAGCTTGTAGTGCTTTATTGAGCTGTGATTGGAGAAACACTGAAAGTCTACTTAAAGGTACTCCACTTTCTAAAGGTTTCCAAATTGAGACTGCTGCTTGCAAAAGCAGCATCTTAACGTTGCCTTTATTTGTCATTTACCTTTTGATCCAGCTTCTTGTGGCTACAAGTTCATTTCAGCAACCTTGCTTGATGGTGGGTGAGAACAACCTCAAGGCTTTATTTTTCCTGAGGGTTCCCACACTATATGGCAAATGAAAACAGGCCCATGTCAGATGTGGATGGAGGGAGAGACAGGAGAGATGGAGGGAGGAAGACAGAAAGAAGAGGAAGGCAGGAGGCAGGCAGGCAGGAAGGAAAGAAGGAGAGAAGGAAAGAAAGAAAGAAGGACAAAGAAGGAAAGAAGGAAAGAAGGACAAGGAAGGAAAGAAGGAAAGAAGGACAAGGAAGGAAAGAAGGAAAGAAGGACAAGGAAGGAAAGAAGGACAAGGAAGGAAGGGGAGGAATGGAAGGAAAGAAAGAAAACGAAGAAAAGAAAGTGCGGGCTTTTTTATAACCTTGATTTAACATCCAGTCTGAGCCAAACCTGTTTTACAGAATATGTTTCCTTGGGGGCTTATAATGCAACTACTACAGAGAAACCAGCATGATCTGACACAGCATGAACTATTCAGCAGCCTGCTAAAAATACGAATAGCTCACAATGACAGGAGAATCAAACTGTAACTGCCTGGAATGTGAGATTATAAAATGTGAGATTATAAAAGATCACGATCCAGATTGAAATTCAATATATTTGTTGAAGTTGCCAACAAAGACACACAGACTATTGGAAAACAGTCAGTGCATTCCCTACAGTTGCTAACAGCAGCCTTTGGACAAGGCAAGAACTTGCACGTTTAAAATAAAAATAAACCAAAAAATAAAAAGAGGGGGGAGAGGGCTTCTGATATCAATCCAAAGTACTCAAAAATGGAAAATGTAATGGGAAGCAAGTAGTGAAATGCCAGGCTGGAGGGGTGAACAAAGGCAACTGTAGCCTGCAGCACTGATGGATGTCTCAGAGGCAAAGGGCACATTACCCTCACCCAGAGGGGTCTTCAGAATGTACTTTGCCGTGGGACAATGCCCTTGCAAAGTCTGTGCTGCCTAGGGACTGCAGTATTTAAAGGGGTTTGCTATCAGAACCTCTCGGATTCGGTAATTTTACATGCACCAAGTTAAATACCAAAGAGCGAGCTTGCCGGCCCGCCAGGCTGGCCGCTAGAGTTAGTGACGGTAAGCAGTAGCACCCAAGTATCCCTACTCAAGTAAGCAGTTCAACAAATGTTTAGACTGAGCTCATGACTTGAGCACTTACTCAAGCGATTTAATACACTGAGGCCAGATTCACGAAACTCAACTGCTATGCGTCCCGCCACACAAAAGCGTCCCCCATACTGCATATATGAAAGCACATAAGATAAAAGGAAAGATGAAATAAGAGAAGAGGTTCTACTTACCTGTGCTATGCATTTTGTCTTTTTTATGGAGCCATTTGTAACCATTCCTAAGCATGGTTTGTGTTAAGGCTGGATCACAAATGACACCTACCATGCAGCTGTTTACATCTGGCTCACAGGTGTTTGACTGGTGTTTGCCAGGAGCAGATGGATGCCTTAGAGGCACCTTTCAGGACTGAGATGCGGAGCCAGAGAGAAGGAAAGGGTCTTTACAGTTCCCTATCTTTGTTACCTCCTGATTAAGCCTCCTGTTAGGAAATACAAGTCAGCCTGAACAGAAATACTGGTTGGAAAACTCTCCTGATTTTCCTCAAAGGTAGCGAAAAGAGCAGTAGTGAATACATGCAGGAGTACAGGGGAAGTTTACTATCAGAAAAAACAGTATTAAAAGTATTGCATGGCTAGTCAGGTAGAGCCTCCAGCAACAGGAGCTCAAGGTATAGCCTTTGCCTGCACTGGGATCACAGTGTGTCCCTTGTCCCATGAGTGCATCCAACTAAAAAGCTGTTAAATACTCCCAGGTACACAGCACCGTGATTTTGTACACACACCAAGGAGCATAGTGACTCCAGACAGTCCCAATGCTTCCTTCTCTGGCTCTGTAACTGCTCTCCTTTTCAGAGGGTCGAATTTTAAGTGTATCTTGCTGTTCTCCAAGTTGCTGCTACGGCTGCAGTGAGGAAGCAGGAAGAGCCTCCCAGTGAATCCAGCACGTGTTAAAAACCTTCCTGTATGGTGAAGAGCTTAGGGCTTCAATTCCTCATAGGCTGTGCAGCCAGTCCCATTTCTAGAAGCCTGTTCACCATCATCAGCTCAGAGACCAGATGCTAGGTCTGTCACTAGCCAAACCTGCCAAACCTGTCTGAAGAGCAGGACCTGTGGCCACCTGATGATGTGAAAAACATAGGCTGCAAGGAGGATCATAGAATCATAGAATGGCATGGGTTAGAAAGAACCCCAACAATCGTAGAGTTCCATCCCCCCTGCCACAGGCAGGGCCACCAACCTCCAGGCCTGGATCTACACAAGGTTGCCCAGGGCCCCATCCAACCTGGCCTTGAACACCTCCAGGGACGGGGCATCTGCCATTTCTCTGGGCAGCCTGTTCCAGCACCTCACCACTCTCTCTGTAAAAAACTTCCCCCTAATATCTAATCTAAACCTTCCCTCCTTTAGCTTTAGTCCATTCACCCCTCTTCTGCCATTATATACCCTTCTAAAAAGTTGGTTCCCCTCCTGTTTTTATGCTCCCTTCAGGTACTGGAAGGCTGCAATGAGGTCCCCCCCGCAGCCTTCTCTTCTCCAGGCTGAACAAGCCTAGCTCCCCCAGCCTCTTTTCGTAGGGGAGCTGGAGGATGCCCCACCAATCTTGCCTGCATTCCTCCACCCAACATAGCAGCAGGGAGCGGAAAGCTGTGGGGCAGGAGGTTGCAGGAGGCAGGACAAGAAGAACAAGCAAGGATTCGGCCACTGTGTTACCAGCCTGGCACTTTCCGAGCCAAGTGCGCTGGGGGCTTTGGCCGGGGAGTTCCGTTCGCTCGAGAGGAACAATGCAACAGACACGGGTGTAACAAAGAGACCTTTGTGAACACGGCTGGCCTGTAGCACAGGAGAAGGACTTCTTTTCAGGCTGGCTGCCTGCGATACTGAAGGAGGACAAACAGTTTCCCAAGTCAGGATAACACGGCTGAGAATTCCAGTATATCCCCTGGACTCCCTGCCTGTGCAGCTCCTCAGCGACGCAGCGACTTCTTTCTCCATGGGAGGATGTGAGTAAGAAAGGGGGAGATGGGGGGGGTCAGGCAGCAGGCAGAACAGGCCGCTCTTTGCATGCGTGCACACGTAGAGCTGGCAGCCGGGGCCTGGCTGCCCGCGGAGGCCAGTCAGCTGCTTGGCTGCAGAATTTGGGAAGCCCTGAGGCACACAAAGGTTGCACTGAGACAACAACTCTGAATTCACTGCTTTTGCTCTCCTGAGCCAACCTCACATTAAAAGAAACACCCCAACTTCGCCATATCTTCTGCTTCCAACTTCCCTGAAGGACTGTCGCAAGGCAGGGGAACAATCCCTTCTCACACAGAAAGCTGAGGATTTTTTTCCATGGGCTGGGTAACATGAAGCACCCCAAATTAGCACCATTCATGCTACCACAGACAAGCGGCACTGGCACAGCAACATCCCCAGTGAGAGTGTTGCAGCCTCTCTGAAGAACCTACAAAATAAAATGTAGCCACAAATTCCCAACACAAGCATACAAGCAAACTCACCCACTTCATCCCTGACACCACCAGCTATTGTTTTTCAATAAATTCAGGCCCGGTTTACCCCACAATACACAAACTTCTTTATAACTTAACTTCACAGAGTGTTTTTCTTTTTAAATAGCTACTTCACCAAGCCTGTGCTTTAAGCAACATCCAGAAATCACATGTTCACCATCTGGATTGGAAGCCTGTGCTTTGTTTTCAATTCCCATTGCAAATTCAGTAATCAGCAATGCCATCAAGCTGTCTTTGAAATATTCTTACACCTCTACCAGCTTCATGGGCATGATCATTAGAGAAGTGACATACTAAATCTTCCATGCACAAGCATGCCTACAGATCAACACATGTATCTCCACCACGCTTGCAACCATTTAAAACATATTACAATGCTGTTCCTTAGACCAGATTCGCAGGGATCACCAGTCACTTGGAGGAGAGCAATGGTGGCACGCACTTCGTTGGTGTAAGACTGGGTTTTGTTTATCAAAAAAATAATAAAATAAAATAAAAAATACTATTACTTTACAGTGAATGAACAACGAGAAGCTTACTTCAATGCAAAAAAAACCCCGAAACCAATGGACTGACTCTACCCTTTGGTTTTCACACGCAAAAGCCTAATGGGATCCACATGGCAAATCAGCAAGCAACCCCAACCAGCATTAGAAGATCATATGTTTTGAAAGATATTTCCACCAGCATCTAACTCCTAACTTTTAAAAGCCCCCACCCTCAACAAGCTCATAATCAGAAGCAAAAAATAATCCCCCCTTGGCAAATGAACAGCAACAAGCAGAAAAAAATCTGCCCGCAGCCCCTGCCACGATGACTTCTGAGCAGCCCCACCACAAGCCAGGGAGCCATCAGTGTCTCACTGTGAAACGTGATGCACACTACACCCCTACACAACTACCCATACACTACAGGACTTAGGAATACTATGTCCAACTAAGTGTTGGACAGCAGTTATCTGCTGGAGTGAACTGTCTTGGGCAATTCACAAAGGACCCTAGTACCAGTTACCACGTAGTCAATATTTGTCACTGAACTCCCTCTGACCTTGTAGAGGGTTGTCCTGAAGAGTGACTTCTGATACAACTCCAACAGACAACCCTGAAAAGGAAAATGCTTAACTCTACTAGAGTAAAAAAAACCTTATGGACTCAATAAAGTCAATGTATTTAAGGCATACTTTGATTTTCCTTCTGTCTAGCTGAAGGATGCCTGTTCCACATGGGCTACCTGCTGACCTGTTTCCCCTGGTTTGCTCTGAAGGAATAAACATTTTGTCACCTTTCCCTTGCTAAAAACTCTATCTTGACCCCACAGGCTGTAACTGACCTTTTTCTCCCAAGTTGATTGGTTAGATAGTACAACTGAGTTGAACAGAGAGTTATTGTCTCTAACCTGCGTTTTGTCTGGAATATGTTGCTGCTGCTTTCTGAGTCCTGAGGAAAGACCAGTGTGTCCACCAACCTTCATGCTTGTGTTTTTTTCAAATGTCAGATAGTCTGATGAAAGATACCACGTCTGCCCACAAGCCTGATGAAACATGTCATTGCACTAACCTTGCATGCACTTGAACCCTCCACCCCACAACAGGGTATTCAGGGCTGCTCTGGGAAGAACATGTCGCATGTGTGCCATGGGCCTGATTCCTTGGACCATGAGAAGCAGAGCTCAGGTGCTTCTTGTGACCACAGTCCTGCATCCATTGAGAGGTGGAAGATACACTTAAATCAGATAGAAGTGGATAGACATCCTGCCAAAAATAATTTGGGATGGAAAGCAAACTGTGACTCAGCTGAGGCAAAGTTCCTGCTCCCACACCTTGTTTCATACAGAAGCTCTGCCCTCTTCCAAGGATACTGGTGGTGTCTCATGGCACCCACAGTGGAGGTTGCTCTCCCCACCCTGTGTAGATGCTTCCTGTGCAACACTCGGCTCTGCCCACTCAACATGCCAGCCACGACCCTGAGCTTATGTCAGGAGCCTGGCAACCCCCGTAGCCAAGGCAGTGTGCCCCTTCGGCGCAGCCTTGGCTGCAGAACCTGCTTTCCTGAAATGCGTGTGAGACGAGGTGCTCCAGTTACTTGCAGGAGAGAGTCTTTACCAACGATTAAGTAAAATAAATGTTAGCTGGTTTAATATCTATTTTCATGTTTGCAAATGCATCCCTGCCTCTAGTCCTGTCCAATGTGTAGACCTGCCAACTGCTCCCAGTTACCAGAGAGTATCTCAGTTTTACAGGGTCACTGTTCACTTTTCAAGAGCCTTTTCTTTAGATAAATGTTACATTTTTCCTCCCTAAACTCAGAAATACTGTATATAAAGTTACAGTTCCCTACAAAGACAGTTCAGAGACTGTCCTTGCATTGCAAAGAGGTAATACTAAAATGAAGAGGTCACATCTGAAGAATAATAGCTCCTACAAGACTTCCTTGGGTGTGCTCATGAACTAAGGGTGTCCAAATATTTTTTCTGTGAGACTTAGGTGAACTGTCCTCTTAGACATTTCATTCATATTTTCTTTGAGCATATTTTCTCTGAGCATATTTTCTCCCCAGGCATAATAACAGAGCTTCACCAAATGTTGCTTTTCCAAGTAATTTTTGCTTCACTTCCAAGCTACTGCTTCACAGTCTGGTCCAAATTTTCCATTAATTCTCACTGATGTGACCTTTAGTGAGCCTAGGAATGCTGGTTATTAGTGGACCACATTCTTTCTCCTTGGCCACCCAAAACTTGCAGCTATGACATTTCTTGGGCTTCTGCATCTGAGAAAACTCCTGTTGGTCTTCAGGGAAGAGACGGGTTCTTGCACTTAGAGATGGAGACCTGCAACATGGCTTCCTTGCCAGCCCATTTTGGCATATTGCAAGGGAGTTGTGGCTCCAAAATGAGGGGTCTTCCTCTTCAGTCTTGTCAGCAGAAACCACCAAGCAGCTGGTTTTACCCCCAACAGATTTCCCCTCACAGCCAGGAGCACAGACATGCTTTAAACTTGAAGGGGACAGCAGCAGCCAGTAGAAAAGGCAGAATTAAACTCCCTCCAACTTTTTCTGGGTGAGAGCAAGATCTTAACTGTTCTCAGTGGTACAAGGCTTTCCACCTGCACAACTGGGTTTGGTTAATTGGGTCCTTGACAGTGTCCTGGTTTATGCCAACAGAGACTTTGGCCAAGAAACTGCACATTACTGTGAAAATCACAGGCAGCTCTTAAAAATGGCTATGGATAGGTTGCACACCTTGGGCATTTCTGAGAGGGGTTCAGAGACAGCTCCTCAGCAGCCATTGAAAGCTTCTGTGTGGCTGCATCATGCAGGTGAATCAACAGATTCAGACATCACAGCATGTAGCCATGAGAATGTTCCCCAGATGCTTCTTGCACAGGAGATATTTGACAGTGCTTGGGGCAGGACAGTGTAAGCAACACTGAACAAAGTTACCTGTCATTGTTTCCCATGGAAAAAGGAAATGGGATGAAGTTTAACAAGGCCAAGTGTAGAGTGCTGCACATGGGACATAATAACCCCATGCAGCGCTACAGGCTTGGGGGAGACTGGCTGGAGAGCTGTCAGGCAGAGAAGGACCTGGGGGTGTTGGTTGACTGCAGACTCAATATGAGTCAGCAGTGTGCTCAGGCAGCCAGGAAGGCCAATGGCATCTTGGCTTGTATCAAAAACAGTGTGGCCAGTAGGTCTAGGGAGGTGACTGTGCCCCTGTACTCGGCATTGGTGAGGCCGCACCTCGAGTACTGTGTCCAGTTCTGGGCTCCTCACCACAAGAAGGACACTGAGGGTCCTTGAGCGTGTCCAGAGAAGGGCAACCAGGCTGGGGAAGGGGCTGGAGGGCAAATCCTATGAGGAGCATCTGAGGGAGCTGGGGCTGTTTAGCCTAGAGAAGAGGAGGCTGAGGGGAGACCTTATCACCACCTACAACTCCCTGAAGGGAGGTTGTAGAGAGGTGGGTGATGGTCTCTTCAGCCAGGTGACAGGTGATAGGACAAGGGGGAATGGCATGAAGCTGTGCCAGGGCAGGTTTAGATTGGATGTTAGGAAAAAATTTGTTACTGAAAGAGTTGTCAGGGCCTGGAACAGGCTGCCCAGGGAGGGGGTTGAGTGACCTTCCCTGGATGTGTTCAGTAAAAAGGTAGATGAGGTACTTAGGGATATGGTTTAGTTTAGGATGTGAATGGTTGGACTTGATGATCTTAAAGGTCTTTTCCAACCTTGTGATTCTGTGATTCTGTGAGATGAGTAGACAAAAACTAACAGCTGCAGTTCACTATCACCAGGACAATCTACTCATGCAAAAATAACTAGATTGTCACCTTTTGAATATTTGTGACCTCTGTATGTCAGGATCCAGAGGAGTGCTATGTGGGGACCTCTGCAAATATGACACATAATGGGTGTGCAAAAGCATTTGTTGGTCCCATCACTCAGCTGGCAACTTTGCCACCAGCCCAAGCAATGGTGCTTCAGAATAGATTATTTAAATATATATATATATATTCTGAACCTTTCAGTTGCACTTGCAAGGTGGTACTTTCCAAATGAGCTGCAGGTGCAATTAAGACCTTTAGAATTTCTCTTTACCTGCCTTGCATGAAATTCAGGTGGGGGGCAGCCTGCAGAGGTGTCCATGGCAGTGGCAGAGGGAGAGAGCAGAGTGTTTGTGCTTCTTTCCTTTCACTCCTTCCACCAGGCTGGCTTCATTCCTGGGTGGTCCATGTCAAGACGAGTGCAGAGGAGGGGACCAAAACCCTTCCTTGCAAAAAAGCTTGCTTAATGAGGCGTGAGTAGATTTGTACCTGCCAGGGCTGCAAGGTGGAATAAAAGAAAAGAAGAAGAAGGAGAAGGGAAAAAGAAAGGAAAAAGGGTGTCATCCAGTGGATCTTGAGAGCTGTCACCACACCAGCAGCAAGTCAGCAGAGCTGTGAGAAACATTTTCAGCCCCAGGACACTGCAGGACATTGTCAGGCCAGGCCCGGGCAAGCTCACTGCTCTTCGGCCACACACTCAGAAAAGAAAGGATCCCAGTTTCTGACAAACAAGCTGTGGGCAGGGTGCCAGCCTCCCCGTTCCTGAGCACTGAGAAGGGGTAAAGGCTGCTCCTTGGAGAAGGTCTGGACCCAGGGGTGTGATGGGGAGATTTAACCCTTCCAGTGTTGCTCTTGCAGAAAGTCATGCGGACAGTCCGGGTGCCCAGGCAGGTATCAATCCTGGCTCGCCTGAGCTGATGAAGCCAACTTTTATCAGGCTTTGCCATCAAAAGCCTTTCTGCAGTAAGTTCAGAGCAGACAGCCATCTATTTAATAATTAGCAGTATGGTGCCAAATCGAAGACACAACAGCAATTGTACTATCCCCAGACATTTAGACAAAAGCGCTTACCAAATTTCACATGGTGGTGTTGGAGTTCTCCACAACTCTTACAAAACAGCATGGGAAATGCTGCCCAACAGTGCTTTATATCATTCCTTATTCCAAAAGCTGTGCATCATATTGAAAAAAAAATTCAAGAACCAGCTTGTGTAGTGCTGCCAATTTGTTTTTCCCTCTGTGGCCAAATGCAATTGATGCTAAACCTCAGATGTTAATTTTTAAGTCAGTCATCCCATCCCCATTTCCCCACCCCCCTTGGCTCCACCAAGTTTGTTTGTTTCTCAGATGTGTATGGGCGTGCTTTGATTTTCTTACTTCTTTCATCCATCCACAGACCACCCGTCTGCTGCCTTACAGACCAGCACAATGTGTGTACCACAAACTGAAAAGCACTTTCCTTTCCCTTCCAGAGCCTTGGTGTAACAAAACGCTAAGAGTTAAACTGCAGCTTTATATAAAGGAAGAGTAACAGTAAAATCCTACAAAATTACCTAGCAGGACACCTCTCCCGGGTTATAAAGGTAACAGTAAGAAGCAGAAGAGCAAAAGAAAATTGCCTACTTCACAGAAAAATAAAAGAAACTTTTTCTCGAGTTACACACTCTTTGTAGCAACTTTCCTCAAGCAAGAGGGGATTGATGCAGCCTCAGAAAGTCTCACTGTGGTTTACTAAGGGTACAGGAGGAAACACATAGAAAACAAGTAAAAAGTATTACTGGTCAGTTTGTTGGGCCCTGCCAGGGGACACGAGCCTCACACAGTTGCTACAGCTATGAAGGAGTAACTTGGATAACAGTCAAGCTTCATCCTTTGTCTCATCTTACACTTAGTCTAGTGCCCTCAGGCTTGCCCAGGTTCCTGACCTTTGTCTCTGCTGTTCCCTCATGCTCTCACATCATCTTTTCACGCTGCTGGAAGGTTGCTCTGCACTCGTCCATACATTATGGATGATGATACACACCTTCCTGTGCTGTGCTTAAGAGCCTCAGCGTTCGTTGCTCAGGAAGGCTCACTACATGACCCCGTGCCCTTCTGCAACTACCCATTAAAACACTTACCCTTCACCTGAAATTATAAAGTTATGTGTCTCCAAAAATAGGCAGTGTCTTCTGGTTTGGAGCTGTGAACTGCAAAGCATCGGCTCAGTGAGCAAGGTAAAGGCTGTTCTTCTCCATTACTATGAAAAAGTAATTTCCAGGGTAGAAGCCCACGCAGAGTAATTTGGCCTAGAGATGCCCATGCTCCACTTCTCTTTAAAAAGCAGATGATTCTGGTTTGAGTGTTGCCAACACAGCAAATTTGGGAAGAATTAAATACCAACATGCGTTTCATCCCCCTTCTTAAGTACTTGATAGAACAAAATTTCAAATTACTATAGCAACAGGCTTAAACAATACTCTGGAACTTGTCGATATTTATCCCATGATCTAATGGTGGTTTGTTGACTGTGCTACTCTGCAAGGCTGTGGCATTAAGTCAGAGCTTTATTCTTTTAACATATGGTTCCCAGGGAAGAAATTTTCTCTCGTGCTTTGTACTCTGCGCTACAGTTAAGTGCACCACCAGTCAGATTCATAAAGAGAGGCATTAGTTACCTGTGATTAAATCCCACAGCCTAGGTAAGGCTTTAAAATTTATGGAAATAAAATTATAGACATAAAAACGAGGTTGCATAGATCCAGATGAGTGTTAACGAGTGTGGAGGCCTGCGAGAGTAATGTGTTATTTTACTATTATTATAACATATGTTTATCTTTAAAGAAGGCGCCTGTAAAAGGTATCATCACGCGGGGATTTAAGTCATGTGGGTAGGTGCAAGTAGCACAGGATTAGGTGGCTGGGGGACCAGACTAAGATCAAGGAAATTACATCATTCCCAAATTCAGAAAACTTAGCAGTGAATCTCAAGGGAACAGGGCAGAACTCCACCAGAAGATGTTTTAGAAGAGGTGAACTCAAGGATGTTGCACTATGTGTTTTGCTTTTTTAGTCCCTGTGATGCTTTCCAAAATCACAGCATAAAACAGCGTTTCTGTTGGTCAGCTCAGGCATTGCTCCCAGACCCATGTACAGAGATCCACCTCTCGTGGGACAAATTAAGCTCCCAGAATTACACAGCAGACTTGGACTTGACTTATTTGCAGCAGCCTTTCTTCCTATGACACCACTTCTGCAGTCTGTTAGAAAGCAACAAACTGATTTTTGGGAACACATGGCTCACTGAAAGCTGTCCAGGAATCATAGAATTGTACAATCATAGAATCCTAGAATGGTTTGGGTTGGAAGGGACCTCAAAGCCCACCTATTTCCAACCCCCTGCCACGGGCAGGGGCAGCCTCCACCAGCCCAGGTTGCCCAAAGCCCCATCCAACCTGGCCTTGAACACTGCCAGGGAGGGGGCAGCCACAGCTTCTCTGGGCAGGCTGTGCCAGGGCCTCACCGCCCTCACAGGGAAGGATTTATTCCTAATATCTAATCTAATCCATCACTCTCTGCCTTTGTAAACAGCACCTCCCCATCTTTCCTGTAGGGCCCTGCAGATACTGGAAGGCTACAATAAGGTCTCTCTGGAGCCTTCTTTTCTCCAGGCTGAACAAGCTCAACTCCCTCGGCCTGTCTTCACAGGAGAGGTGCTCTAGCCCTCTGATAATCTTCATGGCCCTCACTCTAACAGTTCCATGTCTTTCTTGCACTGGGGACCCCAAAGCTGGACACTGAACTTCAGGTGAGGTCTCAGGAGATCAGAGTAGAATCACAGAATCACCTCTTGACCTGCTGGTCATGCTGCTTTTGATGTGTGTGTAGGTCTACCTACAGGAATGTCCATGTACTTGTTGAATACTGATGGTGCTCCTGGCAATCCCAGGAAGAGTGCTCCCCATAAGCCAGGTGTTAGTGGATTTTGAGACATGGGATTCACTAACTGAGGCAAAAGCATGGTACCTGGCTTTAGAAAGGCAGGGAAACACCACCTAGGGAATGATAGAGCAGTCAACCAAAGTTTGACATCCTGAAAAATATGCGGCCAAATTATTAGACAGTCTGCGACTCTCAGAGAATAACAAGGGAAGGGAAAAGAGCTGATGTGGATCTGTAAAGAGCAAGCTGTATCAAACCAACTGAATTTCCTTCTCTGGCAGGGTCACGGGGATGTTGGGTAGGGGATATGCTGTAGATATGGTATATCTTGGCTTCAAGAAGATTTTCAACCGCATGAGGCTGGAGTGGCCTGAGCAACACTTCACAGACAAAACTAGAATTGAAGGTAGTCCTGAAAAATAAGAAAATAAAATAAACCAAATCTGAAATCATTAGGGTGAAACTCATCAAGACAGATGTAGAGGGCAGCATTCAGGGAGGATAACTCTGGTGCCAGGAAGAAGGACAATCTGGTGAGATGGCCTGGGCTGCTGTGCAAACGAGTCCAGGGGTCAGAGAGAGGCAGGGAGCGAGCATGAATCAACAATGTGATACTGTTGGAGAAAAATGTCATTCTGGGACGTGCCAGCAAGTGCTGCAAACAATTAATCTGCTCTGCTCCACACTGCCTTGAGCAGCAGCCCCATGCCCAGAGCTTGGCACTAGGCTCTGCAGAGGATTCAGGCAGATGGGACCACATAGGAAAGAGGAGAGAGAGGAGCTGCAAGGGACTGAAACATAAGATTTATGGGTAAAAGATGAAGGAATCATTCTTTTAGGCTAGAAGAAGCATTCCACTGTAAATAATACTCAGGACAATATTAAATGCTGAAATTAACAGACTTGCTGGCATGGGGTCACTATGCTGGAGATCTCTGAGAGACTTCAGGCACAGAAGTGGGGAGCTGATCCAAAGTGCTTGGGAATGACCAGGCTGCCAGGGGCAATACAAAAACACTTGGGCTTGCTTCATAGCACGGAATGGCCCCACTGACATCCCAGACCCCTCGCCCACCCTCCCTGCATATGGCTCCACAGTCCCACCCTCTTCCTGACCAAGATCCAAAGCCACCAGAGCTACCAGCTTCCATGAAACCCCTGCTTTGAGCTGACATCGCTGGTGAAAGGAGCAAAGGGGGCAGAGTCACAAGTCCTACATTTCAACATATGACTTTCTCAGGCAATGCTGAGCCCCTGAGGGTGCCGTGATGAGCTTTGGGCACTCAGGATGGGAAGAACAGGACCCAGCTGTCAGTCTGCCTGCCACATGGCACCCCAGGGGGGCTGGGTGAGTGTGGAGCAAGCATACTCTACTGAAAGAAAAAAAAGACAACAGCAAATAATTTCTGCCTGTGGAGCAAAGGACATCTGTGGATGTTATCTCCATCAAAAAGAGTCAAACAGCTGAGAAAGGTTGAGCGTGGGAATATTGCTGTTGTTCAGTTCTTTGTTTATATGACCAGGCGCCAGTCTGAAGGGTGAGGATGATGTACCTTCCCCCAGCATCACTGGCTGGGGTTGTCTCTGCAAAGTACCACTTGTTTTGGAGTGGGACGGTTAGGAGGAGGTCATATGTGTCCCTGGCAGTTGCCAAAATGATGTTTGCTTGCCTTTGGAAAACCAAAATCCCATTTACTTTCACGGTGCTTCACATGACATGCTTCTCTGCCTGGGTCTTTTTTGAAAAACTGTAAAGCAACCATGAAGTTTGTTTATTTTGTTGCTCATGATAAGAAGTGCATGGTGTCACAGTTCAGCTGGGTGCCACGCCGTACAGATGAATACGTCCAGTGATTTTCCTACTTGCACACTCAAACCTTTGTAACTGTCCTTCAGCCTTCTCTCACCCATACATTTAGAATCAGAATTGTTTAGGTTGGAAAAGACCTTTAAGATCATCACTATCTTAGCACTTCCAAGTCCACCACTAAACCATCCAATCTAAACTTCACCTAGTCCTGCTGGCCACACTATGTCTGATACAGGCCAGGATGCTGTTGGCTGCCTTGGCCACCTGGGCTCACTGATGGCTCATATTCAGCCAGATGTCGACCAACACCCCCAGGTCCTTTTCCACACGGCAGCTTTCCAGCCACCCTCCCCCAAGCCTGTAGTGTTGCACAGGGTTGTAATACCCAAGTGCATGACCTGGTACTTGGCCTTGCAGAACATCATACAGTTGGTCTCAGCCCATCAAGGCAGCCAGTCCAGATCCCTCTGTAGAGCCATCCTACCCTTAAGCCGATCAACACTCTCTTGTTTTTCCCCTTATTCTTCTTGTGGACAGAGGTTTTTGATAAAGGATTCAAGACTCCAACCACCCTGAGTGGTGAGGGGTCCTACCCTCAGAGGTCTCCAGCATAGACACTGACTGCAGTGCCATAGGAAGCCCATCAGGGCTCTGGGGACCATCAAGGTCCTGGTGACAGTCTCAGGTCTCATGGGGAAAAAGGCCACTAGTTTTCACATGTTACACTGTCAAGCTCATTCTTCCTCAGCCAACGTGAAGACTGGGACATGACATGACAAAATCATAACTTGAACAATTCTATACTGTACTGTATTACTGTGAAACAGCAAGATCTTATCCTGATAGGGGTAAGGTCTTGCCCCTCTGTCAGTGGTACCCTCTACGTCTGTGCTCTCTGCCCTACTGATGGCCAGAAGGTCACTGCAACTTGTTCATCTGGTAATGTGCCAGCCACATCAGGCTGCTGGCATTTCAGTGGCTCCTGCAGCACAATCCAAGCAAATAACAGGATCTGAGCTCTTGCAGGAAGCTAGACTTCTCTGGAACTGGAAAGGATTTATCTTTTTTTTTAATTGGTTTCTGGGATTTTCATCAACATTCTGTTTCCAGACTCAATTTCTGAATAGCTCTCCTCCACAGTCCAGAAGTGGATCATGTCAGAGAGTTACGCTGCCCTCCAACAGTGTTCCAGCCCAAGGCAGGTGTAAGCCTTCCCCACCTCCACAGCACAGCTCATAGCAGAATACTCAGGACTTTCCCTGAGCCCCCCCACAGCCAAGCAGTAAATCTGCAGGACCAAAGACATGATCCTACCCAGGGCAGAAATGTCTTTCCCATCAATGGATATAATTTAATGCATGCCTGCTACACTTCTTAAGCTGTGCAAAGCATCATATTTTATCGATAGCACATCCTTCTGGGACTGTGCATCCCTTTGGATTCCTTTATAGGGTTCCCTTTCCTATGTGGAGAAGGGCAGAAATAAGTAATTTCCTCGGTGCACTGACAGGCACCCTCCCCCTTGCCCTCACCCCCATGACTTCTTCCTCATAGACAACAAGCAGAGTATATAACAAGGGTTTCTGAGAATGGAAAGGAAGCATGTGATAGTGCTTTTAATGTCTGCTGCTTTTCCAGGGGACTGTGTTTGCTTCCCAGGGCTGTGCACAATCTCCAGCACAGAAAAAAATCCGAGTTACTCTCTGAAAATCCTCCTCTGCTGTGTCCAGAGAGCTAGTCCTGTGGGACAACGAGAAGAAACACAAAGCCCTGTGGGCTTCCTAGTCAAAGGAACAGTCTCCAGCTTGAGCACACGTATCCATGGATGACAGAGATCAAAAGAGAAAACAGACAAGCATCTCAGTTATCCTAATGAACACAAATGCTGACTCTCACAAAGTCCTTATCTCCACTGACTGAGGTGACACGCCGAACTCCCCGGGGGTCGGGAGTCTGCACAGCTGCTTGGACAGTCCTGGCAACACCGCTGTGTTCATGTTCTGGGTTACGAAACAATGCAGTTGCTCCAGGCTTCGTGGGTTTGCTTTGTTGTCGTGTTACAACCAGCAGACTCCACAGTACGCAGTACAGAAGAAACACAGAGGGGCCCAGTATTCAGCAACTGAGGATCTCGCCCTGTGATGTGCATTAATATGCTAGAAATACATATGAAGTTGACAGTTATATTCATTCCCCATTTATGAGTCTTCTGTTCTCATGTTGGCTTCCAAATTCAAGGCTGTCACAGAAAAGCACTGGCTCTTCAACAACCGTATACGCTGCAAATTAAAAGGCAAAAAGGAAATGTAACTAAGGTCAAGGTATGTTGCAGAGCAAGTGACTTAGAAAATGTGATGCACATAAAACATTATTATGTAAAACAACATGTACTATGCATTTTCAGTAGCTTTCTGCGAAACCTCAAGATTGGATGGCAAAGGTTGTTGCAAAATGTATTTTAGGTAAGAGCCCACTGAGTCGTGAAAGATTTCCCACCCTTAAAAATATTACATGCTTACAACATTCAAGACCTTGTTCACTTGGGATCTACAGACAGCATTAGCAGATTCCACGGCCCACGTAGCTACGTGGGAGATGGGGTTGACACATTAGAGAAAAGCCTTACCTCAAAGATGTAGTGGAGATCAATGTCGTCTTTTTTTTGTTACAGTTTTTCCCTAAGAGGATGAAAGACTGGAAATCTCCTGTAAGACCAAGAGTTCCTGATTTCCTAACAGTTTCATGTCATTAGTGAATCACACGTATTATACGAATTAGAAGCAGACATGATTATACAAATAAGAATCAGGTAACATCATGGTTTCTGGTTGGACAGATGGATAGCATTTATGACTATAATTTTTTCTGGGAAAATGCTGACACAGATTGACAAAAATCAGTTCTAATTTATGTCCAACATTGCCTAGTTTGACTGGTCAGCAAAAAAAGACCTTAAAAGGCCCTAACTAAGTGAAAAAACAATTAAATGTTCATATTTGTAAGATGAAATGCTATGCTTTTCTGTCTCAAAACAGGGTTCCAGCTTCACTTAAAGGCTCGTAATCTTTGATTTCAGGCACAACAAGCCAATTTTTTAAGTCACAAATTATTTTTTCATTCTTCTGTTCATCCAAAACACCTTGAATATTCTCATTTTGGGGCAACCTGAAACAAATTGTGGTTTAGTTCTTTCAGTACTTCCAATGAACTGAGAAAACCCCTTATTAGCCAAGCTCTATTTGTAGGTCCCATGCTCTGTTTTAATCCTTCAAAGGCTCTCTGTGTTTTCTAGCAATTGGGGGTGTCTCAGGCAGAGCATATGTGTACATTTATCTGTAAAATAAATTCTGGCACAAAGCTTTAGCATGATGGGAAAAGCTTTTTGATTTATGAGACTGAAAAGCTGCTTTGCTTTGTTTTGCTTCTTCAGTATCTAACTAAAATGTGGGTAAGACTAACTTAGAGAGGACTTAAGAAGGATATTTTATTTTAACCTAGGATTATAGTCGCTTTAGATAATGATGTATAAGAAGATCAAAGTTTAAAGATGTGTTTTTTGTATCTGTCTGAAATACAAAAAAAACCCAAAAAAATTCAAATGTCATCCTTGTTCTAGAAGTTTTACTGAGGTTTTTTACTTTTTATTTGTCTTTTCTTACACCTGCCTGTGGAGCATCAGATAGTTTGAGTCCTTCGTGGTTACTTGTATGAAGAAGTAGTCATTGAGTTATGTGGGTGCTGACAGAAGTCAAAACAAAAACTGTCTGTCACCATGGCAGGAGGCACACTGAATTAATGCTGGGATACTTCTTCAGCAGGAGAGAAATTCTGGCCCAGAGAAGAGCAAACCACCTGACTAATCATCTTTTCTCTTCCAGCTACCCCATGATCACTCACTGATTTTTGTAATGTCACCACTTTCCCAGCTGACCCATGACTACATGTCCCACATAGCATCTTCCAGGAAAGCAAAATGTAGGTAATTTTTTTATTTCATCAGGCCCAGCAGCCACATGAGAACTGAGGCAGCACTGAGGCTTTGGGCCCCAAGAAGTTTCTAAGGCCAGGCCTTTGCTCACCTAGGAGGTAGACACCGATCTGCTAAAGCTTGTCTTCACATCTACAGCTGAGGGAAACAGCAGCTCATGGTGCCCTGTCCTCCTCTTGTCCTACCCCTGTGCACTGGCAGTATCATGTCACCTGCATCAGAACCAATGGTCCCAAGAGCTGAGAAGGGACAGATGATCGTCGATGCAGGATGCACCACAGAAAAGTGTCCCTTATAAACCAGAACAGGGAAGATGTTAAATAAAGAAGCTTGGAGGATGGTTTCTGCAAGAGGGGGGCGTAAATGAAAGATTAGGCATGGTTATGTCTCAGCCTTCCAGGGCATGTACTTTTTGCAGTGTTTTTTCTATGCAAAAGTGGAAAGTGAAAGATAAGTGGTTTGAAAGCACCAGTATCTGGCATCATCTGTGAGGAGGCTGTGTGTACAAGATGTCCATCCCACCTGGGCAGCTCTGCTAGGAACTTAGATTCATCCACTCAACTCTTTCACTAACAGATAAAAACAAGTGCTGAAAAACAATGATAAAGTCTCCTAAATGGTGACTCTGACATGGAAAATTCCCAAACACACCTCACATTCCCTGAAATAGCCAACAGAAATCAAGGAGCAGATTAAAATGTGATGGCTGAACAGAAAAATCCACATACATCTTTTTTTCTAATCTTTTTACAAAGCTGTTTTCATAGAAGCTATTTGCTCTAGCACCCTGCAAACTCATACTGCATGGCTACGTGCTGTGGATAAGCGTTGTCCTTTCTCTCCGTCACTGCTCAGTGACTGTAAGGGAAGCGGGAGTGTATTTCCTTTTAATCCAGATCTTCCTCCAGTTTGACAGCAAGGTTTACAGAACCAAAATGTCTGCATTTGTCTTCCAAGTACTTCTGCCTTGGCAACATTGACTGCTGTATGAGAGCATAGGCTCAGCCACAAAGCATGGTTGTGGCTCTGAGTTTACCACCTTTCAGATCCAAGAAACCCTTCCAGCTACTCAGTGAATTCAGTGGAAAGTGTCAGATGTATTGGGTGCAAAATTTGCCCAATTTGTGTAAAAAGTAGATGAGCTTAATCCAGGTTTCACAAAAGTCTGTAGCTAAGCTCTTGCTGCCTGCGGAAGGGCCAAGCTTCCTCTTGCTGCATCTTTTCTGAGTGGATGGACAGTGTCACTCAAACAGGAATCTTTCTGCCCTTATTAACTGCTCCCCTAGGAAAAGTCCTACAGATATCCTCAAAATGCTACACAGCTGGCCACAGAAAGGGAATTTATCTGATATTTCTTTTAATGAGGCAAGAAATAAAATATATTGTTCATTTTACTTCCCCAGAATTGTGCTGGCTGCTCAAGGGAGGCAGAAGAAAAAGCCACATTGCCACCCAACCCCACAAGCCCAGCTTTGAACTGACGCAGCAAGCACAGAGTCACTTCTTGGAGCAGGACTGCACATTATCATTTAGCTGGATGAAAGCACGAGACAGAAAAGTTGTTCTTGATTAAAAACAAATATCAAGCATGGCAAGAAAATGAGTAAGAATAAACAGATTAAGTGTGATATGTCTGAAGGCTTCCCACAGTATAAAAGCCATATGTGGGAGGCATCAGCCTAAAATTAAACTCCTAACAGTGTGAGTTAACGTTTTTGAAAGAGGCACCTGACACAATCAGAGGGGGAAAGTATGAGTAATTGGCTCATCAAGGGAAGTTCTCACCACTTTCCCATGTTCTGCATCTTCCTTCTGCTGTGCTCGTCCAAGCAGGAAACACCATTCCAGGGTCAGACCAGACAAGCTGGCCTCCCCTCGTCCGAAGAAGTCCCCATGCAGAGCCGAAGCTGTGGGCGGCCCCAGCTACACCACAGCTGGTTCATTCCAGACTAACCAAAGGCCAGGCAGGCTGGACCTGGTGTCAATGTTAAAGTCAAGCCAACCTGCCAGCAGCCTCCCATCCTGTGCTCAGGCAGCTAAAGCCCCACACCACAAACTCAGGTATGGGACAAAGAGTCTACTTTACAGGCAACAGATTTTTTAACAATCAGTCACAGGCTAATTGCAACAAGCAGTTCCTTGGGACAACAAACAATTAACACAGGGTCTTTCTTGCAAACAATGAGCTACTGGTTGCTGCGTCTGTGGTCGTCATTGTGGGCTATAACTTCAATGCCTTCACAAGCAGAAAGGCGTGGTGGTGGCATGTTTCCCAGCAACATAATTCTTTTACTGATTTCATTCAGTTCACCAAGTTTTGTTCATTTGAGGCAGCTTGTTATTTGCTTGGTGATGCTGCAGCCTTGGCTTCCACAAAGAACCTCAACTTCCAGCAGGAATGCCAGCTGGATTTCACACCACCAGGCAAACAGTGGGACAACCAGCATCCTTGGGGTCCATGTCATCTGCCACCCTTTGCCATGCAGCCAGCATTCCTCCTTCTCCTCCCGGGAGACCCTATGGCTAATGAGAACCCAGCATCTCCCAAGACTTTATGACAAAGCCCTTGCACTTCCACGCAAACCACAGATTTTCCAGGAACTGCACAATCAAGCAGTCATTCACCTGGACCAAACTCAATAGTTGTATGTTGTGTTAGCTTGCAAGCTCCTAGATCTGGTTTCTTTCCAATCACTCTTCTTTCTAGACCCAATCAACAACATCTTCTGTTTGCTTCACTTAGGATGAAACAGACCAGATCCAGAGTACATTTGTTAGTGTCCTGGAAATCCCAAAGTTTTGGGCTCTCAGCATAATGATGAAAGCCTCACCTTCTGCTCACCACCTCTCCTTGCCACCAAGGCCTTTCCAGAGGAAGCTCCACAAGGCAGCCTGGAGGCTTTTCCACTTCCTTTGCAAGGAGTGACAGTGCAGATTCTCCTGCAGACACCCATACTCACACAAAGACATTCTGTGACCATGGAAGAAATTCCTGTTTAAGCAGAGCGTACAGGTCATAACATTTTTTTTTGGAAAACAATGTCTAAATTAACTCCACTGAGAGAAAAAACACTGGGGAGAGCAACCCCAAAAAGCCACTACAGCTCCCAGAATATGTGAGAAACTTGCCAGCCTTCTGTCACCAAAGCCTTTACTAGTTATATAGGTTTTCTCTTCTCTCTGGGCAAGACTCTCTACTTTAGCAGGGTGCAGTGCACTTAGCCCATGCCTGGCTGCTGTTTTGGGTTCAAGCTGTGGTGCTCGGAAGGATGCTACACAGCCTGGGGAAATGCACACAGCACCCTGGTCCACGTCCTACAGCAAGATCAGCCACTGCAGCCAGCTTCCATGTATAAATGCAGTGAATGGATTTGTTATTTAAGGCTATTAGACATCCTATGTCAGGCATGAAATTAATAAAGGATTGGGAAGGGGAGCTTTTCCTCTTCTCCCTCTGTGGAGGAGCTGTCTTCATCCAACTCTGCACTGCTCCAAGATAAAGTAATTTTGGCTCCCTGCGTTTTAGCTATTTGAGATAACAAACTCAGATTTCTTAGTCATCCAAAGGCAAAACTGCCTTTAGCTCCTTGCTGGTGTTACACCTTTGTTTTCGCTGTAACCTGTGCTCTGGGTGCAAGCATGTGGGCCAGCTTGACACAGAAGCTGCTCCTACATGAGGCAAGTTTCCTACATGAGATGTTGTGGAAGGGCAAGAGGTGAAGTTCAACCATTATCGCTAACATTTCACAGAAGGGTGTCATTATTACAAAGCACAACCAAGAAAGGTCGATAGAAGAGAGTGCTAGCTTTTGCACTGCTGCTTACTGGCTGTGCTACACACAGGGCCCAAAACACCACGTGCACCCATGTTCCCTCCCAGGAGTTACAAGCAGCCCAGCCTGAGGCTGTACCTCCTAGCTAGCACAGCTAAGAAACAAGTCTTCTCACTAGTGCCCAAAGAATCACTCTATGCAGTTGTAAATACAAAGAAGTGAACCCTGCATGCCATTTTGTTATTTATTTATTTGGTTGGTTGGTTTTTCCTTTGTTCACTTATTTATTTTTAGCAAGGTGGGTCAGATCTTGCCTTCAGAAGAACTAGGTAATCATAAGGTAGTTGGTGAGTATTTCTGGTTGGACTAAACATTGGGGAAAAAATATACAAGCTGCATGATACTTGGTGTAAAATGTCTGTGCTCAGCACCACCTGAAGCTGGATACCTGTGGCTCTTTACAAGGGCATCATTTCAGGGTTTTAATTTGGGAACATAGTCACATGCTAAGGAAATGAAGATAGGTCATCATGGAGGCAAGAGTTCTCTCACACACCTGTTAGTCATACCTGCTTATTGAGGGTGGCCATAGCAAGGCAACTAAAGGAAGGAGCTTCCCAATATTAGACTGCTACAAGGAGATCCAGAACACTCCAAAAGCCAAAAGGAGCATGTCTTTTTTTACCATCTACATTGCACATAAAAACTTCTTACACAGGTGAGACTGTACCTTCCTTTATGTCACATCATAGATACAGCTGGGTATTAAATGTAGGTACTAGAAACCTTATTCTTGAAGCTGCTCTTCCTTAGGCAGATGGCAGAAACACACTAACTGGCCAAACATGTAACCTAAACACCATAAATATCTATTACTCACTGTGACCTGCTCTATTTGAAAGGAATAAGAAATAGTTTTTCAAAAGTTATCAAGAAAGTATGTTGATTAATGAACTAACTAAAAATAAGGAGATCTCTTAGAGATACATTTAAAATGAAAAAAAAAAAAAAGAGATTGAATTAATCAGATTGATTCCTGCTCACAAATCATTAGTGTGGCTTTGTCAAGTAGCAGCCTAACCAGAAAGGACTGTATGATCTGCTTTTCTTTGATTGCCCTATTATTGCCTCTTGGTTTCCCAAATATAGAGAGCACTTCTTCTCTTTGTTCAAGCTTCCAAGAATTCTTCTCCATCAGAATAATTGGGTTTGAGTTGGCTAATGTGAGGATGACTAATTTCCATCTACCTCACTCGTCTTAATCACAGTGGTCAGCCAAAATTTGAAATCCAGAAGACTGTCAAATTAAGAAGACAATAAAGCCAGTTGATTTATTGATGCTATCTGTTTATTTACCAAATTAGGCCGAAACAAAAACAAACTATGAAGACCTTTTGTCCTGAAGACAGAAATAATCAACATCAGGAAAGGAGGTCCTTGCAGGCACCCCTCACAACCTTTCTGGCCAGTGGCTGTTCCCGAAACTGTTGGTGAGAGCTCTGCTACCACTCATCCTCATCATCTCCTTCCAGCTGTCAATAAAGTTAAAATTCTTGAGCTAGCTGTGGCTCCACTGAGTGTCATAATTAGTATATCTGTTGCCTCCTAAAGCAGTATCACCCAAAGCATGCCTTGCATTCCACCAAAAAGTTGGCAGGATCAGCTTCATGAAGACCTACAAAGTCAGTTAAGATATCAAGAAAGGCAGGGGTCAAATAATTAGGTGCCAGCTCAGGCAACTTGAATTCAGTCAGATTTATTTTAGCTGTATAAATATGCACCAAACTGTGCATGCATGTGTGTACACTCATGTACAAACACATGCACATCCACACACATCAGAGCACTGAACCAACATGTATACATATTTATATGAACACACAGAACATATTGTCCTACAGTTACACCCACATACACCAAACAGTTGAGTTCATCACTTTTTTATCTACTGTTTTACCACCAGACAGAAGCTTGTAGATGTAAAAACCCCACCAAACCCAGAAGAGAAGAAACTGATGGGTGCAGGGCAGATTAAGAAAGATGCCTACAACTAGTGAGGAGACTGAAGGTTTGTAGGGTTGCTGCTGCCAGCTCAGTGTGTTTGTCAGGACAGGCAGCAGAGGACATCATAGACAGATGTGATCCATCACAGGAACATTAACAAAAACTAAAGAGAAAATTATTTTCCAATGGGACACCACCACCTGTTACCAATGCGCTCTTACCCAAAACTGTCCTCTGGGGAAGGTCCTTCTTCTGTTTCCCAGTCTGAGGTCTCCTGTTATGTGATAGCTATAAGATTTTATGAGCAGCTAATGTAGTCCAGGATGGTAAATGCCCCTATTCCTCACTTTCCCACCATTTCTGTTCTCTGTCCTAAGGAATCAGAGCATGGGCAAATCCCATTGACGTAAATGCTGTGGGGTAGCAAGAATGTTTGCTACCAGGCCATGCTCTGGAATGATAAGCATGCAAGAATTAGCATCTATAACTCTCCATAAACACTGGGGTTAATCTCCAGGGTTTACAAGACTCTTTAATAGGACAATTTGCTTTACACAGGACCTATCAAACACTTCCCATATCAGCAAAGTTTACAAGAAGGTAAACCGAGCTGGGGTAATAGTTCAGATGTACACAGCCAGGGCTCTAATGAGAATGCCAAAGTCAAAGTAGTAAAGGGATTTGCAAGTATGATACCTTCCCAAATGGCTGAAGAGTCTGGCAGGACATTTGGAAGAGCTGCAAGAATTACACTGTTCTCTCTCAGGCTCTGAAAGCTAAAAGAATGGATCAAATCACCCCACATTCTGTGCAAAATGATGGTCTGGATTAGACCCACACTCTGCCAGCCTCATCCAGCTTGGGCAGGACTCCACTCCTTGGGCGGTCCTGCTGCAGGGACCAGTGCTGCCCACAGAGTGAAGGGCTGCTGAGAATGGGTAAAGGTGATTAATTAAAACTGAAGGCTGTCTGGATACCCGTGTGGACACCAAATTTAGGATGGTAAGACTGAGGCCTTGAATGAACCTGCTCTTCTCCACTGATGACAAAAGCAGTCTGAGTACACTGCCAATTTGCAGACACATACTTCCTAAAGCCAGTTGAGATGAATCCTGCCCTGGGTTTCTGCAAGCCTTGGGTGTCTACCCCTGCTTCAGGTAGACTCCACCTCTGTGGTCAGAGCAAGCCATCAGCCCCAAGTACAACTTGGTTTCATTTTGGGGAATGATTGCTGAGATGGCTGGCTGCAGCCTCAGCATTATCATCGAACACACGCACACAGAAAACCAGCCCGGCAGGATAAGCCTTTGCCAACAGATGACCAGTTTGCCTTGAGTTAACTTATTCTTTCTGTGCTTTTCCCCCAAAACTGAGTACCAACAAGAAATTAAATCCAGGAATTTCAAGAAGTGACACATTTCTGTTAAATCAATATGAAGCCCAACCAAACTATCCTAATAAAGGTAATCAATAAATTAGGCGTTCAAAGGAGAACGACCTCCTATTTCACTTCTTTATCCTCATCCTAATTACCACAGAACATTTGCCCAACCTCGACTCTCTTTCCATGCCTCTGAAAAGACCTGAGGGGACATTTTGGAGGGAGCCAGCCAATATCTTAGTTTCATTTGCTATTGTCTTTTTTTATCACTTGGCACAACCCCGTCAGAGTAAGGGCAGATTGGCAGTAAAAGGATGATTGCTTCATTATAATAACTCAATCTGCACTGAGACAAGCTGTCTCCTGTGCTACGTGAGAAACAGTGAGAAACTTGATTTCATAAGCAAAATTACCTCTGGCCATTTTAAAATGCCAAGAGCAGCTATCATTAGATTGTGGTTCAGCTGGCTCTGCTCTCCAGTGCAGAGGCTGTAGAGGGCTGGGGAACCTCTGTTTCTGGAAGAAATAGACCTTACTGAGAAGGAAGGCACCAACTTTTACACAGCGAGGGTGACAGAGCCCTGGGACAGGCTGCCCAGGGAGGTGGTGGAGTCTCCTTCTCTGGAGATATTCAAGACTCGTCTGGATGCCTATCTGTGTGACCTGTCCTAGGGAGCTGCTTTGGCAGGGGGGTTGGACCTGATGACCTCTTGAGGTCCCTTCTACGATTCTGTGATTCTGTGATTCTGTGATGGTGGATCAAAGGGGTGACGAGCAAGAGGAGGTGCAACCATTCTGATAGTACAAAACCAAATAGTACAGGAAAAACATGTTTCTATACCAGGAGAAGAAATTCTGCAATTGTTTGTATAGCGAATTGGGAAAAATATTTGCTCCCTTAGAAGCACAAGCTTGACCTGGTGGCTATGGCTGAAATCTGGCGGGAAGGTTCCCATGGCTGGAATGTTTAAATCAATCCTTGTTGCATATTTCGGGAGTATCGGCTGAGCAAAAGCTAAGGAGGGATTGCACTGTTTGTGAAAAGGGTTTTGGCCTGCCTTCAAGTTTTTAGCAACTCAGGAACATATGTTCTCATATCGTTACAGATTACTGTCCTCAGAAATGGTGTCTGAGATGAGTACAACTAGCATCAACTCCACAGCCAACAAGGAAGAGTGAATTTAGCTCACTGGGACAAAAAAACTGCACTGTCATGGGTGCTGCAGCCTGTGTAATGCAAGTGAGAGACCTCCTATTGCATCTACTAACACATTTATGGCATGTCCAGCCATCCAGAAGACATAGTGTACCTTAAATACATGTGTTGTAAAGCATGTAGCATGTAAAATCTGGTGTGCAACATAGAGTGTGATAGGTTTGTATCTTTGTAGGTTACTAGCTGATCAGACAGTGCAAAGTTCTGGCTGCACAGATACAAGTTATCATGGATGGATCATGTTTGTTGGCATCATCATCGTCACATAACCCCAGCCAGGACTGGGTATTTTGATAAGCCTGGCATCTGGATATCTGATATTTTCAGAAAACTGAAAATATCACAATGAAGAATTTAAACAGAGAAGTGTGGAGGATTGACAACTGTTTAATGACAGGAGATCCACGATGTTTATGATGAATGAATCCTGGTTTGTGAGGACTGTCTTTCACCACTAAGTAACTATTGGTGTCTGATAAGGCTTGAGCTTGGACAAAACTTCTTATTGCTGGTTATTCACAAGCACTCTCTCTGTGATGGGTCCTCTGATGTCTAATAAGTTGAGAACTTTTACTAAAGACTTTGCAGTGAAGTCAGTAATAAAAAGAAGAGTAAAATGATGGTAATGAATATGAATTACAGCCTGTAAATTACAACAGTACAGTAAGGAAAGAACATAAATATGAATCTGCACTCAGCAGGAGTTTTAGAAGTATATTAGCTACAAATGGGTTCATCACAAAGGTGCTACAATGCTTCTAAATGGACACGGTACGACTGCAAATAATAAACCCAAAGAAGTAAAAATGTTGAGTAAATATTTACCGCTTATATTCAGCAAAAATCCAGATGATGCATTGCATGTTATGTAAGAAAAACAACCCTTTCTTTTATAACAATAATTTCTAAACTTAGAAATTTCTAATTGGCAGTTCCTGAATAATTTGTATCCAAGAGGCAAAGATGTTCACTGAACCCCTGCTGCTGATTTTGAATAAGTCTTGGAACACTGGAGAAGTTAGAGATGTGAAGGAAAGATAATGTTGTGCCAGCACTTAAAGAGTACGACTAAGATGACATGAATAAACATAGGCCTGTCAGCCTGGCAACAATCTGAACAAAATAATACAATGGTTATTTGGGGATTCTATTAAGAATTAAATGGGTAAAAGAAGAAATAAATTTAAATTATCACAGACATTAAAAACAGACTCTATTCAGATAATTTCCTAATGCTGGAGGATGTACAAGTTTAATTGGTAAAGGTAATAGTGTTAGTGTAAACAAGACTGTTGGACTATCTTACCAACTGATAGGTCCTAAAAAAACCCTGTCTTTGGGGAATCAGCCAACCTCATGACCTGGGTTCTTGGCCCTTCACTCTTTAACAAGCATTCCCTGCTGATGGAGTTAGCAAATAAGACAAAGACTGGGAGGGAATGGTGAATGGTGAAGATGTAAAGCTGATGTGTGAGATTAATCCAGTTTGCTCCCTGACTGTGACCCAGCCCAAGTAAGGGACAGGAAAAGAGGCCAAAATTAGAATCACAGAATCGCAGAATGTGTTAGGTTGGAAGGGTCTTTTAAAGGTCATCTAGTTCAGCCCCCCTGCAGTAAGCAGGGGCACCTTTAACTGGACCAAGTTGCTCAGAGCTTCATCAAGCTTACCAAGTAAGGAGATCTGTGATTTTGAAGACGCTTCAAGATCCTGGTAGAAAGTCAGCTAAACACGAGCTCAGTGTCCAGAGAAGCCAAGAGAGGCTTTGGCTGTGCAAAGCAGGGTCCATGAAGGAGCAAGGTATCCTTTGTGTTTCACAACAGTGAAAGCATGCCTTATTCTTTCTGAGAGACTTGAGAGCTCAATTTATGTGATACATCCAAAGGAAGGCTCAAGGATGACTTCATACTAATGATTTTCAGCCACACAGATAGCAGAGCATTCACAAAAATGGTTTTCTTCAATTACTGGAAAAAATTTAACAAATCTCATGGTTTGATGAGGAAGTTACGTTCATTTTGACAGAATAAGTCACTGTTTACAGAGGGGAGGATAATTAACTGCTGGAGTTACTCGTGAATAGGCTCCTCGTTATTGATCACTTTATAATAAAGTTTGCAGAGTTTCCTGAAAAAAAAAAAAAGCTACTGTAAAACATTGAAAATCGTAATTTCAAGCAGGAAGAAAAAACCCAGGTGGTTCCCACAGGTAATGTTACTATGAAGATCTATCTAGAAGACCCCCAGGTCTATTCCAACCTTAAAAAAATCCGAGAAAACAGTTTGTCAGTGAGTTTGTCCAGCAGGCTGTCTCACCACTGATACTTAGAAAAACCTTTCTAAAAACAACAGTGTTCAAACTTTCCGAAAGTTACTGTTTGCTTTACCTATTAGATGCTCTTACAGAAAGACAGAAGATGTTTTAGCCAGTGTAGCCACCATGTTTAGTCACTGCCAAGCTTTTCAGAAGTTGTTCTTTTAACTCTGTCTTAAGCTTATGGCAATTTTCCCATGCTAATAGGACATCAGATCTTGCAAATTAGTGAACACTTAGTAGGAAGGTAGTTAGAGGTTTGGAGCAATTTATCCCATTTCTTCATACTCCTCAGCTCCTTTTGTGGCCTCATGTAACTTCTTGCCCAGTGGTTTTATGAAGGAAGCTGGATGGATCTTTTGCTGCTTATTAGCTAAAGAGCTGATCCAACAGGAAGCACCTCTGTGAGCAGTTCTGCTGCACTTGGTGGGAAAGTTTCCATTTGCAGGCCTTGTTCTTTTATTTCACATGGCCTTGTAGCCTGTCAGATTGACCAATTCCAAAGTCTTAAATCACAACTCAAGCAAAATCATCATGGTCTTCCCCCTTTTCCCACTAAAAATCTGTGAAATTACCAAGTTTTCCATGGCTTTTGCCCAAAACCATAACCTGCTGCATGTTCATCGAAAAGCAATTCCAAACTTAAACCAGATTAATAACAGTTCGAATTAGTATGGCCAAGTTTTGCAGTTAACAGATTAAAAATTGTCAGGTTTCGTGTGTCTTTGCGAACATTTTGTTCCACTCAAACCACAGTCCCACAACAAATTATTGCTGCCAAACTAAAGTTATTAAAAAAAAAAAACCCAAAATTCCACCTTTGCATTTTGAAAACTCTACACTTTGGTGGAGTTCAGATCTGCAGCTAAATTTTGTCCTGTTGCATAAAGATGGGAGGAACCTGCTGCTAGATCCAGAAGGGTTTCCAAGTCTTGGCCCTACCCGGATAGGGATATTTGGACCCACGTGTTTTTGTTTGGATCCTTTGCTATTTTTTACTTAAAATGGAGGGCGTGCTCAGATCATCTGCAAGTGTTTCAAACTAACAGGTTTTTAGCCATTGCCGCTGTTCAGCTGAAAATCATTGCCCATTGACTGCAATTTAATGTAAGTAGCCACAGTTCTTTACCAGTGCAACATCAAACAGGTTTGCTGGCTCACTCTCATGGAGAGGAAGGTGATGAAAGAGTGAACACCTACAAAGATGCTAATTGAATTGTTTGTGGCTACCCCTTGTGCTTTTCAGAAGTTGGTTTCTTCCCCTGGCTTCTGCGTTCTTCTCCCTAGGTATGATACCTGAAGACAGTAACATGGGGTGATGATGAGTGAAACCACATTCCCCTGCACAGGGCGGCCCTTGCACTTTCTACCAGAGTACTGGCTGGGGCTGGGCTGAGAAAAAAAGATTTATAGTTTTTAATCTCCTCATAAGGTATGACTGTTAAGTATGCTATAATATATAGGACAGGAATTAATCCTGAATTTATTTAGTATGTTTTACTTATTTCATCTGTCAGAAGATTGCCATTTCAATTATTTATTAAGAAAATTATGTTTTTCAAAGTAAATGCATTACTTTTGTTATCTGCTTTCAATTAGCTGGGAATTCACTATGTTCAGCCAAATGTCCATTCATCAACAAATTCCAGATTCCTGGCAGTCTGAACAAATTCCCAATTTTCTTTTTTTTTATGGGTAAAATAAGTGAAGATATTCATGCCTCATGCTAAATTATGTCTGGGGTTAGGCTAGCCTGAAGGGAGGAGAAAACAACTATAGGTCTTGAAATATATTAATAGATGTTTTGACAGAAGTAGAGCTAAAATATTTTGCCATTTTTTTTCTTTGGGTGCTTTGTTATGTTAACTAGATGCCCTCCTGCCCTCCTTCAGAGGCAGCGTAATGACCTGAGCTGGGCACCCTCCAAAACGATTGCAACAGGTTGATGAGACCATGCCCAGCTGCAGGGCTCTGAATTCTGCAGCCACATGCAGGAATAAAAGCAAAGTAAAATACATCCCGTGCCACTGCAGCTCTTCATGCCATGCACAACCCTTCCAGTTTGTGAATTCACATTTTCAGTGCTGTGCAAAGTAGCTCCAGCAGTGCTGCAGGCTGCCCCAGGGTGCCCAGGGCCTTACACCCCGGAGCATCAAGGGAGCAGCGCAGTGACCAGCCACCTGCCTGGGCAGAATGGGGTCCAGGCTTCTTCCTTGGGAATACTCCAGTAATGGTCCTTCTTTCTCCTCTTGCCAAGCACATCTACCTAGCTGGGGGCCAGCCCATTGCTGACGCAGCTACGTGGCTTGAGACCCCAGCCAGCTTCTCAGCCCAGCACCATGCTGTACTGTGCTGCTGCCTCCACTGAAGCCAGTTCCCTCCACAGCCAGCTGCTCGCTGGGAGGAGAAAGCCCCATGCTCCAGCATGGCAGCTGAGGGCGCTCCCAGCATGGGACCTGGGCTTCTTGCTGAGAAGTTCTTTATCCTGAAAAGGAAGCATAAGCACTTTTTAAAATGTAAATATGCTTTTTGTAATGTCTTATGCCAAAAGGCCCTTTTGCTACCTGCTTGCACCTGACACTTGCTGTAGTGCCTGGCCAAAGCCCTTTACAAGCGATCTCCTGGGCAAAGTCAGAAGAAAGGCTCTGCCCCTGCCAGCCATGAGGATGGGGGGCAATCAGAAAAGCTGTCCCAGCCTCTGTGCATGCTCACCACAGCTCTGAGCTCAGTTACTCTTCAGGCACTTTGAGGGGTACTTCTGTGTATGGTGTGACCAGCCCTGAGCCATGGGGAGGGCAGAGGAGCTGAGTGGAGTGATCCTACTGTCCCTAATGGCTATATCAGCCTTCTTTATCTCTTCAGGGCATCAGGCCACATGAACAAGGAAGTCCTGGACACATCACAGCTGCCAGTTGGCCCCTCGTGAGCGTGTTTCCTTTCCAGAGGGTAAGGAGAGAGGGAGGAGAAGGTCCCAACAGGATGCTTGCTTGGACTCAGAAGCTTTAAAATATAAGCCTTAAAATATAAGAAGTATTTAAAGCTCAACATTTTCTTTCCAAAACAGGAAGATTTTCAATCATTTTAGTAATTCGTTTTATCTCCTCCTGCTTTTTTTGTGAAACTGCCATCCCCCCTGACTGTCTCAGTTCCTGTCAGAAATCCTGTCTTGGTCATCTTCTTTGGGTTGTACAGAGTCATCTTGGTTTTGTGCTGCCTTTCTGTTCCCCAGCTCAGCCATCACTGACTCTCTGACTAGATTTCCTTGGTCATCTCTTTTTTCCCTCCCTCTGACTCAGAGTGGATACTTTCTGCTCCGTTTGTTTTCTCTGTGATGATTTGTGGTTAGTAATGCTTTCCTCACGCTGCGGAGCAGGACTCTCCCCTCTTTCTCTACATATTCAGGTGTTCACAGGTCTGTGCATGCTCTGGGATGGTTTTCTCCTGTGCACCATATTTTTCATCATGTGAATGAAGAAACAGAGTCGCTGCTCTGCCTCTCGATCCCCAGGTTGTGCAGAAAGCTAACCATCCTTACGTGGGCTGATGCCTTTCCCACCAGGCATAGGAGAGGCAGGAACATGAGATATTTTTTTTTCCTTTACATGATTTGTGTGCATCTCAGCCAAATATTGCTCTCCACATGGCAAGATGACTAGGCTGAGTTTTGGGGTAAAAGCTATGCCACCTTTATTTCCTGGTGATGTTGAGCCCTGAGGGCCACCTCACCGTCCAGCAGCTGTGCCAATGGTGAGTTCTCCTGCTGAGGGCTCTCCCAACAAGCAAAACCATCTCTTCAACATCTGTCTAATGTCCTATAGCCTAGGCAATCATGGACTTGTGTTTATTTTACTGGTGGAATACACCTGCAACTTAAATATTGTATGATAAGCAGATGTTTGCTTCTATAAATTGAACAGTGCACAAAGATTTATAGACCCCAGAGGTTCAGATTTAGCGAGTGAGAGCCAAGGTCACAACTGGACCTTCAGATTCAATAAATCTTGACATTACTGGAGCACTGGGGGAGGGGGAAAGGCATCGTTATAGACATATAACAATTTTTAAAGTATGCCAGTGATGATCTGCAAAGCAGATGTAAGTCAGGCTGATTTTGATACGTTCAACTGACCCTTCCAGGAAAGAGACTAAATAACTCAGGATTTGATTTGGAGTCACATATGGAATATACAAGTGGAAACGGTGATAATAAGCCCCTGTTCATATTAGAAGCAGAGGGAAAAAAAGCTCCATTAAAGAAAAAAATGTTTTGTTTTCATGCTTTAAGGACACTGTTGGTATCATCAGTGTGAATTTGTTCTATGTAAGGTACTTCAAATGACATGTCTGTGCTGTGTTTTCCTTTCATGCAGTGCACTAATGAGAACCACTGGTTTAATTACAGAAAGACTAAAGTCCTGCATGAGCAGAGTAGGTACCTGCTGCATGCCGATAGTGTCTCCCAGCTCAGGAGGCAGTCAGCATTGCTGGGTGCGTTCGGAGGCCTGAGGTTGTTGGAAGTAATGCAGCCTCTAATTTCCCTTCAGGCCCTGGCCTCTTTGCTGGAGCTTTAACCACAGCCCTGCAGGAAGGATGGAGAAGAAGGGAGGTGAAACAGTATGGACAACCTGGCCAACATCACCACAGAAGAAAGAGAGGTTAGAAATCAAGGGAGTTAGGAAGAATAAGAGGTAAAGAGGAGCACCACAATAGCCTGACATGGATCATTAACTGCCCTCGGGCCACCGAACACCCCAGCCAGCATCTCCCCTGCGGTGATCCCAGGCACCACATCTCCTCCCCTGGAGATTTTTTCTCCATGACCACAAGCTCTGGAATCATTAAGCAAAAGTATTTCTCAGTGGCTTCTCCACTGCTCCCTGTGAAAAGCCTACATAATCAGGGCAATCGGGAAGTGTTTACACCATTTGGCTTTTGTTCCAGTATCTTTAAACACTGACCCCAAAATAATTCTGATTTCCATACCAAACAAGCACATTGTGGCTTCTTTACTGGCAAGGCACAGCCTGTGAATTTCCCTGCCTTGGAACGACAGCTTTTGTATCTGCAACATCTTTTAAGGGAGTCCCCCGGTATCCTTAATGAAAAATTCATTTAGGGTAAATCAATATTCATCTTCATTGTCATCCTACATCAGACCGGACTGCAGGAGAAAGTGAGTTTAGTGGTTACTATTTACTCCCAACCGACTACTAATCCCATTTCCCATTGCTAAAATAAGGCATTAAAAATCAAAGTAATCTCTCATTGAAAAGAAGACATTCCTAACAGCTGTATCCTTCAAAGGCTTCGGCCTTTTCTTTCCCCTGACCAACTCCCTAGGTAGTCCTCCGGGACACACGGTTATGTGGGATGCCAACTGCTCACTATTCATCACGGCCCAGTTCTCCAAGGGCCCATTGACTTTCAATAATTTATCACTCAATGTTTTGTGTGTTGCTGCAGAAATAAATCAGAACTGGGAGCGCCAGATGCTCCTGCATCCCATCATACTGTGTTAATTTATTAAAAAGGAGTTTTCTCAGCCCAGCCGTGGGGTGCAGGAATCTCCTCCGCAAGGAGCAGTGAGGATGAGGGTTAAGGTCCACGAGCCAAGTGCGAAGAGCGTTGAGAGAGAGAGAGAGAGAGAGAGAGAGACTTCAACATGGAAGCACATGAGCTTGGAAACCCTCGCAGGGTGAGCAGGCGGTCGACTTTCCAAGTAAAGCGAGTGGTGACAGAGCTCCAAGAAAAATACATTTAGTCCTTAAGCGTGTAGCTTTTGTTCTGGGCTCACAGTCTCTTTTTGTTTCTTGGACTAGGTCTCGCACCCGGATATGGCCAGTAAATATCAAGCCATAAATCACAAACTCGATGCTTGCTTTTCTTTCCTCAAGGTTGTATAATATAATGAAAAAGATCAAGCAAATGCAAAGCTGTTTTACGCTGCACATGCAGAGTGCAAAAGGCCCTGGGTGTCTTCCAATGACCCCACAAGAATGATAGGCCTCCTGCTAACAAGATCTATTTTTCTGAGGCATCATACAAATCCTCTCATGGATTGAAGAGTTTCTCCTGTTCTTGTTTTCTTTAAACCTCTTGCAATATAGTTAATTTAACATATAATGACCCTTCATTCAAACCTTCTGCACATATATATTATGGTAGTTTCATCAAATGTGCCTCTGGCAGAACAGGAAACACAAATTTCCTATGTTCCTTCCCAGAGTCCTGAACGCACGTCAACAACTTTTTTGGTACTTATCACCCTCAGTCATTTCTCATCTCTGCTTCAGAGGGGAGAACCATGGCTGCAAACACACATTCTTGCCTCTGACATTACCACTGGAGCACCAGGTTGACCCCACCTGGAAGGCAAGAGAGTGCTGGGACTTCTTGAAGTTCTGGGTGCTTGTTCTTGAAGTCCAGCCTTGCCAAGGTTGCACACTCAGATCCAACACTCAGTAACGCAGCAGGGCCTGACATCACACCACTGATGGCTCTTATAAAATCATCTTCTAGCTACCTGAAAGGCAAAGAGCCATACTGAGAATGCCAGGTTCGTCCTACTCACCAAAACATACTCACCAGGGCAATTCCTCTTCTCTTCTCTAGGACGGTGCCCACCGAGCAGGAATCATATAACAGGATAGGAGCATTCCCAGTACTGCTGATGCATTAGCAGCCTCCCTGCTCATCTCCAAGCATGTAAAAATGGGAGTGTCACATAACTAACTGGCAGCTACTTTTTATGGCAACAGCAAGAAAACACACTTTCCTGACGCTGGCTCCGTTGCCAGGTTTCAAGTCTTTGCCTTCAGAGGGACTCAGCGACCTTTATGGGAAGGAGGTTGCAGGTGGGTCATGAGCCCCCATTTGTGGCTGCTTTCCCTTGTCCTCCTCAGGAATTCCTATTTGCATTGACATTTTCCCAACCTTGCAAGCTAGGGAAAGATATCTGATACTCCTAATTCTAGCCTGAAGAGCTAAAGTTTGCCAATGTTATGAGAAAGCATAAGCAAGAGCTTATAATGGGGAGTGTTGGGCAATCCTGCCTTTACTGAAGGCAAAATCCCCCACTGCGCCTGCCACCAAGATTAATTCCAGATTTCCTTAGGTTCTGTGACATGCACAGGGCCCGTCCCAGCAGCTGCTCAGCGCTATCAGGTCTAATGCTCTCATTCAAATCTTTCAGCCCTCGTATCAAGAACATCATTCTAGGGAGATTTTTTCCTGAAATCTTCATGAGACAACATTGGGAAATCCTGATTAGTCAGAAAGACCATTGTTTATCCTCTTGGTAAAGCACAGCTTCCGTTAAGCCAGACCCATTCTCTCCTTGAAGATAAGCAAATGTTAGCAAAATTACTGTAAATCGTGAGATTGCTCGTTAAGGTTGCAGCGAAACACAGTTTGCATCTTAACTCTGTTTTATCTCATTTGCAGCCTTCTTCAAATGTCTTCTTTGGCACTGAAAGCATTTGTCTCAACCTAAAAGTGAACTTTGGAAGGCAGGGGGGAGTCTGACTAAAACCCCTACAGCTGTTTTTGAATTATCCAGGAAGAAAAAAATGCACGTTTCCCAGTATAAACATTATCTTGGTTTTATTTGGGTTTTTGTTGTTGGTGGTGTTGGTGGTGTTTTGGTTTGGTTTTGTTTTTAGTTCAAGGAGAACATTGAGTTTATTTAGAGTTAGATTATTTTATTTTATTTAGATGTCAGCAACAGCACATCTGTACTTCTCGGTGAGACGGAGGAACACAAGAACTGCTCTGCGAGGTTGGACCAAGGGTCAGTCCAACCCCACATCCTGCCTCTGATGGCAGCCAGTAGCAGATGCTCAGCACAAAGCACAGAGGAAGCAGGACCAGTGCCCAAGGATCCTTCCTGGTGTCTGTCCCTGGTGCTCGGTGGTCACAGGGCTTCCTGACCCAGAGCTGCAGCTGCACCACTGCATTTGACAGTCACCACTGATCCTGTCCTCTCTGAATTTGTCTGATCCCCTTTTGACCCCCTCTACCCTCTTGGCCTTTGCAGCTTCCTGTGGCAAAGACAGGCACGAGGAAACTACACTGCATGTGAAATTAATAGTTACTTGCCCCCTTTTTAAACCTGATAATGTCCTTGGAAGACTCTTATTTCTTACATTACGAGAAACCCTGAATGGGATCTTTCCCTGAACAGGCCTTTTCTCATGAGCTGTTTCATCACTCCTCTCGTGCAAGCTTGGACATAGATTCATGGAACTATAAAATCTCCTGAGTTGGAAGGGAACCATAAGGGTCATCGAGTCCAACTCCTGGCTCCACACAGACAAGTCAGAGCATGTGTCTGAAGGCATTGTCCAGATGCTTCTTGAATTCAGCCAAGCTCAGTGCTGTGACTCTTTCCCTGGGGAGCCTGTTCCAGTGCCCGACCACCCTCTCAGTAATGAGCCTCTTCCTAATATCCATCCTAAACCTCCCCTGTTGTAGCTTCATAAAACTCCCTTGGGTTCTATCACTGGGTCACCAAGGAGAGGAGATCAACACCTGCCCCTTCTCTCCCCCTTGTCAGGAAGCCACAGACCGCAATGAGGTCTCCCCTCAGCCTCCTCTTCTCCAGGCTGTACAAACCAAGGGACTTCAGCCTCTCCTCATAAGAATTCCCCTCCAGAGCTTTCACCATCCTTGTTGCCCTCCTCTGGACACTCCAATAGTTTTGTGTCCCTCTTGTACTGTGGTGCCCAAAACTGCACTTACTACTGGTGAGGTCGCACCAGCACAGTGTGGAGTGTGACAATCACCTCCCTGGACCAGCTGACAATGCCATGTTTGGTGCGCCCCAGGATACAGTTGGCCCTCCTGGCTGCCTGGGCACACTGCTGGCTTTCCTCATTCTTGTCTTTCTCTGTGTCTCTGGCTCTCCTGTATCCATTTTAGCCTGGGCTTGAAGTGTGGCATGTTTTAAACTTAAAATTCAAATGACGACTTCCTTTCCTGGTAGCATCTAGTACTTCATTTGCCTATTTTTTCCCCACTGCTGCATAGCAGACTATCAGAGAATTTTCCATCATTATTCCAATCTTCTTTCTAAATGGCAGCCGCTTGCTGAGACCCAGCTGTTGGATAAGTGCTGGTCATTTTGTTACTTCCCCTCTGTTTCATCACTTTGCTCTTACCAGTACTTTCTCTTGGCATTTTATCTCCCAGTCACTCCATAGTGGGAGATTCTTCTGCAGCCATTGGCTGTTGGCACTTCTGAAGAGTTCTGCATCACCTGCAAACAAAGTTAACCCCCTGTTTATCGCCTCTTACAGATCTCTGATCAATACACCTGCTTGTACCACATACGCCTAGTTTCTTAGGCTAGAACAACTTCACAAGAGGACTTTGGCCTGTTACCCTCCACAGCTTGGCTTTCCAATGTGCCTGGGGCAAATTACCATTTTTGGAAAGCTGGATACGCTTTATCTGTGATGCTTTGCTTAGACACATACTCACTGACTTCTGCAAAGATTGCCAATAGATTTCCAGTGCCTGACTTTCCCCAGCAGAAGCAACGCTTCTTTCCTTTCATCATCTCTCTCATGCACATGGGACACATCCAGCACCATCAATTCTGATCTGCGATAGCATTTTCATCACCTTGCCCAGTGTAGAAGGTCAGCAGGTCAGTTTGCAGTTCTTGGGTTCATTCTTGAATCACTTCTAGCTATAGTTGTCATATCTGGAATCGAATGTTCAGATGTGAGGTTTTAGGAACAATTAGAAGGACAAAAATATTCCCTGTAGACAAGCTCAATTATCTTTTCTAGTTTCCCTGTTAAAAGTGTAACTTCTTCCACAAACCGAGCCAAAGTGTGCCCACAACTACAGTATTTGGAAAGCTGCCCTTGCTCCTTGAATAAAGCATTGAGCTAGCTTCTGCACAGCAAAATGCATTGGCAGTTTCTTCCCCCATAAACTCCATTTCTGTACTCACAATCTTGCTTGTGTTGTGGGTCAAACACAATGTAACACAAGGCATCAACTGAACATCCCGTCACTGCCACGTCGTTTGGCATCTGCAATTAATGCTGCTAGCCAAGTTCACAAATAATTAGAGCCCTCTTACACTGGGAAATGCACAAGCATTATTTTGCCTCTATAATTTCAGCTATGTTGGTAGAGCTTCCCCTGTGCACACTCCTTTCCTGGAATAACTGTGCATATTGGTTGATGTTTTAGCATATTTCCCTCCAGCATGATTGCCCCCGGTTTTACAAAGTGGAAATTTGCATACTTTTAAAATGCAGTCAAATGTATAATATAGGGTGAAACATGCAAGTCTGTATTTGATTTATCTGCCTTATAGACCTGAATGTGCGTGGGTAGGGGTGTGTGCCTAGCACCGCACGAGCATTCGCGGGGACGTGAGAGAAGGTGAACGTGTAAACAAAGGTGTGTGTGCAGGAATTGTGCTTTATTTCAAAAAGCACTAAATAAAGCCCAAAGAGGTAGAAGTTACTTATGGCAGGGAAGGCATCGAGCATTTAATCATGAGCATAATTACAAATACAAAAGCAGTGTCTGTGAAATGAGTGCAACCTAGCTGGTGCTTTACAGATAGGCTCATGCTTAAATATTTCACCTACCCAGGGCTTCCATGGGTATCACCAGGGTACCACCTAGGAAAACATATGTAGACTGATGGGGGGACAGTGGGTGCTTTCACCAATCACCCCCAAAATTAACAGCACTGCCGCACTGTGCATTCCCACGTGATAATACATCAGGGCTGTGCAACCTGGCCTCCACCCTCGAGTCAGTTCAGGGCTGTGTTTGCCTCTGGGTAACGTTAAATTTAGGGCTTGCGTTTCAGGACTACTCATCTTCACTTCTCAGCTCTCTCAGCTGCAGTATATCACTCACAGGCCAATACCCTTAACCCATAAGGGGTTATCCCATGTGGCATACACTAATTTATAAATGAGAATGATATCTGAATGCGTCACATTTCAGTGAAGAAAAACAAACCTTATGGACTCTTTTAAGGCTGTGATAAATTAGAATGTGCACGGTGCAAATATTTATCTTGCACCCTTATTACAAGTATTTCCTTTTCACTGGGTAATTTAATTAAGAGGTGTCCCTTTGGATGAAAACTTTGTAAGATGGATATATTTTTCTCCAAAACATAATTCATTTTGAATGAAGAGGGGAAAACTCACAGCTCCTGAACTTATTAATAATGGTCTGAATTAAAATGCATTCCTGGCTTCCTTGAACACTTACGTATGTTAAGGGATAGCTGGGAGGGGAGGCAAGAGGGATTATTTTTGTTTTCATGAGAAGGACCCGATCCCAGAAACACTGTGGAACATGTATGATGAGGAGTTAGTCACAATGATTTCTTTGGCAAGGGAGAAAGAAGCAGAAACAAAAACAACACTGACCCAACTTTCTGTCAAAGCGGGTGGATGGGGATCTGGGAGCTGGTGTGGGATTGTTCTTCTTCTCTTCCGATGCCCAGGATCCCATCTCACTCCAAAAAGTCCTCCCTAGGCTTGGCATCCTGTGGCTGTGAAGGAGACCAAGGACCACAGAGCAGGAGATGAGGTGAAGCCTGACAGAAGCAGCTTCTGTCCAAGAGAGGGGGGACACCCTCCTGCACAGCCCCAGCAGCTGCAGGGACCTCTCCTGTGTCCCACTGTCTTCATCATCAAACCATCAACCAGAGCAGGGCAGTGGAACCCCAGGAAAGACAAAACCCATGCAAGACCACATCCTGGTTCAGCTGTCAAGTTCTGGGTGAGAGCATCCACTCTCTGGAGATGTTACCTGGGCTGTAGACCCAAAAAGAGAAAGGGAAAAGTGAAGCCCATTGGAGAAGGTGCTATTTAGGGGTTCAGAGTGTCAGGATTTTGCCCTGGGTCTACCATGCTAGTCTTGGGTGTGCCACTGCACCCCACTTCTCAGGACCCCTTCTCAACTTTTGTCTGATCTACTTCAAGGAGGTTATGGCTGGGCCACAAGCCAACTGCTGCTGTGACTGTGCAATGAGACAACGAGGTTCTGCACACAACTTTGCTGACATACAGGCATTACAGAGAGATGATGACAGAGATGCAGCTGTTTTTCTAAAATCTGCTTTACTTCTACTCCTAGAATAGTCCATTAGAAAATTAGTCCTCAGCTCAGGCCCTACAGAGGGGTGAGTGATTTTGTGCCTGATCATCCCTTCAAGGGGGAGTTTAGACAAACAAATGCTTGGGAGATGCACTTATTTTGAGAGGCCACTTCATCCACAAATGTTGGTGTTTACCAGCTTCAACCACTGCCTCTGTGGCATGCTGGTGGAGGATGATTTTAAGGATGTTCAAGGCTGAATAATAGAACAAGTCTTGTCTTTTGTCTTCCTCCTTAGAAGAGAATTTTCTGATCAGTTTTGAGTATTGTGTCAATAACTCCTGTCATATTTTCTTCCATTACAGAGCCTACCAATAAACTGTTAGCAGACTCATTAACAAAACAAGGGGCATCACTGACATTAGAAAAGGCTACTCCAATGTAAATACAAAGTCTATCAAAACATCTCAAGCATATAAGCTTGAACTCGAGTCATTGCTGCAGGTGCAGTTGAAGGGGTTTCTCAACACATTATTCAAACCCATGTTGAAGCTGCCTTGCTTCCCAACCCGCTCCAGTACCTGCAGGAACTTCTCTGCTGACCCTAAGACCCTTGGTGAGATTCAAGTCAGAGCATTTGGTCAATACCAGCTCTTAATGCCAGCGACTGGCACCCCTTCTTAGTTCACACATCCCACTTTTACAAGAACAATTACGGCCACACTGTGAGTTGAATGACAAAGCTCAAAGGAAAATGAACTTGAAGATGTTTCCCTAACAACTGTGTGCAACAGTGTTCCCACCAGACCAACGTTACAGCATCACACTTTGAACTGAAAAAATACAGGTTGAAATCTTTACCACTGAAATGGCAAGTGCAGGCTGGCAGAGACACAGCCTTCCTTGGTCACACCAGCACATGCCCAGCTCCTAATCACAGAACCATAGAATGCATTAGGTTGGAAGGGACCATCTAGTCCAGCCCTAAGCAGGGACAGCACTAGATTAGGTTGCTTGGAGCTTCATGAAGCCTGGCCTTGAATTATCTTGAATACGGCTGGCTTTCACCTTATGTGGAAGACCACTCTGGAGAAGGGACAGCCACAGCCATGGACAGAGGTTTGGGGAGCGTAGCAGCCTTGGGTGCTGGCCCTGAAAATAAAATAAAGTAAAAAAAGCTTAATTTCAGTATTGTTAAAAGAAAAAAAAAATGTTGATTATCTCATTCTTCCTTCCCACTCCTTCTCTCTACAACACTGGAATAATTCAGGTCGTTTAACGAGTTGCTCTCAGACATCTGACACACATTGGCTTTCCTGAAACAAAGGCCATGAGTCCCCAGGGGGCAGAGCAAGGCTTACTCACCCCCCACCCCCCCCATAATCCTCTTTGTGCAGCAAGCCTTTCCCAGTCCTTGCCCATTGCTCCTAATGTGGCCTGAATCCTGGAAACAACGTGCCCTGGTGCAACTCACCCTTTCTTTCCTGGCAGACTAAGAGGTCCATATTTTCTCTCCACCTTATTACTCAGAGCAGATATAGTGAATGATGCTGAGGGAGCTGGGCTTGTTCAGCCTGGAGAAGAGAAGGCTGCGGGGGGACCTCATTGCAGCCTTCCAGTACCTGAAGGGAGCATACAAACAGGAGGGGAACCAACTTTTTAAAAGGATAGATAATGGCAGGACAAGGGGGAATGGATTAAAACTAAAGGAAGGAAGGTTTAGATCAGATATTAGGGGGAAGTTTTTTACAGAAAGAGCGGTGAGGTGCTGGAACAGGCTGCCCAGAGAGGTGGCGGATGCCCCTGTTCAAGGCCAGGTTGGATGGGGCCCTGGGCAACCTTGTGTAGATCCAGGCCTGAGGTTGGTGGCCCTGCTTGTGGCAGGGGGGCTGGAACTGTATGATCCCTGGGGTTCCTTCCAACTCCGACCATTCTATGATTCTGTGCAAACAGGGGAAGGCAAAAGGCAGCAATCCCATTACTATCCTAACTGATGCAGTCCAGTCTGCTGCACAAGGCTGAACTTTTTTGCTGAATCCTGTACTATTATTTTCCAGAAGGACAGTAACCATTTCCCTCAGGGATGTTATTCTGGTTTGAACCTTTAGGCACACAGATGAAAGGCTGCTATGACATCATGCTGTAAAATCTATTTGCACTGGTACATTATATATCAGTTGTACTCCTGAGATAAAAGCAACATTATACTGTAATCACTCTGAGAATGATTTCCACTTGCCTGTGCTGGAAACTAGCTGTTCCACAAACTCAGGTTCTAATTTTTGGACCTGAAAACACTCTGAAAATACTCCCCAGAGATGGCCAACCTATTGCTTTCCTTTGCTGATGCCTGCTCAGCTAATTAGAAATACCAAATCCAAATTAAATCCAAATTCAATTTAGCATTAGCAATATTAAATCCAAAACACTGTATCTCACACTGTGATTTACGGTTTGCCTCCTGGGCCTTTGGCACACCGAGGCAGAGATGCCTCAAGTGCCACCAGTGGGACATTTTTATAAAAAGACTGTGAGGGGAGGGAATTGTTCATCAACATCCAGGCACTAGCTGTGCAGTTCTTCCTCCCGCCTGTCAGGTGTCAATACTCACTCCATGCATTATTTCTGTAGCTCCCCACACGCTGTCAGTGGCATAAGCTCAGCCAGGGACTTTGTAGGGCTGGGCTAAACAGTCTCAGAGTATCCAAAAGTAACTGAAAGCCTCACCAATGAAGCAGGAGGAAGTCTGTGCAATCGCCCTGACCCATGAGAAAGGGAGCTTAGGTTCTTACTTAGGGAAAGTGGTAGGTTTGTGCAACTGAGGGGAGCAACCCAGGAGGGAAAAGAATGATCAAAAAGCTGAAACCTCTCCTTGGTGAAGAGGCAATCCTGCCATTTCTGGGCCTGCTTTGGGAAAACAATACCCCATTGTCTTCCAAGCTATACGCAGGGACTTGGAGCAACCCACAAGACCTGCAGTTACCTTCATACTTCAAATACCAAGTTTTTAATTGGAGAGAAGGGCCTGATCCTGCCTTTGCTCCCCCTAAATGACCAGGAATTTTTCAGGAGGTTTTGGAGCATTTCATAACTGCATATGATGGAGTCAAAGCCTGAGAAGTCCAGTTTTCTTCTTTATAATTCAAGTAACAGCCCACCCACATGATTAAAGCGTACTTCAGGATAATGAGAAGTCATTAATTCTCTTCTTAGAAATTTCTTATGGAAATTTCTCTGTTATTCCATCAATCCCCTCTGTTGACACAGGACTGTAGCGGATCAGGCAGACAATATTACATACATTTTTCTGTAATGCAGAATCTCAGATCCTCAACAACATACTTCTATGGCATCAGGAACGTTATCTCATACTTAGGAACTACTCCTTTTCCCATCCTTGTGCTGTCTTGCTAGCGTTATTTGCAAACCTCCCTACCTACGGGCTGGACCTGGCACTGGAGTCACCATCCATCTTCTCTGTCTGCACCAGGCTTTGATCCAGCCTCCCAGCTTGCTAGGAGCCAGCATATGGCTCCTCCTGGCTTTCCGTCCCATCGGGTGCCAGGAGCAAGAGCTGCTAATGCTGTGGCCACAGAGGAGGTGGTGTGACCCTGTCATGAATGGGCAGGGTCTTTAGATTACTTAAAGAACTACTGTCAAGGGTATCAGCAAAAATGGTGTTATGGAAATATCTATGTTGCATAAGTGCAACTAACAAAGTCTGGTGTCAGTGGGTTCACCCTATTACTGCACTACACAACCATTTGAGCAATGATTCAAAACTACCAAAGCAGAGTCAAAGTTACCAACACACAAATCAAAGTTACCATAACAGAAGGTTATGAGCAATATTGGTCACTTACTGAAGAGCTGACACTGACGAAATATCTCTCTGCCTTGAGAAGCAACCCTGAGGAGCGTCTCATCTCAAGGGAAGATCTCTGCCATACAGCCAGGCTGCTTAGCAGGGAGAGCTCAAAGAAGGCTCACTCAGGCTGTCACATTCATGGCATAAAGTGGTTGGCTTGTAGTCAAATTGCATGCAACGGAAAAGGTATGCACAACACTCCTTTTACCCACAGCTTGCTTTGTTCCCTGATAAATGAGTCTTGGAAAAGCCACCCACTACTCTTGTGCTAATTGCATGATCATACCATTGGTGTTCCAAGCTTATACACATCGATGCTCGCCGTGTCACTGCTCTTCTGTGGGCTTTCAGAGGACAGATTGGAACTAGAGAAGTTCTTGGCCAGGTTATGGCTCAGGCCTTTACCTCCTCCGGAGCCTGTAGGAAATTACTGCTGGTTTGGTGATGGAGTCGAGTACATCTGTCACAGAAGCCCATACCTGTGTACCTGCCATACTGAATTTTGACCTGCTGGCATCTGACCCATTCCTAGGACCTGGCTTCTGCAGCTGAAGCACGTGGACTACTCTGAGGTGAGTGGATGATAGGAAAACAGCAAAGCAACAGCCTTTTCTCATAAAGTAAAGCCAAACCCTGCTCCCACAGAAATCAGTGGTGAAACTGTGGGCATCTCAGCAGCGACAGTTCAGGACCTTTGTGACTGTTCACTTCCTAAAAGGAATTTTGCTTCATGGCTGAGTCTTGCTCAAAAAAAAAAAACTTTGAATATTTTACTTTCTTTGGGTCATGGGTTTTCTTCATTATGTGTGTCCTGGTTCTGGCCAGGCCAGAGTTAACTTCTCCAAGCAGCCATCACAGGTGAGCCAAGCTGGCCAGGGCTGTTTTATACACTGCTCCCAGAACTTGACATCACAACCTATAAAAGGGGCCGGTCAGGGAGGGTCAGTTCAGCACAGCTCTGGGGCAGTTTGAGTGCAGTTGGGGCCCTGTTTGATACCAGTATTACAGAAACCTAAAACTTCAGGATAAGCTGGGAAGGCCAGTGAAACGCAAAGGGCACGAAGCCTACAAGAGACCATATTTGCTCACTGCTTACCACATGTCCACAGGACAAAATGTCTTTCTGCCTTTTGCAAAAATGAGCTTTCCTGGGGTCCTCAAGGCCAAACTCCCTCGTAGGCGTAAAGGTCAAGATTCCAGCAGCGGCGAGGCGATAGACACCGATCCCAACAGCCACTTGAGCTGCTTACTCTGGAAACAAACTCTCACACAAGAGTGGCAAAAACAGAAGACCTGACGCAACTGCAAAACAAATTAAAGCCATGTGTTTCATCCCAAGATGAGTTACCTACTGGTGGGAGAGGGAGGGCAACAGCGCATCCCTCCAGCTTTTCACATCCCCTTGAGCCCAGCTGGCTGGAGATGACAAAAGCTCCACGTGTGTTGATGAACTCACAACAGTACGGTTTTAATAGCACAGGAAGAAACGTCCTTCAGCCACAAAGTGACCAGATAGAGGTAGTTCATTGCTCAGCAGAATGGTGCCCTACCACACTGTGAAATAAAGCTCTTTCAGACAAAGGGAAGGGTTCATTTTTTGTTGTAAATGGCTTAATTAACCACTTCCTCCAGCTCCAAATGGAAAGAAGCTTGAGCCACAAAAGCTCAGTTTCTGTTAACCTCCAAGCAAGCAGACACTCTTCCCTAAAATTCATTTAGCTGTCAAAACAGGGGAAAAATGCCAGCAGCAGCAAGGTTCTAAAACTGTCAAAGTCTGGGCACTTCAATGAGGCGTTTAATTTAGAAAAAAAAATCAGAAAAAACACATGGGAAAAAAAAAAAAAAGAAAAGAAGAAGTACACTGAAACCCAACTCTGGAGAAGCCATTGTTCCCATTTGTCCAGAAGGGAGAGGCGGGCTGAGGATACCACCAGCACTTGTACACACAATCCTTTTGTGCAAATGATTTCAAATGGGAGCTCTTGCTCTTGCCTGCAGACAAAAGCAGAATGCGTCGCAGTTGCCAGACCACCTGGGACATGGGGAGGAGAGGAAATTTCCAGATGGGTTTTAAGACAATTCATTTGTATTTATATAGCCAGAATAAATGTTTTTTTTCTGAGATAGCATTTCCCTTTGCTCTATCTAGACCACCAAGAAAAGAGGGAGGCACAGAATTTCTATTGCATTAATAGTCCTGGTGTTTATGGTTTTGGCTTTTATGAACTTGTGGGAGCTGTTTATTGAGTCATAAACTCTTCTAATGGGGATATTATCTCTAAATTATATAAGTACTACAGTATTTGGGTTAGTTAAAAGAAAGGTTTAAAACAGTAACACACTTACAGTTTATCTCAATTACCGACATGATCCCATAATGGGAATTTAATTGCTAATTGCTAGCTTGTATTGCAGAAGAACTACAATAACAACACACAATATATAGTGTGTATAAACATGTCCAGACAATTCTGCATTACCTCCTTCCACTACCTTCTTGTATGGTGGGGTTTTTTTAATTACAGTGATTTAATTCCTAAATGCCTCAAATTAGGAATTCCTCTTTGTCAGGAAAGCATCTCCACCAGTGCTTCATTGGATGGATTTTTAGCAAGCCTTCTGCACACCCTCGAGTGGTTGCGTGTGAAAGGGACAGCCTTATGCATACCCTTAAATGCTTTGCTGTATTAGATACTCCGAGAGCTCTAACAAGGGAAATCCTAGTCCCATTTAGATCAGCCCAAGTTTTCCTGTTTACCTGGCTGGAATCTGACCAAGACCAACTGGCCAGATCCTGAGACAAGGTCATTGAGGACACCCAAGACTTCCTGCTAAGCATGGTCCTGAGTCTCTGCTCACCCTAAGCTCCAGAATACCCCACGAGAGGGATGACATGCATGGTCAGCATGTAGCATGGACTCACAGTCTTCTCTATCCAGTCTGCCCAGCTCACCCAGACTGCCCACAGCTGCCTGAAGCTCAGCCCTTCCTACATGTACCATATTCACTGCAGTGCGGCCACAACCTGCAGTAGGGAGGGACCCTCCAAGCAGTCACCATGTTTGACCGTGGTGCTCCTCTAGTAACGCTGATGGACCCCAAGGGTGGGATTCATCTCACTCAATGGTGATGAAAGCATCTACATTTAGCTGTTGTTTTTTTAAAATCCCTTTATAGTCAGTGCAGCAGGAAGGGCAGGGTGTGGACATCAGGGTTATCGGGACTCCTGTAGATACTCCTGTAAGGCAGTCAGTCCCTAGAGATGCCCATCTCCCTTCCATCAGCAAGTGGATCCAGAGAGCTAGTGCAGGTGTGCACTGAGGACATCTGCATCATAGACATGTGAAGGCAAGGAACATAACTCTCACCTATAAACCTCATGCTGACTTAGTGGAGGCTGCATCCCGTCCCACCTGCACCCCAGCAGCTCGGCAAAGGGTCTTCCTCTTGTCTTTCAAGACAATGCCGTTCTTCTGACAGATTTGCCTTTGAAAGTGGGAGCCCTCTCAAATACTATTCGGTGATACAATGAATTTTTGCTGTTGCAGATCATCCCATCATGCTGCTTGCCAGGGATCTGCATCAGATTTCGGAGAAGACTGTGAATCAGCTCCTTCACTTCTCTGTTCCTAGTTCTTAATATGAAACTAGCCTGATGAAAGAGGAGAGCTAAGAGGACAGATGGCCAGGTGAAAGGCAGATGAGGATAGCTAGAGTGTCTGTTTGTAACACATACCAGAAAAGACTTCCAGGTGATTTAGAAATGCCCAACTGTGCAGAGAAAGTTTATATAATCAGTCTATAATCTTAATATATTATTATGTCTGTATTAACTTCCTTCCTTGTCTTAGTGCTGCTCCCTCACTGGTTTTAAACTTTACATTTTGGGGACACAGGCTTCCCTCTACTCCCCTGTCTGGTCTGTTTGACCATTGTCTAAAACATGAGTGCTGCTTCCAACTGGGCCAGAGTCACCACCCTCAGCAAACAGTACCTTAAAAAAGTTTTATTTCAAGACAGTTTTCTCTCAAATGTTACCTACACTGCCCTCTAAAACCTAGTAATAATAAATTTTAAAATCTGGCTGTGGTATTTTTTTTCTCCTGATATTCTTCACAAGGATGTTGTTCTTTTGTCCTTCTCATTGTGCTGGGGATGACTGGCAAAGCACCTCGAAGAGGAAGAAATCCTGTGAGCAAACATGCAAGAGGTAAGTTACTGAGGGTACAGGCCATTATTGCTTAAAGAACTAATGCCTCCCTCCATGTCACTGAATGACCTGTGTATGGCTACGAGATGTGGAAAACTGGAAAATTCTTGTAAAGATTAGTTCCACATCTCAAACCACAGGAACACACAGAAGGGTCGATCAGGCAAGGGAATTACAATTAGCAACACAGGGACTGCTGCGCTCGGAGTGCTGTCAAGTGACTGAAAACTTCCAATGCTTTAGTTTTTGTGGAATTAGGATCCCTACAGTCTTTCCCACAGAAAGTCCATCTTTGGGAGGCAGAAGTGTCTCCTGGGCTAAAAGGACAAGACAGAGAGAGCAGACATAAGAGCCAACTGAGCCCAAACTTTTTCTGTGAAGAGGTTTCCTGCATGAAGTAGGATCAACTCACATCAGCACATGAGGGAAGAACACAGAAGAAGGACTTCAAATTCTTTTCATTCATGTAGATGAACATCTGTCTGACGTTATGTTGACCCTATCTAGCAAAATACAGTAGATGCCTGCATGGTGGGCAGGGCACAGGAAAATATTGCCTGGTGAGGCTGCTTGTGGCTGCCACGCCTGAGGGGGGCCCAGCTGCTGGTGACCAGAGCAGGCCCTCTGACCTGGACAGGAGCAGACGCTGAGGTGAGGCTGCAGGCTAACCAACACACCACCCACCTGTGAGGACCGTTCCCCTTTGCCAGTTGCAGCCTGCCATTCGCTTCCAGCAGCAGCTCTTCCAGAGAACCTGGAGCCTCTTATTCTCAAATGCCAAGTTGAGGAAATAAAAATTAGCGCCGAACATGCAGCAGGCCCCAGCAGTGAGAGGGAGAGCCGGCACTGAAATGTGAACCTCCTCGCTCCTGCCCTGGACAGCACAGATACTCATGGAAAGAAGATATCTTTGGCTCCCCTACAGAGATCGAGAGCTGAGATTAATGGCAACTGCGAGGGCTGCCTTCCTCTTTATGCGATGCATGCTTTAGAGCTGTGGCCTCCTGCCATCTTGAAACATAATCTCGGGGTATTGTCTTCATTCAGGCTCCTCATCAGCAATGTGAAAAGGGAGAAGAAGCTGGTGGCGGGATTAGAGGAGAGGTTGAAATATTCTGGGCAGCATATGCTGTAAGTCACATTGTACAAAGAGTGTTATTGGGCGCTCATTGGCTTCCCCTTCTGGAAGCGCTGCTGCTTGGAAAAAGGAAAACCTGGTGAAAAGTGTTTGCAACACATCAGACCACAGCGTGGGACATGTGTGAGCGCAGGGACAAGCTCTGAAAGTATTTTTCAGGCCCTGTCTGTCCTCCTCCTAGGAGAGCTTATTGTGCCTATCAGGGTTATGCAAGATGCATGGGAAAACAAGAGACAGTGAGAATAATAATTCAGAAGGGTATTAGCAAACGTCCCAAAATTACTGTCATCAGATGCCCAATCTCAACCTTAAAACTGAGACTTGACTGTGTAAGTGAGGAAGCACCTTTCGTTGTCCAGTTTAAATTTATTTGTGACAAATTCATTTGGTTTTGTTCTCAACTGAAACAGTTTATTTTCCAGGCCATAATGATTTTACAGAGAGCAGTCATATCCTCTCTGAATAGAGGCCCCTCTTTGTCCTGCACACACAAAGGAAAACAAACTAAAGTGAATTTCATAGAATCATGAATCATAGAATGGTCTGGGTTGGAAGGGACCCCAAGCATCACAGAGCTCCAACCCCCCTGCCACAGGCAGGGCCACCAACCTCCAGGCCTGGATCTACACAAGGTTGCCCAGGGCCCCATCCAACCTGGCCTTGAACACCTCCAGGGATGGGGCAGCCACCACCTCTCTGGGCAGCCTGTTCCAGCACCTCACCACTCTCTCTGTAAAAAACTTCCCCCTAATATCTAATCTAAACCTTCCCTCCTTTCGCTTGAATCCATTCCCCCTTGTCCTGCCATTGTCTATCCTTTTAAAAAGTTGAATCCCCTCCTGTTTCTCTGCTCCCTTCAGGTACTGGAAGGCTGCAGTGAGGTCCCCCCACAGCCTTCTCTTCTCCAGGCTGAACAAGCCCGGCTCCCTCAGCCTCAGTCTGTAGGGGAGCTGCTCCAGCCCTCTAATCATCTTTGTGGCTCTCCTCTGAACCCTCTCCAACAGTTCTACATCTTTCTGGTATTGGGGGCCCCAGATCTGGACACAGTACTCCAGATAGGGCCTCACGAGGGCAGAGTAGAGAGGGACAATCATCCCCCTGTCCCTGCTGGCCACCCCTCTTCTGATGGAGCCCAGGATACCATTGGCCTTCTGAGCTGCAAGAGCACACTGCTGGCTCATGTTAAATTTCTCATCCACCAGAATCCCCAAGTCCTTCTCAGCAGGGCAGAATTTCTCTAAAAGCGACTAGGGAAGTTCTAAATGTTCAATCTTTCTTGGAAACCCTCAGCTCTACAAGATTTCCACAACTGAAACAGACCATTCTGAAGTCTGGGGAACATTACAAATTTACAAGGGCAATTGCATTCATTTAAAGTGTCAAGCCCAGGCTTGGTGGCATGTTTTAAAAATCTTCAGCTTTCGTCAAACTGGCTTCAAATGTGAGTTATTATTAATTTGGCTCCTGACACTATCCCTGTGGTCAGACATTTTTCTTGCCATGTAGGAAAATGTTTTCCTCTTTTGGACCAAAAAGTGGTACACAGTCTTGTCTACAGCTTGGTGTAACTTAACAAGTTTTCACAGGTTTCTTTTTGACCCCCTGGACACAGACCATCACTGAGCCATTTTATTGCAAACATCTTCCTAAGTGGCAGCAACACACATACCTTGCCTCAAGTCCCATTTTGCCAAAAAAAAAAGGGTAAAAAGCTGCCAAAAGCTCCATATTTTGCCATATGGAGGGAAAAGAATTCCTTCTGAGGAACTGAGGGGGTTAGAGAGAAGATATACAATTAGAAACTTCATCCTCACTGTCATGCAAAAGTGCAACAAGGTATTTCTAAATGGATTCATCATTCTAGAAGGGATCTTCAAGTTTCCAAAAAGATAGAGAGTTCCTGAATTAAGTTATTATTTGAACTACTGTTTTCCCTCAGTTTGGGGATTTAGATACATTGAATTCTCATCCCTTTAAACCAAACACCTTCTCCCTGAATTGTAACTTCATATTACAGAAAGCATGGAGTTCTCAGCCTACTGAATGTGTAAGTTCCCCAGCCAGGGGCAGAGGTGTGCTGGCTCATACCTCATTCCCTTCCCCTGGGGAATTGCTGTGGATGAGTCAGCATCCCCCTTCACCTCAGCTCTTCCATTCTTTAAACTGGGGTAATACCTCACAAAAGCATGCAGCAAATTCAAATCTAATCATGGCTTTGAGCTGGCGTAGGCTTAAAAACATACAGAAATTCTAACAGGAGCTTCACTCAGTCATCATGATTTTGAGCAAAGAGAAAGGCAAGAATTCACTTCCAAAGGGCAAGTGCAGTACTACCCTAAGAAAGCTGCACACTAACATTTTACTGAAACACTTTCTTTTTATACATGCCTCACCCAAGCAGAGTTGGGTGGCTGCTAATCTGAGTCACATCTGAAACACAAAATCAAGAACCAATAGCTTCCGTGCCATACCTGAAAAATACTAGCTTCTGCCCTGGAAGGGTATAATTAGCTCTGATCCCAGCGCAACTTTATACTGTGCTAAAACCTTGCTAGTATTTCCTCCATAAATTAACAAACTTTGACACAAACAGTACTCAAGCATCACCACAGGGATATAGCAAAATCACAGATAAAAGCTAAAGAGCAAGAGAGGAGTTTTGAACAGAGGTACCCTATTGTGCTAATATAGTCTGAGCTAGTGTTTTAAGAGGTCATCCAACAACCTTTTTTTGTTTGCAGAACAAAGCTGGGATTTCGCTCTGTTTGACTCAAAGATTTCTTAATATTTGCAAATTCTCCATATAACCAGACACAGAAATTAGAGGACACAGTTTAATTACCATTGTGTAAGTATGAAAGAGCGCTGTTGATTTAGGAGTTAAAAAAACACTCAAGTACACCTCTATGTTGGAATAAGGAATTAAAAGCAATAAAATCTATATCTGATTTTATTTTTTATTACAATGAATGTTTTCAGTATCTAAGTAAGGCTTGGAGCTGAAACACTAATCCAGTAGCAGCGCTTTGCACAGGTCAGTTCATTCTTCCTTGCCAAGCAGATCATCCAGAAAAGTTAAGTATTTGATCCCTTTTGCAGGAAAGGAGGGTGTTTGTCCACTCCTGCCATCTTCGTTCTGAAATTAGTAACCCAGAGAATATTTTAGAATATAATATTGAAAATAAGAGTAATTAAAAGCTGGTCAACATAGGATTGAATACGATGCTTCATTTCACAAACCTGTGGAAAAGAGGACCCTTATACAGCACATACTCTTAAAAGATTACTACATGCACTTTTTTATTAATCTTGCAGAATATTTTATTAAAAATACTTTTGATCATTACCCCCTTTTGCAGATGTTTTCAAATTAAATAACGCTGTGTTTTCTTTGATTCAGATTTATCTTTGATAAATAAATCTTTGATGTTTAGATTTGAAAGTGTTGTAAGTCATCTATGCCTCAACACCAAAAATCATACAAAATAATGAGGTAAAGAAGAAAAAAAGTCAGCTAAACAAGCACAACTCTGTTGCTGCATTCTATCTGGCAAATGCACGTACCGCAGTCCCAAAATATTGCTGTTAATTCATGGTAAGTCATGAACATAATAATGGCAATTGGATTCTAAAGTCAATCAAGATTTCAATCCCTCCCTTTTTCTTATATTATTCCATTTCATATGGATCTCTTCCTTAAAATATTATTGTTCTGTTCCAAGGATAGCCTAGCTACTGCAGCTAACTAGCAAAATAATAAAGTCAATAAAACTGAATAAACTATACTGGCACCAATTTGGGTGCAGTTCATTAAAAATGTTGCTGTATGTCAGTATGACAGTTAGAGTCAGGCTTTGGAGACGATGAGGAACTGATTATCCCAGCACGATGGTGACTGATTATAATGTCTGTTGATGCTCTTTTGATTTCAGCTGTAACTTTCCTTCCACAACTCCACATACGATTCTCAACTGGGGCATTAAGGCATCAGCCATTCCAAGAAAGCCCACCCACTGGCTGTCCTGCAAACAAAGACAGCAGCTTCTTCATACCCAAACAAAACCTGATGCCTCGGAAAGCCGGAATCAAAACTCACTAGCCTTGGTGACTATTAAGCAGGTATCCTTTATTGCAGCGCTGGGCACACAGGGGATTGCTCCTCCAAATGTGTGTCCAGCGCTGCAAGGCTATTGAGTTTTGATTCCGGCTTTCCGAGGCATCAAACCCCATCTCTTATGCTGATCAGAGCATACATTTCCATACAAATTCCTGCTTCACCTTCCTGGCTTCTTCACCAGCACCTTTTCCTCCACACCTTCAAATCATGAGGGCTGGTTTCACCACCCCTTTCACCTCACCTATGCACTGTAGGAGCCACCTTCTTCCCTCACCTACTAGAAACCAGGTCATGATCAATGGTTGGATAAGCCACCCTATGAGGGGCAAAAAGTGGCCCAACACATTCAACAGCAAGTATATCTGTGCCTCTTCTTCTTTAATCCTGACTTTTCAGTACAGATCTGAGCACCATCTGCAAGGCAAAAATCCTCCGGGCACAGGCTCTGACCTTATTTTTGTTTCTGTGGTACCAAGGCTCCTGAGGCCACTTATCCTGACACAATCTCCTGAGAGCAGTCACTGTTTAAATACTGAGCTATGACTTAAGCAGAGAATTCTTCTGTAAAAACAACGCATACTCGTTGAACAAAACTCGCTTCAGCACATGCTGAACCGTGGGACTGCTGAGTAAAACACAGAGAAGGGCTTTGATTTTATCTGTACAAGATGGAAAAATTCTTGTCCATGACAAAGTGAAAAATACACCACCATGGAAAGCAGAGTAAACCAGCAGCACCGGGCCCTCGTTAGACATCACCAGCAATTTGAGATGGTACAGAAGAAAGAGCTGGTAAGCCAAGTATGAGAGAGGAGTCAGATTAATAGCATGGTACTTGAGGAATATTGGTTTAAAGTATGTCACTCTTGCACTTGAATTTAAAGGAATGTTGTGTTTCTAAATGGTCTGAATACAACCAAACACATTCTGTGCAAGTGCAGCAACACGTTGGCTAGGCCAGAACAGCAAAGCTACATGTTGGCAGAAGGGCTTGGGTTTTATCCGTCACCAAGCTCTTTAAAATCAGCATAATTGCCTTATGCACCATCTATTTTAAAATGTTCCATTCAGCACAAGATGGCAAGAGCAGATTAATCTCTGCAGTTTGTTGATACCACATTTTTATTTACCCTGAGTAGCAGGCTGGTGGGGATATACAGAATTGATCCATCAATACTGCTCTTGCTGTACACCTACCAGTGATGTGGGGTATTATGTACGAGTTTCTGTGGAGTTATAAAAAATACATGGCTATTTTCTGCAGTGTCAGTGGAGTTTAAAGTATTTCCTGCCTATCTCAGCAAGTGAACAGATTGCTTGACATGTGACAATGATATTTGTGGGTGAAGTGGTATTCACACCCATTGTTCATGGACAAATACAGCTGTTTCCCCTTCTCTTATTTTTTTTTCCTTCTAGAAAAATGTCACAGGGATGTGGCACGGGGGTGTTACAGGGCTCCTCATCCCTGTTTGACTTCTCTGCTTCGTTCTCAACCTCCTAGAAAAAATATATTACTTGAAGAAATCAGGCACAAATACACAGAGATGAAAACTGTTGTGGTCTGCATTGGATAAAGCATTCATGTTAAAGTTGGACAAATTTGATCAATGTACTGTGCTCTTCCTTTGCTCAGATACACAGGTGTTACCTTGAGAGGAACCTTCATCGTCCGGAAAGCAGGGATCTGATTGTCTCTCCAGTTCAGCCCATCCACAAACTTTTTATATTCCACTTGTTTATTGCCATCTTCAAACCTAAGCAGAACATCCATAAGATGACACAAGAGTAAAGGAAATTTTAAATAAAGTTGTATCATGTTATCTACAACATACTCATGCATTACCTTTTGGATAGTATTTTTTTTACACCTTTATTACTCTTATAACACTATCAGGACTAAAGAAAAACACTACCGAACTGTCAGGACTTTCATATCACGCACTCTGTTCCATATACTTACAACTTTTTATTGTCTCTCAACTTCTTAAGGGTTTATTACATTTCAACTAATTTCATTTTACCTTTGAAGCATTGCACAACATTTTCCAACACTGGGATGTAACAATTGCTGACAATCACAGAGATGGGTTGATCACTGATTCCTTTATGTAGAGAGGAAATGGGTAGAATCATCACATCATTTCGGTTGGAAAAGACCAGTAAGATGGTTGAGTCCATCCGCTAACCTACCGCTGACAAGTCCAACCATGTTCCTAAGTGCCACAACTACATGTCTTTTAAAAACTTCCAGGCATGGTGACTCAACCATTTCCCTGGGCAGCCTGTTCCAGGATTGACAACCCTTTTGGTGATTAATTTTTTCCTAACCCAATCTAAACCTCCCCTGGCACAACTTTGAGGCCATTTCCTCTTGTCCTGTCACTTGTTACTTGGGAGAAGAGACCAACACCCACCTCACAACACCCTTTCAGGTAGTTGTAGAGTTGGAGAAGGTCTCCTCTCAGCCTCCTTTTCTGCAGTCTTAACAACCCCAGTCCCCTCAGATGCTCCTCATAAGGCTTGTACTCTAGACCATTCACCAGCTTGGTAGATAGAACGATAGCTGGACAGGTAGAACGATACAAGAGAGCTGTGCTATAGCACAACTCACCTGCTTTATCTGGCTTCTACAATTATTTCTACAAGGAAAATAAGCAATCCTTCAAAACTGCTGTTTGCACACATCCTGGGATCAATTTACAATTGATAAACACACAGCTTTCTAACCTATGAAATAATACCCAGATAGAAAAAGCACAACCCTTGTCATCTGGCAGCTGTTCTATGGCATTGCTCTCTATTTCTTTCCAATAAACACGTATTTGTGTCAGTTATGAGGGTCCCCTAACTGTGTGAAGATATATATGCTTCCAGCCAAAGTCTACAAGTCCATGTGGAAGACACTATCTCCCACCCTCAAATTTCTGTAATCATTACCCTGAACTAATAAACCCCATGGGAGCAGGCTTCTGAGCCACATTGTCTTTCTGCTATCCATTTGGATGAAGCAGCTTCAGAAACAAAGTCCCCAATTCAGCAAAAAACACATAGGTGATTAAGGCACTTGGAAATAAATGTTACCTTCTGTGGAACAAATCAAGTGCTTCGAAGATATCTGCACACACAAGCTACCATGCAAATCATTTCCGAAATGAACAGCTTAGCCGCTCTGCTAGAAATAGTGTACTAGCAGTTCTTGTGAATGACATCTGTCTACCTAACACTACCTATGTATCAAAAGGGAGCTGGTTTAGGCATATAAGCACATTCTGGAAGTGTTTCTGCTTCAGTGGGTCCATGGAGAGACATACAACTAAGCTAGTCAGACTCAATACCTATTCTTTGGTGGGAAACATCAGGTTAAACAGTTCTGTCCTGTAAGCTGGTGAGACAAATACCACTGCACAGGAGTAAGACCATCTCCAGGAGACAAGGCTTTTAGAATATAAATTTACCGTGTTCTTAAAGAAATAGCACTGAACAAAACAGGGTCTTCAAAACCCTTCATCCACTGCTGAGGGCAAAAATTGAGCATGAAGGTACTTTAAGGGAGAAATTACAACACAATCTGGGAAAACAATACCGGAGAAGAGGAGAAATAAATCTAGTGACAAAAATAAACTGCAATAAACTGCAACTTATCCTCCTCTTCCCCCTTCCTTCCCCCCCACCTTTCATTTAATAGTCAGCGGGAGAGATGATAATAATAAAATATACTGAGACCCATAAACAGAGATGATAGTGATAAACTGGAATGTTAAGCACAGTGAGTCACGCTGAAGATGAAAGCAAAGACAGAGAAGAATGCTACTGTTACTTCTATCAAAATGGAGCCTGAAACATTGCCATGACCCTTCTATGAAAGCTTCCTTCTTTATAATAGCTCACACGCATGTTAACATTCTCTTCAAGCCTTACTTTTGGGGAATATATCTGATATACAAGAAGTTTAGCATCCCCATTTCTAGGAGGTCCTTGTTTATCTCGGGATTTTTGCAGGTGACCATTGGGAAAAGAATGGATTTCTGCATTAGGAGTAACAAGGCAATAAAAAAGCAAATATTTCTGGGGAAAAAAACCTCAACAAAACAACCTATGGCGCAGAGATTTTGAAATTCAGAACTATCATGACAATTTTTTCTCTTTTACTATTTATGTATTTATCTTTTGCTTGGTGTGAAAAGTCAAAAGATTAAGTCTACTGCCAAGATGCAGAGCTGTATAAGCAGGATTTTTAAATAAAGAACAAGTGAAGGCATATAACTACTTAAACTTTATGTCAAGGCAATGAAGAAAATCATTGCTTCTGCTTCCAACAAGCATTAACAAGAAGAAAAGCCCTTTGATGTGACAGCACTACCAAACTGAGATGACAACATGGGCATGAAGTGAACTATAACCAAAGATTTTAACACAGGCAAAGGAAACAGGATTCTTAAATCTCATCTTTAAATAGCTAGAGAAAGCAGCTTAAGTTATTACTCCAGAATAATCCAGAAAGAAAAAAAAAAATCTGCTCTTTAGATCTCTTTCCTGCTGAGACTTATTGTATCAATCTACTAAATGCACACACTTGCAATTTGGCACGGAGTATCCAGATGGACGGAGGAGATGGTATCAGCGTGTGCATTATTAGGACAGAGATGTTCTACATTTCGGTGCCTGGAGTTAATATGACTGAAACTGACAGTGCTCTTCAGGAAAGGAAATTAGGTTTGTCTTATCAAGAAGATGCAACAAAGATCTCCTGAAACCATACTTCTTTTCAGTTTTGCCCTATGACTTCACCGATGCATGTGAGTTTCGACTATGAAACTCATCTCTCCCTCCCTAACATAGTTTGAGAGCTTTTTTTTTCCTCTGACATTACAGAAATAATTGGACATTTCTGCTTCTAAAAATATGTTCATAATGAAATACTCCAGATACATGAAAAATACAGTTAAACCGCCATTATGACTGTTCTTGAGGATGCTTTGGTGGGTAAAGGCTACTTGAAATTATTTTTTCTTTCCCATCAAGAAATCTGTAACCCAAACATTTATGTCAAAGTTTAATGTACATGCAGAGGGTTTTTTTAAAATTCATTAGTTCTGAATAGCATTTAATAAGGAGATAATCTGATAATAATAGAGGAGAAGCATCATGCTGCTTAGAGAAAACGTTGGGATCCTTCAGCCTGTTTCACAGTCTCTGTGCAACACAGATATAGGCCTAAATTGCCACAAACTGCTCTTAGGAAAAGATTTAAAGCCACAAGCATGGACAAGTCTGTGCAGCTTATCAGTGTGAATTAAGTAACGGCTCTACCATCTTGTGTATACAGCTATTCACATCCAGAACAGCTATAGATTGAACCACCAGTTCCTCAGCAGACTGAATAACAGACAGAATTTCTCTTAAAAGTCCAAATATTAATGCTAGAGAGTATTTTCATTCCCAATGGCACAGGGAGTTGCAGGCAGCAAAGGGAATGAGCAGAGTACACAGTGCAGGAGAACAATCCTGTGGCCACTTCCAATCTCGTTGCTGCTACCAGGACACTTGCTGTATCAGGAAAAGAGTGCCTGCTTCCAGAAACAAACAGGTCAGCCCTAAACAAATATTCAAGGCAGGCAAGCAGGTAAAAAATGATTACCCAGCCACAAACCGGGGGAAAAGCTGAGCAGGCACGAGTGGCCTGGCTTATCCCATTAGTGACTTAAGAACCATGTAGGAGGCCCACTGCCATCAGGCACTGCTACCTGAGACACTAGGGATTAACTTCTTCAAAACCACAACCCTCCCTCCGGAGTCCAACAGACCCGTACTGTGGAGAGATGGAGAACTATACGGACACTTTTAACTGAAGTTGAAGAACTTATTTTATAAAATAGGGGCATGTGCTTAACAGCTAAACTAATGCCCAACAATTAATGTGTAATACTTGTAAATTTGTCATCCATTCTTTCTTCCCTCCATTTTTTTCTTTCCTTATCTGCCAGCTGTTTATATACCCTCTGGGGAAGGACTGCATCTTTTTTAATCCTTCTTAGCATACATTTAGCATTGCAGTAAATAAAATAACAGAAAAAAACCCAACCTTAATTCATTACTTAAGCACTTTAGCACTATTTATTTATTAAACAAACTGTAATAGTTCATTATGCCTGCATAAATTTAAAGAAATGCTGAGAATGACTACTGCAGTTTTCTGAAGGAAACAATTGTTACCATCTGCATTGCTTAATACATTGTGATTAAAAGTCTGTATTGTGCTGTGATTAAAAAACTAAGTGAAACTACACTGATGGAGAAAGGAAATACTTTTTAATAAACCAGCTGAGGAAAACTGGAGAAATGGACACACTACTGGGTACCTAAATCCTACTATTCCACCATTCCACAATTAAATATACGAATTTACTCTAGACAGACAACTTGAACAGGACTTAAGAAACCTCGCAGTATTTGTGCCAATTCTCCCTGCACTCTGGGGAAACTGAATGGTCTTTGGGTACAATAAACAAAGTCTTGGGTCATCTGGAGGTGACCACAGAATTAGACAGTAACTTCTAGTCCCATCCCATGCTTTTAACAAATGACAGATCATTGCAGTTTAATTTATGAATGTAAATAACAAATACTTTAAGAATATTACCTTTCAAAATAGAAACATAGAACCATTAAGTCCTACAGAAAGTCTTTGGCACCTAATCTCAGATAGCAAAGCTGAATAAACACATAGCTGTAGTCTTCAACTATTATCTGATCAAATCGTCTAGCATCATTTTATAGCTGAACAGGGTCCAGCTAGTACATTAGCTCTATATACTGATTTGGTGGGAATCCATCCAACAACTTTTACTGTACTGCTTTCTTTCTTCATAAATACAGATACACACAGTAGGAACACCATCACCACTTGCTTCAGAAACACCAATGGACACAAAACTACACTCTTCCTCATCCAAATAACCCCCACAAAAAAATACCAAAAAACCCAGGAAAGAATATTGTTGATGAACCTTGCTCACACTGAACTGCATACTCCCCAGGAATAAGACTGTTCTTCATTAACAATAAATCTGCCTGTTTAATGATTCTTCTGTTGTGAAGAAAAGTACAAAAAGCAGGAGGAAAGGAAGGAAAGGAAAAGCCTAAATCTCATACAGCAACTCTACTCTTTGATTTCCAGCTTACTGGAATTAACTCCTATTAAATAAACTTTAAAAAAACCCAACTTTCCCTGGCTCTGCACTCTCCTGAAACAATAAAATTACCAGGCAGTGCCAACTGCACACCTGATTAAGAACCTAACAGTCTTCCTTCTTATCTGCAGAGCAGTGACTCACCACATAAACTGCCATCTTTTGAAGCAGCTGATAGTGTAACTTAGAACTGGCATTACACACAGCACTCCATCATATAAAGTACTCCTCAGGCTGATTTCTGAGGCCCAGTTTCACACCATTTACCTTTCTTATACAGAAACCTGCAATACAGACAGGCTACAGCCCCTTTAGAAACAAAGGGAAATGGATGGTGATTTAGAAATCCAGCTTTTATACAAACTGAGGAGATAGCTCTCTCCTTCTCTATAACCTACAGAAGGAATCTACAGTGGCTGAATCTTAATTCAACTGCTATGGGTACTTGCCTAAATAAAGCTGGGTTAAATCCAGCCCTTAGTCTCCTCCTTGTCTTCTAAGCTTATCTCTAATTTTTATTATAGTGTACTGGGCTTTTTGTCTTTAGCTGCCTACACTGAGGCTCTTCAGACCAGAAGATGTTCATATCACACAAGCTTTCCCTGCTATAAATTCACAAACAATAAGCACATCTCTGGAGCCTATGATGTGTCAGGCTTGTCTGGTTTGCATCAGCATTGAGTTAGTACATAAAGGAAACTCTCCAGTCCCTTGTCTCTGCATCTATTCAATTTCAGCCCTTATGAAGTGGAAACTATGAGAATCCCTTGTCCAGTACAGGATGTCAATTATCCTCCAACACCATTTGTGTTGGGCAGCTTAGTGGGAGTTCTTAACAATGAGTTTTAGATTAGCACTAAAATTTAGATGTGCTTCTGAGGACTAGTGCTTGTAACCTAACAGTCAGAAGTGATGAGCAGCAAACAAATTGCAGAAGTTGTCTATTTGGCTACTGCAAGGAACTATTCTGGAAGTTTTTGGTCTGGAAACCAGGACTTTGTGAAAAATAGTCCCTTAGGGTTCTTAAAGCAGTCTTGTTGATACTGATTTAAATAAGAAGTCTTGCTGGCAGTACGAAGATGCTTTGTTAAAATGGATTCCACATTTCTTCCTGACAAGAGACTTTTAATTATTTAATAAATCCAGTTGCTTAGCTTGCAATTCCTCCTGACTTCAAGAAGCACATCTATCTGAAAGCATCTAAACACGACAGAAGACAAGATTTGCTTTTGCCTTTTACATAGTATGAAGGCACAGACAAAACATTTAAGAATTTCCCACAAGGTAAGAAGAGACCAATGAGCAGGGATTTAAATCTCTTACCAGAAAATCCGGCCATGAAAACCAAACTCGACATGACGAGAGTTCAAAACACCCCAGGTTACTCTGAACATACAAGGGCACTGAATACTGGTTCTTTTCACTTCTGTTCCCATGAATAGAGCTAGCCAAGCAATTTGTCTCAAAACAATTAAATGTGCTATGGAAAAATACCAAAACCATGTCAAAACTCCTTTTCCTTTTTAAAAGCTACAATATGTTTCAGGTGAGATTAATAAGGGTAGCAAACCACTTTTATTTTTACTACTGATGCTGTCTGCTTGATTCAAGAACATTTCACTGTATTCATCCTGATATGTTTCATAAAACTTACTTAATGCTTTCATAACATTACTGGTTTTACCTTACGCTTTTGGGTTTGTGTGTCAAGGTTTTGGGGGGAAGGGGGAGGGGGTCATGCAGGGGTGGCTTCTGCAAGAAGCAGCTGGAAGCTTCCCCTAGGCCCAACAGAGTAAACACCAGCTGGGCTCAAGGCTGGACCCACCACTGACCAAGGCTGAGCCCACCAGCGATAGTCACAGCGCCTCTGTGATAACATATCTAAGAGGAAAAAAAAATGCAATCAGCTGCTTTTTGCCCCCAGAGAAGGGAGTGAGAAGATGTAGGAAACTGTACAGGCACCAAGGTCCGTGAAGAAGGCGGGGAGGAAGCACTCCAGGCATTGGAGAGAGAGATTCTCCTGCAGCCCATGGAGAAACCCATGGTGAAGCAGATTGTCCCTCTGCAGCCCATGGGAGATGGGGAGTAGAGATCCCACTTGCAGCCTGTGGGGGACCCCACGGTGGAGCAGGTGGAGACACCTGACGGAGACTGTGACCCCTGTACTCTTCAGGGGGAGGAGATACAGAAATCGGGAATAAAGTTGAGCCTAGGAAGAACAGAGGGGTGGGAGGAGGTTTGGTTTTATTTGGTTTTATTTCTCATTGTCCTACTCTGTTTTGATTGGGTAGTAAATTAAATTAATTTTATTCCTTGATGAGTCTATTTTGCTTATGAAGGTAATTTCTGAATGGTTTTTCCCTGTCCTTATCTCAACCCAAGAGCTTTTCATTATTTATTTTCTCCACTGTCCAGCTGAGGGGAGTGTGATAGAATGGCTTTGGTGGGCACCTGACCTCCAGGCAGGATCAAACCACCACACATTACATATACACAGGAACGAGTAATTCAAAATAGAAGTGAATCTCATTGATAAAGCTAACTATTAGTAGCTGATTCCCACAAGACTAATTCCATAGAATTTTGGCAAAACCCAAATGATCTACCATGCTAGACAGAATGAAGCTTCTAAGATGGATGCACCTGAGTTGATTAAAAATTTTCTATAAACAGGAAGTCTGCATGTGTAAAGGGACAAAATCAGTACCATGAAATGGTTAATATTACATAAATGACAAATCCTAAAGAACTGTGTCTGCAGGAGATGTTTAGCACTGATTCGCACCCGTGCACACAGGTCACACTATCTGCCCTTCACTTACGCGGTCAGCAAAGCTTGCAGATTGTCATCAACCAGGGGCAACTTAAAGGACTTGCAGACAGTTCTGCACACCTCATGGGGCAGCACTCCGCACCTACACCACACAGAGAGGGGGAGAAGCGTACATTAGGCATTTTCCAGATTTACCTCAAGTGGATGTTGGTGTGAACAAGAAAATACATGAGGAACACTGGGGTAAAAACCCAAGGTTTTATGAAATCTTGCTATTACAAAGCTAAGAAACATTTAGTGCACATAGTGGCCTGTCTCCCCCATGCTGAGGTCCTTAGTGATTCTTTGTAATTCTTCATCTGTGACATCAGAGAACAAAAAAGGGCAAATGAGTCATATAAAGAATCAGCTACAAATCCTTCCTTTCTTTTTTTCCCCTTAAATCTCTATTTTTCTTCTTTCATTTAAAATACTAAGCTCTGCCTGTGAACAGACATCTGATTATGTCACAGAATGTTCAGTACAGCAGCTATAATAAAAAGTCCACCAAAAAAATGTAAAAGAGACAAAAAGGTTATCTTTTTCTTGTCTACCACCGAGCCCTGAGAGAGGCTTAACATTACAAATAATATTCTCTGGGCACAATATATAATTTTCTCAGCAACAAACAAAAAGTAGGTAGGCTTACAAGCAGAGCTTCCCAAATCACAGCTTAGGATAAATAGAGGAAACTTACTTTACATGGTCTTTGTATGCAAACACTGCAGACAGTCGCTCAAAATCATCAAAGTTGTTTTTCTTTAGTTGTTCTTGAGCTACTGCGAGGAGGAAGTGGAGGTCTATTTCATATTCATCTCTCACACGGTAGTAGCGCCCAATAGTCATAATCTCATGTTCTGAAAATGCTCCATCAGTCATACTGACTATCAAGTTTCTGTTCACAAAAACAACAGTTTACATTAGTTTTAAGTAAAGGAGTTAAAACCAGTTAATAGTCACAAAATTTCAAAAATAAAAAGGTTAAAGTGCACTCGTTATAAAACGCAGCATTTAGATCTTTGAAGAATGTATCCACTTCAAATGGAAATCCAGATCTGTTCAGGGAGGTATAATGGAAATTACCTGTACTCTTAAGCTTTTGCAGGATGTGTACATTCCCTCAGTAGCTGGCTGTACATACAAACATACATACTAATCATGACTGAAGCCTTTTACCAGAGATGCCATACTGTCGTAAAATGTTAGTAGAGATTAATTTTGTTATTGCATTTATCCAACAAGATAATGAATTAACAAGGTATTACCCTGGTTTGTTCCTAATTATATTTTTGTACTCTGCAGCACATGATTATCTGTAAACAAAAAGCATGCACAACAACAGCTGCATAGAGAATTAGAAATGGCAGAGGAGAAGTGGGGCAGAAGATCCCAACAAGAACAAAGAACAAAGTTTTAAACAAGTGTCAAGAAACACTTCACAAAGCATTGTGAAACCTGGCCCTGTTGGGTTGCTTTCGGAGGAAAGCTGGGGGAAGGGAAACAAAACTTGGTCAAGAGTGAAATTACACATAACTTGTAATCACAAGCCCTCCTGGCAAGAATGTGAGACAGGAGACAGTATCAATACCAGTTTATGCTTGGACACTGTCAGCAGAGAGTCAGATCCCAAGTAGGAAGGAGTCTGATGTGCTTACAGAATCACAGAATTATCAAGGTTGGAAAAGACCTAGAAGATCATCGAGTCCAACCATTCACCTATTACTACTAGCTCCCACTAAACCATATCCCTCAATACAACATCCAGTCTTTCCTTGAACACCCCCAGGGTTGGTGACTCCACCACCTCCCTGGGCAGTGCATTCCAGTGCCTGACTACCCTTTCTGAGAAGTAGTGCTTCCTAATGTTGAGCCTGAATCTCCCCTGGCGCAGCTTGCTACCATTCCCTCTAGTTCTGTCACTGCCTACACGGGAGAAGAGGCCGACCCCCAGCTCACCACAACCTCCCTTCAGGAAGTTATAGAGAGCTATAAGGTCTCCCCTAAGCCTCCTCTTCTCCAGGCTGAACAATCCCAGCTTCCTCAGACGCTCCTCGTAAGGCCTGTGTTCCAGACCCCTCACCAGCTTAGTAGCCCTCCTCTGAACGCGTTCCAGAGCCTCAATGTCTTTCCTGTAGTGAGGGGCCCAAAACTGAACACAGTACTCAAGATGCGGCCTCACAAGTGCTGAGTACAGGGGGACAATTACCTCCCTGCTCCTACTAGTAACACTATTTTTGATGCAAGCCAGGATGCCGTTGGCCTTCTTGGCCACCCGCGCACACTGTCGGCTCATGTTCAGCCGTGCATCAATCAGTACCCCCAGGTCCATTTCCTCCACACAGTCCTCCAGCCACTCCGCCCCAAGCCTATAGCGCTGCCTGGGGTTGTTGTGGCCAAAGTGCAGGACTCGGCATTTGCTCTTGTTGAACCTCATGCCATTGGCTTCAGCCCAGCTCTCCAGCCTGTCCAGATCCCTCTGTAGGGCCTCGCTACCCCCAGGCAGATCCACACTCCCAGCCAATTTAGTGTCATCTGCAAACTTACTGAGGGTGCACTCAATGCCCTCATCTAGGTCATCAATAAAGATATTGAAGAGGACAGGCCCCAGCACCGACCCCTGGGGAACACCACTCGTGACCGGTCGCCAGCTGGATTTAACTCCATTTACTACCACTCTCTGAGCCCGGCCCTCCAGCCAGCTCCTTACCCAGCCGAGGGTGTACCCATCCAAGCCACGGGCTGCCAGCTTCTGCAGGAGAATACTGTGGGAGACAGTGTCAAAGGCTTTGCTGAAGTCTAGGTAGACCACATCAACAGCCTTTCCCTCATCCAGCAGATGGGTCACTAGATCATAGAAGGAGATCAGGTTGGTCAAACAGGACCTGCCCTTCATGAACCCATGCTGGCCTTCATGAACCCAAGACTGCCTGTGATGTTCAGACAAATCAGCCCAATCCCATGAAGAAGAAATGTTCCTGAGATACATCTGATGAGCCAGTGCTGGCACAGAACGACCAGTCATTCCTGTCATTCCTGTCAAGAATTTGTTGCTGGTGATAGAGCTGGAGTGATTTTTGGGTAAGTTCCTGAAGGTGCTTGTAGCATATCAGCAATAATAATAATAATAATATCAGCAATTATAATAATAAGAATAACCGTCTGTATCAGTGCAGGCTGGGGGATGACCTGCTGGAGAAAAGCTCTGTGGAGAAGGACCTGGGCGTCCTGGTTGATGACAGGTTGGCTATGAGCCAGCAGTGTGCCCTAGTGGATAAGAGGGCCAATGGGATCCTGGGATGCATCAGGAAGAGTGTGGCCAGCAGGTCTAAGGAGATGATCCTCCCCCTCTGCTCTGCCCTGGTCAGGCCCCACCTGGAGTATTGTGTCCAGTTCTGGGCTCCCTGGTATAAAAAGGACAGGGATCTCCTGGAGAGAGTCCAGAGAAGGGCTACAAAGATGATTAAGGGCCTGGAACATCTCCCCTATGAGGAAAGGCTGAGTGAGCTGGGGCTGTTCAGCCTAGAGAAAAGAAGACTGAGGGGGGACCTAATTAATGTTTATAAATATCTTAAGTATGGGATGCAGGGGGAAATGACCAGCCCCTTTTCAGTGGTCTGTGGGGACAGGACAAGGGGCAATGGCTATAAACTGGAGCACAGGAAGTTCCGCACCAACATGCGGAAGAACTTTTACACAGTGAGGGTGACAGAGCCCTGGCACAGGCTGCCCAGGGAGGTGGTGGAGTCTCCTTCTCTGGAGATATTCAAGACTCGTCTGGATGCCTATCTGTGCAATATGAGCTAGGGAGCTGCTTTGGCAGGGGGGTTGGACCCGATGATCTCTCGAGGTCCCTTCCAACCCCTATGATTCTGTGATTCTGTGATTCTGTGACTTCTAATTAGAGTTCAGAACAATCTCCCTCTGCTTTATATTGCTGGTGGAGGGGAGAAGGAGTAATTTTAAAGACAATATAGTCTTTGTAGTAGGGGTTTTGTTGCCTTCAATGATTACACAGTTCTTTGTATGTCCTGGATACTGGCACAACATAAGGGAGGAAGAGAACCACTAGCGTGGTATGCAAGGAAACCTAGGGGATTTCCTGCTCTCCTGGAGAAAAACTGGCCTGAACGTAACCTCAGCTTTTACACTGCTGGATAAACCTCACTAAGACCAAACTTCACTGTAACCGCTGATGCAAACAAAGATGTACCTTGTGGTACCCTTGAGGGTACTTCATCGTTGTGATTATATACTGATCTTTGAAAACAAATGGAATAAATTTCTATTGATGTACAACGTTCTGATGCAAGGCTCAAACTGCTGGCTTGAAAATAGTTACATTCTTGAATGAATCTGATAACGGGCCTCTTAACATCCAGGTGTCAGCTGAAAGCCCAGTAACTTAGTACCCTTCCAAACTGCAAAGTCTTATCAACAAACCTAATTTTTTACGTGCTTGTTCTCAGAGGCCTGTGCAGTCCTCTTTAAATGAAGATTATCTCTTCATAGAGTATCATTGCACTATTCAGAAAAGGATGCTGAACACTGCACAGTGTCTACTTTGATTAAACTGCTGCATTTTTCATATTAAATAAATCAGCAAGATCCTTTATTTGCAGCAGCAGGAGACAAATAGCAGGAGAAGACAAGTTGTTGACCTTATTTGAGATTATGCAAACTCAATGGCCGAAACTGGGTCCATCTATCAATATTGGCATTATCTTGTCAGTATTATTATTATTCAACTTACTGAATATTATTATTTATATTGTAACAGCATTGTGAGATCCTGTCAAAACTAGAGCCTCTTTCCTGGAGCCTGCAATAATACTACTGCAAACATGGAGAAGAGGACAATACTGCCTGAGAAACTTGGCACTCTAAATGCTTGGGCTGTCAAAGCTGAAAGCATGTAGATAATATCATCCATCTGAGTATTTCCACAGACTCAATTTCCACATATGGCACAGATTTTTCCAGTGAACAGATTTTAAAAGTCTTCTATTTTCTCAAGCCAGTCAGTGACAATTAAGTCACCAAAACCCCCCAGATAACATTATTGTCTTATTTGACAATTAAGGAATATTCTAGTGATGGCTAGAGACTAATGAGTGACACCCAAGTTTTGCAAACAGAATTTCATCTAAATTCTTCCAGACAAAAAGAAACAAGCTTCAACAATTGTCCCCACAGCTTAGTTATCCTTTAGTTTACTTTTTTTTTGTTCTAGAAGAAAAAGACAGATTGCAATCTGAAATTGGTAGAGAAAGAAGAAATAATAATTAACTGCTTAAGATAGCTGTTTCTCAAGCTGAATTGAAGATAGGCATCTTTGTTAAACCCACATGGTTCTTTGTCTCTAACAGTGAACTATCTTGCCAGTAGCTTATGGGAAAAAGCAGTCTGGATAGGAACATGTGATACAGAGACATCTAAGTTTTAGGGTGGTTTTTTTCTTTCCCCTCTTTAACAAAGCTTTCAATAGTTTTAACGAGCTTAGGGGACAGCTACTGAGTATGCCATGTATTTATTTCCTGGATGGTGTGCTGTAGATTTGGGTTCTGAAAGTAGTTAAAGTAAAATGTGCAATTACAATTCTGTTTCACTACATCGTACTTCTAGGTGTACTTTTAAATGCAGCTCATATAAAACTAAAATAGGTAGAAAGGAAGAAATCTGAACAGCCAAATTCAGAGCACGGTAAAGCTTTAACTGTATTTAAGATAAGAGGATTACCATGCTGGTTGAAGCTGTCACACAGATAATTGCCTATACTAAAAATAATAATTTTTAGTTAGTTATAATGATGAAATGCCATGGCAGATTAAAAATTTACAGCAATGTAGACAAGCAAATACAAAACTGAAAGAAAAATACATATTCTGTTCACCAGAAAATATCTTTGACTTTAGAGATGCAAAGAAGTGCTCTCATCTTCGTCACTAAAAACGTTTTTCATTCTAAAATAAGATGCACAGATAATAAAAAGAAGAGAGCCTTTAGGTTACGGGACATAATGTGAAAGAACAGAAACAAAATCTGCTATCACTATAAAGCACAAAAGTTAAATGTTCCCGAGAGGCAGTGTGAAAGCTTCCCTTTAGCCCCGCTGCGGTCTGGCTGCAGGAGGGACGTAGGCCATTAGCAGGTGCTCAGACTGGCCCCAGTGAGCACTGAGGCCAAGGAGAGGTATTAGGAGGGTTCTCCTGCTTCCTCTCCTGCTTTCAGAGAGGGCCACTGTGTTTTTGTTGCGGGAACCAAGTGCCTCAATACCATGTAACTAGACACCGCGCACTCCATGCCACAGAAGAGCATCGCCCTGAATTGACTGGCCGGGCTGTTCAGAGCTGCACAGAATTATTTACTGTGAGGGTGGTGAGGGACTGGAACAAGATGTACAGAGAAGCTGTGGCTGCCCCCTCCCTGGAAGTGTTTAAGGCCAGGTTGAATGGGGCTTTGGGCAACCTAGTCTAGTGAAGGGTGCCCCTGCCCATGGCAGGGGGCGTGGAACCAGCAGGGGCTTGAGGTCCCTTCCAACCCAAACTAGTCTATGATTCTATGAATTGTAAGTGCAAAACCCAGGACAACGCCACAGAAGAGCACTACCCTGAATTGAAACTACCCTGAATTAAACGGCAGGGCTGTTCAGAGCTGCACAGAATGTGACTGTGATCAGAACTGAGTCTCTCCTTGATAAAATAAAAATCTTTCCCTGCTGGTGCAAAGCACAATCGTCCCTCTGAGAAGTGTGCTCCATCAGTTTCATCATGCAAATGGTCTGAAACTTCGACCTGCTCCTAGTGCATGTAAGACAACATAAATTTTTGCAGATGATTATTTCACAATTTGAATTAAAACCACAATAATTTTATTTGAAACAGTTCTTGTGCATATAAATTAAAACCCTTTTCCAAGTGCTATAAAGTTTCTCCAGGCATAAATTAACTCAATTTTCTCTCCTTATTCCTCTGGTAATCACATTTTCCCTCTTGATGAAATTAAAATTCAAAATCTCAAGCCAAATCTTTTGAGTCAAATATCCAAGTCTAGAATTATTTTGACCAAAAGCTGCAAAAAACCTGTGGCCTCTCTTAGTCTAAATCCTACCTTTTACTCACTTATTTTTCATTTCTGAATACCAGCTTGTTTTCGTTTCTCACTACTTTCACTTTGAATTGCTGGAAGAACCTTCTGCTGATCTATATCTATTCTGAGATATTTCAGAATTCATTTCTGCCTTGGGGAAGATTCCTATAGGGATGACATTCCACACAATATGCATCTACTTGTATGCTTTAGTTATTATGACAGTTCCTAAATACACATTACCAGTGAGTAACCTAAATGCTTCCAGGTAAAAATCTCCTCCTCTGTTCCACATCATTAACTTTACCAGTACCCAACACAGTTCATATGCTCAAGTATTCTGGCTGTGGGATAAACTCAGCCAGCATTTGAGCATGATTTCCTCTTCCACGTATCTATACATCTGCCCACTGCCCTATCTGGAGCTCTGCCACAATCCAGATTTCTGCTCCCCATATCAATGCTGAAGTTGCTATCTAAGCAGGAATTATTGCTCTCACTACTCCTTTACAGTTCTTTTTTAAAGATGCTTAGCACTGCATCCTATGATTTCAATATACCTTGGTTTAATGAAGCCTCTCTTCTTTAACAGTGATTCAAAACCCAAATAACACTACTTTCAGGAGGCAACTCAAACATTTCTTGTTGGATTTCAAAACTACTAATTAATTTGTTTGACTCTTGGGATAGCCTTTTCTTTATCTTTCAGTGCATACATTACTGCTGACTCTTTCTTCTTCACAACACCCTGTGCTAGCTCCATAAAAAGCAGACAGATTTTAGTTGTGCTTTTCAGCTTACTTGAAACTATCACCTTTCTCTTTTTTTTTCTGGGACATGGATTCACTTTCCTCCTCACACACCGTCTACGAGTAAATGCAAAACAAATACATGCCATTTGCCAGCTAGCACCTGCAGGACGGACTGAGGAACTGCCATGTTCTGTGTATTTTGGGGGAATGTGCCTTCATTAAATATTAAAAAACAAAATCCACTGTCTTACCTGAAACGGTCGTAGTCAATCACCTTGGTGTGCTCAGGGTCAGCAGCTGCAAACACCTGTCTGATTTCTCGGGAGCGAGGCTCAGCTCTCTCTCTCAGCTTCTTGAGGATGGCACCAGTATCAGCCACAGGGAACTTAGCAAAGAACAGCAAGACACAGATTAGAGAGAAAGGCACTGTGCACACACCAGCAAGGAGTTGTCAAGATGCAGGGCAATGCTGAACTGCTAAGTGTTATTAGTTTATTCATTTCGAATGCATAAATCAGCACCAGGTAAAGTCTGGAGGGAAGCTTGCTACTGAAAAAAATTGCTGCCTACTGAGAATGTAAAAAATTAAAGAAAAATCATCAGATCATGCACTCTCAGAAAGTTTATTCCAGCTACATGAAAGGACATCCACTTTTGCTTCAAACATTGAATTGTTAAAGCAGGAGCAGAAACATTTGAAGAACAGCTCTAAGAGCTTGTTCCTCACTTTATGTTGGTGCATCTCAGTTCTCAAATAATAAAAGTCACCATGTTAAAACTAAATCTTTTCACTGTTGTCTCAGATGAACTGTTGAGCAGATACTCTCATTCACATTATACTGAGTATGATGTTCTACATACTAAGAATTATGTTGGAAATTTGTTAGGAACCAATTTTTCCTGTCGTGTTGGAAGAATGTTTATTTCTTCTAAATATAGGCCATTAAAATAAAAGTAAATTTACATAAACAGAACTGGAGCACTTAAGCTTCCTTCCTTCATTCAGGTTGTTGTGCTAGAACTCTACCAAATATTTGCTATACCCATTTTTAACATAAAACATCTAAATGTTTAGTCATTAAATAGGGGTTGAGTATCTGATATGCCTTTACATCTGTCATGCTCTACCTAACTTAGAAAGCACGATGAACTGTCTGAACATAGTTTTCTCCCATTTCTTCCAATAAGCAATTTTGTTTTAATTAGTAGGTATTTGAAATTTGGTGTCAGAGGTATGAAGGACCTAATGACAGGAGATTGGGCCTCGTTCTAAATTATGCTGAAGTTTGTCTACAGCATTGTATCAGCCCAAAGGGATCTAAAAAAGGGTTCTTAAAGTCCCTATGACACTGCCAGACTGGTATAACATGATCCAAGTTTAATAAATACATCAGTGTTTGCAGGTAACGTGCACAGATTTAGAGAAAACTGTTGCTGCATATGCCAAAACTGGTCCAGGTGCAACCCTGACATGCAGCACTACGCAAGGCAGTGGTGTGGAGCAGCTGGACCAGCAACCAAAACGTTTTACAGACAGCAACTTTCTCAGTCCTCTCCCCAAGCTGTTCTTGTGTCATAAGCACACAGCTTGTTTGAAAAAGCAGGGAACAGAGACTGAGAAAAGACTGGGCAGGAGGAATCAATCAGCAGACTATTTAAAGATGGACAAAGTGTTCCGTCTATTTAAAAACCTGCCTTCTATACATTATCAAAACAGTTATTTTTACATCTTTTTTTCTAAACCACATATTCCAAAGACCTACATAGACATCGAGTATCTGAGCAGCATGGCAAGAGCTCACTGCTTTCCCCACTTTCCCCCCTTCTCACCTAACTGCTGACATGCTGTAGTCACTATCTAATTTGGCTTGATTGTCTTGCTTAAGTCAGAGTTTACCATGTTGTTCTCAATGGAAGTAAAATCAGCCTCCATGTTTGTACTGCAGAAACTACGGAGGTTGAAAATTGAGACTGTTTCAGAGATGACAAACTCATTTCCAAGGAGGCTTAGTGATACCTTGCTTGAAAGAGTCCTCCTCAAGCCTGGACAATACTGCTAGGACTGTGCTGCTTTGCAAGCAATTTTTCCTGTCCTAAATACATTTTCCTCCTCAAATTATAAAAGAAGTTAACAGCATTGAAAAGATTTGAGAATTAGATCTTTGAAGTTACTTTCAGTACAGGTCGCAATCAAAATTACAAGACAATCATTTTTCTCTCCCTGTAACTCAAACCCAATATAACACATAGAATTTTGAAACAGAAAATTAAAACTTTACAAATATATCATATGGTGTCAAGCAAATGTTTCAACAATAAGAAAATCTAAACTGCACTGTGATTACCAAATCAAAATTTCATCTAAATCAATATATGCCTATAGAAATGCAGTCCAAATAGCATTTTCCAGAAGAGAAATATTCCATTTATCAGAAAACATACTGTTGTGTTCTGCTGAAAGGAAACCTCTGTCTATTCAGAAGAAAAATTATTTATGTTCTTGTTTTAGAAACAACTGACAAATAGTCATCTTAAAATTGTTTTCCCTTCTTTAAACCATCTTCTATCTCTGCTCTTCTCTAATGATTGCTGAAGTTCTTGTAATTTGAGTATGCAATTCCCTGATGAACTGAGGCAAATGAGAGGTGTCCTTACTTCTGGAGGTCTATTGAAAGGATGTGAATAAAACATCCATCACTGGGAGAACAAACCTTTTCTTCTACCAGCTGTTTCAAAATCTTAACTCCACAAAGAACATTTCAAAATTCATTCTAACTAAATATTTCTAGTGTCGCTTCTTCCCATTTTGCAGATTTTATGTTGATAATATACAGTCATTTGGTCTGGAAAACTAAGAACTCATCTGCTTGATCCAAGATAATCAACACAAACAGCGATTCCGAAGAACGTTTACAATCTAATGATGTGCTCTGCATTTTGGAGAACAGCTTTGGGTTTTATTCTACTAGGAGCAGAAACAGTCCAGCACTAAGGAAAACATAATGTATATAGCTTTGCATTTTACTGCTTAAAGCATTTAGCAGTCGTAGCGTTTTTACACCAACAAGCATTTTGCAGACCTTCCTCATTATTGCTGGGAAGGCAGGTGGTGCTAACTCCACGTTCATGTACAAAGAAATCGCACCGTTCTGCTATTTGCATCTGAGTGAGAACAGCACGGGCGGCCCAGAGGCAGCACAGGGTCAGGTTGCATCTGCCGCTGCCTCAGCAGCACCACGGCGTCAAGACTCGCAGTCCCCAAGGCTGCACCAGGGCTGCTGGCGTCTTGGGAGTCTTGCAGGTTCCCTCACTTGGGTGAGCCAGCAGACAGAGAACCTTCTTTCTCCCTTCTCCAGCCACAACAGTTCTGGACAAAAGGGCAGAGGACAGTATCTTGCACCTTGATAGCTCCTTACAGTTATTTTCCTTAGGGTACTCCTAACAAGCCTACACAAAAGGGTAGCTCTGGGGAAGGGCTCCTGAAGGCACGATTTATGCTGCCACCCCACCATGAGCCACAAAACATACGTGGCTCCCCCAAAGCCCTCACAGCACAGCCTTGTCCACAGGCTGACTTTCAAGAGCACACTGTGACAAAGCAACAATCGAGAAAGGGCTCCGGGGTGCAGAACTGCCTTGGCTCCAGAGCTGATGCTTTCTTATGATGTGCCCCAGAGCAACTGGCTTAAAGCTGCACAGAACAGGAGGTTCCAAGTCCACTAGGGCACATTTACTCAAGTATTGCAGCACAAACTTTATTGTATAAAATCCCCAAAAGCCAGTAATCTGCATTCCTTACCAAACCAACATAAAATCCCACAAAATGCTCTGTGACTCTTCTGTGATTCTCCATCCCTGTATCCTATCTTTTTTGACCTCTGTGACAATTGCTACAGGACAATCAATCTCCTCCTGCTGGGTACGTTTCTGGCTTTGGCAAATGGGGGTTTCTTTACCAGCCATTTGTGTGACAACCGGTAGTACAAAATACACAGCAGGAGGAGCACTCCAGTTGTTTATTGTTGCTCTCCCCTCTGAAGGAAACACCAAAAGACACTGAAACAGTACAAACTCCAAGCTTAAATTACTGATGGGGATATGAATTTCTAATCATAGAATCATAGAATGGCATGGGTTGGAAGGGACCCCAAGGATCATACAGTTCCAAACCCCCTGCCACAGGCAGGGCCAACAACCTCCAGGCATGATCTAGACAAGGTTGCCCTGAGCCCCCTCCAAACTATCCTTGAACATCTCCAGGGACGGAGCAGCCACAGCTTCTCTAGACAGCCTGTTCCAGCACCTTACCTCTGTAAAAAACTTCCCCCTAATATCTAATCTAAACCTTCCCTCCTTTAGCTTTAAACCATTCCCCCTTGTCCTGTCATTATCTACCCTTTTAAAAAGTTGATTCCCCTCCTGTTTGTATGCTCCCTTCAGGTACTGGAAGGCTGCAATGAGGTCTGAACAGCTCCTTCAGCCTCTCTTCGTAGGGGAGGTGCTCCAGCCCTCTAACCATCTATTTTGGCAGATAAATAGATATGAAGCCAAAAAGTGAAATCAGGGAATGAAACAGCCTCATAAGTAAGACTCTAAATAGGATGTTCCTAAGTCCTGAGTACTGTGCACTGTTCCAGCCTCCACATCTCACAGTTGCCTTGCAAGGAAAGAGTAAAAAAGATGAGACTCTTACCTGGATAGGATTAGACCAAGAGGGAAGAATGTGTGAGATTTACAAGATGAAGGCAGTGCATAAAGTGAACGGGGATCTTCACCAAGCCTCAGAACACTAGAAGTGGCAGCGAAACTAGTGCAAAGTTGGTTTAAAACAAATACAAGATACTTACTTCTATTGTCATATAATGTTTTATATATCAGGGAATGAACTTTTCCACTTGTTGCGACAGAATGCTGTGGAAGTAGGTTCAACAAGGGTTAGATCAATTCAAGGCCAAGAGGTCCATAACCAGTCTAAAGAATGAATAAGCTGGGATATACCTTCTAGAAACCCCTAATACAGTAAGAGTGGGTGCTGAGAAAGTAACAGGAGAATGCACAGTAAAGAGTGACCAGACTTTCATGCACTCCCTAGATAGCATGTCCTAAATCCATTGCCAGAAAAATAGCACTGGGCTGTAAGCTTTGGATGAAGAAACTAGGTATAAATAATTCTGAAAAATATACAGATAAGATACAGTCCTTAAAGATAGAAAATAACAAGAGCCTGCTTCACCTCATTTGCATGCTTCTCCATGTAGTTGAACGTGTACTCATCAGCATCCACCAAAAGAAAATTGTGACCATGGAAACAAAGTCTGGCTCCAACAAACAGATTCTGTGCCTCGAAGTATTCAGATGGTTCACTCTTAAATAGCTCCTGCCCGGGCTTCTTAATGCGACCTCTTCCCAAGAACTTCCCACCAAGTATCCCTATGAGAATAGAATTGTAAATAATTAATTGTGGGTTTACTTAGGGGAAAAAAAAAAAAGTAAAAAAAGGAAACCCAAAAGACACCCTAAAACAGCTGTTTTGTAATTAAATAGATTTCATCCTTGAGCTTCTTGTCTGGTAAATACTCTCCCTCTAAAAGAACTGTCTCTGCCAGTGTCCACAGCAACAGTTACATTGTGCATATTCTCTGACATGTCTCATTTGAATGCCTGCCAAACACCTTCCCTTTTTTTCTTTTCTTTAAAATGGGACAGAAATGTGCCTCTTCAAATCGTTCCCATAACCCGGCTGCCAGCCTTGGGACTGACCCTTGAGAAACGTAAGATGCAGGCAATTATCCTTCAACTGTTAAAGCAAAAAAAAAGGAGAAAAGAAAAGAGCAGAACTTAGGATAGCACAGTCCTATGAAGAGCATGAATTCTGATGCACTGTAATTCTAAGTTGTTCTTAAGGGCTTTTGAAGGTAAAACAAAAAAGTAGGAGTGACATGACACTGTCTTCCATACACTGTTCTGCCAGTGGCATTTAATTGCAGTCTGTTATTTGCTCTGGAGCTGGGTATGTCACATTATTTCTCTGCACATTATAATGATTTTATTTGTGCCACTGGAAACTGCACATGGTACTCAAAGGCATGTAAGATACCAAAAGGAACAGTTTGTTCTCCAGTGATATCCTATGGTGCACCACAAGAGTGCCTTGCATGTACTAAGCTTTCTAGAAAACAGACTGTCACACATTTAGTTTCATCAGGGTATGTGCCCTACAACAACTCTGGAGTGCCTGGGGTCCATTTCCGATTTGTACATGAGCTCCCAAGCTAAAAGGCAAAAAGCATACTCTAGAAACATTTAATGATGTCTTACATATTAGGTAGTGATGCAAGTCCAATAAAAGGCTGATGAACAGTGTAATAAAATGCCCTTTATAGTAAAAATTATAAGTGAATGTGAAACTCAAACTGCTTATTAATCCAGAGTTTTGATCAGATGTCTGTCTTAATTGCTTTACTAGCACCATAAAAGGAAAAGACAAGAAATACACAATGATAATGGTCAGGCCAGATCACTAATGTAACTCTGATCTTAACACATTCTTTTTCACCTAGCTATTAAAACAAATATGAAATTTTTAGGTTATATAATGCTGGCAACTGCTTGTAACATTTAAACAGAACTGATCTCTCTAAGATTGGAATTTCACTCTTGTCTCTGTACTTCCCTGCAATTGTGCACTTGGATTAGAAACTTCCCTTAATACCTCTGTCCCAGGATCATTTTTTAAATGTTACGAGTTAGTACATTTCATGTGGTATAAAGAAAAACAACCAAAAGTATCTCATTAGCTCAGAGATTTTACACTGAAACCTGATGAGAAATTTTGATGGAAATCTACAAGAGCCAGGCTCAAAGCACAAAATAAACACCATAACCAAAGTCTCTTTTCCATTAGTATCAGATCAGAATTTGCAGGTGTTTGTACAGCTGTTGGCTTGGTCTTACACCGAGTAAAAAAGTTCTGATCTTCTACATGGGGAGCCAAAGTTCTCATGCTTTGACCCCCATCTCAACAAGTGCTTCAAGATGTCCAGCCCTGTGCATTTCAAATACAGTTTCACAGTGTTACCTTTAGTGTTAAGTACTTCTTAGCAACCTTCAGGCTGCTGGACTGAGAAAAGTAAGAGCAATTTTATTACTTCCATCTTAGGACAGAGATTTGGATCTCTCAGATCTGAGATTTCTATCAATTAATAAAAATAAAAAGGCAAAAATAACTCTGTGAACTTGTGCACAAAAGGGATTGTCAAGTTGTTATTCCGGGAGCCATTTACCAGTTTAACTCATCCCCTCTCTAAGATGTGCTCAACCTCACTCTTCTCTCACCCCATCCACTACAACAGTTCTCCTTCTCACACACAAATGTCCCTCTCACTCACATTTTGGTGCCTTACTCCTTTTTTTCTAGCTGCTTCTATCTGACCTCTGCAAAGCCTTCTCATTCTCAGCCTTGAAGAAACATGTTCACCTTTCCTTCAGATATGGCTGAAATGAGGGAGGGTGAGAGAGAGAGAGAAGAGGAGAAGAAAGAAAAAAAGGAAAGAGGGAACAAAGAACCTTCTCCAGTCCCAGGCCTCCTTCCAACTCCACCTCACCTCCCTCTCCTCCCACTACCCTCCCATCCCTACTTCTTATCCTGCCTCTTCAAGGCTGTTCTCACTAAACTCTCCAACGGCCAATTCTTAGTCACATTCTTCACCTTTCTACCACCTCTGGAAGTCAGCTACTCCATCCACTTTAACATCCCAGGAAAGTTAAAAATCCATTTACAGATACATGCCTTTCATATACATATCTTTAAAGCCTTTGCTATTGCTGGTGTGCAAGCTTGCCCACTTCTTGTTTCACATTTTGTTTGACTAGCACTGTTCAGTGGGCCCCAGACTGCAATCCCAGAATATATTCTCATTCCCAAGTAAAAGGAAGACAGGGAGAAATCCCTGGCCTAGCACCCATGCTGTTGGGAGCTTGACCAACTGACCACATCTGCACTGCACAGTGTGTGGCTCTGGCTCTGCTCTGGTGATATGTGATACATCTGGGGTCTTAAGACACAGCTATTATTTCTGTGTGCTCCAACTGTTTGAAGGCACGAGGGCTGTGCTGCAGCCCAACAGAGCAATGTTTTACAGCATAAAACTGGGGGCACATACTGCAGCCTCTAGTTGTGACAGAAGGATCTGAATGTTTGAATGTGCAAAAATTTTTGAGTGGGATAGTGCTAGATGAATGATAAGGGTGGAGCAAGCCAAACCTGTTTTGGCCTTGTCTTTAATGCCTTACAGGGGGGTTTTCTGGAGTTAAGCGTCCTCCAGGAGGGTCCCCAGGCCCTCTGGGGCCTTGTCTACTTGGAATGGTGCAAAGGAGAACCAGGAATGACCAAGTAAGCAATACTTATGTTTCAGGTCCAAGATTCAAACTGCTCCCTGGACTTACTTAACACAACTCTGCAGCTGTAATTTAGCAGTGATAAATCTTGGTGTTGCAGTGGAGCAGGGCTAACAGGGAATGCTCATGGACACCTCGGCAGGCTACACATTTTCAAACCTTTTCTCAGGAAGCTGCTTGTATTTTAGCTGGGCATTTGTTCTGTAGCTGGATACAAGCAGAGATGCCGTTAGAAGGTCTTTGCACTGAAAAGGCTCAGGCTTTCCCAAAAACCTACTTATGTGCAGGGCACTCAACATGACTTAGTAGCACCGTCGGCACAGAAAGAGTTCTCTGGGAAGACAAAATGATACAGGTATTCAGCACACCTTTGTTTTTTATAGCTGTGGTATTCATCAGAGCTCTGAAAAGGATTGACACCAGAAGCTATTTTCAGTAAAGGCTTATGTCTAAGGTCACAAGACTACTTAGCCCTTAACTGTAAGCTGAATAACTGGACCTCAGACAGTCAACTGCTGGCACCAGAGCCTGAAGCAGAGGGGAATGAACACTCCTCACTAGGATGGTGTTTGCTCTAGGCTGGGGGTACCAAACAGGTTAGTACTGGGCACAGCGTTATTACTGGTCACCATTGCTGGGCATACCTGAAATACCACACTAAGGTGCTCTGTGCCAAGAGCCTGATATAGGGCAATTCACGCAGTAACAAAAGAGGTGGTCAAGAGGTTCCACAAGAGCCTAACTTGGCCACCATGGAAACCTGCTATGGCTCTTTTCCCCCTGGCTTTGAGAGAATGCCATTTTCCCATATTTTTTTCCTCTCTATGGTTTTATCAGAGGCTGACAGAGGTTTTTAAGAGTCAGTCTTTTGACTGCACATGTTGAGAGGTGCCAGAGCATTTCTGGATGTTAACTGTTCTGAAACTGTCATTACAGATGTTTTGTGGCCTTCACAGAAATGCTTTAATTTCTTCCCCAGGGACATGCTTAGCCAAGGTTTCCCTATCTCTCTGAGTTACAGAATTGCTCCCTGACATCCTTCCCAGTGCTGTGTCCTTCCATCCATGTGCAAGACACATCAAGGAAATAAGAAGATGCTTGAAAATCACAAAACCTTTCTTATCCTCAGTTGGAGGCAGCCTACAATAGACAACAGTAGTGAAAATGTCACGACACTGGGGGACCACACTCCAGTGATAGGATAAATGTGATCAAGCCACTTAGAACTAACAAATTGTTTGTCACTTAAACACTCTAGGCTGGCTCTTGAAATTCAGTTCAGTATTACACACCAACACACACATGCAGGCACTAGCAGAGGGCCATCTTCACTCTTTTTACACTCAGCACCACATGATTAAGTACGTGAAAAAATACCACAGCTGTTCTGCTTTCATGAGCTGCTTCTACACAATGGATGCTACACAGGCATCGCAACACCACAGCACAGCCTTACAAAGCAAAGGTTTTACTCCTTCACTCTTGGTGTCTGACATTTCCTGTCCCTATTTATCATCAGTTACAATACAGTTCCTGTTATGTTATCCACAACAAAAGCGAATGTTTAAAGGCCAGATTTGTAAATTAAAATGTAATAAAAATCCTAGTGCATGAAACTTCCAGTTCCCAAAGGATATGGTGAAGTACTGTCATGCAATGAGCAGTGTTGTTCTGAGTGATGAAGGTTATAAATTGCTATGACATACAGCTATGCACGATAATGCAGTAGTCCTGCTGATGTAATTCCCACCGCATTTGAAAATCTACATCCCTGCTTCTGCTAGTGCTGAGTCTGGCCAAAATGTTTACTGTAAACTCTAATCAAATGAGCAAGGCAACTGGGACTGACTGCAAGATTTTACTACATCTTACCTGTGTTCCATTCTGTGTGTTCAAAAACTGAGATGGTGTCATCACTCAGGAAGTAGGAAATAATGAATTTTCGGTCCTTGTCAACAGGATTCTCTGTGATGAGTTTTGCAACAAAGCTCAGTATGTTGCTTTCCATGCCACTTCTAAAAAAGCAAAAGAAGAGGCAAGAAAATAAGAAACAAAGCATGAGAAAAGTTTTCATCACTAAAAGATGCATTCTCCTGAGTTTTGTAATGTACATTAATTGTGTTATTCCTGGACCAGGAAGGGAAATAGCATAAGATTCCTTATTTTGTCAAAAACCATTTTCAGCTTAAATTAACAGAACCAGCTAGAGTCAGCCAGATAGAAAGGAATAATTTTCAGGGGAAAATTACTTCTCTGCCACAGGTCTGGAATGAATTTGCATTCAAATTCAGTTGCAAATCAAGCTCCAAGTTTCTTTCCAGAAAATTTATGAAGAAAAAACACATTTAGGTATGTATATTTTCAAATCAAATTCTGAATAGTAATACATATTAGGATTATGTCCACAAAATCAGATCCACCAGATGATCTTATAGTTGGGTATTTGTTAAGTGACTGATTCTCAGTACCACTACCAATACATTCCCAAGTCTTTTTCTAATAGCTTTCCTCTTTTATGGAGGTTCTGCAGCTGGAGGCCGGTCACGAGCAGTGTCCCCCAGGGCTCAGTCCTGGGTCCAGTCTTGTTCAACATCTTTATCAATGATCTCGACGAAGGGATTTAATGCTCCCTCACTAAGTTTGCAGATGACACTAAACTAGGAGGAAGTGTTGATCTGCCTGAGGGTAGGGAGGCTCTTCAGAGGGATCTGAACAGACTGGACCGATGGGCTGAGTCCAATGGGATGAAGTTTAACAAGGCCAAGTGTAGAGTGCTGCACATGGGACATAATAACCCCATGCAGCGCTACAGGCTTGGGGGAGACTGGCTGGAGAGCTGTCAGGCAGAGAAGGACCTGGGGGTGTTGGTTGACTGCAGACTGAATATGAGTCAGCAGTGTGCTCAGGTGGCCAGGAAGGCCAATGGCATCTTGGCTTGTATCAAAAACAGTGTGGCCAGTAGGTCTAGGGAGGTGACTGTGCCCCTGTACTCGGCATTGGTGAGGCCACACCTCGAGTACTGTGTCCAGTTCTGAGCTCCTCACCATAAGAAGGACATGGAGGTCCTGGAGCGGGTCCAGAGAAGTGCAACCAGGCTGGGGAAGGGGCTGGAGGGCAAATCCTATGAGGAGCAGCTGAGGGAGCTGGGGATGTTTAGCCTGGAGAAGAGGAGGCTGAGGGGAGACCTTATCACCACCTACAACTACCTGAAGGGAGGTCGTACAGAGGTAGGTGATGGTCTCTTCAGCCAGGTGACAGGTGATAGGACAAGGGGGAATGGCATGAAGCTGTGCCAGGGCAGGTTTAGATTGAATGTTAGGAAAAAATTTGTTACTGAAAGAGTTGTGAGGGCCTGGAACAGGCTGCCCAGGGAGGGGGTTGAGTCACCTTCCCTGGATGTGTTCAAAAAAAGGGTAGATGAAGTACTTAGGGATATGATTTAGTTTAGGATGCAAATGGTTGGACTTGATGATCTTAAAGGTCTTTTCCAACCTTGTGATTCTGTGAATCTCTAGCATGAGGATTTGCTTTCCCCTTGTACTTCAGCAAAAACTGCTGGACAGACCATTTCATCATGGAAAAGTGAAGGGTTAATGATTTAACTGCATGAAATTCAGCAGACAAAAAGAAAGTGAATGCCAGAAAGTCAAACAGAAGAACAAATCAGTGTTGGACTGTTGAAGCATATAAAATTCTGGGCTAATTTTGACTTCCATCAAACCCTCATTGAAAACAGCAGAAGGGAAGGTGGTAGGAGAAGGGAGGGCCAGAATATTTGCCTTCTCAAAAGAGAAATTTTGCTGAGTGTGGAGAAAAATGGAGTACCATGTTACCAAACCAGTCCTCACGCACCTGTCTTCTAAAAGTCTGATGCGCTGCATATTTTGCCCAAAAAAAGTTATATCCCTACTTAACATATATCTCCTGCACAAAAAGACACACTTTTAAAAAGTTGGAATTATTTTTCACTGAAATACCTGTCTTTCTCCATGAACTTCTTGAAATCTTTCTGGGGAGGCTTGAGAAGCAGACCCATACAGGAACACAGAGAATCCTCTTCAGAACCAAATCCATTATAAGGAGGAAATGTTTTTTCTGGTTTTGGAGGTGGTGGAGCCTTATATTGAACTGGGGTGAAATCCTCTACAACAAAGACAGCAAGACTTACTTACTACTGTTCTGATGAAGGCATTCTACTAAGGATTTAAACTTTCACTATGAATACTTATTAGCCTATTTCTGTAACAGAGCAGTGATTAAAGTCAAGCCAGGATTCCTCCTACTGTTACATGCTAGAAAAAGACTCCATAGAAGCCAGCAGTGAAATTATTGTTTCTTTAGGCATTTCAGGATTTCATCTATAATCTTACAATATTTGACAAATATCATTAAGATACACAGGCAAAAGGAAAGACAAATATAGTTTCAAAATGGGATAAAATAATAAAATAACAATTCTAAATTAATTTTTCAGTTTTATCCTTTGAGACAACATGATTAAGTAAATACTTGGCTTATGAGTTTCCTGCCCTCTGTTTTTTGCCAGAGGAAAATAAACACAAAAATAAATAAAATTTTATTCATTATTTAAATCATACATATATGAGAGGAATATGGTATGTTGAAGCCAATAGCTTCAGTCCATATCTCATTTTATCCAGAGTTTCAGAAGCTTGTTTTTACCCATTTTCCCCAGTCTCCAGTCTTTCATTGCTGTGTTTGATGGTCCTGACTCTCCCAGATACACAGCAGGAGCTCCTGGACTCAGTAGAGACACATCTGCTCAGGGACCTGAGCTCATGTCCCATAGGGGTTGCTCCCAAAATCCCTGCTGCCCTATGGCCCCTCCTTACTGCTCTCTTGGTGAAAATCTTGCTGTACCCTTTGGCCCCTTGTTGCTTCCCCACACTGCTCTTTTGCTGCAACAAAGCCTCCAGCTGCCACTGGGTTTCACATAAAACTTTAACAGAGTAATACAGTCTGCTAGTTAAATAAGGCCAATGGAAAATGGAAAAGGTGAGAAGAAAAGAGCAACCTGTATATGGGAGAAAGTCAACGGGCATGCACAAGGCAAATGAAGATATGAATCACAGGAACAAAGGATAATTCAGGTTGGACAGCACCTCAGAAGGTCTCTAGCATGGTCTGCTGCTCAGGACAGGGTCATCCCCAGGCCAGACCAGGCTGCCCAGGGCTGTGTCCAGCTGGGGCTTGACACCTCCCAGGATGGACTCCGCAAAGCCTGCCCTGGCAGCCTGCCACAGGGAGGAAAGTTTTTCCTGATATTCAACTCTGAGCCTCTTGTTTCCACTTGAGCCTATTGTTGCATGTCCTCCCACTGCGTATCCCTGTGAAGAGTCAGGCTGCTTGGTCTCATCAACCTCCCTGAGGGCTGATTGGGTGCACGCAGGCACTTGGGGTGCTTCCCAGGCTGAGCAAGCCCTATTCCCCAAAGCGCTCCCCAGCCATTACCATCCTGGGGCCTCCCCTGCACTTGCCCTGGCATTCCCATGTCTCTCCTCTCCTGCCAGACCCAAAAGGGGACACAGTACCTCTTAAGTCTAACAAGTGCTCAGCAGATAAAGATAGTCACTATCCTTGATTTTTGGGCAACCCAGGCTACAGCTAGCCCTCTTTGCTGTGGCCCCAAGTCCAGTTTGCTGCTCCCCACCAACCTGCAAGGCCCTTTCCACACTGATACAGGTGCAATAAGGTCAGAGAGAACTGCAGTTCAACTGGTGCAGCACTGACTGCATGATGCTGCATCACCTCTGCATCTGGGTGGGCTGGAGATGCTGCCTGAAGAATGGAGAGCTGGCTTGGTGTATTGGGTTTGCATGGCAAGGTTTTAGAGGTGGGTGGCTACAGGGGAGCCTTCTGCAACAAGTTGCTAGAAGCTTCCACTATGTCCGACAGGCAATGCCAGATGACTCATAGATGGGAACTGCAGCTGGCCAAGGCTGAGTCCATCAGCAGTGGTGCTAGCACCTCTGGGATAGCACAGTTAAGAAAGGGGGGGGAAAAACCCCAAAAACCAGGAGCGTTTTTTACAGCCAGAGAGGATTGAGAGATGTGAGAGGAGCAGCTCTGCAGACACCAGTATCTGTGAAGAAGGAGCAGGAGGACATGCTCCAGGAGCAGATACTCCCCTGCAGCCCATGGAGGACCCCATGCTGGAGCAGGTAGATACACCCAAAGGATACTGTGACCCCATGGGAAGCCTGTGCTAGAGCAGTCTCCTGGCAGGACCTTCAGCCGAGGAAGAATGGAGGGGTGGGGAGAGCTTTTTTAAGATTTGGTTTTATTTCTCATTACTCTACTCTGTTTTCCTCAGTAATAAATTAATTTTTCTAAGTCAAGATTGTTTTGCCTGTGATGGCAATTAGTGAGTGTCTCTTACCCATGAGCCTTTTGTTATATTTTCCCTCCCCTTTCCAGCTGAAGAGGGGAGATGATAGGGCAGCTCTGGTGGGTACCTGGCCTCCAGACTGAACCCAATGCATTAGGCTAGGAAGTGAAAGACAAACGCATGAGGCAAACTGGTTAAGTGTCCAGTGTATAGAAGTGGACTCCATGAAATAAAGGTCTTTTTCTTTAAAACTTAACTCTTCTGCCCAGAACCAAAGAGAGATGAATAACCTAAAGTCGTACCACGGGTTTCAGTGCAAATAGAGGGAAATGACAAAACTGCTGTCACTTGGAACATTTTCTGAATTGTTTTGTGATTAAAATGTTTTAAACATGGTTATAGGCAAAGATCAAAGCAACAGGTTCTCTTGGAATTGGACTCTCCTGACAGCAGTATGAAGTGGAAAAATATAGAAGGCATTCAGATGTCTAAGTTTTTCTTTAACTTAAAGAAACAATGAAGTGTGCCTTGGCCTTTACCTCTTAGAAGAATACAGTCTGACTCATGAAACTAATACCCCCACCTGAACCAGTCACAAGAGGGGCCTGTAAAACCACACCAGCATTGTCCTCCGTAAAAACTACCTGTGCCTTTTCTGTGATTCGGAAATAAAAAGCCAAGCCTGCACGCAAAATAAGCGCGATCAGAACTTCCCAAGCAATCTTCAGGATGAGAGAGCAAGTGCAGCCCAGAAATACTGCATCCTTGGGACCGCCCGTGACAAAAATGCCTCTCCAGACATTTTCGGTGTGCCGTGCTATGCAACTGACCGGTGCGATTCTTCTTGCAAGGAAGGGGGAGCGTGCAAACCGGGGCCTGTGGAGACAGAACGACCCCCTCTCCCCCCAACACACACAGACACACAGACACACACACACACACACACACAGAGACACAGGGACAGGCCACCCCCACTCCCAGGTGTGACTGAAGGCGCCGCGCGCCTCTCCCGCCGCGGGGAGCGGGCGGTTCCCGCGCTCCCACAGCGCCACCTAGTGCCCGCAAGGCAGGGCCGGTCCCGCTCGCTCCCCGCCCGCCCCGGGCTCTTCTCGTTGCGGGCCGTTTGTAAACCCCAACGCTAATTGTTATGACGGAGTTAATCTGCGCTAATATTTTTCTCCCTCAAAGGCCGGTGGCTTGTAACCGCGTGTTTTAGCAGAAACAAGCTTCCTTCTTCTTGCGCGGCCTGCGAACAACACGCTGCCCGGCAGAACGTGAGTGGCGCCGGGGTGCCGCTGAGCTGTCGGGCGCGGAGGACAAGCTCCCGTGCTTACGTGCAGGCCGCAGCGTCTGCACACTGACACCCGCCCGCCAGGCCAAAGCACGTCCCTTCGTGTGCTCCTCAGCACACAGGGATGACAGTTAGATTTATAAGCTAAAGGGAAGCTCGAAAGTAAGAGGAATATTGTTTTAGCCGCAGAGAGCATACTAAATCCCTCATAACCCAAGCTTGGGGTGAGCAAAATTCAACAAGAAGCTCAGTGCTTTGCTTCCCATCTTTCCCCCATGTAAAATGACCTCAGGTCATTGAGATACACTGAAGAGAGCAACGCAGGCGTCCAGCCACCTCATGCCACCTACAGTTTCCAGGATTTTACAGGATTATGTATTCAGTTTCTCTCCTGTGAACGAGGAAATGCAGAAAGAAATTGCCCTGGAGAAATACACTTTACCAAATTAGTTAAAAACTCGTTTCTGCAACTTCTGAACAACCAGCTTGGTGTAGCAGACTAACAGCCATATCCAAGCTCAGAACTCATCTTGTCTTTGCTCTGCCACACGCCGTTAGGGTAGTACAATCACACGGACAAGTTGCATTTCCCCAGAAAACATACTCCTTCCAAGGTTAGCCCTGTTTCTTAAGAAAATTACCTCTGTCCAGTCTGGAAAAGAAATCAATGCCCTCTTCTTCCAGGCTGTAATGTTTTCAGTGTGAATTTACAGTGGGGAGAAGGTAAAATGAAATCCAGGATTACAAATTTCTACTTCCAGAAAGAACAGCACAGATATTTTCCCCTTGGACAGTTTCACCCCTTGTTATTGTCTCAATTGATGCCCAGTGGGAGATGGGCTGGCACTAGGGGTTTATTTCACCTAGTCTATCAAACATGTATCACATACTGGTAAGTTTTTCTCACAACATCAAAACCTGAGTGAGATTTGAACAAACACTGGGAACAGGAAGGAACAAAACACCTCCAGCCGCATCTTCACCATATAAACAATTCGAAGATAGAGTAGCCTTCTTAGTAAGAAAAACTGAATTCCTCTGGAAGAATTTGTTGCCACAGAGGCAGGATTAAACCAGCTTGATGAGCTTGTCTGCTTTCAGTTTCAATATACACTGTAAGATTTTGGCATACATTGTAAGATTACCTTCTGCCCTCAGTTGAAGAACTATGGGGAAACCCTGATGTTAGATAAATCCTATTTCAAGGAAGAGTCATGTGCTACATGTTTTGGATTTGAGTCATAGCCATACTGACTATCAGTGTATAGCGGGTAGGCATGAAATTCTACCTGCAGAGGAAGGACAGACACCTCTCAGCATCACTGAAACAGGAGAGAGAAATCCCACTAGCTTTGGACAGTGTAAGAGGTGGCGATAACCTGGAGGGATGACATTAACATGATGTTCTCTATACGTAAGAGGAGATGTATAACAAACAGCTGAGACCTGTTGTTTGTGAGAGTCTGTTTCACAACTCAGGCAAGAGGTAAAATAAGAAGGCAAAACCACCGCCTTTGCACCTTTTACATGAGGGATTACAGAAAACCTAGTGCTCACAGAACCATTCATGCAGCTAAACCATTACAGTGTTTATTCCAGTTCAAAGAAAAATTCCTTTTACAGAGTCTTACTTCTTGATTATTCCAGTTACCTGAGAAAAAAAAAGGCAACTCTAAGTGCACAAAGTATATTTAGAGGCTGCTGCTGAGTCTCCACCACATGTAGTGGAGAGGTTAGATGCCAGAGAGACTCTGATCTCTGACGAATAGTGAAAATTGGCAGCAGGCTTTAATGCCCCCACTGAGGGAAAAGGCAGGAGTCAGCTGTTATCCAGCAGCAGCTGCCTGGCCAAAAGCACACATGTACTGGCCAGCCCATCACCCCGCACGCTGCTCTGCCCAGGCAGCAGGTCAGAGAGGGAGCCTGAGAAATGAGGGGGTGGGAGGGCGAGGAGAGGACAGGAGAGAGATTGCAGGGTACTGCAAAAAGGCGTAACAGGCAGGCTTGGGAGGTGCCGGGACATTGAGTAAAAAACAATAGGAAATCAGATTTTACTGCGTTTGTTCCTTCAGGAACAGTCTGTTATTTAAAAAAGAACACTTTATACTCAGCTCCACACTTTATATTCATCTCTGTGAGATATTGTGTTTAGTGAGAAGAACGAGTATCAGCTCCCCCCCGCTGCCACTGCACATCAGTGTATTTCACATTTCAGCTGAGTGACCACAACACCTACATGGCTAAAGAGTATTTTTTTCCCTCATCCGAGGCTGCATTAGCAAGTCTGGACAGATAATATCACACATTAAGGCATTTTCTCTTGCATTCATAGCACTGTTAGATGACAGTAATGTCATTAGCTTTCTATTGAACACTAATAGCATTAGCTATTGTTTACTCATGGAAAAGCTCTCCTTTGGTTTTCACAAACACTACAGAGAGTAAAACAGGCAACACCAGCATTGGAAATATATCAGATATCATAATCATGCACTTCAAGAGAAATCTAAAATGCCCTTAATTCTCCTACAGGGGCAATTCCACCGGCAAGCAACTTGTGCTGAAACTGCAGAGTCAAAACCACATGTCGGCCTCTTTAAGGGCTTTGCCAAAAGAGCATAAATTGAGGGCGAGTAATGTGAAAACACAGTAACAGCTGGATTGATGCCGTGAGGTGCTGAGCACTGTGCCTTGATGTAAGAACTAATTTATCCACTTGCTTACTCTTACTCAAGTAAATGGTCTCCCTGGACTCAAACTGCAATTAAGCACGTTTCAGCACTTAATTGGATGGGAGCAGAATGCCGGGCACTTTGTGGGACTGAGCCCACTGAGAGTACCTTATGCGTCCACCAGACACAAAGAAAATTTGTAACTCACTAAGAATAAAAGGTGAACCCTCACCCTTTCTCTCTCAAAACCTGTGTCTAAGCCAAAATCTACACTGATTCTACTCCTAGTCCCTTCTAGTTGAGAAGTCATACCTACATTTTTTCAGTCCTCAAGGGGAAAGCAGGAAGGAATGTCACAACAAATTGTGAGAATCTCTCAGCTCTAAGGAGGTGTGTATTTTCTGTGAACAAGACAGGCTGCATCAAGATGGATGTTTTTTCGTGTTAGCCAGAGTGTCTGCCATCGTGTATTCTTAAAGGTATGTGCAAAACACTTTCTGGTTTCCCAAAGGTCTCAGCCAGAGCATGTCTTTGTGTGCTCTGTGTTAAGGAGGCAGAGAAAGCAGAGAGAGCACTGAGAAGAAAACAGGAAAATTATCATAGATATGGAAAAATGGAGCATGGGAAAAGACTGAAATGTTTCCCTTAACAGCAGATGGCCTGGGAGGTGGGTAGGGCGGTAAGATGGTATATTGGAATAGTGTTAAAATAGGTACAAGGTTGTTACAAAACACAGATACTGAGCAGTTGTTCTCATTGTCCAACAAAGGAAAGACAAAAAAGTTACTCTCTCAGTTCAAACAAACCAGTTTCAGAGTAGCTATTGAGCAGCATTTCTAACTATGATGTTAGGACAAGATACCTCAGGAGGCAAAGAATTCTCCCCTACTGAAGGACACTGATAAAAAGCTATACAAACATCAGTCAGTGACAACACACACACACACACATATATATATACACACACTATCCTGTCTCAGAACAGTGGGAATGAACTAGATCACCTGTGGTCCCAATTTTCTAGAATTCTGCACATCAGCAACTTCTGACTTCTCCTAACTTGCAAACCACCTAACTTCAACAGCCAGAGATATAACCAGTAATTACTGAGCCAGCACTATGGGAGGGGAAGAGTCTTTGTGTTTTTGTAACACTTGGTTGCACTGCGTGGTTGATAGAGGATGGTCAGCTGCATTTCATTTATTGCCTGCCGTGAGTAAGAAATCCCCATTCACTGTTCCAGGATATTTTGCTCAGACAGAGGATATTGCTGCCAAATAGCGGCAGCATTCTTGGCTGAAAAAATTCTCAGGGAAGAACCCCCTGGTTTGCATCTCTGGAGTTAGACTCACAATTATTGTAGCTGATACTATGGTTACCGAATACGGCTTCCCCACACGCTGGCTAGTATAGGAAAAGATTTATTTTGGTACAGACATGCCAAACTGTTATTAAAAAGAAACTTCCTAATGAGACGTGTTTTGCCAATTAGGAAATTTAGTGTTGTAATGACAGTGCTACGTCATTTAATTCCCCCAATACAACAGACAAGCTTTGATCCAGACACTACACTCTGTCTGGTCACAAGTCGAGCCGAAAGAAATAGTTTACCCTAGTATTTGGTTTTATAATGTCAGAAAAAGGCCATAGCAGGATTCTTCCAACCACCTCTGAACAGTCAGACCCTGAGCTGTATTTACTGAATGAATAAACTGCCAGAAATTAACTGAGCTGTTTTTGCAGGAAGATGTCCATAATAGAACCATTAGCAAGCCTGACTGAGGGAATTCAGAGGCAGATAAACGAAAGCCCCTATTGTTATACATTTCCAAAATGCTTTTCCATTATGGACACAGTTGCTAAATGTTTCCAGAATTCAGTGCTGAAACTTCATAGGATACATACTCTAATGGTCCAGAATATGTGAAACTGAATTGTAAAAACCAATAATGTGATAGACTACTACTGTTGTGTCAGGAAATCTTATTATGTGAGGATTCTGACATCCATATAAAATGAAGCATAGTATAATGGGGAATAATTGAGCTCATTCTACTTACCTATTCACTACATGCTTTTTATAATTTTCTGACTGCAAACACAGCTATTGGAATGGGAGGGGGAAGGAGAGAGGAAGACTTGGCAGTCTATCCACATGACTATTTTGTCATCCTAGCTTTAAAATAGAGGCAGTTAGGAACAGAACAGGTACACTGCGTAATAGTTTTCAAGGGAGTAGCATATAAGGAAGCCCTTCTGGATCACCTGCAAAATTACTGCTTTGCTGCTAACAGCCTACAACAGATTGCTATTGTTAAAGGTTTTAATGAACATGTTTTGTCAGTAATAAAATTCGAAGACAGCTCTGTCAAACTCAGAAGTATAAAAAGGCTCACAAGGAAAGGATAATTATCATTACTTACCAATTCCGTACTTTGTCCTGTAATATTCTTTAGTGAATTCATCACAATCACAGAGTGTTATCTTCCTTCCCCAAACATTAATTACTGCCCCTATTTTCAGGTCACTGTCTCTGTAAAATTCCTGATGCACTGCTCCTGTCTAATAAAAGAGGAAACATTCATACAGCAGCTCTATAAATCTCAGAATCCCAGAACATTTTTAAAAATCTAGGTCATTTACTGTGTGTGATTTAAAATACATCCTTCAGAGTCCATTTGCAAGTATTTTGCACCCCATGCTAAGCTACCTCATATTCATATGGATTAAAACTAAAGGAAGGAAGGTTTAGATTAGATATTAGGGGGAAGTTTTTTACAGAAAGAGTGGTGAGGTGCTGGAACAGGCTGCCCAGAGAGGTAGTGGATGCCCCATCCCTGGCAGTGTTCAAGGCCAGGTTGGATGGGGCCCTGGGCAACCTAGTGTAGATCCAGGCCTGAGGTTGGTGGCCCTGCCTGTGGCAGGGGGGTTGGAGCTCTGTGATCCTTGGGGTCCCTTCCAACTCATACCATTCTATGATTCACAAATGCAGAATTTACATACAGTAAATCTTAGTAGTTTTCATTTTAGCTGTTCTCCAGTGGCAACACAATTTTATAAATACCTGGTTTTGTTGTAGAAGATAACACAGAAATTACAAAAACTACTATAAAGATATTCAACAGCTGGAGGCATTCAATAGCATCTGACCTTACGATTGTCCAGAATGTAGTGGCCTTTGTTTCCTACTAACTTTCCCAACACGTTGAGAACGGTGCGACTGGTGATTGTGCCCGGCTGATACAGCCCAGTGGGAGCATTCTGGAAGAAAAGAAACCAACTCTTCAGAAATGCAGTTAACTGAAGAAAGATAACTCAGTTACCCTAGAACTAGCAGGTATTTTACAGGCTGACTGTTATGTAGTATTTTCTCAGGAAAATTTTGAATAAATTCTAGGGTAAGGTTACACCACGAAACCTACAAGCCAGCGTATATGTCAAAAGCCAGTTTGTATGCCAGAAGAATCATTCAGAAGCCAGGAGTAAAGTCTCCTTTTTCTTGGAAGCAAACAGAAAGCAAAGGTTAGCACATCCAAAGTAGCACATCCTTGTCAACATCTGTTCTAGAGGCTATTGTTTTCATTTGTAATAATTATAGAGACATGCAGAAGAACCACCCAGGGTTGGTCTTACTGTGCTAGATACTGCACGAATACAGGGGATTCAAGTCAGCAGGATTCCACAGGCAAACTGTTTCTATTTTAAGTTTTGAAATTGCAATAGCAATTTCTCCCAGTAATATCAAACATAATATGCAAACATATTACATTTTTTTAAAATTATGAACAAACTGATGATGTAGAGTAACCAAAGTGGGTTATTTTGTCATACCACCTTCCCTGACACCCCAACTTTTGACTGATCTCCTCTGCTGTCTTCCTCAAAATTTCCAGTGAACCCAGAGGAAGACACCAATCCTTAAAAATGCAATATGCACTTTAAAGGTAGAAGGGATCTGTTAACACAGAGCCACTGCTAAATCAGCATCTCAGAACACAGGATGCACGAAGTTAGAAAAGTGCAGTATTTTGCTGTTACATTTTTACTATGAAATCTCTATGGCATCACAAAGATTGCCAATATGAGAAGGAAAGGAGAGAAAAGATTCCCCGGTGTTTTACTCCATCTGTGGGTTGACCATTATTTCTATCATCAGAATCTGTCTGAAGTGATACAGAAGTGTATCCAGCTCTTAATTTTATAATCTTAATAGGCTACAGAGGACTCAAACCCCTTGAAGATTTCTCTAAGAGAAGCCTTCTCAAATAAGCACCTGATTAATGCCTGACAAAGCTTATTGGTGGATTTCTATGGATTTTAACTAGCTTTGCATAAAGTCCCAAACCTAGGAACTCTTTTAAGAAATCACTCAGACTTGCTACAAAGTAGTAGTGTTACAGAACACTAAAACTGGACTTTTCCAAGGGTTCAAAATAAAAGTCATATGGATCAAATTTGATTTCACCTCTGTTACACATTAGTTTATCTATCAATTCTAATTTATGTTCTGGACTTCCATTACTGCAGAGCTTTATTAATACATTTACCTCAATAAACTAATATGGGAGAAAGGAAATCACAGGATATCTTTCTGCCTAACTTCTTTCTCCTTTTAATTTAAGTATGACAAGCCTAAACTTATTTTTTTCCAGCACTTACTAATTTATTATTTGAACACGTGTGCAAAACCTAAATCATGCAATTATGATTAATACTCTGATAACACTTTCTACATAACATTACACTCTTAATACAAGATTTTCAGAACAAGGCATTTAATATTTCTCAATTAGTGGATGAATTTGAACTAAGCTGAAATTTTCATTCCTCACCTTCGGAAGCTTATCTCTTCTGAGGAAAAGCGGGATTGCATCCCGGCCCGAGTTTACTGGTATAATTTCTTTTATATCAATAGTATCATCAGACAAATAGTAGCGCAGCACGAGTTCTCGTGGCTCGTGGAACACAGATTCTGGGTCGTTCCACACACAGAAGAAACGCAAAACCTGTCCATCATGCTCAAAAAACTGCTTCGAAGTGTCAAGGCGCTCATAAGGGCGCAACGGATTCATACTATCCAGAACCTGCAGGTAAAGGAGAAATTAAGAGAAACACCTTTTAATTAGTTGCTCTTAAAAACAGGATACCTAACTGCAGGGTAGCATCTAATCTTAGAACGTGTTTCTAGGCTTCTCAAGTAACACCACACAATTACAATTCATGAAACACTATTTATGCCATTTCCAAAGAACTCTTTACAGGGTTGCTGTGCCCTGAGAAAATAAATGAAAAGGGTTTTTTATTGGTTTTGATCCTTGTTTTTCTTCCAATGAGGTCCTTCAGCTCAGAAAATTGTTAAATTATTTATAGTACAGCTCACATTTTCAAGAAATTGCCCATGGTAATCGTATGTTTACAACTCCAAATAGCATCACCCTTCCTGATTTACTTCCTTTAAAATTATTCTTATAAATGATGTGGTACAAAGAATTATTTCTTCCTTTTTGCTTTGGTGGTTTTTTTTCCTTTTAGCTACAAAACATAATTAACTTTTGATTCATGTCATACAGTTGGCAGGCACTGGGTATGTATGTTCTCTCAGTGTACACCTATAGGTCTGAAAAGGAATATCAAATCTCCAGCTAAAGATCCGTTCCGTCCAATGTGATCTATGACAGGATGCTATCTACAGTCATGGCCGCTGCAAAACCAGTAATACTGCATTAAATAGGATCCCAGGATGATGATGCAATCTGAGGACTGTATTTACATACTGTCAGTTATGCATTTACATACTGTCAGTTACAGTCACATATATAAATGGTGACCTGAACTGGGTCATGAACAGGAAGTCAAAATCCATCATGTCTAAAGTGAGTTAAAGGGCCAAGACAGTCCTACAAAACTGCTTTCCAAAGAAGAATGGTGGCAGACATCAATGAGACAATGTAACCTGAACTGTCTGAACAGAAAGAACTGTTGACTATGGGCAGTTTGTATCATTGTCTAAATTTCCATTTATCCACTGAGACCTCTTCTGGCCTTAAAAATCTGAGACAGAAAAGGTCCATTCTTTCAGGGCATCAAGTCTTAAAATAAGGAGAGCAAATTTTTCCTGCCAATGGCCCTGCTGATCTGCAGCACTCTTTCCATTTCATCACCATGCTCCCACAGTATAGTTCAGGTATTTTCCAATCCCAGTACTATCTCTCCTCCTTCCAGACCCTTGAAGATGCAACACCAAATATAGTCACAAAGCCACATAAAATCATCATTCATGGAATATCATCTCCAACAATATAGAAATATGAATCTAAGGGGTTTGCTACATTTTTCACTTGCCTCATTTTCTATCTTGTCATATTCCTTACTTTCCTTTGTACTTTCATTTCCTTGTCATCTATTAGGAGTTTGGTGCAAACCAATTTAATTTTGCTCAAAGCAGCCCAGGACAATTCACCCTTAATAAATAAAAAAATTCCCTTCCACAAATTAGTCATAGGAAAGCAAGAGCATAAAGCAGCCAGAATTTTCTAGATAACTTTTCTTCAACTTCTCAACAATTGAGAATATTAAGACAGAGACTTCAGTAATTTTTGGTCTTTTGATGGTTTATTTCTCAAACCTCTTTTTCTCCTCTCCATTCTCTTTAGGTAAACATATGCCTAATCACAGAATATCCAGAGTTGGAAGGGACCCGTAAGGCTCATCGAGTCCAACTCCTGGCTCCACACAGGGCCAGCCAACTCAGAGCATGTGACTGAGAGCATCGACCAGACGCTTTCTGAACTCAGCCAAGGTCAGCGCTGTGAGCACTTCCTTGGGGAGCATAATACTTGCATGTTTTTACCAAAAAAATAAATAAATCTAAGATTATGAAGTACCATATATGATGTTGACAGTCTGCCAATATCAAGACAACTCAGCATGCGTTAATATACATTTGTTACCTACAAGGCCTGAGTAAGGGAAAAGTAACCCATGGCAAGCTTGAGTCTCCACTAGGCAGAATCAGGAGACCTATTACAAATACTACTTTTCATTGGGGGACTGGAAAAAGCCTGAAAGCTTGAATGAAATGAAACCAAGACATGAGCCTGAGAGTACCTCAAAGACATGGATATGGTCCTACACATCTCAGCCATAATTACCTTCCATTTTTTGCTGCTGAGAGCTGCAGCAGTTTTCTCAATAGGAGAAATAAATTGAATACAAGAGTAGTATTTGTTGCTTTCAGAGTATGCGGCTGGATCTGTCACAACAGGCTGCACATTGTGGGCCAACAGTCCTAACAGTCAGGTCAAGAGAAAAACACAGTGCCATCTGCACTCATATTAATAAACAGAAGGGAAAGAAACTTGTTATCCCCTACAGAAAACATCACTCCCACTCCCATTCCCATAGAAAAGACCCCAAATCCTGCAGAGAGGAATCCAGGTGGCATCTAAGAACTGTGAGTGAGATTTTCTTGGAGGAGGTGTACGTGTGTTCCCATGTACTCATAAAAGAGGGAACTGCGTTCAAATAAAATCTCACTCAACTGCAGAGTGCTGGGTTCTTTGTGGCAGCAGAATTTTCTTTACACATGCAAAGAGCTGTTAATAACATGTGGGGCAGAGATGAAGGATGACATGAATAGACCAAGTGGGCAAGCCTGCAGGAAGCCATGGATGTGCTTGAACCACAATTCCGATTAGAGATTTATTTAAACAATTTAAAAGTATTTATTATCGTTAAATTAGTTCAGTAAAAATCATAAGTAGAACATATAATATGTCCTCTTATTGTTTTCTTTTCTATTTAAAATGGAATTTTTGCCAGTTAATTTTGTTCTGTTTCAAAGGGTGTATGAACACATCAGGAGAAAATCAGTTATATTTGGGACTTCACTATGTTTGTACAATGAGCCATGTAACTGAATTTCTAAAAGCCTGTTTTCTCTTGCAACTCATTATGTTGAAATAGCTACATCTGCACACTTTCTATTTGCTATCAGAAACATATTTTATACAATGCATACTTCTAATAAGAATGGCACTTGTATAAAAATCAAGTTTTGACTGTTGTTGCCTCCCCTGACCTTTTGCCTCTCTTTGGTGTACGGGTCATCCGGCCGATCTGCAGGACTATTTAACCGAACTCCCATCTTCCTCAGGAAATATTTTGTAAACTGGTCACAGTCTATAATCTTGTATCTTCGGGCATACAGGATTATTTCTATGTTGATATTGAAATGATCTATAGTATAGAACTGATCTTCATGAGGTGGTGGGAGTGGAATCCGATGCCGTCGTACAATAGTTCCTGTAAAAGAGTAAGAACAAATTCACAGAGTGACTACCCTTTGCTCTAAGGATCACTTCACAGACTTGCTAATTTTCTATGATAATATGACCAAAACAGATGAAGCCATATGGGAGAAACAAAACTATCCTTCATTCAGCAAAAGAACTATTGGGTGAGAGGGTCCTTTTTACTAATATTTTACACTGATCAGCTTCTAGCACCTCAAATTCTAATACAGAAAATTACCCCCTTCTGGAGAAAACAGGAAACCACTGGAAAAAATTCTCATTTGTTGGTGCAAAAGTAACAGGTTAGATTTTTTTTCAAAGAGGATAGCAAAGACACTGACATCATTAAGGAGAGATGTGTCTTTGATTTTTTCTGAGAAGCAACAGCAGTCTCCAGTACTCATTAGTATCATTAATTTTTCTTTTAAAGAAAAAAATAACCCACACAAAAACTTGTGCAAAAAGCATTTGGTGGGGGTGCATGGGAGGGACAGGATTTCTCTGTATCTCCTGCAAGGCCCTATGTATCTCTGGGAAGGCCATATGTAACTAAGGTTAGAGAAAAAACCTGCCCTAGCAAGGAAAAAAGTGAGACCTGTCAAGCACGGAGGCAGGCACATTCAACTGACCTTCCTTAAGGAGCACCCTGAAAGTAGAGATAACAGCAGTGAGTTGGCCTGACTGCTGGGCTGCAGTAAAGAATCCACCTCAAAAATACAGACCCAGGAACTCAACCCATAGTCTAACAGGAACACTATCCAAAAGAACAAGAACGAGGAGAGGCGAGAGGAGAAGAAAAAAGAGACTTTTTAACTTTGTTAAATTAAGTACATACTTAAATTTTCATATTGATATTTTCTTTGAACACAAGTACTGTTATCCTTAGAGCACTGTGTTTACATATACCACATTAAAAGAGAAGGAATCTGCCATTGGTGGATCAGCTGAAAACTCACAAACACACTGATGAAATGCTTCAAAAGGACTCACTGACAATGATGAAGAGACTGGAGCATCTCTGCTATAAGGAAAGGCTGAGAGAGCTGGGTCTGTTCAGCCATGAACAGAGAGGGCTCAGGGAGGAAACTTATCAATGTTTGTAAATATCTGATGGGAGGGAATGAAGAAGATGGAGCCAGGCTCTCCTCTGTTGTGCCCACTGACAGGACATGAGCAATGGCCACAAATTAAAAAGTAGAAAATTCCATCTGAACACAAGAAAATACTTTTTTACTGGGAGGGTGATCTAACACTGGAACAGGCTGCCCAAAAAGCTGGTGAAGTTTCCATTCTTGATAATACTTAGAAGGCAACTAGACATGACCCTGGGTATCTGGCTCTAGCTGATCCTGTTTGGAGCTGGGGGGGTGGACTAGACAATCTTAAGATATTCCTCCCAACCTCAACGATTTTGTGGTACTACAAGTATTTAGGAAGCAACTTATAAGTTACAGTATCATTAGGTTAAACAAGTATATAGCACATAGATTAAAGGAAGGTGTGCAGCTGCAAGTCATGATTTATTCCAAGTGGAGTTCACAAAGAACAACTGATCAGCATAGCTGGGACTAAAGTCCTTTTTTCAACACTATGACAGAATAAAAAGGACAACAGGGAAAGTTTCACCACATTAATACCTCAACATAGTTGCGTGAAAATACCCTGCAGAGAATAAAAGGAGGGTCCAGTCTTCAACCTCAGGCTCTTTGCTGTCCTTACCAGCCCAGACACCTCTGTAACACCAGCTTTGTAATGAGGATACCTACTGGCTAAGACCAGACAGGAACCCCCATCCCATACTATTATAATAATGCCTTGCCACCATTGGTTCCAAACACTTTAAAATTACAGTAATCATAAAAGGTTCAACCTTAAGACAACTACAGTAAACACACAAAAAAATCCAAGACTAAAAATAGTTCCAGTACTAACCTACTACTACAATGATAATTTATTAGACACAATTATCTAAAAGGTCTATATCATTATCTCTTGCTACAGAACTGGATCACTTCCCAGTGCCCTTCAGCTGTGCATCTGGTAGTGTTTCCCACTGAGTCCTGTTTGATGATTTTCCAGCACTGCTATTTTGTTTTGGAGGTAGGCGGGGGTGGAGGGGGGCCTGGGGAGAGAGGAGATGAAGAGAGGCAGAGGAGGAGGGAGAAAGATATCACTGTGTGGTTTTGTTTGGTGTTTGAAGAGCCTTATTTCTGAGTTAGTCCATGCAAATTCTTTATTGTTCGCTTTATTTCCCCAGGGACTAATCTGTATGAAATACTTTCCATTACTACATTATCAGAGTTGTTTGTTACATTCTAACTCCTACAATGAAAACATACCCTTAATTTTTCAGGGGAATAAAGCAGCAAAGCAGATTTACTTTACATTCCCATTAAAATAATTATTTAAGACACATTTGCATCCTGATGTTTCACATGTACCAAATCTGACATTCTACTTACTGACCTGTGACTGTCAAATAAATTTAAACCTCTGTCTTCTAAAATGTACTTATACACATATTAAAGATGTATCCCTGTGGAAATACTCATTAGAAAATGCAGGAATTAGCACATTTGGACATGGCTTAAAACTGCATCGTGCTATCATTAATAAAACCACATACTTTAAAATATGTTACCTGATTTTGGATAATCCTGGGGTCACTCCTACAAAAATCAACAGATAATGTGCTAAATCAGAACAGTAAATGTAAATCCTGTTGAATCACCGTCTTAGTGAAAACACAATGGTTGAAAATTTTCTAATACATGCTGTTTACTGAGGGTATATTCACCTCAGAACTGGTGAATAAGCCATCAGTTAGTTTTTCATATCCCTTTTCAAAGTATACACATGCCTATTTTGTTCTGAGGGATAAGAATTTCTTTCCTAATGGAAAATGCCTTGTAGAGATAATATCTGCTTTTAGTAGGCATCACTGTGCCTGATCAACACATGCAGAGGATACATTTTATATTGATTTTTAAATTTAATAAAATCTGATCAACTGATGTTAGGTTGCAACAATTTTTAAATTGTCCTTTCTTCTGAAATATACTTACATTTCTACTTCTAGAAATTTCTTACAAGTTGTTAAAGGAGGAACTGGGCATGTGCAACACTGAGGTTGCTCAGGATGGATGGCTGTTCTTGACTTTCTACTGTCTTTTGTCAGTTTATTGAACAGGCTATCCTACTGTACCACCAGGCATTATCTTTTTTTAGCACTTGGTCTCCTAAAGGTCTCCTCTACTATGCTCCTGTAAAGGGAGTTGGGGTACTGTTCTTCTCTAACAGTGGTGGTGGCATCAAGTTTCCCCACTGTAATTTGTAGCATATCTTTTTTTCCTTTCAGGGCTTCTGATTATTTGGCAACTACAGCAGCAACTTAAGGAGGCCTTAATAGTAATGAACGCTTTTTGGCTATGGGGGCAGCTCATGGAGGTGGGAAGCAAATGATTTGGTCACTGCTACTTCATAAAATTTCAAAGATTTCCTCAGCACAGTTTTCTGACTCCTCAGCACAACTCAAGAGTGCATTAGAGAGAGGAGAGCAATCACCAATACCTGGAGTTTGTACACTCTTTGACTGATTGCACAGAACAGAGGAGAAGCAACCACTGCTGTCCCTGCAACACAGAGAGTTCACCTCAATAAACAAGGAGGCTTCTTACATTCACTTATTCACCCATCCCAGAACATAACAAGGTCATAATTTGGCCACCATTAAGTATAGCAAAACCACAATCATTTCAAGGCCTCAGGGGAGGTCTTACACTCTCAGATAATCGGTTATATTGGAGGATCTGACTGCAACTTCACTTCCCTGCTTGTACTTTCCTCTTCAGCCAGCCGGCCTTGGGAACCCAGCCAGCAGGCAGCTCCACTCTCTTTTTCAGCTGGCTGACCTTGGGGAAACCAGCCAGCTCCTCCACTCTGCTCTGGCTTGCAGGGCCTCAATTGCACTGGAAGCTACACTCAACCCCATGGGACATAAATGACCTTTTGATAAGACAGCATCAGCCAGCCACAGTCCTGTTAACTGGGAATTAGATCTACAAAACACTTGCACTGCCATATCTAGCCTGACTCTCTGTGGGAGAATCTCTTTTTATATGGGAAGAATAATTAGCATTCTGGCCCTGGAAGACACAGTGGAATTTGTTATGTGGTCATGTTTACTGTCCTTCTCTTCACTCTGTCCTCCCTTATCTTTAGTTAGTCTTTGTGCACTGTGATTGTCCTGCTATTTTTTGCTTTGATACTGGTTTCTCAAGCTCAGGTTGGACTCTGCATTCCTTTGTGTTTTGCCTTGAATTTCCCTGTTTACATAGATTTTTGAAAGTTCAAACTACAGCAAGGCAGTTTCCAAATTCAAATGAAGTTTCAACCTCCAGTATTTGGTAGCAACCTTATCTATCTAAATTCATGTCCAGCAGAAGCACAGCAGCCAGTTCTATCATGCACTCTTTTAAAGTCATTGAAATACATTTCCCACAGATCCTTCACTGTGTCACTCCAAAATTTTGATCAATGGTAAAAGAACATTTTCTGGAGATTCTTTTTTTCTTTTTACATAGACAATTTGTTTTAATTTTGTAAAATTATAATCTAAATTAGAAACTCTTCTAACTTCTTTGACACTGTTCCTTCACCAAATCTTCCTGCAGTCCATAAAACTCTCCAAGAGTTTCTTTTTCCTCCAAAGCCACAAGTAGTACCCACAGTAGAGAAAACAGTGGGAAACTACTTCATTTCTCTGATCCCACCATGCCCAAGGACATCCATTCAAACCATCAAGCTCTCAGTTGTGGCTTATGGCACAAGCACTGGTAATCCTATGGCCTCAAGGCATTAATTAACCAGCCAAACTAAGATGTACCTTTGATCTACCCCACCATCTGCCTTTGATCTACCCCACCACTGCTATACCTACTTTTCAATAAGACTCCTGAGAACTGCCATTTCAGCCACCTCCTTTACATCTTTTCCATCGGGGTAGACATCCAAGTTAAGGTTCCCATGACCTTCTGCCTTCAACAATTCAACTCCTCTTTTTCCATCACTGTTTTTTGCTGTTCCTCCTTTATACAACCCCTTTCCTGCCACTGCAACTCTCTGATTGTCCACACAGACTGAGCCTATCCTGCTCCTGATGGTCCCACACTTCTTTCTGTGCCCACATCCTCACAGTTTGCCTTTCAACAACCCAAGGTGTCCCACAGTTGAACTCTCCTCTATAAACGCCTGGCATTTTAATTAACTGAAATGTTGTATTTCAGCAGACATGCAGAAGACAGCATGATGGCTAAGGTCCTGAGCTTCACTTCAGTCCAGTCAGTCCAGTTCCTCATCTTGTAACAAAAGGATGCACGACCACACGCAAGATTTTAATTCCTTTGTGCTTCAGTTTACCAGCTTCACAACATAGACAGTTATACTTCTGTTATTCTCTGGACAGGGAATTTGAATAATGTAGGAGATATATATATATAATTATAATAAAATGGCAACTGGCCAATGTTTAATTGCCCTTGGAATATGACTAGCAGCTAACAGTTTGGGGTTTCTTTTTAAGAAACACTGCCTTTGCATCTATCAGACAACAACTGTAACAACTCGTAACAAGTTTGTGGCTGTTCTACAGTTACGGAGGATGATGTTAATGCCCAAGTGCATCTGGGTGAAGAATCATCTGATAGGCATCCCCTCTGTCTTTTTTCCTTTACAACACAGGACAATAAGAATATTTATGTAGATGTTTGTGATAAAGTGTAGGCCCCAGATATGAGCCCATTATAGACCTAACCAACTGTGAAGCCTAAGCACGTCCCAAATACTCCTTGGGCCCTTCAATCTACAATATCTCTTCCAAAACATAATATACAGAATTTCCTTACCATCCCAGATACCAGCAGCAAATAAATTCAATGCACTTTCAAGATACCAGACCATTTCTTTTTAACCCATCTTTTTAATACATAGTGTATACTCATTTATCCCACATTAAGTACTCATACAAAGCCATAGAGGCCCTCAAAATATCCATGCATGGAAGACTGAGACAATTCTTGTTGCTCTTTAATACTATTCAGTTACATCAAGATCCAGTATCAAACGTGACTCCAACAACCATTAATGCAAGATACAACCAAGGAAATAAGAGGAAATTGTAGCCTTCCTGTCACCACAAGATCATGACTGGACTGCCAGGAACATTAGGCCTGAAGGGGAAGCCTGCACAACCCATACTACAAAGACAATGAAAATTACTCTCCCTATAGCTAGATTCAAAGGAATCAGATTTGAATTTCTTTATCCTGCTCTAATAAACCTGGCTTCCACCTTCTCTGTCAAAGATATCGCCTCTGCCACACAGGTTAACTGTACTTCCTTTGTCCTTTCTTCTAAGCCACAAAGTCCAGAAACAACACTCCCACATCCCACACAAGTCAAGGAAAACCTAAATCCGATGATATCTCCAGCCTCACACATATGAGCGCAGGGAGAGGGTAACTTCTAAGTTCCCAGAAGAGATCCAACAAACATGGATCTTGAAAATTCACTTGCCCAGGTAGGAGTAGGATGAGCCTTCTCTGAATTCAAAATCAGTTACTGCTGAAGGAGCCAACAAGATTTCTGGCAAGAAGTACTACTCAAGAGAGAGAGCAGGGCCTGATGTACTGGTTTAAGAAAAGATTTCCAGGTTATTTTATCCCAGGTTTAACAGTAATGATGCACTTAACACCTTTAAATATTACCCTACTTTGTAAACAGAGACATTAATAACATCTGCTCATCTTGGAAAAAAATACGGTAGTTAAATGGTTAGTTTGTTGGGTTTTTTTTTTAATCGCTGTGCTAAGATCCACCAGAATGTACAAAATACCTCTGGGGATGTGGAGGCGCAGTCATCCCCAGATACTCATCCCAAGACTTTCTGCTTATCTGGACTACATCCCTTGAAAACTCTTTTCATTCTGGCACTGACCCATAAACACCAAGAAGCAGCAGCTGTGCTCCCCTCCTGCAACAGGATGTTGACTGCTAGATCACATTCTCTTAATGTAAACCAAGTCCATTGATACTCCAGTAAATCAGCTCAGCAAACCCTCCTGCCAGAGTCCTCAGGCTGGCCCAAGTGCAGTGATGTGACACTGATGCAAGGCAGCTTCTTAACTTAGGAGTGTCAAGGAAAAATTACTGTGCCAAGGGTATTTCATTTATAACCAGCAGCCAGAGGCACAGAAGGTGCTCCTCTCCAACAACAGCAGAGACACCGCAGTGGTTAACGAACTGCAGCTAGAGAGCTCACTGACAGTGCCAAGACAGGAGGAACCAGGCTCAGGAATGGAGATCTAGAACACAAATTGGTTTTGCAGAAGTGACATGACACTGACAACAGACCCACTATCATATGGTTTCAAATGCCTATATTAGAGCAAAACTGTACATGTGAGTGCAGAGGGGATTCTGCCTTACAAAACCTACATCTTCAGAAAGTAAGACAGTAAAAAAGTTCACATTATGATCCGTAACAAGAAAAGGCAATTATAGGTGCTCACAGCCCATTTTAACTATAAGAAGTCACGTTGTGTATCCATTAGGATGGACCAAGACTGTACTGAAGAAAGATATAAAAGAGAAAAAAAGAAAAAAAAAAAACAGGAGTACTATTAAAAACAGGTACCTTGAGTTATGCCACTGTTTTTCACTTGGGGTTCAATCACTTGAATTGTATCATCTTCAAGGTAGAAGTATATTTTACAATGTCTGACTCTATATAGCTCTTGATTTTTGTCAGGCACTTCTTCCTCAAAATAGGCATCAAAAGACAATACCTATTAAAAACAATAAATATATATAAAGCAGAAAATTCTTCAATGCTTTTGCAAAATATGTCAATAAAATAATAATATATATTATAACTAACTAAATGTATGGATTTCAGGAGGTAGATTTATTTCTCAGAAATGTAAGAATAGAAATCCATATTAAATCACATAAATGTAAAATTCTTTGCTCGGCATTTTTATTATCACAACATCTAAGCAGAGATGGAATTCTAAAGGAAAGAAATAAATCAAATACAAAACTATCAGCAGGCTGCTTGGAAAATCTTCTGAACAAAGCACTTTTGATAGCACAATGAGCTACCTAGGTCCTGAAGCAAATTTTAGACATCTTTTCAATGAATTGCTGGAAAATAAAGTGCATTATGACAGTAACGGCTTTACCATCGCAGTAAGTGGAAAGGAGAGTTCTTTTTAGGCAGATCCAGCAAGCTGTCTAATGAATGCAACTGAAGACTATCAGAAAGGAAAAACGTTTTTCAGGAGTCATTTAGAGCTATGCAATACTGGCATTTCAAAACTTAGCTGGTTCTGCAAGTCAGTGAGACATCTCTGAGGAATCAGAGGGAAATCTCTGAGAGTATACCAAATCCTGTTCGTGGTCTCTTGCAGTAGCAATAATGCACGAAAAGAGGCCTTCGGAGGTGAGGTGCTAACTGGTCTGCTACAGTGGCCTTTATGTCTGGAGATCCCTCACCAAATCATTACACAAATTTGCACTTCTTGGTATCATTTGTGGGGTTTAATCGCCAAGACCCAATTTTAAGGGAATGTGCAAGAAGTATCTACTTAATAATGTAGGTTCTACCAGGAAGTTTGCTGTGATAAATATGTGCAAGGAGGCAGTAATTAAAAAAAGGTTTCCATCTTGTTGCCCCAACATATTTGGGTCAAATCAGTGCTATTCCATACTTCATATTTTTGCAATTATTCTATTTAATATTCAATTACCCTTATTCTAGACTAATTAGAAAAACTGAAGCTTTGGAAAAAGTACAGCTTAGCTGTTCCCTGTGTTTCAATGAGCATCTGGCAGACGATGGCTTGAAAATGCTTGAAATCAAGTGAGCTAGCCAAGATCCCTCACTGAACCGATGGGTTAATAGTATGTTCCTTTAGCACATTTCCTTCAGAACCTTCAAAGTACTTTCACAAATACTAATGACGGAGATTTTAAACCACCCTGACAGACAAGCACAACCTCTTTTTCTACATCTGAGGAGACAGAGCTAGCGGCTTGCTCAGGAACACACAAGAACAGCCGTCCTATGTCCTAGTCAGACTTCTCTTTGGGCCACTCTTCCTTCTCTCAGGCAGGAGAACTGCAAGATGAGAAAAACTCTGTTTCCACAAAGTATTTCAAAGGCTAAAATCCCACTAGTTTTCAGCATGCATCAAACAATATGACACATACATATTTGGCATCCTGTCTCCTGCACTGTGACCTGCCACCATTAGAGAAATAAAACCTGAATTATAATCAAATGACATAACTGTTACCTGTTAAACCTGATGGTATTAAATCTTCACACAAAAATATCTTGACACTACCAGTTATGGTTTTTTTAAGTAGTACAACATGTAAGCTTCTGAACAACCCACAAACAAAATAGGTGAAAATTCATTCTGGCCATATGCAATTTTTAACTGTGGATTTTACTCTTCTGTGTATCAAATGCAGAAACACTGGTTAAAACATCTGACATACGACAACTCTATTATTCTTTAACATCTCTTCTTCCTTCCATTTGTCTAAACCTTGGTGTATAATGCTATTTTTGATGACCAAGTTATCCCTCCTGGCATCCAGCTACTATTCTGGAAGGACCAGGAGCCCTGTGTAAATCTCTTGAATGCTCCAGGAGACTTAAATGGTACTACAGTGGAACCACTATATCCCAGTCTAAACATCCTGGGGTTCAGCTGACAAGGAGCTGAACTTCATTCTTTGCCCAGCTCCTGATAAGCCATGCAACCATTGGAAACTTTGTTAGATGCTCTACCTTCTTCTCTCTATTTTGCTATTCCCACTAGAGTATAGCCATTTGACAAACACGTTGTTCAAGTGCCCTATTTGATTACTAATTGGTTTTAATATTGTCAATGATCTTTGCTGAGGATTGTTGCCTTGTGAGACACCAGCCAGGTGAAACTGTCTTTTTGCATAGATCTCCAAGCACAATCAGGTTCTAAATACACTGTACTTATTTCTTTCACTGAGCATACACCTATGTCCTGCTTTACTCCATTCAAGGAGTTTGTGCAAGTTCCTTTGCACTTAAACTTTATTCTCTTTATACTCTTATCAACATGCTAGTGTATGAAACATATGCAATTTTGCAGATCAAAACAGATGATTCTGGAAGGGTGAGGAGGGGAAGGAAAAAAAAGATGACTTTTCATTTTAAAGCTAAGTTAATTTTAAAAATACTTGAAATGTTATACTTCCTAACTCACATCTCATCTGTAGGACATTGCAGTGAGCATAGTTCCCATCCCACGCTTAAAAAAATTAAATGTTACATACAAAAACTAGATACAACAAACACTGAATAAACTCTGTGGCATTTTGTAAAGCTGGCACAAGGTTTCCCTGGAACCTGTGATAGTCAAATTATAAACATTGTTTCAAGCCCAGGCGGCCTTGAGTGTGTGTACTTAATCACAGAACAAATTAAATTACACCTGCTTCCTATTAGGCATATGAAACTGCAAAAAGTCTTTCTTAACCCACTTAATAATGAAGTTTTATCCCTGTCCTTCCCCCACACTGCTTCAGTACTGCTGAAAGTTAGAAATGGTAAGAAAGCAGACCACATTTAAAAAGATAAACACCTACAGAAACCTTTTTCCATTTTGCTCAGTTTTGCTGAATCATAAACGGCCAGCACTGGAGCTGCATTCCAGGCTCTTAACCGGGGAAGTTAAATTAGTTGGGTAGTACCCTTTTAACTGCCTGCGATTAACAACCGCAGGGGCCCTCCAGAGGCCCATTCTCAACCTGTAAACTCCGGCCCTGTATTGCCCTGTGGAGGAATACATTGATTACAGAAGGGAAGTAGAGAGGCCAGCTAGTTCGTCTCAACAGCCACGTAGCAGGTCCGTCCCCCACCCCCCGAGTCCCGCCTAACCCCTTTGTGGCATAAACTTGTGCCCAAGTCCTGCTCTCTTACGCACAGCCCCAGACAACCAGTGCACACCTCCTCATTGAAACAGGGGTGCAGGTAAAGCAAGAGCAGGACTGGCTGAAGCATTAACGCTTTGGCTCATTAGACCAATTTCTACTTGAGCACATTGCTGAAAGCTATGTGAGTAGTCCTAAGGACTTCGGATGCTAACCTAAGTCACGTGTACCTGTTCGAGCCTTACATTTTCTTGTAGTAGTTGTGGTCTGCCAAAGAGATGAATGCCTAATTGCACTGCAATTACCTGCATGACTTTTCTTTTACAGCAAAAATTATGAGATTAGCCATTCTTCCCTACATTTAAATACCATAATTTAGTCATGCAACATTTCTACGATCTGCGGAATGATTTCTTTTTCTGGATCATTTTTCTTCTCCAATTGTAGGCTTTTTGCTTTAGAAATAAAACATCACTAAGTAGAATTTAATGTAAATTTAAACATAGAAAGTAATGACAGTGTGCTACAAAATTCCTATCATCACAGATTACAGCTATTGGATAACCCTCTAGCTTTAAAGGTGTCACTACACTCTTACAAAATTAAAAAAATATTAATTTTAAATTCCTGTGTCTATAGTGTACACAGTCTACCTATATTACACATGAACCGATCACACAAAAGTCAACAAAACTTTGAGAAAGCAAACATGATGGCGTAAGTGAATTCCAAGCCTAAAGCACTCCAGTATGGCTAATGGCTTCCGAGTACCTACCCGCATCTTCTCCTGGACTGAGGGCTACCTTACATTCATTCTTACCAGGTTGCCAAAAAATTCCTGTATTGTCACCATTTTCACTTTAAAAAAAAATACAATAACCACTCCCTTATTTTTATTATGTTCCATAGGAGATGTGCCCCAGTACAGAAGTATTTTTCTGTGTTGCTGTACAGCTTGACATATCTTTATATTCATTGTCTGGTGTACCAATATGATGGAAAAATAGATGTTACTGCTCTTTTTGTCTATCTAGGAGCTTTTTTTTTGCATGCACAAAATGATCCTCTGAAGTATTTGACTAACTGAATTTCATTTTTATACCATCTTTGTCATATTGGAGCTATTCATAAAAAACATACAGATTTCTACATACCTGTTTGTCAAATGCTACCCAAACAGGACCCCCATTTCCCATCTCTTCAGGAAACACACTGTATTTAGGTTTCAGCTTCTGACCAGGTAACGGTTCACCTCCTATTCCAGGTTTATCTTCTCCAACCAGCATAGCAACATTATTGCAGTAACCCCAGTGTTGTGATTTGTGGAACTTTTCTTTCCCTATCTGTCACAAGATTGGAAGAAAAAGAGAGAAAAAATAAAATCCCTGTGTTTGTTCTTAAATCTGTAAGAGTTAACTGTCTAGGCAAGGGGGATTAATCATGGAAAAGTTTATAATTACTTTTGATACAGACTCTAAAAACCTGTAATAACTGGAATGCTGCAAGTAAAATGACATTATTTCAGTAGTCAATCTGCCAGTCTTTTCCAAAATGGAAAAATATTCCAGCAATCTACCCCCAGATGAGAGACGGGATGATACCGACCGTTTTTCCCCTCTCCTTACCTGCAACAAGGATTAAGGCATGTGGTAGAAAGAAGCAAGTACCCACAAGAACTGTTGCAAAAGGTAGAGGGGAAAGCCTTTTCCATAGATCTCTAGAGGACAAATGGAAATGGTTCAAGAGTACCCAGAGAACAACCTGCTCTCATTACGTATGTCAAAGATCTTATTTACACTTGCATCCCCGAATGCAAGATAAATAGCCCCGTACTGGTGAATACAGTTGAATTTTGGGAGGCTGGGTCTGAATCAAGACAGAATATTCATTCAATCTGGGTTTATTCCAAAAAAAAAAAAGGTCTCTGTAGTGATTTATTTATATTATTACCAATTTTTCAGGCAATTACGGATGGAGTGCTTAAAAAAATATGCACAACCAACTGCAAAGAAACCCATCTTGCCTACTCGCGTTTCTTGGCTGGGGCTGGAGCCAGTCTTGAAGTGATGCAGAAAAGCCTCTGGCCTCACATGAATATCAGTCCTGCTTGTGAAAATGTCCCTCCTAATGAGCTGCCTGCCTTGCTGGCCAGTTCCTTTGCACAGAGGCAGCCGGTGTGAGCAGTGCTGGGGCAGCAAACCCCTAATGACCCCAGACGTCGGTCTCACACGAGAAGACAGGGAAATAGGAAAAGCCGACAGAAAGCTCCACTAACCCTTCCTCCCATGAGTGTCAGTTCTGACTCATTAGCTCCTCTCACTCTGCTATTCCTCCCTTCCTTGCCCTCTCAAATCCTCAAAACATTGTGTCTGGGAAGGCTTGGTAATTGCACCCCCGCACACCTAAGAAGGGGAGACAGAGACTACCACATCCCTACCCTTCCTCAGCCTGGGACTGGGTGGACATGAGAGAAGATGAGGCTGAAGGAACTGATGTTAGGGTGAGCACAGAAAAGGCCCTGGGTAGAAGAAAAGGGTGAGCAGCAAAATTTTCATAGTGGCACTGGAGCAGGTATGTTGGTAAAGTAGCAGAGGGACAAAATTTCCTCTCATCTGGTAGACCCAGCAACACTAGTTATCACATATATATTTAAACCAGTATTCCCCAAAAGGTGTAGACAACTCTAGGTTACTATCAGGAAACAAAAAATAGCCAAATATTCCCCACAAAGGAACAAATCATTATTTTTCATCACAGCAACATTCAAGTGCTCCAAGATAACATAACACACTCGACACAGCATTCTGGCAACTAGTGTGAGGGTAAAGCAGCAAAACCTGAAAGCATAACCAAGCAGCTATTTCATTCTGGCAGTATGAAGGAGAGTGAGGAATTTGAAAGGCAGCTAACCAACCTCATGACTCATAATATTCAACGCTCATAAATACAAACTCCTGCACGCTGAAAATTACAGTCTGAACTGTTCACCTGCCTCGCAGTGCTCTAAATCCAATGACACAGGACAGAGAGCTGCCCTTGACAGGAACAGCTCAATCCCTACCTTAGCTTAATCTTTGCTTGAAATCCTTTTGCATACCACTTGTGTCCTTTCGCAAGGACAGTGGTATGAAAAATAATAAATTGCTATTTTTATAAATAAATTGCTCTCTTTTATAAAATCATTCCTTTTAATACTGTTAACCAGTGGCCATACCTTGCTTAGGTGAACAAGAGTTGGGCTAGCCAGCACCCTTTGAAACACTCATTGCAGAATGGGATAAGGTTCATATACTGGAGACAGTAACAACTGGGAGTACGGAAGCACTTCCCCAAAGAAGACATTTAAAAGACATGAATAAAAGGGCACATAGCAAGTATCATAATATAAAGAATAACACAAACAAAAATTAAGAAGTACTCCTGAACCATATGTTTACAACTCACAAACAAGGGTCACAGAATCACAGAATCACAAGGTTGGAAAGGACCTTTAAGATCATCAAGTCTAATCGTTCCTGTCCTCTACTAAACCATATCCCTAAGTCACTGAATAAAAGAGAAAATCAACAAAAAGCAGTATCTGTGTGGCAGCTACCTAGCCGATGGGTCCCCCACCACGCAGCATTGTTCAAGCCAGGAACTGAACAAAATTTTTAAAAGAGCAGCATATTTGCAGGAATAATGCCCGAAATAAAATACTTCATATCAGCACATCTTTTGGAGCTGTGATATAAAATTTCATGCTTTAGAGCACAGGGTAAGCACAGATATTTAGGCATTAGGAGCAGATCTTCATGTGGTCATCCCACCCTTCCCTGAAGAAGAGGCCGCAGGTGCCCTCCTCATACAGGACTCTGGAACAGGCAAGCTCTGATGGGGTCTGGCACCCACTTTGTAACACATCTGTACTTGGGAAGGTTTTCTCCCTCTCCTCTCTCTCTTCTGGCACTACTGAGCTGCCCTGTCTTATCTTTCCTTTTTTAATAATGTGGTTCGTCAGTAAGCTGATAAAAGGGAGAAGTCAGAATGCGAGGCGGCTTTCTGCATTTATCAGTTCAAATGTGGAATAACTGCAGTCAAGCTGAGTTTTAAAAGGGAAATTTCTAGGCAGAAACATCTGATTTTTACTGAAGGTGCTATAGAACAGATCCACTTTGTAGCACAGCAAGTATTTAATTATTCTCCCCCTATTACCAAAGCACAAGTTAGGGAGAGAGGCAGAGTTATCAAAGCACAGCAAGGGTGGCAGTTTTCCTGAGCAAAGGAAAGCTTTTCATGTCCTCAAAGCTGCTTCTCCAAGCATTTGTTGTTCATTTGCTTCTGGGTTTTGGCCAGCTATGGCGTGGTAAAGTGTTTATCAAAGTGATCCAGGTTTGTTCCTGCTGGAAATTTTCCAGAATTTAGGGGTGAAATCGAAACACTGTTCACAATTTTATATGAAAAATACACAGCCCAGTAGATGCAATTCTGTTAAGAATCTTTTGTGGCATTCTTGGGACTTTTTAGGGTTCAACAGAAAAACTCCTTTAGATTCCTAATCATAGAATTATTTATAAGGTCCTTCTCCATGAAAAACACTCAAATCCATATGTGAATAATCTCCTCTACAGGTCTGCAGAATTATTTCTTAAAAAACAGAACAGCAGCAAATAAACAAATGAAATAAAGGAAAAAGTTTAAGAAAAAGAGTAATTATAATTGAAGTTCACAAAGAGAAAAAGACATTTGGAAAACTTCAGCTGATGAGCTCAGACCACATCCAGCCCAAAATAGTGACGGAACATCATGTTATCTCCACAGTAATATTAAATGACTTCTAAAAGGAACCGGTGAGAGTGCAGGGAAAGAGCTTTACTGTGTCTGCTGTGCTAATGCAGCTAAACTGAGCAGGCTGTAGATCTGCTGAACAAAGCTGGCCTTTTTCTGTGCAATGAGCCTGAAATAAATATTGAGGATACATTCGATAGTGACTAATGCAAAGGTCAGGATTCTCTGACTGCAGCTACCGGCTTTGCACACTCAGCCACCGCAGCCCTTGGGGAACCCTGCCTTGTGCTCTCTCCATTAATACTCTGGTACAGTCACAGCAAACTCACCAGGGAGCTGCACGTTTCAGCCAAACCAAACACAACTGGAAATCTCTCACCACAGCAGCTGGAGTGACGAGGAAACCCTGTGACACACGCTGTCTCAGGAGATACATGCTTTTAACCAAGTCCCACAGGGACTTGTGGTAGAAGCCCTTGGTAGCAGTCTGTTTCTCTTCCCTGTATCCACTTTTAATTCCCACCTCGAGAACAGCAGCCACACTGTGGAGGTCCTGCTCAAATCCTGTTTCAGGATGGATTGTGGCGATTCTGAACTACTCTGGGCTGCTGGTGCAGGCTGCTGGTTGCTTCAGCTAAGCAACAGAAATAAATGGAAATGCTGAACACTGTGCCGGCCAAATTCATGTGACCTCCTGCCCTGTAGAAAGCACAGGTCACCAGCTGAGATGAGACAAACAGCAGAAGCTCCCACAATGCTTGTAAGTAGCATCTCTCACAAAGTTAGCTCTCGCTGCTTAGTGAAAAGCCAGGTTTCAGCTAGTGATTTTCAAATCTTTTATCATCCCCAGCTTGCTGCACAGGTTTCAGTGTGTTCGGAGGTAAAGCAGTATGGTGAAAAGAGGATTACCTTAGACATTGTTCCCAGAAAGTGTGGCGCTCCTCTAACTCATCCCAGAACAAGGTGCATTGACAGTAACAGCCTAGATCAGCACAGGAAAGACATGGACCTGGTGGATCGAGTCCAGAGGAGGATCACAAATATGATCAGGGGACTGGAGCACCTCTCCTATGAAGACAGGCTGAGAGAGTTGGGCTTGTTCAGCCTGGAGAGAAGAAGGCTCCAGGGAGACCTTACTGCAGCCTTCCAGTACCTAAAGGGGGCTTATAAGAAAGATGGGGACAGACATTTTAGCAGGGCCTGTCACAACAGAACAAGGGGTAACAGTTTTAAACTAAAAGAGGGTAGATTTGGACCAGATATAAGAAATTTTTTTACAATGAGGATGTGAGACACTGGAACAGGCTGTCCAGAGTGACTGTAGGTGCCCCATCCCTGGAAAAACTCAAGGTCAGGTTGGACAGAGCTCTGAGCAACCTGACCTAGTTGAACCTAGATGATCTTTAAAGGTCCCTTCCAACCCAAACCATTCCATAATTCTATTAGCTTGCTCTTGATTGCCTGAGCTGATACAGCCTGAGAGAAGACAACAAATGGATATAAAGAGAAGGGTCCAAAATGCAACCCTGATTGGCAGCTACAGGAAGATTTGTGTTTGGGGGCTGTGAACAGAGAGAGATCTGGGGGAGTGGGGCAGGGAGGTAGTGGAAAGGGCTCGGGAAAGAAGGACAAGGAAAGTAGAAGGCACAGCAGGCAGGCTTACTTATAAAGAGGTTGGTAATTGCTCTGTCAAGAAAAATTAATGTCCCATTTTGGCACTGATGATTACAGAGCAGCAGAAAATACTCAAGCAGGAAACAGAGAAAGCAACAGTAGCACGGCTAAGGGCAATTCCAAGCTCCTGCAATAAAGGAAGATGTGGAATTTCTGTTGCACCACTGAAGTTTGCAACAGAAACTGATATTCTCAAGGATGTATTTCACCCCTGAGAGCTATAAACTCATTGTCCAATTCTCTGAGAAATGCCATGTAGAATTGTTGGGCAGAATTCTCTCTCTGAGGGGGATTTCGAACCTCAGGCAAGAAAATACACCGGTCAGCTAGGACCTAGTGTGTCTGACCCATATGAATATGCTGTCCTCTCCAGTAGCTGCTGACCTAAGGTAATGACATCAATCTGGTATCATAAGGGACAGTTGCCTTGGACAACGGGAGGTAAAGCAGTTACAGTAACAAAGGAAGTAATGACTCTGTTGCACTGCAACCAGTGTCATCCCTAACACAGCCCAGACTCTGAATGCCCAAACTTTTTCCTGCAGTAACAGAGTAAACTTATTATATGCTACATTTCCACCACATGCAGAATTAAGTATGGTTATCAAGACCCATGATTTTCTGTCTTGAAAAACAGGTGACTGTCATATAACTTGAATAGACAAAGCTGAAACTCTCACCACTTCAATCATCAGTTGGGCCCTGCAGACAGAAGCTGCAGTACCCAGGTCTCCCCTCGGGTCTTTAACTTTAGCATCAGTGGCAGGAACAAAAGAAAAGAAATGAGGAATTCCCCTTTTCAAAGGTGTGCAACAGGTAGCAAAATTTTCAAAAGGGTAACCCATGAGTTACTGTTTGTGAAAATAAAGAAACGAGTAAACTTTTTGATGCAATGGGATGGTAAAGGATGTGTGAGTACCTGCCACTGCCACCAGACAAGGGCACTTCTCTAAGGCTGTCAGAACAGGAGCACTGGCCTTGCTGAGGGGCAGCAGCACTCCCAGCACAGACTCTGGCCTCTCCAGCCTCTGCAAAAGGGAAAGGGGTGACTTCTGCCCGTGAGGCAGCCTCCCATTTCCCCCCCTCCCGCAAGACAGGGCCCTTGCAAGTGGGCAGGAGGTGGGCTAATCTGCTCAAAATACCACCCTGCTCTATCGTTTGAACTCCTGATCACCCACATGTGAACTTGCACTGCTGGGGAGCAGCTTATCTTTGGACTTGTGTTGAAGGAACAGGAGTTTTAAAGGAGGTGAAGGAGTTTTATTTGATGTTTATATGCAGACTGCTGTAATTCTGATTTTAAAAATATTTTTTAAAATAGGGCTGGTTCCTTTTACTGTCTTTGTAGGCAGTAAATATTTTATGCTCCTGATGCCTTCTGCTAGCTGTCACTCATGAAACCAAACATCAAACATGGCACCGCTCATGCTACTCCTGTCCCTTTCATCTTTGCTCTTCATTTGGCACAAAGGAAACATTACCTTACGTTACCATACGAAACACTCCAGCAGCTTTACAAGTGCCTGTCACCTCCCTGTGTTTCCCTCCATCCTCACTAGCTGTGATGCCCAGTCAGCAAGATTTTGTCCCAGCTATGCAGGACCACAGCATCAACATTGCTGACAGGGAAGCTGCTAAATCAGGCACCAGTCGGTTACAGCTGAGGGGTAAAACAGTAAAATCCAGCCAGCAGCCGCTGCCCTTCGCAGAGCCGGCAACGCTGCGGGTGGCTGCGAGCTGCTGGGCCTCGCTGCCTGTGCTCCTGGCTGGAGGTGAAGTGTCTCTGCACCTGGCTGGAGAGGAAGTGAGTGTTCCTGGTAGAAGTAGTAATAATCATAACAGAGGGGTAACACTACGAGCCAGTGGCTCTTCGTTCCAGACACTTAAGTGCTGTGTAAAGATTTCTTATGTCCCATTTGCTGACACAGTCCCCGCTGCCCTGAAGTTAGACTCCATACCCCTAACTACCTTAAAGCTCTGATTTTCAGGACACAGCCCAGCTGCCTTATTAAACACATCCAAGGTAGACAAAATGCATACGTACTCCTCTTCAACTGCCTTTCATGGACCTACATAAGAGGCCAGAGGAAGCACTGGGGGCAGAGAAAAGAAGATTGTGTCATTAGTGATAAGAGGGGAATTAATACCCATAATTACAAACCAAGGGCTGGCAGGAACAGCAATCCTCTGTGCCTTGCTCATCTTTCTTCAGGGGATGCTTCACTCCTGTTGTTTCCGAGCAATAAGAGGCACTGATGCACAGAGTACTAACAAATGAAAATACTTCCTTCCTCTTCAATTTGCCTACAGCAATGACACTTAGGGTTTTTTCCCTTTAAATATGCTCTCCTTGGCCTCTAGGTTGTGGAAATATATGAAAATAAAAATTAAATCTAATACCCAACAACTATGCAGAGATCAGAAATGCTTTCCAAGAAGGCTGAGTTATCAGTATTAACTCCTCAATCTCATGGACTGTACAAGAAGAGCAATATGAAGCCCCAACAGTGGTATAACCAAGGGTTTACAATGGTGTAACCGTAGGTTTACAATGCTGCCTTGTCACAACTGTGACTTGGTTTCCACGCATTTGGTTCTCATAACAATGTACACACTATACGTACTTCAGCCTGTGGTGCTCGACATTCTTTGAAGGCAAGGGAAGCAGGTGTATCAAGAGACCCCTTGGTTTACTGCAAGCTCCTGAGGCTGCTCAAAACCAAAAGAGAAGCATACCAGAGATGGAAGAGTAGATGAATGCCTGATGAGAACTACAAGTGCATCTCCAGGGTGTGCAGAGATGCAGTTATCACCTTCTACACTCTCTCTCCTGGGGTGGGCCAGACTCAGGGGCCAGCAAAGCACCCCAGCAATCAGGCAGCAAAAACAAGGGCTCTAAGAGCCACACGCATTCGCAGCGCTAAAGCACCAGATTCCCTCCAGATACTTTATTATTAAGAATGTTTACACTGTTTCACCTGCTTCCTGAAGGCACCAGCCACGGTGCCATGCCCCAATCCTCCCTTACCCCTGCACCATTTCACAGCACAGACCGTATTTAGCAAATATCTGGCTACCCTTGAAGAGCAAGTTTGAAGCGACAGTGGCCTTCTTTTTTGTTCACTACAGTAGCACACAATAAAAATACCATCTTATGTGTTCACAGGCTGCCATTGGCAGTCAAAAGCACTGGCAACTCTGGAAACCCACGTTAGCATCCCTGGCGCTCCCCCACTGCCTCCACAAAGACTTCGCTTTATTTGCAGGGCACCTGCCTCTCCCCATTTTGCTTTGTTAAGAGATGCGACAGCAGCTCACACTGTCCCACGGCAGCTTCCAGGCCCCTCAGGCCCAGCCCAGCTGCCACGTATCCGCTCTCCCGAGGTGAAACTGGAGGAGGTGTGCGCACCTAACCGCATCTCGCTTTCCACCTGCCGGGGGGGGGGGGGGGAGGCGGCATGGCCTTGCCGTGGCACCGGTGCTTGCTCGCCACCCCCGGGGGCGACTCCGCAGGGAGCACCCGCGCCTCACCCCCTCCGGCCGGCCTCGCCGACAGGCAAAGGACATCTTACTCCGCCCCGGCCCCTGCTCAGGCCAGCGGAGCGCTGCCTTGCGGCGGCCGCGCCGATCCCAGCCTGGCCCGGCCTGGCCCGGCCTGACCTGAAGGGGGCGGTCGGGCCAACCTACGCCGGCGCCGCTCCCGCGGCAGCCCCGGCACCGGGGCAGAGGAGGAGAGGAGAGGAGGAGAGGAGAGGAGGAGGAGGAGGAGGAGGAGGGGTGACGCCTTCGCTGTCACTCACGTTCCGGTCGCGGGAGACCCCGGGCAGGAGCGGCAGCTCCATAACCGCCCCGGTCTGCCGAGAGCCCCGCGCCGCTCGGGGCGCCGTTGCCGGGAGACCGGACGGTGACGTCGCGGGGGCGGGGCGAAGAGCGGCGGAGCCGCGCGGAACCCTGCGGCGACAGGCGGGGGCCGGCCTCGCGCCTCCCCGCTCCGGGCGGCCCAGCCGCCGGTTCCCCCCGTGCTGCAGCTCACCCCGGCGGCGCCTGGCCCTGGGCTTAGCTCTAGGGAGCCCCAGTCCCGCGGGGTGCGGGAGCTGTGGCGGTGCGGACCCACAGCGGGGGGCGTGGGGGGCGGGTACACGGACACGGGTCGGGGTTTGCGGCCTTGGGGACCGAAGGAGAAGTAAACACGAGTCCGTTTGGTTTAATTTTCCCGAGTTCGTTGTCGGCTCCTCCGCAAATCTCAACGTTTGGGTCAGAGCCGAAGCTTTGTGTGCCGCCGTGCCGTGCCCTGCCTCCCGCCGGCCCGGGCGCGGTAACCTCTGCCTGCGCAGGGCTGCTCCCCGCAGACACCCCGCACAGTTCGGGGCGGGGTGGGGAGCAGACCCCACCTCATCGGCCATTTCCTACGCCTATTAATTGCTCGTGGCATTTCCCTTTGCGACTTCCACGCAGCACGTTTCACTTAGGGGCCGAGGCGGCCTTGGGGAAGGGGGGTTGGAGGGGTCGTGGGGTGGGGGATGCTTTTATGCCTTTGTTTGTTTGCGGGGGGGGGTTATGGGGTTTGGGGTTTTTTTGCGTGTTGGTCCGGGGGGATGGTGGAAGTAGGTCAGTGGGTTTCCACTTTCAGGTTTCCCAGTGTTACATTAACGTACCTGCATTTGCATTTCGTCTCGGAAAGGCAAACATTTAAAACGTATTTTAATTGAAAATGAAAGGAACCGTCATTTAAATCGCATTCATTTCATGCAGTGGGTGGTATTACGCTGAAATTTAAATACCAAACAGAAAATACAGCGAGAGTTTCTCACGGATGGCTTGGGGGGGGGGTGGGGGGGGGGGGAAGAGGGTTGTTTCTTTCTTTAATGGAAGTAACATTTTCCTTGTTAATAAGGGAGGATGCATTCCTGATCGCCTCCAAAGCCTATTCCAGAGAACAGCGACCATGCTACTTTATGTTCCTCCATTTTACATAAAGCTGTTCATGAATATATTCTTTAATTGGAACTGTTTTCTTACAGAAAAAAGAAAAAAAAGAGTTTATGGATAAAATAAGCAGCATCCAAACATTTCAATTCTGATCCACCATCACGCTGTCTCAAAGAAGCTGCACTGCTAAATGTCCTTATTCTCATAGGTGGAGTGGATCTCCCCTGCCCCGTTTCACCCTCTGTGATGCACCAAACCATAAAATTCCTGTAGCATCTCCCCTCCCTGAAACAGAGGCTTCTGCAGCAGCTCGGGGGATGTGTTCAGTCAGAATGAGCTAGGAGGTGCTCCCCGTACAGCTCCCATGGAGCCCTTGTGCAGCATGCGCCACCAGGACTGCTGTTTGGCCAAGATGTTCTCATTTCAAAAGCTGTCATTTCAGTGAAAAGCCTTTTTTTTGCCAAAAGTTTGAAATGGGGAAAGAGAGGTAGGCCTCAAGGAAGGAAGGAAGGGAGGAAGACAGGCTGTAGAAATTCTGAAAGGGTCGTTGCAGGGCATGTAACACTGAACTTACTGAGCCAGCGTAGCTGCCGCTTCACACAGACTCCCCATAGGCCCCTTGCACCCAATGGCAGAACTTCTCATTTGGGTTAGTAAGTGTTGTCAAACACACAAAAATGAAGAATTAGTGCCTCTTTTAACTTCATTTTTTCCTCCAGAATTGGTGTCTCCTGTTTAGTTCTTGTGGTTCATTACCTAGTGAGGCAGCTGAAATGTCTTAATACTCTCCTGATATCAATAATAGCCTGTTGCTCCAAGGCTTCAGGCAGTATGGTCAGACTATGTTGAAAACATGCAAGGGGAACAGCAGCATTTCTTTAGGCAGGTTAGTGAAGTGCACAGCATCAGTAGAGAGTCCAGTGCATTTCCAGAAAATCCCATGAATCATCCCTGACCTTCAGGTCAAGTCTTTCTGCGTAGGATTGCCTTTTGCCTCACCCAGTAAAGAAGCCACAGGGAGCTGTGGAGAAGTGGAGCATCTTCCTTCTACGCCAAAAGCATGGTCGCAATGTGATGTTTTCTACCAGTGTTCAATCACTTAGTGCCTTCAAAAGTGGAAAAAAAGAAAGGAGCATCTCCTTAGAACAGAATTCTTTCTTCCTACTTTACCTTCTCTTTGGGGTTTCTCTCACATGTTTATCTTTTTTGTTCCTCGCTGTATTCACTCACGAATACAGAGAGAGTGAAAACAAATTAATTTTAATGCCTTTTCTGGGAAAAATAAAAGTACTACAGGAAAACCATTTTTGATAAAAGCTTTTTATCAAATGAAGATTGTTAATGACAACAAAGGCAAGCAGTTGGCAGTAGTAAATTGGCTGTGTATCCTGACGGTGCTCTACGGATAATAGTGGCGAATGTAAGCAAGTGCATTAGTTGTACAGTTCAAAGGAGGAAGAAAGCAGGATGGAAGCTAAAGCTAGGAAAAACAGGGAAAATATTATCCTCTTGTAAAAAAAGATTCTAGTCCCTTTTTACTGGGATTGACTTTACCAGCAAACTTGAAATCAGTAAGAATATTCAAATTGTAATTGCCTGAGCAACCCAAAACTTTCCAGAAAAGGCTTGATTTTAAAGAAAACTCTGTTTTTCATTCTGACCAAATGCCGTTGGCTCCAGGCTCTTGTTAGTCCATTTGTCTGAGTGGAAGACCAGGTCTTCCACTTCCAAGTTGTGTCAGTTTAGAATAGGAAAGTTTGGAAAGGAGACCAGGAAAGTTTGACCTAAAGCAGCACGGTTTAGTGTCAATCCACTGTAAAAAACATGTCTCTGCTTCCATCATATGTGCTACTTCATCCTCTTTCTGGGACTGGTTTTACAGGCCGTAAAAATACCGGGCTATCCAAAATCAGATAGTTGCCAGGCTGCCTAGTTTGAAGGGAATTACTGCCCTGTGCAGATCATCATGCAAGCACAGTAAGTCCTGAACATAACTAAACTCTGACATACACTTAATTAGGTACCAAAAAGCACATAGGTGATAGGATTAGAGGAGTGAATTGCACATACATGCACATGCAGAGCCAGAGTTCAACCTGTAGCTCGCATGGGGGAAAAAAGAGCAAATCCTGACGTGGCTGTTCAGTGTGGATCAACCGATCCCATTGATGAACGATCCATAGGAATATCAATTCCTTACGTTTCCCCATGTCTTTTAGTACGTCGTTCCTTTTGTTTTCACTGGTCAATGGATATGTAGCATATGTAAATACTTCTTCGGTGGCCAGAAAATGCTCAGACCATCATTTTTGGCTGCAGCTGTGGAGTGCTCCAGAGAACCCACACGGGAAATTGGGCGTTTTTGGAGCCACAGGTCTGTTCTGGCCATGTACTTCATGGGCGCTTGGCGCGTAATCACTGCGGCTCCACCCTGCCCCAAGAAGGCAAGTTATTAACGGTGAGCTCGTGGCCCATAACCTTCTTCTCCTGGTGATGCAGTGGGATGTAGGAGAACAGGAAAGTGGTTACATCCAGCCTGGTCACACTGGATGGTTTCTTTAGCCAGAATGACCTTTCCACAGCTAATTGCTCCAATTCAGCATGTCCGAATATGGCACGTGTGCACATGAGTCACCTCTCTCAGATCTGCCATTCCCTCTGGGGAAGCGAGGTGTTGGGCAGGGAGAAGGGTGGGAGCTGTAGTACCCCCCATTGGTGCCACCGCCCTGTGTGCTAGAGGCCACGCAGGTGGCTGGTTTCCCTCCCCTTCTGCCCCCACTCCATCGCACCATCTCACAAACTCATCAGCCTCTGGAAATTTGATGGAAGAAGTTTGCTGTCTCACAGAACAGGCTCAGTGGGCGTTTCGCTTTGCCCTGCCTGTTTTAGCGTGTTTTGAAGTTCCTACTGATCTGATACCCGGCTCTTTTACATGAGGTGTGAGTGTTTCAGCAGTGTTTGCTACCGGCCTGACTTCCTTGCCATTGAAGTTGGGGAGAATATGAGGGGTCGCTTTCCTAAGTACCCCCCACTTCTGAAAGTACTCAAAAAAGAAATATTCTGGGCCTGGTAGACACCTTTGAGCTGCCCCCCCGCTGCATTTATTCAGTGAGATCTGCAGTACGGAGTAGCTGTTCAGTTCCTCTTCACCCTCCTTTACGTGGGCTGATCTGAGATGCAGGCACGCTAGTAAAACGAACCTGACAGAAAAGCCTCTAATGTAATTCAGAAGCAAAATGCAGATTTTTTTGCAATTAAACCATAGACACGCATTTAATACATCGCACAGCAGGTGCCAGGAAGAGTAGGGAGAACTCAAAAAGTAACTCACCTAATAAAGAGATAGGAGGAGAGCACAAATACAGCACTGGGCAGCAGCATAACCGTTCCCCAAAATGCAGTTGAGGCCTCCGAGTTACGCTGTCCCCTGTGCAAAGGGCAAAGCACACGTTCCTCCCTCCAGGTAACATCTATTTCAGAGTGAAGACAAGTCTCACCCGGGAACACGAAGCCCTTGTGACAGGGGAGCATGGCAACTCTCTAAGAGGAGCAGCCAAAAAAGGGCAGCCACCCTCAGGCAGCCCCATAAAAACCAGGGAGATGCTTCTATCACCCCAGTTGCAGCATCTAGACACCTGATGACAGTGTCAGAGTGTCAGACACTGCAGAACAGTGGGTCGTGCTCATGGCCACAGTAAAGAAGGGAGGCAGCTGTTTCCCTCCTGACTGTATTTGGTTTTCCTTCCTTTACTCCCAACCTGTTTGGCATGTCAGTGGGACATCCCACACAAACACATCCTGACTTAGCTCCCTTTGCTGTCATGCTGCCCTGCTGACCAAAGCAAGGGGTTTTGCTCAGCAGAAAGTGTCAGTACACATCTTTCCTCCTTTCCATCAGTGGTGTAACTTGCCTGCAGCCTGAATCTTCGTGCCCATTGTCAAAGCTCTCCCATCCAGTCAACGAGGCATGGCAAGACACTCCAAAACCCCAGCCCTGTCTCTGTTCAGCCAGACTTACCAGTCTGCTTCCTTCTGCCTAGGAAAATTCTGTCGGCATTTCTCCAAGTCTTGCAAGTTGCCTCGAGGATATGCCATCGGTGGAGGCTGCATGACTGATCAATTCCTCCCTCACTTCCCTCTCCTCTCATCCTCCATTTACCAGCTTAATCTTTTCAGCTGATGGATAAAAAACCAACAAAACAAAACAAAAAACACAACTTTTTTTTAATTCCCATGACAATAAATAGATAGATAGATTACAGTCAATTGCCAGAAACTGCTATTGATCAAGGCTGGTTTAGAAGTATACTTGCTTTCTGCAATCAAGCTCACAACACAATTTGTCCTGCATTCAGCATCTATTTCAATTAAAATGAGAAGGGAGGAAATGCCACTTATTTTAAATAAAAAGCTTTCAAGCTATCCTTGCAGGCTACTTTGAGGATCTAGGACAGATCAAAGCTGCTTTGAGAACTCATCCATTCTGCTTGAAATATGATAGTGCATCATCCATAGAAAAAATTAAGGCAATGCAAGATATCAAAGCAGCAAGTACATTTTGGGTTTCCCAGCAGTGGTCTCAAAACTGGTGAAGTCTGCCAGACTAATAGCAGAACGTGAGTGACAGTAATCCTCTCCATTGCAGAAACCAAGACATTGGCAATTGCAGGCACTGCACCAGAAATTGCTTCTTAAATTAGTCAAGCTCTGTCTTAATGACAGTGAGGTCATCTGTATGGATCAAAAGTCTTGGTCGATACCAGCTTCTTGAAACTGACTGAAATCAGTCAATTATGACTAAGTTAGGAGTTGAGGTTTACCCCAAACTTAATCCCTTTGCTGATCAGGGCTCTGTTCTAACTTTCAGCCCAGAGGCATTCATGGGAAACGTATCCTTTTCATCCTTGTTTTGGCATTGTCCTTCGAATAATGTGTCACTTTCTTGCCATTCCCTGCCTGCTCCTTATGTAATGGCAGATAGTGATCGCATCCCCTTTCAGCTTTTTGCCAAGTAGAGTGAACCAGACTTTTTGGCACTCCTTCTATGTGATAGCTCATCTTTCTTTTGAACACCCTCGTCTGCTTTTCTCTCTGCCTGTTCCAGTCTGAGTGCATCTTCCTTGAATAAAAGTCGCTGTTCACAATAACTTAAAAGAAGTCTCACCAAGGTGCTGGGCTCTTCCAGTCGCTCTCATCCCTACTTTCACTGTGCTGTGCCCTCTCAGCGTTTCTCCCTCCTGTCTCTGCTTTCTTGGGTTTGCGCTTCCTCCTACCCCTTCTCATTTACAGTTGTACCACTTTTGGTTCTGCTTCTTTTCTTCGCTGCTGCTTTTCTCATAGAAGGCCCAAGTAAGTGAGAAAATTGTTGGGTCCCCCTTCCTGAACCTCTGGATCAGAGGTGCTGAAGAATAGGCAGTCTGTGGGGAATAGGATTTATTGGGACGTTAACTTGAGTGGAGCCGTCTGGCCCAGCCTGTCAAGCCTTGCAGCAGCTTCTTACTGCACCGCTCCACTGCTGCTCTTCCTTTCTCTACACATGCTTTGAAGGGCTTCCACAGGATTTTAGGGGTTGGAAGGGACCTCCAGAGATCGTCAAGTCCCACCCCCTGCCAAAGCAGGTTCCCTAGGTATCAGTGTGTGAGGAGTATGGGTAAGGCCTAATTTAGGAGCTGGGAGAAGCAGGCCTCACTATCTGTCAGAGGTGTTTTCATGCCCTTAAATGTATTTTTTAAGACAACTGGTCCTGAGGCTGCATGGCTAACCTGTCTCCCATCTGTTGGAATTAGAGCCCCTGTCCTGGTGGGGTTCGGTCTGTTTGGAGGTAACCTGTGTTAGCACAGAAAGAAATATCTTAGCTTGAAGTTTGGTTGAACTTCTGATTACACTCAGTTCTTTTTATGAAGGAGGTGACTATTCTTCTTTGTAGTGGTTCTCCCTTAAAGTCCAGATCTTGGTCAATGAAAAGGATAGAGAAGGTTTAAATGAGAGATGAAACCCTTCCGTCATGCTAGGGCCTGACATTAGCTGGTCGCTGGCACGTTCCTCACCACAGTGACACCGTACTTATTTTTGTGTGCTAAATGCTGTAGCAAGGGTAGTTAACAAATAAATGAGTTGAGGTTGAATCCTTGAGGGAATTTCAAGTGGAACAAAAACTAATGTGAAAGTAGAGCCTGGAACAGCCTCGACAGTGTCCCTTTAAATTACACTTAATAAATACCACAGAGCTGAAGTGTTCTCTGGTTATGCATATATTTGTAACAAATGGTTGCACAAATATTTGGCTCCTAACAATGAACTAAATGGCATGACATTTGCCTGGGAAAATTAATTACTTTAACATGTGTTGTGTAAAATATGAGATAATCATGTAATGTATGTGTATACTGTAGAGTGTTGCTGAGTGACTAAGTTATTACCAAAGGAAATTTATGAGAAATAAACAAGAAACACTCAGAGATGCTGTAAATGTCATGTAATGCTCAAGGGCCTTTTGCGGCTGAATAATTTCCATGTGGATGAGGAGGACAGGACCGTGCAGTGAAAAGTCAAGTTGGAATGAGTTAATCTTTGTATTTGCACGTATTTTTATTGGTATTTAATTTGGCTATGATGTTTCTGTTTCAGACTGTAGGGTCAGCTCATGATGACGATGGCAAGATCAAATCAGACTAAGCTTAGTGAGCCAGCGTGGTCTCAGCACCAAATTTTAAACTGTTTGTGTTCAAGAAGAAAAGCTGCCTGTTAAAGGAGTGGGGAATAAAGCGTTCCTGATAGGCAAATCATGGCTGCTGGGTTGGGCAAACTCTCACTGCCTAATTTACATGACTTTTTGGGAGGGTGAAGTAATCTCCTTTAGAGGTCTTGCCTGCAAAGAGACGCTTCTCTGTGCGACTGTCACATCTCACAAGCAGGGAAGGTTCAGCAACTGCCCGAGCTCTGCACTCCCCTCCCGTTAGGATGCTCCACAGAGTCTACAGGAGGCTGCCTACACGAGGAAGAAGTGGAAAGCAGTGAACTGGAGAAATGCGAACTGGCGAGGGGAAAGCGGATGCGTTCATTGCTTCCCAGGCAAAAAGTGTGGAGTGCGCTGGACCTGATCTCTAAATAGTAGCAGGAAATAATACAGTACAAAAATCATATCCATTATGGTCATCCTCTTTCCCCCCTGAGAAAGGGGGATAGATGATGCTCTTTTGTGAGCAGCTAGCAGAATCATAAAAAACCCCAACAACAGAGGGCTGGTTGGTTTGGGGTGTTGGGGGGGGTGTCTTTAACTACTCCAACAGTTAGGAAGAACGTGATAAACTAGGGCACAGCCTGCTCAGCGAGTGTGTCACCGGCATTTTTTTCATGCAGCGGTACAGGAAGCAGCTTCTCAGGTGGCAATCCTGAGCCTGCTGCTACCACAGGAGAGGGACAGCCAGGGAGCGTGAAGGTGGAGGACAATGTTGGTGAGATACTTACAGGATCTGTAAACCTCAGGGAGTGAAGGAAGGATGATATAAACCTGAAGGCACAGGACTTGAAGCCAGCAGATGTTAATGAAAACAGAGGATATTAGCAGGTAGATTCTGCTGGGAATTATAACTGTGGAAGAAAAGAGCTCCAGACAGAATTGATGGTTCATTTAAAAAAATAAATAAATTTAAAATAAATAAAAGACAGTAGGGGCAGAATCATAAAATATACCAGTGTGTAGAAAGGATAGAAAATACAGTAAGATACCTCTGTGAAATCACAAGCTCTTCAATGATCTCAAGTGCAAGAAGGGAGAGTGCAGAACATAGAAACTAGGTCAAATATCTAAAAATGAATGTTAAAAAACCCCACGTCAGCGTGAGCATACAGAGACAATGTCAGTAAGCCTACGGCACAAAATAAAATACTTCTATTCTTTGCTTATACTAATAAGGCATTTTAAGGGTATTTTTGATAGTAACAAAAAAGGAAACTAAGGAAATAATTACTCTACAGGCAGGAAAATTGGCAGATGATGCCGAGAAGCTCAGAGAGCTTTGTGACTTTTTTGAAGAAGACTAGAAGAGGACAAGCATAGTGCTTCCCTTAAAAGGAGGGGCAGGGAATTGGGGAGCCGGGGAGCTGGAAATAGTCACCATCCCTGTAACTCCTGAGGAAAGACTAAAACAAATAATCAGTCGCTTTATAACTCCATGAATTTTGAAAATGAGATGCAGCTGGATACGATTTGCCTTTTTCCAAACCCACCAATTTTCCTTTTATGACAAACTGGCATCGTAGGTACAAGAGAAACAGCATGGGCCACACACAGGGGTGCTTGCACGTTCATGTGTGCCTACCACAGATACACTCGGAGGGCACCTTGAAACAGAGGCAAAATGTGGGATCCCCTCTGGTTGCTGCTGCCAGGGCTCGTGTGACTGCCTGGGCTGAAGCCTGCGGGGCCTGCAATAGCTGTAAAACACAGGGAGCACCTGAGCTGAAAGGAGCCGGGAGAGAGCGACGTGAGTGGTGGGCGAGCTCTTGCAGCGCTCTTGCAGCTGGGAGCAGTTGTGGCCTTTTCTTTCTTTCCTTCTTCTTTTTTTTTTCTTTTTTTCAGAATAAAAGGACTTATGGCAAGGAGGGGCCGTTTGCTGAATAGCTTTGAGTGCCCCATGCTTCTGAGCTGAATGGCAGGGAAAGGTGAGGCTAAGGAGAAGACCCAAAAAGCCTTGAAGGAAAGAGGGAGCCAACCTTCACAGTGCTGACAGCATCTCGCTGTGCTTCTGCACCCTGGATGCTTGGGCCGATGCTGTTAAGGCAAGCACTAAATGCAGGGAATGATGCTGCATGTAAGAAAGTCTACTGTTCAAAATACCTCTCTGGGGTACCTTCGTCTGTGTTTAAATGGCCATAGTGGATAAGACAAGACAAAAAGTAATCCAGAAGTTTCCAGACAACAGAAAAATGATGTAGTGGTGATGATGGCAAGGAAGAGTGTCATGCCCCCAACTCAGCATTACAGTGCTTGTAACAATGGGTTAGATAGACTGCTGTAAGGTGTGGCTTAGGCACAGCTGATGCACCCTGGGGTCAGTGGGATTTGTAGATGAGTTTGTGGAGTCTCTTTCAGCGCTGTTTTTCACCCAGCATATGATGATGTGTATCCGGAGTACGACCTGGTAGGAACCTCAGTGGAAAGGTGAGGGCCTTTCACTCTAGGGCAGTCCGGCTCACGGTTTGCTCTGAGGTGCATGTCCAGGCCTGTCCCTGTGGTCTCTTTTCCTGCCACACCGCCAGCAGCAGTATACTCACTGGGAAATGGCTGAGGGGATCCAGTGTGGGGCATGTTTTGTCTCCAGGTGTAGCTGGGCCAGACGCCTCAGGGAGAAATGCAGAAGCTGTGTGAGTGGGTAACCAGAGAACAAACTGCTCGTTGGTGGAAGAAGGGAGAATGTGAGAATTCATATTCTGATTGCTGCCTATGTAAATCAGCTTCTTCAATCTTACAATCTTAATTTGATTTTTTTTTTTTCCAAACTTCCCTAACAATTTTCATTAACGCTGCCTTACTTTTCTGTGTGCCTTGATAGGGAAAGAGCTGACATTTGCATCCATTTTAACAGAGAAAAACAGGTTATTCTGAAGGATGGTGGAGAACAGTAACCTACTCTGGGACTTGAAACGCCTCCTCGGAGAGCGCCCAAAGCTCAGTCTTGTCTGCAGAGGGATCTTAGGGAGAGTAAGCTCCTTAAGCTAAATTAGCTCTTCTGAGTAGGTCTGTGGAGAGCATTAGGCTGACTGGAACCAAATGCAATCTTCCAGGTGAATCGCTAAGCCATAATGGCACTGTATTGTCTTAACAATGTGTGTATTTTCCATCCCGTTCCGTACGGACCCTGACATCTGGTTTTTGATTTACTGGTTTACACCCAGAGTCCAGGTGGATGTCCCAGTCTTTTCCTGACTTTGTTGCCTGTGACTTGGGACCAAGCACCGTGCAGAGTGCTCCAGGCTGCTCCATCAGTGGGACATGATCTTGTGTTAATGAGCAGCCACGGCTTAATCATCCCGCTGCCCACATGCTCAGGCTGGACAGAACTTCTGGGAATTCTTTTCTCCCCATTGGCTCACCCAAACCTAAATAACTTTGTGTCACCTTCAAATGTTTATAGATCACAAAGAGGTACCGCAAACACCGCTCACCGTGTTATACAACTCTTTGGCATATTAATATTCATACAGGATCTAAAAATAAGACTGAAGAAACATTTCAGTTACAAAGATAGGAGGTGCCAGGATTAAAGCTTCTTATGTATTTGTGATCATAATCCCTCTGCACAGCAGTATAGGTTTTAGTCATGGGTATATAGAGGGTTATTTGGAGGACCCCATCTCAGTTAGAAGGCAGTATAGGTTCTGGACTAGAAGGACTATTTTTCTGACCGAGGATGCAGTCTCTGTAGTGTACTATCACTACATGTCTGTTTGGTATGACAAAGAGGGGAGAAAGGGCATTGTTCTAAGACCTATACAGATTCACAGAATTGTAGGGGTTGGAAGGGACCTCCAGAGCTACAATGATCAGCCCAGATACTGGACAGTTTTGTGTAATTTACAAGAATACAATTCATACAGATTAGCAAATTAAAATATATATTCTCTGTGAAGCAAAACACTTCATAAATGTGCGGTATCTTAGGAATGGATTCTTTTTTGATGATCTGCTGGTCAAGGAAAACTAGGTGTGAAAAAAGTCGATTTGATATTAATGTTATGTATTTCTAAATGGCATCAAGACTCATTGCTACTGTGAAGTAAATGAGTCATATCCCTAAACAAAGGCATTTCTGCCAATAATCAGTTCTGTTATTTTTGCAAAAGCAGTTCCACTATATACTCAATAGCACAACTCTGTGACATGAGGAGCTCACCTCCACAGATGACCTGCAAAATGGTCCCCACAATGTGGCACATAACACAGAAAGAGAAGCACATTTGTGTGTTTTACCAAAGATACTGAAGTTAAAAAGCTCAAATTTAGCCTGATATGGTTTTTCCACTTTTACATCTTCAGTCTTCATAGGAGAGATGCTACAGCCCTCTGATCATCATCATTTCCTGTGCTGGGAGTCCCCCAGCAAGAAGCAAGTATGTAAGTGACACTCAAGGGTCCCAGCGTGGTTTGTGTTACCCAGGTAGAGTAGTGGGTCAACAACTATATATAGGCGATCCCAGTCACAATGTCCCTTTACCTCCCCTCTTCCTCTACCAGAACTCCTCAACAGGCTGCCCTGAGAGGTGGTGGATGCACCGTCCCTGGAGGTGTTCAAGGCCAGGTTGGATGGGGCCCTGGGCAACCTTGTGTAGATCCAGGCCTGAGGTTGGTGGCCCTGCCTGTGGCAGGGGGGTTGGGGCTCTATGATCCTTGGGGTCCCTTCCAACCCATGCCATTCTATGATTCTATGATTCCTCCACCCTAGCATCATCTCAAAACCAGTGACAGGAGAGGCTGATTGCTCTGTCATCTTTATAAGCTGGAAAGTAAGCACTCCCACTTTCTTGTTCCCTGTGGAGCGATGGAGAGGCCTGTGATCTCTTCTGCATCTGTAAACAGCTGGGACAGCTGCCCCTTAAACTGCGTCCACACCACTTTCCTTCCAGATTCCTCACCCAGCAGATGAGCAGTTTTTGTGAATTGTGCTTTGGAACCAAACCAGATTCCCTGAAATGGAGAGCGATTTTATTGTGAGACACGCAGCTGGATTAAATAAGCAAAGTTAATTTAGCCGTAAATAAGAACCAAATTTCAGTCTAATCAGATTAATACAATGAACCATAATCACATCCACTGAAACACAATGATGCAATATCCAACTGCATTTGCAGTTTGTGCTGATCTGGAAAGGCAAAACCAAAGCATGTACCTGGGAAGGCTGTCACCAGGGTATTATTGAGAGGGTTTCTTTTTTCTGTTGCAGAATTTTTTTAAGAACCAGAACTGTTCACTTGTCAATAGGAAATTAAACCAGTGAGACTCAATTAATGCGTGACACTTCCCTTTGAGTACAAACATGACTCAGAAGCAGTTCATAAAGAAGACAAGCTCTTGCTTAGTTTAGCTGCATGACCTGCTTAATTCTCAAAGGGACCCATCAAACTGAAATTAGGCAGTTAAAAAAAAAAAAGTTCTAAATAAAATCAGGAACTAACAGAACCTGGGATCCCTCTGATAATGTATATATAGCTTTGCAATCACATTTTCCTTCTTTTTTGTCAAGTTTCTCTCTTAGATGAGAATGTGAAGGTGAGAGGCGGTTGTCTAATCACAACTTTACAGCCTGCACATCAAGTGACAAGTTGTACATAGCATGATGTCGGCCCATTATCAAGAAAAACAGGTCACATTTTGTCCTGTGCTACCACTGACCACAATTTTCTGCATTTTCAATGCTTGGTCAGTCTTGGTGAAGATTGCTGTGGTGGCACTGGTAGTTTTATGCATGAAGATTTTTGCTAGGCCAAGCTGCCAGGAAGAGCTTAGCACAGAAAGTATGTTCCTTTCCAATTATATCATATCAACTGAAGGTCCTGGGGAAGGGAAGGGGCATCATTTAATGTGTAGCATGGTGATTCTGGCCATGACACGTTTCTCATCTGAGACACTCATCAGGGTGCAACATTTGCTCTGTTTTGCTGCAGATTATTTAGAGGAGGTTTGAGTAACTAGGATGGTATTTGGAAAAACAACCCAAGACCTTTTAAGAAAACCCAACCAAACAACAAACCAACATCTCGGGCTCATCAGTTTTGCACTTGGGAAGAAGGCAGGCTGGCAGCTGGTGCCACGTTTTCAAACAGGAGCTGTATAAAGGTGAGGGTGAGACTCCCAGCTGTAGAGACAAGCTGGATCTCTCAGAGTTGTGAGCAGAGGCACCCCGTCCCATGTGAAACACCCTACAGCTCTATCAGCCAGTAGTGGCAATGCAAAACCCTGTATGGATGGCTTGGATATCCTGAGGTGTCCCAAGGACACTGGACCCCCTGCTTCAGGCACCCGAGTCCTGCTCCCTGTGTTGCCCCACCAGAGGTGAAGAGGCACCCAGATCTACAGTATCCGGGGCAGGTAATTGCATGAACGCAAGGATGGCACTTCTTACCAAAGAGGTCCATCAGGTGAAATTTTAGGATGCTTAAGAGGGCAAAATTGTGCCTCTATGAATCTCTCAGCAACACAGAGCTACCTGAAAAGCCTCTCGCTGTGTTAGATTAGCACATCCCAAAGTCGCAGGAATTTGCAGATGGGAGGGACACCCTCCCAACCCTTGACACCTCATGCACTGAGACAGGGATGAGCAATTCTGAACCATCAGTGCTGGATCCTTCTGTAGTGTTCTCTTTGAAAGGCTGAACAAAACATCCCCAGGTTATGTCTTCCAGTGTTGCACGACTGCCGTCATTAGGAAGTTTTCTTTATTGCCTAGCCTAAATCTTCTTTACTTCAGTTTAAGTTGATTTCTTTTTGTCCCTCTTCTGATGGACATGATGAGCAGTTGATCATAATCCTCTTTATAACAACCTTATATGTACTGGAAGCCTGGGAAACAGATTTTCCGAGAACTTGGTTTTGGCCTCAAGATAACTCTTCCAAATTATTTTTGCTTTTGTACCACTTGGCCACAAAATAGGTAGTTTTCATAAAAGAAAGAGACAGGAACGATCATTTGATAACCATCTCCATCCCTCTGCAAACGCAGGTTTTAGTCCTCTGAGAGGTGACCTGTCAGACATTAAACTGATACTCTTATTTATCAGTGTCATGTGTAATCTGTAAATCCATCTAGTGAAAGAAAGGTTGGCAATTTTGTTCCAACAAAAATGTTTGGAGAATTCAACTGACTGGTGCCCCTGATCCCTTATTGAACTTGCAGTGGCCTGAGTGACTAGCTGCTGAGCCAAGAAAACCTTTATTAGGTAATCCAGCTAGCAACACAATAGACTTCCCACTTCTTCCACAGCTGGAGATTAAGAAAAGCAGTGCAGATAATAATTAAAAAAACCCAACAACAAAAAACCCCCACTGAATTTAGGAATCACTCAGGAGCGTTTTCTCAGCCACGCAGGACCAATGCTGCCACTTCAGCTGTGCACCTTTGGCTCCTGGTGTGACCCTTGGGCTGCATGCGTCCACGTCCCTTCCTTCCTTCAGGAAGAGACTCCTTGCAAAAAACCCCAATTTCCCTTTCCTGAGAAATGAAACCTGTTCTCCAAGGAACAGGAAACCTGTCTGAAATCCAGAATCAGTTGGAGCTCCTGCTGTTCATCCATGAGAAGTGCTGACAGCCTTTGGGAAGCAAAGAAGAACCTGTGGGTGTCTCAGGCTACCATTCCAGTTTAGATTATGGAGCCGGGGAGATAAAGTCCATCACTGCTTGTTATCTTGAAGGGGATCGGTTTGAGGGAGAAGCAGGGAGAAAACAATACTGCATATCTCAAGCACTGAGCAGGCTGGAAGGAGCTCAAACCCCAAACTGAGAATAATGCCTGTTGCACAGAAACAGTACCACTTTTAGCCATTTGTGGGAATACCTCTGCTCATGTTTCACTCAGAAGACAGCAGTTCCACATGCTACGTAGCTCCTCGGTGGTGTGACATGATGGTAAGGAGGAGCAGAAGTGATGGGTAACCACGGTGGTCACTGCTTTGTCACCCTCAAGTCAATAGGAATAGAATTGCCCATCTGTTACGTCACCTGAGGAGTAAAGCACGGTTCGGGAGGCTTGGTTGCCTTTCCCAAAATACCCACAGGCAGCATGGGGCTGTACCTCCCTGTCTCTGCAACGTCCCCCTGGGGAGCTCGGCTGCTGACATGAGGCCAGTGCTGGTACGGTGCAGCTGCAGGACCTTCGGTCAGGCTGCTGAGACGGAGCCGCGAGAAAGGGAGCACGCAGATAAGAGAGGTAAAGTTACAGCCAGAGCTCGGGATGCTGAGACTGGCTTACTGTAGAGCTCAAGAATTCAAGAGGGAAAACACCTGCAGGGAAAGGTATCAGACCCTTTAAAAACAAAAAATAATTAAAAAAGCATTAAAAAGTGAGGCTGTGTGGGGGCTGGTCAGAAATGAGGGGACGGTTGGGGCCCGTCGTTGGTGTCACCTTTCACTTCACAGGCATAACTGGCTTTTTGAAATGCACATCACCCCTTGTAGTTAAGGCCTGTGAGCCTGCTTTGAGCCCCAGAATTCCCTCCCATCCCCTGGGGACCTGTTCCATGCATGGAGAGATGCTGCAGCAACAGCACCAGGGCTCTGGCCGTGTGTCTGTGTCCTGTCTGAGCGGCGCAGTGTGGAAATGCAGGTATTCATTTGGACACCTCGAGGTGAAGCAAGGACACAGGTGGGTCATGCTTGCTGGACCAGCGCACAAAGCCCAGGGACACAGCACCTGCCTAGGCACATGCATGTGTGCACACAGCCACCCGCTGGGTCACTACCAGATTTTCTGTCCCACAGCAGGCTAATTCCAGCTGAACTCATCTGTGCCTTTATTTCCCTCCCCCCGACCCTGAGTCCTGAAATTCAGCCAAAGATGAGCTTGGACATCCAAACCCACACAGTATCTGCCAAGAAGAGCACAAGCTGTGTGGGAGGATGAGCTGCTGTCCATGGGGAGCTGAGGAGGAGGGGAGCTCCACCTCAGATGGGAGCAGGACACAGGGACTGCCCAAGGTCCCAGCCCTGGGCAGATGTGCCTCCAGGCATCCTGGCAAGGTTGGTCTTGGCAGCAGTTTTGCCTCTGCAGTGCAGCTGCACAATGGTCCCATGAGGTCTCCCAGCACCCAGCATGTGCCTGAACCACACGTGAAGTGCAGATATCTAATGAGGGTCTATTGGCCACCTTGTGGTGACGACCGTGCCCCATTGGCATCTGATTTGAGCCTGCACAAGATCTGGAGGAGAATCCCCTCGTGGCAGGTGCTACCTAAATGTACTGGGCAGGGTGGTTGCTGTAGGTGAGGAGGACACAAAGGGTGGCACCTTCATGTCCCTGAACGCTCCTCTCACTTTCCCATGATTATTCTCACACAGAGTGTTGGTCCCACAGCTCTTGCCTCACTGGTTCTGCTCAGCCAGCCCAGGCAGAGCAGTGCTGCTGTTGCTGGGCACTGTGGAAACACTCTGCAGAGCATCTTTGTCACACTTCAGCTGGCATCTTCTGGCAGATGTGTCCTCCTGGAGGTAGACAAGTTTATTCAATGGCTCTCTGCAGAGGCTGCTCCCCTTCAGAGGTTCAAACTTTTCCAGCCCCTTTCCTTATCTCCTTTTATTGCCATCAAGCAGAGATCCTCTTGGTGCTTCCCAAGGAAGGTACGACATGCAGCTCTAGGAGAAGGCAAATGAAACACTCTCCAGGGCTAGTGACCTTCTTCCTACCCGGTCTCATTCCTTCAGTTCCTCTTCATCTTTGGAGATGCAGGCTGATGGTCAAGCCTCTGAGGGCAGCCCCCACCCGATCCCAGAGCCAGTGCTGGGAAGAGAGCTGTGGGAGATGGAGTTGTGGGCCACCTCTTTGGGGAGCTACTGCCTGCTGGGGACCCTCATCCCACCCCTCATCTGAGCTATGCTCCAGCACTGCTTAGCCACAGGCCTCACTTATCCTGACCCCCAACCACGGGGCCCCCTCTAATGCTGTCCTGGTGCCCCCATCATCCTGGTCCCTGGGGACGAATGCAGGTGACAGGACCTTGCTCTCCTGGGCAACACAGGCTTTAACCAAGCTGCAGTACCAAATGGAGAAGTCTGCCTGTTTTCTTCATTTTTATTTTCATTGGCAGCAGATAAACTATTTTCTCAAGGAGCCACATTCCTATCTAAAACAGATCAAGCAATGAAAAGGTGTGGAGACCAGACAAGGGAAGGTGTGTGGAGGCACAGCATGAGGAGAATTCGTATTCTTCTCCCTTCTTATTCAACCTGTGGATGATAAACTGTGTAGTTCATATATTTACAGAGCTTTGTGAAAGGTTAGCAGTTACCTCCTCTATAATGTGTATTAGTGTAGGGAAAAACAACGCTTGAAACCGTAGAAACATCAGAAATCCTTTGGAAAGGTAAATCATGAGCATAACATTGCCAAGACCTCTTTTCCTATTGACAAGAAAGGATTTGCACTGAGAAATCCTATTAATGGAGATTATCTACATAAATCTTTTGTGCAGCAGACTCCAAATCACTTGTATTATACATACTTTCTCCCATGGCATGCATGTAAAAATGACGTATTTTTAATGACCCTTTCATATTGCCCCTTCCAAAAACTCACAGCCACAACTCACCGGCACCGAGACTCTCCTGCAGAAGCCAAGTCAAGCTTAGAGACCTGCAAATGCCAAAGCTCCATTAAACTCTCCCCACTCCGCAGTATTTCCCTCTCCAGTGCGTTCACACAACTGCTCCACAAGAGCTTTCCACCATCTCCCTCTCCCTTTGCAATCCTGGGATGTGATTTATCCCTCCAGCCTGGGTGCTCTGAGAACTTTCAATAGCACTAATTGTTTTACTATCCACTCCAGTGTGAGAGTAAAACCTTTTTGACATTTTCCTTCCTTCCCCCAGGAAAACAAATCCCAGTTCCTGGGATACTGCCTTCTGCTGCCTCTGTGATTACTGGGGCACGGAATTCCTTTAGGCCCTTTGCCTTATCAGCCTCATCTGTCACCAACTTTCCATTCCATCTCTCTCAGTGCTCCCTATTCCCTTTGCATTTTCTGTTATTTTGTGGGGTGGGTTGTTTGGTTTGTTCCCCTCTTCTTCCTCTTTGATTTGTGATGTCAGTCTTCATCACATATTCTATTCCTTATTTTCTATCAGCGTGCCTTTTCACATCAGGCTTTGTGATACTTACCTTGCTCCAGTTTACTATTTTTAAATTAGTGTAGGAGTCCCTATTAAGAAAATATAATATATATATATAAATGCACTTTTCTGGCTGTTCCATATTTGAGAATTTGCAGCAACAGCTCCAAGCAAATCACACACAGAGATTCCCATATGACACGTATCAGAGGATGTTCCCTTTCTAAAAGCAAACTGAGGACCCCAAGAAGATTTGGCAGGTCTCTAACGTCTCCAATGCTGACTGAAAATAAATAAATAAATACATTTGCCTCTTTTTTTCTTTCAGTGAGAAACAGTTTAATTGCCACATCACGTACCCTCGGCATCTATTTTTCCTGCTCAGTGTGAGCAGTGAGGGGACCAGCCACAGAAGAGCATTTTATGATGTGTGTTCAGATGTGCAAGAACACAAAGCTAAACCCAGGAGAGAGACCAAGGGGCTGAGTGGGGTAACACCTGACCATCACTGTCCCACAGATATGCTGCTTGGATGGGTCCACTGGAGCCCTCTGCTCACAGCTGGATGGTTGGTCATCAGCGCTGGATCAGGCCAGCTGCAGCTTTGTTCAGCCAAATGGTGTAAACCCCATGGGAAGGAGAACCCACACCTGCCCTGAGCCACCCGCCCCAGTGCTGCACCACCCTCCTGGTGGAAGAGCTTCTCCCCATGTCCAGTGTGACTCTCCCAAGCCACAACTTGTGGCAGCTGCTCCTTGTTGAGCAGGCTCCATTGTCTATGTAACTCCCCTTCAAGTAGTTGTAGGCTGCCCTAGATTGTCCCTCAGACACCTCCTCCCTGGGCTGAACGGCCTCAGCTCCCCTTGCAGGTCCTATGCTTTTGCCCCTAAGCTTAGGTCTTTTTCTCTGGACCCCTTTCTATTTCTCCACATCCCTCTTGATCTGGAGGACCTAAAAGCAGTCACAGAATTGCAGGTATGGCCTCACCAATGCTAGGTACAGACAGGCAGATGACAAATTTCTGTAACTGCTAACTCTGCTGCCCCTGATGTAGCTCAGTGTGTGATTTCCTTTGTTTGCAGTGAAAGCACAGGGTTCACCCAAATTCAATTTGAGGGCCTCCATAACCTCCATGCCCACTCCAGCATAGGTGCTACTCAGGCCGGGGCTGGCTGTAGGGCTAGCCTGCCCCAGGCACTGGCCTTTCTGCCTCTCCTTGCCAAACTCTATCAGATTGCCCTTTGTGCCATATTCAACTTCCCTGGCTTTGCCTCTGAACCAAAGCTTTACAGCTCGGTGTGACAAATGCCTCTCCTCATTTGATGCCACCCACGGTTCATTAAGGGGCTGCATTCTGGCCCATCACACAGGTCTTTGATGAAGATATTGAACAGTATTTGAGCAGCAGCAATCCCTGCTCTGCTCTGCTTGATAGCACTTCCAGCTGGACACCAAGACATTGATTGCTGTCCTTGGGGCCTGGCAGTGCAGGGCTCCTCTTCTCTAGATAGCCCCTGATTTCATTAGTGGGGAGCAGGCTGGTCAAGTGTGACTTGCCCTCTGTAAATCCCGTTGCCATCCTTCATGCCCTCAGCACTTCAAACAGGTTTCACCTCACCCAACCTTCAGTGCCCGCAGCTGAGTGGGGCATGGTCTGCTCTGCCTTTCCAAACGATGGGGACAAACGGGTCCTTCTACTTCAGATCCCCCTGAGCCATTGTAGATGTCAATGTCAGAGTAAGGTAAATTTGCCACAGGAGTGCCCGTTTTCCTTCATTTCCATAAGCAGGCTGCAGGGTACCAAGCTCAACATCCACCTTTAGCTCCTACAGTGCCCAGTCCCTGGTTTTCTGGTTCCCTGCAGACTGCCTGAGGGTCTCAAAGCCTAACCAGAGAGCCCTCTGACCCGATGGAAAGAGAAAAGGTGTATGCCTGTGCTGTCATACACAAACCTGGCACTCATAGCAGTGCGTGCTTAGCTTTACCCGCACACACAGCCTCAAAGCAAAGCTCCAATGGAAGCCAGGCCCCACCTGGGGTATTGTGTCCAGTTCTGGGCTCCCTGCTATAAAAAATACAGGGATCTCCTGGAGAGAGTCCAGAGAAGGGCTACGAAGATGATTAAAAGGCCTGGAGCATCTCCCCTACGTGGAAAGACTGAATGAACTGGGGCTGTTCAGCCTTGAGAAAAGAAGACTGAGAGGGGATCTGATTAATGGTTATAAATATCTGAAGTGTGGGAGACAGAGGGAAATGGGCAGCCCCTTTTCAGTGGTCTGTGGAGACAGGACAAGGGGCAATGGCCTCAAGTTGGAGCACAGGAAGTTCCACACCAATACGTGGAAGAACTTTTTCATAGTGAGGGTGACAGAGCCCTGGGACAGGCTGCCCAGGGGGGTGTGGAGTCTCCTTCTCTGGAGATATTCAAGACCCATCTGGACGCCTCCCTGTGGGACCTGTCCTAGGGAACCTGCTTTGGCAGGGGGTTTGGACTCAATGATCTCTTGAGGTCCCTTCCAACCCCTATGATTCTGTGATGGAGCTTATCTAGCACAAGAAGCTTTTAAGTTTGGAAGCTAAGTATCGTAATTGATGCCATATAAATAGAAAAAAAAATACATTACTAATGTTGTAGAAAGGCTTTATTTTTTCCCCAATATTGTTAAACCTTAACAACCATACACTGTTACAGCAGATTTAAGACTATAGATTCGCTTATTGCCTTTAGCTTTCATTCCTCCTCTTTATTGTCCCAAGTGGATTTTGAAACAATATTTGGCAACACTTGATTTTCATACACTCCTTTCACGCATCTGTGGATTTTCCTTGCATTTGCAGATTTGTTCAGATCTATTTTGGTTTGGATTTCTGTCTGAGCAACACCTAGCTATCAAGGTGTTTTGCTTGTCCCTCTGGAGAGGATCTGAAATCTGAAAATAAAAAACCTGTGTATTTGGCTGCAGGATGAGTTTGTTGTCTGTTAAACGCACGAGAAAGCAGCACAACTTTTACTTCACAATTAATACTTCAAGAAAGTAAGATGTTTAATTAAAAATTGTGCTAGATTTATCGGTTCTTAATTCTCTAGGTCCCATGAGTGCACACTGGCAAGCCTGTGTAGATAGCCTTGCGCTGCGATGGAAGTTCAAAGTACCTGTGTTAAATGGGAATTCTACTGTTCAATACTCATTAATTCCCTTTGTGGATGTTAACATTTTCTACTAAGTATTTCTTAACATACAGTTTACATATGCAGAGAGGAATTTATTTTTTACAGCTTAGGGCTGTGAGCAATTGATTCTGTGGGAATTTGATGGGGAAGCCAAAACCCCTTTCTCAAGGCTCAGGTGTAGAATAACCCATTCCAGCTCCCAGGTAAGCCTACCGCACAGGCAGCAAAATACCCTGGGTGTGGCTTTCCTTCCCTTTCCTTTCCTTCCTGTTAGAGCATTTCCTCTTGAAGCAGCACATCTAACTATTTAGCAATGACTTCAGGTAAAATTTGAGGAGATGAGGCTCAAGTTTCTGTCCTCACTCCCATGAATGCCAAGATACATGCACACACCTGAATGTGCCAGCAGCACAGACCAGGGATATCTCACACCCAAATACCTTATGGTTTGGAAGGTACCAGTCTAGGAAGCAGACTTCAGGAGACTGATTTTTAAAGTAATTGAGATTTCCAACCAAAAGAAAAAACCATACACAACCCTGTGGAAGGCAAAGGCAGGATGACCTCATCACTAGGATCATTTTGTCATGAACTTCGCCAAGTTTCTCAGGCCATTAGCTATGGCTGAAGAAACAAAACGTTGCTTTTCTTGTACTGATAACTAAGCACTCCTGCAATTTACCTCACTGCTGCCCCATCACTCCCTGCATGGAGTGGGCTCCTCAGTTTCATTAGCACACAGTTGGGCTGAGTTCCACGGACCAATTACACGATACACAAAAAGCTGTTTCCCTGAGCTATGTTCAGGTTTGCCACCTCTCAGTTAAGTTCTTCAGCTATAAAATAAAAAGCAGAAGAACACTGGCTCACCCTTTCATTAACTTATTTCTCACACTTTCCTTCTTAATCACCTGCTTTCTAAAATTGATGGGTTCCACCCCGCTCCCCCAAAAATGCTCTTCAAAAATCTTTTCTTCCATCTTTCTTTTACCCTTCTCTGAGTATTCTTAGCCTGCAGAAGTTTTTATCAGAGAGGGTGACAGCATCTTTGAAATCATTCCAGGGAGGAACTTAACCACCAGAAACCTAGCATTTCTGTCATGCTTCGTTCCAGTCTCAATAATCCCACCAACATTCATCTGTCCCGTCTGTAACTTGACAGAGCATTCCCTCAGGGACAGTGATACGCAGAGAACTCTCAGGTATTTGTAAGGAAAGCTGTGCTCATTTCTCTCAGTACTTTATGATGACATCTGCCACTCTGCCACCTCCTCACCCTGCCAGTTCTAGCTGCAGACCCTGGCAGCGTCCCCTCTGCCTCACTGACCTAAGGAACTGCACCAGAGAACTTGGCAAGCGTTGCCATGCCAGCAGTCATTCCTCAAGCCACAACAGCATGACGTAAAGCCAACCCTAACGCACGCCAACAGCGCTCACCTTTTCAGTGACACCATTTCTCCTTACCTTTTTTTTGTTTGTTCCTCACAGTTCTACATGTACATTGTGCTTCTTGGTCCAAAGGCATCAAAAATAATAATAAAACCCTCAGTTGTATTTCATTCAATCAGTTTTTATTCATTGCATTACCAAGAATCCAAATAATGGCAACAGAATAGAACAACTTTCTCTGCAGAGATCAGCCTTGCATACTACTAGGTAAGTTGGGGGCTTTTGAGTTTAATTCTACTTTTAACCATAAAGTGTAGTCCATGGACAGGAGCAGCCTTTTTAGCATGGCCACTAAAAGATGCTTCACTGAAATCCTTCCAGAGAGTAGACTCTCTTTAATCTGGTTCAGGCTATATGAGGCGGTCACTTCATTCCTAAAGCCCTCCCTAATGCCCGAGTTCATTCCAGTCAGGGCAGGTGACCAATGCCAGTTGGCTCCAGCAGCTCTTCTGCCATGCCAAAAACCCATTAGCTTCATCAGCAGACGAGCCAACTAGTCACTTTCCCAGTATCCTTTGGACTGAACACTCGGACAAAGAAACTTCCATGTCTTAACACTTTCATCTTTGTTAATTTTTCTTTAATCCCAGATTCCTCCTTGGGCCTCCCACTCCCATTAACCTGCAACAATTGTGTTGACGCAGCTTTAGACACACACCTCAAACCAAAATGTTTCAGATGCTAACATTATTTGTGGCCATTTATGTTCTTTGGTTTTGGGGGGGAGTTAAGTTTTATTTTTAAAAGCCTTAAACAGACTTTAGCTTAATTAAACCCTTAAACCTCAGATACGCAGGACGTGCTTCGTAACTTACCCACCATGGCCAGAAGCATGTGTACAGATGCACTGACCTAAACATATACCAGGTCGCTATGCCAAATACCCTTCACATGCAGCCCAGCTGATGGATGCTCCCCCCATGTCCTGTACATGTGAAGTTCACACCCATCCATCAGATGCCAAAGAACCTCTGTTGTCCAGACATGTGAACATTACCCCAATGGAACCCATGCAAGGGAGACCCCATTTCACGTTAACTTGCTGGTACAGTAACAGAGCAGAGACATGGGGGCAGAGCAAACAGTCCTCCTTGGGTAGAAATCTTTGAGGGTCACAAGTTTGAAATGCAGAAAAATGCATCAGGCATTTGTTTGGGTTCTCAACTTCTTTAGAATAACCTAGTAATGACTTAGCAAAGCCACCTTAAAAACCTACCTGAGAATATTTTCCAGCCCATCCACAGCTAAGCCTCCAGTGTCCTTGATGGATCAAAGCAGGAAGCAGATTCTCAAAGGTGGAAGTGGGAAACATATTGAGCAGATTAAGTCCCATTTGCTTTCTCAGACTTCAGGAGAAATAGGCACTCTTCCAATAAGCTAACTGAAGCTGATCTGTACCCTCATTTTTCCATATCTGACACCCTAGGCAGTGAAAGTAAAATTGACAACTTTAAAAAAAAAAATTAATTATTTTTTTTAAAATTACATCGAAGTTGAGGAGAACATAGTGGCAGCAGATGCAAATATGAAAGGGAGTATCATTTCCAGCTACAGTGTGCCAGCGCAGCAGTGCATTCAAGGCATGCTGTACTGACACCCTGTCAAGCCCCACAACGTACCGGCCCTTGGAATGTGCTCGGACAGAAGCCTCATCTCTTCATCTCACCAGCTACCCAGGTCTGAAACAGCCTCCACGGTGTGCTGAGGGTAAAACAATCAAGCACCAGATCATCATGGAGTCTGTGCTTGTAACAGTTATCTGTGTACTAGTTTTATCCAGGAGTTTGTGCATGTCTACACATCTGGGGAAAAGAACACTTCCTCAGCACACAAAAAATAACATTTACTCAGCACACAAACATCCTAAGTACCTCTGTAAATATTTGCAGATGCCTGCAGGCTATACACGAGACTCTTATTTTCTATGTACACAAAGGCCAGAGTCAAAGTTAATTTTCACCTTTAATAAGCTCATGGTTCTTTGTTATTTAATACTCTGTAAAAAGGTATTACAGGTTGATAATTATTGCAGGGATTTCTAAAGAACGTGGACAGCCGTGAGGCTGAAACTACAATGCCATATACATTATGTACTCGTTGATACTACCTACTACAGCATGAAGAAAAATACTTTTGAAATAAACAATATTTAACTGAACACATAAAAATGGAGCTTTCTTTCTTACAGTATGGTTACATATCTATATTCCAAGAATAACATTTTAAAAAATGCTAGATCTTGAAAGGTCATAGATAAAAAGAGTCATGGTGAAGATGAACCAGTTTTGCCCAGAAATGCTATAATGAGCACACTGCACAGTTTTTCAGCAAATCCTAGTTTTGCCAAGCTTCAAGAGGCAAGAGCCTGAAATGTGAAAGCTTCCACGTTGCTATAGCTAGTCCACTCGTCTTGCTGGGGAAGGGCCGGTGACCCACGCTGCGTTAAGGCAGCGTGTCACCACAACCGTTCTGTGCCGACGCGGATGCCATTGAGAGGAGACGACGCGGGTCCTTAGGATGCCAAGCCTAACAGAAAGCCTCCAACAAACCCACTGGACACCACGATGTTCTGTTTGATAAATTCTGTTGACTGAGAAGAAGAAGAAGAATATTTGTAAAGAACTGAGTTGTGTCTGATTGCAGCATTTAGCACTTCTCACAACTGCCTGGAAACAAGGAAACTAGAATTATGGAAGCAACTTGTTTAAAGACATACAGAGCTGGGTGGCAACTGCAGCACCCATGAGTGAAAACTGACTCTTGGCTCTCTTTAACAATGTATTTAAAATCCAGTTAACATTTTAAAAGTCAAAATACAGAGGGATTGCCATAGCAATCTCATGCCAATACCATTCTTGTTTTGATTAAAACAAGGCAGATGTTTTACAAACTCCCTTGGCAAAAATCACGAACACCACCGTCACTCCAATTTTAATCACAAGAGAAAAAAATTAGAATACTGTTTTATGGAAGACTGGATTGTTGGAAAAGAAATACATTTCACTCAATTATGACCCAGTTTCCTAACAACTTAATCCTACAAAACAACACTTATGTATGACAACATTTGTGTAAAATATTTCAAGTAGTAACAGGATGGAGTAAAACATGTTATACCTAACAGGTGCCACAGCACAAGTTCTCCACTTCAAACACTTCAGATAAGTTACTAGTACCCAATTAGAAAAAAGTAATATAATTGGGGCAGGAAGGGAGGGAGGGAAAGAGGAAAAAAACCCAGGAAACAGACAAAATGTCTATCCTGTCCCATCAATTTCTGCAGGGCAATGAAGGCCATCTTAAGATATTTGGGGTACAGAAGAAGCCAGAAAAAACATCTCTGTGGACCTTCCACTTCACATTCACGTGAAAATTTAAGGTACTTTTTATCAATCTATGCGCAACTCCATGCAGGTTAAATCTGAGATGTCAAAACTCTTAATTACAGAGAGCTCATGTGGCTGCTGTTACGTTGTCTGCTGCATATCCTATGTCAGGATTCACAGGTATTCAGAAAGAAACTTAGATCGCCTGTATGAAGTGTGAAAATATGTCAAACAGGCTAAACATACTTTTTTAAAAAATAATGATAAAATGATTGAAGTCTTCAAATGACAGAATAGTCCCAGCAACACCCACTGGTATCCCAGGCTACCTGTTTTCAACACAGGATGCAGCTGACAGATTCCAAAGACAGCAACTCTCCGCACCGTATAAAACTGAGATAAAACCCACAACTCCAGTTACAAAGCAGTTACAGCTTTCCTCTAGAAGGACAGGTCAAGTCTTTTCCAACCAAGTGATTTTGTTATCAGCAGACTAAGGTGATTTGGGTTTTGTCTTTGTAAAAGCTGCCATGCTTCAACCACAACACCCTCAAGTTTTTACCGCGTCGTGACCTTAGCGGCCAAGACGCTGGACAAACCAAGTGCCCAAGCCAAGGGCAGCCCCTAAGCCCGATCAGCTGTAGAGGTGCACGGCCTCTGACCTGTGAGTGTCATCTGTAAGGGTGAACAGGGGAATGAAAGTGAACACTGCCTGGTAGCTGTTAATGAAACATACAGACAGACCATCCTGCTGCTGCCATCTGGGTTTGCACCTGCGTTTTCAACTAATCATCACCTGCAGTGGAAGGTAAGAAAAACTGGCCGGTGGAAAACAGTTTATCACCTTGGACTCACCTCTTCAATTAGGGTATTGATTTCAGGTGCTGCCTTATTTGCACGCTTTTTAAACTGTTTTTTTGCCTTGTTGACATCTTTTTCAACTCTCTTCCAGTCAACTTGTACATATCCACTATGACTAGCGATCTAGGAAAATAAAGGGCATTTAGTACAGTTGTAGTTAACATTTCAGAAGTCAAGATACAGCATCTTAGTCCCTATATTTTTTTCAATTCTTTCTTTTTTTAATTACCGATCTAGGAAAATACATTGTTCCAATTAAAACAGGTAGTTTGCTTCAAACAGTAGTATTTTCCACAGTAACAGCAATTCAAATTGGAGCAGGCAATGAAAATGTTCTAGCAGACTAGTGTTTATTTTACCACTTCTCTGCTGTTTAGTTATAGAAGTTTTAAATTACAACTTTTTCCCTTCAGCACTTACTGTAACTAACTTGCAAAAAAAGGAAAGAGAAAAGCACATTCACAGGACAGCAATAAAAACTCTGTTTCATTTCAGCTTCTTTCAGAATTGTGGATTCTGATTTGTGACAAGATCTTGGGGACTAATCAGAACTGTCCCTGTAAATGTTGACAATTATTATTTTTTTCAACATCATTTAAACTGTCCAACAAAGAAGTATTTGATATGAGAGAATTCTCAGGCTTTCTACAAAACAAAGCCAGTAAGTAAAAAAAATAACATGGCCTGTGTACAGCACAAATACTGTAACATCAGCAAAATGGTTACATTTTGGATCACCAAAATGGATAATTTACACTCAAACTCCCAAAATGCTTAACCAATATCCATGACATTTTTAGCACATTTAAACCACCACCCCAACCCTTTGCCTTATTTCTCTTACTAAGATTTGATCCTGAAAAAACCTAAGATGTTCTGCTACTCAACCAACACTGACAGCCCCAACTGTTTCCTTAAGACAATTCACAAAAGAAATATGTGTTTAAATGTTTATAAGATCATAGGTTTCAATAAATAAATAAATAAAGCCAGGCAATTACTATGTACTCTAGAGAACAGGAAAACAAACAACTCATTAGTTGGAAAAAAAAGGGGGGGGTTGTGGAATTTAAAACTAAGGATTACTGCTTCTTTTAATTGCTAAGACAAATAGATACAGACCACTAACTTTACAAGTAAATGACTAATAGCAAAAACTCTTCATAAAGGGTGAGATTTCTCAGGGTGAGATTTCTCAGGTCACGTTTTGCAAATTCACATCACTTAAGTGATGTTTTAAGCAAATGGTTCAATTCATGAGTAAAAGACATAGGTAATGAACTTCTGTGGAACAGATATTCAAATATCTTTTGGCATAAAAAGAAGTGTTTCACATCACTTAATTTTGACTGCCATATAGTTCCTTCTATGAAATAACTAAAATTAGACCATCTAGCTTGTTTAAACAGCCACAATAAGTAGGCAACATATTTCACCACAAATTAGAATTTAACAATCCTGGGAAAAAAAACCCAAACCAACCAACTGAAACGAAACAAGTGCCAGACAGATTTTGTCCAAATTCAAAACAAAGCTCCTAAAAGACCACGTATGTAAGAAGGGAAACTTCAGTTTCCATCTCTGCACAAGATTTTAGAAAGCAATTCACTGGAAAAATGCAGAATGACCTTATGAAGCACTGTACCATCCCTCACTTCATACCTCAGAACGTAACAAACTCACTTGGCCTCGCCTGTCTGCTGTAAAACCACTTACCCGCACAGGCACTCGCGCTAGGCGGGGACAGCTAATCACGGGCTGTCCATGCAGTATGAAAACATGAAACCAGTTTCAAAGTTGTTCTGGTTGCACATCCAGTCACTGAATGACATACCAGGAGTGTAAAAAATTAAAATAAAATGTTGTGCACTGGGGTAATATTTTAAAAATTTAACATTACCACAAGAATTTAAAAAATGCCCGAGCACTGAACTGGTGCCTTCTCACTCATAAAACTGAAAACTAAATACAGACCAACGTACCCAGCCCCACACAACGTAAGAAACAATATAATTTGCTTGCCTGTAAAAGCAAAAAAACATAACAAGTGGGCTTTAAAAAAAACCCCTTTCATTAAGCCTAGTTTAATTAGCTTAGCTATCCATCCACACAGTACAAAGATGAGGCAGAAGTTTTTAATTAAGTTCTGTTTAGCACTCCAGTAGTTACAACTTACATCTGTATCAAAACTCCAGTTTGCACAATAAAAATTATACTACTTTTCTCTCTGAACTTCATAGCAGACATCTCTAGTTCTGCTTTTGAGTGTTTGCAGACATCTATAAAATAAGCAATAGAGCCCAACATTTTGAGTATAAAATTTGTAACTATGAAGAAAAACCACCCCTGTACTTCACTGCAGTATTAGTCAGAGCCTGTGTCATATCTGCTTTGGCTGAAACCCTCCGAGTTACATAACTCTGTGTGTACGCCCAGAAATAATCCCACTGAACTCGAATGGTGGTGAGACTGCCTTCATTTTTAGACCCTAATATATCATAAAAAAATATCTATTCCCTTGCAACAGTATGTTTACATTAACACACATTCTTAAAGGTCACTATTAAATTTAAACCCAGTACCTTCAATAACAAACTAAAATAATAATATTACATTATCAGTTCTGTAATATATTAAGGAGTCTTAAAAGACTTAAGAGACATATGGGGGATATAGATACACATACACATGTATCTATAAATAATAATGGAATCATATAAAACATATATATATATCATATACCTCATTAATAAAACTTATTTATCTTCAAGATCTTCCAGAACTGTTGAAAAAATAAGGATTTTTTTTTTTCCAAAAGGGCAATGAAAAAACCAACCCTATCAATGCAGGAATACTAAAAGTATGTGCATCCTTCTCTACACTGATCAAAGGAAACAAAGACTCTAAAAGGGAAGACCTAATTTTGAGGGTGATACTAGAGAGGCACGCAAGTACTTTGTTATTGTGAAACATTATTAAGACTAAGGAGCAAAAAAGGTTTAAGAGTAAAAAAATTTATATGGCAAGATGGGACTAAAGAGCTTTAATTTCCTCAAAGACAAAATCTCTCATACAAAGAAAGCCCAATGAAGCCAAGACGGTATGTGTGAGCTGCTCAGCTGCCTGCATGGTGTACAGAAGCCATGCACACTTTTAGGTATTTTCTGGATTTAGATGGGTTCTGGAAACACAACCAGTTTCCAGAGCAGTCCCTAACTTCACTATACAAAGACAACGTATGTGAGAAGTGATGCCTATTTTCTAAGAGTTAAACTGCAGAGTCAGTTTAGCTTCAGCCATTGTGTGTTGGCACAGCTCCACTGTAACCAGTGAAAGTACAGAGAAACAATGCCCCTCCATTTCATGTCAAAACTTGTCAGAAACATGGTATTTCTGGCTATTCCACTGAATGTTCTCTCAAAGTCAGTACACATCAACTGCTAACTGGGATATCCGATGTAAACCCAAATACAACTCTTTCTTACTAAGTCCCTATCTGCAGAAGCACATTGTTGGCTCCCCACTTCACTGAGATGCCACATCACCATCACAGCACACTATCAACCAACCTCTGTACACTATATAGCCAGGGATATCTTAACATTTACTTTGCTTCTTGTGTTGTTTCCAAAGATCTACTTTTCCTGAGTTAGAAAACATTCTAATAAAGAACTGAATTCATCAATGACATACTAATGGGATTAGGCAAAATATGTTAATGGAAGCACAAATAACTCAACAAAAATACATTTTTATGATTAAATAATAATCAACACACAATGGAAAAACCTGCAATAACAGATTTTAATTTTGAAAAACTATACAGAAACCCTAATGTAAATTTTATTCTCTTCCTCAGACTACTTTTTATTTCATCTGTATTAAGACTGAAAGACTTCTAGAACACTTACAAAAATCTGAAAAACCTTTTTTGCTTCTTGTAGAAACTGACCCTCAAAACTGTATTGCTTTCAGTTTCCTACTAGATTTCTTGAGATGAAGTCATCACATGCTAAAGGAAAAAAAAAGCATTTGTTTCATTTCAGGACTGAAATGTTTCACTTCATGGGCTTTAGCCAAGAATCTTGCCTTCTGTAGTCGTTCTTGTTTTAGCAGGTAATTACAATATCAATATTGCAATCAGCAGTTGAAATGAAATCTGAAACTTCAGAGAAACCTGTAGGTAAAAAGGAAGTTTCTAGTCTTGTACTGAAATGCTCCTCTGCCCACTCAAGGGAAGCGCTGAACATGTATTCATAGGGAAATTAAAATCACGATGTGTGATCTTTAAATGAAAAAATTAAAGACTACAGAAATGTAATTACACTATAGAATTTATGACTCAGCTTTAAAATGCAAAACGTTTTGAATTAAAATGAAAGACCAAGGCATTTACTTCATTCCCTTCCAAGAGAATCTGATCTTACTTAATTAAAGACATAGACAACACAATCAAAATATGCGAGTCATTTCTCTTCTTGGATAGTATTCCTTTTCAGATACACTATAAATGAGATCAACTACGAAATCAGACACTCGAACACATGGCAAATCTATTTTATGTACAGGAAAGCTCCTCAAGCCTCACAGCTCAACAGGCAAAAATACTGCACAAGTAATGTGGTTTAAGCAATTTCTATTCTCCTCTGTCTGCGGGCCTTAGCTTTAACTGTTCAGCTTCCTGTAGTCAGAAGTACTACTGAAGGCACGGGCAACATTCTGCCTGCTGCCCCTGGATGCCAGGCCTCTGCTCTGCAGGCTCTTCAGTCACGTTTGGTAAGAACAGTCATTAAAAGAATTAAGACCAAGAGCATACAACATGAGGAGATCCACTGCAGATATAAAGAGTAATTATTTCCTAATGATCCAGAAATACATATTATGGCCTAAAGAAGTCCAGAGTACTCCATCAAATTGATTCATTTGCTGGTATAGCACACTTTTCAAAAAAATTACATCTACATGATTCTAAATCACTTCGGATTCAACATCCTTGTAAAACTCATCCCTGTGTTTAGGTACAGGCCAAATAACCAGTGATTTCCAAGAGATTTAAAAAGGTCATCAGTGCACAACGGTGGAGTGAATACTAATACCATAAAGCTTCATAGGAGAACTATTTCTCTTTGATTTTTTACATCGTTGCTCATGCTTGCTTTTGTGTAATTCAAGAGAAAATATAATACACTTTGGATGTGTTGCAACCAAGTTAAACCAAATAGATCCAAAAGCATACATTCTCATGAAGAGTGCTGTTCAGTTATATGTTTAGCAAGGGATTCAAAAAACCAAAGCCAGCAGAGAACATGATCACGAAGAAGAGCACTTCATGTAACCGTGCTGCTTTGATGCATTACACAGAAGCAATCAAAGGTACTGCCCAAACCTTCCTGATCAATAGCTGCCTGCAACAGCCATTATAATCAAAGTAATAACTAAAAGCAGGATATGCCTTTCAGGAATCCTCCAAGATGATAATGGAAAAAAAAATCAAGTAAATAAACAAATCTTCAACGTCCTGTCTCAAAAAAAAAAGATTATTGAACCTAAGTTGGCACCAGTTTATTTCCTCTACAATTATTTGAGGAAAAATTACAAGCTCTCACGTATCAAGACATAAAAAGTGTCAGTGAAAAAAAATAATTAAGCATTACTTGGCATCTTACAGCAGGATACGTAAAATTCTCCTTCACTTAAAGTTTGGCCATATAATTGAAAGGCTTTTTTGAAACATGTCACCCCCTAACAACAGTATCTGATGAAAAATGCAAATGGTCATGCCAGGTAACGGTGTTAAGAAAATTTGGACTTGAAATCAAACTGAACAGAGGAATGTGATGAAGCTACTGGAAATCAGCAAAGCTTCAGAGGTTCAACAGATGTAACTAGTAACACAGCATGTGGAGAAAAGAGGAAAAACAGGAACAGGACCAAAGCAAGTCTTCTAAGTAAAAGAAAGCCCACTTCTTCTAAGGCACTGAAAATATCCTCAAATCTTTTCAAATGAACACAGCTTAAATTCCTTGATCTCCCTAACCATAGGTTTACAGGCAGTTCCTCTAATGTGGCAATACTGAATCACATACAGCATCTCAGTTTCTGCACAGAGGTTTCTTTTGGCTTACTACAAACTGTTTTACAGGACAGAGCAGATTCTGATTTGCCACTGGTTTTTAGAAATGTTTCTTTTGTACACAATACTCCAGCTGAAAAGTAAGGTTTGACTGATAAGACTAAAAAGATGAAGCAGATAAGAAGCCTTCCTAATTAAATTTTACCCAACAGCTGTGTTTTTCCTATTGTTTAGTAAATAACATTTGCCAACTTATAAAGCATGAAATGCTACATACTTGAAGCAGAAGAAAGCCACCACCTACTGCAGTTGCTGCAAGCTTTCCGACTTTCTGGAACAAAAATCCCGCACACCTTAGGAGAACAAAACACAAAAAAACCCAGTCCAATGAAGTTGCCTGCTGGACAATATTCCCCAAACTAGAACTATTACTACTTTTATATTTAACAAGCAAATGTATCATTTCACATTATTAAGCTTTAAAAATCAGAGTATTTAATACAAATTATATTTAATTAATTAAGTCTAACATAAGACAACAGGAGTAATGTTGCTAGTTCATGTCTGTCTGATGGCCCCTTTAAAGTAAGCTTGAGATCTCCAGGCCTTGTCTAGGCACAAAAGCTGTATGCTGCTATTAAATGTAGCATGTTAATAAAGCACAATGTAATAATATAAAAGTGCCATTATAACTGTTCCCAAATGGAAGGTAAATATATTAAAACATCATTTAGGTTAACTACACAACCCATAACTTAAATATCTCAGGTAAAAGAAGCTACATCCCTACCACAGGACTAAAATCAGTGGGGTCCCTCTACTGTAACATGGGCTTAGTCTATTTTTTAATGCATTAATTATCTTGTTTGCAGTTTCCAAAATCCCACATCAAATAGAGAACAGCAGAGATATCGGTATTATACAATAATTTGGGCAGGAAGAGACCTCTGGAGGTCATCTAGTCCAGCTGCCTTCCCAAAATTGGGATAACTGCAAAGTCTGATCCAACCTCCAAGCTCAATCAGGGCACTCAGGGTCCTAACTAAGGCAAGTGTGGAATGTTTCCAAGGCTGATGGTTCTGTAACTTCTCAGGGCAGCTCTGCTGGTATCTGTCCCACCCTCCTGCCAGGCCACACACAGAGGGAAATTTCCCCCCCTTATATGAACAGTGAATTCATATTTATATACATGAACACACACACAGAGGTATACACATCCACAGATAGTGAAATACACAGTTTCCAGATCTTTCAATAAGCCACTTTTTACAGATGCCAGGTGAACTGTTCCCTAGAAGCTTTGGAGTTTATGTATACACATATAACTTTAAAAAATAACTTTAAGACTACAAAGGTAAATAAAAAACCCAATCAGAGTGAAAGCTAAGCTAAGCCTCAAAGCTGCACTAAGCCTGGACAAAACAAATTCATTTTTCATCTATTTTGTCTTCCAAATCTTGCATAATTAATTTTAGAAGTTACTGTCCTATTACGTTGTTTTTCACTGAACTTAAATTTTGGAATACACAAACCATTCAAATACTTTTGACAAATACCAAATACCTTAACATAGCTGCTAAAGCCATGGCCACAGTTTCCAGCTGAATTGCTCATCTTTACTATCTAGTTTTCACCATGAATTATTTTAGCATAACTATGCTGTGGTATTTCCCTTCAGTTAACATGCAGGCAAACTGTTAAATTTGTTCAAAATGGCTCTAGCTGAATTTAGAGGGAGGAAAGCCTCTATAAAATGAGTCTCCTAATTAAAATTATATTCTGCCATGCATTTCTTTTTTTCTTCATTTCTTTTACCTACAAAATATTTCTTAGCCATAGTATCATAATTAGGCTTCTAGAAATATGCTAGTAAGGAAATATGCCTTTTCATACAAGCAAAAAGTTATGTGCAGTTGTTTTCCATTTACTTCTTGAATTTTTAGGGTTCAGATGCTTCCCAAAATCCTAACTAGCCTGACCAGGCTAACTGGTCAAGCTCCCTTAGCTAACCAGTGTTTTACCAATACTGAGGAACACTTTAGAATGATGAGTCAGAGTAACAAGTTAAGAAAGTGTTCAGGCATGAATAACCTTGATCGACTATAAAGGAAATCCCATTAGAGAAGATAAACGTATCTGCTTCCAACAGCCTGGAAAAGGGATCTAAGAACAGTAAAAGGTCCACCAGTTATGAAAAGTGATGCTCCCTCACCAGCCAGTCACACCACCCATCACAATCTGGGTGGCTACAGAGTATTTTTCTACGATTGGTCCTGAATTCCGGCCAAACACACGATTCCACCAGTGGTGACGCCGGGCGTACTCTGTTAAATCCAGCACCTCATAGGAGTCGTCGTCACTTTCACGCTCTTAAAAGGAAAACAAAAAGATGAAAAAAGTTACTTTCTCAGTTATGCAGTAAACTGACAGCTTATGTAGATACCCCAAACATTAACAGAACCATTTCTGGTTCAATCCAAGGGTTGAAATTGCAGGACACAGGCTACTGACAGTCCAGCAGCTCACAGGACAAAGGATTTTCAGGTTTTATGCCATAATCTTCAACGTAAGGAAGAAAAGACTATAGGGAAGGTGTCACCTATAAAAACCACAACTGGCACAGCACAGGTGAACAGGAGTCTCCTGCCTGTTCAAGTACAGAAACCAAGAGGTATCAGATGAAACTAGAAGGTAGCTGGTTCAACACAAAAAAAAAAAAGGAAGCCTTCCTCTCCCTTCACTCCTTGCCCCCAGGAAGTCTCATTTAACTTGTGGAACAGTTTGCTGCAGGATGCTGTAGATACTAAAAACTGACATGGCCTCCAAATAAGAGCAGAACAAATTAAAGGGGGGAGGAAATAAAAATCCACCAAAGGCCGTCAGACACAAAGACAACAGCCATGGCTAACAAGGTCCTGGGCTGAAAATCACTGAAAACATTCTGATAAAAGTATCACTGCATGCTCACCCTGTAAAGTCTTTCTTAGTTCACCCTGCAGCTGATGGCTTTCAGGATGCTGGGCTTTCATCTGACCTACTACAATTACTTTTATGATCTCAAGCAATGTGAAACAAATGTAATTTAAGAGAAAGTACATACACCTCTTCTGCGCAAACCAAAACTTTAAAAGATGGAGAACTGGCCTAGTGTTTTCCTCAACAGGCTAGACGTTAGCATATGCTGATAAGCCACGAGCAGACAGTTGTCTTCCTTCTCCATAAAATATGAAATAGCTGAAGCTGGGACTTCAATAAAATTCCATACTTGCAGTACAATTGCTTCAACATTTTCAAAACAGGCCTTCTACAGCGTCAAATCAGACATCCTAAATACCATGTATACTCACACATCAAAGGGAAGGGATGGTTAAATTAAAATATATATATATATATATATAAAATTTGAAAGCCTAACATAGTTCTATGAACATACAGACATAAATACATGAATTAAAGTGCATTTCTGTTCAATGTATTTAAGGTGAAATGTAAGCTCAACAATGATATTGGGACATTCCAAAGAGGAAGAGAAGTTATATTACTGCCTAGAATTACAAAGACTGTAGATGAAAACATCCTACTATCAGCCATGCTCTTTAACTCCTACAAGTACGGGTAAATGGTTAGAGAATGCAAGAAACACACACGTAGGCAAGAATTCTTTCCATTTATTACCACCTCAGTGCTACTGAGCACTGAAACATAAATAGCAAGACTGCTTGGGATGGAAGGGACCTCAAAGCCCAAATTGCTAGGCATGTGCCCTTAGTGAAGCCTTGTTGGCTATCACCAATCACCTCCCTGTTTTCCAGGTGCCTGAGCAGTTTCCAGGAGGATCTGCTCCATGATCTTGCCAGGCACAGAGGTGAGACTGACCTGCCTGTAGTTCCCCAGATATTTTTTCCCCACTTTGTAAAAACAGGGGTTATGTTTCCCCTTTTCAGTCAGTGGAAGCCTCACCAGGCTGCCACGACTTCTCAAACACGATGGAGAGCAACTTCATCCACCCTCAGGACCCACGGATGCACCTCATCAGGTCCCACTGACTTGTGCACCTTCAGTTTCCTCAGATGGTCTCAAACCTGTTCTCCTACAGCAGGCTGTTCTTCCTTGTCCAAGTCCCTGCCTTTGCCTTCTGTGTCCTGGGTGGCGTGGCTAGAGAACTTGGTGAAGACTGAGGCAAGAAGTCCTTGAGTACCTCAGCCCTCTCCATACGCTGGGTAGCCAGGTCTCCCATTTCTTTCTAGAAAAGGACCACATTTTCCCTAGTCTTTTCACTGACATACCTATAACAGCTTTTCTTGTTACCTTTGATGTCCCTGGGCAGAGTTCATTCCTTCACTTTCCTTACCTGATCCCTGGCTGCTCAATTTTTCAGTATTTCTCTCAGGCTACCTGTGCTTGCTTCTGCCTCCTTGCTCCTTCTGAGTTTGTCCAGGAGATCCTTGTTCATCCATGCAGGCCTCCTCATGGGTTTGCCTTCATCTTTGTTGGGATGCATCGCTCCTGAGCTTGGAGGAGGTGATCCTTGAATACCAACCAACTTTCTTGGGTCTCTCATCCATCCAGGGCTTTACCCCAAGATACTCTACTAAGCAAGTAACCAAAGAGGTCAAAGTCTGCTCTCCTGATTTGTAATGAGCTTCTTGTGTTTCCTCCTCAATGCCCCGAGGCTCTTGAACTCCACTGTTTCATGGTCACTGCAGCCAAGGCTGCCCTTGAGGTTCACATTCCCCACCAACTCCACTGTGTTGGTGAGAACAAGATCCAGCACAGCACCTCTCCTCAGTGGGTCCTCTATCGCTTGGAGAAGAAAGTGATCATCAATGAATTCCAGGAACCTCCTGGATTGCTTATGCCCTACTGCGCTGTCCCTCCACAAAAGTATCAGGGTGGCTGAAGCCCCTCCATGAGGACCAGAGCTTGCGAACGAGGCTGCTCTTATCTGTCTATAGAGGGCCTCATCCACTCAGTCTGTCTGGTCAGGTGGCTTGTAGCAAACCCTCACTATACGATCACCTGCTGCTGCCCTCCCTTTAATTCTGACCCATAAACTCTCAGTCAGCTCCTCATCCATCCCCAGGCAGAGCTCCATGCACTCCAGCTGGTCACAGAGGACACCACCTCCTCCTCATCCCCCCATCTGTCCTTCCTAAGAGCCTGTATCCTTCCATTCCAACACTCCAGTCATAGCAGCCATCCAACTAGTCTCTGTGATGCCACTGAAGTCAGCCCTGTATGTGTGCACACATCTCTAGCTCCTTGTTTATTCCCCATGCTACGGGTATTTGCATAAAGGCATTTAAGTTGGGCCCACGATGAAGGTGACTGGCTGGCTGGAGAAGCTGGAACTCCTTTGTGCTGCAATTCAGGCACTCTCCTGCTGACCTGTGATCCTTCTCCTGGCTCTGAGCATCTATTGCTGGCTCTGACATCAAACTGGTAGGGATGGATTGAGGTTCCCCTCCCCCAGCAACTTTAGTTTAAAGATCTCTTCACCAGCTTGGCAAGCCTAGGAGCAAAGATGCTCTTCCCCTTCTCTGACAGGTGGACTGCATCGCCCCCCAGTAAAACAGGTTTCTCAAAGCACGTTCATGGTCTAAGTAGCCAAACCAACCCAAATTGCTATTGAATCCTCTTCCTTCCAACTCCGAGGTATCACATGCAAACTGTTTATTTTTAAATGGTGAAGAGCATAAAGACACCATTATAGACTGCTAGTTCTGTTAACTCTGCCCTTAAATTAACATTATTCAAATCAAAACTCACGGTTTTGTGGAAAACAATAATGCTAGAGCATTTTCTATTGATAACAAAACATTCCTTTCCTTGCAGGATAATATTATACATGCTCTCCGCGGACGTAAAACTATGCCTGTGCAGAAGGGCATTACACCACGAGGTGTATATCCCTGTAAGATCTGCATGCGAAATTATGTGGAGACCACGGAGGCTGGCGAAACCCCCCCTAGTTTCCCTAGGTTCAGTTCCGCAGCCCGCGGGGCGGCCCGCCGACGCCAGAGCCCAGCACCGGCTGTCGCTCCCCACGATGCTGCGAGGGCTTTGCCGGTACTTCGGCTTTGAGACGGCGCTCGCCTCAGGACCTGCCGCTTCCTCCTTCCCGCCCCTGTCACACCTCTCCCGCCTCGAAGGCGCTTCGGCAGTTAAACCGCGGGAGGCGGCCGCGGCAAGGGGCCGGGCCGCCAGCAGAGCTGCCAACCGCCGCTGGAGCCGGCCCGGGGACGGGCCAACGGCGACAACACAGGGCCCAGCGCGCAGGCGCTCCGGCCCTCCCCCACCGGCCTCGCTGGCGGGGGGGAAGCGGGGGGACGGGCGGGCGGACGGGGGAGGGGCGGACGGCTGGCCATCCCTCCCCCGGCACCGGCAGGGGGACCGGGCCGTCCGCTGCCCCCGAGAGGAAGGGTGGCCGCCGTGCCGCCTCCTTCTCCCCTTTCCCGTAAGAAGACGGGACAAGACGGGACGCGTCGCCGCGGACGCGCCCGAGCCTACGGGGAGCCCACTGACCTGAGGCGGTGCGCGGCCTCCGCGCCGCCATGTTGGCTGGTGTTGACAACGAAGCCGGGCCCGTGGCCGCCTCGCTCCGCCTCCCCCCTCCCCTCCCGCCAGCCGCTCTGCGCCGCCGCCGGCAGCGCCGCCCTACGCTCCTCTCCAGCCGCCGCGCCGCGCCGCCCCCTCTGCGGCCGCGGGCTGGCAGCGCGCGTGCGCCGGCCACCCTCCCCTACCCCAGCGGGAGCGCTTGGGGACTCTCCCTGAGGCGGCGGGAGACGTTACGGGCAGTGCGGCTCCCCGAGGCGGGGAGGATTGTGGGAGTTGTAGTTCCGTGGGGGATAAGTAGCGGGCGGCCATTAGGGCGGGGGCAGAACGCTGTGGGGCTCGGTGTGTCTACGCTCGGCGCCTCAGTCGGAGGGCCGCGGCCCTTCAGTCCCCGAAGGCCTGAGGCGCGCCCCTCCCGCTGAGGCGCGGTGGTGGTGGTGGCAGCCCCGGGGAATTGGCCAGCCAGGGGTTCCTGCCTGTGCGGTGGGAGACTCACCCACCCTGGTTAAGTTCTCATGAAGTGTGGGAGTGACTCTGTGGGTGAGAAGAAAAGGGCTGGACGAGGGGCACACGTAGCTGCAGGGTACCACACGCAGGTTGGGGCCTCTGGAAACACGCATCCCATTGCCACAGGCTGTAAGTGTCCCATAAAAATCAATTGCCAGGAAAGAACAAATGCAAGGCCCCTCAAAAAACAAAGGTAGAAATCAACCTGAGCTGTGGAACATTAAAAAGAAATGAAAAAAAAGAAACCTGGAATCTCCTGACCACAGTTTGCTCCATCCTTCGATGCAATGGTGATGGGTGCTGCCAGGGTTGTTTTGGTGGGCCGGAAGGCGTGTGATTGTATTTTACTGCTTTTACTTTGTTTCGTGCAGCTCCATACAACCTTTGTAGCCAGAGCATACTGGTAGTTGACACAGTAAGTGCAGCTTCAGGAACGCTGCGGCAATATGAACATCAAGAAAGCATCAGAGTGCAATTATTGTAAATAACAAAAGGAATTTGGAAATGGATTATTTCAAAAGGTTTACGGTCTCATCTGGACTCTCGTGCTGCCAATACACAAGATGGGCAATTGTAATGAACACCCCCACCCCCTTTTTCCCATGACATAAACCTCTTTTTATACAGTGAGACATGACTTGCAACAAGCAAACTATGCATTTAAGATTCTAATTAACCCCTTGATTACACCAGCCTTAACAGACATAGAAAAGAAAAATTCTGTCTGAAGGTACTTCTTAAATCAGCTCTGAGACTGAAGTTAGCATACAAAATTTGAAGCTTTGTGGATAAAATAGTGGCTTGCTTATTAACTGATTTTTATTACAAACACTCGCCATCATGATTAGCAGGTGACAGCACACCTGACAGCACTATGCAATATATTGTTTTCTGTACGATTTCCAATAAATCTATTTCTGTATGGAACACAAATTGCATTGTGCAATTTTGACAAACACCTAACAACTTTGGACTTCCCAGGTTTAAGCATAATTGGTGGGCATTCTTGGTATTCATTTCCCAATCAATAATGAAAGGCTTGTTGACTTTTATTGCTAAACAAATGACAATCTTTTTTCCTAGCACTAGCAGTTTGTCAAAAAAAAGAGGAAAAAAAACAGTCTGGGGGCTGTTAGACAGCCATCAGAATTAACTAAAAAAGTGGCTTTCCTGGCTTCTTTGATGATGCCAAGACTGGACAAAAGGCAGCCCAGCTGACTCATCCGTGGTGTCTCCTTCTAGTGGTACCTCTTTCTAGGTCCCCGTTATCTCGGTATGTGGGGTCTTCCTGATTGTTGACCCGATTGTTGCCTGGGCTTATACCTGAGCGTATGCCTGCATGGCACCAATTCCTGTGGCAGATGATGCCCTGTCCAGGAGAGCAGGGAAGGTGTTTCCACTGACGCAGACAGGCCGGTTAGCTGTTTTCAGTTCCACCACTGGTTATGTGGCAGCAAGCCCTACAGCAGTTCCTATGGCTGTCTTTCAGCAGCTCCAGTTCTGTCTCCTGGGGAGATCCCAGAAGGTAGTATTTTACTACTGTTTACTCTTCTGGCTGAGCGCGTCCCTGTGGAGCTCCTGCAACCTTTTGCTTCTCTTGTTCATCGTCTAGGGGAAATGGTAGGAGAGGTGATGGAAAGGGTTTTCAGGATGGTTGTTGCAGCCACCTTGTTTTGTATCATGTCAGTCAGCGCTTTGAAATTGTTTATCCCATGCCTGACAGGGACAGTCTTAAGTCTGTGCAAGGTTTCCAAGTTGGGTGCCAGTAAGGTAAGGGAGGTGACTAGAAAGTCATGTTTCAATTGGGTGAGCCTGCTGGCTGAGATATTTTTCTTCTTTCAGTTGCTCAAACTCTTGATATTTGGTTTCACTATTTTTAACTGGTCGTACGGCAGCCCTTCTCAGATTTGTACAGACCTTCCTCACTTTTGTACAGTGGCTTTCCTGCTTCTATACAAACAGTAATTTCCCTTCAGAATGGAGAGATTTATATGACCAGTACTTTTTTTAATGATTAATTTTAGAAACCGCATAACATTCTATGTGTAGCTTCTCTTTGCATCAACTCAGGGACTGAAACTAGGAAGCGGTGCTGTGCTTGTTCAACGGGGCTTGTCTCCAGTACTTGGGTGTGCATTGACAGAACGCTGGGTACTGAAGTTGGTCTGAAGTTTACACGGTGTGACCTATCTGCCAGGCTGTGCCTGCACCTCACACACCGCTAGCAGCCCTCCTGCTCTGCCAAACTTAATGTCACAGTCTTGAGGTCCCTTCGATCTCTGGGCTCACTCCCCTCATTGCCACAACTGGCCACATCTGCACCCTTCTCTTGGCCCTGTGACAAGTGAGTTCACTACACGAAATGCTTACTTTGCAAATACTAAAAACCCCCACAATAAGCAACCCAAAAAGCAGAGAGCCCCCTGACCTTCAAATGCCTACGTGACTCCAGTCTGAGCGGCTCCTCTGTGCTGCTGACCAGACTGCCGTGCTGGGGCACGCACACTTGGTTGTTTTAACCATGTTGTGTGGTTAATTATAAAAGCTAAAGGTAGCACACACTGCGGGCCGTCTTTCCTAGCCCATATCTATATCTATATCTATATATCTATATCTATATAGATATAGATCTGAGAGAAACTTAGGTTCTCAGCAGATGAAATCTAGTAAATACAGTTTGAGTAACCTGGTAATAAACATGTTGGAAGGAGTGGATGATTCCTTTTCAAAACCTGGGCTGGACTCACTATAACTCAAAGGTCAGTAGGCCAGCAAATGGCAGAACAATGTCTTCCTAGATGCAGGGAGGGATTTGGGTAATCAGTCCATCGAGATCCTGGGCATGGGCTGTTTTGGGAAGGCAGCAGGCTGTGACTCATGGAGGTTATGACCCTTCTGCGAAAGCCACCAGGTTGTTTTTGGAGCAGGAGTAAAAATTTACACCAGGAGTTATCCCAGCTCTTGCTCGCCTGGCAGAGAGGGGACATAATCCAAACTGTGATGCACTAGGAAGATGTTAAAATTGAGATCTTCCTCCCTGTTGTTCTTATGCTAAGAAATACATAGCTTTCTATCTCATTCCATCTCCATATGAGACTTGTGATTCTTTGCTTGGGCTAGTTGTCTTCAACCTTCCTTCGTCACTTTTCTTAGTGTTTTAAACTGTTATTCAGTTATGAGAATTTTTTTTCTGGTTTGTGATCACCATATAAATTACGCTTGTCTGTTTTGCAGTCTTCTAAACCTGTAACTGTCTCATTTTAGAATCACAGAATCATTTAGTTTGGAAAGGACCTTTAAGATCACCAAGGCCAACTGTGGATCTTAATTGGTTTATCCTAATGAAATTCCAATTAGAAATTCCCACCACAATGTATGTGTGAGGAGAGGAGGAAAGGGCAGAGAAAGGGATGTCTGTTGTGTAGTTCAACTAACAAGAGTTTAAATTGCCCCTTGCTGAAGGGGTAGACCAAAAGGTACAAGAAGGAAAACCTTGTTTAGTGTGCTGTCAGAGGTTTTGAAATGGGTGAGAACCAAAGACATCACCCAGGTGGGATGCACTGGATCCACAGGACCTGCATTTTACGTATTGAACAGAACCGATGGTTAGTGTCAGGTCAGGCTGCGGCAGGATACATTCCCATGACCCTCACCTGGAAAAGTAAAATAAAACTAAAATGTTAAGGGGGAAGATTGATTTTTCCTCTTTGTTTTCCTTACAATAATGCTAATAATGCAAGCTGGTTACCCATTAATCTTTTGGTCTCGCCTCTGATCTGTTAGTAGACTTGGCCTGCAGCATGGAGCTCTGACCACTGTATAAACCCCATCAGTGCGCTCGGATGGTGGGTGTGCCCATCCCTGCCTGTGGCAGCCGAGGAGATGGTGGCCAGAGGGGAGCCAGGCTTTGCAGTAGAGCACACATCTGGTGAAGTTGGGCTCATTATTGCTTTAGGAGCTCTCCGGGAGGTAGCTGGTACTTAAGCAGTGGGAGCAGACCACAGGAGGAGATGCCTACTGTGACTCATGAAGGTTAATCTCGCACGGTCAAAATGCTTAATAAAGACTGGAGTGTCGAGCTAAATTTGAGGCTTCTTGTGATTACCTAGGCAAATAAAGTGCAGGGCCAGGAACTGAGAGTCTTAAAAAAGCAGAACATCTTGCAGGGCACTGGAAGGTTGTCTTTAATGGGATAGAGCTCTCAACGAGATACATCTCTTGTTACATTTTTGTTTAAAAGATGCTATGGTTTGCAAAATATTTTTCTCATGTACATGCAAAAAGATTTTTTTCTTTCTGCTTTTTGAAAGAGGGTTCTGCAAAGCTTGTCTTCTCACAGTTTCGTTACAAGTAAAAAAAAATAACATGCTTTTTTAGCTTTCTGGAGGTAACCTTTGGTCTACTGTATATGTTAGAACGTTTAAGAAAAAGGGAACTGGCTCTAGTACTGTGTTATTTTAGAGAAATTATTTAAGCAGCTCTTAGGCCTGATCATGAATATTGGGGTACATTTTATTTTGAAGTTGTCCTTCAGAGGCAAATACCCAATTCTCTTGTTTTATCTTGTAGGTACTCAGGAGTTACCAGCCACTGTCACTCAAGTACTTGGACAGACGAATGGAGAGAGTGAGAACGTGGGCTGACTGGCAGTCTGTCTTGCAAATAAAATGTAAGGAATTACTTTTTTAGAGAAGTTCTGATGGTGAATCAATCACACATACCACTTCCATGGTTAATGGATGTTCCTGTTAAGTTTCTGAAGTGTAAGTGCACATAAACCAGTGAGAGAAAAATAAACCACTTTTGCATGGCTTTTTAGAATGCTAGCAGCAATAGGATAGTAACTGGGCAGGGCAGGTTTAGAAACGATTCACAATGAAAAAGTTGAGGACCTTCCAGAAATGCCACCAGAGCAGCAAACAGCCCAAAGGATTTCAGGCTTTTCTTTGTGAAGCCCCACACCAAGAAAAGGTAAAAAATCCTAAACTAAAGGAAAATGTACTAATATTTTTAATTTTCTTGTGAGAAATGAAAAACATTACGGAACTGTCACGAGTAAACACTTGACAGTATGCAAAGAGAAAAGAGAACTCATGTGAGTTATCACTGCGAGCAAGGAGAAACCTCCAAGCAGATACTGCTCTGCCAGTCATAGGTAACATTCACTGAAACACCTGGCTGCTTGCAGCTCACCTCAAGCTTGTAAAGAGCCCTCCTACAGCTTCTTCTGTGCTTCCTATTTTTGGTTGAAGTAAAACTAAATTAATTTCCCCCAGATAACTGAAAACACACACATGGCCAACACAGTCAAACATGAGACTCCCAGAGAACAGGGCTGCTGCCAGCTGCCCTGTTCCCTGTGGCTCTATCCCCTTCCTAGACACAGATCTTGAAATAATATTTCTCTGGCCAAAGGACTAGCTTACTTTAGTGGCCCTGAGATTAGGAGAACTGGATTTGTTTTCCTGACTGAGGCCCCTGGCAACTGGAAGGACAGACCGACAGATTAGAGAGGCTTTCCTTACTGCACTCATACAGAGTAACAGTACTGTGTCACCAAGACTTTTCCTAACTTTGCAACAGCAATGTCAAATAAAATTTAAGCAATTTATTTATAACAAAGATGAAGTCTTGAGAAATTCCCCGAAGGATCAGGCTGCCATTTAGCTACCTTTCAAAGCTCAATAGTAACAAAGTAGACTATATCACAGCGTTGTTTCCAGTAGCACTGTTAATTTCTCCAGTTTTTAAATCTGCAAATCTTGATTTCTGCTAAAACAGTAACACAGTTTGACACAAATTGAAAGCCTCTGATAAAACCGTTCAAAGACAGATTATGTCGACCTTTTCCCCCTGGTTTTCATTAATATTTGTTTCCATGGAAGTATTCCACCCACTGTGACTCATCCCCACTCATCATCTTCAGCGCTTACCGTCTCTCCCAGGAGTCAACGATGATTTTTGCAGACAGAGAGTTAACGCCCCACTACAGAAGACCAAGCAGTACTGTGCTGAGCTTTCAGCACGTGGCAGGACAGAGGCAGTGCTGTCTGCTGGAGCTATTTGGGACATAATTCTGAGCTAAACATCTGTAGCAGCAGCAGCAGCGATCCTGTGTTTGATTGAACCTGAAAATGGCATGGGTAGGAACTAGAGGAGGAGACCAAGTTTCTCTTCTGTCGCTAACTCATTTCACTGACAACAAGCAAGACACTCTGCCTCTTATCTAGAGAAGTTTTGGTTGTCATGTATTTCCTGGCGCTGACACCATCTGCCCTGTCCCACAGGCTGCAGCCACAGTGAGAGCGTGGTAGCGAGGACGCCGTTTCAGCCATCAGCATTGTAACGCTGTTCTCATTCAGTCTCGTCTAGAGTTACTCGGAGGAGGATGACAAGTGTGAGAGATTTGCTTTGTCTACTTTCCAACTGGAATCAAAACTGGCACGTAGAGTTTTCTAGTCTATTCTGTTCACAAAACACATACCCACTTGGAAGAGGTCAGGTACGAACAGACCTACCTGCAGGCAGGATCGCTTCACACAGGAATCTACTTACATTAATTTTTTTAAATCCTGTTTCATACTGAGGGCTCTCTCTGGGTGTTTATCAGATGGCAAAACCTCATTTTGCATGTGGAGCTTGTTTGCTCCTGTGTACACCAAAGTTTGGCTGAGGTTTTCACAGGGAGTTGTGAGGAAGCTGCTCTGGCTGCTGCTGGCAGCTGAGTGGATTCTCACTGCTCAGCTCCAGGAAGCTGTAAACGGGTGCTGCACGGACAGAGGTCATGCCAGGCCGATGGGTATGTCGCCTGGCAGAGGAAGGGGTTGTGGGGAAGCAACTGTTGGGCATGGTCTCCAGCACAGGCATAAAAAGGTGCAGTAAGCAGAGAGACAAACGTCGTGATCCAAAGGAGAAAGGGAGTCCTTCCAGATTCTGGAAGAACCTGCCTAGTACCTAAAAGGTGCTCAAAAGTGGTGAGAAAGTTGAAGGTATGAAAAGGTACAAGGCCTTCCATATCTGCTTTTTATGTATCATGTGAGGCAAGATCAGGAGTGACTTGTAGTTCAAAACCTTTCTGTGCCCATTTATGTCAACATCCACACTTCTAAAGATGGGAGATGCTTTCAGGACTGCCCCAAGACCAGGCTCCTGGGAAGCCTGGATGCTTATGTCACTAGGGTATTTTCTGTGTCAGTGTTAAGCTCCAAAGGCCTAGACACACATGCTTTGGGACTCCACTTCCCCCAAGTGAAACTAGCTCATCAGCATGCACCATGGAGCTGCCACAATCTGGCTGGAGCCACAGAAAAGTGACAGGGATCCATGAATCTCAAAGTACTCCATCTACCAGAGGGAACTGCAGCAGGGATGCACGTCACTCACCAGCTCTTGTTCAGCTGGGACCTCACTCTGGAGTTACCAGGACGGCAGTGAAACCGGGAAGGATGTTCTGATAACGATCACTAGTGTAGACATACTTTATCTCTTTCTTGCTTACACATTACACAAGTTAAAAAGTAAACTGGTGAGTGGATCATAAAGCTGGGCATCAGTAGCTCAATATTTTTGAAAGTCAACTGTACAGGATCTTATCTATAAACTTTGCCGTACGGGATTTGGTGGTATTTGTGTGTTCGCTTACTTGTATTTTGCATATTTAATGAATATTCTGTGTCCCATGGGCAGTTCCTGAATTCAGTTTAGGTTGGTGGGGTTTTTTTCCTTTTCTGACTGATCAGGACCAGTAAGTAATCTTTAGAAAATTTGTTTGTTCCTGTCTTCTTCCTAAATGTGTTTGATGAGTGGGTGATTTGTTTGTGCTGTCATTACCAAAACCATATGTTGATGTGGTCTTATGGAGGAGTGTTTTTATTATTTTAAGAGTTCAACTAAGGATGTTTCCAAAGGAGTCATAATTGCTTTTCTAAGTACAAAGGCTGAACAATGACTGGCTTACAAATAATGCCAAAAATCTGTTCTGCTCAGCCTAATTATTTCAAAGACTAAAATCTGTTTCTCAGCAATGCCTTCCTTCCACAGTCTGAACTTTAAACATACTAAGAAAGTTATGTTTACTCAAGTTCTCTGTGGATTTATAGTCCAAGTGCCTGGAACAGGGGGAAGTATCCATTTTTTCACGTTTATGTCAATGTATCCAAACCCCTTGTCTGTCATCCTGTGAAGTGCATTGTGCCACAGCGTAACCGGGGACGGGCCCTGCGAGGACTTTTGAACGTAGGTCGGTTTCCTGGGAGAGAGTGTGGCTGCTCAGATGGCTGAATTGCTTACGGGGGGTGTGCAGGAGCCAGATCAGTGCTGGGTTTTGTGTAGGATACTCTTGACCTCCATGAGTAAGGGAACCAGCACAGTTTGAAGCAAGGATTTTTATTTGTGGGCCGTTTGGCTTGTGTCTTTTAGGAGCATGGGGCCAAACTCCTGGCTGCCAACCTGGTGAAACGCCTCCTTCAACAACATTTGGCAAAAAAGGTTGGCTACAACTCAATGCCTTGTGCTTTTTCCTCTGCTGAGAGGAGAAGAGTGTAAGACCCCACGCAGGCCACCGGTGCTGGGGGGTTCAGTTGTCCTTTCCATGGCTGTAGTCAGAACTGAAGGGAATTTTCTGCCAGGGGACCGGCAGCTGTACAGATGCCAGCTGGCTGGTATCTCTGGAAATACCTTGTGAGGTTGTTTGGCATCACGGGTGAGCCAGAGACAACTGCTGAGAAACAGGCTTTGACATAGGCAGTCTCATGAATACGAGTGAGCCGCTGGCATCTGGGGGGCCACATGCAACATAAGGAAGGTGTGACGAGTGTAATGGTGGTGAAATTGGTCCCTGGACTGGGTGGTCTCTAAGGGACTGAATACTGCAGTGACAGAAGGGGAATCAAAAACAGTGTGGCCAGTAGGTCTAAGGAAGTGATTGTGCCCCTGTACTCGGCATTGGTGAGGCCACACCTCGAGTTCTGTGTCCAGTTCTGGGCTCCTCACCATAGGAAGGACATGGAGGTCCTGGAGCGAGTCCAGAGAAGGGCAACCAGGCTGGTGAAGGGGCTGGAGGGCAAATCCTATGAGGAGCAGCTGAGGGAGCTGGGGCTGTTTAGCTTAGAGAAGAGGAGGCTGAGGGGAGACCTTATCACCACCTACAACTACCTGAAGGGAGGTTATAGAGAGGTAGGTGATGGTCTCTTCAGCCAGGTGACAGGTGATAGGACAAGGGGGAATGGCATGAAGCTGTGCCAGGGCAGGTTTAGAGTGGATGTTAGAAAAAAAATTTTTACTGAAAGAGTTGTCAGGGCCTGGAACAGGCTGCCCAGGGAGGGGGTTGAGTGATCTTCCCTGGATGTGTTCAAAAAAAGGGTAGATGAAGTACTTAGGGATATGGTTTAGTTTAGGATGAGAATGGTTGGACTTGATGATCTTAAAGGTCTTTTCCAACCTTGTGATTCTGTGATTCTGTGAATCACTGGAAGTGCCTCCACACCCAGTAAACGCTGCTAAAGAGGGAGGTCTGTGGTAGAGATTCAACTCTATATTTTTATATATGAAATATTTGATAGGGACTGTTATTCAGTGCTGCACAAGTAAAGAGAATGAAAAGAGGGAAAATAGCTGTGCAGCTGGCCAAGACCTTGAAAAGGACAGACTGCTCGGAATAATAACAATTTCGGATCTCCCTGCTGCAAAGCCTCCTAAACAGCCCTTGCAGAGAGCCTTTTAGAGGAGAACTTTAAATGAAGGAGAGCAATAGCGTGGCAACATTTTGCAAACAGCAGTATGGCAAACGACTGCTGCACACAGTTATAGGTGCCTGTCAGTCAAAATAAGTTACTGATGAAGCTGCTTTCTTGTGGGCTGCAATAAGAAACGAACACAGAGGGAAAAGTAGAAAATACTAGTTCTGCAATGAGGGACCTTTCATACTGTGTCATACTAATGCACTTTGAAAACATATGCATAAATATATATATATTTTAAATGTTATATAAATCATGCATATATTACATAAATGCCATTAGGTTATAAATATTACCTGAAATAAATGTGCATGCATTTCTATTTTCTGTGTGTCTGTGTATATAAACTATATATATATAATGCAAAATCTGTGTAATTAAATAATTGATGAAACAAACTATTTGTTTTTCTCCATAGTACAGCAAGATTATAGAGGAAGTTGGCCCGGTGGTCAAAGCCACACCCTGGGACTGGAGTTCAGGTATTGTTTTGGGTCCTACCTCATGTCAGGTGGGGGTCTCTGTGCCATAGCAGCAACATATCTCACAAAGAATTTAAGGGGATAAAGAATTTAAAGAGTGAAAAACCCAAATCTGTACCGATCAGGGCCAGCTAGATACCTTAGATGAACAAAATAATGCTGGGTAATTTTTTCTGTAGTATTCCTTTGCGGGAATTCCTGCTCCATGTTACCTGGACTGTAGAAATATCTTTTGCTGACCATTGACTTTTGGGATACTGTATGATCATGGGGTCAGGTTTGAGAGGCAGCGTGAATGTGGAACTGTGTCACGGTTGGTGGCTGAGGAATGGGAAGTTGTGTTCCCAGCTTTGCACTGGTTTTGATCTGGGTTCATTATGGTTGAGTGCAAGACACAAAAAAGTGAGTTGGGCCACGTCAGGATACTCTCACACCACCAGCACAGGGCACTGCAGATGTCTCACTGGAAACTCTTGTGTCCAGAGGACCAAAGCTGTGGGTCTCTATGCTCCCAGGGAGCGGAGGCTGGGAACCTGGGACCCAGCCTCGCAAGGATGCACTTCCAACAAGGAAGCCAGCGCATGGGGTGCCTGCCAGCCCACCGGAGCACTGGCCCCTCGCTCCCGGCCCTTCCCCATGCCTGTGCTGCTGCTTGCATTGCTGCGCTGCCCGCGGGTCGCAGAGGGGATCAGAACTGAAAGCCATCCTGCCCCCAAAGGGGTGTAGTGCAGGAAGTGCACCAAGAAAAGACACAGGAGTTTCTCTTTTTTTCTTTTCACCCAATGTGTTTCATAGCCCCTCCTTGCTCGGCTGGGTATGGTACACTTACAGCACCAGCTCCAGCTGCCCAAAAGACAGTGGAGGCACTGCTGAGCATAGTTAGTCTACAGAAGTGGATCACTCCTTTACAAAAATTGAGCTGTCTTTGCTGCAGACACAGGTTTTTAGCATGATCAGAGGGAGAGCAGGCATCGTGGCAACTTTGGTATGACCCCGTGTCTGCTCCAGGGCACTCTCTGCCCATTGCTGGCAGCTGGCACCACAGTCCCCACAACAGCCTCCCCAAGGCTGAGCTGCAGCTAAACTCTAGGGCAAGTTTCTGATTCAGTTCCTAGACAGAAACCCACCCAGCAGTTTTCTTTGGGAAGAACAAGAATTCAAATACTGGTTTGGTCTGAAAATTGTCTTGGCTGTCCTGAAGGCAAAGGGAAGGTGATTCTACACAGCCCCAGGAAGAAAGCGTTTTAATTCACAAATAATTTCCCTGATTTAAAATGCTATTTTTTATCTATCATTTTCCTTACTAGAAAGCCACGCTGAGTTTCAGTTGCATTGCCTTTGAGACCGGAAACCAATCACACTTAAATGTGGTAAAAGGAACTAAAAGTACTTTTGTCTTCTCTGCACCTTTCCCTGCCTCCCCAAATGTTAAAGGAGCAAACCTGGGTGCTGCCGTTGCATGGATTCGGGGGCAGGAGCAAACGGTGCACGTTGCCATCAGGCAACCAGCATATTTAGCACTGAAGGTCGATTTCAGAAGAACCTTTTAGCAAGAGCTACATGCAGGTGGGTTGGTTGCTGCTCTTGTGGAAGAGCTGGTGGGTGCTTCTGAGTCTGGCTGAGCTAACCTGAGGAGTAGCAGATAGAGCCCCCAAGCTGTGCCTGCTCTGTGCAGTTGCATGCCTTGCCCCAGGTGGATTACAACCCCCCTGAAACGCAGCAGGTAACAACCAGAAAGGAAGACACACACCTATATCGCCAGTGGTGGAGAGAAGGAAGCAGCTGCTCAGGGTTCCTTGGTTGAAGGCAGGGTTGGGACTCGCTGAGGGACTAAGCGATGCTTTCACAACCTGTTTGTCAAGAGGGATAATTCTGAGGTAATCCATATCTGAGATGCTGCCTTCGTGTCACTTGCAAGAAGACAACATCCCTCTGTCTCTATAGCGTCTGTTTTGAGGGACAGGAGAGAAATGTGAGTTTCCCTTTATCCCAGGAACAGAAGAGATGCCGTTACCCTCTGCAGAGGCAGGGGTACACATAAGTTCTAAAGGATCTGCCAGTGCTCTGATGCTATGTGTTCTTACAGCTCACACTGCAGGTGTGACATACTGCCCAACTGTCCTGTTGGCGTTTGCCAGCTCTTGGCAAAGTTCTGCCTGGCTACAGATGATGCAGAAGAGAGGATCCTAGCAGGATCCATCCATGGCCCTGGAATGGATTTTTATTAGTTTGTAATGAACTGTGAGGAATTAATTCCCCCCCGAATACAGCGCTGTGTACCAACGTGTGCATGCGTGTTCGCCTGGTTTTAATTACCCAGCAAACACAAAGTTAGGATACTGTGATCAAAGAATTCGGGTTTGTCCCTCCATGAACAACCTCACTGCCTGGCCACACAAAGCCAGGCTGGGAATGTGCATAAAGAAGCAGGGAACAGAGCACTTCCCAGCTGGCAAGCTGGAGGGCTGGCAGATCCGAGAGACCAGAAAATCTGGTGAAAAACTGATCCCCTTTCCCCCTCCTTGTTTGTCACTCCCACTTTCTCATACTGAAATTCACTGTGCTTGTTTCCAGCGAGTGTTGGTGATCCTTTGCTTCATCCTCACCAGCTGGGAAGCACTGCTTCGGGTTCAGACATCTCTCTGTCCTCTCAGATTTATCACAGAATCACAGAATCGTAGGGGTTGGAAGGGACCTCGAGAGATCATCGGGTCCAACCCCCCTGCCAAAGCAGCTCCCTAGCTCATATTGCACAGATAGGCGTCCAGACGAGTCTTGAATATCTCCAGAGAAGGAGACTCCACCACCTCCCTGGGCAGCCTGTGCCAGGGCTCTGTCACCCTCACTAGGTAAAAGTTCTTCCGCATGTTGGTGCGGAACTTCCTGTGCTCCAGTTTACAGCCATTGCCCCTTGTCCTGTCTCCACAGACCACTGAAAAGGGGTTGGCCAATTCCCCCTGCATCCCATACTTAAGATATTTATCCCAGGGTTCTCCCCTCCCCTCCCCTCCCCTCCCCTCCCCTCCCCTCCCCTCCCCTCCCCTCCCCTCCCCTCCCCTCTCCTCTCCTCTCCTCTCCTCTCCTCTCCTCTCCTCTCCTCTCCTCTCCTCTCCTCTCCTCTCCTCTCCTCTCCTCTCCTCTCCTCTCCTCTCCTCTTTTCCCTTCCCTTCCCTTCCCTTCCCTTCCCTTCCCTTCCCTTCCCTTCCCTTCCCTTCCCTCTGGATTGGTACTACTGGCTAGCCAGGTTCCCTTTTGGCCTTGCCTACTCTAAGTGTTCAGGGGAAAATACAATTAAACTGTGGGTAGACAAAACATAAGGATGTTTCTACAGTCAAATGTGATACGTATTAAAATCAACTCATTCATTAGGACGTCATGAACTTATTAAATACTCTTGGTTAACAGAGTTCCTAGTTTAATGTCTATTGCTGCAAACAGCTGCTTTCTGTTGACAAAATAATTGGCATCTTCCACAGAATGAACAAAGAGAAATATGAATTTTTATTTCTTTCCAACAAAACGAATTAAAAAGGTCCTTCAGTACCTGACCCATGTGGCAGTGACAGCCTGCTCTGGAGAGCTGCGCTTGCTAAAGGGCGGGCTTGGACAAACACTGTTCAACACACAGTATGGTGCCTTTTCACTTCTGGGTAGTAATGGACACTGACATCAGGAGAGTCTGAGTGGTATTTCATAAAATCTCTTTAAACCCTGAACTGGGATTCCTGTGTGGGGCTGAGGGCTGTACCAAGCGCTAGATGGGATGAAAGTTGCTTAAGCAGTAACAACACTGAAATAAGGAATGGAAGGACATGGCTGAACTTCAGAGAGGAACCACAGGTCCTCATTCCACACTCGGGATCCTGTGCATGTAGGTGGAACACGTGAGCAGGGTCTGTGCAGGGGATGACAGACCACCAAGCAGGTGGCAGAAGCAAGCACAGTTTGAATGGATTTTCTGTAGCTTTGCAAATAAAGGTTTGTTGTAGCAAAATGGAACATCTGTTCTCAGAAGGTACCTCCTTTGGCATGAAATGACTCCTAAGTCCCCCCTATGACCATTTCAGATATCCAGAGTGCTTAGAGGAAGACACCCCAAACTCATACAACCCCCACTCACATCTGTGAGGTCTTGTCAAGCCCTTTTCTCTGACAGGTCATTGTACCTGCTCCTGTTTCTGCCTCCCAGAAGCCTCCACCCTCTCCTTTACACGTAAGTCCCAAGCCCAATTGTTTGAGAGGAGGTCTCTAGGAGTACCTCTCCAGTGAGCTGCCCTCTCCTCTGGGTCTAGCAGCCCAGTGCTACTCTTCTCCCCTTGATGTGTGATAGGAATTCAGTCCTCTTCCCCTCCTTGCTCCCAAATTTGCACAGCTCCCCAGGGCACTGGCCTACACACACACCCACCTTGGGCAGAGGCTATCCTGACCAGCTGCCACCATTGCTCTGCAGCCCCTCCCTTCCCATTACTGGTGTTAAATACAGACATACACACCAATTAACGGGGATTTTGGAAACAAATCGCTTCTCATTTACACTGAGCAAACTTTCTTTCCAGAGCTTTTCCCTGTGCCCTGTGAAGGAGCACCCGGCTGGGTGCTGGGCCGCTTCGAATACAGTCGCATAGAGTTGGTTGGGCCAAAAACTGCTGGACCCTCCAGCCAGGTGCTCCCATCAGGCCCAAACACCTTCTGGCCTGTTTTAAACTGACATGTACAACTACTCAACCATGAAGAGAAACATGAGGAATTCTTTAAGAGAGCAGTGAAATTAACCAGCTAAACTGCTTCTGTTCTTCAGGTGAAAAACATGAGAACAGGCAGCCGAGCGCAGCAGAGGAGGAGGCAAGGGGATGTAATGGGAGCGTGTCGTGATCCGGGGAGGCAGCTGGGCACCCCGAAGGGTGAGTGCTGGGAGGTGACTTGTCCATGATGCGAACTGGCACCGCGTACATCAGGAGAGAGGCAGAAAGCTGTAACCACCTGCACTGAGCTGGAAGGCTTCTGCCATTTCTCATTCCAAAAGGTACATCCTTGTTTTTCCAAACATAGAAAAAGCATCCTGCAGAAATTAGTCCAGAGCACTCTCTGTTACTTGGCTGTAAAGAAGGGCAAGTTACGTTCCGCTTTGTACTGCAAATGCTACTTAGTGCATCATACCCTGGGCTCATTTTCATGGTTACACAATCTGTTACTGTTATGTGGAGTCAAGAGGACTTTGGAAGTGTAAATGAGGAAAGATCTCAATCACAGCGACAAATTAAACGACCGTAGGCAGTTATTGTGAAATCAGAGGAAGAGTATTTATGCCACACATAAAATTGAGCCAGTCTCTCTTTTGCGGTGATAGTCAAAGAAAGTAAGTGCTGATAGATCCTTCAGAAGGCAGGGTAATAATTACTGATTACACTGTAGTTAGGCAGTTTATGTTGAAAGTGTTAAGTACAGTTCTACAAGGTTCTTAAGCCATGCTTTATGGCAGCTTTTCAATGATGTTGCTGCTGTAAAACCCTCTGGTTTCTAAGCTACCGAACACCACATTTATTTTTTTCCTTTTCTTTTTTCCCCCCTGTGTTAACTCCCATTTGTTTTTATTTGGAAAAGAAACTTTTCAGCACGGTAGGCATTATATCAATTTCCTTCCCAGTGATCCTAGAGTAACCTCCACACTAATGGCATCTGAATTCAGAACAAGAGAGCAAAAGATTTTTCACCCACAACCTTCCAGCAGGCAAATAGATCAATAATCCAGAATTATTTGGCTCTTTTGTAATTCCCCATGTAAAATAACTGCGTTATGCTCTATGTAAGAATAAGATGACTAATCCCAGCTGTTGTGGAAGGCAGTGGTTTGCTAAAGCCATCTTCAACTCAGTGCAGATGAAAATGCCATCTGTAAAGGTCTGTGATTATTTTTTTTAGGACAATTCATCACAGTGATTAGGTGCCTCCCAAAGCAAAATGTTATTGACTCCTGGTTTGGAAGAGTTAATTCACTGTGCTGCAAACTGATGTGAGATGGAGGACTTGCAGGGAAAGGAAGTTTTAGCTTTGATATGAAAAATGAGCAGAACAGAACCGAGAGACACATCAAAAGGGAGCTTTTTATAGAAAATACACTATAAAGCTGACATTCTGCTTCTGTCTCCCTGGTCGCTCCCAGCACCCCGGTCAGCAGAAGTACTGACTGAAGACCAGTTTTGTGCGCTCCTCAGCCCCTTGTTACAGCAGGGTAACCTCCAACTCAGCTACCCACCTCCACAGCACCAAAACTATGTGAAATGATGCCATTTGCATGTTACTGGCTTCCCTTCCAGTGAATCCTCAGCATACATCTGTATACAAAGGTACAGCTGTACCCCATGTATTAATAAGCAGAACGCAGTTTTGACTGGGACAACGCTTAATGAAAAGTGCTGCTGCTGCTTCTTCCTCTAGGTAAAGGGGTAAACTCAGCATCCCCAAATTTTTTTTCCAATAGATCTGGATTTCCAGAGATTGAAAATCTTGTAGGCAGTCTCTCCACCTGTGTACAGCCCTTAAACTGAACTGAAATAGATGGGTAGAAATGAAAATTAAGACTGACACAGCAAATCCCAATGATTTATGAGTATTTAGGAATATGGAAAAATCGACTCTTTCCCATTTACTTAAAAATAAATGCATTGCTTATTTATAGTTTCCATCTTCACCCAGCCTAGAATACTTTGGGATTGTTTTGCCAAACTGAAGTAATTGGATTTTACCAATTACAGGGTCAAATTCTGGTATCCCTTGCATGTGTGTATATGCAGGTTCAATTTCCTGGATTCAGTGTAGACTTTAGATACTAAACCCCTATTTTATTAGTCATCCTAATACATCCAACCAATACTGAATTAATTGTGGATTTTTGCATGTCTTTTCCTATCTAATTTTAGCTGTTCAAAGCCATCATTTATGCTGCCATGTAGACATCGCTAACTAAATGTTTGCAAATAATTAGTCTGAATCTTAGATTTTTAAATTAATCTATTTCCTTTCATTGTGTTTAATGAGTTGCACTCTAGTTCCCTCCTTGCTGATGCAGGGCTTCCTCAGCTTATGTCATTCAACTGTATATTCATCATTGAACTTGTTTTGGAACAACACATGAGCATGTAGCAAATTTTGGGCATGGGATGATCAGGAAGCACAATAAACATGGTCAATATTCCCATTCCCTTTTCTTTCCTGACAATTTTAATCTCTGAAGTTGTAAACACATAACATCAAACTTTGGGATTCAAACTCTGGGGAGCATGCTAACTCCACTCCTCAAGAGATTGTTAATTAGGGTAATCAGTAACAGTTTCATCTCTTGTTTTTTTTTAACATCTTGCTGTTTAAATCATAACTTTTAATCTCCCTGTCAGTTTTCCAGGGGTTATTTTGTAAATCCCCTAGTTATTTTTCTGCTGTCCAGATGAAACGGAAACCAGGATTTCAAATGTGATTGCAAAAGTCTTGTGAAGAGAAGGCAAAACACTCTTAGGTCCTACCACTGCTATTCGCAATTGCATTGATATTTTGCTGCACCTTCTTGGCCCGTACGGCTTCCAGGTGTCACCAGGGTTTGTCCCTCCCCTGGAACACGTGGGTCTTGGCCACGCTGCTTTAGCTGCTCCGAGTTGTGCTTGGTGGGGCGAGTTCTGCCATGTGTTGCTTCCAGCCACACATCTGCCTGATGTTGTTCCCCTCTAGTGTCTGCCTGTTAGAATTCCCACTCATGGAACCCGATCGACTCCCTCCCTCCCTCCCTCCCTCCCTCCTTCCTTCCTTCCTTCCTGCCTTCCTTCCTTCCTGCCTGCCTTCCTGCCTTCCTGCCTTCCTTCCTGCCTTCCTGCCTGCCTTCCTGCCTGCCTTCCTCCCTCCTTGCCTCCCTTCCTTCCTCCCTCCTTGCCTGCCTTCCTTCCTCCCTCTTTGCCTTCCTTCCTCCCTCCCTCCTTTCCTTCCTTCCTTCCTCCCTCCTTTCCTCCCTTCCTCCCTCCCTCCCTCCCCCCCTCCCTTCCTTCCTTCCTAAATTACTTATCAAGATACCAAGTAGGGGAGAACAGCACGCCGTGTCCCCCAGTGTTTATTCCAGCCTGAGATGTTTATCCTCATCCTGTTTAGGGCAGCATTTGCATTCTAGGTAACCACTACTAATCCACCTAAAACTGTAAGAAAAACCCCAAGTAGAACACATAAAAACAAATTGTCAAATGTTCTGCTGAAGTCCCAGTGATGATATTTTACTTGCCATGTTCACTTCAGTGACTAATCCTGCGTTTCTCTATTTGGTGGTCAGGTAGCTGGGTAGGTTTGCTCAGTTGTTTCCAAGTTAATTACAAAACTAGCTACGCAAAGGATGCACAACTGGGAACACAAAATTGTATACAAAACTATTTATCAGTTAAACAAAGAACTCTGATTTACAAAAAGTCCACAGAAAGACACCAGGAAGGCAACCAGGCTTTTAAAAGCAGCACAAGAACACTTCAACTAAAAAACCCCAAGAACTTAGAGAGAAACATAACAACCTCTAGGTCAGGTTGGATGGGGCTCTGAGTGACCTGATCCAGTTGAAGACGTCCCTGGTCAGGGCAGGAAGGGTGGGCTGGGTGACCTTTAAAGGGCCCTTCCAACCCAAACGTCTCTGTGACTCCATGATCATTTGAGATTTGGGACATCTACTGTACAGAGAAAACACCAAAGAGCATGTTAATACAACAGGAAGAAAATAAAGAATTTACTAAAATTCTTGGAATAAAGAAGTTTCAGTAACATCAGCCTCCAGAGCCTGGCCTTCACCGGACAGAGTCTGGTTTTTATCACTTAGGTGAGACAGCGGGAAGAACTTGCTCTGTTTTAATTAAAAAAGACACAGACATTTGGAACCATTATTAGTTCTTTTGGCTGAAAATAACAGAGATATCTGGAAACCTATGAAAGCAAATTACGGATGAAAGGTTCGGATAGCTCCACGATTACTTTCACTTCTGGGAATACTTGGGGAATAAACCCAGCTTTACCTTCCCTCCAGTCACCACACTAGGAAGCTTCTTAGCTGTTGTGCAGTTCATTAATGCTGTTTTCCTTATGTGGTAGTTCTTGATTTCACAAAGAAATGGATGTGGCACAAAAAATAACAAGCAGCATAAACGTAAATGCGAGAGTGTTTTACTAGAGGTAGCAGCAACAGAGCAGCAAGAGATGATTTTATAGAGGATCTTATAAAAGTTTAGTATCTTTACACACTTGACAACAAACAAAAAAATTAATAAAACGCTAAAAGAATCTATATTGTTGACAAAGTAATAATAAAAATGCTTGGGGTTTTTAAATTACTTTCATGCACTGTACTTTATGACCTACTAATACGTTAGGACTGTTGATGGTCCTCAACCCTGCTTAAAGCTCCCGCGCTGTAACGCTTACCTAAAGAGCTGCTTGGTCAGAGAACAGCCACTTTTCATTCATTCCCAATCCTGCCCAACCTTTTCTGCTTTAAACATGACTTTTCTTTAGCCTTTTCCAGCTGCATTTATTCTAGAAAAATGCCATACTGAGCCTTTACACCTTCTCCACAAGACTCAGCCTGTTTGTTTGGGTTTTCCTGAAATCAAATACCTCAGCAGCAGCAGCAGCAGCAGCAGCAGCAGCAGCAGCAGCAGCAGCAGCAGCAGCAGCAGCAGCAGCAGCAGCAGCAGCAGCAGCAGCAGCAGCAGCAGCAGCATGTTTTGTGATCTCAGTTGTTATCATATTGAATTTAAATATCTTGTGGATGCTGATTGGCAGCTTGGAGAACCCTGGGTGAACAATGGCTGACACTGTTTGCCCCAGCAGTTACCACAAGATGAATCATTTTTGTTTCTTTCCCGTGCTGCTCCCCAGGCGGATGGGCAAGCCCACCTTGCCTTCTGCACGGGGCCACGTGAGAGGCGCAGCCAGAAAGGCGTCCGGTGGTGGAAGCAAGAACATGCCTTCCCCCTTTGGGCACCAGCATTGGGTCTGGAGCAGCTTCAGGAGGCAGTGGGGCTCTTCCCTGTCCTCCGACAGCTGATTCCTCCTCCCATGGATGTTACTGGAAAATGCTTCCCCGATTTCAGTACAACCAGGATTCCTTTCTGATCAAAACACAATTAATACGGGGGAGGGGGAAAAATAATTCCAAATAGCTTGCGTGCATACAACACCACGTCAGTTCTGACATTTGACTCTGATGGAAACGACAGGTCACTAATGAAAGATTAACCTCTCAGTTTACCTATTTGGAAAAACCCAACAGTATTCCCCGTGTTTGGAAGGTTCCGCCAGCTGAACAGTGATAGTGCAGTGCAAGCATGATTTACCATTTTATTTTCCTTGTAGGGGAACAGGATCACTTCCAAATAACTGGTGTTTGTACAGTGCATTACATGTCATCATGTCACAAATGCGCAGTCCTCAAATACTGTTGTTTACAAGCTGCCACATGGAGAAGCCAACTGGCATGTTGTTTAGACACTCGTTTCTGACATGTGCTGTGTATAAAGAAAAATCTGATTTATGAAATGTGAGATGGTAACTTGTCTCTCTTTTTTTCTTTTCAACATATACAGAAATAACTGAGTGCACATAAATCACGACTACATCCGCAATACGTTTCAAAAAGCTTAAACAGCTTATTTTTAAAACTGGCTATGGTTTGGGAAAAAAAAAACCCAATCAGTCAAAAAGGGCTCAAATTCCTCATTGTTATAATTTCTATAAAAACATTTGCTTTGTTGACAGAAGAGGGCTGATAATCTCAGTCTGATCCAGTACGACTGTGAGTGAAATCGGACAGCGAGGAGACAGAGGAAGGCTAAAGGCTACAGCCCTTCAGTCTGGTAACTCAGATACCATATGCACGTCTTGTCAACTTGGATGAAGTATTTTAAAACATCCTAAGCACGGGCTAATACAGGGGCTGAAATGTGCATAACTTGTCCTCAGCTGCCCTGGGCAGAGCTACACTCATGTACATTAGAAATGGTAGAGATTTCTTATAGACAAAATTGCTATTCCCTATGTAATAACTGTAAACCCTTTAAGTAGGATATTTTTCAAGTTGAAATTTTCTGTAAAAAAGCATCAAAACTTTTAAAATTTTCCCCTTGGTTTTGCTTTTCTTTTACCATTTCCTTTCCTCCTTTCACCGTCAGCCTTCACCCGCCTCCCCCCTTCTGTTTTGCTTTAGAAAAAGAAGAAATATAGAAGAAAAAATACAGAGGAATATGGCAACAGTTATTCATATTTCATTTTCACTGAAGATAAATGAAATTAATAAACCAAGGAAGCTCCACAATAATTTGTTAGGTTGTCTTTCCGCTAAAAATGACAAGGGAATAGAAGGTTGATGTAGAAGTTGTAAAATGTAACAATCTAAGACCATGTCCTACTCATTTTACTTTGTAATTTCCAGCAAGTGACTCAGAACACATGAAGCTCAGAGAGCATTTCATCAAGTGAATCTAACGGCTTAGCCTCTCTGGAAAGGGAAAACATCTCCTGCATCAGGAAAAGCACTGGGAGGAAAAAACCCGACGGACTCTGGAAGAAGCAGCATAATGAGGCACTGTGGCACTGCCAGTGGCAGTAACCAGCCAGGGAAAGGTAAGTTCCAGTGAGACTTGGCTGACAATGAGGGGCAGAATTAAGAAGAATCTGAAAGCTGAGATTCTCCACATTACCAACACCTTTCTTGAAGCGCTGAAAAGTCTTTGAAGTCGCCAATCTCCCTGTATGATCTGGTCTTGCTTATTCTTGCAAAACTCTTGCTTTTATTGTCATAGTTGCCAACAACAGCAATAAGTAGGGTACACAATTTACTTTTTGTTAATTACATGGCAAAATACATGAAAGAAAACACCCTTTGTTTCCTTTCTAAGAATTACTTAAATTATATGTGTAAATCAGCACGGGACCCGAATCATGTCAGATTACAAGCAGCTGGACTATGCAGCTTCAGACCGATACTATCCAACAGCACCATGCAAACTGACAAAAACCTGTGCTTTAGTCCTCTGAGCACTTTGGAAATGATTACTGCCCTCACTACACATCATGCTCAGGCATTTCCCTACAGAAACAAGTCCACTTTGTAACAGACAGAGGGAAATGAAAAATGTGAAGTGAAGCAAAAGCGGGAGATGTCAAAGCAACAGCTGTGGAAGCTCTGCAGGCACTGTATCTCGCCAGGGGACACCTCTGCCCCGAGTCAGCGCTGCTTCTCCAGGTACAGAAAAACACCACAAACAACTTCTCTACCTTTAAAAAATTACTCCCTGCAAAGCATTCAGTGTCTGAACCTTTGAGCCTCTTCTGTAAGGAGTACAGTCCTGAGTACTCCCTCCCTTTCGCCCTTGCATCGCATCCCTTGGTGTGAGGTTCCCGATGCTTCCCAAACATAGGTGAACATACCGCTGTCTGCAGGTACGTCCTCTGCACTGAGCACCTCTGGCATGTATTTCTTTCTCTGTGCTTCTGCCACAAGAGAACAGCCCGTGTTCTGAAGCCAACTACTTCCCCCATAAAAACGCCAAGTAACTTTCCTAGCATCCAGCAGGGTGTTTCACTGCAGTAAATGTATTATTTTCCCAATAAATTAGGCTGGAAGTTATAATTTCTCTCCCTGAATGATATAGCTGTTACTGACAGATTATCTGACAGCCTAGATGTCAAAATATTTTTCTTCAGTGTGTACTTGCAAATGTTAGAGCTGACTGTCAGGATTTTGAGCTTGGCTGAAGTTTGCTTGATTTCAGAAAACGAACTAATTTTAACTATTATACTCATTTTCTTCGTTAATGAAGGAGGAACTGAAATAAATCAAGGGCAAAAACTCACATGAAAACCACATGCAGACGGTATCTGTCTTTTTTTCTGGACAAAAACACTTTTCATTAAAAAGTAAGATTACCTACGGGTAGGACTTAATAACAGTGGATTGCAGACGGGTCAAGTGGCAATGAAGCATCTGTTGTGGAGAGATTATACCATTTCTCCCTCTGCCCAGGAAAACATCAGGGCATGCTTTGCATCTGTTGTACAGCGTGACAAGGAGGGAGCCCAGAAAAACATACTCGTGGAGTATACACACATTTTTCCCCACAGAGAGGGGTGAATTTGACTTAGAAGCCCAAAGACTGAGTGGAGAACTGGGAGCTGTGCAGCCATTTCCATTAGAAGGCTGCAGGAGAAGGCTAAGGAAGGACAAAGGAACAAGCACCAACTGAGAGCATGAGAATAGGTTCAGCTGAAAAGGTCAGTACCGATATCTATGTGTAAAGGTAAACAGTGACACCTTTGGGCATCACTCTGGGACCCAGGCTAGCTAACTATCTCTGGTCTTCCCCCCATTTCTCATATGTATGAGAGAGAAAGCTCCTCGAGGACTGTTCTATCCAGGCAGTGTTTTACTGTGGAAAGAGTTGCTGTTGGATTGTGCCCCAGACTTTCAGGTCACTGTCACACACAGAATCATATGAAAGCAAAAGAAATATCCTCCTAGCAGCTGGGAGAAGTCTCACAATCACTCGCCCTTGCTCTCATGGGAGATGTCTGCTGGGAACACAATACAGCAGAGAGGAAAGAGTCTAGGAGGTTCCTGGAGCGTGTGGAAGAGAAGCTCCTGACACAGCTGGTGAGTGAGCCAACGTGGGAATGTGCCCCACTGGACCTGTTTGCCAGCAGAGAAGCACTTATGGGTGATGTGATGGTTGGAGGCTGTGTTGGGTGTAGTGATCATGAAATGAGAAGAGTTTTTGATTCTCAGGGAAATAAGGGTGGGAGAGGGGTGAGCAGAACCATTACCCTGGACTTCTGGACAGGAGACTTTGGCTTGTTTAGGGACCTGGTTGGCAGAGTCCCTTGCAAGGAAATCCTGAAGGGCAGGGAGTCCAGAAAGGCTGGACATTCTTCAAGAAAACCTGAGGGACACAGGAGCAGGCGGTCCCCATGTGCAGCTGGTGCCTGAGCTGGAAGACAGGGAGCAGAATGAAGCCCCCATAATCACAAATGGTGTTCCCCAGAGCTCAGGACTGGGGCCAGTTATCAATGATCTGGGCAAGGGGATCAAGTGCATCCTCAGTCAGTCTGCAAACACCACCTAGTTGGGTGGGAGTGTTGATCTGCTTGAGGGTAGGATGGCTCTACAGAGGGACCTGGACAGGCTGGGTCAATGGGCTGATGCCCATTGAGGTTCAACAAGGCCAAATGCCGGGTCCTGCATTTGGGTCACAATCACCCCATGCAACACTCCAGGCCTGGGGAAGAGTGGCTGGAAAGCTGCACAGTGCAGAAGGACCTGGGGGTGTTGGTTGGTGGTGGCTGAATATGAGCCAGCAGTGTGCCCAGATGGCCAAGAAAGCCAACAGCATCCTGGCCTGTATCAGACATAGTGTGGCCAGCAGGACGAGGGAAGCGATCCTCCCTCTGTATTATCTTCCTCTTCTGTCCTATCAGAGCGTCTTTATTTCAACCCACGAGTTTTCCTTCCCTTCCCCCCAATTCTCTTACCCATCTCACTGCACAGGGAACAAGCTTTCAGCTGCCTCTCAGGTTAAACCACAACAACTCGGCACTCGTGAGGCTGCACCTCAAGTCCTGTGCTCAGTTCTGGGCCCCTCACTACAAGAAGAACATTCAGGTGCTGGGGCACAGCCAAAGAAGAGCATCAAAGCTGGTGCAGGGTCCAGAGCACAAGTCTCATGAGGAGCAGCTGAAGGAACTGGGGTTGTTTAGCCTGGAGAAAAGGACGAGGGGAGACTTGAAAGGAAGTTGTAGCAGGGTGGGTGTTAGTCTCCTCTCCCAAATAACAAGTGATAGGACAAGAGGAAATGGCCTCAAGTTGTGTCAGGGGAGGTTTAGATTGGAAATGAGGAAAAATTTCTCCAATGGAAGGGTTGTCAATCACTGGAACAGGCTGCCCAGGGAAGCGGTGAAGTCGCCATCCCTGTAGGCATTTAAAAGATGTGTAGATGTGCCACATGTTTTAGTGGCAGACCTGACAATGCTGGTTAGCAGTTGGACTTAATGATGTTAAAGGTTTTTTCCAACCTAAATGATTCTATGATGGTGTTGGCAGAAAGACTCCGAGAAGCTTCTCGTATGGTGCCAGCCCTTCTCCCTACATTGGCTGTTAAAGGAGATTTCTGTGGGTTCCTCAGGAATTTGAGACCATGCTGCCCCAGCAGTACCCAAACTTGCTGTGGTGGCAAAACATGTGGCTGAGCTTTGCGCTGCGATGACCTCTGTGATACATTCAGAACTTTGTCTGCACAGGGGTAAGAGATTGGATCAAAGTTTCAGGCCCACGTTGTGTGGCACGATGAGGAATATGAGCAAAGCAGCAGTCAGAGCTGGCTGCTAGTGCAAGAACTGTTCATGCAGGCTATTATTATTCCCCAGCTGTATCTCAGAAGACGGGGTGGCTGGGAGTAGGCCAAATGAATTGTTCTGGTAGGTCTCAATCTCCTCCCGAGGAGAGGGTAATAGATTTTCCTGAAAAGAGCAATGAAGAAATATAGCAGGAAGCCTTTAATGATCTGCTTAAGAGATAAGACAAAACATTGCTGGGTATCTCTTTACAACAAAATATCTTTTGTAATTGTTGGACTCTGTCCTAATTAGCTTCGATATATCAGAGGGCTGCTTGTGAGCTGTTTGGTTAAAACATGTTCTGTTCTACTTCCTTTCAGATGTTCTATGGATAACATTATCAGGCTTACCTTTTTGTTCGTTCACTGCACTATTTCTATGCTGGCAGGACACGTGCACACGCTCTTAATTTGACTCAATCTCTGAACAAACTGTCCAACTTTAAAAAATGAGATTTATCTCATTGTATTTTATCACTCATGCATCCACTGATTGCCTGGTGGTTGTACCTGGTTCATTAAAGCATGGGTGTGTTTTAATCTGCACGCCTCTTTTTTAACACTTTGCATGTGTCTGGTATTTAACTTCTCTGGCTAATTCTGTTAATAGATGAATAAATAAGTTAAGTAATTATATTCTAACCTTTTCAGACTCTGTATCTTCGCTAGGAAGTCCAAAACACTGATCCTATTTTCATCTTGAACCTCTGTGTTCCTTGCAATTAACATCAAGATCCAGGATGCTCCATCTCCTACCTCTCACAGCACAAAAGTTAGTTATAGCACCTGACAGTTTAGACAAAAAACATTTCTGAAATTGGAGGATGCCAATGTGGAGGATGTCATACCACATATTGAATGTAAAAGGCAGAACCAGTGCTTCTTCTTGGGAGTCATTAAACCAAAACCTATGGCACAAGTCATGGCTCAGGTGGCAAGCCAGGTCATGAACACCAGGGCCTGAATGCTGGAACCCACAGACATCACCCAGCCTGATGAGGTGGGTGTTCCTTCCAGTAGGTGTGTGCACCTTTGAGTGGAAGAGGATGCCAGGCAGCTGAGAAATGGTGAAGCATATTTCTAGGGAACACTTGGTGCTTTGCACAGCCACCCTTCCAGTTTCCGTCTGCATTTCAGAACTGCTCTGGTCTTCCTGCAATGGAATACGCCTCTGATACCTCTGTGTTTGCCTGGTAAAGAAGTAACCCCTGTGAAGAAACAAGTTCCATGAATTTAATTTGCTGAAGAAACCCATCTGCAAGCCCCTACAACCGCTGATGTCAAAAGAAGCAACAATGTTTCAGAAGAATAGCCGGAAATTTCCATAGAGCAGAACTTTGTTTCTCCCTCAAATAAAAAGTGAACCAATTTTCACACATTGCAGCAAATAAGCCTGCACACTTTCATTTCCTCAAAATAAGCTGGGTTTCATTAAATTTTACTGAGCTAAATCTTATGTATTTCTCATCAATATAAATTTGGCCAATCTGCAAAAACTGAAATAGTCTCCCTGATGTAATTTTACTAGTTACACTGAAGTCATTAGCTGGTATTATTCTTCCATTTTAAATACCCATAGGCATGATTCTAATTTCACATACAACCGTTAAGCTTCTAATACAAACAATTACATGTTCATGGTGAAAAACCTTCAGAATGCTAATGCAGAGCAGGAATCACAGAGCACGTATTTAAGGCTGAAAATCAAGCGGAGAGTAGTTAAAAATGTAATCTTTAATCTTTAGCCCTTGTGGTATTTATTGTTTGTTTGTCATTACTTTAACCACTTTCCTGAATTGACACCTTAGCTATGATTCCTAATGGAAACTGGGCTTAAGACGGTGTAGATAGATAATCTCTGCACCTCTGAAGTTACGAATTAGTATTTAAGGCACAAGCTCTTTCTTAAAATTTTCTGTAAATAATGACATGATTTGTAAAGCAGGCTACGTGGGAAAAAAACCCAACAGTGTATGAACAGTAATGAGATTAGCAAACCCTGTAAGGGTTTTCTTTAAAATGAAAGAAGAGTGTGGGTCATTTTTCTGTACCATTTCCTTTTTAGTCTTGCCAACTGTGCAGAATTGTGCTCAGGTTTGACTGTGCTTGGTTAGGAAAGAGAAGTGTACACAGGTAACACATCATTCCAAAGGGTTACCTTGAAAAAAAAAAAGAGCTCTTCCTCCTTGTGCATAGGGGGTTTGAGTACCAGTGACAGCTGCTGCATCAGAACAGGAACAGTACAGAAAAGGAGCTCGTGATAAAGACCAACGGCAGTTCATCCAACTCTTCCCATCTTAAAATCTGACTAACTGGTAACGACATTAACAGTTACTAAGAGGTAGTAAGGAGTAAGGTCCTTTCTACAGCTCATAAGCTTTTAGACATTGCAGGTTTTTTGTCATTTTTAACTTGGGTTTTATTCCTGTGATAGCAATCTCCAGGCAACCTCACAAGATGCAATCATCTTACTGGGCTGTGCATCAGTCAACCAGCTCCTGAGGCACTGCTGCAAACACGCTGGACCACCTTACAAAAGACTCGGGATCCTCTACAGCAGCAGCTGGCAATGATGGAAGATTTATTAACAGGACAAGTTTTAATTGAATGCAGCATGCTACCCAATAATACAACACTGCATCATCTGTTCTGGCATTTAATTTCATATTAAAATAATGCTATTCTTAAATATTTTTCAGTGTGCTCTGCAATATTGCATAGTAATAATTACCACAAAAGTTGCCTGGAAATTGCTTTTACCTTCCTCTGCAAGTTTGCGGGGGGGTTTTTGTTGTTGCTGGAGATGTTTTCTGGGGTTTTTTTTGGGGGATGTGGGGTCTAGAGCTGGATGGGTTTGTGTTTTTTAACTGAGGTTACTACAGTGACTTTGCCTCAGTTCCCAGCATGGCACTGAGTCAGTGTCACTGGAGGATGGTTGCGGCAAACAACAGCAGAGGGTTGGCGACAGCGACTGGGAAGGGAGGTGCAGAGCCAGGAGCTGCTGTTAGAGAATAAGGTCAGGTGGCCACGTCCTGCGGACCTCACACACAGCTGTGCAGTTCTGGACAAAGTGCTGTGGTAGCCATGGGTTTGATCGTGACTGGGGAAACAGCCCAAACAAAACCTAAACCATCTGATCATTTTTTGCTTGTCACGTTGTAATTTTAACAGAGAAAGAAGAGCTGAAGCGACCAGCCCAGACTTTGCCCACAGAAAAGGCCTCTCTTCGAGCAGGGTGAGATCCATCTCGTGCGCTTGGTTCTCTCCTCAGCGGCTGGTTCGTGACTCTCCAGCTGCTGCAGCGAGCTCCACTTCCTGCAGGCTGCCAAACCCCCCCACGCATGGTGGTACAAGGAACCAAACCCCTCCGACTGGGAGACAGAAACCGTACTCACCCTGCTTGTATTCTCCCTTGTATTTTTTTTGCAGACCATTGACAGCATTTACATTGCAAAAATCAATAGCCCTGAACAGAAATACACTTGAAAAAATTCAGTTGCTAGATAAAAGAGACTTAATTCTGTGTAAGAGTTGTTCTTCTCTACTGATGCATATTGCATTCGATTATGTCTTCAGAGAGAACAGAAGCATAAAGAGTGCTGGATGCCTCCTTTAGCACAGGCTGATGTAACAGAAACCAGGAACAGCACTGAATTTGCAAGAAAACCTATTTCTTGCCCAATTTCCTGAATAAAGGAGTCCTGATCAGCATTCAAACTTTGCAAGCTTATCTGGGATTTGCTCCTGCCAACTACTGAGCAGAAAGTCTCTTCTCAGACTATATTCTGCAACTTGCAGGTTTGGGTCCTTAGCAAGGTGGAATTATTCATTAGAAATGTGCCTGCGTTGAAGAAATAAGCAATAAATGCAAACCAAATCGCTCATTAACAAAAAAACCCACAATGACACAATTAGCAGCAATAGCATTTAATTTCTTTAATAAAACATTTGTCCTCCTCTTTGTACAGGGAACAACTAGAATCTGAGCAGGAACAATGTAGATTTATTAAGATTATGCCCTGGTTATGTTTACATAGGAAAAAAGAAATCCACATAGTTTCAAAACTTTGATGCATTCAAAATAGCATCCATTGCATTGATACTTCCACTGTGCCTACACAGCTGCTGAAATTCTAGCAAAGAAGTGAACTTGCTTACATGTAAGCACCTGAATTCCATAGAGGATGTGGATTTTATATTTATTGTGGTTTTTTAATGGAGAGGGAGGAATATTAGAGGCAGTTTCTTCTCATTGGTAGCTGAGAAGCCACTGGACAAACACTGATTTTGTCACGTGAAGATTTAAATCCACAACTTAAAATTCTGTGCATCCGCTATTGGCAAAACCAGAACTGATTGAAACACATCCAGGAAAACACTGTCCATTGCTAGTGAAGCTGCCCTTTGCTGTCCCCTTTCCCAAGAGGCTGTTCTCCCACTGGGACCAGCGGCAGTTTCCTTACTCTCCCGTGCCTTTCCATTTGGGACCATGTAGCCACGGAAAGAGACCCCGCTCCAACTTCCCTCACAAGAGTGAAGCAACCCAGGGCTCACTCACAGACCAAAACCCAGATCACTAGAGAACTGCTCTCAGGTTGGTTTTAGCAGTACTGAGTGTATCTATACAAATACATGGCTGCAAGCATTCAGACAGGAACCAAACTGCACCTTGACAAATTTTAGGATGGAGAATTCTCAGAGCGGTTCCTAAACCAGCAATTTCCTGTTTCTGAGGTTCTCAAGTGAAATGCAGCTGATGGGGGAGGAGAGGGGGGAGGCAAAGGAAAACACGTACCCAAAGGCAGGGGTAACTTTTGGTGCTATGAACACTGGGCTTACAGTAGAAACTGCTTGTCTTCCTCACACCCCCCTGATGTTCTCAGCTCTGTCAGAAGCTTGATCTAATGCTTACTGATGTGCAGAAGAATAACTGGAACTCTAGAGAGCTGATAAATAGAAGCTACTTAGTACCTCTTAATAGTAGCAATGTTGTGGGGGAAAAGAAACCCCCTTATTTCAGTTTGGAGTTTTAATACAGTTCTTTCATCTTCCAGCCACACATGATGAACAAGTTTACATGCTTTGGGTACAACCCTGTTCCTTATTCACTGAGTCCTATGCATCAAACTGATAGGATGTCACCTCTTCTCGATATAATTCTAGAATGTCAGAGAAGAGAGCTGCGTGCTCTACAGCAGGAGTGTTCCAGTTCAAGCACAGTGGTTTATTTGAAACACCCCCCGATTGCTCTGAGGGAATAATGAACCGTGTTTAGACAAGGATGCAGAATTGTCATTGTCTCTAGTTGAAGTGTACGATGGAGCTTCTTGAGCCACTGCCTTAGCTCTGGACAAGACCAAACCCAGTGTCATGGACCCTCTTCTGCTATTTGCACCTTTAGAATTCTCATCCCTACATGCTTCCAAGATTTAATATAGACTATTACCTGTGCAAAGTAATTTTAGAAGCTGCTGCATAGGCAAATGTAGTAGGAAATGGACAGGAAAGACAACTACGGTTTTTCAGATTAGTTACTGGAGATGTTATCGTTTTGGACATCCAGGGGAACATTAAGAAAAAGCAACAGACACCACAGTTGAGGCTTTTAAAGTGTACAGTTCTTGGATACTTTATAAAGATTTGTCTATTAAGCACTAAAATAATCCAGTAAGAGCATGTGGCAATATGTGCTTTAGGAGAAAAACAAAAATGTCAGATAACAATGTATCTTGGCTAACACTGCATTCCCTTCCAGGATTTACAAAGTAAACAAGACACCCATTCATCTCATTTGCTGAGCATCCTGAACGGCTCCTTTCAAATGTTTACACAAAAACACCCTTAACTTTGCTTCAGAGCCATTTCAGAAAGGTTCTGAGTTGTTTTTACTTACAAGCCAAAAACCCAGCAGGCCACTAAGGTATTAGCCTGGCATCTTACGTTAAGTCAATACAGATATAAATACCAAGCCACAGAAACACAAAGCTGCTTTTTATTCTTCTTCTTCCTCTCTAGCAATTGCCAAATTCTGCAGGGTTACAGGCGAGCTTCGAAGATGATAAACACAGTGTTTTTATTATAAGCTTCTTAACAGTTACATTGAATTCCTGCATAGCCACAAAGGCAAGAAATCACACTGTCTTTGTACCCTTTTTAGGGTACAAAGAGCAGAGATACTTGGTCACGATCCTCTTCTGTCAAACAGGTGACTTCTTTGGAAGGTGGTGGATCATAAGCTGCTGCATCCAGTCCCTCTTGGGAAAGTGGACACTTACCTACTTAGCTTCCCAAACCACTGTCCACGTCTGGAACACACACCAATGGACACGGCCAGAACTGCAGGGGGAAGGAATGGATGTGACTAAAACCAAAAACTAAAACCTACTAACAGAAGCACTGCAAAGGAACCACTTCCTGGACAAGTTTAATTCTTATTATTATTTATTTTTCCAACTCTGCAACACTTGTGCCTTAATATAATATTAAAGATCGATGGAGTACAAAAAAATGATACAGTAGTTGCTCTTCTAACAGCCAGTTTACTGGCAGAACTTAAGCTGACAGTGTTGAACATGCTGGCACCCAGAGAACGAGTCTAACACAAAAAAAATCTACAGAATGTAAAAAATATTCCTGAATTTCATGAAACAGCTGTAAATACAGTTAAGTTTACATGTACTAATTCATGGTTTTCCACGTTCAGATTCAATTGCTGACATGTTTTCGTTAGTTTTAAATAAGTAACAATCCCTTTGAAGTTTCTATTGCTCAAGAGAAACTTTATGATTTCTACTGACATCCTGCACAGTGACAGAAATTACTGCTTAACTGATAGCTGTGGGTACTTGGTATGACTATGATTTACCACCTACATCCCAGAGGAATTCAAGCATTCAGGCTTTCAAAGATATGATCCCAGTTTTAAAATCAAACTGACCAAGGGGAGGAGAAGGCAAGAGATAAAAATGAGTGTATGAGCCAAGGCAGAGCTAAGATCTACAATAAAAGCATTTAGCAATTACCAGTTTTTAACACTTTCACAGATAAAAAATATTTTCATTATAATAATGCATTTCTTAGACTAGCTCACTTTTACTCCCCTCACTGCTCAAAGTTAGTAAAGTATTTCTGAGACTAAAGAGCAATTTCTTCATCAACATAGTGATAAAGAGCACTGGAAAGACCTTTTTTTCCCAACATTTTCTAGTTTCAATAATTGCTTCTCTACAGGTGTTTTTTTTTTTGCTTATAGCTGTAAAAAACATTTCACTTTTTTGTGCATTTTGGAGGAAAAACCCCCCAAACCTAGACCACCCCTTGGGTTTTAGATCAGCTTCCCCTATTTTCTTGACCACCCCCCCTGTTAACATGTAACATGGATGATCACACACAGCTCATCTTTACTTTTTAGAGGGGTAGTACAGGGAAAGATCAAGTTGCAGATTATTTTATTACAAACTCCTGGACAACACAGGAGCTACTGCTAAAATACAAGAATGAAGTGCTGCAGGGGGATTTTTGTCCACAATTTCAAGAATAAAGTAGTTTAGTAATTTAAGCTTTTCTGCTTTTACCTCAGAGTAAATACAGAGCTGTAAGAAAAAAAGATGCAGAAAAACCCCCACCTGTTAATGAATATAGTATGTAAAACAAAGGGGGTACTTTCTCCCTGACTACCCTCTTGTCAGGCTGTAGTAGCTTATGCTGCTTTCCTTCCTATGCCCAATAGTCACATACTTCAGGCAGCTTGACTAAAATCTGGCAGGGTGGCAATAATGCCAGTGTTAGATTTATATTTTGTAAGACACAAAGTGGCATCCTGTGGGTTCTTTTTGTTAGCTTGCTTCTTTCCTTCAGTACACATGCCTTGCCACACAAATCCAAGATTGTTGTCTTGTCATGTTTCTCCTGGGCTACTGCAAAAGGATTTGCTTTGTAGTTAGAGGTCCTCTGAGCTACTATAAGCATAATGTTGACTCCACAGCTGGAAAACCTTTTTCTTCTTTAAACAGCAGCACCAGTAGAGATCACATGTTCATCCTGAGCTGCTCAAAACTCCTGTGTGACAGCGTAAGAAGGTGACTGTTACCCTCACATCCCTAACAGCCCATCATTTGCAGCTGCAAAGTACTTCAAAAAAGCAGGAATGAAAGATCCAATTTGAACTGATACACCTAACTGCAAAAAATCTTGCTGTAGGTGACTAGCATGTACGTCTTGGGCTACAGAAGACCATGAGATTTCAGTCATATCCAGCAGGAATGAACTGATTTATTGCTTGTTCAAATCTCCTGCCTGACTTGGGACTTGCACCAAATATATGAATAATAACCAGGAGGCTCAGTTAATCACTGCTCTTGAAAATAAGCACATATCTGAGAACGGATCTGATGAGGAAGTCAGATAGTAAGAGAATAGTAATCAACCATGGGAACACAGTGTGACCCAGAAAATCTTTGTGGAGCATGTATGGCTGTTCAGCACACTTGCTATGACCACAGAAGTGCTGCACAGAAAATAAAGCCAGATGTGTCCAGCAGAGAACATGGTTTTCAGAAAGTGAGTGGTGGTAGCTGACTTCTACAGGATGAATTCCATGTTGAAGGAAACCAGGGAGAGGGGTGCCTCCATCAGGAGGATGGACATGAAACATGGATGGACCTGAAACAAGGAAGTTCAGCCTGTAGACAACGTACTGAAGTAACTGCCTTTAGGGAAAAAAAATAAAATCTTTTTTGTATGATACTATACAGAACATTTGGAGAGTTCAAGAAAAGGCTCCCTTCAGTTTTTAAGTTCAAAAGCAAGTGCAAAGAAAGCACGTAGGCAGCACCACATCCTGACTTGTGAGATCCAAGTATGGCTAAAACTGGTGTGGCATACTCACATCAGGTAACCCTTTGAGTTCAAATGCACAGCTGTCTTTAAGGAGATTTACCTTAAAACTTTTCAATATTTGTGAGTCCATTTGTGAGAAGCAGCATTCCTGACTAGACAATACTTATTGGAGCATGCAAGCCTCCAGTTAGGGCTTCTATCAACAGATTTATAGTGAATTTGCTGTGAACATTCATGACAGACTAACATGCTCTTGCTCATAAAAAAAGCCAACCCGCACAGTAGGATCACCACCATCTCTAAAAAGGTCCTCCCTTAATTGACAATGGCACAATAGCAACCTAAGCACCTGACTGCTGGAGTTGGTGGCAGTGAAAAGTAATATAGATGTGAGAGTAAAAAGCAGACCTGGAGCAGGTCACCCTTCCCTGTTCCACGCTACATTAAATTATTTCCCTGAGATTCAGTTTCACATACATGTGCTCAGTCTTGCCTGATGAATGAACCTGGATGTATGAGATACCACAACTACCTCTGACATCCATTGAGACAGCCTGAATCCCAGTGTTGAAGCTGAATCTTTCTTCCATATCAACTTTTTTGAAGTGATTTCAGAAGTTGCTTTTCAGCTCAAGAAGACATCAGGTGGTGCATATTTATTCATAAGGAGATCTCTAGAATTAACTTCTGCTGTTTCTAACATTATTCTTCAGGAAGTGGTGCATCTCAATTTCATTCTGCAGACAATGACCAGCATGCCAAATACCTACCTGGGACACAGAGGTGTCTCTGGCACACTACTCTGCAACTGTACGTACACTAATGGCACTCAGCCTCTTAACAGACTGAGGAGAGTCTTGCAGCACGACTGGGCGACACTGGGCACAGTGTCTAGGAAGGAATACACAGAGAAACTCTGCCTGGAAAATTAATGGGTGCAAAAACACACAGGGAAGGGGGATCTAAAGAGTACTGTTCAGACCAAGAGTTTTATTGGTCCACAGCTTTCACACAAGAAGTAGCAAACACGATCTGAAGACCCAAAGATTACTTCAGAATTTAAAGCAAGCTAAAACCTAGGAAGTTAGCTGATACTTGGCAGATACACATCGCAGTTTCCTCCTTTCTTCTTCAGAATGTAAGGACATACTCCTGAAGTCAGCTTCCAGGGAAGATCTCAGAGTGGGAGACCAGCATCCCTCTTGTCTGAAACAGTCTCTCTCCTTTCACACAGGTGACAGTGTATCAGTGTTAGCTCCCCAAATTGTTATCTGGCTGTTTGCAAAGGCAGGGAGTGACAGCTTCAGTATCTATTTCCAAGCTTTTCTTGCTATTATTAAAGGAGCTGAAGTTTGGATACATCTTGAAGAGTTGAATCCCAGGCCAATATATAGGCCTCTATGGCACCTCTTACATCATCCAAACAGTAGTTCAAATAAAAATAAAAAGATAACTGGAAATTCAAGTCAAGTGATGCTGGCAGGATGCAGGGGGCTAGGAGTGATGTTGCTAATACTGGAGGAGTGTTGTGCCTTCAGGTGCTTGGAACTTGCTTGTTATACTTCCAGTTGAACTGAAGACTCGCTTGTACTTCTATGAAGTCTCCTGAAGTGCTTTGGAATATAGAAGTTACCATCCCTGTACTGAGAAACAGTTTAATCTACTATCCTTTCCATTGACTTACACTTGAGATACTGCAAAGTGGAAGCCCAAGACCTCAAAGGTAAGATCCTCAGAAATCATCTGTGCTGAAACACATTATCCTTGGATCATTACCAATCAGTAGTCCTCTGCCCTTAGTTAGGCACCTAAGGAAGCACAGCTGAGAAAATTTGTGACCAAGAAGCTATGTAAAATACAGGTGAAGACAGATATTTGCTCATAGCTGTGTTTTCACTATTAACATACTAGTCTCATTCCCAGAACCAGAAGAAACTTGTTTTTTATCTGGACTCCAAACTCAAAAGTTCTTTAAACACAAATGCCCTGACCCTTACATGAATTGTCTGATCAACTGGCTGCTGGCTATTTTATAAAGATATGCACCCTCAAATAAACTCAGGTGCATTTTTGTTCAAACTGTATTTGCATCAGAAAGTAGTCATGCATCATGTGTGTGTCCCCCCCCAATATTTTGCTTGTAAGAGGACTCAATAATTTGAGTCTTCTTTTGCATTATTCAATACTTTATCTTGACCAGATCTCCAATTGGGGTGCTGGGAAGCAGAACAGGCCATACCTCTGCGCTGTGCTACAGACATCATCAGGACCAGAAAACAATTTGATGATCCATTTAGAAACATCACCGACATGTAAATGTTAGCTGTAACACCTACAGAGGCAGGAATACGCTTCAATTTCACGACTACATGATTTGATGATGGCAATTAAAAAAGAGGGGATAGAACCAGCAAGCAGCAGCACTGTTATTGAACATCCCTCGCACAGTTTGGCCTTTGACTTGATTAATCTAATTCCCAAAAGCAGTTAATAGCTTCACTGATGCTTTAGTGCACCTGGCAGTCATAAAACAGGCCCCTCTCCGAGGGGGCAAAGACGACTGACTGCCAGCCACTGAACAAGTGATGCTATACAAGACTGTTGCTGATCCATTTCCAGGAAGACAGGCAGGAGCAGTGAGCTGTGCCGCCACACACCTGCAGAAGGCTGATCTGCTCATCACAGCAGAGGCAAGATCGAATGCTTTTCTTAAATCTCACCGAGAAAGCCCTAGAGCCTCCTGACTGCGTGGGCAAGTTAACGGGACTGTGAAGAGCAAACGGGACCCTAGCGTCCCCGGGTCGAGGAACCACGGCTGGGCGGGTACCACAGGAAGCCTGTGGGTAGGCTCGGCCTGGCAGAGCACGCAGAGCCCCTCTCCCCCCAACGCCCCAAAGAAACTGAGATGTACTCACGCGTGCGACGCTCCCGGCATCCCGGCTTCGGTCCTTCGCGCTTATCCTACCAACCAGCCCCTCCCCCCAACCCGCCGCTCCGCACTTCTGGGCCGCGGCCGAGCCGCTTAACGCAACGCCCGGCCGGGACAAGGAAGGCCGGCGAGCGGCCCCAGCGGCTTCCCCGCCCTCACGCCTGCGGGCCGCCGAGGCCTCGCGAGAGCTCCCTCTCACGCGCGGCGCCCGCCCCGCGCCCCTCCGCCGCGCGGCGCCCGCCCCGCCCCCGCGCCACGTGACGGCCACGGGGCTGGCGCCGGCGGGCGCCGCGCCACCTGTCAGTGGCCGCCGGGGGGGGGGGGGCGGTGGCGTTCCCTCGGGCGCCACGCCCCGCCCCACCCGCCGCACGCCTCGAGCCCCGCCACGCGCTCATCCACTGGCGGGCCAACGGCAGCTCCCCCCGCGGCCGGCAGTGAAGGCCCTGCGCCGCGGCGAGCGGGCGGGCGGCCACAGCCGCGAAACGGACGCTGGCGCCTCAGCTGCCCGACCGCGGGTGAAGCCAACCGCCGTGCCACCGGGGCTGCCCTGGCTCCGGCCGCCGCCCTTCCGCACAGGCGTTACCCGCTCCCTAACCACCCCCTTAGGCTGCGGTGGCTTCTCCCCCTCGGCCCGAGCGCACGGAGCCCGAGCCAGCGCCGACCCTGCTCCCCGCGCGAGGAAGCCATTATTATCCGGTGGTGCCAGGAGCGCCACGCCCCGCGCCTCAGCCAGGGCAAAGCAGGGCGGGCAGGCGGGCGAACGCGGCTCTACCCCAGTCGGCGCGGGGCAGCGCAGCACCCCCCCTCCCCCCGTGAGGTGCTAGCGAAGCCCGTTTTCTCAGCGCCGTCCAATCCCCCAGCCTGGAGCCCCCGTTACGCAACTCCGCCCGTGAGCGGAGCGCTGCCCGCCTCCGCCTCCTCCCACCCCCGAGACCCGCCGCTCCCGAAAACTTCCCCCCTCCCCCGCCTCCTCCGTTTTTTTTAAAGGCGCACGCCAAACTGCTAGCGCTGGGTAATCGAAAAAGCTTCTCCGACTGACGGCCCATCCGACCTCTCATAAGCCGTAAAGCCCTGAAACCCTGCCCCCTCCCTTAGACGCTGGCCAATGGAATGAGGTCTGCGAGGGAGGCGGGCACCGAAGGCCAACCAAGCCGAAGCGCAGCGGTGGAAGAGCGCTATGACTGACGTAAGTCAACAAAGGTCACGTGCGGCGCTGCGGAGGCGGCGATTGGCTGCGTGGGCCCGAGCGGGCGGGCGGGGAAGGGGGTGGGGGGGTCACGGTGGCGGCGTGGGGTTCGCTGTGTGACACAATTACAACAACTTTGGGCAGCTGCTGGCGAAGTTTGTACAGGCGGCAAACACACCCCGCGCGGCAGGGCGGGCGGGGCCCCCTGTCACCCCGGCTCCGCGCACCCCTCGCCGCCGGGGCGAGCGGCGCCGCGGCGATGTAAACACCGCTCGGCTGCCATCCGCCGCCGCAGCAGCCGCCGCCTCCTCCTCCTTCCCCCCCCCCCCCTCCTCCCCCGAGTCTCCAGCGCTGGGGCTCCCTCCCTCCCCCCTCCCTCCCCCCTCCCTCCCTCCTCCTCCGAGCAGCGGGGCTTCCCCCCGCCTCCCTCCCTCTCCCCTCCCTCCCTCCCTCCCCCTCCCTGCCGGCTGTTGTTGTTGTAATAAAAGTTGTGGTGTGTGTGTGTGTCGGGCACCCCGCCCCGCCCGGCGCTGGGGGGTGTTGGGGGCGCGCAGGGGGGGGGGTTGCGATCGTGAGTTAATTACGCTGCGTTTCCATGAAATCGTGCGGAGTGTCGCTCGCCGCTGCCGCCGCCTCTGCTGCTCCTTTCGGTGATGAGGAAAAGAAAATGGCGGCGGGGAAAGCGAGCGGCCAGAGCGAGGAGGACTTCGCCAGCTTGACAGCCGAGGAGAGAGAAGCCCTATCCGGCCTCGACAGGTACCCGCTCCCCACTCCGCCCCGGCCGCCTCCGTGTCCCGGCTCGGCCCGCGCTCCCTCCGTGTCCCCCCCCTCCCCTGCCCGCGGCTCCCCGCTCGGGAGTGCGTGTGTGCCCGTGTGCGGGCTCCCGGCCCCCGCCGCGCTCTGCCCTTGCCCGCCGGGAGCGAGCCTGCCTGCCTGCCCGTGCGGGGGGCTGACTCTCGCTAACGCTTGTGCCTCTCTCCCCTCCCTCCCGCCCGCTCCCCTTCTGCAGCCGACTCTTCGGATTTCTGAGGCTTCATGAAGATGGCGCCAGAACGAAGGCCTTGCTGTTAAAGGTAAGCGCGAGGGTGGATGTAGAGCGGGGCTGGGGGGGGGAAGGGGGGGAGGGGAAGGAGCCGGCCCGGCCCAGCCGCCCCCTCCCTCCGGTCCCCCGGGTCCACACGGTGAGTGTGTGCGTGCGAGTGTGCATCTGGGTGCGACTGTGTGTGTCTCTGTGTGTGTGTGTGCGTGCGTGTGGGGCACCGCCACATCCGCGGGCTCACGTTCCCGCAGGCGGCAGGGCGCTCCGCCTCGTCCCCCGCCGCCGTCTCCCCACGCGTTGTTGCCGCCTTTACCCCTTCCCCCATACCCCCACCACCTCCCCCACACCGCCCCCCAACCCCGCGTAGTCAGCCCGGCCTCCCCGCGCGGGAGGAAACCGAGCGGGGCCGGGTGTGGGATGAGGGGAGCGCGGCCTTGGAGGGGGGCTCCGCTCCGGACACTTTGAGGGGGCCCGTCCAGCCCCGGGACGGGAAAGTGCCTGCGCGCCGGGGCCGGAGCCCGGGGCAAACGCCAAGCGGCGCGGCAGGGCGGGGGGGAGGGGGCGCGGGAGGGAGTGGGGGGAGGAGGAGGAGGAGGAGGTAGGTGGCGGGGGGGGGGGGGGGCAGGGAGGGCGCGCGCGAGCTGCTGCTGACGTTGGCCTCTCCCCGGACCCTCCCTCGTGATTTTCGCCCCGCGCGGCGGGGGCCGGCGGCTGCGCGCGCCCTGCCCGGCGGCGGGTGCGCCTCGCGGTGCGGCGGGGGGGAAGCTGAGCCGGAGTCGAAAAGAGGAGGGGGGGGGTCCCGCGGGCGGGCCGGGCGCGGCGCTGAGCGGCTCCCGGAGCCCGTCGCCGAGTGACTTGTTTACTCTCCGGGCCCGGCTACCTCCAGCGTGCCAGGTCCTCGCCGAGCGCCGTGTCCCGCCCGCTGGGCCCCCCGTTGTCGCCGCCGCCGGGCCGCTTGACAGGGAGCGGGACGGCCCGCAGGTTGCTGGAGCCTGCCCGGCCTTCGGAGAAAGATGTTTGTTTCTCTGAAAAGTTGTTGGCCCTGTCATTTAGTTAAGTAATGGCTGCTCCTGTCGGCCCAAGATGGCCGGACAGGGAGGAGAAAGAGCCGGGGGGGGGTTGCGGGGGGGAGGTAAACACGAAACAAATACCGGGAACGAATATGCACGTCGCCTGGAGCGTGAAGCCCCCGGTGAACGTTGAGGGAAACTCTTCCTGCGCATTGGAACTTCTTTCTGGGTGCTTTCCTGCTGCAGGCAGGGCGTTTGCAGCGCCGGTGTCCTCCTTATCAACCTGTAGCACATTCTGCTGGCCATCCGTAAGCTGTTGACAAAGGCTGTGCCTTGCCCGTTGCATTTAAAGCCTAAGCGCGAAGAAAACGTTAGTCTAACAGAGTAGGTCGAACTGTTTTCAGAATACCGCACGGTTGAAGCAGGGGACTGTTCTGGTTCCTGCTTTCAGACTTGTTCCTGTCAGAAGCGTTGCATTTGACACTTTGTTCAGCCCATTGTTGTGCCCGTGCTTTACGCTGATATTTTCACGTGAAGACTTTTTTTCCCCCCGCCCCCGTTGCTGGTCTTAGTAGATCTGAAGACTTAACTCTAAAGCGCGTTGAATCCGGTAGCCTAGGCCTTTACTTGTGTTTGGATGTTTTATTTCTGGCATGATTGGAAAAGCTCAATGTCAGGACGTGGGGGGGAGGGGGGAGAGATGGAAGGAAAAGCAAGTACACTTTTCTTTGTGCTTATACTTTCAGAAATCTCGGTGTTTCCTTTTGATTTTCAGAGTTATTTGTAAAAGTACTTCATCCGATAAATCAGAAGGGTAGAGGAGTGACATGTCAGACCAGTTAAATAATATACCTTAACTGTTAGTGTACCGTATTAATGTCTGCTCTGTGAATGCTGCTGAGGCTATCGGAAATATTATTAGAGAATCATATATGGGATAGAGCGTGAGGATGCCAAATAGAAAAATAAAAGCATCGTGTAATTAGATCGTCTGCCACATAACGTCACTATATTAGGTTTTATTTTGTGTACCATAAAATGAAGTAATGCAGGCAGCAATTTGGCATATTAGTTGAGTTTTGACTCCTTCCTTTCATGTAATACATTTTCTTTTTTGTGCCAGTTGATTACAAGTTTTAGTATGTAGTCTGTTCGAGATGAATGAAGTGGTGGGGAATTCTGATAGTTTTGAAGTATATTTCTAGAAATATCAGAGTATGTTTTCCTACACTATCAAGGTGTGAATCCATGCAGCAAGTACTAAAAAAAATACAAAAATCCAGCAACTGAGTATTGTGCTATTTCACCTCAGTTTTCTGACAGTGTGGTGGACGTTTATAAATGGCACACTAACTCACGAAGCACATTCTTTGTGAAACTTGTCTCAGAGAAAAGTAGATTGTTAAGTAGAAACATTAAAATGTTACTGTTCAGTGCAAAATATTTGAGAGGAATTTGTTGGCTTGAACCAGCTTCGGTTTTGTTTGTTCTCTTTACTTGCAGGGAATGTGCACGTGTTTCAATTACTGTTACCGATAAGTAATAAGTTGTTATTTTTAAGATGTTTGTTACTTAATTCCTTTTCTGTATGTGTGAAGCTTCATACAGTGTATACTGTATGGGAAGGTTTAAACCAATTAATCTATCAAATCACTAAAAATTGAAGTAATTTTTACAGTAGAAAGTGTGGTCATATATATGTGCAGTTAATTAATAGGCTTTACAGCGATAGTAACAAAATCTTTCCTTTTGTGTATGGATCAACAACAGCTAACAAAGACTCTAGGCTCCATAATTATGAAATCCTAACTGACTGATTTAAGTATCTACCAGCCAGCACGTTATATAAAGTAATGTGAGATTAGTGTGCATGTATAGCAGGTAAGGAAAACCATTGAGTCATGTTTCCAGAGGAATCCTTCACAAAGGCAAAAATTTATGGGAACTCCCCTTGATGTGAGAATAGTTCACCTGCTATTGAACCTTTTAAAAACAGCAGGCTCTAGCAGTGTCTCTTCTGTGACTGCCTGGCACCGTTCCCTGGTTACCTGTGGATAGGTAGTGGGACATTAACGTGGGGGGAAGGTGAGGTCCTGCGTTGGAAGTATTGCGGGAACCGCGCCATTATCTTCACAGGTTCTTGTGCAGCAGCAGGATTCTGCTGTGGCATTAAATTTGGCGCCTCTCTGTGAGCAGGTACCACTCTGGTTTTTACTGAGGTCTACTACTCTCATTTTTATTGGGGTTCTCTCGGCACGAGGCAGCAGCTTGGCTTAAGCCACTTACAGGCTGACCCAGAGATGTCACGAGGCCTTTCTAGTGGGAACTGTTTAATGAAGACACACCCTGACAGAGCTTAAGAAGAAATCTGGGATCTCTTTCAGGGATGGAGGCGGCTTCATGCCTGGAACTTTAACATAGTTGTGGGTTTTATTCATGCTCCAGGTCTGGGCTGCAGTCCGTCTTTTTTCGGTAGCTTTTGCTTTGTGTAGGATGTATGGCTGTAGTATTGTGAATTAAACCAAGTCCTGCTGGTGAGTGTAGCAAATCAAGAGAGACATCAGATCTATACAATTTTATGAATTATTGAAGATATAGACGAAAGGTCAGGGGTATTGTATTGTTGCTCCATGTATTGGATGTGTGATAAGCCAGAAGAAATCAAACTTTCCTGTAATGGTGTACGTGCTGTGTTAGTATGTGTGACAGAGGAGCAGAATTTTCTGTTTTCAAAAATTTTGTATTCATTTTGTGGAAAAGGAGCTTGAAAATCATAGTTTGCAGCTAGTGTGGTTTTGAGGGAGAGTAGAGGGAAATTGAAAGAGAGGTCACCTTTCAAACTGGTTGAAATGCTGAAAATCCAATGTAGCCGGTCTTGTGTAGGATGTCATGCGTCTGTAGTTGATGAGAACATTAAAGTGAAGGAGCAACAAAAAAAAAACAACAACCCTAAAACAAAACCCAAACCCCTTGCTGTTATCTTGATGTCTTTTTCTCCCAGGAAGACGTTTTCTGGAGGTGAAGCTTAAAGATTACTTGGGGGGGGAGGGGGAAGACATCCATTGTATTGGAAGTGAATTGCAAAGCATTTCCTTTTTCTTTCTTTCTTTCATTCTTCCTTCCTTTTTTCTTTTCCTTTTTTTTTTTTTGTGGTACTTACAGTATTTAGCTAAAGTTGACTTCCTTTCAGTGACAGACCTTGGTTTCATAAGCTGTAATTATTTGTCTTTCATATAGATTTAGGTTGCTGTAATCGGTCTCATGTATCGTGTAAAAGATGCTTGTTAATTCTTATTCATTGAGTTTAATCAGTTTGTCATATCCTGTAGAAAAAAAATTGAAGCATGTGTCCATATAAAAAGTATCGATGTTGAAGTCAATTTAAAGAGAAAAGAAGTAGTTGGGTGCAATGTGCCAGTTTTTGCTCTGTGTTACCGTTTGTGGTTTTGCAGCTCTTTTGTTTTCCAGCTGATTTTAAAAATGGTATTTCCTTTGTGTAAAGGCCACATGTGTTGACAAAATTAACAAAGTGATTATCTGTGCTTTTATTAAGCATACAAAATAAATGCATAGTGACAATATTCTTTCATCTTTCTTATAATTGTAGATGTTGCTTATTTAAAAAGAGTTCCGGACAGTGTGAATTAGTATATATTGACTTTGTCCCTTTAGTGTTGACATTAATGTTAATTTTCTACTAATCTATAATTAAATGTCCTCACTTCTAATTATAATGGACTGCTTGAAAAATAATTCTGCATGAAAACATTTTAGCAGATAAGTCTAGGTGTAGTAAAGTTGGCCCCCCCCCCTTTTTTTTTTTAGATAACTTGAGAAACATTTTGGCTTATTTTAATCAAAGTAAATATTGCTTTAAAAGGAATTCTAGTGTTTGCCTTTTATAATGGCAGTGATGGGAGTTGAGAAACTGGGAATTGGTACCATGAGACATTTGTAAAGCATTCCAGGAAGCGGGCAGCCTCTCCAGTTTCTGTAAATTTGTATTAGAGCCGTTTCTTAATGGTGTTTTTTTTAAATACATGCTGTGTTTATTTTTGTTTATTATCTAGCATGCTGTCTGTTAATGTGGGATAAGTTGAAGGTGGTTAAAATTTTGTAAATTGTGTTATGGGTGGAGCTGGTTTTCTAGCCATTTTTTATGGTGTCTGGAAGTGGAATGATATGAAGTAAAATTGTGTGTTTGTTGGATTATTTGGGCTGATGCATAGGGTTTTTTTTTTAAAGATCAGTATTTTTCTGTGTGGAATTTGGGCTTTACATTAATAGAGTAGGGTTTTTTTTTAGGATCCCGTTAAGGTGTAATAGATTACCCATTTTATACTTCACGGTTGTACCATGTTTATACTTTGAAATGACAGTTCTGGTCTATGTGATATTTATGTATCCTGGTACTTAAAGACCTAATTACAGGTTTCCAATATTTGTACTGCATCTGTTATTAAACCCAACTTGATTTCCTTTTTTTTTTTTTTTAAATGGACATTACATGGTACTTTTTGCTAATGTGTGAGATACTTAGCATGTTTCCATACTTTTAAAACTAGTATTCATGGCATATTTCTTTAATATAGGGGTTTTATTGCTCAGAACATATGTTCTTGAAGGTTTTTGATGTTTCATAAGTTTTGAGTGCAGTGTTACTACTACTTCCCAAGGGCAAAGAAATCAATGACATTAAAAACGTTACAGTTTGCATTTTAATATGCTAATTAAAAGCCAAGGATGGACCTCAGCTCTCCAAACAACATGTTTTTCTGGAAGTATAGTTAGAATTGCAGGACAGCTATCATACTGGTGTTTGCATTTCAGTAAGCTTTATGCCCGCTATCAGGAGAGTCATAATGGGGAATACAATGTAAAATTTTTGTTTGTTACAGTAGCTGCTCATGTTTGTTATGGAACAAATGTTGCATGTTGCAGTTTCTGAGAACTGGCCTACTGAGTCTGGAGGCAGAAGTGATCCATTTCTTTAAGTGATACATATGTATAGACTTCAGATAATCCATGCCCTACTGCCTTAATAGATCAGACAAGGCTGGCAGCAATTTGCTACAAAAAAGAGAGAGAAATACTGTTGTATTTTAGCAGTTAAGGAGTAAAGGTTCTGATAAATTATTTATTTTTTGAAAGTATGAAGAGAACCTGTGGCAAGGGTAGGACGCATTTTTTCCACTTCAATTCCATTCCATTAATTTAACCACTGAAATCCTTCCATTGATGCCTATTTGTGGATCACTGTACTTGTGGACTTTCGTTTTCAAATTTCTACATAGGTAATCTGGGGGTTTGTATGTGAAGAAGAAATAGGCAAAGTAAAGCTTTTGTCTATACATAGTATTCAGGTGTGCTTTCTGCTTGTGAAAGGCATGGCTCTCTGCCTCTTGCCAGCCTTTATAGCGGCATGTTCACTGTAGTGGGTTGAGTGGACTTGATAATTATAGAGGTAAGCCTATCAGCAAGTGTTGATGCCATCTGAAGTAAGTGTTGAAAGCATCATCTAAAAGCTATACCATATGTTTGTTATACCATTTTAGAAAAGAGTACATGTTTCATACTTGGATAACTCTGTGCGTGTAGAAGCATTTGTTTTCATTACATGGGTAAGATGATACAAAATTAAGGAGAGTCATAGAAAACGTTTATAGCTATGTAGTGAGTTTATACTGATTAACATTTGTCACAAGACTCTCCAGTACCAGAGTTATATGCCATAGCCCACTGTTTGTTCTTTATCCCACTGAGAATTAGGCAGATTTACTTTCTGTGGAGGAATTAAGCTTTAGTTGCCAGCCTTACAGATTCAGGAGTTAAACTTCAGGTTGATCTGTGGTTAGTGAGCAATTACTATTCTTCTTGGTCTTCAGCTGATAAAATTTCTGGCTAATGTGAGAGATTTTGCAATGTTTTCAACCAACTGGAAGGAAAGGAAATGTGTGTTTTTGTAGTTTGAGAATACTGAAATAGTGTAAAAACTAGTTACTCCTGTAAATGGCTTAGATTGGCTTGTGCAGAAATGAATTTAGCAGATGGGCTGTGAGGCTGAGGTGAATACATGTTTGAGATAAGTGGCATGTTTTCATATTGGTTCAGATAATTCCAGAAGCTGACCAGTTACCATGCCCACTCTCAATGCATATAGGCATATGTATACAACTTTCAATCTTGTAGTTTCATACCTATCATGGTTTTTACATGTACAACTCGGGTAAAACTTGTTTTAACCTCCCTTCTTGGTGAGCTTGTGCCGCTGTGGTGTTTGGAGTGTAACATTTGAATAATGTATCTTCACAGTTTAAAAATTGAAGTGATGCTTATTAAACTTAAGGTGTCATTGTAGAGACCAGTCGATTAACATCATCAACATTTGTAAAAAAGACAATCTTGTGTAACTGTACAGGAGCATCCTGCTAGTTAAAGCAGACCAAATTGAACTAAGTGATCCTATTTGGAGCCCTACCTAAGGCTGCCAGGATTTCTAGAGCTGTACCTGAGAGGACAGTTTGGTACCATGCAGAAGATTTTTGTTATGAGGAAAGAGAGGAACTGTTTGGTATAGCCTGAGTTTGTTGGACCAGTGAAGTTCTGGAAAGTAAGAGAAAATATCTTATTGTCTTTTATGTTTCTGTTTTACAGGTAAGCACATTAAGGAAATAGGTGTAGTAGTTGTAATTCCACTTGTTTTCAAGGCTGGTCTGTTCAAAGCCTGTTTTCAAGGCTAGTTCCATTAACACTGTCAACACAGTGTGTGCTGTTTGATAGTCTGCTTGTGGACCTAATAAAGTTTGTTGAATGGTACATTTTTAGAAGGAGCCTTTGTCAACATTTTACAGCAGAACAGGTATTCTTGACACTGAATACTCTTCTTTGTACCTAAAGAATAAGAAAATGCCCTTTATGTAAACAAAATACTGTGTTAATGAATGGAAAGCCCCTTTAAGTGGGTTTGGGAGTTGAATAATACCGTATCTCAGCTACTTTCACTTCAGAGTATCAGAGGATGCATGGATTACCATCAGAGCCGTTTGACAAACTAGCTTCCTTTATGGTTCTTGCATTTGCTACATAGTGTTCATGAAGAAGCTTGTTTAATTAAGATGTAGAATTAAGAGCTCATTTATAGTTTTGTAAAGGGAGTGAGTGAAAGTGTGTTATATTACAACCAGAACACTGTATGTCTACATACAAATTTCCTTTGTGGTAAGTTGTTTAATTAATTGTTGTTTGTTAAAATGGCTTTAAGTCATTTCCTTCTCACAGTGGTGTTTTGAGGATTATGATTCACTTCTCAAATATAGATCGGTTATTAAAGTCTAAAGCAGATTGAATTGTGAATGTGCTTTTCATGAATATTCTGCTTGCATTTTGAGAATTTGAAAATTCAGTACAATCTCAGTATCTAATTTTCATCATTAGTCAAATGATCCAGTGTAGCAGCTTTTTAAATAGTTCAAATAGATCTTTTTTAAGGTGTTACTTGTTACTTCAATTTCAGTTGCCATTTTCACTTTTTATTTAAGCACTGTTTTTGTTTTCTTACGATTGGGAAGCTTACTTGCACAAGACTCTAGAGTTGAAAAAAAGAATTGAAGTTAAGGCTTTACTTCTATGTATTTTTCCTCTGAGTAACAGATTTTTAAGTACTCTGCCACTTCTCATTTGCGCTTGTGAAACCATTTTTGGGTCTGTGCGGTGAATCAGGCTTGAGAACTGATTTAGATAAAATAAAACTAGAAAACTCATTAGTTTCAAATATAGTTTATTGTGCAGACACAAAGGCTGTCAAGTGCTTTAAGAGAGTTAGATTTGGGAGGCCAGGGTGGGTCCTGCTTAGTGTGGCAGTTTCTGGAAGGAACATTTATAAACAGAAAATCTGGCTCCCTTATTTTCTGATGGGAGATGCAATGATATGTGTTTTGAAAGCACAGTGCTGGGAGTAGGTTTTTTTTTTTTTGGAGGAGTGATGGAGTGAGCACAGTGGCTTAGCTTCGTTGCTCTCTGAAGAAGACCTAGTATTTCGTGAAGTTAGTTTGCCATTAGAAGATTGAGGACAGGTTCAAATCTGAACATGTGTGCAGCAGCTGAGAATGCCAGAATATAGGCAACAAGGACTTCAGAAGAAGACCTAAGCTTTTTTTTTATGAAGCTGTTTATGTCATTGTGGATGTGGCTCTGGATGAAGGAAAGATGCTGAGGCATCTAGCTTCAGTTCTTAATGAATTATGTTTGAATCTGTGGCCTGCTGAAAATCAGGTTCCCATTTGATTTTGGGAAAGAGAAATGAGCCAGTCTTCTGGGAAGGTATTTCAGAATATGGTGTTATAATACAAGGAAGTTAAAGGAAAAGTTGGAGATGCATGCTGCTAGGTCAGATGCAAGGAAGAGTGGGAAACCTAGGAATTGAATGGGTGACATAGTGATGCAGACAGAGTAGGGGTGGGGGTGGTAGACGAAATCATAGTATATTTGTTCTTTCCAGTAGCTACCTGCATCTTGTTCCTGGGTGCTATCTGATTGTTACCACTAACTTAAAGTAGCATTTAAGCTCTTGGTGCTGGTCCCTGCCCTAAAAGGTTTTAAATACAAATTAAACAGAAACAAAATAGAGATAACAAACTGAGGGGGCTGAAAAAAAATAAGAGTTATATGCTGTAAGTCCTGAATATAACAGTGTTGAAATAAAAGTAAGGTTTGGTAGAGAAAGCTGCTCCTTTAACAGAAGAGTTGGCTGCACTGTCTACGTTTTGTACTGCTGCTTCTCTTTTTCCTCTTACCCCCAAGCAGGGGAAGAGTAAAGAAGCCTACTGCTTCTGCTCTTTCCACAGGGTGAAAACGAAGGCAGAGAACTGTCATGTGTCTGGTCTCATGTCATGTTTTGCTGCCTTTAGATTTGAAGGATAAAGAAAGGCAAGCAAGTATAGAAGAGGTAGGTGGGTATGTTAAAAGGCAAGAAATAAAGTATGGAACTGAAAGCCTGTGCAAGGGAGAATGATGCTGATCTAGAGAATGGAGTGGAGTAGTTTAATGCAACAAAGTGTAGAAAGAGAGTAAGATGAAGTGGATGGTTAAGAAAAATGAAGATCATCCATTTTATAACATGATAAAGCATGTCATAAGCAATCTCAGGTAGGAAAGAAAAAGTGGGGTGATACTGGGAAGAATAGAGAAGTAAAAAATTGAGTATGTTAGTTGGTAAACTTCAATGGAGCTTCTGGATATGTTACAAATACAGTAACTAAAGGTAGATTATACTCAGCATGGTTCTGAAAGACTAAGAACAAGATAAGCTTTGGTGTGGTACACAGAAATGTGGTGTTTTCTGAGTATTTTTAATGCCCTGAGTTTTAATGCTTGGAACAGCAGAGCCTTGGAATTTGTGACTTCGTTAACACTTGAACATTACAAATTTAAAAGATGGGGGATGACAAAACTCAGTGAAGGATTATCTAGTTTCAAGTATTACATGTTAAAAATAGCAACAAATTAGGCTTAATGGTCACCTTTGCTTCATAACCAGATTTTTAAGAAGAAATGAGTGTGAAATTCAGAGGAAGGGGTGAGTGTAGCTTTTTATAATTTCTGAAAAAGAGGCCCTAGTTAGTAACTGTTCAGCTACTTTTGAATCAGAACAGTATGTACTCCTCTATTCCTTGCTTAGGAGGTGGGGAAATAAGTTTAAAAAACGTTGTGCATGAAAAGAAAACTTTTGAAGAGTTAGATGGTATGAGAGATGCATGTCTGAGAATCCTCCAACGTACCTTTAGCACAGGAGCACATTTAATTGTCGAGTTAAGTTTTTCTAGTGGAGAGCTTTCTTAACTGTAGTTACTATATGGAGGATATTAATGGTTGAAAGGGTTTTAATACCTCTTCTGGTTATATGTGGGGAGGATTTAGTGCTATTTATACTTAGAAAATAGGTAATTTTGTTTGTCTAAGTAAGATGAGATCACAGAGATTGTCAGAGTCCGTGTTAACTAATGAGCAGAATAAGGGCTCATTTTCAACCTTAAAAGGGCTCTGTTAACTTACAAGTTCACATGTAAAAAATTTATTAGCTTTTACAGTTTTCTGGGATTAGTTATACACTGTCCATCTTTGCTGCCTTGCTGGGAATTTTTTCTATATGTAGTCTCAATACAGGACACCTTTAGAAGTGTACAAGTGATAAAAGTAATTTGCAGAAAGAATTAATAGTTGGGTGAGAGCTGGAAAGGAGACACTTAGGTTAAAATAACAACTGAAAGCACGGCAAAAGCTGCATTGTAGTGTGGAAATCTATTGCAGGGGAGGCAGATTACTGAGGGCAGTTGGAGGAATTGTGGAAGGTTGTGTGAGGATTCCGTGGATAATTGTGTGTGTTAGGGATATGGTTGTTGCATAGGACTGTGATACCAAATCGTGTATCATCGGATGGTTCTGGTGCCAGCCGTTAACCTAGCACTGCCAAGTTACCGCTAAACCATGTCCCCAAGTGCCACATCTATAATTGTACAAATCTACAATTGAAGATTGTCTTCGGTTAATCTAGGAATGTAGATGTGTTCCAAACTGTATGAGGAAAAAGCTGAACTGGAATATTGCAATCTATTTATTCCTTGCCAGTAAAAATGCTGTCATCTTAAGTTGTATTTTTCTTTATTAGTTGATCTTCCCCCGTGGCAGCTTGTTTTTTGCTTTTGAATGGTAGGATGTTTTCCTGCAATGCCAGTTGCAAACTTGCTTGCTTGCATTGTGGCCAAAAATCTGAGAACAATGATGACTCCATTATATCCAGTGAGAAAGGAATCTTTTGTACTACTTACTTTTAATTGCTAATTAAGCTAAGTCCTTGGTCTTTGAAAGAATGGAGTGGTTTATGCCCTCCACTTCAGACCAGTATTTGCTACTCAGTTGTGGAGAGTGATGGAAGGGGTGATTTTTATTATGATTTCTACATGAAAGTGACCTTCCTGAGAAAGTGAAAGTGGGCAAGAGCACTCATTTTGCACAAAAAGCTCTCAGGATTCAGGGAACATGTGCCGCCTGTGGAACTGAGGAGCGTCTTAGGACTTCTCTACTGCTTGAGAAAAGCTAGCAACACCACCTGCCTGCCCCCTCCCAAGCACTGCATGGGTTGTGCCGGACTGCTCTGCTTCAGTTTCTGTATTTAGTGATTAAAGATATTTTGGATTGTCCAAGGATCTTCTAGACAAAGCTTGTTGATATTCAGAGATTATTTTAATTTGTTCTTGATTTTTTTAAAATCCAATTTGTTTTAAATCAATTTGATTAGAGGGTAGCTTCCTTAATAGTGCAGCGCTGGTTCCAATGCACTAGAACTCATTTTAAAGATTTTTCAGCACAGATAGGTAGGAATTTGCTAAAGCCAGGAAACTGCCTCAGGAGGAGTGGGTAAGCAGATACGCAGATTTACCGACTGAAACAGGAAACCAAGTGCCAACTACAGGTCATTTCACAACTTTTTTTCTCAGGGCTTTCTCACTTCCACAATCAGAACTCAAAAATGGAACGAACTGATACAAAGCAATTAATGACTGACTTGAGGTCCATCAGGCCTCAGACAGCTGGAAAGGAGAAGGAGCGCATTTCTGCTCCAACGAATTAGTTTTTATCATCTCATTGCTTATGAGAACATAGGAGTTAATTTCAGCAGATTACCTGTTTTGCTTAGCAACTTGTTGGCCACTGATTCTCTTCTCTTTATTAAAATAAAATACCAAAGAGTAGTAGTATCAGTACCCCCTACATGTTGGTTTAAGAGTGAGTGTGCTGTCAAATTCAGGTAACCTCTGTGTTTATGTTCACACTTGGATCTCACTTGGACAGTAGTCTTTGCTGTAGCTGTTCTGGCACTTTCTCTGCCTTGGCAATCCCTACACAGTGTATGCTGACAGAAGTTATTTTGTTAGCATCATTGCACTGTTATGTGCAACATCAGGATCAAAACCCATTAGAGCTGTCTACTGTTACCTAGTTGGAGGTTTGAACCGAGATGTATGGGTATTTTTTCTTACCTTAGTGTGTGTGCAGACAGTGCAGGAGAGCTGATTTTTGTGAAACAGCAATGTTGTCTGCAGCTAAGGCCTTCATCTGCTGTTGTGATGCCACTTATATTAATTTTGGCTTTTGGTATCTTCCATGTTTTCTGCTGAGTGAAAGATGCCAATCAGCCTTAAATCTTCTTTCAAGTAATGTAGTTTAGAGCCCAGGTATTGTGATCTTGCTATCTGTTATCTCAAATGACCAGAAAAACTGCAGATCACTTTACTGTGATTGCGCAGGATTAAACTCTGGTTAGGATGGAATATTGTCTTGATAAAAACTATTCCAAAGTGACAGCTTTTAAGGAAAGAAACCTTTTTTTACAGCCGTTGCTTTTTACCTTTAATAAAAGGTGTACTTGTACCACAAGTTACATAAGTTCTTTATTGTGACTGCTTTGTCAACTTACATTTTAAGTATGAGCCACTATGTTTGTCCTTGGTTGTTGAGGTTTTTTTAACTTGGCTTGGACATAGCATTGGAAAATACACTTTGTGGATTAAGTCTGCAGTGCAGGAGGAATGACTAGTATCTATTACTTAGATGGCAGTTAAAAGAACATTATTAAACAACAGATACGTTCTTAAGATGATGCAATGTTTTTGTAACTTCGTATTGCTTGTTAAATTGGTAATTCAGTGAAGTAGAACAAATTCACATTTTGTTTCAAAATTCAACTGAATGAGTAGGGAAGGTACCATGACAGTGCCTCTCCTTCCACAGTCAGATAAGGAAATGAAATTAAATTGCTACTTCTAAATAATTTTTGGCTCTTTATGTAAAGGTGAGTTGTATTACTCCTTAAAATTCATGTTAAAAATGAAATGTTGGGTTTTCTTCGTTCACATATGGAAAATCTTGTCAGCTGATTAACCCTTTGGTTTGACCTCTTGTTTTTCATGTAGAACTTAAATGAAGATTCCATTAGTTTTGGAGAAGGGATGCCTCTTGGGAGGCTTTATTGCACAGCACTTGCTCAGGGGATTGAGCTGAAATGAGAGGTGAAGTTTCCATTGCCGAGTGGCATTTGCTGCAGAAAAGTGCCCATGAAGTTGCACTTCGATGTCTGTATGAAGTTGTAGATCTGTGTAAGTTGTCTTGTCTTTGGCTGGTTAGAAACAGTTGGAGCTTAAACCTTCACTGCTTGTGTAATGTTGGCCTCCTAACCTCTCCATCCTGTTAACCAATTCATTTTTTAAATGTGGGTTCCCCTCCCACTGCAGCATTTCTGGCTCTGCTTATCTTAAAGGCAGCGTGCGCCTTAGCTCCGTGTCACGTAAGCGTTGCGATGTGTCGGTGATAAGTTTGCACATAGGGTTACGAAAGGATGTGGGTGAAGTGGAAGGCACATTCTTATTAATTTTAGGGAAGAAGAAAGTTTCAAACAGTGTTTATTTTCAGTATTACTAATTTAATTCTCCACCTTTCCTTAGCTCTAGTACTACGCTTTTCAACTAATACACAAACATGCAAAAAGAACCTGATCAATTGTGTTAACAGCACTTTATAATACGTGTCTGTATTTTGGAATGGTCCTCTACGGTTTTCTCTTAGATGCTATCATGCAAGTGGTGTTTTATTTCTATGCACGTAGCCTCTGTTATCTGTGGGGAAACAAGCTAAATTTAGTATCAGCTACTTGTGTGCAGGCAGTATGTAAAAGCTTTCAGTTTCTGACTAGTGGTATGTCCCGGCTGTGTGCTGTGTTCTCAGGGAAGGAAATGCCGACTCCTCATACCCTGTAAGCTTATACCTCAGCCGCTACAAAAGCGGTGTAGGTGTGGGCACCCAGAACTTCATCCAGTGAGCTGAGTTTAATGATCCGGTGAGATTTTGCTGTATGTAACAGGTTTGTGCCTTGGGAGTAGTTTTGCAATTGACAGGAAGTGTGTTGTTGGAACGGGAGGAGGGAAGAAAGCGACCTGTGAGTAGCGGGAAGATTCTAATGCAGGAAAGTAAGTTGCTGAGTAGTGTTTCTGGAGGTGTCTCAGCAAGGTGGGGAAGACAGCCCGGGTATGCAGCAGGGTCAGAGGTAGTGCATAACGTGGACTACTTCATTAAATCAGGAAGTTACTTGTTTGTTTTTCTCTTAAGTGTTTGAAACCACTATAACCAGTGGAAAGAGGATCTGCCTAGGTTTTGGGACATAGCCCACATTCGGGACATAAATCTCCCATTAATTGTGTGCTCTATGTAGAGGGTCTGATAGATGGAAAGTTTTGCTTTAGGTAGGTGAAGGAGGGGAGTTTGTAGGGCTGAGAAGACTTGGAATACTTAACTTGGGTTGAGAAGTACACCTTATAGCTCATCGTGTTTTGGTCTTCAGGCAGCACTAAATTGCCAACCTGTGGCAGCACATCAATATGTGGTATTTGCCTATAAACCCATATGTCAGATACAAACTGACCAGTTAGTTGCATCTGGCACATGAGGTCATGGAGTACCAGTGGCTTTAAATGAGTTCTGGAAGTGAATGAGATGCAAGCCTAGCTTTTTGGGGGGAGTTTTGAATGCACAACCTGGAAGTCCATTAAAACTAGAGCAGTTTTTTCTGGAGGTGGGGTGGGATATTTGAGGATTGCACAGTATCCTTTAGCTAGTGACAGCTTTGCTATATGTGAGTCCTGGATGCAACTTCTCAGATTGTTGTAGTAAGAGAAAAGTTTCTTTTGTCCTTTCCTTCCTCTGCAAATTTAGTGTTAACAGCACAGAATTTTGGTTTATACAGTGAACTCTGTTGTGTGGTAGCTTGTGTCCTTACAGACTGGTCTAGCCAGACTTTTAAATGCAGAGAATGAAATTATTGTGCCTATGGACGTAACTTTTAACTCTTGAGTTCCGCAAGTGACACTCCCTTGTTTCAAGCCTGCAATGTGCATGTGCTCATTTTCCCACTGTCTGCAAAGGAAGAGGAGCTTCCCATGGCATTCCTATGGCTCAGTTCTTAGGCTGATTTCTAGGAAGACTGAACTCTGCTTTTTTGTAAACTTATTCTTTTTCCCTCCTCGTTCCGATGATCTACCTCTCTACGCCAGCTTTGAGATTTGCATGTCATTCTTGTCTTACGCAACTGCTGATGGTCATTGTGGCTTGGGTGTCCCTGAGCCTTCCTCCTGCCCGTACAAGGCAGTGCTAAATAAGTCATGGGGGTTTTCTTGAGGCACAGAAGTGTTCTTTTGTTTGATCATGTTAGCAGTCAGACTCACGTTTCTTAAGGGAAAGTCTTTCTGCATGCATCACTACTAACATACCTATTCATGCTTTTTTGCTTAATGCCTTGACTATAGTGTACAGCTACCCCTGATGTACCTAGAGTACTAACAGCTGCTTCCCAGTGGCTGTTGTCGGACCTTTGTGGACAGAACTGTGGTTACATGTATTTCCTGTTTTGAGGACGTTATTTTGTTGCTCTAAGCCTTCTGGAAGGCCTCACTCAAGATTCCACTTGTGAACAAACTGTGTTATATTTTATTGACAAAAGGTCTTTTCACATAGTGTGTCCCTCTGAAAACCTGTTTCCACCAACCTAGAGTTACAGTTTCTATTTAAAAGATACATTAGGTTTTCAGAGAAACTTTATAACAACTAGTGATAGTGAGATCGCTTTCTGTAGCTTTCACTATTGTACAGCTATAGCTTTAGAGAATGGTAGCTTTTTGATAGTGGAAACAAGTAGTTGCATTAGGACATCAATACCAGAAATAGCAATTTTCAAATTTTAAAATGCCATGCCAGATTGAGACCTGAGTTGATGAAAATGGGTAGTAAGTTATTTGATTCTTGAGTCCTGAATGAAAATGACAGCAGAAGCCAACTGTAATGCTGCATTTTGCTGGATCTATTTCTTCTTTTGTCATTTCCTTCTGATCTTCTTGGTAACATTTCTCTTTTGGAGAGAAAAATTGGCATTCATGGTCTTTATGGGAACTAAGAACATTTTAAAATAATAGGTGACAGTTGCTGTTTATATGTATTTTGGAAAAAAGAGGAAGTCTGAGTTAGAAGCCTACCAACTAGATAAATGATGCAGCAGAAAGCAAATTATGTGCTTCTACCGTTTGAATGTGGGTGGGGGGAACATCTTTGAGGAAAAATCCTGTGAACAATGACTTAGAACATGCTGCTTTTGGAGAACTTGAGATGATAGCTTAGCATTATAAAACTTGTAAAAATATCCTTTCTAATGTAACTGCCATAATTCCTGAGTGCTTTTTTTCCTTGTAGTGTGTTATCGATAGCTCTTGGTGTCAAAGGTCTGTTCGTTCTTTTGGTACTGTGATGTGAGTGGCAATGCATCTTGGACATGAGGCATCAAAAGTTATTTGAAGAGTGATACCCAGTTGTCATTTCTGTTGGTGTTTGGTTTTGGTGATGGGAGGGTGTTGGATTTTTAAAAATTATTATTATTCTGTTTAAGTGGTTTGTTAACAGAAAGTTAGGAGTAACCATATACTGTTGTGTTTCAAAACCATTATAACTATCTGCATAAAATTTTGGAAGCATACAACAGAACATGTGATGCTACTGACTGTGAATATTCCTACTTTCCTGGGAGCAAAAAAGGGGAGTTGCCAAAGTAAAACTTGTCTCCAAATTTAGGAGAAAATTATTTCACAATGGGTGTTGAAAAGCAGTTACCTTTGTGTGAAGGAAAGCTACTTCATATGAGGATGGGAAGCTTCAGTTGTTATGTTAAGTGATACTGACATACTTGCAGTGTTAGTACTTGTCTTGTTAATATTGACATTAAAGCCAAAATATAGTTTAGAAGACCATAATAGGTGGGCTTGGTTCTTAATAAATTAAATAAATCTTCTAAAAAGTTGCATTCCTTCATTAATTAAAAATTGAGATTCTCTAGAGAGAATCCAGGCACTGAATCCCACGTGTATTTATGGTGTTGAAGCTGGCTGGATTTCAAATATTGTCTGTGGGTTTTGGGTCTGTAGTTATACCCTCCACTTGCAGACAGTGTTTGCCTCCTGTCTGGACAGTAGGGATGCAGTAATTCAGAATCTTTAAAAGTTTGTTCAAACTTTTACTCATGTTTTCCCAAATACTTCTATACAAAAGTGTCTCAAGGGTGTGAGCCCTTTGCTTCACAGTTTAGCACTTTAGAGTAAGTAATGGGTATTGGTTTGTTATACTCAGATAGGAATTGCTTTCAGAAATCCTGTCCAGAATCTTTTTGAGAGAACTCAAGAGAATACACAGGTTTACATGAGAGTTTCCATCTGGGTTTGAAGCCTGTCCCATTACACACGTGTAATGCCGTTATAATTATGAAAATCACTTTCTCAAAAGTGATTAAAAGGAACACTTAGTGCCCTTTTGCCTCTCTTGTTTCCATTTAAATGCTATGCAAGGTCCTAATTTTCAGATTCTTCAAATACTTTTTAAATTTTCAGTCTAAACTTGAAGTAGACATTTGTTTGTCAGTAGGCATTGTTTTTACGCTGAAACAGCTCTTCTCCTTCCCTGGTATGTCCTGCCTGTACTTTTAGAATACAGTCATACTAGCTTTTGGTTTGCTAAGGTAAATAATCTGAGCTGTTCTGACTTTGGCAAAAGAGACTACTCATCTTTCCTCTTATTCCTGCGTATCTTTTCTCAATGTAGAGAAATTGTATAGAATGCTGTAGATCAAATCTGGGAAGCTGTTAAAACTTCTGCATTTAGAAAAGGTTTTTGACTGTCTCTTCTGCTGCAAGAGCTGGGGAGCATCAGCTGAAACTACCAGGAAGCAAATGCAGATGTCCAAACTGAAGAGGGTTCCTTGCAGTTAATCTGTGGAACTGCTCACTGCTGAATGTTAAATGAGTGATGGGGCAGAGGAATGGAAGGAAAACCCATTAAGAGCAGTTAAGAACAACAGTACCACTTGTGCCCAAGAAGTTCCTGAATTTAAATTGCAGCAGTCTGGGAAAGTATTAGAAAAATTATTACTAACCTTTTTATATTGTTTCTTTTTTCAAGTGTGTGTTCATGTACATGCTGTGCTAGTCTTTTATTATTGCTGGTTTAGTAAACATGAAGACAGGATGCTGCACTAGACTGACTATTGGTCTGACTTAACATGGTCATCTTATTTTATCTTTGCTGGAAATGTATCCTCTGTTGAACTCCAGAATTGTGTATGGGTGGTTGTTTTTTTGGTATTTTTTTTATCTGCCTTATGTTGGCAGCATATACTCATCGTGGTTTGTTGCTGTATAATCCAATAATTAATGTACTTGAGGGTTTTTTGAGTAGTTTTAATAAGTCTATTACAGATTTCAGAACCTTACATGGCTGTGTGTTTTACTGCTATGTGCCTCTTAGATTACCTTTGAAAAATCCATCTGTGACATTCTGATGGGTGTGTTTTATAGTTGTAATGTCCTCACCTCATTTATAGCCAATAGATCTAAAATAATACTGTAAATTCAGTCCAAAGGCTAATATTGTTTCACTGCAAATTATGGAGATAATAATAGGTTACTGCTTCTAAGTGTAGCTAATCCTACAGCAGTTCACCTTTTATGCTGAATTTTGTGCTGCTTTTGGACACTGTTGAATACCTGTGAAAACAGCTTTTAAGTAGAGCTCCATCTGGCCCTGAGGAAAAATGAAAGCATGCAGAACATGTGAAACAAGTGCAGGAAACTGTGATCTGGAGTCTCAAATGCCATTCCATTACTGCACAGAAGTAATACATTTTGACAAATTTATTTATTCCTGCTGCACCTTGTACAGTGTAGCTGTATTGTTAAGCATGGTCGCAATAAGGAGAACAGAATTGAGGTTCTGTTCCTCTTAGTCTGCCTGGGTGTGAGAGGGACTAGCATAAAGACACCAGCCAAGTCTTTACATCTGGAGAGGCAGGGAAATAACAAGAGCTGCAAAGTTGATAGTCCACAAAGACTTTCAGTTTTTCAGGTTATCTCACAGCAAGAGAAAGTTTCAAACATATTTTCAGTATACTGTTTGGGTTTTTTTTTTCTCTTCTTAGCATGTCTGTGTGGTTTCTCCTACTAGCCTGAAAATAGACAAATTTAAATCTTAAGCCTACAGCTTTTGACACTTAGTCTGACGGTGCTTTCCCCTGTCTTCCCTCTGATACTGGACTCTTCGTCCTCTCCATGGCTTACCTGCATGCCTCCTGGTTCTGCTGCTTCTGCAGGGCTGGGCCTTCCTGTCTTCAGCTGTCAAAGACTTCACTTAAGGAGCTCTTCTACCTGCCGAGCATGTGGAGAGGAAGGAACAAGAGTTCAAGAGAAGAAACCCTCTTCCCCCAGGCACTGCCTGGCTCTGACTGGTCTGGCTGGGGAGCTTGTTCTCCTGCAGCTCTTCAGTGCTGACTGGCCAAGTTGAAAGCAGTTGCAGCCTTTCCATGTGCTCAGCAGCAGCACAGACCTCACTAGTTGCATGCACCCCACGAGATGCCCATTCTCAATTTGTGGCCTACAAACAACATAAGTAGTCTTTTGCACATACAAGTGTTACTCATGTTTCCAAGCATAAAGCTTACATACCTCCTGTACCACTGGCAGTCCGGAATGATGGGCTTAGGTTTTTTGGCTTTATATCTATCTTTGACTGCAGAGAGCTATGAAAAATGAACCTTTTATACTACAGTTGACACTTTAAAATAAAGGGATTAAGAAGATTGACATTTGGGACTGACTTGCTTGCTACCCTTTGCCTCTTATGATTACTTGAAGATGTCTTTTAATTAAGTTTGATGCATTTTAAACTGTTCTCAAGCTCCCTCACCTTTGTATTTTTTCATCCTCCCCAAACATTCTCTGCAGAGGTCTAATCACTTGTTCTCCAAGTGACTGGCATGATTGAAATGATTATTATGTGGAGATGCTACGTATTGGGTGAGTAATAACGGGGAGGCTGTTGTGCTGCCAGATGGAGAGGGGATGGAATGATAATGCAGTGAAGAGGGTGCTGTCGTTCGGGGTTCGAGTAAACTGTGATCTGCCTGCCTCCCTTCTCTGCCATTACCCCCCAACGAAGGGTTCATCTCTCCCATGTTCCTTTTTGCTCGCTCTTTTATTCTGGCTGAGCTTTTATTTGGTGTTTCTGTGGCTGCGCCCAGTGTGCTTTTTAGAACTTTATTCAGTGTCTGACTCTGTCGTGCTTGGTTCATAGATTTTTGTTTTGTTTTGCTGTTTTTCTCATTTCCTCTCTAGGGGAATTGCTTGTTCATGGTGACATACTGTTTTGACAGGGATTTTTCTACAGTGTATGGTGGGGGTTTTATGTATATTAATGAAGGCAAATGTGAAAGTGTATGCATCTTTCCACATACCCTGTGTGGATGACACATTTTTTTCTAAGAATGACTAGTTCCACTCTTTGGGACCAGTACTTAAAAATCCAGTCTTCTGTGGAAATAAGCTTTTCTTGCACTGAGAAAAGTTCTTCCTGAGTGAGTTTCACAGTGCTGTGTTCTCACAATTTAGAGATCTTTTATGATCAGGTCATTGAGTCCTTTGAAGGTGAGAGCAGAGCTGCTTTGAAGGTGAATTTAACCTTTAAACAAAGGTAGATTACATTAGTGATAGTGAAATGGAAGACATGAGTATGTCCCATTCATCAAAAACCTTTTTTTTTTAAATAAAACCTCAACAGTCAAGTGTAGTATTAAGGGACTGTCTTTTTAGTGATTAAACTCCCCTGACTTTATGCTCAGGGTCACTGTGTCAGTTGGTTGCATTTTGGAAACGATGTTGCCTGTAAGACTGCTAAAGTTCCCTGTAAGGTTTTGCGTTAAGGCATGCTTGAAATTGATGACATCTGCCCCGTAAACAATGCAGGAATTGATCCTTTCACCTAAAGGCTTGAGTTATTAGAGCTTCAGTTGAAGTCAGATGCTTGCTGTAACTTACCAGAACACATCTTCTGTGGTGTTAATTCCCATGGTATACAGCATGTTCATGAAAAATAAAGGCTTCTCAACATCTGTCTGAAATGTATAGAATTCAGTTATTTTTATCATTATTCAATTTTGAATCCAAACCTTACAGTAATTTATTGTAAGGAGATCTTCAGAGGTACTTGGTGTATGAATCACGTACACACGCTGGTTTATGAATGATGCCAGTCGCCTTTGAACTTCCTGATGTTAAACGCACCTCTGCTCTTTTGGAACACTTTGTCCTATTTCAAATCTCTGATGATGAAGTTTGCACCTCAGTGGGTTTATCAAACGCTTTCTAACAGTTTGATTGTTTAAAGATTTGTGCATTTTCTGTCTAGTTCTGAGAGACAAGCCGTGGGTTTAGTGCTTAGAGATACTGATGTACTCACTCTGAAAGGTTGTATGGGTGCAACATAAGATAAATGCCAGATTAAAGATTTGGGTTCCATACAATGGAATTCTATTTACATTTTTCAGTTTTAATTTTTTAGTCTACACACAGGCATTTTGTAAGAACCAAGTAGGCCATTAGCTGTTTTCAGTGAATTTTGAGACTGGCAAATGCAGTCAACAGTGTATGGGTAGTGAATTATATATAAACTTTTCTCCTGCTTTGTGTCTTTTATTTTTTTTTTTTTTAATCTGAAAGTTTAGCTAGTTTGGAGGATTGGCCTCTGGACATAGGTATTTTGGAGATATGTATTGCTTTTCCTGAAGTGTAATAGCTCATTTTTCAGGCAGTTTTGTGAAAAACTCACAAAATTCTATAGTTAATTATGGTTTGAAGACGAGATGCTATTTTTGGGTTTGGTTTTTTTATTGTTGTGTGTTGTTTTTGGGGGGTTGTTATTTCACAATTTTTAACACCTGCTATTGCAGTGAAACCTGACACAACTTTACCATTACTGTGTTTTTGTTTGTTACGGGTTTTTTCTTGGTTGCTTTTGGTGTGTGTGTGTGTTCTAAAATTAGAATTGCATGTTGAGGAGTTAAGTGTGACTGGTTGTAGAAGCCCTCATTACTGAGCACTGTTTTATGTATGGTTTGACTTGGTGGCTGCTTGCTCAGAAGTATTTAAGAGCACTGTGTATTAAGTAGTCAGAGTGTGTGGTAACTGGAAGTTAGGCTCAAAAGAAGGGGATATTGTATCTTTTCCACCTGGGCAAGGTGGAAAATAGTATTTGCAGATCCTTCTGTTGGAAGGAAAAGCAGTGTGATGGAATTGAGAACTCTGTTTTAGGCTGTGTTTATTAGTGATGGTGTAGCCCCATCCCATTGAATGCTACTATCCAGTTCTTTGGTTTTTAAATCGCAGCATTCACCTTGTCTGTGCAGGGTCATGCTTAGTTGTGGTCAGGGAAAGGGATGGTGAAACGGAGTTCTTCTGGTACAGGTGTAAGCTTAGACTCTGCTTTTGGTTTAAAAGTGAGGTTGACTGTGGAATCTGATACTTGAGGCACTTGGCACAAGCTTAGACAACTCAAATTCAAACTTGAATTTCTTTCAAATTAGGCAAAATCCTGAATCCTGGTCTTTTACATCCTAGATGAATGTCCTTATTAGATGGTTTTAATGCTTTATGGTGATTTTTTTTTTTTTTAAGTGTTTTTCTCATCTCCCTGCCCCAAATAACAGAAGTGGTTTCTGACCTGCTGTACTTACCAGGAGCCATGTCATTTGAAGCAGGCTCTGTTTTCTGGTTCAGTACACAGGTTCCTGAAAATACATAAGAGATCTATGGAGAATTAGTGTTAAGTTTGATACACACATTTCCTCTTGATATTTATTAATGTTCAGTCAGGCTTGTGAGGCATTACTCAAGGAGGAGGAGGTCCATCTATCTCCAGGGGAACATTACAGAAAATGTCTGTAGTGAAAACCTGTGTGGCTATTTACCCCACAGCTATGGGATTTTTCAGGTTGTGTTGACTGTGAAAGTTCACTATCAAGTTTTACTTACCTGAAGACTCTGTTGGCAGGTTCCTCAGCAATATTGTAGTGTATTGCCATTTTGCTTGGTGTTTAATGCATATTCCAATACAAATGCACACTTGTAGGTAAAATAATTCTGACGTGCACTTCATAGTGGCTGAATTCTCCATGAATGTAACTCCCATCCCTTCCCTTCCATTCAGAAGTGGCACTGACCATTAGTTGTGTGACTGTATCAAGAGGACTGTATTCTTCTTACTTCCTTGCTGGTTTTTTTTTTTTTTGGGTGGTTGTTCAGATTCATATGCGGTTGGACAGGCGAGTGATAAGGCTGGGTGTTTGCAGGTGTTTGATAGAGAAGAGCCACAGCTCTTTGTGGGAATTACTGTGGTGCTTTTCATGATGGTTTTTGGGCATAAAGTTCTCACCAAAATACTGTTCTATGCAAGCTGGTTTGCATGCATATTTGATTACGTTCCAGTGTTGCTCACTTCTGTACGTGAGCAGCATCCCCATTGTCTAAGTGTAATTAAGCAACCACAAGGGGAATATATATGAATGGCAGTGAGAAAAGGGATGTGATACATGGAGTGGTACCTGTGTGTGAGATTTCGGTGACGTGATGGAAAATCTTGGTGGGGCGTCCTTTCTGATCTACTGGCTGTGCTAATGTTAGAAGTACCAACGTTCTGAGACTCTGAAATAACGGTATTTCAGTATCTGAAGCCAGGTTCCTTCCATTTAGATGAGGCTTTTTATCCTTTGTGTCATAATGTACCTTTACCAATTTTCTGTCTCCTGCGGTGCTGAAAATTCCATACTTCCCACCCTATTAGCATTAGTTTTTACACTTTCTTCGTAAACAGCTCCTGACCCATTTTCATTTCTGTTCTTCTAAAATAAATCTTCTTTTCCTTATATTTTCAAACTAAGCTACCAGCAATATTTATTTTTGAAAACCAGGCCACCTATGGTGCTTGAGCCCTTTTGGAACTGAATTTTAAACTGTGCAGGTTTAGCAGTGCGCAGCAATTGGTGATAGTTTTAAAATATTTTTATAATAGTTGCTTTTCAGTATCACCTTGTATTCAAACAGCAGCACAGAAAATCATTCTGTTTAGTCTGAAATCAAGTATTTTCACAAATATATATTTATTCTGTCAGTCTTTGTAGACATTTTCTTATACATATGTATGTATGTAGTTCTCTGTTTAATACGCTTCATCAAGGTTCTTTCTTCATTGCTTCATTGTCATCCTTATGCTTGGTAGCTGATAGTCAGTGTTACGTTTCCAAAGGCTTGTGACCAGACCAGGAGATCTTTGCATAAATAACAGTTATTCAGATTTAAACTTGGGGCTTTTTTCTTTGGTAGAAAAGGCAGCTATTAATGCAGACTCTGGCTTTAATTACTCTTGTTTGTTTATTTTAATTGTATTTCCAAAGTTATTTACCCAGTGAAATTGAAAACAGCTATTTATTTCATGTATGATATCTCGTGAAAATCTGTAGCCTCCTGGGTATAAATGGTTTAACAGTTTCAAAGAAGTAAGTTTATCAAAGTTAACTGTTTGACTGTTCTAAAGCATGACATGCCTACACTTCAGTTGTAATGTTCCATGTTGGTATAGTTAAGAATTGCTAGAATAAAATCAGATTCAGTTGTCTAACATTTTAGTGTGTGGTGAACTATTTCATTACCTCTTGAACAATTGTTAAATTAAGGTGCCGCAATTCTCTAAATAGAATTGTTATGGTAAAAATAACAAAGTTCCTATAATCCCAGATAAAAAAAAAAATTAGCCATTTCAATTGCCTATGAAAAAACCTACTACTTTTTTTTTTTTTTAAGAGGTTGTTGTGTGGCTTGTTTATGGTGGGTTTCTGGGTTCTTTTGGTTGGTTGGGTTTTTGGTGTGTGTTTTGGCTTGTTCTCTCTTCTAACCCTATCCCCCAACCCCCTGCCCCAAAAATCCAAACAAAACCACTCCAACCAAAAAAAACCAAAAGAACCCTAAACCAACCGAATACTGACAAAAACAAAATGGAAAAAAAAAATCAACAATATGGGCTTTAGAACAGTGAAATTCCATACAAAATTTGTCATTATCTCCAGTCTTCAGATGATGAAACATTTTCAGGGACAGAATAAAGAAAATTGTTTGTTAATAGTTTGGAATTTGTTTTAATTTCCTATCTAATGGTGTGTCTATACATACATGCACATCTGTATATCTAAGTATATCTTTTATCTTTGTATTAAAAAGAAGCAGCAGGGAGTAGTTTGCATTTGTGAAGGTGATCTCAGAATTAATGTGGAGTGACTCTACAATAAATCCAGTCAACAAATTTTTCATTAAACCGCAATTGGTTATGGACACTGTCAGTTGGAAACAACTGAGCTTCCTGTATTTTGATTTGAGAAGCCTACACTACTGAGTTTATTTCTTTCTGATGGAAGACACTTATAAATAGTGACTTCGAATTCTAGTAAATGTTCTGTATCCTGTGGAGGCAAGTTGGTTTCCCTACCACCACTAAAATGTCACTTTTCTCCATTTATCATTGATTTCCATTTATTCTATTTTGTATTCTCGTCTGCAATTCTGTGCTTTTTATGAAATAACATCCCTCATTTTTCAATTATAATTGGCTTCAGGAGGAATAACTTTTAAGTTACTAGTATCTCCTGTTCTCCATCTGACCATGGCATTTGCTTTGGAGATACTAATTGTCCACAGTATCTTTCTAAATTGTTAACTTTTTTTTATTTTACTGTTTGTTTCTCTTGATCACAGTGTGCTTCTTACACTCTAGTCTCTAGAATACTTTTGTGCTATTTACCTTTCAATTAATTTTTGGATTAATTTTCAGTTGTAAACTGAGCGACCTTGATTTTACTTTTCCTGTTTGCTATTTCATCTCTTCTCTTCCACTTCCAGATTATATGGAAATTGTAACAATTATTTGTTTCAAATGATGGCTATATAGAGAAGTCCTAGACTACAGTAGTGACTTTTAAACAAAATGAATCTTAACTGTTAAAAAGCTATGAATGTGCACAACTGCTTTTCTTCTTTATTTCAACTGTTTTTCTTGTGTCCTGTTTCATGAAGGAGTACTCATGGCAAGACAAATGGGTCAAAATTGATGATACAGTCCTTGAGAAAGGTTCTTAAATATTATTAGCAAATTGGAGTACCTTCATAACCTCCCAATATACCACTGAAATTTTACAAAACTAAAAGTCTCAAAGAGCCCAGTTCTTGTTTTTCTTCTTGAGAACTAGGTCTCTTGGGACATGAATGTGTTTGTGCCCAGCCTGCTGTACATCTAACATTTACTGAGGCATCTGTATAATCATATTTGAAATAACAGGAGAGTAAACTTATGCTGAGAGATAAATTTCATAATACATTTCATTTCGTGAGCTTCACAAAAACAGTATATAAACATGCTTTAAATGCTGTGAGAATTGATATTGAGTAAGAAAGTAAGGGGAGTTGAGCGTTGTGCCATCCATAAATAACATGAGAGCCTTCAGTGGAAGATCTGCTGAATAAATATAGGTTACTTTCAATCAAATATTAAGTGTGCTCTTCTCTGCAGAAGTAGGAGATGATCTTTTGTCATCTACAGTCAAGGAGGTTGTATTTATCATAGAATCACTGGAACAGTTTGGGTTGGAAGGGACCTTAGAGACCTCCTAGTTCCAGTCCCCTGCCATGGGCAGGAACAGCTTCCACTTGCCACAAGAGGTCCATTACTTCTTGTGTTGAAGGCTCTAGAGCTGGACACAGTACTCCAGGCAGGGTCTCAGGAGGGCAGAGTGGAGGGGCAGAATCCCCTCCTTTGACCTGTTGGCCACACTGCTTTTGATGCAGCCTAGGGCGTGGTTGGCTTTCTGGGCTGAAAGTGCACATTGCTGGGTCACGCTGAGTTTCTCATCCACCAGCAGCACCAAGCCCTTCTCCTCAGGGCTGCTTTCAATCCATTCTCTGCCCAGCCTGTACTTGTGCGTGGGATTGTGCTGGCCCATGTGCAGGACCTTGCACTTGGCCTTGATAAAAAAATCTTTTTTTTTTCTCAAATTGTTAATTTGTCACCTGGTAAAATTTAACTTTTTTTTCCACTCTGCTTTACTGCTCAGCTGTTGCCATGCTGGCTATTTATATGGCTAGTTTTTTGGTTTTCTGTGGTTGTCAGTGCTTTTTCTCTTTCAAGTAAACATTTGTCAACTCACGGCGCTCCTGTTTTCATATTGTTATTATATTAAAGAATTAATAATCAATGTCTAGTCATGTTTGGCCATTTGATACTGCTGCGTTCATCTTAGTTAATCATGCTTGTCAGGAGTAAGAAAAGATGGCATTACATCATCTTTATAAACCATTAAAAAAAGCTGTATTGATTTTTTTTTTTGGTTTTTTGTATAATTGATTAACTGTAATTTGAATTTGTGCTGTAAAATACAAATAATTGCAACCCGTGACAATGGTAAATGTTTTTCCTTCATATTAGTTGAAATAGAAATTTTCCTTCCATCTTCTTTATGAAGTAGAGCTGTAATATGTCTCAGTGACTTCCTCTATAATATTTAGAATTCTGTTTTTATCTAATGGGTTTTGTTTTGTTACAGTTTCCAACTTTGGGGTCTTCATGAAAAGAAATCATATTAATCATAGAGAAAACTAGCTTTTTTATGGGATTGTTTTTGTTTGATTGTGGGGGGTTTTTTTTTGGGGGGGGGAGGCTCTCAAAGAGTGAAAAAATATTCCAGTTGCTCTCCCTTTGGAATAATAAGCAGTGAACATACAGGGATTTGGTAGTGCATTTTAAAGAATATAATGGAAATACTTTTTCTGAACACACATGAGTGTTTTGCTAGCTTTTTCCAAGTTGAAAATTACACTAAGCCTTTTTCTTCTTCTCTGCATCATATTTAAATGTGTCTTAAGAGCTGGTGGCTGGATTTGTGAAATCAAATTGCTCTCAGTCATGAACTATGATGTCATAATAGGGGCTTGTAACTGTCATGTCAGAGGTGTTGATGATGATGTTTGTTTTTAATCAAGCAGGTGGCAAAGAGCATGAATATTGTTGGGTTTTTGGTATCTCATAAGCCAGCTGCTTTTCCTGCGGCTGTTACTGCATTTGTTTCTGCCTCTGCTCTGCTTGCCTCACTGGGAAGCAGCGTAGGTGATGATTTTGCCAAGTTCCTAAATTCTTCAGGTTTCCCTTTTATCTTCGTGCAGCCTTGAACAAAGGGAAGAAAGTGTGTGACAAAGTGTAGCAATCATCCTTTTCATTTCAGATTCTTTCTTTTTCTCCTTAATTTGTCAATACCAGCAATTCTCAAGGCTGGCTCCGCTGAGTGCCCTTACAAATCCAAACGATGTGGAGAAATAACAATACTTAAAATCCGGAGGGGTTTTGAACTTCCTTAGAATTCTGAGTGGCTCGGGATGATTTAAATTGCTTGCACAAGTGGTGCCATCGATGGCCTTTGCTGTTACAGATCCACTGAAATGAGATAGTTTGATTATTCCTTCAAAGAAACCACAGACGGATGCGTGTAGTTGTGACCTCCCTCTTCAAAACACTTCGCACCTGACTGCCCAACTAAGAGACAACTTAGCTATGCAGACAAAAGCTTGTCCATTTCTAAAGAGATGTTTATGGAGGATTTTGGTGGCAACAAAAGTTTGTCAGGACCAAAACCGAGGTTGAAAAAATGGGTTTGTCTAGATTAATCTGGTCTAGCTCCGAGGAAGAATGAGAGCCCTGTACTGACCACTCTGCTCATTCATCAGAGGCTGGCTTTGGTGTTCCCGCAGGGGAAGAAATGCTGGCTCTTAGTTTCTGTTTCAGTTCGTTAGAATGTACTAGAAGAATTTTAAGAATTCATATGAAACAACGTTCACAATTCCAGTTTGCGTAAATGTAAGGTTTTTCCCTGATACTGTTTCAATATGGTAGAGATCAGCTGAGAAAGTGTACTAAATGGTGCAGTTGAACTACTCTTATGGTAATAGTTAACTGTTAAGAGTTAATTAGACTTAACTGCAAGTTAACTGCTACTTAAAGAGAAAGTTCTGGTTTGCAGCTCTGATGTCCCATGTCTTGCCTTGTGCTAGTGTAAGGTGCCTTAGTGGTATCCTCAAAGTGCATTCCAAAGCAAAGTAAAAACCTGCCTTATTGAGGATTGATTTGAGTTGTGTGAAAGGCTTGGGCACAGCTTTTTGTATCCCTACTATATATAGTGCTTCAGGTACTTATGATAATTCTTTTAATGAGAATTTACTTAAATAGGGGCTGGGGAAATGTTAAGGGTCCCTGGGTGCTTAGCTGTTTAAGTTCATGTGACTTATAATTTCCTTGATCATGTGTATAGAAAAATCCTCTTGACACTTGTTCATAAAGTCAAGTCCCCTTTAAATACCTGTACCCACCTAATTCAGGAAATAAACTACCTTAAAACTTCCTCTCCAACAGTTTTTGTAAGCTACCTGTTATGGTAGCAGTTTTTATATGCTCTGAACAGTGACTAAATTATAGAATACAGAAACATTAATTTAAGAAAATGTCACAGTGTGAATATTCTCTTCAGCAGCAGCACCAGGTATTGCATATCATAAATGAATGGAAAGCCTTGCCTGCAGATTAATCTGTGGCAGTAAGGTTAGGGGCACCAGCAAGAATTGTGTTATGATTTGTACAAATTGAGAGATGAGAGCAAAAAGTTGGAAGAAGAAAGCAAGGCACAAACCCTAAGATTCTGCATTAAAACACTGGCACATGAGAATAGTTTCATCTGATGATCCTGAACATGGACAGTCACTTCATGCACACCTAGGAATTTTAAGAAACTCATTTTGGACTAGCATAATTTGCTTCTGATTCCAAGGATCGTACTCTTCAGATCAAGAGTATGATCCTCTCATAAGAGGTATACATAGCAGTGGGAATAAAATTAAAGGAACAGTAGCTTTGATTAACTGCAACAGTATTCCAGTTACCGAATTACAAACAGTTTGGGTTGTAAGGGACCTTAGAGACCATCTAGACCAGGTTGCCCAAATCTCCCTGCATTTCTCTGCAGAAGTAAGTGAGATCATCTTTTAAGTCATCTACAGTCCAGGAGGTTATATTTATCATAAGAATCACAGAACAGTTTGGTTTGGAAAGGACCTGAAAGCCCATGTAGTTGCAGCCCTGGACAGCCTCCATTAGACCAGGTTACCCAAAGCCCCATCCAACCTGGCCTTGAACACTGCCAGGGAGGGGGCAGCCGCAGCTTCTCTGGGCAGCCTGTGCCAGGGCCTCACTGCCCTCACAGGGAAGGATTTCTTCCTAATGTGTAAAATACATCTACCCCCTTTTAGTTTAAACCAATTAGCTATTGTCCTGTGTATTCCATGCCCTTGTAAACAGCCTCCAGGTTTCCTGTAGGCCCCCCTTCAGGTACTTGGAAGGCTGCTAAAAGGTCACTGAAGCCTTCTTCAGGCTGAACAATCCCAACTCTCTCAGCTCCAACCCTCTGGTCATTCTCATGGCCCTGCTCTGCACTGTAGTTGTGCTTGGGATTTTTCTGACCCATGTTCAGGGCTGTGCACTTGGCTGTGCTGAACTTCATGAGGTTCACACAGGGCCATCTCTCAAACATGTCAAGGTCCCACTGGATGTCATCTCTTGCCTCTAGCATGTCACCAGCACCACACAGCTTGGTGTCCTTGGCAAACTTGCTGAGAATGAACTTGGTCACGCTGAACATATTGCCATCAGAGATGTTAAACTGCTGGTCCCAGTACCAACCCCTTAGGAACACCACTTGTGTCCACTTGCGTATCGAGCAACTCTTGAGTCCAACCAACCAGCCAAGTTCTTGCAGTACAGCTCACTGAGGCAAAGCTTGCCACACGGATGAAAAATTCTACCACAACTCTTTCATGTCGAGGAAAATACGCATCTCAATTTAATATTTTGGAATATGGCCAAATAGCTACAGTTTGAAATACATAATTTAAATGGTTTTAGTAAATCATTTCAATACGACACACACAGCTAATAGGTTTGCGATAGGTGTTACACTTTATGTTGTAGTTTTGCAGGAGCATAGCTTTGTTTTTATCCATCAGAGCTTTGTTTCTGAAAACAGCCATGAAATAAGGCAATTCCAGCCTCAGAAGTTAGGTGAAAGTGTATGTAATACACCTCAGGCTTGGGATACTGAGACCCACTCACCTGGTCACATAGATGGCGTTACGCTCATTTGAGTACAGTAAGGCCCATTGTGCTGGTTGTGGCTAGGATACAGTTAATTTTCTTTATAGTAGCTAGTAGGGGCTGGTTTGTATTTGTGCTGAAAACAGGGTTGGGGTAACACAGAGCCAAGGCCTTTCTTTGCTTCTCATCCCACCAGCGAGCAGGCTGGGGGTACATGAGAAATTGCGGGGAGTGGGGGGGGAACGACAGCCAGGGTAGCTGACCCCAAATGACCAGAAGGGTATTTCATACCGTATGATGGCATGCTCAGCATATAACTGGGGAAGCTGCTTGGAAGGTGGGATTGCTGCTCAGAAAGAGACTGGGCATCAGGGGTCTTTTTTCCTTTCTACCCAGGTGGTGAGCAGTTGCATTTGTACGTCTCTTGTTTTTATATACACACACACTATACTCAGTATAGTCATGTTGTTATTTTTCTTTGTTTTCCTATTAAATTGTCCTTATCTCAACCTATAAGTGAGTGTTTTTGGGGGGCTTTTTTTTTTTCTATTTTCCTTCCCACCCTACTTGGGGGGTGGGGGCAGTGAGTGAGTGGATGTGTAGTGCTTAGTTATTGGCTGGGGTTAGACAATAACACCTATCTTACTAGGGCTCACCATTAAAAAAAATATATTTAAAACCAGCATAGCACATAAAAAATGGCAAATGTACAGATTAAATCAGGAATTTGGATTTTCCATGGGCGCGTCTTAACTATTTCTTAACATTTCATTGTTGGCATTTCTTATTTCAATGATTAACACAAGCGTGCAAGAAGTAAATCATAAATGTGGGCAAGACTATTAATTTAGGATTCAGGCTTAAATATTACAGGATAGATAGATTTTTATTTTTCCCATTTGAATTTCCATTGTTAATAAAATGACGACGAAGCTCTTGATTTCAGATTAAGTATTAAGGGTTTTGATTATCACAATATATTAAAATCAAACAGTTCATAATTGCAACCAAATTTGAAACATAGCCAAAGCATGAGTTGGTGAAAGTCATGGGTTAACCAGCCAGAACTTGAATTTGTTTGTCAAGCTGTTGATAACTATGAAGTCTTCTGCTGATGCAAAGGACTTTCATTTTAAGTTTACTCATTTTAATGACTAATGTGTTCAAAATCAAGAAACTGGAAGTTCAAAAAATTAGGAAAGCCACTTCATTTACTCATTCCCAAAGTGTAAATAGGGCCATGAGGTAAGTGCACAAGGTAGCAGATCACCACCGCTGTGGTGAATATAATGTATCAGTTCAGTTTGTTAAAAACGCGTTCGCAGTGCAGAACGTAAGTCGATTGTGTGTGAGACTTAAAAACTTCTAGGGCAACTTTTTCCCAGACTAAAATTCTCTTCTAATTCAATTCATGTTTCTAATTTTATCTTAAATTAGTCTGTGTAGTACTTAAAAGGTAGGAAAGTGCGTTTTATGACATGATAGATATATGTGGCAAGAATCAGATCTTGGGGAAATAATGCTAAGGTATATAAATTGCTCGAGCGTGTTGAGGTTGTGCATCTGTCAGTTTAGCAAAAGCTAGAATGAAATGTGATTCTTTTAGAAAAAAACACAATGAGAATAAAGTCAAAGAGGTTTCTGTCTTATAGATTGAAAAGAAGGAATCAATCCTTTTCTATCTCATTGATTTTTAAATTAAAAATCCTCGTGTGTGCTAGAGGTTTATGTTTGGGAAAGCAAATATTTCTGGAGTCCACGAATAAACCAGAGGAAACTTCTATTGTTTATCTGCTGTCAGTTTGCATTTGAATCAGTAAACTTTCAAATCTTCAATATCTTAAATATTACATTTGTTCTTTGAAAAATAATGCAAACTATGTTACTCAGAGTGTTTGTTGACTTCCTGCCTTGCAGGCTAACAAGAAACTTTGTTATTTCTCACAACATGTACAGAAATTATATTATTTGCTTTGGTTAAATACAGAATTTTGAAAACCTTGTATTTCTTTTTCTCAGGCTGTTCGCTGCTATGAATCGCTAATTTTGAAAGCTGAAGGAAAGGTCGAGTCTGATTTCTTTTGTCAGTTAGGTCACTTCAACCTCTTATTGGAAGATTATCCAAAAGGTAAGGTTTTTTAGTACTTCTGATAAATGTCACTGGGGGGTTGTCATTTGATGTAGGTAACACAGTAAAATGAAAAACATTTCCATAACTCACCTTTCTCTCGGTTTGTACTCTGTTTCAAAGCCCAAAACAGCATGAGACTGATGTCTTTACAAAAACAGTTGTATTCCAATTTCTCATCACCCCTCCTTCCCCCTGCCCCTTTCTTTTTTAATTGGGAAAAAAACCCCACCAAAACAAAACATTACTGTTTCAGGTATGAATACGAAGTTTCTTTAGTTTATACAGTAGTTCCACACTACCTGCTTCATGTTTCTGGTTCACTATTGCATGACTGTAGCGGCAGTGGAAACCGTGCCTCTGAAGGCTTCCTGTGAGGCGGTGGGAGACATAGTGCACAGGATGGGAGCCTGTCTTAATGCTTTCATTCGCATCCACAGCCTTGACAGGTAAGGCTAGGCTGAAAGTGTTCATTCAGAAGCAACGATCCTCACTTCATGTGTGCAGAGTCCGTTTTAAATACTGACTGCAAGAATGGACAGAGGGGATTGGGAGGGGGTTGGAAGTGGTTTATTTAGGGTCACAGAATGGTATAATGCCTTAGGTTGGAAGGGACCTTTAAAGGTCATCTAGTCCAACCCCCTGCAGTAAGCTGGGACACTTAACTATCAGATTGCTCAAAGCTTCATCAAGCCTGACCTTGAATGTCTCCAGGGATGGTGCCTCCACCACCTCTCTGGGCAGCCTGTTTCACTGTCTTACCACCCTCACAGTGAAGAACTTCTTCCTAATGTCTAATCTAAACCTACCCTGCCCCTTGTCCTCTCACTCCATGCTCTTACAAACAATCCTCCCCATGATTGCTTGTTGTAGGCCCCTTTAGGTACTGGAAGGCCGCTAGAAGATCTCCCTGGAGCCTTCTCTTCTCCAGGCTGAACAAGCCCAACTCTTATCCTGTTTTCATAGGTGAGGTGCTCCAGCCCTCTCATGGCCCTCCTCTGGACTTGCTCCAACAGGTCTCTGTCCTTGTTTTGAGGGCTTCAGAGCTGGACACATTATTACAGGTGGGGTGTCAGCAGGGTAGAGGGGCAGAATCCCCTCCCTTGACTTGTTAGTCACACTTATTTTGGCACAGCCCAGGATGCGGTTGGGTTTCTGGGCTGCAGGTGCACCTAATTGGCTCATGTCCAGCTTTTTGTTGTACCTGTACCCTCAAGTCCTTTTCTGCAGGGCAGCTCTCAATCAAATCATCATCCATCCTGTATTGGTAATGAGGATTGTCCCAACCCATGTGCAGGACCTTGCACTTGTCCTTGTTGAAGTTGATGAAGTTTGCATGACCCCACCTCTCTGAGCTGTCCAGGTCCCAATGGATGATACCCTGTCCTTCTGGCATGTCGACCACACCACTTAGCTTGGTGTAACCTGCAACCTTGCTGAGGGTGCACTGGATCCCACTGTGTCATTGTGTCATGGATGAAGATACTAAACAGCACCATTATGGATTTAGGTCTCAGCTTCAACAGTTTTTGAAACTATTTAAATACTTTTTGCCATCATTGCAGCTAGGAAGCCCAGAGCCTTACATACACTTGTGCTCTGTTGCTTGTGGGCCCGTAGAGTGCTTTTTTTTGTTAGGGTGTGGATTCCCAAAGATCCTCTGCTGTGCTGCTGACTGAGGCATAGGGTTAAATATTCAGCTTGTTCTGCTTCCACTTCATGGTGGGTTGTGGTGGGTGTCAGGCCCTCTGCAAACAACTTACACTGCTGTTTCTGATTAGCCAAATGCAACTTGCTATTATGGGAGTGCAGCAGGGCTTACTGGAGAAATGCTATTTAGCAAAGACAGTGCAGGATTGTGGGCTGAGCTGTACTAACTCTGCTGTTGAGTTGGTAGCCATTAGGAGTGATGGGACTGGCATTGCTAAGGATCAGAAGTGAGGTTTACTGATGGGGAGTCTGCTTTATGCTTTACATACAGTTTTAAGAACAAGCACAAAAAAATACAAATGATACTTGAAAATACCGGTTTTCCAGAGCTGTAAACAAGCATGAGCAGAATTGTGTGGGAATAAATACTTGGGTATTTAAAACCTGAATTCAAATAGTTAGTGTTTTCTTAGATGTCTGTTTAAAGTCGCATCCTAATTGTGAAAAGAAATCTCAAGACATGAAAAAAACTTTGTCAGTAATGAAGTTTATCTCTTAAAAAAGAGTTGTACCTGTATTTTCAAAGAAATGGGGTAGTAGTGAAAGTAATACTAGTGGAATTTTAATGAATGGAAAAGGGAAGTTACAGGATTCTTATTGAGGGACACATGTTCACTACAGTTGTTGAACTTCAGTACTGAAGACTATAAAAGTCTTATCCATCACATGAAAAGTCCTAAGTGTTCTGTAATTAATTTACCACTGTTACTTGAAAGAAGTAGAATCTGTTGTATTATATATTTCAAGTAAAAATAAATTCTATTCCATTTTATAAATTCTGTTACTTTAACAGTCATGCATTCTAATTGCAGTTAAAGTTAAATTTTAAATACTTGGGAATTGAAAAGTAAAGGGAGTCCAGAAATGTTTTGATCTAACTAATGTATATTTTATCCAGTCTTTAAGTTCTGAAGTTCCATAAGTGTAAGATGCAGAAGCAGAATGATCATCAGAACTGTAAAGCTGTGTAGTCTGAAGTTAGTCTAGGACAAGTTGTAGAGAAGCTGATGCATTTACTGAAATGAATGTAATTAATGAAATATCACAAGATAGTAGTATGACTAATGCTGAAGAACTTGTTTTTCCCTTGGAATCCTATTATTTACTGAATTAAATAGCTTTAATAATTGTGTACACCTTTGTATATAGCGTAGAAATGTGTCTTTATTAAAGGCCAGTGTGCTAGTGTTCCTTGTTCAGGAGCACTGGCAATACAGTTTGTGTGAAGTAGAACAAAACTGTTAGTTGGTCGCCCAAGTCCGATCAGTGATCAAGGTGAAGCAATCCTTGGCTGACACAGATCTGTTATGTTTTAGGTGTGTAGTTTCTTCTGTCTTGATCCATCTCCTTTTTTCACAATTACATTGACAAATGTGGATCATTCATTTGCGTGTATTTGTTGTATGTTGGTATTTTCATGGAGCTAATACCGTCTTATCAATGTAGTAAAAAAGATTGTGGGTTCTTTCCTTACAAGAATTAGGACTCACACCCCATAGGAGATGGATCTTGAGAAAGATTCATGGCAAGTTAGTGCACACCATTATTGGAACTAACCAGATAAGTACTTCCCTTGCTGCATATATATGCAGGGAATATGAGTTAGGGGCAGGATACCTTTGAGTGTGGAATAAGTTGATGGCAGATGACTTCTGGAACTTCTAAACACATCTAGCGTATGTATATGTATTTTTAAATGAAATCTGTAATTTCTCTTGAAGTGCCTTGTTTTCTGTCACATGTAGCCACTGAAGTCCAGATTTAATTTGCTTCCCCCCCTCTCCATCAAAAAGAAGTACTTGTAGTCTCACAGCTATTGTTTGAGACAACAGAAATTGTTTGAGGTTTGTTCCTCTCTGCATTATGTCCGAGGTCAGCCTGGAGTATCACAGTGTTTTTTCCTAGCCTGTAAAATCCAGAGCTGGTCTGCAGCTTGCAGTTTTCCCAAATGCAGCATGTTTGAATTGCTGTTGTTAGCTAAAGGGCTTTCTCTACAGCCATGAAATTGAGTTGTCTCATTAATTGCACTCTGCGCCTCTTAAGAGGATGTCCTAGGCAAGGTATCAACCTTTTTGCAGAAATTTGGATACTGTGAGCTGCTGACGTGTGTTCACATGATTATAACCAAGGCAGATGGATTCAGCTTAGCAGGCGTGTTCAAGGTGGTTTCCTTGCCCAGCTTTCACCCTCTTGATCATTACTGGTCAGTTTGGCTTCAGGATTTCCCAAAATGAGAATGTTTGCTCCTCCCAGTCAGAGCTATTCTGTTTCCCCAGTGGTGTTTGCTTAACTTGAATCTGATGTCTTCCTCCTTTTTTTTTTTTCCTTTTTTCTGTCTTTTTTTAAAATGAGGCAGCTATTCCCCAGCTGTTTGATTGTTTCAGAGGTTTCCAAACCCATTGTTCCCTGGGTGTGTCTTTAGTGGAACCCCCCCATCTGCTTGTTGCTGCTCTCTGCTTTGTGCTGGCACAGCTGAACGTGCAGCTGTGTAGGGAACTGATCCAACTGAAAAATAACCTAGCAGAAAAAAGTGATGTAATTGCCCCAGAATGTGAAACCTCAGCCTCAGGTTTTGCCAGAGAAGGTTGATGAGTTGTCATGTAGGCTTTTGGACACTGGACTCCATGGTATATACTTGTGAACTTTGTTTGCTGTTGCATTCCCTGGGAGGGATGGGATTTTTCCAAAGTTATGTGCCCCTAGTCTTTAAGGAAACTGATGTTACATCAATAGTTGGAGGCTTTCTATTACTTTGTTTTCCATGACTCTGGTTTCCATAAGGAGTACAGAGTGTAGAGGATGATCTCTCGAGGTCCCTTCCAACCCCTACGATTCTGTGATCTTGAAGGTTTGGGTTTTACTTGATGGTTGTTTAATGAGCTCATGGACTCTGACATCATCTGTGTGTTTTCTTAAGGGATCTGTATATCTGTTTTGTAGGAGGGTCACATATATTGGCTGTGTTCCAGCCTGTGACTGACTCGGAGGAGAGTTAGCAGTTGCACAAGTGGAGACATACATACTTTTATCATCTGTCTCCCTTGAATTGCTGTTCTCTAAGGAAAATTCCTGGAAGTAGAAGTAGATAATGCAGTTTAATGAATGATTTGGGAAAAAACATGCAATTATTCACATCGCAGTTACTAGAGGACAATAGATACTGCACCAGAGTAATTCTTACTGCTGTACTCAAGTGGTGTTCACATTTTTTCTGTACTATGTCAGAGCAGTTTTTGTAGTAATTATTTTGTTTGTAGATTGTGACTGCATTGTTCTAATTAATCTAGAAGACAAATCTGTGTTCATTAGTCCAAGAGCATTTTTTAAGCAATTGTTAAGCCAAAATTTAAAACAAAACTGAAAAAGAAAATGCAGAATGAATACCGAGGTGCTCATTTATTAAAATACAGCCTAAGCCCAAAATTGAAACCCCTTTTTGATTGTTCTTGTGTAAAGTAGTTTTGTTGTGAGAACAACTCCCGAATTCAGCAGTATTTGTGTGTTCCTTTACACTTACAATTCCAGTTCTGTAGAGAGTTTCTCCATAGTGGTTAATGACTTAAGTCTTCTAGGACTTTAAAGGAAACTTGTCATTAGGAAGCATTTCTATGTGCTGTGTCCTGAGGTACAGAGTAGTAGGAGCTGCCTGAGCAAATGTAGGAGAGAACTTCCCAAATCAGATAGGATTGGGCTTGTTGTAGCAGGGTACTGTTGGGTTGTGCTTCAAGTAAGTGTGATCTTTTTTTTTTTTTTTAAACTTTTGTTTTAAGATTTGTTGTTGTTTGGTAATAACTGGGAAAAAATGGTTTCCTGCTATTTGGAACTCTTTATCTACAGGATGCTGCTGTTAAATTTAGTGTGGTTTAAATTCAGGCCGTTCAAACCATTGTGTGAAATTCCTAGAGAAATAACTAAGCATGTTACTTTAAGCTTAGAACATGAAAATGTTCTTTAGAATAATAGGGTAGGGCTGCTGGGGTTAGTAGTAGAAAATTGTTATTACAGACTGTGGGTTTTGACTTGTCTGAAGATGTTCGTTTTGGGCAGTGTTCTAAATAACCAATGGTTAAAAGTCATTTTGCAGAATGTGCTCACTGAAGGATATTTGAGGTTCGTGTAATTCTGTTGTGTTCCTTCACTGATATTCTCAATATTTTAAGACCTTTCATAGAGTCCATTATGTAAAGGATGTCTGTCACAGTAAAATCCTTGTGAAATCCTGTACATCTTACGTTTTTAGTACTACTTAGTTCTCTGTGCATCTCCTAGTTGGACATGGTCCTGAGACAGTGGGCTTCTCGCCCCATGCTGCTGCATTATATTTCCAGATGAGGATGTGTAGTTGTTAACAAAAGTACTTAGAGGACTATTGGGTGATTTTATCTTTCTTAATTGTATTGCCTTTGTGTGTCTTCCTCTAACACAATGAAGGTAGACATGCTTCAGGCTTCTTTGATTCTCTCTTCAGTACTTTCAGCATAGATCTCTGGAGGAAATGAGAGAACCTCTTTCCTGATGGTGGAACAAAACACCTGAGCTGCATTTTGCTGCTCCGGCTTCCACTGCATTTTTTTGGTCATTATAGAATCACAGAATCATTTTGGTTGGAAAAGACCTTTAAGATCAAGTTTAACCATTAACCTAACACTGCCAAGTCCACCACTAAACCATGTCCCTAAATGCCACATCTGGGCATCTTTTAAATGCCTCCGGGGTTGGTGACTCAACCACACTCCCCTGGGCAGCCTGTTCCAGTGATTGACAACCCTTCCATTGGAGAAATTTTTCCTAATGTCCAATCTAAACCTCCCCTGACACAACTTGAGGCCATTTCCTCTTGTCCTATCACTTGTTATTTGGGAGAAGACACCTACAGCCACCTGCGTACAACCTCCTTTCAGGTAGTTGTAGAGAGCCATAAGGTCTCCCCTCAGCCTCCTTTTTTCCAGGCTAAACAACCCCAGTTCCCTCAGCTGCTCCTCATGAGACTTGTGCTCTAGACCCTTCACCAGCTTTGGTGCTCTTCTTTGGCTGTGCCCCAGCACCTCAATGTTCTTCTTGTAGTGAGGGGCCCAGAACTGAGCACAGGACTTGAGGTGCAGCCTCACGAGTGCCGAGTTGTTGTGGTTTAACCTGAGAGGCAGCTGAAACAACCCTGAACGGCTTTTTGCTTGTTCCCTGTGCAGTGAGATGGGGAAAATAATTGTGGGGAAGGGAAGGAAAACTCCTGGGTTGAAATAGAGACACTTTGATAGGACAGAAAAGGAAGATAATAAACAAAATGAGCAATGCACAGCACACTTGCTCTTCACCCGCAAACCACCAATGCCCAGCTGGTTCCCAAGCTGTGGTCTAAACCATCAGCCAGCTTCCCCTGAGTTTATATATAGAGAGCATGACCTCATATAGTATAGAATATCCCTTAGCCAGTTTGGGTCAGCTGTCCTGGCCCTGTTCCTTCCCAGCTTCTTGTGCACTCTCAGCCTCCTCACTGGTGGGGCAGTACGAGAAGCTGGAAAGTCCTTGACTTGGTGTAAACATTGCCTAGCAGCAACCAAAATACCAGTGTGCTGTCAATATTATTCTTATCCTAAATCCAAAGTCATACCAGCTGCTAGGAAGAAAATTAACTTAATCCCAACTGAAAACAGGACACTGGCACAGCCTTTTCTGCTGGACAGCTTTCCAGCCACTGCACCAGGCCCGCAGCATTGCTTGGGTTGTGGCCCAAGTGCAGGACCCAGCACTTGTCCTTGTTGAACTGCATACAGTTGGCCTTGGCCCATTGATGCAGCCTGTCCAGATCCCTCTGTAGAGCAGTTGTACTCTCAAGCACATCAACACTCCTGCACAACTTGGTGTTGTCTGTAGACTTACTGAAGTTGCACCCGATTCCATCAGCCAGATCATTGATAAAGGTGCTAGAGAACTGGCCCCAGCCCTGAGCCCTGGGTAGCACCATTTGTGACCGGATGCCAACTGGCTGCAACTCCATTCACCTCAGCTCTTTGGGCCCGGCTGTCCAGCCAGTTTCTTCACCCAGAGAAGAGTCAATTCCATGGGCTCAAACTTGGAATTTCCTCACCTTTTGATGTCTTTAATTTTATGGCCCAGCAGTGTTTATCTTGCTAGGTTAAAACACTATTATGGATCAAACCTGCACTATGTAATAAGTTGTTTCCATAACCTGCCTATGTCTCCTAGGTTTTTAATGAAGATTTTTTTTTTTCTGGAATGCTTTGTCAGATTTAAAGCCACACATACCCTTTCCTTGCTTCCCTCATGCAGTTCTTCAACTGGTCTTCTATCTTACTAATTTTAATATAATAAAAGGACTAAGAAATGTTACTGCTCTTTTAAAAATTAGCATTTAAAGAAATTCTCTTTAAGAAAGTATTGATTTTCACAGAATAATATGGAGCTTCATGTTGTTTTAAAGTTTTTGGGTTTTTTTTCGGGGGTATGCTATAGAATTGATGCTTGCTTTTAGCTTTTTAAAGTTCAGCAAGCCAAAAATCTGTTAGTCACATTTAGCCTTGCAAGGTGCCGCTAGATGGTGTCAGTATCTAGTTCACCTTTTCTTCCTCAAGCACTAAATAAAGCATGGTTGCAAGTTTATATCACTTTTAAAAGCCTCTTAAATTTTCCAGTGTTATAAAGTGGGTTTGTTAGAGCAGATCATTAAAGGCATCCTTCTGTGATTGTGTAACTTGTGATTAGATGTGCTAGAAATGACAGGCGCATTTCATTCAGTCTAGACATTCTGCTCCCTGTTTTCACCTTGCTTAGGTTACATATTTAGAGCTTGGATGTGAAGAGAGATTGTCTGTTGTGTTACTGAAACAATTTTGTGTTCTATGAAGTTTTACCATTTTCTTTTGAAAATTTAAAAAAAAAAAACCAAAACCACATACATGTTAATGTGTAAAATCTCTTTTATTCTATGTGCAATCAAGGAAACTTAAACAGGACTGAATAAGAAACTAGTATCATCCATGTCTTAATTCTGAGATGTTCCTTGACTCTCGTCATAGTAAGAGGGGAAGGCAAGCTTTTAGGGAACAAACACTAATGGCCATCAGTGTATAAGTAACTGTAGGTATTGTAAAGAGGGTAGTTCTGCATGGCTGTAAAAACATGTAAGAAGAGGACACCAGTAGACTGTGACTGTATGAACTCATCGAGGGTCAGCTCTGCAGGAGGTGGCAGAGGCTTGAAGACATATTCCAAAGCAAGTCTGAGCTGAAGGTTTCTTACTGTCCAGTAGTACTAATTCTTTGGGTGGAAAGATGATGTTTTTACTTTTCAGAGCTATTTTAGGTAAACAGTCTTTTATTCTTATAGCTGATGATTTGATATGAAAAGGTTCATATACCACCCCACCCCCCTATTCAGGGTGGGATGGTAAAAGCTCTGTCTGCCACTCAGTATGTTGTAGGGTCTTCAAGAGTGTGATTGATCATAAGGACAACTGGTTAGGGTAAAGTGTCAGGTTTGGGAGAGAGACACTAATGGGATGAGTGTAAACAGGTACAGTAAGTAAGGAAATACTGGGCAGAAGGGTGGAGATAGTTAACTATGAGCATGGTTTTTTAGGAATTCTTGAGTTAATTGTCCAGTATTGGTTTAGATGTGTAAACACTGTCTCTCAGATTTGTGCTTTTAAGTTTTCTTTGGTTGACTAGATCGTCTTATGAATATAGTTGAGATTGAAGCAAGAAACGCTGTCCTGCTGTTGGCAGTCAGTCTTGCTCTTTCTGAGTATGGACATGCATTTCGTAGATGTGCAGTGAGTGTTTTGCCTGCAGAAAAAAAGATTTTCCTATATATTCAGCCTTCAACAATTCCTTAAGTTTAAGAATTTCAGTGTCGAACTTTTAGATTGGTAAAATAAGTTCCTAATCAGAAAAATTGTCTGCAGAATTCTGTTGGGCCTTAAAGTGGTTTCAAAGCACTCACTGCATTATGGTTAAAGAAAGGATGTTTTAACTGAAACAGGGTAACTCACTTGTATCTGTCTAAATGAGAACCGACCCCAGTTGAAAGAAGGGCAGTAATTCATAGAAATACTATTTTCTTTACAAAAAAATTGTGTTACCATGGAACGAGGGGTCTTGGATGACAAGTGCAGGTGCAAATGACATTGCAGCCTTTAGTGTTGGGTGGGTGAGTTTTTTTTGTTTGGCTGGTTTTGGGTTTGTCTTTTTTAATACTAATGTGGAGCACGACACAAGTGACTTTATTTTCACTTTTTAATAAAACAGAGATTATCATCCTATTACTAGAATTATTTTGCTGATGAAGCGTAGCCTATATGTCAGACAAGGCCTTGTGAAAATTTTTGTTGCTCAGCAGATTCACTTGCTCTTTTTCTTCTTAATCTATTAAAGTTTGTAATTTGTAACCTTAATGTAAGGGAGGAGTTGTTTGTAGTTCCATAATACGCTCTTTAGATAAGATACTCTTATTTCTACACCATAAAACTTAGGATAAATATCTGTGCACCCATGACTCGCTCAGGGAGTAGAACATATGGTAGAATTCAAATTTATGGTTCACGATCTACTGCTAGTAAGTTGGTTTAGGTTTTGAAAATCCTGTTTCCTGTGCCCGCCCAATCTTCCTCCTTGCATGACACAAGGCTTTATCATAGAATCACAGAATGGCATGGGTTGGAGGGGACCCCAAGGATCATAGAGCTCCAACCCCCCCTGCCACAGGCAGGGCCACCAACCTCAGGCCTGGATCTACACTAGGTTGCCCAGGGCCCCATCCAACCTGGCCTTGAACACTTCCAGGGACGGGGCATCCTCTACCTCTCTGGGCAGCCTGTTCCAGCACCTCACCACTCTCTCTGTAAAAAACTTCCCCCTAATATCTAATCTAAACCTTCCTTCCTTTAGTTTTAATCCATTCCCCCTTGTCCTGTCATTGTCTACCCTTTTAAAAAGTTGAATCCCCTCCTGCTTATAAGCTCCCTTCAGGTACTGGAAGGCTGCAATGAGGTCCCCCCGCAGCCTTCTCTTCTCCAGACTGAACAAGCCCAGCTTCTTCAGCCTCTCTTCGTAGGGCAGGTGCTCCAGCCCTCTAATCATCTTTGTGGCCCTCCTCTGAACCCTCTCCAACAGTTCCACATCCTTCTTGTATTGGGGGCCCCAGATCTGGACACAGTACTCCAGATGGGGCCTCACGAGGGCAGAATAGAGAGGGACAATCACCTCCCTGTCCCTGCTGGCCACCCCTCTTCTAATGGAGCCCAGGATACCATTGGCCTTGCGAGCTGCAAGAGCACATTCGGGTCTGGTTGAGTGAACACCTTCAGGTGCCTTCTCTGTTTTTTCAGTGCTGCTCACCTCTGTTCCACTGATTCTTTTTGTCTGGGGAACAGGGCAGAGCACACTCTGACCAGCTAGTTGAGCAAGAAGATGGGATTGACCTGTACACCTTTTTGTTATACTTGTGTAAGGAGTGATTTAGTTATGGAATAGCAGTAACGTGCTTATACACACACACACTTCCCCCACTTTTATTTCCTTTTCAGGTTTTCTGTTGCTTCCCTATTTTTGCATTTTTAAAAAACTGTTGATGCTTATAATAAATTAACTAGGAGTACCTTAACTGCTCTAGGCAAACACACATTTTGGCTTTAATGGATAAGCTCATGTGGGTACTCCTCAATTTTTAAAAATTTTTTTTCTTTTTTAAAAGCTTCACTGAAAAAGTTTTCCCTTCTATTTGCCCTGTATAGATCCTTAGCATTTAATAGACTTTTAAAAATATTATTTTGTCCATATCCTCTGTATAATTGACTGCAATAATTACTTTTTTAAAAAAAAATAGATACCAAGAAATTATAAGTTTTCTAAGTCCTGTGTAATATGGTGCTTAAGTATTTGTAGTGTGTTTTAACCTTTAAAATTGGGGTAAGTAGAGCTTGAGTGGAAAAAAATCCTTTTATTTAAATGTAGTGCAGTATAAAACGGTTTCATAGGGTGCATGCTTGTTTTCCTATTTGGGAAAGGAAATTCATTCCCATGTTAAAAAGCTAATTATTCATTTCCATCAAAGTCATTAATAGTACTTTGGAGAAGATGAATCTAGGAGTATTTGGGGTAGGAGGCTATTTTGTGTTACTGTGAATATACTTTATAAACATAATTACAGAATGTGACTGAAATGTGGTTGGTCTTAACATTATTAGACTTTGATGTATCCTTCAGTTTGTACCATTATTTTGGGGGGCTGGGGTGTTTAGAGGGAGAGAATTTTGTTCTACATGGTAAAAGATTTAAACTGCTGACTGTATTTTTAAGCTGTTTTGCTCAGCTGAGTTCCATGTAAACGGTTGCACATACTGGTTGTTGGTAGTGAGTGTTCTCCTATTTTATTTTATTTTTATTTTTTTTCCTCCTCTGGGCATTTAAATGAATCACAATTTAGAACACCAAAATTAGAAGAATTAGAATTCACAAGCAGTTGCAGTGGTGAGGAGCACCTTATGGGTATGATACAGCACGTATTGGTGCAGTGTTTAAAAAGACACCGTTGTTAATGTCCATAGGGCAGATGAGTGTGAAGCTGTATCCTTCAGTAGCCAAAGCTCTGTGTGTCTTGCCATTGTGTGTATCTTGTTCTTATTTCACTTGGGGACTTTTGTTAAGTTATGGAAATGAATATGCAAGACAGGCATTGAAGGGTGATAACATTAGGGATGTTGTTTATCCATGGTACCTGCAGGAAAAGAACCCACATATAAAGTACAAACTCTTCTTGCTGTCTTAATCTGTTTGAGGTTTGTTCAGTGTTTGTAATCTTTCAAAGCAGAGGTTGTCTTCACTTGTTTGGAAAATGCATACTTTGTAGAAATCGTTCTTCAATCTTAAAAAGCAGTACTTGAAAAACATTAATCTTGGTGTTACTGCAGTAATCTTTATTTAAAATTCTCCATTTTTGGATGGTGCCTAGTCCAATGCTCTTATAAAGCCTGTTTGCATTTTACTCTGACATGGCCTGTTAGCTGGAAGGCAAGATGAACTTGTAGCAGGGAGGAGGGTTGCAGGAATGGTGATGGGAGAAATTTTTGCTAAGTAGAGCTGATGGTGTAGTGATCAGAGTTGATCTTAGTGCTGTTTTCTAGGTTAGTCTTGGTCTTAGATGTTGGATAAGATGTAAGCTTTTTTCCGCTTGCTTTTGTTTCTCTAGTTACTGAATGAAAGGGCACGTGAAATTGATTTCTCTTTGTATGTCCCTCCCCACCAGTTCTTTAGAAATTACAGGGCATCAGGGAGCATAGTAAATGAGCTACATGATTAAATTTTTAAATCTTACAACAGCTTTGTCCAGGATGAAAATCCCAAAATTTCAAATTATTTCTGTTGTTATAGGTTTTCTTTAAAATATTGCTTGATTTACATTTGTAAGATTAATAATAAATACACTTTTGAGTTGACATTTCATAAAACAAAATTATAATCTTAAGGAATGAATTACCCACAACAGTGTACTTATTGTGGCAGTGTTACTTTTATTAAACCATTTATCATTTTAATGTTGTGTATTCTGACTCTTAAGGTTTTCTATCTGTTTCTTTGAAGAAAATGCAACAAAACAAATTTAACATTCATTTTTCTTTCCTACAGCATTATCTGCATACCAGAGGTACTACAGTTTACAATCTGACTACTGGAAGGTCTGTATATGCCTTTTTTTTTATTTTTAAAATTTATTTTTCTAAATGAATTTCTAAAATAGTTTAAATTAAATATAAGTATGGAGTATCTACCAGCAATTACTTTTTGGCATATTAATCGAGTCTTAATGGAAATGTTCACCTATATGTACAGTTTGTTATAAATCTAAGAGGAAATAAATCTTTGCACCAGTTGTTGGAATGGCAGATCAATTAACTTGACACATTTTAGGGGGTTTTATGTTATTATTATCAGTAAGTGTAGATATTTGGATATGTATGTTGAGAGAATCACAACCACTTGAAAGCTGCTGTGCAGGCTTTGGCTTTGTGCTAGTGAAAATGGTCCCAGGTTGCTTTGTACTTCTGTAGATCCCAGCTTGGTTCATTCCTTGCAGTATTTCAGATGACATTCCTGTGTAAGACAGGGAACACTCCTGTTAGCATAGCAATCTGATCCCTGTGTCCATGTAGAGGTGTCAGGGCTTTAAATGAATAAAATTAAGATGTTTCTCATAACGATGCTGCCAAAAATAGTTCGAATTGCTGGAGTGTCACATGAAACAACCTGGAGCTTTTGGGTGAGACAGAGGTGCAGGAAAGCACCTAACACTTTCTGTGTGGGCTTCAGCAGCTGTTTCCTTAACAGTGTGGATAAGTGTGTATTTCAAAGGGGGAGGGCTTGCTCTGGGAAGACATCAGTGCCATGTATATACCAGCATTAGGGAAACGGTGTTTTCTGGGTTCTCTGCACTGTGTAGGGACCGTGAGCATGTTCTGAAACACCCTGGGACGACAGCTCCCGTTAGGTGGGTGGGAAGGGAGGAGGGCAGGGTGGTTCACAGGTAGGAGAGTGAAATGAGAAAACATCTCCTGCCATATGGAAGGAGAGGTCCAGTCGGAGGGTCCTAGGAGAATCGTTCCAATTGTGTTGCAGAGCCCCCACTCCAGTAGAAGTTGTCCGAGGGCCATTTTTGTGCCAAGCCATTTTGAAGCTGAAGCAGTTTTTTTTTCAGAAAAATGCTTTTTCTGTTGTTTGCCCTCTTCCCAAGTTAAGCTGTTCAGACTAGATTGTGATGAATTATTTTCTCTTTTGTTCTAATGATTCATTATTAGAAGAGGTGATAGATGATTAGCAAATTATTTTCCTTGCGTTTTCAGAGTTCAGGTGAAGTGTAAGTGATTATATGAATTTTCAGAGGCATAGGTTTTCTGTGTGGCTCAAGATTATCTGCAATTAAGATAAAGGCAGACTCTCATTGTTTTGCAGTCCCATTTCAAGAGCATGGATGGCAGTAAAATGTGTGATCTGTGCTTGACTTGTTGAAAGCAATTTCTGTTTGCATTCAGCATACCGATATTCCAATGTACCCGTATGACTGTGTGTATCTCAAGAGTTCTGCCAGGCAGAGATGATTTCAAACAATTCCAGATGCAAGGCATGAGAGCATTGTTTGGACCTGACAAAAGAACATTTTGACTTTGAGAAAGAGAAAAAACCACAAAAATCCAATAAGTTTCCTTAAGGTTGAGCTCACCTGGGAATGCTTAATCTCATTATGTTATTATTGTAAGTGTGTAGTCCAAAGTGGGTTTTTTCCCTATAATAACTGTGGATATTTCATAATTTTTATTATTTTTTTAAACTCAAGGAAAGAGCCTGAAAGGGCTAAAAAATTGTTAGGGGTTGTTTTTTGTTGGGTTTTTTTTTGTTGGACTTTATGTGGGGGGTTTTTTATTTGTTTTGGTTTAGGGATGGGTTTGTTGGGTTTTTTTGGTGTTCTGAAAATGGGAAAAGTCACAGTTGGCTCATATTCCTTCTTATTAATGGATGATAGAGCTAGGCTGGAGCTGGGAGTGGGAAAGCTGTTCAGATTGGCTCTAGAGAAAGGTTCTCCCCCCACTACAGGTGAGAGAATTTCTTCTTGTCCGTAATGCCTTGCATACAAAAGAGATCATTTAGGTAAGAATAATAAGCTTTTGGCACACCGTGTATTACATCACCATGTTACAGGCTGTTTTGATATACACTGTAATGAACTTTTCTTTTGCAGAGGAACAGATGACTGAAAAAGCAGTCAATGTTACCTTATTTTTAAGATTCTCTTTCTCTCTCTCTCTCTCTCTCTCTCTCTCTCTCTCTCACTCACTCTCACTCTCTCACTCCCCCTCCCCCAGGTTAGATGTTATTAATTAAGTTGTTGGAATTTGTGATGGTAAAGAGGAGAAAGAAGGGTGTGAAGAAAAGGTGGTATTTGTGAGCTGTGAGGAGAACTGTGAGAGAGTACTGAAAAATTGATGGAGAGTGCTGAATCACAAGAAGGTTATTATATAAGACAGGTTTGAAACCAGAACGGAACAGTCTTATAAGCTTAGGCAGCATATCTGAAATTACATACTGTGGTGCAGTACAAATTTACGTGGATGAAATAAGTGTTCTGTGTGTTCTTTGTTTGTTTTATAAATAGAAAACTTCTAGAAGGATTTGATTTGGGTATGGTTTGTCCTTATATAGTATTTATAGTATCTACTGCATAGAGTTTTCACTGTTGCATGGGACTGGAACTCAACATTATTTTCATGAATGGTTCATTATATGGTCTTTGATCTACTACTACTACTATTATTATTATTATTCATTTTCTTTTTCCCTCCCCACCACCCCCATGTCTTCAGGAACAAAAGCATTTCACATGGGTTTTTTTTCCCTAGATTTTCCTGATGGTCTGAATTTTTTACCAAGTTGTTTTCTGTCAGAATTTGGTGCATGGGTTGTTTGATTGGTAGTACAGTAAGAATCTTCTTGATCCTGGAGATAAAATGAGAAAGAAGAAATACTTCAGAAAATATATTCTGCATATGTGTTACAGCAGCAGAAAGGTTAGGAAGACACTGTATTTTGCCATGTACCAGATTGATTATTTCCTCCATTCTGATGAGGTATTTCTTCCTTTCAAAGAAGTAACACCTGTATAGATAGTTTTGTAAGAGTTGGGTTGCATTATGCCTTACATTCTTAAATAGACCACTTCTTGCAGTAAGGTCTTTGGGCATCCACAGATCAACATACAATGTCCAGCAAAACTACTGGGTTTCTGCAGTTTTTGTTCTCACAGGTGCTACTGTCCTAGCTTAACTCTGCATTTAAAAACCCTGTTTTACTTGCAATCTCATTAAGTAAATATCTCAACCTCGAATAAAAGCTGAGAGAGAGTTCTTGCATTCAAGTACTTTTCTCAGTGTCTCTTCTTTTTATGTGCCTGTGCTAAAATAAATCTCCCTTCTGTGCAGTGTACTTCATTCTGATTTCTTTTTAAAACTCCCCTGTGTCAACATGTTGGGGGAGGTGAGGAGGACTGTGGGGGATGAATGGATAGGAAGGGCAGCTCAGGAGAGGGAGACGACTGGAACTGCAGTTTGTAGGTTTTGGTGCTGCTGTGAAAATAAAGATACCAAGTGTAAGTGTCTGCCATGATTATCAGTTTTGACATACTCTGAGGAGGCAGGATTAGAGGCTCAGCAAAAGGAGTAAGATACTCTTGATTTCAGGCAAACGTGATGGCAGATATCTGGCACCTGGGAAAAGTTACTTAATGATCTCCTGTGGCTGTATTGTGATGCAGTTGATGGTACTGAACTCTTAGGTAATGGCTGGGTTTGGGTAGGGCTGTCTGAACAGAAATTTCAGTGCATGGGTGACCCGAGCGTGTGTAAGGGCAGAACATCTGGATCTGTTGCATTGACGTGGTTGCCCAGGCCAGGGGAGGAGACCTGGGAACCTTCCTCCACACATGGGACTGCAAGGGGTTTCAGTGCTCACTGGGTGTTACACAAGATCTCCTCTACTTTTGCGTGGCACAGCTACTGCAGCCCTTACGTGCTGCAATAATCTTGATTAAAGTATCACCCACCTTTTGCAGGTAGGTGAATGTTTGCATATTGTGAGTTAGAAAGTGTGTGCTTCTAGTTGTTGCAACACAGACTGTGAATAAGTGAAACATCTTGGTACAGGTATGTTAGGTAGCAGCAAGCTGCTGTATGCTGATTTTCTGCAGTGTTTCCTTGAGCTATCTATTAATAACATCTCTGTGGTTGGGGGATGAACATGTAGCTTTCTAGATAGGTTTTTAGTCAAATCCAGGGGATTGTGGACAAGTTTTGAGGAGCATAAGGACAGCACAGCCATCGCACCTTATTCTGAGTGTGTTAATTCATCAGAGAAGTATCCTGCCTGTCTTGAAGGATTTATTTATAAAAAGCTGCGTTTCATCAGAATAACAGAGGGTACACAGATATTTAAACACTTCTGTCTGTAGGTGAACAGGTTGGAGGGTTGCCAGGACACAGCATTTAGAAACGTGCCTAAGAAAACCTTAAAATGATGGAAGTTACTCTTCTATCAAAGAAAACGATTTACTGTGGACTAGGATGTTAAAGTTTAGGTTGAAGATGCCTTAAAAAGAAAGGAAACCTTGATTTCTTCAGTTGTACTCAACTGTAGTAGCTCTTTATGGAGAAGTGCTTGAAGTGGATCGGTCAGAAAATGTGACTCTTCCTTGAGGTGTTTGAGGAACACTTAATTAGGGAGTTAAAACCTCCATTGTGAATTCAGAAATAGACTTCTTGTGAGCTGTTGACTTTGGCTGGAAAGTTGCTTAGAAGAAAAGTGAATGTGTCAGGCATTATGTCATTGTTATGAAAGTGATCTTAATCACCTTCTTAATAAATATTTGCTTTATGTGGTCAGGTTGAAAACATCAAAGAATTTTAGTAAACTCGAGGCGATTTCTGTGTTCCAGTGGATTCTCAGAATATCGGGGTGCAAGTATGATATGAACTGAATTTACAGTGCAAGTCTAGTGTAAAAAAAGAGTTTGGGGGGTGCAACTAAATCCTCTTAATTTTTTTTTACAGCAGGGTAATGTACGGGTCTAGTTCTGGAAAGCAGCTAATTGTTACTCCTGGTCCATGTTTACTGGACGTGAGACCTACCATCTGAATTCCTATCTTTATCTCAGACCTTCTTCATATTTGTCTCTTAAATGATTCTTAGAAATCTAATTTTAGTTATACATTTGCAAATAACAGGATTTCCTCTCACTTCTCTCAGATAGGCTCTATAAAACTGAGGAGAATCCAAAACCATGCAGAGGCATTATGAGCAAACAAACAAAATCCCTAAAATTGTCTATAGAAAACCCAGGAAAATGCAGCTATGAATGTGTATACCAATCATGGCAGAAGGATGTGATCTTAGTCTATGTTAGTTTGTTACAGCAAGTGATGTTCTAATATTCCTTCTTATGTAGACCTGAAGTGTAATTTAAGTACCAGGTAGTTTGTTTATAATGCTGTTTCATAATTAAAACTATGTAGAAGTGTTGCTAGGATTGCCCTCAGCCTTATGGCTAAAATACTTTTAATTAGTAGTACCACTTTTTTTTCCCAAAGAAGTGAAGTAAAAAAGACCATGAGTGTTTGTTTTAACATGTGACCTGTTGCTCATTTTAATATTTTTATGCAGCTTCACTTCATCTCTCTACCTTTCCAGTTTTGGTAGGCCAAATGTCTTTTTTTGGTATGTTTCCTTAAAGCTATAAAATAAGAAAACAATTAAAAAGCCATTAATGCTTTAGTTTCATACGTTTTGCTGTCTCTTTTTCTCTAGACTGTAAGTCTGTTTCCACCTCCTTAAATAGTTGGACAAAAAGCAATTACCAGACATACTGATAACAGCAAATAAGAGAACATTTTGCACCTTAGAGGATCTGTTGTAAGACAGCAATTTTCCACTTCATTGACTCACAACTGTTTTATTTTCTGCAGTAACCTCAAAATACCAAGTAGTGTTTTTAGAAAGAATTCATCAAAACTTCCATTATTTTTTGAATTAGATAAAAATGCTTAATTTAATTGAAACACTACAGTGGTACAGGATCAGTAGGAATTGCTGGAGCAGACACCTTCCTGAAACGAAAGTTGGAACAAAACAGTAGGATGATTTGTGAATGCTGCTTTTTACTCAAGCCCTGAGTACTGATACCCCATACAAGGAAACAGATTGCCCTGTAAGTCCCCTGAGAACAAACATTTAAAATGACACCAAAAGCCTTTAATATAAGTTACTGCCACAGAGCAACAGAGGGCATGTTCACTAAAAGCAGGAACACAGAAATGGTCACCTTGATCAGAGGAGATTTAATCAGAGAAGCCTTTAGAAGAAGACTTGGTCAGGAAAGCGAGTTTCATAATTCCTCAGTAAAGGTGAAAGTTGCTGAGATCGAGGGCGTGGCAGAAGGAGATAAGGTAGGTGACCTGCAGATGAGTAAGGTGGAAACCTGGAATTCAGAATATATATTTGCAAAATAAAATCGAAATGATCGCGTGGGAATGGAATAAATGGAGATTTCAGGGGAAATGGGGAATCTGAAAGGGAAAAACAAAATGAGAAATTGAATAAAGATTCAGTGGCTGTGAAGGCATTGAGAAGGGAGATACTATTAATGCCTTCTATAAGCTCTGCTGTCTGGAAAGGTGCTGGTCATTAGCGCAGCACGTGGGATTCTGCACCGCCCCTCACTTTCGACTAACACAAGAGGGTTTAGATTGCGGTCCTTTCACTGGAAGGATGTTGATGAAGATGGGTCAAGCTCTCAGAGAGTATGGAATACAACTGTTTAAAGACCTATTGTAGACTAAGAGGAGAGAGAAGCATGGTATTACATGTTATGGAACAGCAAATATAAAATAGAGATAACTTTGAAAGAAATGCCCTAATTTTTAAATACTGAAGACACAGGACATCATAATGGAGATGAAAAGCATTTTTATGGGATTTAATGGGATAAGCATTTTCAGGAGACTGTGTTTAGGGAAGCAATCTGGAAATGCAGTCTGAGTCTGATACAGCATGATAATACAGGATGGCAAAGTATTACGTCTAGAAAATAAGGAAAGGGGAGGGAGAAGTCTCAGGAGAGAAAAACTGCAAGACTGAGTGAGACTGAACAAATAATCTGAGGAAGAGGGAAGCATGGCTAGAGGAAGAATCAGAGGGAGTGGGGGAAGGAAAATTGTAGCCCTGCTGAGAATTTGAATGTAAAGAAAATGAGACAAGTAGAAACATATTTAAAGCTAGGAGCATATGGGGAGAAGGGAGAAAGGTATATACAGGAGTGGGTTGTGGGAGGTCTGAAATGAGACTTTTGCCAGCTTTTTCCCCAGCAGCAACAGCTGTCAGCAGGAGAGATTTAAAAAAAAACCCCAAAAACACCACAACAACAAAAGCCCCAAAAACCAAAACAGCAACCTCCACCAAAACAACAACCCAAGGAAGACAGTAGCTGTTCAGGTGAGGAGCACAGTATCACCCTCCATCAGAGGACCTTCGGTCTGGAGGAAGGCAGAAGGTAGAGTGAGAGTCACCTGGGGGCAGCTAGAGAATTAAGTAACAAAACATGGGTCTGTTTAGAACAGAGGACATTACAGTAATGGGGCCTTAGCTGATAAAAATTGTCTTTCTATCCTGAACATACTGGAGAGGCTGTGGCAGAGGGAGGAGTGAATTAAGATGAGAGAAACTCCCCTCCTATTAATTAAACAGTGAAGACTTTTAATGTCTGTAGCCAGTACTGCAGCTGGTGATAACCAGGATGTAGTGACTCTACAGTCTTATACTGGATTGGTGATGAAAAATACCTGAGGACATCTTTTCCATAATATTTTAATTCTGTGGAGTGCATTGAGTGAGTAATTCTGTTCGTGACAATTTTCCTCTTTGATCCTAAGATATACTTGGAAAAAAGAGGCAGATACAGCATCATAAAAGGTAATTTTAAAGAAAAATGAGTAAAAAACTACAACAAAGCCCATAGCTAGCAATGTCTCTTTCTCCAAACAATTTTAAAGCTTATTTATGTGTGCATTTAGGTGATGAACTTAACCCTTCAGTATGTCAAGATGGCTAGAAATTGCATGTGAGAAGATACTTGAAGAGCTGGAAGAGCTGGGAAAAATGTTAAAAGAGCAAGACCTAAGAGAAACTGGGATTGTGAAGACTGCTAAGTTTTAGTTGTGCCCTGTACAGTCCCTTTTCTGTATCAGAATACTTTGTAGCTTTGGTAGCCTAGTAAATGAAATTATGTCAGCATCCCATAGTTGTGATCAGAGAGCGTGATCACTCAGTGATGTTAAAATATTTGGATGCTTAATGCAAACTATGTTTAGGAAGACTAGCTACTAACTCTGCCTCTTAAAGATGAGAGTTATGTGTATGCTTTTAAAATATTTTAGAGAAAATAAATAAAGAGAAACTCTGGAATGCTGGAAAGGTAATGATGTTTGTGTTACCAATAACACTCGATCAGCATAAATACACAAAAACACAGCAAATAGTTATTCATTCAGGTTTCAGAAAAAGATCTTTTAATATTGGATGCTCAAAATAAATGTTATTTCTTGTAAATAATGTTATTTCTTGTAAAGCACACAAGCTGAAAGTTGTTTTGGGTTTTTTTATTGTTATTTTCCTGAAATGTTCTGTTAAATGAATGCAACCTAGCAAGATTAAGGAGATGATGTGTTTTATTTCATGCTGTTAGAGTAAAGCACAACTGAGCCCTAGTTTATAAAAGAAGATACATTTATCCAGGTATTTCTTAAAGGGTAATAAATCTTGAGAGTTACAGTTGTGGGCTTTTTATATTCTGTGGTGTGTATGCTTTTAAAATTCTGTCCTTCTGTCAGCTAGAACATAGGATTCGTGGGTAGTCCCATGACAGAGAAAGCAGCAGGTACTGGTTTTTGCTGTTGTGAATGCAGACAAATGATGCAGCATGTCCAATTTTGTGTACAGCAAAATTGTACAAGGCTCTAATAATTAGCTCTCTAATTAGATGATTTATTTAATGAAATTATGACAGGAGGGTATGTTCCCTCGCCTTGAAAGGAATTAAGAGTAGGTGTGAAATCTTAAAAAGAATGAGACTGAGAGTTTAACTAATAAATTTTGACATGTTGCCTTTGACCTCTGGATAGATTTGATAAATTGCCTCTTTTTAATGTCTTTTTATATTAACTGTCATCATACAAAACAGAGGATAGCTCTTACATGTGTAAGCCATGTACCTGTCTTGGTCAAAAGAAGTGCTAGGTCTTTTTCAGGAGCATGTATCTTACTATTTGTTTATAAATATTTGCATTTCCACTACATTGGGAAAAAAGGTTTTATTTCAATGTCTTCAGTGCTGATTTTTTTTTCAGTGTATGCTAATTCATTAAGCCACTCATCCCTTTTTAATGAATGGATTCATAAGAACTCAAAACTGATGCAAAACTGATGCACTCAGAATGTTAATGGTAAAGGAGGAAAGAATGTGCTTTGGGGAGGAACTTTGCTTGAGTCTGGAGAAGACAAGACAGAATCTCAGAGGAAACACTCCTCCCTCACCCTGGACATGGTATCTGTTCCCAAACCATAACATTTTTCTAGCAGTGATGCTTCACCCTGGAAATTTGGCAGGAGGGCTCTTCTTGTCCACCTGTATGTATGATCTCAGTCTAGACGTTCGAGCACTCTGGGTGGAGATAAAATAAGTATCATCAGGATGGATGGAAAAGTCTCTTCAGGAAAGCTTTAATTCTCCTACTGCAGAAGTTCCCTTTGTGCAGACTAATAAACTGTCATCCTTCATCTAGTGGTACTTGGGATAATAGCACGCTGCCTTCCTTCAGTTCCTGTGATGGGAATGTCAGATGCTGAACGTGCTGAAGTGTGGCATTGGAGAACCTCGCCGGTTCAGAGGGTTCAGACAGGTTGTGTGGGGTAGAACAGGTCTGGCTTGAACAGAAGACACATCTTCAGTAGGCAGGAATGTTACTTGAATGTTGATAATACTGAATGACCAAATGTTTCTTTTTCTAGATATATAAACAGTTCTGTTGGCCGTGCAAGCGATGCTTGCCTCTTCACATGTATTCTGTTGTTTGCAGAAAGGGCAGTAATGCCACAGTTACTTCATATGATTGCTCTTGCATCGCACAGAAAAGGTTAAAACAAAACACACCACCCTATGTTTTTTCTTTTGTAGTTCGTAGATTCCTGTTTGATCATAACCTATGAGTAGATACCACTAATTAATGAGTGGTATTTCTTTTCTTCAGAAACAAATCTTTTGCATGTTAAGGTTCGTTGATTAAAAGATGAAGTATCTGCTCAGCTTTAGAAACAAAGAAATGTTTTATTTTGCCAGTTTCGAGTTTAAAATTTGCTCTCTCCAAGTCTGACATTTCAGTTCTAGTTCTTTAAAATACTCTTTCAAGCATCTCCCTAATCAAAGTGTTCTGCTGTGTGGTTCCCCCCTTTTCCCAGAGATACAGATTCAGTACTTTCAGAGGGGTGGAGGAGAAAGGAATTGTTGGAGTGTGAGTGGATTAAGTACAAATAGATGGAGAAGGTGGTAGATTGGAGGATGGGGAGATGTAGAGCTTGGGGGCTCCTTCTTAAAGAAGTAGCTTTCGTGAGGCGAATAAGCTTGTGCTTTGTAGAAAAGGCAAATCATTTCAAATGTTTTTTTTTTTATAATAGTGTTTGAGCATGATTGTGCTCTGCTCTGTGAAGCACCCTTACAAGGATGAGTACTGAGAGGAGAAACAGAAATCAGTTCTGTTTCTCACATTGACTTGCATAAAGGTGTACCAAGCAGCCACCTGTGGTGTCTGCTTGCCTTTGTGGAGTGCGTCAAGTGGGTGAGAACAGTGCCGAAACCGAGGCCTTGGGGTGTGAGTGCTTCCCTGGAAGGGAAGGCCGGATGCTGAAAAAGTACTGGAGATTCAAATGTTAAAACATCCCAACAGCAAACAAAGAAAATCTTTGAGTTTAAATAATTTCAAGCAAAATTATTTCTAAATGAATTTTGAGAACATCTGCAGCTACCTAGAAAACCTGTGGCTAATCACCTGTTCCTGTGCAGCTTGCAGGTTTGTAGGGAGCAAATAAGGATTTTCCAGCATCCCGGAGAGCCTGGGGAAATAGTAGCTCGGCACCTTCAGCCACTTCTCTGGGCTGCTGTCTTCAAATTATTTGGCACCAATTCCTAGTTTGCTGTGTGGTACCGTTCTGCTCTGTACCAGTTACCCCTCTCAACGTCTGAGGGTAACTCGGAACTTCTGTTCCTCACGCTGTGCCATTTTTTCTTCATCTCATGTGCCAGAGGAATGGGACTGATGAGAGATCCAACATTTCAGATAGGGGAGAACTAACAGTCAGCTTAGGATCTTTCACTGTGTTTCCTTTTTTCCCCAGCCTAGCCTTCATTCTGTAAGGCCAGAAAGTTCCCCAATTAAATTCTAACTGCTATTACCAGCCAAAATAAATGTAGCCATATTTCCTCATTTCCTCATTCAGCCTTTGCGTTCTGGGTCAGGTTTTTACTTCAGTCTTTTTGCTTCCTGCATGCAGTATCCCAGCTGCTGCTTCCCGAATTCTCAGGGTCATCAGAAAAACAGCAATAAAACTTTATTACCAGACGTGGTAACTATACCAACGCTGTCTAACATGGTTTCTAAAAGCATTTCAGGTACTGTTTTTACCTTGCTTCCCAAAGAGGGTTGGGACCCCCTTCATGCATTTACCTGTCGGACTCTGATTCTTGGGATTACACAGATCCATTCCCAGCTATCTTAATGATGTAATCAGAACTTAATGAAAATCAAGTCAGCTCAAAAATGTGACCCCAGCCCTGGTAAACACAGGAGTGGGAGAGGCAGATCAAGCAGGATCCAGTCAAAGGAGATGGCAGGAGGGAGGAGAACAGAAAGAAGTGATTCAGTTATCTCTGCAGTTAGCTTGTACATTGTTTTTGGAAAGGAAGGAGGAAGATAAGCTGATTATCATCCCAGATGACTATGTTCACCCATATTTGGTGACAGAGAAGGGGGACTCTTTAAATGAGACTAGTGCTGATGGTGATATTTTCTGTTCTGTTGGAAATTGATGCTTACTTCATCTTCCAGAAGTTTTTGTATCACTGGTTATAAAGTTGCATTGGTTTTGCAGAATGCTGCAGACTCACAATGTTTTAATGGTTCTAAAAAGCAACTAGACCAAATCAGGGAAGAAAAATCCATTACGGGCAATTAAATACGAAGACATTTTGTCTGGCTTTAGAAACCTCTGAACCACAAATCACTGGAGGTTGGGAGGGTGTTCTTGGGAGAAGGAGGCTTAAAGTAGTAACAGAAAAGTGAATGAAGTTTCTCTTAGCAGTAACTTCAGCAGCAACATTTTAAAAGTTTAATGTTACTTCTGGATTGTAGGACAGCCTGCCCCGTCCCTCCAGGATCAGCTACTCAAGAGTTAGGTTTCCATTTAGTGACCTAGTCCTTACCTTTTGGAGAGGAAGGATGATTTTCTGACTAAATGCCATCGTTGGATGTTATCTGGAGCGGAATTACTCTGTGGAGCTATACAAGAATTTCAGTACACTTTATCCTGTTCTCTCTGAAATCCATAAAAATATAATAATATAAATGAAATCATCCATCTAGTTCATAATGGAGCATTATAACCCTGTCTCAATTCTGTTTCTGATCTCAAAATCTAGGCAAACAGCCCTCTGTCTGAAACTTGTAAATAAGTTCTGGAGAAAAGCTCATCTTGAAGGTGCTTCCACTTCACCCAGGCAGATAACGTCTTTCAGAGCAATGTTTGCCTTCTGCTTTCTTAAGCTGTCTTCCCTATGCACTGATGTCAGATGAATGCCTCGGGAGTCTCGCCTCGATCTCGAAGGCTTTTATCAGAAGGCTCCACGTAGGCTCTCCTTGCTGGTGAATTTTTCTGACCTGGTCTTTGGCTAAAGAGACACCTGGAGAAACAGATGATGCATGTCTCTGCTGAGTTCAGGACAAACCAGATGAGTGATGCCACAGGAAGGCAATTAGTCTTGAAGTGAGAATGGATAGTAAGTGCTGCCTTGGAAAAATAATACGAAATAAAAATGGCTCTGAAGGACCACAGTTGGTACTTCTGATTTTTAAAAAAATGTTACCTGTTCAGTGGTTTTGATAATTCTGGTATTTTATGTAGATGTGTCACTCCAAAATCACATGGCATTTCTCACTGTTGCATGATACCTGACCTCTTTAAACCTTGATTTTTGTCTTTTCCTGAGATTCTAGTTTTAGTCATATATTTTCAGTCGCACAGCCTGTGCACGTTAACTGGGAGATGTTGTGTGTGTCCTGAGTTATTTCAGTGGTTCAAGTCAGGGAACAAGTACCAGGGGTAGGACTTTGGTTTGTCATTTGGCTGGAGCATGGTGAGTCACTGAGGTGTTGGAGGACTGTCCTGAAGCACTGCTGCTTTTCATGGTAACTCCTCTGTTCTGGCTGTGAAAAGAAAGTGGTTGACAGTTCTGTACTTACTGGGAAGAATGTGATCTGCCATGTTGGCAAAGGATTACTTTGTCATACAAAGCTTCCTGTCTCTGTGCTGTGTCAGTCAAGTGTGAGATGAACAGCAATCCATTGGTCGGGGTTATCAAACATATCTGAATCCAGAAACGTACCTCCTCTCCTGACTGATTCCAGCAGACTTTGCTTTTAGAAACAGAGGACGAAGGGCGAGTGGCTGGGTGCAAGAAAATCTAAGATGTGGATCTCATAAAGCCAAGCTACTCAAATTGTTGGTACATAAATTCCTGTTGAAATTGAACTGAATTCTTCACGTGAAATTAAACTCTTCATGGAAATGCAAGTAAATAAAGTAAGATTTTCTATTCTGTTCCTTTCACCCCATGCATCCTGCACAGACAGCAGAGTTCTTGGAGGTGTGGGGAAGGCTGAAACAAATTGTTAGGCTGAGGATGCTCTTTGTTTTATTGAAGAGGATCTGAATTTTAGGCCTTCAGGGGCTACAGTCTGTCTTCCCAAGGAGTAAATTATTTCTTTTTTCATGTTGGGGGTTCTTCCTAGCAGGGCAATATTTTAGCCCCCTTAATTCATTCACATGATTTTCACATATTCGTGTTCGTCCTCCTGTACGTTTGAGAAACAGGTTTCTTCTTTGGTACTGTAAAGACTTACTGACGTCGTTGGCAAACTTGCTGGGGGTCACTGAATCCCATATTCCAAAAGAGAAGATAAATCTTGTAGACTGAATGGTAGAAATTTAGAAGTACAAAGAACGATTAATGGAGAATTAAGACAGCAGGTGGAATTTCACAGCATCACAAGGCTGGAAAAGACCTTTAAGATATTCAAGTCCAACCGTTACGGACTGTTCATATGGTATGTTGAGATATATGTATCCACCATCTCATGTGCACATAGCTGATGGTGTTCAGAAAAGAGTTAGGAATACAAAGAGAAGGTTAGAAGCCTGAACAATACTCAGTTTATTAAAGAACAATATAGAAGCCTGTATTGGAAGTCATGATCTTACATAAAAGATAAGTATAGTTCAACTTGACATTTTGCTAGAATCTGGTCATTGTCCTCTCCAATGTAGCACAGCAGACTGAAATTTCAGAGGAACGACAAAAGTGTGTCCGAGATCTGTTTGCAGAGGAGACAGACAGGAAGGAGGGTGAATCAACACACACCACGTCTGGGGGCTAGCAAGGGATTCTGCTGACTTGTACTACAGGGGAGAGGGGATATCCACTCACACCGAGGAGGAGCAACTGTACTGTAAAATAACTGTGTGCAACACAACTGAGCAAGGTACCTTTAAATAAGAGCTCCCTACGGTCCTACAAAAGGATGTCAAATTAACACAGAGGAGGAGAAAAGCCCCATCCTATGGTATTGGTTAATTGGTGGTCATCTTATGCCCTCTCCCTGCTCCTCCTTCAGGTGGTCTGCTACAGGGTTGGCAATCAGCTGCCCCAGAAGGGAAAAAAAAATCAGAGCTGCTAACTTTCAGAGGTGTCTTAAAACCTTTCCTTGCAAGACGAGGTAGCAGCACTGAGGAGGGGCTAGTTGAGGTCCCTGATTCAGGACAACTGTGATGTTTCCGTTTGCAGGTTTTCAGAGTTAATTTTTCAGAAGTGAAACTATTGACAGAAGCAATTAAGTGATGTCAGGTAGAGCAGCAGTGATACAGTGGCAAGAGGAAGAGGGAAAGAAAGCCGAGCTCCGGAGTAAATGAAGAAAGAGCTGAGCAGAGCAGTGCAGAATTAGCTGAGAAGAGATGGTGGAGAGTGAGGAAAGTGTCCCATCATTCAGCTTGTTTCTATTTTTTCTCCTTTGTTTGTTTTGCCTTTAGAAATTGAAGGCTCTTAAACTCACTAGTATATATATTCACAGAGTGGGTTGAAAATTTACTGATGTTCAGTTTTCTGTTAAGAAATTATGATTTGATGGAATTGAAAGATTCTGTGGGAATGGTTGGTGGGCTGCCCAGCTGCTTTGCTTTGCTCTTGGCTGCTGGCCATCTTGTCTGCTCCCCCAGCTGCCTGTCATGTGGGCCTGCTGCCTTGTCTGTTGTAGCCTATTTTAAGTATTTGTACATTCTGACAAATAAAACAGCAAATCACCAATTAGAACACCAATTAGTGATTACTACTAAGTCAGCCACAGTCTTAATCGGAAAATAATTTCCAATAATAATTGATAGCTGAGTAGCAACCATAAATCGACGATCTTGCTTTTTGATACTTAAAGCAATTAAACCTTTTAAAAAAACCCAACAGATTCTCATTTTAATATTTGATATATTCACATGTATTCATAAAATGCATGCCCCATACTATCCAGTAACATTTTCTGTTATCAGATGCTGCTAATTTAAAAACTGAGTCAAAACTGAAGCGACCAGAGAGATTATTTTTTTTTTCCTAAGGCTCATACTCAGAATTTTGTTCCAAATGTGGGATTTTGTTCAGTTTGCAGTTTACAGAACAAACTGTTTTAATGCTGGAACTAATGAAGCTTGGGTAGTGATGGGCTGGTGTCTGTTGTCCTTTCGTGCTTCCTGTCCTTCTTTCTCCCACTTCACCTTTTAAGCACACACGATCTGGAATTCCTCTGGTTTTCCCAGTGAAGCATCCTGAGTGACATCTTGTTTCCTATGACATCTCTGAGCAGGAAAAGCACGTGCTTGATTTAAATCTCTGCTAATGGGCAAAGCATCTCTTCCCAAAGAAGGGAGAGTAATTAAAGCCTGTGTGTAGGCCTTGGCTCGGCATCTCTTTTCCTCTACCCAGCAGGTATTTGCAGTGACATTCCTCAGGTTTTTAGTCTTTGAGATGTCTTGCTTTCTGGAAGATTCATTTGAAGGCAGCTAACAGATTGAAGTGTTACCCAGCTGGTAACAGAGAAGTGGCAGTGGCATTCTTAGGGAACTTGGCTAAAAATTCAACTTAAAATTTTTCAATTAATTGGGAGTTCCAGATTCAACTTGGTTCTAGTTGGTGCCCAGCAGAGTGTCACGTAAGATTCAAGGGAACAACCACAGACAGTTTTGTTACTTTGTTTTTGTGATGGCTTTCATTTTGCTGGCTTTTTACTGGTTTGCTTATGTGTATTCTAGTCATTCATGTCTTAGTATATTCAGCTTGCCTGCTCCGATTTTATGTGTAGTGCTGCAGGTACAGCAGCTGGGTAATTAATGATATTAGGGCTTTTTTCCAACACTGTAATGATTCTCCAGCAGTGAGAAACTGACAGGGAAATAATGGGGTTCCTTGTAAACTCAGTGGGATTCCTATCTTTGCTGGGAAGGGTTGGAAAAATGGTGAATCAAGACCATAAAATTCCATACCAGCAGTTGTGTTTCATAAAATGTTTTTAAGATGAGTGTAAATAGCGATGATCACTTTCCATATACAAGGGAAGAAAACATTTCAATAAACTGTCCAAACATCATCTTCAGGTAATGTTTGTGTGTGTACAGGAACAGCCATTCATTTCTGTATTTTGATTGAAAACTTACTTAAAGAGATGCAGTAATTTTTGTTACATCAGCGTATCTTGGAAAAGAGAAAAGCCAAATCCTTTTAGGGGTATGATTAAGAGGAGTAGCGGTCGAGGAGAAACAGAGGTTAAGAAGAATTGCTCTGTGTTTCATGTGCTTATGGTAATCAGTATGGGGGTCCCACCTCAAGGGTATGGAGAAAGTAAGGAAGTGGCTGCAGGACAACATTATAGGGGAATCTCTCTTATCTTTTTTTGGAAATTGACATAAATAGGTGACTCCCTGAAGTGCTTGTACACTAATAGGTGCAGCGTGGCTGTCCTGGGTTTCAGCTAGAAGCTGGGAGAGACGCAGCCAGGACAGCTAACCCAAAGTAGCCAAAGGGATATTCCATACCATGTGACATCATGTTCAGCAGATAAAAGAGGCTTACTGGGGTGGAGGAGTCTCTGCTTGGGGACTGGGTGGTCATCGGTTTCCAGGCAGTGAGCACACTGCATTGTGAATCACCTGCTTTTGTATTTTATTTTATACCTACTGTTGGTATTTTCTTCTTCCTTCGCTGTCCCAGTAAACTGTCCTTACCCCAACCCTTAGTGTGGTGGTTCAGCCCCAAACAGTGACTGAGCACCACACACTGCTCACTCATTCCCAGAGGAGAAACAGACAGGGCCTCTGTGGGTTGGGATAAGGACAGTTAGCTGACAAAAGCACCGTGAAAGGGGAACAGTAACAGCCCACAGTAAATTTCACTTGCACCCGGTGATAACAGAATACCTTACTGACCTGACAGTAACAGAGTGCTGCACGATGGGAAGACCAACCTGATGCCCTGGCCATACTTGGGCTGCCCTGAAGGCATGCCGAAGTACCCCTCCCCAACCAGCCCCTCTTATGGGGGAGTGATGTCGGGTGGTGTGAAAACAGCCAAACAGCCTGGGCTAACTCAGCTCACCTGGGCTGGCTGCTTGGGGAGATTGGCTCCTGCCTGGCCAGAACCAGGACACATGGGTATTATCTTTTTCTTCTGATTGTCCTCCTCATCCCACCAGGGCTGAGAGTGGGAGTGGGGGGCAAGGAGTGAACTAGCAGCTTGCATGGTGCCCAGCTGCCACCTGGATCTAAGCTATGTCACTGGGAAAAAATGGGAGGAGTTAGAGGTCCACCTGCAATTGCAGGGCTGAGATCTCATTGGGATCACAGAGATGCAGTGCAGTAGCTCAGGCAACCTGGGGTGTTGTAATGGCTGAGTACAGGGTTGTCAGGAGGGAGGGTCTGGGAGGGTGAGGAGAGGGAGAAGCCCTTTATGAAAGAAAGGAATGCAAAGAGCCATGCTTTTGGGTGGTTGAGAAGCCATTTGAGAGATTATGGGTCAGGATCAGTGGATGACCAATATGGGTGATGTTGTGGTTGCTGTCTGCTACAGATGACCGGGTCAGGAAGCAGTAGATGAGACCCTCTGCAGAAAACAGGAAGAAGCCTTGCACTTGTGGACACTGGTCCTAATAGTGGGCTTAGCCACATGCTGGGAGGGCAATGCAATAGGGTGCAAACCATCCAGGAAGTTTCTGAAGTATATTGTTGACAAGTTCCTGCCTGACACAAGTGATGAAGGAACCAGCAAAGGGAGATGGTCTGCTTATCTCACGCTTACAAACATGAAAGAAGGCTGAGTGCAACACTGTCTGCAGGGACTGTGAATGATGGAGTCTGGGATCCTAAGGCAATGGAACAAGACAAAATAGTAAAATCAAAACCCTGGACTTGGGAGAGGAAACATGGTTCTGCTCAGGGGTCAGCTTGGAAGAATCCCTTCAGTATGGCCCTGGAGAAGAGAGATCCATGATAGTTTCCTAATTTTTGATAATAACTTTCTCTGAGCTCAAGAACAGTCTATCCTGATTTGCAGGACATCAGATAAAAAGGAGAGGAATCCTGCATGGATGGACAAGATGCACCTGACCAAACTCAGATATAAAAATGAAGTATTAAAGAGCTAGAAGCAAGGAGACATGACTCAGGAAGAATTTCAGGGGCATCCAGCTAAGCATTCTGGTACTGCATAAGGAAAGCCAGAGGCCACAGGGAGGTGAATTTGGGGAGGTGTGTGAAGGGCAACAGGAAGGGCTTCTACAAATACATAAGCAGCAAAAGGAAGATGAAAGAATACATGAGACTGCTGCTCAGTAGCACAGGTAACAAAGGGCATGGAAAAGACTGAGGTACTTAATGCCTGCTTCCTCTTCGTCTTTACTGGTAAGAGTTGCCTTCAGGATTCAAAGGCACTTGAGACCAGTCAGGAGGTCTGGACCCAGGAAGGCCTGCTGTCAGTAGAGAAGAATCAGTTTTGTGAACACTTAAAAAGACTGGCCATCTACAAGGGCTGAGGGAGCGAAACTACTCTCAATTACCCTTGAAAGATTATGGTGATGGGGGAAGTTTCCTCAGGCCTGGAAAAAAGCAAATGTTGTTCCTGTCTTCATGAAGGACAGGAAGGATGATCCAAGGAACCACAGATCAGTCAGCTTCACCTCCAGCCATGGGATCGTGATAGGGCAAATTAACCTGGAAACCATTTCCAAATGCTCTTGAGGCAGGCAAGTTTATTGGAAGTAATCAGCATGGTGTTATGAAGGGGAAATCATGCTTTGTGAACCTCATAGCCCTTTGCAACACAATGACTAGCTTGGTGGAGGGGGGCAAGAGCTATAGATAGTGCTTGTGTTTACTTTATTAAGGCTTTCCACACTGTCTCCTAGAACATGAACAAACTGGTGAAGTACAGACAGGTAAGTGGTCAGCGTATGAACAGCCTACAGAAGCCTCGTGGTCAGCAAGGGGAGATGCCCAGTCCTGTTTCTGTAGAGGAAGAGCCCAGTGCACCAGCACAGGCTGGGAAAGCAGCTTTGCAGAAAAGGCCTCGGGGTTCTTGGTGGACAAGCTGACTGTAAGCCAGCGCTGTGCTGTTGCAGCATCCTGGGCTGTGTAAGGCAGAGCGTAGCCATCTTCTTTCATCTCTGCTGAGCCCCGGTGAGACGCTGTGTGGTGTCCTGTGCTGGGTTCCTGAGCAGAAGAGGGACAGGGAGATGCTGGTAAGTCCAGTAAAGGGCCGTAAAGCTGATTAAGGGCTTGGAACATCTGTTGTACAAGGAGAGGAGGCTGAGAGAGCTGGGGTGTGTTGAGCCTGGAGAAGGGAAGGCTCAGGGGCACCTCAGCAGGGTGTACAGATACCTGATGCGGGAAGTAATGAAGACAGAGCCAGGCTCTTCTCAGTGATGCCTGGTGAGAGGAGGAAAAGCAGTGGGCATAAACTGAAAACACAAAATTTCTTTTAAACTATTTTAAAATTGTAAAGATGATTGATTGAACAGTGGAGGAGGTTGTCCAGAGAGTTTGTCCTCTATCCTTGGAGGCAGTCAAAACCCAACTAGACATCATCCTGGGAGACCTGATCCTACAGAGACATCACCTCTGTTTGTCTGTGCAAACCTTGGACAAATCGGTTTAGTTCTAAAGCATCCAGTCTCAAACCTGGCTCGCTACTTGGGGTAGGGAGGGTTCTGTTTAAAACATGTAGCAAACAAAATAAATGGTAAATTTTGTGATGGTTTGCAGGGAATCTGTAGAGAGAGAATTACATTTGATTAGATGAATCATAACTAGAAAATGCATTTCAAGGTGAATTTAATCTTTGTGTGTTGCACAACACCTTCACTCACTTGATTTGTTTCAGAAAAATACCGTTTTCTGTTAAAGCACTTAAATTATTGAAAATATTTGTATCAAATTGAAAATGAAGATGTTTACATCAAGTGAAACTTTGTAAGCTTCAGTGGAAGGCACAGAAGTCAGATGCCCATGGCAACAACTGCTGTTTAGATACTTGCTTGGCTGTTGGTTTCTGTGACTGATTTGAGGAGGTACACTAGTTGATCAGTCTTCCTTTTTGTCAAGAACCTGAATCTACTTACGGCTAAAGGAATACCCAGGTTACAAAACTTCATATATTCCACTGTAAATGAACGGGATCCAAGTTATTTGATGTTGCTTTATCATTTTATTTTATATTAAAGTGATCCCTATAAAGAGGCTGTGTATTAATCAAGGGGTTGTGAAACTATTAACGTGTCTTGAATTAGTTATTGTATATGGGTTTTGATAATTGACTAGTAATCTTGTCTTGATGTACCCTGTTCTTTCCTGTGTTTGCATTTGGATTTTGGCTTTTTTCTGCTTCACCTTCTTAAAGAACTCTGTAAAAGGAAGAAGAAAGGAAGTATTATTTATGAATTAAGAAAGATCTATTAGCTGGTTTTCATACACAAGTAGTAGATGTGTTTTGACAACACTGACTCTCTGAAAAGATTTAACTTCTTAAAGACAAGATGAAATTACTTTGGAGTTATTTACCAAGTTGGTGCATTAATGAATCTATTATAAACACCAGAATGTATTTTCCACAAGAATAATGCCTTTTATATATTAATGGCTTTCACGTGGCTGCTGGGATGCAGGATACACCCAGTAACAATTTTTTGACTGTTGTGGTTATTGCTGAAGAAGCAGGGTCACGCAAGCATAGTACATGGAGCTGTAGTTTAAAGGTCGTGATTTTCCAGGTACTGTAAGATTTCTTGAAGACCTTGAAGAAGCCACAACTAATGACACGAATTTGTAATACACCTCTTACTGAGATCTTAGTATTTTCTCAGGTGTTGGGGATGCGACCTGTAGGCAGGACCTGTAGGCAGGTAGTGATCTCTTTAATATTTGTACAAATCTAAACAAATTTTATTTGAACCCTCGCTTCTTTTTCCCAAATACTTAAAATCTTTGTGACTGGAGCTGCTGGAGCTTGTCAGCTCCCAAAGGCATATAGCTGTTTACGCACAGGAGCCTGAGTGGAATTTTGTATGTGGTACATACTCTCCAGGGACCTGTTGTTACATACTGAGTAGTGTCAGGAGGAGGCATTAGGCACCACAGTGTCAAAACTTCTTCTTTCTTTTTTTTTTCCTGTAAAGAAATAAACATATTCATGTATTTGAAGGCAAAAACTATATTCTTTTGCTTCAGACAGGTGGCCAAGAGTCCCTGTGACCACGGCATGCAAGCAAGACTGTAAAATCTTCTATTCCTGGTTAGGGGCTCTGAAGAGCCATGGCCCCCTGCCCGTGTCCGCCTTCTGTGCTCTGGTGGGACGTGGGCCCTACTGCAGGTTCCACTGGAGCTGGAGCAGCTGTGGAAAGGGCATTCGGAGTCCTGCTGCGAGCAGTTTTAATGTGTCAGCAACGACTCTTTGCTTCCTGGCAATAGCAAGCAAACAAAAAACAGTCACTGGTCTCATTCATAAGCGTGCTGAACTTCAACTTTTTTCCTTTAGTTTTCCTTCAGGCTTCCACCAACTTGCTGCATAGGGACTTCGTTTCTCCTGTTCTGTTTTTAATTTCGTAGCATGGTGGGACACACACAAATATTGCCAACTTCTGAAGGAATTATTGATTATTTTACCTACATCTGGCACTGCCCCTTCGAGTCATAAAGAAAAAATGGTTTATTTCCCTGCATGTCTCAGTGGTTAAGGGCCTGCACAGAGAAGGCTGAGATCTTACCTCAAGTTTTTATCTTTTTTTCTTGGTAACCCATAGAAGTTGATTTTTCACAAGCCAAATGTTGCTTAGGAGGTAATGAATACTGGGGGTGGTGTGCTTTGTTGTGTTGGATTATTTTAATGTAGGTTGCCTGTCCAAATCTTTCATCTTTGATTTCATGTTTTCTGTTTGAAAAGTCATTGTAGGTTTGATATGCATTTGTTGGTAGCAGGCTTTTACTTACTTTGCTGACATTACCCTCTTTTGCTGGTGCTGATGCAGTTGTTTTGGGGAGGGGGGAAGACTGCACAGTGAAGTTGGCTGGGAAACTAATCCACTAAAAGAAAAAAACCCCTTCTTTACCTGGATCAGTTCTGGCATCCAGTTGGCTGTAGCTGTCTACAAACAATGATACCGGCAAAACTGAGAAGCATTGGTAGAGAGGGAATGTTTCTAAATCAGCAATGCTATGATACTATGGCAAAAAAACATACTTCTTTTCATTTTTAAGTTGAAAGGTCCTGACTGGATGCTGCCCTGAGGCAGCTGTGACTGTTCAGCACCTTGTTCTACGCCCTGACTTCCTAGAAGCACCCGCTGGACAGATACTCATTTGAAAGCGTAATTTCTTTGTATATTCTTTCATTTATAAAACACAAATTTGGACTTGGTAACAGAGCCTTAAGTGTTCGTGGCAGATTAAGTATGTTTCTGGTGAAAAACATCTGGACCCAGATGTGGTGGGAGTACATTTCCAGAGTCAGTCTAAGGTGACCATTTATAAATCTGAACGTGACTATGGCCACGCCATACACTTCATCTAGAAACAGGGTCAGAAAAATGCACTTGCCCCGTGTAGCTGTGGTGGTCCAGTCGGATGTCTCTCTGCCCAAGGCAATCGCTGCAGGCTGGGAGATGGAGAATAAGCTTTTCTTGTGAACTTGGTCTGAAAGAGCTAGGGAATAGAGCGTGTGAAATGTTGGGGATCTGTTTCCATCTGCTGTTTGAAACAGACTATAAACCAGCTATTTGGATTAATGCAGGAGGTCTGAGAGAGGGGTGGAATTTTCCTCATTGGTTAATTTTATTATTTTTTTCTTGACTGCTTAAAAGAAGCAAGACTTGAAAATGCTTATTCATCTTGGTTACATAAAAAGGTACCTATAGATATATTTTTGCCTTCTGAGTTATCTGTAAAATACTGTGGATTATACATTTTGTAAAATTTAATGGAAACGTTGCTCTGCCTTGAATTGTGCATGCAAGTAGCAGAATGCACAATAGAAACTTGGCAATCTTCTTAAATTGCATAAGCGTGTAAAATGGAAAGAGGAATTTGGGCCATCTAGTGGCTGGTATGGAGCGGTTTAATGTTTTTCCATAGGTTGTAGAAACCCTAAATGACGTTGGCTGGGAAATAACAGTTCTGATTTGGCCGCTTTTGAATAGTGTGGCTGTAGAATGAAAAAATCCAGACGTTCAGCTTCAAAGCTGAGGTACAGTCTGTTTCAGTTTGCAGCTTATTTTTCAATTTACTGTAGATTTTAGTGGAGAGATCTGAGAATGTAAAAATGACATCAGAAATCGGTAGCCGGAGGATGAGTTGTGTTAGCGTGAGATCTTCAGAAATTATGAGGGTTATTAATAGGTTCAGGGGAAGGATTGTAATAAGATAATTTTGGTTTTTACTTTAGTAAAGCAGGGGGACAGCCTGCTTCACCATGGTCTTTCCACAGGCTTCAGGGGAGTCTCTCTTTCTGGCACCTGTGGCACCCCCCCACCCCCCTTCCCAGGCTTTGGTGTCTGCAGTTTCTCACACCTTCTCACTCCCTTCTCTGGGGGCAAAAAGTGCCTGCTTGTGGGTTTTTTTCTCCTTAATGTGATTTCCAGAGGCGCTGTGACCATCGCTGATGGGCTTGGCCTTGGTCAGGAATGACTCCGGCCTTGAGCCGGCTGGTGTTTGCTCTGTCGGGCCCAGGGGAAGCTTCCAGCCACTTCTTGCTGAAGCCACCCCTGCAGACCCACCAGCACTACCAAAATCTTGCCACACAAACCCACAACAGTATGTAAGGAAAAAAAGTGGGGTTTTATTCCACCTTACCAGCTCTTTATAGGAGGATTTTGAAGAGCAGGGTTTAAATAAAATTTTAAAAATCCAAAACCAAACCAACAATGAAAAAAAGAAAAAAAACAAAAAAAAAAATCTCAAACCCGAAACACCAGAATCTTGCTGAAAAACATGGGATGGGTATTTTTTGTAATGAAAATGTCCAGGTAAAAGTAGCAGAGGCTACTGGATACAGATTTCTTAATATGGGGTGTGTTCTTGGTAAACTGAGTCACAGAATCTTTTGATGTTAAGATAAAGATTATTTTGTAGGTAAAAACTTGATAAAATGATCCCTTGTTGTCCTGATATGCATGAAGCTGTTCTACCCTTTCATATTGGCTGTGGCCAGCAGGAACTTGGCTGCACATTCAACCTTATGGCAGAGAAGTTAGTTACTCAATAATGAACTTGATGTGTATCTTCCCTTGAATTTTTTTGTGGGAAAATACTGTAAACAGTGAACCACTGTAGTGTCTTCCAGTCCTTCTGAAAGTCCCATCTGGGTTCAAACCCAGATTTAAAGATATTTTAAAATCTTTATTAAGACAAATCTAATAATTAACAAGCAGTACTAATAATGATGTTACATGTGGTTAGAGCTGTAGTATTTCAGAACAGATAAATATGATCCATACTGACACTTCACTACCTTTGAAGTAAAATATTGCAGCCTTAAATCTTGACTTGTTTTTTACTGAGAAGGAAATTGTAGCTTAACAGATTTTTAGGGACCATCTCACATGCTTAGTAAGCCCAAATGAATATGAGAGAAAAATGGGAAGATCAGTCACAGAAGAGAGGACACAGTGGTACTTGTTGATTTGTATTTCAGTGGGACAGGGCTGACCTAAAACCTGCATGTGAATTTGATATATAAATTACATTTGGAGAATCACCTGCATCTTGGTTCTGTTGTGCCTGAAAAGTTGATTATTATTAACCTGTTGGATCAAAACATCAGCTAGATTAATCTTCCAAATCTGTAACTCATTTGAACTGTGAATTCTACTAGGTTTCAGAAGAGGAAATTAAATTCCATGAAGATTGAAGAGATTTTAGTTGTCTGACACACTTTTTGCTTGAATTATTCTGTGTGGCGATGAAGGGGTTTGTCACTACCATTACTCTCAATCTTTACGATGATCTAGACTTGATTGCAGTTGGTGGATCTGAGGTAACACTGGACAGTTGTTGTGTTCTACAAATGGGCCTGACCCAAACACAATAAAGGTTACTAGGTGTGCGCTGTATTTTGCAGGATTCCATGTTGCATATGGGAAAAATCTCTCTTTCTATCTTAGATCTTCGTTTAAAATGACATCTAAATCAAGGCAATACTGAGTTTGCCTTCGTTCCTAGTCTGCTGTTGCCAGAGCACGCTTGGAAAGCAGGAAATACATAGGATATGGAATTAGATGTCCATGTTGTGGTTTTGTTCAATTAAACAGGAATGTGGTTTTATGGTGGTACTGAAGTGTCGTCTTTTGTTGTTTATGTACTTCCCCCTCCACTCCCCCTGTTAACATCTTCCAGTGCTCTGACTGCTGTAGTATCTGGTCATACCACCGCGTTTTCTTGGAAGCCATCCATTGCTGAAGCTACAGTCCAGCTGTATTCGTGCAAAGATCTTTGGCATTTCCCCTAGTTTTAATTTGCATTTAGAAGATGCAAATGAGGTATAATGAAATGGTAGTATCGGGTCCTGTTTCTGAGGAATGCTGCTATTTAAATTGTCTTCTGGTTGCCAGTTGTTTTCTAGGAGAAATTTGGTTATGCCTGTTGTGCTTGGATTGGGTTTAAGGCATAAGTGGGATTCCTTTTGTGGAATTCCATAGAAATTTGACTTGTTGAAGAAGTGCGTGCAAGTGGAAGAGGGATTATCTTGAACTGCAGCCTGTGACAATAGAAGTTTCATCTCTTGTCCATGTGTCAGAGCTTAGTGTTCTTTGGGATGTGTTCCTGGTCTCTCAAACCCAGAAAGACATCTAAGTAAAGCCTAAAAATGTGTCATAAGGAGCACGTACATGTTGTCTGCTGTAAATAATAGAGTAGCTCTGCGAAATAGTAAACAAGTATGATGTGGCATAACTTTTAAAACAAAAAAGGCATTAGTTTATTTTTCCTAATTTAGGAAATATGTAATAATTACTTATAGAATTGTAACACATTCATTAAGCCCCTTTAGTAATGTCACTTCAGAAGCAAATTATACTTTTCTGTGAAAGGAAAATGGGGGAAGCGGGCTTCGCAGAAGAAGAAAGGTTCTTTGTTGCTGTTGTGTTGTTCTTTTTATTTTCCTTCCCCCCTTCCACAGAGTAGGGAAATGGAAAATAGAATTTGATTAACGGTAAAGAAGCATGACTATCTTCTGTTTGAAGCCAATGGTCTGTATTTTTGTTATTCAGAAAAGTGAAATTTCCTTAAGCATATTTTCAGATTCATATAATTAATGTTCTGCTTTAGACACTGAAATTAGAGTGTGCAGCTTTGTTTACTATTATGTAAGCATAAATTATTATGACTATGAAGTGGTGTTTGGTCATAAAACATTTTTTATTATTGCCAAAGATGACTACTCCATCATTTCCTTCCCTGCTGTTGTACAAGTAGAATAAAGCACATCAGTTTCTCTGATACAGAAGTACTTGAGTATTACTGGATTTTTTTCTATTCCTCAAAAACGATTTTGCAGAAAATCACTTTTAAAAAAAAAGTTTTTTCCTTTCTTTTTGGCTCTTGATTTTCCAGGTGAAATTTAAATATGCTTACGTTGTAATGGAAATGGAATGTCAGAGGATGTATAAAATACTGGAAACTGAAATCTTACAGCATAAGGTTGTCTAACCTGGGTTTTAAACATTGCTTCTTTCTTTTACAGAATGCTGCCTTTTTATATGGCCTTGGTTTGGTCTACTTCCATTACAATGCCTTTCAATGGTAAGTTGGAATCAACAGAACTGGGATCGTGCGGTGTTTTATTGGGGACTATTTCAGCTTAAGGTCAGTGTCAGTCTAGGACAGTTTAATTTTGTCTATCATAGATGCAGTATTTGAAGTCATGCTGCCCTGGGTCACATACCTGACTTGCTGTAACACACCTGTGGCAACCACAGCAGTGGGGAGCATTCACAGGAGAAGAATTTTAACTCCTCGTAAGGCGATTCAGCAAGGGGGACAGAGCAGTGTGACTCAGCAGGCTTTTGTGAATTGTTATCAAAGGACTGTAGCCTGCACTTGTTTGAAAGCCTGCTTACAAAAAACCCCAACTTTACTTTGCTCTTAGATAATAAATGGGAACGTGGGTTTGTTTCATTTAGCTTGGTATTCAGGGTATTCAGTGGTTTTACATAGCTGTGTAACGGGAAAGTTTGGGATGCAGGAAGCTGTACAGTCAGACTTGCATCGGAACGTTTAAAACTGACATAAAACGTCAGAAATACCTGTACATTTGGGCAGGGCTTTGGGGACTGAAAGGGGCTGCTCTGGGACATGGGGGGAGGGTTAGGTGTTCAGCTGGGGTTTTGGTTTTGCTTAATCGGTGATGAGAGAAGAATGATGAATGGGATAGACCCAGTCTGAGGTCCTCAGACTTCCTTGGGGGTTTATTCTTGCATCGATGCAGCTTGTGTCGTTGGAGAAAAGACAGAAGGGTGGAGTGCTTAGGTCAGTGGGGTTTTACACTCAGTATGGAAACCTAATAAAGTGAGTGTGGCTTCACTGTGTGATTTATGGCTAAAAAGTGTATCACTTTACTGGACTGAGCATGGCTGCAGTAAGGGAGGCAGTAACTCCTGAAGTGATCACTGACTGATGGAGTGGAACAATAAAGTGGGATTTCTTCTCCCCTCCCCAGTAAAGTGTTTCTGTGTATCTGTAAGACAAAAGATTTGTGCTTTCTTTGGGATAATGTAAATAAGCAGGTTTTGGTTAAATCACGAGTTCAGATCCTGATTTTTTTTTTTTTAATCTTGTAACTTAACTGCTTGCTTTATTGATAGTGGTGAAATGAATGACATGTATTGCACGTGGCATGCTATTCTGTTCCATTCTAATTAACAAGAGAAGAACAGAAAATCTATCAGAAAACCTGAGAATCCACTGTTTTAAGGTTGTGGTCAACCTTGGTTGAATTTCGTGAAATCTCAGAATATTCTTGTTCTTAGGCAGGCTTAGCCTCATTCATCACTTAGCACTCAAGAGTATTTTGTGCAGCAGTTCTTCTTACCAGGAGTATGTTTTTACAATTTGTACTGTCAAAATGGTAGAAAACTGTAAGGTAAAATCAAATAAGACAAAGTAGTCTGGAGCAGTTCATTTTTTGAAAGATCACCTGTTCGACATAGACCTTTGCCATAAGTGGATTGTGCTGTTTAGCACCTTGCAGTGGATGGAGCAGCAAAGCCAGGTAATTGTGAGACATAAGCATTAACAAATCAGAGCCTTGAATTACTTCTTTTTTTTTTCCATGCATTTAAGTAAGGTAGTTGAGAAGATGAGTATAAATAGATGCCTTAAATTACGATGTCTCAGCTGCACGTAGAACTTTATGTTAAGGTTTTGTAGAGTGATCATGTTTGTCATCTCATTCATACAACCCTCTGCTAGACCTTGCATAACCTGAATAATTTCATATCCTCCTTAGTTGTCCTTTAGGTTGAACAGTTGCTGAGTTTCAGTAGTTCATCAGAGGCTTCATTTCTGTACAGTAGCTGCATCAAAGTGTAGTGGCTTGTGTGGCAATTATTTTCTTCAGTAAGGATTCTGAGCCAGACAGGTTTGTCGTCTGCTGATTACACTGAGTCCCACCAAGATAAAAAGATGGAGCTCTGCAATTGTGTCCTGAGAGTGGCTCTAGCACTCCTTGGATCCCAGTGTACCAACCGTGATGCCCCAAGGCCAGCCTGCAGTGTTTTCAGTGACTGTTATCTTGCAAATTGCTGGACAGTTTGTGTGAGAGAGACACACACTGTTCCTCCAGAACACCTTGCAGGAGACAGACCAGTCAGCCACATGGCCCATTTTGCATTCCCTTAGGTCCCTCAGTCCAAGGATTCATTTTCAGTGGTAGAAGTTGTTATGTAAAACTCAATTCTTCAGCATTTATATTTCTCAGGTTTGCAATCCTGAAAAAAGCAAAAGACTAATGCAAGAAATGATCCAGACCCTTCTTCTCAGATGCAGACTCTCTGAGGAAAATCTGTCATCTCTGACCAGAACTTTTTGGTCCTTCAGCAGCCATCCTGGCTAAAACAGATGTGCTGTCATCATCTAACCAATATCCAGCCATATCTAGAACCATCATCTCTGCTTCTGGCTCCTTTACAGTAACCTCACAGCCAGCCCAGCCTGTTTGGACTGCTACATCCTGGCACAGCCAGGGTGGTCTGTATGCTGAAATTTCTCCCATTAGCCTAAGTTTGAGTGCTTGAAGCAAAGACATGGAAGTTCAGGACAGAAAGCTTTTTTCCCTTTTCAACTCCAATTCAGAATTGGATCTTAACATCAAGAAGGCATCTGCAGTCTTTCATTATTCTTACCTAGTTCAGGTAAGGACATTTAATGGGAAGAGGGAGCAAGCCTATACAACCCCCTTGGGGAGTGCAACACTTCTGTGAGCAGCACTTCCATCTGCAACATGAGCACTGAGCCAGCTCTCCACTCTGCTCCTCTGCTGCTGCTGAATTCCTCAACCCTCCAAAGGCCGTGCAGATAACAGAAGGCAGCCCCTCCGTTGTTACCTGTGGTACTGCAGCTCATCTCCTGGTTACCAAGTAGGCCTCCAGACACCTGAGAGTCACTTCTAGAAGTCCTTTGAAGGCTTCAGTGAGGTGGGAGCATTCTTCTCCATACACAAAACTTGGCCTCACCTGTGAGATGGCCTTAGCACCCATCACATTGGACTGTGTACTTGATCTGGAGTCCAGTCTTCTTTTGTTCTCTCTGCCTGTCATTCTCTTTCACCTTTTCCCAGAAAATGAAGTTTTCCTCTTCCTACAGTCATACTGAAATAGTGGAGCAGCTGTTTAAACCGCTTCTCAAGTACCCAGGGGAATGTAAACTTTTTTCTTCCACGGGTCTTGTGTGCCAGCCTTCAGTATTGCACACCTTGTTCACCTGCGTGAGAAGCTGTTGTTTTGTGGTGGTCGCTGTTTGCCTGTGAGTATGGGGGAATCCTGGGCTGTCAAGAATCTGTTCTTTGCCCTTCTTTGCTTCCTCTACCTGTGTTAGTAGCACAGTAAGATTTGTCCTTGAGGGGTTTAGTACTGTTTTTCCAGTAGGACCAGATCCTTCAGATGGTTCTCAAGCTGTTTGTGTCAGTGGTTGGCAGATCTAAGGAACTGGGATTTTCTACACAAAATCGTCAGGTGGGTAGAGGGGTGTGTAGGAATGCCAGCTGCCCCCTTCGCTTGTGTGGGAACACCCCACTCGTGGTGCAGACAGCAACCACTGGACTACTTCATTAGTAGTTCATTGCACTGGTAACTGGCCGTCAGAGGAGTTTCTGCTTTGCAATCACCTGCAGTGGAAAGTCCAGGAGGGATGTAATTGGAGAGTGGAAAAACAGCTTCCTTGCTTGTGATCTTCAGGGTGCACATCTCTATTGGTTCTTCTTTCCCTGTTCTGTCAGAGTCCTTTCAGATGGTCTGCTGTTTGTAGTTACCTTCATGAGGAGGTCAGAATTCAAACACTGTAGCAAATACTGCTTTGTCAAGTATTTCTCAGGTGGCTGGGTCTATGTATCTATTTTGAGGGTATATAAAATGGGAACATATAGGTAGGCTAAACACACTAATTGTAATTAACCATTAACAAAGTGGTAACTAACTTTCTTCTGTTGTCTTACCTTCCTGTGAGCGTATATCAAACATACTTCTTGATGAAAACACATAAAAAATCCTGCTCATGCTAAAAAACACCCAACCCCAGAACTCTGAGCTGCTGTTCATTGAAACATTTCTAGAGAAATTCAACCTATGGACAGAGGAGTTTGATCTAAAGACTGTACAAGTATTTCATAAAATTGCAGTGCCCTGAGGACTGCTCTATACCCCCATTTTGTTTATTGTCCCACCATGTGAGGCTGGGAAGTGACATGAGAATTAGACTGGTGGTTGGAAAATTGCAAGAGGATAAAAAATAAGGAAAAAAAGTCTGACTCCAACTGCATCTTTTCCTAATGTGTTAGAATAATGTTGTGTTCTTTTATTTTGTAGGCTCATTCTGAATGTTGTGGTTTTGGTCTGAACTGTACAAGTTTTAGCTTTTGAATAGTTAAATCAATGCTGTTTTATTATATTCTGTCTCCTAGTTCAAAACTGATTTTATTCATGGTCTATCCAAGTAAAACCTTCCAATAAAAGTCTTATGAGAGTTCACTAAATGTTTAATACAGTCTTCTATTAATTATTATTCATCTGCTTTCTTCACTTTCATAATGGTAGGCATTGTTGTATAGATGAGTGGGTGGAAAGAGAGCTGCAGTATTGATTTTAGAAGTCTTGATTTGGAGATGATAGATTGGTGTCATTTTTATTTTTCCTGAATTACTGTAGCAGTGCTGTGCAAGATGTAAGCCTAGAGGTGCTTTTCATCCTCTGTAGTGTCTGTTTTCCAGTCCTGCTTTCTTATTATGTCAAGTGTTGGATAGTTTTTCCTGTCTGTTAGTGGAAATGCTCCCATTCTTGGGGAAAACTCTTAAATAAATTCTGGTAGAACCAAGGTGTTTCTTACCAGACAAATCGGTCAAGATCTTGAGAGAATAACCCAAAAGTTGTCTTTTGCTGAATTTAGCCTACTGTCATTTACTTCTGTAGTATGAGAGCTCCCAGGTCTTCATTCAGTGATTTATCCTTCAGACTAATGTATGTTTAGTCTGCTGAAGGATTAAAATAAAAAGCTCTGTCTGTGCATGAAGGCCAGTTAATTAGTAGTGGAGACTAACAACCTACTTGAGGGAAGGCTGTATGCCATCTCTGAAGGAAGCTGTTAGCTTCCAAGGCCAAGCCCTACTCCATATGTGAGAGGTCATCAAGCTGTTAGCTTATATCTGCTCTTCTGGTTTTGGTCAAACCAGAAGAGAGCTTTGAGGGAAAACATCTGAGTGACTTTGATGCCTTGAATCCTCTCAATCTATACCTTTATGGATGTAGGCTTAGGCAGAGGACAGAAATGGGATTAGTGGTGTTTCTGAGCAAATAAAGATCTGTAGAGGGATCAAGCGACTCCTACTCTATCTGAATGGCCCAACTCTAGCAAAGAGATGGACCCAGAGGCACCACAGTTGCCAACACTGAGCCATGTTCCCTCTCGTTTCCCTTTACTGCAGCAAGATGTGCTCCCACTTTCCACTTCTATTCATGTCCACTTCCTTCTGTACTGCACCCCGATGTCATCTGTGTTGGGTGTTACTGAGCACTGAAATGGATGGCACAGATGTTGCAGGTGTTTTGCCATTGATGTAGTTAAGGACTGAGCCCAGAGCTCTAGCCATGGCACACAGCCCCAGAATAAAATGCAGGGTTTTACTGCAGTCCGTGTTGTTGATGTGTCCTGTAATCTTGAGTGTGTTGCTATTTTGTTTAAATGTCTCCCATAGGCAAAATTAAATCAATATTAATTCAGCTGTGGTGTAGAATTGCTGTCTGTCTGTAAGAGTTAATAAATAAATGTCTTTCCAGAGTTGGAGTGTTGTATTCTATGAAAATTCTGCTGGCTGTTTAAAATCAGGCTGTAGTTATCAAATCAGACACGAGTACCTACCACTGGTAAAAAATGTTGCAAATGCTGCCTTTCAGATCACTGTATTTGTGAAATTTTGATGATGCCCTATTTCACAGGAGTGGTGGAAGTAATTTGAATTTGATTTGCATCCTAGAAAGTCTACAAATTGCATAATCAATACAGAATTAACACTAGAGTTAAGTAAGATACAGGCCAGTGCTTTGAATGGAGAAGATAAAATACCTGATTTTTAGTTAGAAAAGCTGCTTTGGAGAATATTTGGTGTATTCTTAAAACATTTTCCCCTGAGCTTACTGATGTCATTATGATTAATTAATATGTTTAGGTTTATGTTACCTATCAGAAATCTCTTTGAGTTTTAATTACAGCATCCAAGGATACAGAATTTTAAGATGCAAGCAAGGTACTGACCCAGGAGCTCCCTAGCATTTTGAGTGCATGTGGACTCATTCCTAAATGTAAATCTATCATGTATTAGAAGCAGAAGGAATATGTCCAAGTGGAGAACCTTTCACCAAACTGTCTATCAGTGTGTCCATTCCCTTGTGAAATCAATGCAATGGATGGGAGCTGTCAATGCTCCCTGACTATGCTCCACTGAATTTTGTGTCCTTTCAAGGAAATAATGCTTTGAAGTCATCTGCCTTTCCTCCCAAACCCATCAGTTTAGGAGTGATCAAATAAAACTGAAATGCACAGCTAGAGTATTATTTAGCAGTTAGCAGGGTAGTCCTGACCTGGTTGATTGGATACATTTTTCCGAGCATCCATTGAAGTGGGTTGCAAAGCATGCTGTGACTTTCTGTGTAGATTGTGTCTGGGAGAACAATGTCTTGCCCTACTGATTTTCTTCTTCCTCCCTGGTATACTTGGGGCTTGTCTTCATTGGAAAATGGGGCTGTAACATTATCTGAAGGACTCGTGTGAACTACCAGTGTTGAACCTGACTTCACAAGCAGCTTAGACAAGGGTGAATGGTTGGTGTGTCATGGTTTGGTTGTAGCAGTTGGTTGTGACGTGAAGGATCACTGCATTGTTCTGAAGTTGCCCTGGCTCTGTTATTAATTCCCGAGTCATCCTTTCTGAAATAGCAGGCACGTTACTGCATTTCATGTAGCAAATTAGTTTCTCTAAATTAATAGAAAAGATTAGACTTTCAAATACACCAGGATACCCAGAGTACAAAATTACCCAGTCCTTGAAGAATCAAAAGCCATGCACCAAAAACATTGCATGTAAACCATTATCTTGGTATGTTCTTCCGTAACAGTGCTTTCTGATCTGCTTTCAGCTACTCACGTTAACAGCATTGGTTATAAAGTAATGCTTCCTTAAAAAATAATTTTTAATCTGTGTTTTTCTTTCAGGGCAATTAAAGCATTTCAGGAGGCGCTTTATGTTGATCCCAGCTTTTGTCGAGCCAAGGAAATTCATTTGCGACTTGGGCTTATGTTCAAAGTGAACACAGACTATGAGTCTAGTTTAAAGGTAGGTTGGAGTCCTTCCAAACTGAATTAACGTTTCTTACAGGTAGTGCTGCACCTTAGGACTGCAGGGAGCGGGAAAGGGTACGGCAGTTAAATCCTACCTGCTTTAGAAGAAGTGTTTCAGTGTGAGGTGTCTTGGTCTCAGGACAGAGGGAAGGGTAGGATCGGAGGTGTGCTAGGTGCTAGAAATACTCAGATAAGCCCAGAATTACAGATGAGCGCTGAATACTCGGTGGATCAAAAAATTGGTGTAGGGCTTTTGTTAAAATAGTACCTTTCAGGTGGAGGCTGAGGACAAACAGAAAAGAATTAGCGGCTTGGATTTCTTGAATGTTGGTGTTTGGGTATTTTTTTTTCTTTTTGTCTTTTTTTCTCCCTAGCAGCGTTGTTGTAAACTGGAAGTTGTTAGAAATCATTAAAAAATAGAAAGCTTTTAAGCAAAATAATGTTCTCGCATCAGTTTTCTAGATCATTTCTATTTTTCTAGCAGTTAATCATTCTTACATTTCCTACTTTGAGAGCCTGAGCCCAAGGCAACAATTTCTGGCTAATCAGTTAGATAGGGTTTGTGTCAGTACATCATTTCTCTTTCTTCTGTACTCCTTTAAATTTTTTTACTGCTTGCATTCTGTTTCAGTCTCCGATTGCAATGTTATTTTATCTTCCTCCATTTGACATCTTTGCCTGTTTTTTTCCTCTTTCCATTTCCTACTTCATCCCCCCCATATCCTCTCTTTTCTGACCTCTGCGTTTAGGTGTGTGTGTGTTGGAAAAAGGGAAGTGTTCATGAATGGAGTTTCATGTTGTGTTGGGAAATAACACCTGCAGTGTTGAGAATTTTGTAATTTGGAATTAAATGCAATTTATATAAACATATTTCTGCATGTTAATCTCTCCTAAAACATTAAACGTTTTGTTTTCAAGAATCTTGTGGGTTCCTTTTCCTGGCAAGTTGTTTTCCTGGAAGTTTTGTGAGGCTGTCAAAAATCACGTCCAAGAGTTGAAAGTGTGTTACTCTCAGTTCTTCCTTTCAGCGTTCACAATAATGGGAAGCACTTCTGTCACTGGGCTTCCTTTTTTCATCCACAGCCAAAGCTTTCAGGTGGAACTGGAAATTGGGATTCAGGAAGATGATACCACATAGGAGTAGGGAAGATTTGGTGCAAGGAATGGCAAAAGAGAGCAAGGGGTGGTGGAGGTAGATCGCTCTGTTGGGAAAGAGATTATGTGTGAGTTTGAGTGGTCTGATTTCCTTGTACTTGGGCACAGACTGTGGTGATATATAGGGAATAAAAGAAGTGCTGGAGAAGTGTATTTTGGTTTTATTTTTAAAGAAGTCTAAGGGACAAAACAGAAAAGCAAATATGCAAGGAGGTAGTCAGCTTGTAATCAAGTAGTGAAAGGAACTTCTGCATTTTAATTTTTAATAGAAGAAATTGATCAAGAAACAAATAACCTTTTTCTGCTGTGCCATGAAATATGTAATTCTATCACTGAACCAAGTATCCAAATAGATACTGTGAGAATTCAGTCTAAATAATTTACTGTGTTTGATCTTCACAACTTCTCAAAACAAAAAAAGTAACTGATCACAAGGGTTTTGAGTATACCATGTACAGTTTTCAATACATCAACTAGGCATGGGCAAGGCTCCAGAAAAGTATTTTAAAACCACGAAAAAGTTAATCTTTTGTAGTGCAAAATTATTATGATTCCATTGCTTTTATGTGAATTGTGATTAAGTTGCTTAAATAGCAACGAAACCAGTTTACCCTGCTGCAGAGAGAAGATGACCAAAAGGATGATGATATATAGAAAAATGATGGCATAAAGGGATATAGATTAAGAATAGTTTAACATTGTCTTTAAATCAGTGTAACTAACTGCAGGTTGTTGCTTCAAGGTCATTTTATTTTCCACCTTGCCCGTTCCTGTTGTTTGGCACCCTCTGCTGCATAGGATCAAGGTTTTTTGGGGGTGTTGGGTTTGGGTTTTTTTACCATTTGCAGACTGAGGTGGATCAAATGCCTGATCCAGCTCAATTTGGGATTTCCCAGTTGCTAGATCCAATGCAAGGCAAGTGGCAGGAGTGCATGAATGAGAAGGGGGGATGTGGGGAAGAGCCTTATTATCCCCTTCTGGTGCAAGATGAACCACGAAACTTTACACTGGAATTACCAACTGAAACACACAAGGAAGAGTTTCCAGTTTGCTTCCTTTCCTGTGGAGGTGGCAATCCTTAGCAGAGAATAGCAGTGAGGTGCAAGAAACAAAAGGCCCAGTCGGGCAACCACTCCCTCCCGAACAGTTTCAGCAGTTTTTGAGTTTAGCTCAGCTGTGGTTTTCATGAAGAGTCCCCAGACTGATCTGTTTTGTTTGAAAGCAAAGTATTACAGGAATAAATCAGTTGAGGGGTAGACTGAGTGGAACAAGCAGGGCAGTAGCTTCTCTAAAAGCTAATTTGACTGATCCCAGCATTGAGGTTTAAAAAACCCATTAGGCAGAACTCTTGAGTGACAAGAATATGACAGGCAAGTCAGAAAATTATTCCTTGGTGAAGAGAACAAAACAACTTGTTGATGCAGTGGTTATGCAAAAGGATGGGCAGAATAAAATGAGGAGATGGTAGGACAGTGTGAAAGGATGTTTTCACAGAATGTCTGTCTGTCCTCTGAGACTGCACAAAAGTAACCCAAAGCAATGAAAAGACACAGTTGCCTTGTGCCTTTTTTTGTGTGTTTTTGTGGACCTTATCTAAAGTATACCAGAGGGTGGTTACAGGGTTTAGGATTCACTCTGCTACTAGTGACTGGCCTTGAGATCAGGGACCCTTTCCCTGAGGCTCTGTATAACGTAATTCATAGCTCAGATTGAGCTTCCAATGTGACACTGAGGCAGAAAGTGGAAGTAACTTTTCATCTGGTGTTCACTTGTGACTGTTCTGGATTTCAGAGATTGTACCAACGTTGCATTAATGTACTTTGAAATATCATAATATTTTTGATGGTATTTAAACATTCATGTTAAGTCTGTAATTGCTAAGAATAAACCATTGCCAACAGATGAGTCATTGTCGGTAAGAGTCTTCAGGCAAAGGGGGAAGATGGGAGTCTGAAGGTCATATATTCCATGTTTTTCACAATTTTGGACCATTAACATAAATCATCTATATTTTATGTAAGCAATTTAAGCACAAAATTAATTTTTACTATTTTAAGATGTTGATGATCAAGATAATTACTAGAGTGCTGTTTAACTAGCATAAAATCAACTCTCAGGGTTTTTTCAAAATCAATTACTGCTTTTGGATGTTTTTAACATTGCAGCAGTTAAGACTTGCAAATTACTATTACAACCTTTGACTGCTCTGTTATCCTGTTGCCATAAACCCTGGCAAGAACACCAGTGCTCTTGAGAATTACTCGGCCTTTAGGCTCCCATGAAGGAAAAAGGAAAGTGTCCCTTCTGGTTGAAAAGAAAACAGCCCTTGTGCGACCTGACAGTTAGGGCAGTGTTACTTTCAGCAGTGATACGTGAAAGCTGAATTTGCCCCATTCATCAGAAAAGTGCAATTAATTCCAAAGTCAACTGGCAGTGTCTGGGAGGGGGAGGTTTCATTATTGATTACTGCAGCAGAAGCATGCTGTTAAGGTTTACCTGACAGTCCTAACCATCTCACACTTGTATCATGTGTCCTGCTGCCCCCTTCTACTTGCCATTTCCTACAGACAGCACTAGGAATGCCGTGTGTGTGGTGTGCAAATAAGTCAGAATGAAAGAGGCTTCAAAGAGAAGTTCCTACAATACTCCTGTGCGACATGTTGCCTCAGAGCCACGTGAGCTCTGCCAGCTGAGGAACGGGTGGTCTGGTTGGCTGGGTATAGCACAGGGGTACTGAATGGCTGGTTCATGGGTCTGGTCTGTTGGGACAGGAAAAATTCCTGCAAAGGGAACTGTCCCATCCACATGGGAGTAGCTGTGCATTGGTCAGCCCCCCATACCTCTTGTCCAGCCAGGCGCTGAATGTGGAGCGAAGTAGAGCACAAAAGGAGAGCTGGGTGTGTTGTGTGGGACCATTGACATGCATAACAGAGAAGCCGAGGAAAAGAGAAAAATTACAGCTTTGCTAGTACTTACTTTAATAGTTGGGTTGCATTGGAAATGGCAGCTGTGGGAAAGCAGTCTTCCATCTGGTGCTCATTCTGCTTGGCGGCGTTGAAGTATCGTAGTGTGCTTACGGTGGGGAGTTGGGCCTGCGAGCCTCAGAGTCCTTTCAGTGCAAAATTCCGTTCACTTCTGTTGTTTGCTGACAGACTGTGTAAGGGCAGAAAAGAAATGGTCATGTTTGTTAGAGCGGTAACATTGAGGAAATGACGGGTGGGAGATTTTCTGTGGGTTTCATTTTGTGAGGGGGGGTGTGCTGGTAGTAAATCAGGGATTTTTTTATCTAATAGGTGGTCAGTAGGGGCTCTGGACACAAGGAGGCTATTTTACGGCAAACAAAGCTGTGTTGTAATTTGGGAATTTTGGCTGGTTCTGAAGTATCCTGTACCCAGCAACAAAACCTTTAGAAGAATGAGAACTAAATTTCTCATGTTTTCAAATACCTGGTTTATAATAAAAATGCTGATTCTGCCTTTCACTTTTAGAAATGTTGCCTCCTTGTTTATACAGAGAACACCTTTCCTAGTGGTTTGCTTCAGGCCTATGTTTTGATCTTGCCCATAAATCATCAAATTAAATAAAATTTTAATTCTTAAATTATTTTCCTAAAGATTCTCAGTTGCTTGTAATGTTAAGTCATACTGTGCTTGTATTAGGATAAGAAAAAGGCAGTGAAGGAATTAGAATTTATTAGGAAAATATGCATGAATTACATGAATATGCATGAAATCTCAAAAAATGAAATACTGATACACAGATGAACAGCTCAAAGTACTTATTTATAGTCAGTCACATACTTTTCCATCACTTAGTCAAATAATTCTCCTGTCTATATATACATTATGAAAGATATTCTTGGCTACTGCAGCTATTGTGTGCCAACATGTAGCTGTTATAGACATATCGTTCATATTTTATGTTCTTTTTCTCAGTAATAAATAAAAATGTATTTATGAAAGTGAAAATTTGTGTTTTCAAGCCTTCAAGTACAGTTTCACAAGCTAGTTGTCTTTCATACGTGCTTAGATTGATAGTCTTTAAGCTTAAACATGTTAAATTGAAACGTTATGCATTCATTTTTAACTATTAAAGAAAAACCCTAGTCAAAATACATACAGTTATGAGACATTTTAATTCTTTATGTTTAGTTTTACATCTATAATTCTACCAGAAACTAATGAGCTACGTTTTTAGGTTAAAGAAAACAGACAACAACAACAAAGGGCTTTAGCTATTGCAGTGTGGATATCCAAGATTTCAGGCACTTGACCAAAAAAGCACTCCATGAGAAAAAAAATCAAATTAGTTGAGAGATTATTTTAATAAAAATGTAAGAGGATGGAAGACAGCATTTGGGAATTAAATACCTCTCTTAGTCTCTGTAGTTTCTATATGTATATGATGGAGATAAATATATGTGTGTGAGGTAAAAACAGGGAAGACTTTTAACGTGGCATGGCACTGTAATCGAAATGCGAGAGAGTTATTAGTGCACCTGGTTTTGACAGTGGCTCATGATGCAGCAGTGCCTGGCTGACAGTGTTTTCTTTTTTCTCTTAGTTTTGCTTGGGTTTTTGAGTCATTTTTGAGTTTTTCTATAAAGGAAAACTGTAGGTGTATTTTAGAAATGTCATGATTACAAAGAGGAGTAAATGCTAAAATGGAATTAAGACGCTGTGTGGCATCTTCCGTCATTTCCAGGGAGGCAAAAAATAACAAACCAGGAAAAGGTAAATAGTTGACTTGGAAGCTGAACATTCAGGGTCCTGAGTATTGGTGCTGGTACATTTGATTTGTGGACCTCCTCATGAGAGCTGTCTTGATCCAGGTTTATTGGCTGGAACTGTAACTGAAGGGCTGGCGTTCAGGGCACGTGTGTCACACTGGGCTACCACCTAGCTAGCCACAAGAAGCAGGCAAAGAGTAAGCTGAGCTTTCCATTCAGCCTGGGTGGTTGTGTGGGCTGGAGGCAGACTGCTGCTGAAGGTCTCAAAATGGCCCCAGCTCAGGGCTGTTTGGCTCCATGGTGATGCTGGCAATGTAGCAGCGAGGGTGTATGAGCTTCCAGTCATCCTGTTTCCCTGTGGCATTTTGTTGCCACTGGCAGCCCTTCAGAATAGCTAAATTCTGATGTTGTACTAATAACATGTGAGTTATCCATATAGCAGCGTGAAAATCACTGTTGTGCACTATGTAATCTCTTGGTCAGTAAGCTTGAGTGCAACCTTTTTTTTTTGGCCAGTGAAAATACAGTTTTTCTGATCTTTCTGTTTGAAAAGAATTTTTCACTTGCAGCTAGTCATAACAGGAGATTGTTCTGAACGTAGTGCTGTTCCTCAGTTTGTGTGTGTACGTGACCTCTGTTTCTTCTGTCCTTAAGCAGCTTTCTCCTGCCTTGCCTGTGTAACAGTTTTCCTCAGTCTTGAGGGGTTTTTTTGTTTTGATTTTGGGGTTGTGGTTTTTTTTGAATGTAGGACAAAAGTAATCGAGCAATTACAGTATACAAACCCTCATCTGACAAGCTGAATTAGTTCTGAATTCCGAAGACCCTGGAGAGCAATGGGCTGACGCAGCAGCACATGTAGTGCGTCCTCTCCTGACCCTCTCCCCTGGCCTGGCAAATGGCGGCTTGGCGCTCTGCCACGGCTGATTACGCAAGAGGCCTTCTCCGTCCCACTTTGCAGAACAAAGGCTGCTCTGAGGAGCCTAAGGCATCACACCTAGGTCACGTAGGCAGAAAAAGCCATCTCCTGACAGAATTTTACTGAGTCATGCTGGAGCTTTCCTTCATGGTAAGTCTGTGAGAACTGTCAGGTTTTGAAGGATGGCTTGCCTCGCTTCCTAGTTAAATGCAGAACCGAGAGCTTTTAAATTTGCTAATGTCATTCTCGAGAGGAGGAGGGAGCAGAACCACTGTTTTGGGGTCTCAGGCTTGGGTGGAAGAAGAGGTAGTACTGAAAATCTCGCACTAAGAAGAAAACGGTTCTGTTCATGCTGGTCCTTTGTTGATAAAAGAAACAGCAAAAACCTGTGCATTTGCCTCTTAAATTGTAAAGGACTAATTTGTTTGGAGACCCAGTGTTTAATTCTAGTAGTGAAAACATACTAAGTTACCTAAATCGGTGTGGGATTACAGTTGTTTTGCTGCCAGACCTAATGCTTTGATCAGTTCTGTTTATATGCAATCCACTGTACTTGTGATCCTTGGAAAGGTTACCTTCAAAATTGTTTCCACAATCAGAGGCAAGTCAAGGACTCCAGAGAAGACAAAATAGGCTGTAGATAACTGTGCAATTCCAGGTGGCTACAAATCAAGGTGTATTATGACTTGAGCTGCAGCTCTTTGAAGAGAGCCTGTTACTTTTTAACATTCAGAGCACTGCCTTCTAGGTAAATCCTCTTACTCGGGATTTGAATTTCTATAGACTGCTGTCTGCCTTGAGGTATTCTATGTCGTCCCTGAACTGCAGCGGCCTCCCCTGCATAATAACTATTTCACACAGCAGTAGCCAGCTTCAGTGCTGCAATATTTGAGAGAGGTGCAGATGTTTGCTAGCCGCTTCTGTTTGTGGCAGAAATGGAAGTCGGAAATGATTACTGATTTTAAGTTGGGGGGGTTTTGTTGTTGATTTTTTAATTTTTGGTTCTGGTAATTGTGATTAGCGGATCTGCTTTCGGCTGATGACTTTGATGCATCAGAACACATGCATGTTTTCTTTCTTTTTTTCTCTTTTCTTTCATTTTTGGCTGATTTTGAATACTTACCGGGGAGCTATGTATTATTTATCTCGCAAGAGGTGTAGGTTTGCTCGCGTATGTGCATTTCAGAGGGTCTTGGTTTGAAAGGTTCTGGGGTTTCTGTGTATTGCTTTGATAACTGTTTAGTGCAAATGGTTTGTTTTGCTGTAGTTACAGGCTTCGTTTTATCCATTTCTCTACTGTTTGTAGCTTAGTGAACAGTGCAGGCAGAAATGTACTATGCTTAGAAAATTTTCATAATGTGGATTTTGAAATGTAGAAGTCAGCTAATGTAGCACTAAGAATTTAAATTTTTAGAGCTTTTAAATTGCTGAGAATATTCCTGGTTTGTTTTGGGTTTGGATTTTTTTTGTTTTGGTTTGGGCTTTTCTTTTGCTGTACAATACTGATACTAGTGGCATGTTTAAATATTAAGATGGTTAGATTTTCTTATGTGGTTGCCTGCTTTCTCTCAGTGAGTCTCACTGCAATAACCCTGCTGAAAAGCTACTACAGAACAGTTGTCAATCGTTTCTCTTTAGATCTGCTTATTTTTTGTAATAGCATTGCTAGGTGAGAGCAAATCTGTTCTATTCTGCTTTATCTTTTCATATTAATTGTTAGTGCAAGATGACACATCTGTGCAAAACAGATTTTCTACCATTTAGGTTGATACACGGAATGTACAGGCCAAAGTATATGGGTCTGTTCCTGTTTTTCTTTTGTCAGGCAAAATGCAATATAAAGAGTAGAGCATTTATTTTTATTTAGCTATTTTTTTTAAGTTGCCTGCTTAGTAGAATCACTATGGTAACCGACTAAAGGATGTCTCTAAGGCACACAACCTGCATTGCAATGTAAGTGAGGGGGGATTTTAAGTTCTCTGACTGCTGAACGCTTGAAAAAGGAGCAGACAAGACAGAGAAATAAGCTAATATTTAATATTTATAGGCTATTATTTAACACTTTCTATAAGGTTTAAAAGTTATTTTACAAGTAATGTATGTGTGAGTTCATGGTTTTACATGCTCTCTTCTGGGAATGGTGCTGCTAAGAGGTTCATTAAAAATCATAAATTCGTGTTATTCAACTTGAGTGTTCCCATTTTTTTAAAAGCTGTTATATATTACAAATGATGTTGATAGAAGTCAGTGAGAGGAGGTAAGCTCTGTCACTGTGCCTCACAAAGCTCATGAGCACATCAGCATTATTTTTAATGCTTTGCTGTAGATAATACATGAGTTTTCTAATATTTTTTTCTGTTAAAATGTTTGTTTAGTAAATTGGTGGTCTGTTAAACTCTTCTTAGAAATCTTTGAGTTGTATTTTATATAGACATGCTATGCACGAGGTATCATTACGACCATGAGGAAAGTTACATGCTGTCTAATAGCTCTGAGTATGACAACACTGAGAGTTGCATATGCATTCATTAATAAGGATTTTAATTCTTTTTTGCCTTCCCAGCTGCACTGATAAACCCCTGATCTCACCTAGTTTAGCATCCTGAACAGCCAGAGCTAAATTGTCATTTTTATCCTAACAAAATACAATATACTGAAGCATCAGCAATCTTTTGTGTATTAGAGGCAACCAGAAACGCTATTTTGTAGATAACTGTATTTATTAACAACAGTGTTTTACATGCTTTTTGGTTTCTATATCCCTAGGCCGTATTCTCTATTGAATTAATGTGTTAATCCAAATTCTACAACGCGTAGGAAATTCCTGTGACGTTTATGGAAAAGTTCAGAGGCAGTGGAGTTTGTATGCCTGTTCCATTCATTTTAGCACACTTGGTTGTGTTTCAAACTGTAAACAAACAGCCATCACGGAATTAGCATGTCACTGATGAAGTGGCCCAGCGTGTCCAGGCTTTCTGGCAGACAGGACTTCATGGCTCTGCTTGTGTGACCTTCTTTTGAGAAGAGTGGAAGGCTTGGCTCTGGATCTCAGAATGCAGAGATGTTTTAAATGATATTTTTTGTGTCTCTTGAGGAAAAGCGATTAAAAATAAACAAGCCTTGATGTTTAACTGCAGTTATCTTAAAACCTGGAGGAGAAGATGTAAGAATTTAAGAACTCCTTATAAACTCATGTATTAATGTAAAGGTATTCATATTTAAAAGCCTTTTGACAAGATACCAATTTTTTAAAAAGACTTCACATCACCCAATGTGAGGAAAGAATATCTTGGTTTTCTGGATAGACAAATTGAGAGCTTCCATGCTTTATCTCCATGAGTCTGTGAGCTAGTGCGACTGCATTCAGTTGTGTGTTCCGAGGAAAATCTGATCTCCCAGTTGTGACCGTTCATTCTCTGCAGTCATCCTTCCCAGTGCTATGTCAGTTGTTTTGTGAAGATGTCTGTTGCCATCGTACATTACTGGAAGCATTGCTACATGTCAGCACTAAAATAATTTACTTTTCCTCCAGTAAAAAGTTGAACAGAAATTGAAAATTGCTTTCTTTAAGACATATGGTAAAAATACAGCATTCATTTTCGAGTACAGAATTGATTTATTCTTAGTATTCTGCCAATGTCCTAGCACTACTTTCTTTGATAATACATGTTTATTTGTTTTTTTCAGCATTTTCAGTTAGCTTTGATTGACTGCAATCCCTGCACTTTGTCTAATGCTGAAAGTAAGTAACCTTTAAGTATTTTGATTTAATTTGTTATATATATAAATATATATATTAAAAAAAATTAATAAACCAATCTTTCAAAATCAAAAGAGCCAGCACTGAGAGAGGGAGACTGCAAAACCTGTCTCCATCTGTCAATGAAGACACATATTCCAGTGGAATTGTGGATTTTTTTAGTAACTGTAATAAGTAAAAAGTTAGACTCTACTTAATAATTGCTCTGAAGACTTGAGTTGTGGAGGAAACATACTGTGTGAGTGTTTGTTTATTTATAAACATAGTGCTTGTGCCATGGCACAAGTTCAGTAGTCATCATTGTGGCATCTTGATAATCTGTCATTTTTGAGTGATCCTTTTGATGCCATTTGGATTTATACATCTAAAATTCAGCATCAGTCTTGCGCTGTTGAAGTAAGAAAAAGTACAATATGTAATTTGATTGTTCTGTTACGTGCCAGCTGTGTATTGGTCTGTACTTGAACACATTGATCTTTTAGCCTAGTAAGATGGGCCCTATGCAGTATATATTGTGGGCTGTTACAGGGTGTCCTGAGGTATTTATCCGTAGTTACAGGAATGAGATGCATGAGTAAGCATGTGTTCCTGCATGTTTTGGAGTCTCTAAGATTTACATTTCAGACAGCTGTGAAGGAAATTGCTCCCTCAGTTTTTAAGGTACCTTCGTGCTGCTCTTGGCGTTGAGCTTAGATTAACTCCTAACTTCAGAAGCGTGAGATAAAGTATTTGAAAGCTTTTTTGGTTTTTTATTTCTTTAACCCAGAGCTGGGTGGAATTGTGAACGTGCTGTCAGCAAGGGTAAGGAAGGAGGGTTTGTTTACGTGGCTCGAGCTGCTGGCTGTATCAGTACCAAGGAGCCAGCTGTGCTATGAGGTCTTCTCCAGAGCTTTGTCACTAGACTGGGAGGAGGCACAGATTGTTTTGTAAAATGATTTGCATAATTCCTCCTAGGTCAGCAGGCCTTTATTATTTCCAAGCAGATATGTGATTTTTAAATTACATTTCATGTTAGTTTGTATTATTTCTCACTAACTTCTTTCGGTTTTCTCAGTATCTCTGAATTTTTGTAAGGTTTTCCTAACCCTTCCTCCCCCAGTCCTCTCTGCCCCTCTCATACATAGCAGTATGGCCCCACGTAAGGGGTTTGTTGCCACGTGGCCTTGGGCACGGTGCCTGACAAAGCCAAAGGAAGAGAGAGAAGAGGAATGAGAGATACTTTGTCAGGTTCTGTACTGCTTAGAGGAAGGAGAACTGTGGGCTCTGTGTGGTATGGTCACATAAATGCTTGAGAGTCCCTTAACCCTACCCCTTGCATTTCTAAAGGCTGGGTGAGTAACGGCATTACAGTGAGTGTCTTCCTAGCAGAAATGTTTGAGTACTAAGTGTGTCTTCTTTATATTTAGGTAGAATCTAATGAGGCACCTTTCATTTCTTTCCCCTGTGTGGCATGGCTTCCTTTGGTACCTTCACACTTGAAGGGGTTTTCTTGCGAGGGGAAAAAACCATGAGAGAGAGGGGTTTTGTTAGAGAATGAACTCATGAAATGAAAGCAGAGGTTTTTTTCTTTCTTCAGTAGAGTGAAGTTTGATGATGCAGTGAACATAATGGGTGTGTTACGTGCCCGTTAGCAAGGAACACAAAAAGTTTATTAAAATTTTAGAAGCTGCATCTCATTATGCCCTGGATTCTGAAGTGCACTAAGCTACCTTCTTTATAATAAAAGATATAACAGAGCACGAAGGGAGCTTTTTCCCTCTCTCATGGCCTTGAGAGAAACCTTGGAACTCCAAATTACCTGTACCAACATCTGTGTCACAATATTCTGTAGCTTCAAGAGGAAGAAATCTGTGTAATTGAAATAAATTGAGCTTGGCTCAAATATAAGTATTTTGTTGTAGCCGTCAGGAACATCAGGCAAAAGTCTGCCTCAAAGGAATTTTTCTTCCCTCATCAAATCAGAACGAGGATTGCATTCATCTCAACTAGCTTTAGCTGAATACAGTCAATGCAAGTCTAGGTTAGCAGCTCTTATACTATAGAGATGAGGCACTCTACCTTTTCTTTAATGATTTGAGCAGCATGAGGATAATTTTCCCTCTGCTTTTCCTCTTGAACAACTTTCATTTTCTTTCTCCAGCCAGCAATTTTCTTGCCTCCAAGAGCTGTTAGTAGTATTATGGCATTCTGTGCAATTCATATGAGGGATTTAAGATATTTTACAGTAATGATCAAAGTAGCATCTGTAATTAACACTTTTAATTCACTTTAACATGGGAAAGACAATTCCTAAAAACAAAACAAAAAACCCAAACACCCCACCACCAAAGTTTAAGACCCAGTGTAAAGCTGGCAGTGCATAATGTACGTTTCTGCTCACTAAGCCCAGCTAGTCTGTCCCATTGCAGTTGAATGAAAATAAAAAATAAATCTGTATTTCTAACTGGGTTATGTACAGAACATGTAGCCTCCACTCTCTTGTGCATCTCTGCTTAAAGAGATTTTATTGGTAAGTTTACCAAGAGGTTAATGGACTGCACTTCAGAATAAGTATAAAATCCTTTCTGCAATATCTATTTGCAGTCTTAATGCTTTGTTAGGCCACATACTCATTCTCCATCGGTTCTGTTCCGTTAAGCGTAAAATACCAGTGTAAACAAATGTAATTTATCTTGGTTTTGCATTGATAAATTTGAAACACTGTTTATTCCTCACTTGAAAAAACATGTTGTGATTGTTGTTGTTCATTAAAGCTAACAATTTCGATTTTCCCACTCTTACAGTTCAGTTTCACATCGCCCACTTATATGAAATCCAGGTAAGCTTTAAGATCCTTTATAAAAGCGTGATTGAGTTTCTAACTGTGTGATGTTGGCTATCTGGGAAATTCAGATTGTAGATGCTTTTGTAAAGTTAGGTTTAAGTCTCGAATCGCTAAAGGAATTTGCTTTGGCTAAAATATACATTGTATGTAGGCTGTCAGGCTGTAAAATGGGGTGTTATTTTTAATAAACTTATCTATTTTTATATAAAATAGATAAGTTTATTAAAATATAAAAATATTAAAAACCCCATAACATAATTTGTAGTAAAATTATTTTATGATATTATATATATATATATATATATATAAAGGTGTATATAAACATTAAAATATGGAGTTTCTGAATTCATACATATTCCCATTGTTTTTCATATACACACCGACACACATGCATGCACATACGCCTGAGTCTAGCCGGTTGCTCAGGTCCCTGTTAAGTATACTTCACATGGAATTTTCCAGTTTACCAGAACATATGCCACAGAAACATTTGAGATCTGAGGTCAATGGCACATAAAGCAGTGGTATTAATTCTATATCAAATCCTACCACAGAGCTTTTTTAGGGGAATCTTCTGGGAAATTACAGAACACTTACTGAGCTTAGAGAATATCAAGTAGTTACCAAAATAGCTATTGCATATTTTTAATTTGACTGGTGATATGATGTAGATTGTATGCCCTTTTATCCTGTTTATAGGTATCATATGACTAAGGAAGGGATGTGACATGAAAAAAAAACCCTGTTGTGATTAAAATGGATGACAGGCATAAACTGGATTTTCGGTCAGTTGAGAAGTGGCTCGTTAAAGCGAGCGCTGTCTTTTGACGGCAGGATGAAAAATTACTTTAGGTATTTATATATAAATACAAAATATAAATTTGATATATAAGATATGTTTACTTTGAATGCTTTTGGTGCAAAGCTATAGGTCAAGACAGAATTCCCCAGCCCCAAAAACATCATTAAGAAACTCCATCGGCTGTTGTGGTTCTTAACCCGGCCACCCTCTAGTTTTCACTGTGAGCACCGGAGCACGACTGACACAATTAGATAACTGAGTATCCTCAGCACCTCAGTTCTTTTGACCTGGTAGAGTAAAATGGAAAGCTGAATGCCCCAGGTGGCTATGCTGGATGTCTCTCCTAATTGTGCAACCCGTGTTAGAGCTGCTTAAGCCCTGCTTTCTGACTGACAGTTCTGGGCAGCAGGAACCTGATTTTAACCTAAGTCAGAGCAAAACAATTTCAGTGCTTTCTGCTGTTAGGCTTGATTTGTCTCACTGTTCTGGTCAGGAGGGGTATCTTTATGGAATTTGAGAAACTTGGAACCACAGAGGATCTTGACTTCATTTGGGGTATTACTTCTGACACACAGAAGAGATGTTTTTGGAGGCAGGCTGGTTGCTTGTTTTCTTTTAAAGGACACAGTGCTACCGTTTTCTGAACCGCTCCATGTCTTTGAAAATTATCTGCTCTGATATTTAATGAAAAGATTAATTAATTCCTGAATTATGTACTTTCATATTACTGGACTTTAAATGATGGGTTGCCAGCCTCTGAACAAGAGAACAGCTCCGTGGTGATAAGAGTTTGCAGTGGATTTTCTCATGGTGCTTAATGCTAGTTTTATTATTTTGTACATGATGGTGTGAGTCCCTCTGGCTATTTCGGGTGATGGCTTATATGGTGTCTCTAAAGAAAGATGTTGGGTTGGGTTCCCCTCCCCCTGCCCTTTTCTAAGTGATGGAGCCAAGCAGCAAGGACCTTGGATCTTTGGGATTAACATATCCAAACAGAAGCAAATGTAAACATTACGACAGTTTCCTGTAGTACCATAAGGTGTATATGTAAGCAGATTTCTAAAGGGTAAATAATACAACAGATAATGAAAGTGAAAAATAGTCTAGATCTGGAAAACACGCCCTGTTTTAATAGATATCTCTGAATCCTCCCAAGCATGTAAACATCTTTTTCAAAGCGTGGATATCAGCACATTTATTTACCTGTTTGACATCTGGATTGCTGCTTCTGCTGTCATGCTCTACAGTGAACTTCCATGTGCTTATCCTTCATGGTCATAAACTACAAATTTTGTTCCCAGTGCTAAATTTAAAATTTTTTCCTGGTTGTTTTTATTTTGTTGGACATAGATATTTTATTTATTTATATGATTTCTTTTCTTACCAATTGTCTACATTTCATGAACACCAATTAAAAATCTTTCCTGCCAACTCGCCCTTGTTTCATTTGAAAGTATGTAATTGCTGCTTTAATTTCTCTTCCTGACTACAATAAGGTTTTAACATCAACAGAATTGTCTTTTGTTATTGTGAGATCTTGAGAATTTAATAACATTTTCAACTTCTAGTAGGTATTTACATTGTTTAGAGTCTTCTTCCCAGTTGTCCCTTTTAAAACACCAGTAGTTAGTACTGGGTACTCTTTCATAAAACAAATGTAATTAAGTCATGATCATTTGCATTTAGATGGCCCCATTTGTTTTAATATGCTCTTAATCTGTTTGCCAAGATGAAGTCTAATGTTGAATTAGCCAAAATATCCAAAAGTATATTTTTCTTTAAAAAAAATGGTACAGAATTTTTTGAAAGTGTAACAAAAAAAAAAAAAAAAGTAGTACTCTTACTAACAGACCTGAGCATTTATGTCTTCTGAAATTTTGTGGGAGAGGAGGAACAGAAGACTTTATCATTTAAACTGCATTCGCTGTTTAACAGTTATTGTTAGGGTAACACGAAGCTGAATGCTGACATTACTGGCAAAGAATTCAACTATCAAGAAATTTAATATATACAGAACAGCTCATACTGTTGCAGAAGTCAGTAAAGACTGCAATACAATGCTAACCTGGAAAGGTGTTTCTGTATCAAGACCTGTTTATATATGAAGCTTCCGTGCTTTAAGCACACTAAAACTATACAGCAAGTAATAAGATGGCATACCTTCATTCAGCAGGTGTAATCCATGGATATGTTTTAATTCTACACATGGTGGGACTTTTACGAGGACAACAGATATGTTGAAAAGGCAGTTCAAATATAACGAAGGAAGGAGAGGGACAAAATTATACCACCCACCAATTACTGACCATCTTCTTTTCTGTTACAAATTTCTTGGGAGGAATTTGTGTAGGGTTTTGTCAGATGCAGACTCACTCTCAAGCATTCCCCTTAAAAACAGTACATTCAATTCAGTGTAAGAAGTATAATGCATGTATGAGGAGTTAACCAAATTTAATTACTTGCAAATTTCCCTCAATTACTTTAAGTAATCAATTTATATTGAACACATTATTTATGAAAGTTATTCTCTTGCTATATATATACACACGTCACTCATTAAAGCTTTCATATGCACTGTATGCAAAAAAAAACAAGTTCCAGAATATTTTGTCAATGTGTTTGTGTGCTGTCAGTGCTGTGAAATCGTTGCTGTTGGTGATCTGTTGTAAGCTCTATGATTAATCCATTTACTTTTTTCCTTTTGCAGAGAAAGTATCACTCTGCAAAGGAAGCTTATGAACAGCTTTTGCAGATCGAAAACCTTCCTGCACAAGTAAAAGCAACTGTCTTACAGCAGTTAGGTATGTAAAATTAACTTGTACTTTCCTGTGTGTTTCTGATTTCCATCTTCGCCTTCAGTAGTGTTTTTAAGGCTCCATTTCCAAAGTGAGTCTTAGACAGAGTACGATCCATGAGATTTTCACCCAAAATAGAATGCATAACCATAGATAATTAAGGAAATAAGAGAGGAGGAAAAGATTTTAATTAAACTTACAAAATTAAAAAAGCTCTTAGACTTGCTACAGTGTTTGTGTTACAGGTTTTGGGCAATGAGGGGGTGGTCTTTCAGTGTGCAGCAATGAAGATTCTGTATTCTCTGTTCTGCCTCTGAGAAGATCCTTTGAATAGCCAGGCTAAATGTAGTAAGCCAAAATACTCTGTTGCAGAATAGGAGAATATGGCAAGTGAAAAACTTACCTTTTGTTTCTCTTTAATTATAGTATGTAATGAAAGCCTCTTTCCGTAACTAAAAAGTTATCATCAGGTTCCATAAAAGAATCCACAATAAAAAAGGGTGTTTTTTTTTTAAAATGTCATATTCCATGTGTATATAAAGTTGCTAAACCATTCTAGACCAAAATTTCTAATGAATGGGTACAATAAATTACTTTTGTCCAATATGGCTCATAAAAGAATTTCCAGAATATTTTGTTAAAATTCTTCAACCCAGTGCAAAACTTCTTCATTCACTTCCTCCATGTTCTTCATCTAATTTATTATACTGAATATTAATTTAGCCTGCTTATGCCCATTTTTATTTCCTCCCCACCCTTCACATAGTGGTCATTTATTTCACATTAGTAACAGGTGCTGAGTCCTGGCCACCGTGCTTTTTTTGTAACACAGGTTGTCTATGGATTTGGAGTTGGGCTCATTTGTTTAGCTTTTGCTTCTTCTGTGTGAAATCACTGCTGAAACTGCTGGAGTAGTTCACTGCAGGGCCTTAGGTGCTGGTGGTTTTGCTCTCACACAACAGTGTTGCTTATATTTGAATATCCCCTTTGATTTTATTTTTTTTTTTTAAGTGGATATTATCCCACCTGGTACAAATTGTCAGCAATTTCATCCAGAAAGGCTATACACATATGATTAGTGGAAGACAGGCTTCCCAAAATAGCTGACCAGCGCTTTTTCAACTCTGTTTGATGTATGTTGCTACAATAGAAGCAAAGGCACATGGTTGTATTCATAAATTCCTACCACAGAGCTCTGCTAGCAATAAGAGCAATGGCTTTGAGAATTGTCTGCTATATAAAAACTGGATTAACTCCCTTTATTCAATCAACACAAGTCACCTAGTTTTGTAGCGTGGGTAGCTTCTGCATGGAGAAAAGGGACAGAGTGGTCTTAACCAGAACATTCAAGGAATAATACCATTTCTTTTGCTTTTGGCTGTTAGCAGTGGTATTTATGGGGGTATGGTGTTTATCGCAGACTTAGTCTCCAGCAGCTGGTAATAAAAACACCTCCTCAGGAAGCATAGCCTGGGTGGTGTGCTGCTGAAAATATCTGCTGTCTGCCGGAGTGCTACTGGGAGAACCCAAAATGTATTTGTATTTCTGTGGTGTGAACTCCTTTTATTTCTTTTTTCTTTTCCTCCTGTTTCTTTTCCTCCTGTTTCTTTTCCTCCTGTTTCTTTTCCTCCTGTTTCTTTTCCTCCTGTTTCTTTTCCTCCTGTTTCTTTTCCTCCTGTTTCTTTTCCTCCTGTTTCTTTTCCTCCTGTTTCTTTTCCTCCTGTTTCTTTTCCTCCTGTTTCTTATTTTTTATTTTAAATTTTTTTTCCTTTTTAGTGTCCTTTTTACTCCAACAGAAAAATCATTTTAGCTTGAAAATAATCTTTGCTTGTTTTCCTTAGCTAGTTAATGTTTATTAAGCCAGAGTTGAAATTTAGACAAGTTCAGATAGGCCCCATGGTATGGGGGTTGGAACTAGATGGTCTTTGAGGTCCCAACCCAAAGCGTTCTGTGATCTTGTGAGAGACTTGTTAAAAGCCTCCGTTCTTGTTGCTGGTTTCCTCACTGTGGAGGAGAACCTTGTGATTCACAGATAAATCCATATCCATCTGAGCTGATTCATGCTGACTCTTTCAGGTAGATGTAACAGTAAGATCTGTTACAGTTGGATGAGAGTAGTTCGTTTCTTCTTTTGTGCTGTTTCATTTGCTTTCCAGGCAGCGATTCTTTTTACCACTTTGTCTAAAATTACGTTAAATTAATAAGACTGAAAATGAAATCTATCCTGATATTCTGTCTCCAGTTGTACTCAGCAGTCGCATGAGGAAGAGTTTAAGAACACCATAAGCATCTGCTTAGAGGTTCCTGAAGCACAAAGCAGGCTCCTAATGATTACTGACTCGGGGCATTCCTAGGTGCTATCCACATTACTGGCTGAGAGACATCATGAGATGCTCTAAATGGGAATCACAGAACTGTAGGAGTTGGAAGGGGCCTCCAGAGATCATTAGGTCCAACCCCCCTGCCAAAGCAGGTTCCCTAGGACAGGTCACACAGATAGGCGTCCATTCAGATCTTAAGAATCTCCAGAGAAGGAGACTCCACACCCCCCTGGGTAGCCTGTCCCAGGGCTCTGTCACCCTCACTGTGGAAAAAGTTCTTCTTGGTGAGGAACTTCCTGTGTTCCAACTTGCTATTGCCCCTTGTCCTGTCCCCACAGGCAAGTGAAAGAAGGCTGGCCATTCTCCTCTGTCTCCCACACTTAAGATTATGCAGCTCATCACACGGTGAGATGATGATGTTAGTTGGGGAAAGGCATTTGCCACAACTTCAGCCCGGGAGTGACTGATAAGCATAACCCGCCCCGCAGCATGAGCTAGGCTAGCACACGCTCTTGCTGAGGCAGCACAGGGATTTGTAACAGGTTACATTGTAAAGGGCCTGCACCATTTGTGAAGCATGGGCAAAATCTGGTTTTCTTCATTACGTTAAAATATCCAAAGAGTGGAAGAGTAGCCAATGTGTTAGTTGAGTATTTGAGGTAGATCTTGCAAATGAGAAGCTGCTCAGCTTCACAGGGTGTTTTCCATCACTTTCTTTCTGTATGTTCTTTATCTTGTGCGCAAGGAGCGGTGAGATCCAGTTTTCTTTACCTGTGCTATTTTAGTAGAAAACTTTTCTTTGCTTTCCCTCACCCTCTCTCTTGCTTTTTCTGCCTTTTTCACCTCCCTGTGCAGGAAGAGAAAATCGGGAAGCAACACTTGCTCTATCAGTGAAACCAGATAGGGATTGCTAGTTCTCATTTCTGTCTCCTAGAAATAGATTCTTTCTTTTTATCAGTGAACCTCAGTAAAGATCTCTAACATCTCCAGCAACATGTTAACTTTCAATCCAGCATGGTTCTGATGAAACAGGAAATGGGCATCACCACAGGACATTTCAAAAGATTCAAGAAATTGTTTAATGTCCTTTTTTACCCTTTTTTTTATAATCTCTGTGCTATTACGTTTATCTCAGGCACTGCTGCTGATAAATTTATCCTTAATGTACAGACACGCAGGTGCCACTGTACCACTGTCACATAAGTCTTTTTTTCTTGAAGCTTGAGTATTTTCTGTATGCTTAAGATCTTCAGTGACTTGGGATGTGAATCAAAATCCTACTTTGTTTCCTTGTTTATGAAGTCTGTGAGAGAATTTCTGTATGCCACAGAATTGCAGAATGGTCAGGGTTGGAAGGGGCCTCAAAAGATCATCTAGTCCAACCTCTAACGTGACATTTCTTGCAGTCCATGAAATACCCAAACTGCTGCTTCTGACCACAGTTTCCAAGTGATATATCTTAAAATGCCTCAGGCAAATGTTGTTCAGTAGATAAAATTTTCTTTTAAATGGCCTTTTTTAAAGCTTGGATGTTTGCCTTCCGTTCACAAAAGTGTTGCCATAGCTGTTAATGAGCCATAAGCCCATGGAATAAAACAGAAGTTCTACAGAACAAGTAGAATAAAATATGTAAGCTATTGTCTAATTACAGAGAGTGAAGTAAAGCTGCAGCTACTCATCAGTTCAGTTCTCAGCCTTGCCTGCTTTGTTGAGCGTTTCAGGTGAGATCTGAATCTGATCTGGACCCTTGGAAGGGCATTTCCCACTCGTGTAGTTTGAGTGTATCAAGAAGGATACAGCAGCTTCTCATGCTGAAGCTGGGCTGACGTTCAGTGCAGGTGCCCATACAACTCCGTACGTAGGTAACTAAAGCTTGGTGCCAGCCTTGGCTGTTTTATGAAACACATATTGCAGTGTTCCGCAAGGGACCGTTTGTGGGGGAACACTAAAAACATTGGGGCGATCCATTGTCATGTCTCTACAAATCATCGCTGAAAGCAGTGGGTTGTTGAGACCAATCCACGGAGGTGAAGCCAACAGCAAGACATTGCTGACCACTGTGGCCAGTGGTGACTTTGGCAAGCTGTCTGCCTGCCATGAAGGATTTCCCTGTACTTGTGATAACAGTGGCAGTGAGATGATTTTACAGCTGTTTAAAGGAATTCCATCTAAGGCTAGAGGCAGGTGAGGAGCAGCTTGAGAAGATGATGAAGGTACTTTATGTGAAATGGTTACCAAGCCTTGCATCAGCGCTAGAGCAGAGCTGTGTTTTAATAGCATATGAAAGACGAAATGGGAGCATGGGTTGTTGGAGGCCTTTGAAGTGGGGATGAATAATTTGTCTAATGTAATGCAAGGAATGAAGGCATTTGAAAGAATAGGGTGCGTGGTTAGATGAGGATATGAAGTGATCTTTCCAGCAGAATTTGTTACGTAGATGAGAGGAGACTGACTGCATTTATCAAAGTGAATGGAAAGGATATTGTAGCAATAAAGATGAAATGACCATGTGAGAAAGATCTAAGTGGAGAGAGAAAAATTCCCATCGATGTTCTGCTGGGGAATTGTCTAAATGTAGATATGGGATAAATACGAGAGCTTAGAAGGAAAGGAGTAAATTGAACACAATGTACAGTTAATTGATGTGCGTGGCAGGGAGAATGGTGGCATCGTTCACAATGACAGGGAAGATATCTGTGTTCAGAGGAGGAAAGAGTTAACATTCCCAGATTAACTTTTTATGGTAGAAGATTGAGCAGTATGGAATTGTGCTACTAACCTTGTTCGGAATTATTTAAACCCAAAAAAGGCTTTAAAAGTACCTGAAAGTAATTTGGACTTAAGGTCCTTTTTGTCCTGTAATTTTAGTGTAGAACTTTAAAGGTATTAAAGTTTCATTCATAATATTATTATATGTAAGTGATATTATTTTTTGATACTCCTTATTTTTAAAGAAGAACTGATGGTTTGAATATCCTGTTGTGACAAAGTGTTATTGAATGGCCTTGGGGAATTTCACTTCTGCCATTTATGGATTCCTTTTGTAGGCTGGATGCATCACACCGTGGATCAGCTTGGAGACAAGGCAACCAAGGAAAGCTATGCTATACAGTATCTCCAGAAATCTCTAGAAGCAGATCCAAATTCTGGTCAATCCTGGTATTTCCTTGGAAGGTGAGAAATGACTTTATAGACACTGTAACTATATTTGTAAAATTGTTAAGGATACTCATTATTGTGGGTATCTTATGTTGTTTTTCTTCTTAATACTTTCAGAGGAAAAATGAAGGGAAAGGATGTATGTATCTCCTGAAGTCTAGTTTTCTGGAAAGTGTATAAAAAAACCCAAGGTGCTAACATTTAAGATGAATGTAGATTTAGAAGTTGAAACGAAGTATGCTACCCAAGTGGTCCTGCTTTTTTAGTAGTTATTACTCAGTCTACACCTATACTGAGTCTGCCCTGCCTGGTTTTACCTGTTCTTCCTACTACTACCACATCTTCCATTCTCTTTCTGTTTGGGGTTTGGCTTTTTTTTACTTTGATAAATGCTCTGTAAATATTGTTAATTTTCCTCATGCCTTTTTTACAACTCTCTGTCTCTTTATTTTCTCAGATTATGCCTTATCTCAATCAACTTTTGCACTAAAATACAAATATTTTCTTATGTATACGCCCATTTATAAAGAGCATATATTCAAATAAATATTAGGCCAACATAGCTCAGAGTGACCTATTCTGATATCTATTTAAGTGTTGTATTATTTCTGTGCTCACAGTATTTTTACTTTAAAACTAACTTATTTCAAGATGTAAATCATATAAATTTGATTGTTTTTCTTGGTCTCCTTTTAAGAAAATAGAGCACTTCACACAAACAAGGAGTAAGTCTTGAAATAACCAGGTTTTTTTAGGGCAGTTCAGGTCCATATGTTAATAGGTCAGTTCTGTTCAGAAAGACATTAGAAAAAGAATTCCACAAAAATAAAATTAATATGCTAACCTCAGTATCTTCCATCTGACTTCCTTGGAGGTTCCAGTCACACACAGTTGGAACCCACGTTGGTTTCTGCCACCCTGAGTGCATTCCTCCAGCTGTTCCTGTAAGCTGGCTCTTTGGCCAGCCATGTCTGCAGGCTAAGGGAGGAACAACCACCCCTTGAATGTGCAGAGCAGGGAGCTGGAGCAGGTGTGGAGGGAAAAGGGAAAATGAGCTGGGGATCATCTAGCTCATCTTATCATCCACAGGGCTGAAGTCCTGTTTTCTCCTCAGGTAGTCCCATTCCACGTGCCTGAGCAGTCAGGTTCTTGCACAGCAGCTGGACACAGCCAGGGCTCCATGAAAGATGTGTGCGCAGCTCCTGCCCCTGCTGTGTCACAGCTTTCATGTGGTTAAGGTGGAATCGAGGACCATGCAAACAAGGGGGAGTAATGCAGGAAATTAAGAGGGGTGGAAATTCATCTAAGGGAAGCATCTCTTACACTCTGTGGGGAGGACTACAGCAAAAGTGTTTCTGTGCCCCATTCTTGCAGTCCAAACACCAGCAGAAGAGGAAAGGAACAGGGCTGACAGGGCTGTGTGTTTGCTGATTCTCTTTTTCCTTCCTCATGTATTCCCTCATTTTATTCCTTCCTCTGCTGGTTGTCCAAACTGGATAGTGAATCAATTCAAAGCTACCTTTCAAAAACATACCACCACCCTCCTTTAAGCTTTGTTTGGTGTTTTATGTCATCCCTCTCCCAATCTAAGTCTTCATGAAACATGTCTACTGGAGCTTGGGTTGGACTGTAATTAAAATGATCTTCTGAAACATTGTCTTCAGACTTAATGGGTGCTTTTAGGCAAAGTACCATTAGCTTTTATTGTATTCCTTTCCTAGTATGCCTCAAGAATACATGAAAGAGTGAAGCATGTTTGACAAACCTTTGCCTGTACTGTTCTGCTTGGATTCTATTTTTTCACCAGAATAAATGTGGTTATTTATGTGTTTGGAAGTTGTCAGTTCTTTTTCTAACAAGCAATCTTACTGAAAACAATATAAGAAGCAGACATATTGTAGATTAAACTAGTAAATGTATACATATTATTAATATTGTATTTATTTGAAGCTTTTATTTTTTAAAAGGTAGGTATTATTCCCTGTGGTATAATTGTAGCTCTCTATAGAGTTCTGATATTTCTGCTTATAATCCCAGAATACCTTTGAATTTGTATGTGAAAAACATTTAAATAAGAAATTATGAAAAATTCCAGAACAGCAAGCTTGTTTTTCACAAAATTCCATGCTCTGTATATGCAGTAAAATGTACTGGTGTGTTGTTCATTATTTGAAATTTTACTGAGATGTGAGAAATGCACATAAAAACCTTCCCAGGCAATCAGGAGCCATTAGTCAAAATCTCTTAAAAATTCTGAAACACTTCTTGCAGAACATGAAGCTTCATAACCATTTGTTTGACAAAATAGATAATTTAATTGATTCTTTACAGTGCTATCTGTAGACAAATATTGTTCTTATTGCCTACTAAGTTATCACAAATGAAGGAAAAGTCTACAAACTACGGTATGACTGTTTTCCTTAAAATGCAGTGAGCCAGGGTTCAGGCAGTTTTGGTGTACTTGGCAAATAACAGTGGTAGATATTAAGATGTTTGAGTCTGCTTGTTCCCAGCATTCAGAAACAGCAAAGGTTTTGGATTCATCTAGATAAGTATGTATTTGCATGACTTAACATTTATCTGAGCAGTCTTGGTAAGCCATCCTCAATGATTACCTTCTGTAAATATTACCAAAGTTCTTTTTTTCTTCTCCCAGGTGCTATTCAAGTATTGGGAAAGTTCAGGATGCCTTTATATCTTATAGGCAATCTATTGATAAATCAGAAGCAAGTGCAGATACATGGTGTTCTATAGGGTAAGAATTATACAGGGTAATACAGTGGTATAATTCAATGCTAATATATAAATAAATAATGCCAGCTTTTTAAGTCTCTTGTGCTCTCAAGGGGACCCTAGAGTTTTTTTTTTATATGTATATACCTTCATGTTGTCAGACTTGTCTGATTTGAAGTTTAAATAATAGATTTGTATTTGCTTTCTCAGCTTTTTAAAGTACTGAATACACTCTGTATGTGAGCTGTGCATGTTAAGATTTTATGTCTTGTTTATTATGTGTATTACTGTGGTTTGTATAGTGGCAAAGTTTATTAAGGGTTCTGAGGGGGATGTGTATATTTGACTTGTTCGTATTTTGACTTGTTTATTAATTCTCAACTTCACTAATCTTTCTATTCAGTGTGCTGTATCAACAGCAAAATCAGCCTATGGATGCTTTACAGGCCTATATCTGTGCTGTACAGTTGGACCATGGCCATGCTGCAGCCTGGATGGACCTAGGCACACTCTATGAGTCCTGCAACCAGCCTCAGGATGCCATTAAATGCTACTTAAATGCAACTAGGAGCAAAAATTGTAGTAATACCTCTGCACTTGCAGCACGGATAAAGTATTTACAGGTAAAACTAACATCTTAAGAAGGGGGAAATACTCTTCCAAATACACAGCTGGGGGGTGGGGGGAAGTAACACACAGGTTTAACTTGGAATTGTTTGTGGTGTGTTTAACCTGTTTTCATGTGTATTGTAAGCATATCATAGCCCGTAATATTTTATTTCCTCATTTTTAAGTGGAACTTAATTCCTTACAAACCCTATTTTGCACATGTAATCAAAGCATACTGTTTTACATCACTTTGCTTTTTTCTTTGTATTGTCTACATTTTTAAGTTCTCATAACATAGTGAGAGAACACCTGCACACTATCTTTCACTCTTGTTTGCAATTTCAGAAAAAAGGAATTATGAGACCTCTGAATCCAGAGCTCATCTTTGTTCTGATTCTCACAAAGGTTTATATTCTGGTTACCCTCTTTATACTTAGCACCTTTCTGAAATCCCAAATTTTACGTCTATCCTCTCTTTTAAGACATAATTAGCTACAGCATTTAGGAAGATTTCATGGACTTGCTCTTACTAAAGTAGGCTTGTGTTAAATTTGCTTTTTACATAATTTTTCCTAGGCTCAGTTGTGTAACCTTCCACAAGGTAGTCTACAGAATAAAACTAAATTACTTCCTAGTATTGAGGAGGCATGGAGCCTACCAATCCCCGCAGAGCTTACCTCCAGGCAGGGTGCCATGAACACAGCACAGCAGGTGAGAAGTTGGGTTATGTTCTGCAGGTGCCCAGCTTTAAGGGTTCTTTACAATCGGTAGTGGTCAAGCTTCTTTTATTGAGCACAGGAATGGCTTTTAATAATGAAAAGCCCTTGATTTCTTTGCAAAGGGATATTAGATCAAGAAGCTCCCTATACTGTGGGAGAAATATGGGGGTACCAATTTAGAACCTTTGTGGATTTTCATGATTTTAAGATTTCATCTTAAATAGAAATGCTGCAGTGGTTTAATAATCCCATGAAAGGTACACATTCCTCCATTGATGTCCATATGGAAACTGATTTTTCAGTTATTGAGATCAGCTTCAGAATATCTGCTCGGCCCTTTTAATTTATGTGGGCTGTTAAAATATGTAATTTCAAGGAAAGAATTAAGAATATATAGAACCATATTTTTGTCTTCCTTCTGTGATTCTTAGGCTTGTAAACCTCATCATCCAAATACTGAACCTGTACTAGGCCTCACTCAAACACCAATTTCACAGCAATCCTTGCCACTACACATGATTCCTTCTAGCCAAGTAGATGACCTGACCAGTCCTGCCAAGAGGAAAAGAACATCTAGTCCAACAAAGGTATATATTCTGATGAACTAAGGAGCCCCATACCAAAATTACATGGAAACATGCATTAAAATGATGCAGCATGCACAGAATTTGTGCTGTAAATTTTAATCCTTTGGCATCAAGGTGGGGAATGTTTTTAGGAATTAAAAAAATAATAATAATAATAATAAAAAATCAGTGATGTGTTTCACCAGGTTACAGTTCAGTCAGGAAGCACGTAAGGAACGATGCAGATCAGTGGCACTATACTTCGGTCGTAGTTGTATAAGTGAAAAAGTACAGTTGTAGTACGGTGATGGAGAGGGAGATGGAAATGATCATGTCATCCTGTCTATTGCCTTTGCTTATATTTAGAATTCGAGTGTTTCATCATCATGTACTAGTGTTACAATAGATAAAGTATTCAGCTTTACAAGCAGCGTGCATTTAAGTTAATGGTGTAATTTGATTTGATTGTTTCTTGTTACGATATTAGATGCCGTTTAACTTGCTCCTCTGACTGCTCTGATAGCCTGTGGGGACGGGAGAATGGGACTTGGCACGGTTTAATACATCGTTACTCTTGAAGTACCAAGTAGTTCTTCCATAAGCTAAATCTAGTTGTAAAAGAAATGATGCTGCCTCTTTGCTAGTCATGCATTCTAATGTAATGTTCTCTCTCAGAATACTTCAGATGTTTGGAGCAGTGGCCATACAGTGTCACATCCTCCTGTACCGCAACAAATTCATTCATGGTGCTTGACACCACAGAAATTACAGGTAGGCGTGTTGAAGATCTTCAGAAGTTTTGATTTGTTTTCTTTCTTCCCTTCCTTCCTTTAAAAAAATAGATCTGGAATGTTTTCTGGTTTCACATTTCTGAAATCCAATGTGGAAAATGTCCCAAATAAGTCTCACAGTGTAGTTCAAGGTGTGCTAGTATTTATGGCTTCTTTATGTGAGATGAGTTCTGTAGTAAAATAAATGATCTCTAGCAGAAACCAAACACTTACGTTGTATGTAGTTTATAAAGTAAGTGTATGCAATTTATAAAGTAAGAACATACAGTAATTCTCTTTTCTTACGATGTTTTAAAGATAGATATGCAAATTGCCTTACTTCTGTTCCAAGTGAGTTTTATTGCTGGCTGTAATGTGGGGGGATATTGAAGGAGGTGCAAAAGTATTGTAATATCCTCTCTTTTCTCTGAGGTAACTTCTTGTATCAGATTGCATAGGCAAACATGCACATTCTACAAAATGCTATTACTCAAATCTGGTACTGCTTTTCTATATTTTATGTCATCTAATATATTTATATGAAATTTATATGAAATGCTAGGTTTTACTTTTGAAATACTGTTTTGGGTCTTTTTTGTTACAATGTGGTGTTGTCCCTTCAGTTCATTTGGGTTTGCAATGAGCTTCAGCAGGAATTCCCACCTAGCTGGAAACTCTTACCCATGTATCACAGATACCCCTTTGGATGCAAGGAAAAGTAGAAAGGAACACAGTGCAGAGACAGAAGGCATTCTCATTGAGCAGTGTTCCCCTCAACTCCAGTATAGTTCTTCAGCTCTTTCTCTATCTGAACAATACTGGCTTTATTATGCTGCATGATCTTCTCCTGCCTTCCTCGTCTCCCCCCACCTCCCCAGCCCTTTGGTCCTCTTACCTCTTGCACTCTCATTATCGTCTCTGCTTATTTTATATCCTGCTACTTTTTTCTCCTTTTTAGTTCCAGCTCCTCCAGATCCAACTACCTCCTCTAAGCCGTGTCTAAGTAGGCTTCTCTAAGTACAGCATACTCAGTTTGCTGACAGTAGCTTGACAAGGTTCCAGCGTATACAAATAGGAAAGCCAAAAAGATAGGAAGCAAGAGGAAAGTGAATAAAACCTTTATTGCATCTCCTAAGTCAGACTTTTATATACACATATATGTACACCTATATGTCTACACGTAATACATAATGAGACTAATATTATATATATGTGTGTGTGCATGTATGTATAGTATTAGTCTTACTCATTGGAGTCCCCTACAGAGGGACTTCAGAAATGAAGCTGATAGTAATCTAGAGTTTGGCATGAACCATCTTTAACCACTTTTTTGGATGATGTTGCGTTTTGGTTTTTTTTAGTTAAATACTCATGCTTCAGTTCCATTTATGTATTATTAATACAGCATAATCTAGGCAAAGATGAGAAGGATTGTAGAAAAATTATACATGCGGGCCTGAAAAGAACTAAAGCAAACCTCACTTGTGTTTGGGTTGGTTGGTTGGTTGGTTGGGGGATTTTTGGTTTGAGGTTTCTATTTCTGGTGGGGTTTTTAATTCTGTTGCAGTGGGAGGGGAGGTTTAAAGGATTTACAATGATGTGAAGTAGCTTAGTGTTTAAGAACAGTCAAAAAAATGTCTGTCACCTTTTGTGTACAACAACTTTTGCTCTCTTCTCCACACTGCCCTCCTCTTCCTTCTCATAACATGCTTTTGTGTTCCACAATTCCAGCATTTGTGTTATACCACCAAACATCCTCAGACTTCCTGGTAGAATGATGGCTTAGGCCAAGTAGTTTAAAATGAATGCAAGTATCGGATTTTTGGTGATAGATACTTACATCTGTTGCAATTGAGTTCAGTATCATAACTTTAACTACTGGCCTCCACAATTAAATTGTATATTTTTCTGGGTATGTTTTTGTGTATCTTCTGAAGAAGTTTTCATGTGCAGCTGTAGGTTGCATTTACTTCGTGCTGAACAGTGTTAATAAAAAAAATAGAACAGTACAAAAAAGTGTTAAAATATACATAATGACAGTAAGAATTCTATATATATATATTCTATGAGGTTTTCTTTTATGGTATCAGTGCACTTAATTCTAGTGTGGTGATAGAAAGTCTTTTCAGTTTTAGTAACTAATAATAAGGTTGGTTACAGAATAGTGTATGGAAAGATGTTTGAGTCTGCAGCATAAATCTCAGTCATGTTTTCACCTTTACAAGCCTTGTCTCCATGTGTAATTCTTAGTATCATATGTACAAAGGTCGCTAAACAGCACGTGCCATTTTAATGACTCTGAGCTTTGCTGCTGTTATTTCAGCACTTGGAACAGCTGCGTGCAAACCGAAATAATCTAAATCCAGCACAGAAACTTATGCTGGAACAGCTGGAGAGTCAGTTTGTCTTGATGCAGCAACACCAGCAGGTGAGAACAAAAATATTTTTCTCTTCTACAAAACTTTTGTCAGTAATGGTGTCGGTGTCTGTTGTTGCTTCTTGAATTCTGAAGAACTTCTATTGTACTGGGTTCTGATTCCCTTTGCTACATTATATCCCGTCATCTTTTTTTTATATGAAGCATAATTGTCATTTACTGGCTGAATCATAATAGGTTTAGTTGAGTTTTATTATAGGGTTACCAGATAACATAAAAGTTCTCAAGCCACGTTTTCAAACTCAAGTGAGCAAACACATCTAAAATCAGTCTTACTTTAAAAATGCTTGGTGGTAGCAGGCTGTACTACAGCATCTCTCTCCTCTCGTTGCTCGCTTCTCTCTGAACTGTCTGACTTCAGCAGCAAAATGCTAATACTCAGTCTGAAGGGCCTAGAAGAAAAGCATGCTGATAGCTTTACCTTAAGATTTGCTCAGCACATCTGCTTATTTCTCAAAAGCAGCTGTGAAGACCATAGAATTAGTATGATATTGAGATTGACCAGGGCAATGAAGTACAGAAAGCTTGCGGGGTCTACTTTTTTAATTCTCTGGCTGATGCTCTCGTGCTTTGTTCGTTTTCTGTTAGATGAGACAAACAGGAGTTGCACAGGTACGATCTACTGGAATTCCTAATGGGCCAACAGCTGATTCATCACTGCCTACAAACTCTGTCTCTGGTCAGCAGCCGCAGGTTGCTCTAACCAGAGTGCCTAATGTCGCTCAGCGTGGAATCCGTCCCGCCTGCCCCGGGCAGCCTATGGCTAATGGACCCTTTCCAGCAGGCCCCATTCCCTGCAGCACAGCAAGAACGCTGGGTAGTACAGACACTATTTTGATAGGCAATAATCACATAACAGAAAGTGGAAGTAATGGAAACGTGCCTTACCTGCAGCGAAACGCACTCTCTCTACCTCATAACCGCACAAACCTGACCAGCAGCGCAGAGGAGCCGTGGAAAAACCAACTATCTAACTCCACTCAGGTATACAGCTTCAATTTTACTCATTGTGTGTGCAAGGGAGGCTTGATAAGCGAGGCACTGTGAGAAGTATCATTTGTAAACACATTTTCTGTTTCCCCAAGTTGATGACTCTGTATGTGTTTTATTTGCATTTAGGTTAAACCTGCCCATTACTTTTTATTGCTAAAAATTTATGTATTAAATAAACTACTTTCAGGATAAAGGAAATTATCATGAAAGAGGGCAGTTCCATACTGCTCAGCTGCCTACCTTTGCAGAAAAGTGTCTTTAAAAAGGAGTATTTGCACACGTGTTTGTTGTTTCTTTAATGTTGTGACTTTGTTTTTCACGTAGGAGGAACGTGCATACCTCATGGGAAGCTGAGTGTCATAGTTATTTTTGACATTGTGTTGTCATCCTGATGTAATGATTACCCATGGTTTCTTTCCTTATGATCTTTCAAAATTAATACCTAGCCATCAGTCCCACAGAGTTACTTGCAGAAGAACACTATAATGCCAGTAAAACCCCTTAGGGTGTAAAAGTATGTAAGTAAGGGTGTTTCCTGTATGTGTGTGTTAGAACTTGAAGATAGACTTTATTTTTTTTTTTTTTTTTTCCATTTCAGCCTAAATGTCTTTATTCCATGACACACCTTGTGGGTGTGGCAAAATAGCCTATAGGAAGATATCTTAAGGGTTTAATTCACTTTTAACAGATGGGTTACACAGCTTGGTATAATACTGTTTTCTCCCTAAAACCTGCATAAATTTCTTGTTTAATTAATATTGCATGTTACTTTAATGCAGAATTGAGAGTGGGATGGGGTAACGACTTAAATATATGCTTAACTGCACATACACTGCAACAAAGACAGAGATAATACTGAAGCATCTTGTGTAAAACACGGTTATTCAAAATCAAAACAGTAAAAAACATTTTCTCTATCTCAATAATACTGTTTTCATGGTTTATAAACATGACAGAGGGGTGTGGAGCCTGTTAGCCTCACTACCTCTTGCTCAAATTAGAATTCACGGCTCTTTTTTTTTCTCTGTATTGTATAAAATAAGTTCTACCCTTGCTAGAGATACACCAGCTTCATAAAAGAAACCTG